>JAQMRL010000004.1:16246179-17728679 GCA_035578175.1 Catonia carolina
TGCTGAAAAATGCCAGACCTGACCGGGGATCGAACCCGGGACCACGGCGTAGAAACCAGTTGCGCTAGCCACTACGCCAACTGGCCGGCCTTCCCAAGTAAAGAGATCTATAAACAAAAAAAAAAACATTTAGGATGAAATAAGATTCTAAGGACACCTGGTATGGATGAACTTAGAAAAACTTAAAAAATAAATACCTGAAAGGCTGAAAGGAGCACAAAAACAAAAAATCCCTTCTTAACACATTCAATGCTGAGCAATAATTATGAGGTACTCTCCCGTCGGGCTGATTACTCGTGCAGCGTGTCTCCACTTGCTTTATGTAGGGCCTACCTTATGTTACTAACGTTTTTAGAGATTTTATTTGCGACCTATGCATGAATTTATGTTTGCTAATAACATAAAAATAAATAATTCAATGTTTTTTTTAGGTTTATTTTCACCTGTTATAATAAATGTATTTCTTGTTTGAATTTTTCCATTTACCGTTACGATTTACGCGTATTTCTTATATTATTTTTTTTCAATGCCTAATGTGTGTACGTTGCAATCTGTTCAATTCAGAACAATAAGCAACCCCGTGACCCAACGAGATGAAGATGATGTGTATGACGTGTAAATGAGGTGTAGTCTTGTACAAACCCAGGCCGACAATTCCTGAGAGAGCATGGTTAATTGAACCCCAACCATCAAAGTACACCAGTAACGACTGTCTAGTATTCAAATCCGTATAAAAGTAACTGCCATAGTAGGATTTGAACCAGGAACCTTCATATCCGACAATCAGCTGTTAAACAGCTGACTCGTGGCGACGACTTTACCTCTAGACCAACCCGGTGGGTCATATTACTTTTTTTTATTCCTAATTTGTGTACGTTGCAATCTGTTCAATTTAGAACAATAAGCAACCCCATGACCCAATGAGATGAGGATGATGTGTATAGCGTGTAAATGAGGTGTAGTCTTGTACAGACCCAGGCCGACCATTCCTGAGAGAGTATGGTTAATTAAACCCCAGCCATCAAAGTACACCAGTAACCACTGTCTAGTATTCAAATCCGTATAAAAGTAACTACTTTTACTAGGATTTGAACCAGGAACCTTCGTCTCCGAAAATCAGCTGTTAAACAGCTGATTTTGGCGACGACTTTACCTCTAGACCAACCCGGTGGGTCATATTATTTTAAACGAAAAATAATATACTTTTAAAGTAAATCCAAAAGCGTAAGCTACTTTGAATCGATACCTGTAAGTACACTAAATTCACGGCTTTAACTGTACCCTGAAAACCCATTAAAAATACTGAACGAGTATAGCCTACTATACAAAGATAGAAGATCGTAAGTAGAAAATTGAAAAACGAATTGCACGGTTACAAAGAAAAAACCTTTCTGAGGGCTATATAATATAGATACTAAAGTCACGAGATTGCCTTTTCCGTATGTATGGGCTGTGAGGAAGAAAAGTGAAATATTTGCAGTGCTGCCAACTTCAACAGTGAGACACTACTCTATATTTCACTACCGTACAGTTTCTACATACATTTTTTAAACTGTAATTTATTCCGAGAAAATGTTTTTTTTAAACCTTACGAGAAATAAATGTAACCTGTATTCCCTATAGCTTAATTACATGACTAGAAATGTTTGATTTACTATAATTACGAATGAATCGCCTTCTTTATTACTATTGCGTTCACCGGCGTTTTCATTAGCAGTCTCTCTAGTATCTACCTAACCGTTTTATTTTTTTTACCAGGTGTCAATGAACCTGTCAAAGAATAGCTTCTTCACGTCCTTAATTTCCTTCTTTATTTTTCGAATTGTGGAAAGAGAAACATCACAGTAGTTAGCCACTCGCTCACTGCTTTTGTTAAGAGGCACAGATAGGCATTTTTGTTTAGCTTCAACTTCAAAATCGTTTGTTACATTGCATATTCGATTTTGTTCAGCACTGCGAATAGTTCGTCCACTTTATCGAGAAACCGATATTTCTGTTTACGGAAAAAAACAGTTAAAATTCGTACAGTTAACCTACAAAAAGTTCCACGATATACTGTAAAATGCTCTAGGTATAGTATAAGTTATGTTTGTCGTACTGAAATTAAAGCAGTCGCGCATGCGCACTGATGCTTTTCCCCCCTTTACCCTTCGTTGCAAATAAGGGCAAACTCGTGACTCGAAGTGACTATAGCAACAAAATGATATCGGACAGGTGGTGTCCCTCTAGAATTACTTAAAATGATAACCAAATAGAACCCGCTAGGTGAGACGGCAGCCTGGTGGTAACACCTACCCATGACCCGCTAGGCGAGTCTCTACCACTGAATGTGTTAAGACGGAACGTCTCATGGCTGATGGTAATTTTTAAAAAGGCTTAACTTTTACTTATGGTAAAAACCATCAGTGATTTCTGTATAAGAGGAATCGAATGACACTTTTTGTTTCCAAATTCCAACTGTCATTTCTTGACTTCCAGTTTTAGGCCACTTCCAGTCAATACCGGAACTTCAAACCCAATTTACGCCCACTAACTTTATGTATATATTACGAATCCGAACACCATTTGTTGCTATCCCAGATTGTTTCTGACATCTGGGTGTGACTGATAGACGGATGGACATAGAAAAATGACAGATGACAATTTTTAAAACTGTCACAAATCAAGATGATTCCAAGAAAAAGACTAATATTACAGACAAAGAAATGGTACCTTTTCCGTTATTTCACATTATCAAAATATCGTGTGAATGCACCTTTACTGTTAAACTTAGCAATCGCTGGCGCGTGCTTTGTAATGTTCGACTAGCAATCGCCAGTTTCATTTATTTCGGTTGTTTTCATTTTTAACTGTAACTGTAAATAAAGAGAACGATGGTTCGATAATCCAACTTCGTATTAGCGAAAAATGTGTCGCTTCTTAGAGGTTTACTAATTCTGCAGATTTCTTTATTACACACCCAACGATCCTGGCCAGTGGTGTTCAGTATCATATCGTGTTCATTTAAACAAATGCAGGAATTATGCAGTATTCCTTTCTCTTGAAGGAAACATATAGCTCCTTCCTTAGTAGAAATAATAGGCCGATTCCAAAAGATTCATTATGTATTCAACAGAACAAGTGCGAAGTAAACAACCAACGAATGTGTATTAATAAACATGCAAACAATATCTACAGTCCAGCCTCTCTAAGTTTGCTCCTAATGTAAACAAATAATGACGTCACTGAGCATGCGCATTATGTAAAAATGTGTACACGCTGATTAAAAAGTAACAACAAAATACTTTAAAAAGTATTTAAATACAAAATACATTTAAAAGTATTTTTATAAATGAAATTGTTAGGCCTACATCATATCACGACTGATGTTTTTAGTAGCCCTACTTTAAGTACTTATAATTTAAAAAATAGTTATCTTAATAGGAATACGACATCCATAAAGTCACGGACTCTAGCGTGCACCCTGTAGTAGCTGGTTTTGGTTTGTTGACAGTAGGAGCAAACTTAGAGCGGCTCAACTATACAACTAACTATAGTGAGTGGGAGTCATCAGTAGGCCTAATAATAGTAAAGATGCGTTTACACGAGACGACTTAAAGGTTGCAGATGATGTGATGTGAAATAACGGAAAGGTCCCAAAGATGTAATAGAAGATAGAAATAAAGTCAGAAAAACAACTGAAGAACATATCGTTATTTAAGAATCCAGGGTAACCAGCTATAGACACTGTAGTCAGGAGATTGCCTTTAGCGTATGGATAGGCTGTGAGTAAGGTAAGTGAAATATTTGCAGTGCTGCCAACCTCAACACTGAGACACTACTCGTACATTTCACTACCGTGCAATTTCTACATACATTTTTTGTTGTTTAGGTCATCAGCCAAAAGGCTGGTTTGAACCCGTAGAGGTTTTACTAAGTAAAACGAGGAGTGAGGTGGTTTACCTTTGCCTTCCTCACTAAGTGGAAAAGTACGCTTATCAGCATGCCGGGCCCTCTGAAAAGCACATATTTTCCACTCTGCAAATGACACCTTCACTTCATTCACTACAGGGTCTGGCTGTATAGTTAAATTCATTACTTTCAGAGGAGGTAACTCTGACTAGTGTCTTTAACACCACTACCTCTTCTGTTCTTAAATGATTCAGTCATTTAATTGGCTGACCATGTGATAAGAAACAGAACTATTTATTTTAGCCCTGCAACGAACAGATTGAGTGCAAATAATCTGACACTCCACTTGTTTATTATGGGCAGAAGCTGTGGTTTATTCAGAGAAAATGGTTTCTTCATAAAACCTTACAAGAAATAAATATGACCTGTAATATTGCCTATAGCTTAATTACATGACTATAAATGTTTGATTTACTTAATTATGAATGAATCGCCTTTTTACTATTGCTCTTATCGGCGTTTCATTTTATCAGTCTCTCTAGTATCAACCTAACAGTTTTATTTTTTTTAACGGGTGTAAACAAAACTGTTAAAGAATAGCTTCTTCACGCTGTTAATTATTTCCTTCATTATTTATCGAATTGTGGAAAGAGAAACATCACAGTAGTTAGTCGCTCGCTCACGGCCTTTGTTAAGAAGCACGGATAGGCATTTTTGTTTAGCTTCAACTTCACAACATTTTATTACATTGCGTTCAGCAATGTGAATAGTTCGACCACGTTTTCGAGAAACCGACATTTGTTTTTACGGTAACAAACTGTTACATTCGTACAGTTAACCTACAAAAGGTTTCGCGATAATACTGTATATGCTCTGGGTATAGTATAAGTTGTTATGCTTGTCGTACTGAAATTAAAGTAGTCGCGCATGCGCACTAATGCTCTTCCCCCTTTACCCCTCGTTGCAAACAAGGGCAAACTCGTGACAAGTGACTATAACTCTATAAAAGCTCTGAAAAACAAAATAAAACTCACGAATTCTCATAGAGATTTTTTTTATTGTTCATTTACTGCAACTAATTACTTAAAACTAACGAACAGTTTTTCTTTAGCACTATTACCTCCCCCACCACCACCACCATGTATATAATTATGCAGTCACCCACTGGTGCTAGCATATTAATTTATTAAAAATCTCTAACTTAATTTTATTGTTAATTTAAACATTAATGTACTAACTTGAGTAAATATATAAATACATAACTATAAGTAGCTTAATATTATTTATAGCTAACAATTAGTGTTCGTAACTTACATACATGACTAAAATGTAATCTACTCTTATATAAATAGTTTAACAGTACTTTTATCAGTATTTTTTCTTAACACACTTAATCTACCGGTTTAGTTCTTTTCAGTCACCTAACTACTACACTTTTATTTTTTTTTAACACACTAAATCTATAGGCTTAGTCCTTTTCAGTCGCCTAATTATTACATTACTATCCAACATTTGTTATGCTTCAACGTTGGCATGATCATGAAGAGGATCTTCGTGTTTTTTGGCACACTTACACACTTCTTTTGCTACTGTATTAACTTGCAAGTCACGATGGATGTCACTGTTACGGGCATACCATGGAGCATTTACAATATTTCTGAGCACTTTGTTCTGGAACCTTTGGATAGCATTTATGTTGCTTGCTTTTGTGCAGCCATTGATTTGCAGGCCGTAGGTCCATACCGGTTTTAGCACTTGCTTGTATAGAAGCAATTTATTGAAGGTTGACAGTTCAGAGGTCCTACCAAACAGCCAATACATCTTTCTGTACCTTATTTGTAATTCTTTCTTTTTCTTTTTAACGTGTTTCTTTCATCTCAGCTTTGCATCTAGCGTCATCCCAAGATACTTTTCTGTGTTGGCTAAAGGTACTGGATTGCCATTGATAGTTATTGGAATGTGATTAACTTTTTTGTTTGTAAAATTTACATGCAATTACCTATTTTCATTGATTCTGATCTTTCATTTTTTTGTCCACATAGTAACTGCAGTTACAGCTCGCTGCAGTTTTTCGGTCAAATCGTCTACCGAATTTCCTGACACCAGTATGGCTGTGACGCCAGCAAATGTACCAATAATCGCTTCTTCACGTACCGGCAGATCACTGGTGTATAGCGTATTCAAAACAGGACCCAATCCGCTCCCCTGTGGAATGCCAGCATTTATCCGCTTGACTTCAGAATAACAGTCTTCCTGCTTCAACCGAAAAACTCTTCCAGATATATACGAATTCAGTACTCGAGATAAACAAGTCTGCAGCAATCTTTCTAATTTGTAAGACAAACCCTCATGCCAGACGTTGTCAAATGCTTGGGCTACATCCAGAAAAACTGCAGAACAGATTTGCTTCTCTTTCAGTGAATTTTCTATTACACTTGTGATGCGATGTACTTAATCCATCGTTGAATGTCTATTTCTAAATCCGAATTGGTGTGAAGGAATAAGGTTTTTTATCTAATTCTTGTTAAAGTCGCTTTAGTAATTTTTTTCCAAAGTTTTGCAATCACAGGTAGTAATGATATAGGCTTGTATGACTGTATTTCATTCAGCGCTTTACCTGGCTTTGGCAGCTGATGACTTCAGCTACTTTCCACAAATCCGAAACATACTGTAGTCTAAAAGCCGGGTTTATTAGGTTGATCTGTTTTATTACTCCTTCTGATAGTAAATTCTTTAATACGTGACCGTTTATAAGATCAAAGCCTGGAGATTTCTTCGCTTTCACCTTCCTAATTTCAGCCTTTACTTCTTTGGATGTTGTGTATTTTATATGCACATCTTCTGTTAAAGCCATATCTTGAAATTCAAGAGGTAACGTATCCATGACTGTGGTTGAAATATAATTTCTAGGTGCTCTGCAAAAATTTGTGCTTTTTCTGTATTACTTCTGGCCCACGTTCCGTCTATTTGTATATTGATGGTACATGCTTCTGGGGTTTTTTAAGTCCCTTGGTGGCTCTCCACAGAGCCACAAAGTGAAAATCAGAGTCTTTGCGGTTAACCAGTCCTCTTAAGAAATGACTAAAAAGTTTCGTTCTTAATAGATTTTATTTCATTCTTAAGTTGTTGACAAAAACGATTAAGTATTGTTTGGTCGTAAGGTGACCTTGCTTGTAGCCACTTCTTTCTTGCATTCCTCTTCTCGTTCACAAGTTCACGAATTTCTAAGGGGTAGTTATTACCTTTGGTTTTTCTTTTAATATCAGGTGTGTTCTTCCAAGCCGCCTGTTGAATATCTCTTATAACATTTTCTACCTCATTATCAAGATGTTCCTTAGTTCTTAATGACACCTGCAATTCAGTGACTGACTCTAGATCCCGCTTAAATCCTTCCCAGTCCGTGAGTTTGTTACAAAGAACTGGATTAGGCTGTTTTGCAATTACATTATTACTTATTGTTAATAAAATTGGAAGTATGGTCAGAAAATAAATCATTGGATTCCTCTATATGTAAATACATTTGAAACATTTTTTGATATAAAAATCAATTAGATCTGGATTTACTTGGGTCAGTGGGCCAGTAAGTTGGTTTCCCTGTTGAATGAAACAAACCATTCATTTCTGTGGCTGCTTCGTATAACTAACTCCCTAGCTTTTGTATTAGTTAAACGAGATCCCCAGTGAATGAGTTTTGCATTAAAATCGCCGCCTGGGATAAATTTATTACTAAGTTTTATGTAACAATGCTAATCATATTTATTATTACGCATAAATTACTTGTTTGTTTTAACTGTTACAATCGATGCTTTGTATTCCAGCTGTTTGATATTTATCATTTTCATAATGTGAAATACTATTTTTTATTAATATAGCAGTACCACCCCACCCATTAATGTCAGGGTGGTTGGTGTTGTATTTTTCATCCCCTCTCATTTTTATTATAGTCTGATTAGTAAAATGAGCCTCAGATATCAGACATACATCAATATTTTCAAATTCTAAAAAATATTCCGAGTTCTGCCTGACGTTGCAAAAGCCCGTCAGCATTCCAGCTTACTATTCTAAGGTCTTTGGCCACTCTTCTTAGTTAGATTTTTTTGTCGCTATTTTCTAGTTGAAGTAGCCTCTCATCAAACTTTGTTATTAATTTTTCTTGCTTCTCTAACTTGGTTAAAATTAACTAATAGTTAATGTTCATCATCTTTTCCTTCTTTTTTCAATATTTTTGCTACTACTTGCTACTACCTCGAGGTATGATTTATGTCCGAATTACTTTTATCGTTTCCTGTAGGATTTCTTTCTAGAATATTTTTTTAGGTTCTTCTACTGACGCAGTTGAAATTTTTAATTGACTTTTCTGCGGTTGTTTTGTAACTTTAGCTCTTATTTTCTGTAGCTCAATTGCGAAAGTGCAGTCCCGGTGGTAATTGGCGCTGGATGAGCATCTCCGCAATGAACACATTAGTTTTCCTTTATTTGCTTTTACAATCCTTTGTTGGATGCTTACCTGCACATTTAACACACCTGTACTCTTTTTACTCTTGTACTCTTTTTTTAGTATTTCTCTGTGTGTGCATAGCCTTGGCATCGTTTACACTGAGGTATAAATTTATATTTTCTAAGTGCTTCTATTTCAACTTTACTAATATGTTTCTAATTTCATAATTTTTTCTTATTTCTTCGACTGCTTGAAAAGACAATAAGAACATATCTAGTGGTTGCTTTGTTTTCCACTTAAGTTTGATAGCAGCATCAATTATTTTGAAGCCTTTTGTCTTCAAATATTCAAAGATTTTATCCGGCTGGCATGAATGGTGCAGGTTTTTGCCAATTCTCTTATTGGTCTTCTCTGCTTGTTTTTAAAAGAATGCCAAGTGAGACCATCCTCATTTAGCACTTTGGTGACAATCCTGTAATGTTCTGCATCTCTTAAATGAGTTTTAAAACTATTTCCTTATAAATATTTAATAGAGAAGCTGTCGTTAGAAATCAGCTTCACTAGTTTTTCGTATAATAAATTATACAATTTAATTTCATCTACTATTACAGGTGGAAGTGGGGGTAATTTTTTACTCTTACATTGGATTTCGTTATTAGTAGATTTCTAATCCTTTTTGAGCTGCAATAATGGTGGGGGCGATGGTATCAATGACTCCCTAATTTTTCTCTTCTTATTCTTTACTCTAACCCACTCTGTTTCCTTTGCTAACTCTTCATCTGTTTGATAAGCAGAAGATGTTGCACTGAAGACAGTTTCCCTAGTTTTGAAGATCACTGCAGCACCATTCTGCACACTAGTTTCTAGTGAAACTAGTCTAACTTGCAACTCCTCAAGTTTTTGCCTAAGGATAGCATTATTGTTGACTGCTTCTTTCCATTTTGCTTCAGCCTCCTTCCAAGAATTAAATAGAACTTGTTAGAGTTTTGAGGCTGTTTGGGTTTATTAATTTTCCTGGTGACGTTTCCATTTTTAATTATCTTCATAATCATCCTCTTCCTCAAATTCCACGACAAGAAATGTGTAAGGTATGTGTGGAATGATGAACAATGACTTGTCCCATAGAGATGACAGAAAAAATTGTCAACAAAATACTCATTGGACAGATTTTAGCGGAAAATTGTGGTTGGGGAGCCCTCTTCACCAATGATATGGATTTTTTAAGAGAACATCTAGGAAAATCAACGTACCGAAGTAGAATGATGAAAGAAACCTTTTCAAATTCATGAAAAACAATTGGGAGTAAATAAAACTCAAACTTTAAAATAATAACTCGAGAAAGAAAATTATGTGAGTAACTCGACATCATAACAGTTTAAACTTATCGAATCAAATTGGATTATCATTGGATCAGATAAATGCATAAAAAAAGATGCATGAAAAGACATAAAGAAACGAATATTTTCAGCAATAGTGGAAGGTACGGTGACATATGGGGCAGAAGTGTGAACCATTACGCAAAACATGAAAAATAGAATCAGTACAGTGGAGAACAGATACTGGAGAAGATTTTGCAGATTGACGTTACGAGATAGGGTAACGAATATAAGAGTAAGAGAGATAATGGGCATTGAAGACTCAATAATAGACCATATTGAGAGAAAACAACTGCACTGGTAAGGTCACATGAGAAGAATGAGCAACGTACGAATCCTACTGAAGGCATGGAACTGGAGACCGCAGCGAAATAGAAAAAGAGGAAGACCGAGAGGGAGATGGATGGAAGGTATTGACAGAGCCATGGAAAGAAGAAACATAGAGGAGTCATGGCAAGACAGGCAAAAATGGCGTTTTGACTGCGACAAACGACCCATAGTGTTGTAAATAGTCGCCACTATATATATATATATATAAATGCAAACATTTTTTTAATGTTTCAGAATATTTTAGAGAATTCCAAAAGAAATGATTTTAAAGTAAGATAAATATTTCGGTCAGTAACTTATCGGATGTCAAAAAATGTTATACTTGAAAAAATGTTTTATGGAAAGTTGTGTTCATTGCAAAGATTCCTTTAAAAATTATAAAAAGCTTCTTACCAATTAGTTAATAGGTTATAGTCTAATGTTTTTTGTTATTTTTTTTTTTTGTTAATAGATCCAGAATCTACTATAAAAAGTCTCAACAAGAGTAATACTCAGAAGTAAACTACAAAGAAAATAAACAAGATGGCAGTTGTACAAAATAAAAAAGTTCTTAAGTTCACAATAAGTAAATGAGAATAAACCAAACAAAGATGGCAGTCAAACTAAAGAGAACAAATTAAGATGTCAATTCTCATATCTAACAATTACAAAAAGGCTGGATTACAGATTTCCTTGGAAAATAAATACATAATGAGCATTGAAGCAGCTCCACGTCACTTGAAGAAACAATGCAAAAAATATGAAACCAAGTAAATATAGTGTACTGAACCAAATTGTACTACTGATTACTCACTTGGGAGCTTCTACCAATAACAAAAGCAAAATAATGGAAATCCTAAAGTGAAAGAATTTTGAGAACGTGGACTAAATAAAGAGCTTCCAGAAATGTCAAAAGTTACTTTACATGGCCTAAAATGGCCTCATATGAAAAAATCTTGACCATAATATCGGAAATATATGGCAGCAGTTTTACATTTTTACAAACATGAGCAAAATTAAACATGCATGTTATGCAGTCAATGTAAAATGAGTTGATCTCAATAAAGATACAACATGATAAAACCAAAACGCAGATAAAATACGAGAATTAAATTTACGAAAAACTTAACCATAATACCAGAAAAATATGGTACCAGTTTTATGTTTTCAAACATGAGCAAAATAAAGATGCACGCAGTGAATGTAAAAGTTGATAAATTTAAAGACATGAAATAAAGGAACAAGATGGCATTCTAACTAAAACACAGAAGATACAAGAACTAGGTATAGTAAAAATTTTAAGTTTACAATCATCTACAAAAATGTGCATTTGGTGGATACAAAATGTTATCTCAATACAGATTAAAATGCTAATATAAAAAACAAAAAACTATTTTAAGCAAAAACAAACATGTATTCAGTGAACATAATCTCAATACAAGACACTTGAAAAAAGGTAAACGTGACAAAACCTTCAACAGTAGGCCTAAATGAGTGGTGTAAAGAGAAAATCGATAGATCAAGCTTGGAAATTATGACTATTAAAAATAAAAAAATCAACGCATCCATTCAGAATAAATCATTTAATGATTTAACTTATGATCAATCAACGATTTCATCAATAAGATCAAATGATTATCAGTGTGAAGGCAATTGAAGAAAAAATTATTTTGATCATACAATGAAAATGGACAAATATTAGATTAACTAAAAGGGTTTTCGACCGATTTAAATTTTAAAAAAGCTGACAATGAAATAAACCCATTCAAGTAAATATCAAGTAATTATTTGCACAAAGTAAGTATAGTCCAACCTCTCTTAGTTTGCTCTTAATGTAAACAAATAATGACGTCACTGAGCATGCGCATTATATCAAAATGTGTACACGCTGATTAAAAAGTAATAACAAAATACTTTCAAAAGTATTTAAATACAAAATACTTTTAAAAGTATTTTTTTAAATAAAATTGTTAGGCCTACTTCATATCGTGACTGATGTTTTTAGAACTTTAAGTACTTATAATTTAAAAAATAGTTAACTTAATAGGAATACGACATCCGTAAAGTCGCAGACTCTAGCGTGCACCCAGTAGTAGCTGGCTTTTGTTTGTTGACAGTAGGAGCAAACTAAGAACGGCTGAACTGTACAATATTTGATTGATGAAACATTTTACAGTGTGCACGAATTCCTTTCTAAATAGTTTTGGTTGAAAAGTATTTAACTTCTAATTAAACAAAAATTGTGTACTATTTGATACAAAGGGGTTCATGACAAGCCTACCGAGTTAAGCAGTAGCAGGTGTAACAACTGCCTTCAGTTTGTTACGTTGATTTTTGTTTTGCTGGCGTAGCTAGTTATTTTTTGATTGCCGGTAACTAGATTCTTCTGGTGATGTTAATTTAACTCACCGTCCGGTGGCGCGCTCTATCGTTTTTGCGGCCAACTGCGTTCGGCCCTCGCGGTGTGCTGCCTCTCAACGAGCATGACTAGTCACTCTCAGTTGTACTTTCAGTGAGAATTGAACTATGAAATACGTAGTAATGGTTATTGCGTATTATTTTAACCCTCAACTGGTATCATGCGGTCTGTGAGACCGCTGTCATTTTTTACTCCTCCAACACTTCCCTCCCAATTGCCCGACATCACGTATATTTTGTATACCTTTCAATTATTGTTTGAACTATGCGTGATCAAGATCGTTTTCGGTACGAGCTAACAAGTTGTAATTGTATTTTGTTTTCTACTTGCGGTCTCCTGGACCTATGATACCAGTTGTGTAACTTTTTGACGACTTTAAAACCAAGTAGTACATGGATTGTTTAAAGTTTTAATGAATATATAATAATTTTTCATACATCATTTCTTTGTTTAGAATTAATGTTTCACTATGCAGGAAAAGTATCAATGAAACGGAATTCATAAAACTGAACTTCTGGTACACTTCATTGCTAATTTATGAGATGGCAATCAGGCTCAAACATATTTGCAATTCAGCCACGGTAAACATTCTTTACTAATCTAATAAATCAAATAATGTGACAATATCTGACAACTCCGCACGTATTCATATAATTTCTGTCAGTGTGTTTTTACATAGCTCTTTATTTATTTATACAATCTGATCTAGTGAATTCTGGAAAATACTAACAATATGTTTTAACCCTTTCAATCCCAAATTCTTTTACTATTTTTTTACGTGTACATTGTTTCATACATTTTACTGACATTTAAGTGAAATGAAATCACTTTTAGACACTTAGCCTTTTTGATGGCCTGACAAAAAAGTGTGACACGTACGTCACATTGGGACTTGATATCAAAGTTCCCAACAATATGAATAACTAAAATCATGTTCAGGCTTCCTAAACAATATTCTCTTAGATTTGTAGCAAAAAAAAACTAAATATGATTTTAATATCAAAGCATTATTAGACTTAAAAATTTTACAATTCAAAAATTCTGGTAAAATGGATAAAATCACTATTTACAGTCTAAAAAATATACTTGTATGTACATTCAACATACTCGAAGAAATACTACTTTATTTTAGTAAATGAACACGAATATTTAAACTAAAATTAACTTTAAAAAGAAACTAATGTTCGCCTGCGTGGCGTAGTGGGTCCATCTTACACTGCAAAGCGTAGGTCTCAGGTTCGACTCCTGGCTAGGGTACAGAAAATTATTACACTTCATATCCAGCGCTCTTTAATCAAAAGTAGTCGCTAACAATTAAAATTTGTATGTCTGTTATATCACTCCAATGTGACTTCTATGCCACACTGGGTTAGAAAGGGTTATAATGCTTTTGAGGAATTGAAATATAAAAATTATTATCGAGAAATCATGAAAATAACACACATAGTAATCAAGAAATTTACACAAACAGTAAAATCCATAAACAGTTCAATAAAGTCGGACGTATATCAAAGAAAACAATCTAACCCCAATCCTCATTTTATTGAAAATGTGATGCATTATTGAGGAATGATTTCCGAAACTATTACATTAATATTTACTTGATGTAACTTCTACGCTTAATAAATTCTTTTTTATAATTAGTGTTTCCTCTTATTATTATTATCAGATTCCTGCGTAGCGTAAAAAAATTTATTTAAAAATTTACTTCAGTTAACCTTCAATCATTTCCTAAAATTTTGTTTCAACCATTTTATTTATAATTATAAAGAAAGCTACAAACATATGATACTTTAAGATTATATAAAATATAACATATATTTACAAAAAAAGATTAATAAATTTTTGGTTAACATGACAATAATTCAATTTTTAAAATAATTTTTTTTTTTAATCCCTAATGTGTGTATGTTGCAATCTGTTCAATTCAGAAAAATAAGCAAATTGGCATCCCGAATTGTGAGGAAAAATTCATAAATTCATAAATTGACGAGTTCACAAATTGACGAATTCACAAATCCATTAGTAAAAAATTAATAACTTCACAAATATGTCTGAAGATAATTACCGAAAATTGATAGATCATAGGTATACGAATCACAATAAGTGTGGAAAATTTGTGTATAATAATTTATGTTTGTTGGTTGTGATTTGTTAATATTTCAATAATTATAAATATTGTAAGGTTGCTTAGCAGCATGAATTTAAAACATTTCGGCCACATTTTTATGACATTTAAATTTATCAAACAAATTCAAAATTCAAATTATAATTTTAGTTAAGGGCTAAATGTTTCTTTGTTTTCAAAATTTAAATGGGGGGTAATTTGTAACGATCAAAAATGACTGACAGCTGGCTGTGTTTATATTTTGGTCTATTGAAGTATAAATATAAATAGAGCCAGCTGGTTGATATTAAATATTCAAAATTATTTTACATTAATAAATTTAATACAAACAAAATCTTGTTGCTAGGCAACTAATAAAAGAAATAAGAATTGTTAAGAAAATTTTAGTGGGGATTTAAAATCTCAAAGGAGACAGTACGTCTCGCGGAGATTATTAGATAACGGAACATTAATAATATATATAAAGATTATTTGAAGATAATGAAATACAAATGAACTATTTGTAATCAAGATAATTAATTTGTAACGAAGTAATGAACTATTTATCATCAAGATAATTAATTTGTATTATATAAGAATATTACAACAGCTGACTCGCGGCGACAACTTCACCTCTAGACCAACCCGTTGGGTTAAAATAATAATTATTTCCAAAATATAATTTTGCCGGCCGCATTGGCGTAGTTTGTAACGTGCTTGCCTCTCATCATGCGGTCGTGGGCTCAAATCCCACCCAGGCACAGCATATTAAATCAGGCACGTTACAAAAAATAGTTTCATCCTCCATTGTACAGTTACACCCCAACGTCGTCGCTAATGACAGTTGCAGTTGATGCGACGTTAAATAAATAATTTATAACTTGCAATCTCGTATCTAGTTTTTTATTAATGAAAATACATTTAATTAGTGCATTAAACAACTGTATTATTGCCGGTGTATAAGATTGCATTTCTGCTAGAGAGAGATAGTGTTGGCCGGGTGAGGTACGCGGTGCAATAGTCATGCCTTTCTAATAACATAGCATTAGTATAGTAATGCTGACATCTGATTTTTTTACACGTCATCACATTGCTAAAACAACTATGACATTATTATCTAATTTTATATTAGCTGTTTCCTTTAACTGATGTTTTTAGGTACAGTATCGCATACGTTTTGCGGGTTGCATAATTATACAAGTGTAATCATATACGCCAGCATCAATAGACCTAATTAACTTGTAAAAAACTTTAATCTAAATTATTTTTATTGGAACGTATTGCTGTCATCTGTGTAAAGAAGATGTATTGTTTTGTGCTCAGAATTTTCATCGGTAATTGCATGTTTCGGAGAGTGCTCGCGATATTGTTTCATTTATGTGAAAGTGGGGAGCATTTTGTTCTTCCGGTGGACGCTGGGAAAGGGTTTTTTCATTTAACTAAATTAAATTTTCAACCACCGGGTTGGTCTAGAGGTAAAGTTGTCGCCAAAATCAGCTGTTTAACAGCTGATTTTCGGAGACGAAGGTTCCTGGTTCAAATCCAAGTAAAGGTAGTTACTTTTATACGGATTTGAATGCTAGACAGTGGTTACCGGTGTACTTTGATGGTTGGGGTTCAATTAACCATACTCTCTCAAGAATGGTCGACCTGAGTCTGTACGTACAAGACTACACCTCATTTACACGTCATACATATTATCTTCATCTCATTGGGTCATGGGGTTGCTTATTGTTCTGAATTGAACAGATTGCAACGTACACATATTAGGAATTTTAAAAAAAATTTAATTTATAACCTATAATAATTAGGTTAGAAAGAAGAACGAATCCACATGTAGTGATATGTCTTCTGATGAAGAAGGCATGCCATTTGAAACAAAGAGAATAAAACGCTCTAGTGACTGTTATCCAGCTGATCTACGGAAATTTCTGACAAACGCCGGTTCAAAAAACGAATGTGTAAATTCAGAAAACGAAAACAATTTACAAACGACTAATAAATTTACTCCATTAACCACTTTAAATGATAACCAAACAAACGAAGACAAAATCCCGCCGATTTTCATTAAGACCGATTTAGATTACATTATCACTGACACCATCAATAATATAACTGGACATGATGCTTACGTATTTTCTACCAACACTACAGGGATAAAGGTTGTGTTCCAGCGCAATAAAATACAGACACTTGATACAGTTTTTATTAATATTGTGCGTTCGTGTCTATTTATTCTCATTGTGTTTATTATCTATTTTTGTGCTACCTACGAGGTTTGTGTTTACGCGTGTTTTGTTGTGTGCCGGCCCGGGCGATAAGGTTTTAATACCTGGGTTTGGCACAGACAAGCACCGTATTTACGGATTTTTGTGCGTCCAGGGAGATAAGGTTTCACAAACCTGGACGCACCAACAGCAGCAGGGACATCCACAGTGTGGGAGATGGCGACAGCAGCTACCCATTCTTCAACACCGTCTACTTCGTCGTCGACTAGTGCACCGGCTCCGACTACATCCATGGAGGTCCACGACAGCGAAGGGTTCACCACCGTGCACCGCAAACGTGTGAGAACCAACTCAGGTGATACGCCACCATCTATTACCCCAATCGCAACCTCACCCCCCGATTCGACTCCACGTCGAAATAAATTTCCTCCTTTTGTCTTTCGCGCCCCTGCCAACTGGGTCGCTCTAACAAGGACACTTAATAGCCAACTCTCGGAGTCATACAAGGGTCACTACACGTGGCAACTCCTACTCCTTGTTTACGAAGCACATTGAGGACTTCCAGAAGTGCAAGACTGTCCTCCTTTCGGAGGGCATAAACTTCCACACGTATTATACGAATGAGCCTGATGAGGTCAAGGTGGCCATCAAAGGGTTACACTCTTCATTTCAACCCGAAGAGGTAAAACTGTTCCTCGCTGAGCGTGGTTTCGAGGTGAACCACTGCCAGAATATAACTGGCCGAGCTGGCAGGCCAATTAACGTGTTCCTCGTTAAGTTGCGTAAATCACCTCGCTTCGATGACATATACAAGGTCGATACGATCTTTAACATTGAAGTGACCGTGGAGGCCTTCCGCCCACGGCCGGGTCTGCCACAATGTTTTAAGTGCCAGCGTTATGGCCACTCATCGGTTAATTGTAACCATGAGTTAAGGTGCGTCAAGTGCGGCGGTAAGCGCGAAGCCGCTCAATGCGAAGGAAAGTTAATTGGACAGCCTCGTTGCTGTAATTGCAATGGCCAGCACCCTGCTAGTTACCGGGGGTGCCCATTGCATGTCCGGCTTCTTGCCGAGAGGCGCAAGGCTGCCGCCCAAGCGACGGCCGCCCCCTCATCAGCTCCATCTACCGCCAAGACCCAGGCGTCACAATCCCAACCTTCTTCCTCTTATTCCCCTCCTACTCAGAGGAGCTACAATAAGACGATCTACAAGAAGGCTCCTGTGCACAGGGCCACAACCAAGACCCAGTTTCCGACTTCTGAGTGGTCCCACCACTCAGTGCCATCCAAGCCGGTCTTTTCGGAAAGGGAGTTTCCGCCACTCCCGGCTACAAAAGTCCCTCCTAAGGACAGCACTACATTCGATTTTACTAAGATTGTCCAGTTCCTAACCTCCCTTAAGTTTCTTGCTTGGGTGGCTAACATTCTTCCTCAACTCGCATCCATTAGCTCCGCCTCTGAAGCTATCTCTGTCTTTGTCTCATCTCTGCCCTCCCTTCTCCTGTAATGCGTTTTCGCATTATGTCGTGGAATGGCAACGGCATCCTTCGCCAATGTAACGATCTACTACGGGTACTGACGGATTACGACATTGACGTTGCTCTTCTACAGGAAACTAAACTTCTACCTACTACTCGCTTTCGCCTATCCCCCTACATTGTGTATCGTGCCGACCGCCCTGGCGCTGTCGTCCCTGCAGGGGGGGGGTAGCTGTTCTAATACATAAAAGACATGTTCATAACTTCCTTGACACGGCCCTTATTCCTTCACTTGAACATATAGCTGTTTCGTTGCCTCTCTTCTCGCGGCTGGTTACTTTCATTTCGGTTTACCGCCCCCCGACCGCCCATTTCCACCCCGCAGCCCTTGCTACGCTCTTCGACCAACGTCAACCTGTGTTTGCAGCTGGTGATTGGAACAGCAAACATACGGACCTCGGCTGCCGAACAAAGAACCTTGCTGGTACCGAACTCTTATCCTTCCTCGAGCAGTCTCCTTTGTCGTTAGCGCTCCATGTGCCTGACACCCCGACTAGGGTGCCCCCAGTCACACATCACTTTCCTGATATCCTTGACTATGCTATTTCTTTCGATCTCGCCTCTGTCCCTGACATCGATGTATTACCCGAATTGAATTCTGATCACCTCCCAGTTCTGTTTACTTTTACGTCCTCGACTGCTCGTATTCCGGTCCCGCCTCCTTCTCTGAAGGTCTGCTGGCGTTCCTTCTATGACTCAGTTGCCTCCGTACTCCCACCTGAACCCCCTACTATTACCACGGTAACTGAGCTTGAGTCCCATCTTGATTCCCTCACATCGATACTTTCCGATTCCATTGTCCAGAACTCACACCTACGCCCGCCTCGCACTAGGTCGACACTTCCAACTGCTGTCAAAGCAGCAATCGCCGATAGACGTCGCTTTCGACGGCTCTGGCAACGCACCAGAGATCCACATCATCGGGATCTATTCAACGGTGCCGCTGCCATGTGCACACTTCTACTCGATGGTCTCCGGTGTAGTCAGTGGGAGGACTACCTTCATCGAGTAGCGGACGACGGAAGACCCATGGGAGGCTACTCGTCGTTTGTTGTCGACCCAGAGGAAGTCGCATCCTCTGATGACACCTAATGGTTTGACGTATTCTGCACAGGCGATTGCTGACAATTTCGCTTCGCATTTTGAACGACATTTTATTGCCCCTCCGCCCGTTCATCATGACCAGGATGAACTCATTCATGACGAAGTCAACGCTTTCTGACCCTACACCCTGTCACATACAGCCCTTCACAGAGGATGATGTCACCTCTGTAATTTCCTCGATCAACCCGCGTAAGGCCCCTGGTCCTGATAATGTCTCTGAATACGCCATCCTGAATTCCCCGCCAGATCTAAAGCTTCATCTTTTGGCAATTTTCAACGCAGTGTTGGCGCTGCAGCACTTCCCTTCTGCGTGGAAGGTTTCCAAAGTCATTACCATTCTGAAGCCCCACAAACCTCCGACTGATCCCGAAAGTTATAGGCCAATTTCCCTTTTACCGATCCTGTCCAAATTATTTGAAAGGTTTCTTCTCCCGCGCCTGGGTCCTGTTGTTGATTCTGTTCTTCCTCCTGAGCAATTTGGTTTTCGTCAAGGACACTCCACAACTACCCAACTCCTCCGCATCGTCACGGCACTTGTGGATGCCAGAAATTCCCACTGCGACACGACGGCTGTGCTGCTCGATTTTAGGGCTGCATTTGACCGCGTCTGGCATGTGGGTCTCCTTTACAAGCTGGCACAATTTCCCCCCCCCTCAACTGTCCGATTACTTCATTCCTACCTTACTGGGAGACAATTCCACGTCTCTGTCACTATTCCTCAGTTGCACATGGTCATGTCCCCACTCACCCCTTCGTCCGCGGGTGTACCTCAGGGCTCGGTCCTTGGGCCCATCCTCTATCTTATGTACACCTTCGATTTCCCTGTCCGTGATTCAATCCAATTCGGACTGTTTGCCGATGATGCTATTCTGTACCGTCACGGCAGATGCCTCCGCCTCAATTGCCGCGCGCTTCAAACTCAACTTCTAGACGTCACGAGCTGGTGTCGTGGTGTCGAGCTCGTGTCACTTAACCCCACAAAATGCGAAGCAATCCATTTTACATTAAAACGCAACGTTCCTCCGCCTCTACGGTTTTTTTTTTGTTTTCTTTTGGTTTAACGTCCGACTGTTTTGCAAATTGCTGCTAATGCAGACGGTGAAGGATGAAATGAATTTTTTGTAACGTATGAAAAAATGCCATGCCCGAGTGGGATTCGAACCAAAGACCGCGTGATGAGAGGCGAGCACGTTACCAACATCGCCAACGCGGCCTCTACGGTTGGAAGGGGAACTCTTTCCATGGCAGAACAGTGTCAGATATCTAGGGGTTGACCTAGATAAACGACTGACACTTCGGCAGCACATCGACAACAAGCTTAGCAAGGGTAGGGCCCTGTTCGCTTTACTCGTCCCTTTGTTCATTTCTACTGCATACTCCTCAAAACTGAAATTTCTGATTTACTCCTCCATTCTACGTCCTTTCCTTTAGTACGGGTCGCCGGTATGGTGGCCCTTTCTCTCCAAGACCAACAAAACACGTACTTCAGCATACCAGAACAAAGTCCTTCGGTGCATCACACAGTTTCACTATCTTATCTCCAATCGCATCGTACACGAACACCTTCTCTTCCCCTCAATGGAGGACTTTATTTACAATACCTCGAAACGGCTACACGACGCTGGGAAAACTGACGGACCCCAGATCATTCAGGACTTGTACCGACGCCCTCATCCACCCGAAGTCTTTATGTCATTACCATTCCATAACTTTATCTAAATTCCAGTATGACCCACGTATCAAAATTTAGAGTTGTCACATTTTTATTCCGCCCTGTATTCCTTTTATATACCCATGCCCCTTCATCTACTTGTATGACTCACTCCCCCCAGTTGGTAGTTGTCCCCATGTTCCTATCCATAATCACTCTACTACGGTGAAAAGAGCCGCCATTTTAAATTATTAAACACTTAGAAAATAAAAGGCCGGTGATTATGCCAAATTCTACCCTTTCCGTCTCCCCTTAAAATCATAAACTAACCCCTACCTAAAATTATACCATTTGTCCACGTTAAGTACGGTGCGTGCCTTCCCCTCCCCAAAACAATAAAACTCCCACATAACTGAAAACGGCCACTGAAAAACAAAATAAAAGAAAAGAGCCGCTCTTAAACCCACTTGTCCCTTAATATAAATTTTCATCCACGAGTAACTTCTTAAAATACATTACCTCCTTTAAAGTCCCAGTCCCAGTCCCAATCCCGCAAGAGCCAGAATCCTATTTCCTATTTTTAAACTATAAAATTCCCCCTAAATTTCATGAGGTTGCAATTATTCCGTAAAATTGTTCCCCGAGCGACCAGGTGTTCCTTAACACGATGCCGCCATCATAGGGCTTCTCAGCCCTCTCAACCAGGATTCAGGATTCAGGATTCAGTAATTGGGAATCTCACACTTACCAATTGCATAGTGATAAAGCGGACGGAATAGTTATTAGAGGCATTCACCGCACAACGCCAATTGCTTTAATTAAAGACGCTATAGCCGCTAAAGGGTTCGGTGTTCGTTCTGCTTATAAAATATCAATAAAAAAACAACAAACAACCATCAAAAATTCGCCACGTATACCGCTACCAAAATTTTTTGTTGATTTAGAACCTTCTCCAAAGAACCGAGAAATTCGCGATTTAAAAACACTTTTAAACTGTATTGTTAAAATAGAAAAAGGAAAGTACAGTTCAGTGTACTCGATGTCAAAATTTTAATCACTCGAAAGGATACTGTCAACACTCGCCGCGCTGCATTAAAAGGGCTGGACCACATCTCACCCCCGATTCACTTCCCGGATGGTACGGATCTTCAGTGGATATTGAAAATTGCAACAAGTTAAAAAGAACTAGCATGCACATCCATAAGAATTTTTCGCAGGAACGCAGAAAATTTAGAACAAAGCTGTTTCTCATAAAGAAGGAGGTGTCGCGTTTGCGGCCGAACCTGCGGGTGATTGTGGTACAGGACAGATTAGTTATCAATGGAGCGTCGTTTTAAGTGGGACGAAGAGACCGGATTAAGGCGGGGCAGCCAGGAAGGAGACAAAATTTTAAAAAATCGTCGGGAAGGATGCCGAGGTGCTGCTGAAAATTTTGAGGACAAAATCAATTAACAAGGGAACGTGGGTAGAGAGGTGAATGAGTGATATTGGTAGTCAGCTGGAATGTTTGTAAGGTTAGGGATGTAAGTGTGTTAATATACAATGCGGCTGGTATTAGAGATAACTGTTATAACGATTTTTTCCATTTTTTTACAGAAGTAAGACTGTTTCATTTTAACAGTCGTACTTAACATAGAGGATTTACGAGAACGTAGACTAACTCACGAAGATCGAACTGAAAAATCACCCAAATACAAACAGGTAATCAAGGACCACAACCATCGGCTTAAGACACAGAAAAGAGAAAATAAGAAGAGGGAATTTTCAGAAGCAGCCAAACAGTAGCGTGCTCAGAACATGAGAGAATATCACGCAAAAAAGAGACTGAAAGCTTCCAAATTGACTAAAATGGTCCATTGTGAAAAATACAGGAGGGACGGCATAGGGAACTCGAAACATATCTGACTGATTACGAACTAAAATGGGAATTTTCAGTCAGAGAGATTAGATATGGAAGGGCAAAGAAAGGAAAATTTGTTAAGATATAATGTATAATTTTTTTTATTTCAGTAATGTCAATGGGAGAGAAATAATAAAAGCATTTACAACGTCTTTTCAACGACACAATTATTTTGTCATATGACAACTAAACAGGACGCCGCGTTCTCGTCCACACGGTCCGGTGCGCCTGCGCAGTTCAGTCAGGTACAGGTATATCCGGTCACCTGACAGTAACGCTATTCACCCGCTCAGGTATAACTGCACAGGCGCGCCTTTTCATTATAACGGGTTTTTATTAAGGACGCAACCCTGATTATAAGAAGATAGAAGTAATACATCGGTAAATTTTCTGTCCCCCAATCGATATGTTGGCAACAGTGTATTCAAGGCCAACTACCTAAGACAGTTAAAATGTTCCAGTCAAGTATTAGTGTGGTGACAGCAGTCGTTTCGTTATAATGTGTCAGCAATGGTTTTTTCCAAGGAAAAGATTGTGGCATTTAACATAGGGTTGCGTTCTTAATACAACACCCGTTTTAATAATAATTTAGATTAATTAATAATTTGTAAAGTACGGAAAATAAAAATATGCTGTAGGTTGTGGCTTTTAACATAGGGTTGCGTTCGTAAAACACCCATAGGGTGTTTTATTAAAAACGCAACCCCATGTTAAAAGCCACAGTAAAACACCCTGTGGGTGTTTTATTAAGAACGCAACCCTATGTTAAAAGCCTCAATCTTTTCCTTGAAAAAAACCATTGCTAACACAATATAACGAAACGACTGCTGTCACCACACTAATTCTTGACTGAAACATTTTAACTGTCTTAAGTAGTTGGCCTTGAATACACTGTTGCCAACATACCGATTTGGGGACAGAAAATTTACCGATATATTACTTCTATCTTCTTATAATCAGGGTTGCGTCCTTAATAAAACACCCGTTACCTGCAGGCATACATACCGAACGTATGTTCGGTATGATACCGTACGTAGGGCCCTTAATAAGCGATATACGGCAAGAAGAGGGAGAAGGGAATTAGGTGGAAGAGAAGGAGGAGGAGAACGGGGATGGATTTTTTTTTTTTTTTTTGTTTAACGTCCGATTGTTCTGCAGTTACTGCTAATGCAGACGGTGAAGGATGAAATGATTTTTGTAACGTATGAAAATATGCCGTGCCTGAATGGGATTCGAACCCAAGACCGCATGATGAGAGGCGAGCACGCTACCAACTACGCCAATGCGGCCGGATGGAGGAAGTGGGAGAGAACAGAAGGAGAAGGAGAAGAAAAACAAGAGGAAGTAAAAAAAAATGAAGGAGGTGGGGGGAAGGAAAAGTAGGAAAAGAGAAGGAGGAAAATTGTATGGAAAATTTAGCTAGCCGCATAGCAATACTTTTTCATCCCACCCTACAGACAGAACACAAGAACGTATAAAACGGTATCGAATTGCATGGAACACCCAGTGTGTACATTATCCTTGCTTTTTAATACAACAGCTATTTGACTGCATAAGGCTGGTAGTTTTGAAAGCCGCACCAAGATGACCATATATGAGTGGAACAAGCAAGCGTTGTCCAATCCTATCATTTCTGTAACATCTTAGGCAATATGCAAATAAAATACACTTCGTTTCATTTCTGTTATTACATACTACGATACAATAACAAATCTGTTTTCTATCTTCCTTCAAAGTATTTTTTTTAGTTTTATTTATTTTCATTAAAGTGTTCATTAATTTTTTATAGATATTCATTTTTTTCTTTTAAAGCGTTCAGGAGACTCCCGGGGGAGTAATTAGATGTCAAAAAGTTATAACACGTGAAATACGTATTACAATCACATATTGTTCTACGACTATTTAGGAATAAATTATTCTACGTTATAAAAAGTTTCACCAATCAATTAACTTCTCAGATTTTTTTTTAAATAAATTACCACAACATTTTAAAAATTGTGGTAATTTATCGATATACTTTTTTTTTTAATTTTCTCCCCGCATAAGTAGGTTTTTATTCAAACTATATAAGCAATTTAAGCTCCTTAAATGGCCGGCCCGTGGCGTAGTGGTTAGCGTAACTGGCTTCTACGCCGGGGTCCCGGGTTCGATTCCCGGTCAGGTCTGGCATTTTTTCATCACTCATCTTCACCTACCATCTTCTCACAGTCTGCATTAGCAGTAATTGTGGAACAGTAGGACGTTAAACCAAAAAAATCTCATTAAATAGTGGTCGACACGAGGTGAGCTGGTTAGCTCCCACCATAAACCTGATTGCTTTCTTTTGAATTTTAAAAACCTATTCATATTACCCCATGTGAGAATGAAGAGGAACGAATTAAATCTGAAATACAAAAGGATGTACTGGCTGATTGGTGGGAACTCTTCACTCTCTCTTGAGAATAAGTTGCTGCTTTACAAAATGTTACTAAAACCAGTTTGGCTGTACGGCGTTCAACTTTGGGGAACTGCCAGCAGAAGTAACATAGAGATAATTCAAAGGTTCCAAAATAAGGTTCTTCGGGCTATAACAAGGGCACCGTGGTTTGCAAGGAATGCAGAAATACAACATTATTGCAACCTTCCTGATGTAATGGACGAAGTCAGGCGTTTTAATAGAAAATATCAGGCAAGACTTGAAAGCCACGAAAACGAATTAGCCATAAATCTTCTAAATAATGCAGAATAAGTTAGGCGCCTGAAACGTTACCATGTTTTGGACTTGTCTGAAAGAGTTTAAATGTATATAAAATTTTAGTGAAACGTATTCTATATTGTAAAATGTAAATATCTTTGTACATGGTAATTTTCTCTTTGAACACATGAATAATTGATATAATGAGAGGTACTCAGAGTAATGAGGCCTCAACTTGTGATTTGTAAATTCAAAAGATTTGCTTATAGTTTATTTTTAAAAAACATACTATTACCCCATACTAGAATTACCCCCACATTAAAATACAATAACGGATATGAAACAGAATTAGACCATGATAAGCAGCCATTAGCCTAATACTTTATTATTCAATCTGGCAATTTGTTTTAAGGGGAGACTGTACTTTGTATCCCGCCAATGTTAAATTTGCTATTTTTAGGTACATTTTTCATAGGATTGGTAAAAGATAGGGAAATGAAACTTTACACACTATAGTTGTCGGGTTTCTTCTCGAGCTACTGACATTTCTTTGAATTTTAATCTTTGGACCACATCATTTTTTTTTTTAAATTACGAATAACACAAAATTTTTACAAATTGTTTTCTACGTGTTTTGCGTATTGCTAATTTTTGGAGCACCTGAGGAAGTCATAAAAATTTTGGTATAGTCTATGTGAATGTACAAGATAATAACTGGTAAAAAATTCAGCCTGGTAGGTTTATTGGTTTCTGAGAAAAATGTATCTTCTTAATGATAATCTAAATTTACGGGAAAAGTTAAGAAACAAGAAGGCGCAAATCAAAAACAATATGTACACAAACAAGTAAATTTCCCATAAACAGTTGTTTAGAAAGCTGAACAAACAGCTGAGAATATTAAAAACCGTGATGCAGATATTTTAAATACTAATATTCTCTTTGCACTGAAACGAGCAGTATAAAATTATGAAAAAATATTAGTTCGTCGTAACATGATAATTTTTCTGTGAAAACCTTATAAAAGCTTAATTTTTTATAAAAAAAATATTTTTTGTCGTAATTAAATGTTTTTCTGGTAGATCTAGGGCTAAACTATTGAAAAATATAAAAAACCAAAACTCGAAATTTTGAGTTAAAACCATCGTGCAATCTCCCCTTAATGCAAATACCCCAGATGATTTTACTAAAAACTTTATTGGTATAGAAATCCCAAGACAAATATCTAACTAGTGATACTCCTAAACTCTTATTTCACGTTCAGAATGCGGTACAACTCTTACGAGAACCTGTACTGCCCGTTCCCAAGCTTTGTGCAGTTGAGAGGTATGCATTACGTCACTACTACTGTGAGAGATTGCGTTAGTAGTAGTAAAGTTTTACTAGCCTATGTTTAGTCAAGGGTACTATCCAAACTACATAATATATTCTGTGTCGCCGTCTACAGCGAATAGTCAAAACAACAGCCTCGTATGTGTCACCGCACTAGGCAGCCTACTGCCCAGCGAAGAGCAATGAGATGATTAGTACAGTGTTATTACGTAACAGCAGTCTGGTACTTCGTCTGTCCCCTTCACCCCGCAGCGGTACAAAGCTTAGATTCATACAGTAGTGTTTTCAAGCGTACGCAAACACCAGCCACAGCCAATACAATATTACTCTCCTCCAGCGACACCATCCGAAGGTCACGGGCAAAATTATTAAGAGTTTCGCTTACCACGCTCTAACAAGCTCATTTTTAATCAAAAAATTCTGCAAAAATTACTTTCGAATGAATTGTATTTTATTACGCTATAAATGTTATTATTATACTGTGATAGTTAGATAAATTACGCTCGTAGAAATTTGGAACTTTAAATCTCGCCACATTTTTTGCGTTTCACACCATATAACTTTGTCCTTTCAATGCAGACATACGTGTTTCATTATTTTGGTATAAAATATAGAATTTTATCTGTAATTTGATGTATGATAAGTCATATATTGGACAGCAACAAAAATTATAAACGAGTCTGAAAAAACTCAAGAGTCGAAAGCAGGTCAAAGATAGATAATGAACGAGTTTCGTATTCCAAGAATTCCTGAATCATTTTAACACTTGTGAACTTATTATACCAAACACACAATCTATTGTTGACCCCCGAAGGAAAAAGTAGGGGTGTTCAAACAAGAAATATTTGCTTTTTCGTAAATTGTCTACGAAGATTTAAGGGGACTCCGTACTGAAAATATTTAAAAAAATTGATTTCTGGGTTTTTGATCTAAAATATTATTTGAAATTCCCTTTTTAAAATGGTGTATAAATTATGTTTCTACGGCGTCTAGAAATTTTTTTTTTTATTTTTAAATTTTCTTGTCATTATGAAATTTACCACGGTTACCATGTAGAGAGGATGCGCAACAGTGATAGAGTCGTCTCCGATTATGAGAAAATGGTTCGACAAAAGCGGAGTTTGTCAAGAAAGAAACTGGAAGAAATATTTGAAGATAAGGAGGACCCTGACAACCCATCTTATAGTGCTGGCAATTACTAGAAATTAATAAGTTTTTATTGTAAGAACACAAGTTTTTTTCTATATTTTTTAACTATATTGTTTTACGTTGATTTTCTCAAATCTTACTTTTTTAATATTGATGTACCTTTTCCTCAGCTTCTAATAAAGCTAGAGTAATGAAATTTTTGGGGGTATCAAGCCTTAGTAGATATGTACTTTACGTGTACAGTTTTCCAAATTTTAGAAAACTGACTGAAAAATTTTTGAAAAATTTTGAAAAAAATTTTTTGAAAAACTTTTAGTGTCAAATATATCTGCCAATAAAAAATCTATTTCAAGCTTTTTTAAAAATTCCTACACGTAAAATATGTAAAACATTCTGAATTTTAATTTTAAAAAAACCGCAGGTCTCTATCATTTATAGTTTTTTTCAAAAAAGGTACAAACGTTAACAAAGAGTTAGGAGTACGGAGTACCCTTAAACAATAACTATTGTTTACTTCAAAATTTAAAAAATACAGTGAAATTATAAAACAATTCAATTACTATAATAATTGTCGGTACCGGATCAATAAAACTATGCAAATCTTAGATACCTATGTTTTCGTATTAAGTTATTCAATCGGAGTTTGTAAAAATGAGAACGTGTTAAGGCGCGGAGTCGATAATTTTATTTAGTGTAGTAGCGCTTAAACTCCCTAATGAAATACATACAGTCCAGCCTCTCTAAGTTTGCTCCTAATGTAAACAAATAATGAAGTCACTGAGCATGCGCATTATGTAAAAATGTGTACACGCTGATTAAAAAGTAACAACAAAATACTTTCAAAAGTATTTAAATACAAAATAATTATAAAAGTATTTTTATAAATGAAATCGTTAGGCCTACATCATATCACGACTGATGTTTTTAGTACTTTAAGTACTTATAATTTAAAAAATAGTTATCTTAATAGGAATACGACATCCATAAAGTCACGGACTCTAGCGTGCACCCTGTAGTAGCTGGTTTTGGTTTGTTGACAGTAGGAGCAAACTTAGAGCGGCTCAACTATAGCTTATGGACTTAGCGTACTGTATTCTGAACGTGAAATGAACTATAAAGGAACTTCACTATTTCTAGATGCTTTATGCTATTATTTTGAATAAATAAATTATGATCAAGCTGGTTTAGATTAAATTACATTTTCTGGGGTATTTTTACTTTCCCTTTCCATATATGAATACATGGGCCCGTAACAGGCAAGTGGAGAGTTAAATTAATTGCACTCGATCTGCTAGTTCCAGAGCTACAAAAAATAGTTCTGTTTCTCATCACATGGTCAGCCAATTATATGACTGAAGCGTTTAATAGAGAAAAGGTAGAGATATAAAAGATTAGTCAGAGTTATCTCCTCTGAGAGTAATGTATTTCATTATTTATTTATTTACATCAATATAAAGGCTAACAGAACTTATCCGTATAAGCCATATTGACATAACAAATTTACATGTTCAAAAAACAATTCGACCCACCGGGTTGGTCTAGAGGTAAAGTCGTCGCCAAAATCAGCTGTTTAACAGCTGATTTTCGGAGACCAAGGTTCCTGGTTCAAATCCTAGTAAAGGTAGTTACTTTTATACGGATTTGAATACTAGACAGTGGTTACCAGTGTACTTTGATGGTTGGGGTTTAATTAACCATACTCTCTCAGGAATGGTCGGCCTGGGTCTGTACAAGACTACACCTCATTTACACGTCATACAAATCATCCTCATCTCATTGGGTCATGGGATTGCTTATTGTTCTAAATTGAACAGATTGCAACGTACACAAATTAGGTATAAAAAAAACAATCTTTGCTTATAACTATTTTATTTACATAAAACTCATGCTAAAGGCCAAGCCGATTGCTGTGAGCGCTGGACTACGCATGCGCATACATAACTTCGACCCCGCATACTCCTCCGACCTACCGTAACATGTACAGTCAGTGTTGTTGAAAATTGACAACACCCATTGTATTTTGTAGGCATGGCTGTTCCATTGTTGTTACACACGCTGCACTATTGCAGTACATACAAGACTATACTAATGCAGACGCACGTTTTGCCCAGCGCTCTCCTTACGAAAATCAGGCTTTTTATAAATACACTTATCGTCTATTTCTAATAAAAATAAAATAATGTTTCAATAAAATTACTTTCTATAAAAATTAATAAGAAAAAAAATTCCCACGAAAAAATACTTAAGCAAAACATGATCAAAAATAATATTATTATTAAATTAAAAAAAGAAAAAGGAAAAGAAAGAAAAAAAATGAGTTTGCTCTGTGAATTAGACATTTATTGGTTGGTAAGCGCCTGATAACATTTTGATGAGAATTGTTCGTAATTATCAAAAAAAAAGGATAGAGTTCCAGATTATGGAAAAAGGATAACGCCCGTAATAAGAAAGTATAAATGTTTAGCACAGCGCTCACTTTAGGCAAATAAAACAGATTAAAAGTCCTGGATCTGACAAAAGGTACATAATAAAAAAATATACTCTTAGGTCAACCTTATTATTTAATATTTTATATAAAAATTGCATACACGTCACATTTCGTCGGAATTTAACGGATTTTATGTTGTTAAAAATTCTTCTTCTCATCGTCTCCGTAAGAAACCCCTAAAGAGCATGACAAACCATATCTTTTGTAATACAGGAGACTCAATAATCTATTTTGAATTTTTTCAAGCGAGTCTATGTCATTCAGATAAAGGCGATTCCACACAATTGCAGCATATTTGCATTGGAAAGGGAAAGTTGTGTGAGTATTTCATATCAGATTTTTTACTTTCTCTTGCCTATATGAATATATAGGAAGGAAAGTATTGTTTTCATGTCGATTTTTCGAAATAGAGTTTTCTCCGGATCTACACGTTTTCAGACCCTCTGAACCCGAAAAACATGTTTTTAGCGATTAGTCTGTGTGTCTGTGTGTGTATACAGAATATCTCAAGAACGGAACATCGTTCTAACTTGAAACTAAGTTAGATACCACTACCGGGACTCGACACGAACATTTTCATCAAAATCGGTCAACCGACCCACACTTCACTTTTTTGCGATTTTCTCAAAAACTGGTGCTACGATTTTTTTAAAAAATTGCCTAGTTTACTACATTTTTTATGCTCTACAAGATAGGGTAGGCGCCATGTTTGCTGAAATTCTTGGTGAGGCTGTTTTCATGTAAAAAAATTGTTTAAGATTACGGCTTTAATATGCACTTTATCGCAAAAATGTATATAATAAAAAATGTAGAGAATTTAAAATCCTACAACTTTTATTTCAAACATTTTTTGTGCAACGCTTAGTTTAGCGGTAATTAGCGATTTTCTATTTTTTTTCTCATGAAAACGTGTGAAAAATCGATTTTTTTTCAAGATTTCGGCCTTAGTATGCATTTTACGACAAAAGTGTATATAATCAAATTTATAGGAAATTAAAAGATCTACACCTTTTAATTAAAGCATTTTTCTCTACAGAGCCTAGTTTAGCGTGAGTGATTTTCCCTATTTTAAGCCAAACTGAGGTCGATTTTCATTTTGTGTCTTTCACTCATGATTAAAATAAGGTTATGTTTTTTTAGGTTAGTTTTTTGTTTATATCTTATGTTTTATTATTATTTGCATTGGCAAGAGAAAGTTGTGAATGTTTCACACCAGATTTTTTAAAGGGGGTCTGCAAAATACTCAACCTAAAAAGCGGGTCGCAGTGTTTTTGAAAGGTTGCGAATCACTGCTTTTAAGTATTGATAAATGAAGCCAGAAGCCAAATCCAGGACAATTCGCTTTGTAGTACAATCAATGAACCACGGTCCTTTGTCAAATAATGCACAGAAACAATATCTATATAAAAGATACAGTTGGATAAATTTGATTAATAGATATAGGTACCAGACGAGTTAATGTCCCATAGCCGAGCGAGTGAGAGGGAGATATGTGGCATAACTACGCATGCGCTCAAAGGTCTTTACCGTTGTAATCCAAATCCGAAAACATACTACAGTCGTTATCTTGCTTGTTAGTTTACTGCATGCATAAACGCTTGCTTGCAACAATGAGTAAAATTATACGACAATGTTATTGAAACGGCGCGTAGGGCTTGTGCGAGTGAGAGCATTATGCATTCTCTCACTCCCACGGCTAGGGGACATTAGTTCATCTGAATATTATACGTTATTACGCTTAGATTCTAATAACTTAATTAAAAGTCCAATTAATTTAATCGATAAACTTTGGAATAAGTAAATTTGAAATCTGATAGAACTTTCCTAATTGAAAATCACCTATGACCTCTAATTTCTTAATAAATATTATTATGGTGTAAAATTTAAACAAACTGAAAGTAACATTATAATGCGTGTTAAACACGAATGTGTTTACCTTACTAAGCATTACAAAATATATTATAACAGAATTAATACATGTTGGCATAAATTTTAATAAAATGAACTAACTAAACTAAAGTAGTGTTTGTTATCAATCAAAATATGACATGGATCCAACTAAAAATAGATAAAATCAAAATAAAACCCAGATACAGTTCAGCCGTTCTTAGTTTGCTCCTACTGTCAACAAACAAAAGCCACCTACTACAGGGTGCACGCTAGAGTCTACGACTTTACGGATGTCGTATTCCTATTTTTTAAATTATAACTACTTAAAGTACTAAAAACATCAGTCATGATATGATGTAGGCCTAACAATTTCATTTAGAAAAATACTTTTAAAAGTATTTTTTATTTAAATACTTTTGAAAGTATTTTGTTGTTACTTTTTAATCAGCGTGTAAACATTTTGATATAATGCACATGCTCAGTGACGTCATGATTTGTTTACATTAGGAGCAAACTAAGAGAGGCTGGACTATAGATAAATTTAATTCGCAAGAAAATGGTGATCAAGAAAAATTTCTCAAATATTAATATATGGTTAAATATATATTAAAAATTGATTAAAAAGATTAAATTAATTTTTAAAAAAAATTAATTCAAAAGTATCAATCAAAATCCAATTATGTCCAAAGATTTAATTGCTATCCTTTTTTTCACTTCCATAATTTTAAATATATCCATGAATAAACTCAGGATTATTGAATAGATGGCTTCCAAATACATCCTGTTCAATACCTTTAGATGATTTTTCGATACGTGCTAATTCACTTTTCTTTTTCAGTTGCATTATGTTTGCACGTTTGGAAAGTTTTTCATTTGGTTTACCAGAATTGACATCTTCATTTGTGTTATTTACGACATCTTTCTCTTCTTCACTAAATACATCCTGTTCAATACCTTTAGATGATTCTTCGACACGCGCTAATTTACTTTTCTTTTTCAGTTGCATTATGTTCGCACGTTTGGAAAGTTTTTTATTTGGTTTACCAGAATTTGGTTTAGCATTGACATCTCCATTTGTGTTATTTAAGACGTCTTTCTCTTCTTCACTATCTTCATCTTCTTTCTCTTCTTCACCATCTTTATCTTCTTCATTGTCTTTAATCTCTTTTTGTTTTTGTTTCTTCTGTTTCACTTTAGGAGTTAACTCAAAAGAATCAACAGATTTTCTTTTCTTGGAATTTTGTTTTAAGTTTTCAATACTGATCACATCCGGAATTTTGTTTGGCACTCCTGAAATTTTAATTGCTTTATACAACTGTAACAACTGGTAACAATGGTTATCAGATTCTAGATGTACGTTTTCAACTACTTTTGACGTAATCTTCTCTAGTTGATCCGAATATAATTGACAATTTTCAGGCGTAAGACACCGTTTATTTTTAAAAAATGTTAACAACAACTGAAGAGCCTGTCCTTTATGAAATGAACGAACATTTGGTTTAAAACCACAGTTGGCAATAACAACAGCCAAGTGAATTGTCCCTTCCCATGCAAGTTTGAAAGCACTTTGAAATAATGCAATTGGTACAATAGAATTCTTTTTATTAAAAAAATCAAGTAATGCATTCTGATATACATCGAGGATGTACGGAGACATTTTCTTGGAAAGTTTCTTATTTTTTAAAGATGCTTTTAAAATGAAAGTACAACAATCGACAATCTGTGAAGACATGTTTATGTAGACGGAAGCAGTTCTGTCATCCTTAGTCACCAATTTGTCTACAAGTTTCTTTATGTGCGTAATATCCAGTTTTGTTTCAAAAGAAAACCTCTTCAGTAAAGTTAATTTCTTTAGAAATGACCTTATTCTCTTCTGTAGTTCAATATCAGCAGCACTTATAAGAGTATTTTCTAAAAGCATCAGCATGGTAACCATGACATCAAGTAACAACGTCAGTTCAGGTTCTGTTCTTATCCATGTTTCCAACAAGTCAATCACCCTCGCTCTAAAATCAGACAGTAGTTTAACCTCGGCAGAATGTGTTTTAAGTTTTTGTTGACTCATCTGCTTGAAAGCCTGTGACAGTGACTCATCTAGGCGATTGCCTTCTTCTTCATCCATCTCATCTAAATCGATTGACTCCGTATCAGTCAGAACAGCATTTCCTAACGCATTACGAAGAGTTGCTCGTAATCTATCAGCTTCAGTTTCATCCATATCATCACAACTGTAATCTATATCGCTATCACTATCATCTTTATCCCCCGAATCACTAGCATCACTATCGTCATCACCATCACCACTTCGTTTAGCAATATTATCGGTAAAATCATTTTCCTCGCCTGAATCAGCTGAACCATTTACAGTAGCTGCCATTATATTATTAACATTTGGATTTAAGACCTTTAAGATCTGATGAATATTTTGTGCAGAAAGATGAGGACATAAATAAATGAATATTTTTGAAATCACATTTCTCTGGAAACTATTGTTGTTTGACAGTAATGATAAAAATAGATCGACCACAACTTCCGTCCAATGCAGTGGTTCTTCCGCACTTTCGTCTTCCTCTTTCATTTTGTTCTTTAAATCTTTATGCATTCGTTTATAGATGACACGAAGTTCCTTAAGATTTTCAACTGTTGCTTTTGGTTCTTTAAAGATTGATAAACCAAGCAGAAGAAACATTACATGGAAGACAGTGTTCTGCAATTTTATGCTGTCACTATCATCGTCAGTTTGCTGCTGATTGAGGGCAGAGTTTACAACATCTATCATATGCTTCCAAGCTTTTCTCATCTCATTAGTAAATTCAACAGATATGCAATTATTTTTGCATACTTTTTCATTCATATATAAAACTAAACCAAACAGAAATGAACGAAGATTTGTAAGTCGAGCAAATTTCTGATCTAATGTATTGTAGAAACACTTCTGAGCAGCATTAATTAATCGAGGTGAAGTAGATTTAGAGAAAAATGCTACATCAATTATGATCTTCAGTTGTTCAATTTTCCAGTCGACACTATTACTGACTGCTGGATGGTTGATTATTTTCGGAATGGTATCGAATATTATCTTTTTTTGTCCTTCTTTCCATGGTCTTTTTTCACTTCCAGACTGTACTTCAGTAATCTTCTGACTCTTATTAGTCAAAACATCAATGAATAAAATAGTCACAGACTTGACCGTATCTTCTTCAAACCCATTTACCAATGACTGAAAAAGTCTTCCTGAACCACGTAGTATACCAAAATTTCCTGGATAAAACAGCAATTTCGTAACAATATCTATTTGTGTTTCAGAATTCAGTACGCCTTTCTCTGAAATTATATCACCAAATTTTTGAATAGCCATCAAGCGATGTTTTTCAACCTTTTCATGTTCACTCGGTGTTTCCAAAAGCCTCACAAAATTTGGAACCAAAAAATATGTTATCAAGTTTTTGTCCTCCACTTGAGTGACACACCACATAAATAATTTGAACGAATGGATCGTTTTAAGAGAACTTGCTGACCACAAATACTGATCCACCTTCTCCCACAGCTTTATCAATGCCTTTTGGTGTAATATTACATTCGATAACATCTCTTGATACATCGCTGAATCAATATAACTACTGAATGACACTTCCAGGAGTAGATTTAGTAGAGATTTGTAATTACTTTTGTGAAAAACACCAGGAGAACCAATTGTTTTTGTTAAAAACTGTTCATCTACTATTTCTGGAAATTTTTCACGTGAAACATGAAGCAAGTGAAAAAACCACAAAGATTTTTTTCCACTGACCGTAGAAATAATTTCCTCGTTCAAAACATTCCACAATGATTTTTTGAACATTTTTGCTGAAACCTTATTAATTAAATCCACCATTAGTGTATGAACTGGTAATGTTAAGTAAGATCTTTTATTTCTTAAAGCGAGAATTCTTCGTACAAAATTTTCCATTTCTTTATGATTAATGTGTAAATATTTTCCTGAATGAATTAAAGCGCCATATGCTAAAACCTGACCTTTATACACATCTTCTTCCCCTTTAGATGAAAAGTTCTGTAACTCCTTATAAACTGCATCAAAACACATTTGAAGAGTCATTTTTGAAGAATCAAAATGTTCAATCACGCCGACAAGTGTGGCAAAATACCCTTTCCTTCCCCTGCTTTTTGGAGCACCAAGACCTCGGACAATGTGTTTGAGACCAAGTTCTAACTCCCCGCAAACTTCATCTCCTTGTACCTCTCATCTTGGGCTGCAAGGAAATGTTTTAATATATGAATACCAGAAATAATCCGTCGCTTTTCAGAACCCTGCCTTAATGTACCGAAAGAATCTAAAACACTTTTCTCCTCCATAACTGCCGTTACTTAACTTAAATTAAAAACATTAACCAAACCATGTGTTCAAAGAATACAAACAAGCGCCAAGTGCAATATGCCCAATTTTAATAAAATGATCTGTAGGGGGAAAATGGGAAAGCCTTCACTGATTCACTCACTCACTAACAGCTAATTCTCCTACTTGCACAATAACTGGAAAAACTGAAATTTGGAAAGAATATTCCCTTTAGGGTAAATAGAAAATTTAAACAATTTTGACATTCCACCGTTAAGGGGTTAAAAAAGGGTTCAACCCTCAATCCTATATTTTTCATTTACTTAATACAAAGTGAGAGACGGCTGAATTTTGGTGATGTTATTTTATAGTGCAACCAAAAAAAAAACTGGTGTGACACACTCACACGACTTTCTCTTACCAAAAAAATGAATAATGACACGAATCAACTACTACTTCCGGTTGATTGATTTTGATGAAAATGTTCGCGTCAGGTCCTCTAGTGGTACAAAACTTAAAAGTTTCAAGTTTCAATTTCGTACAATGTTCCATTCTTGAGATATTTTGTTCACACACACACGGACCAATCGCTAAAAACATGTTTTTTGGGTTCAGAGGGTCTGAAAACGTATAGATCCGGTGAGAACTCTATTTCCAAAAATCTACATGAACAAAACACTTTCCTTCTTATATATTCATATAAACAAGAGAAAGTAAAAATGGGAAAGCCTTCACTGACTGACTCACTCACCACTAATTCTCCTGTAATGAGACAATTTAGTCCACACCTGATATTATTTACAATTGAGTACATTTTAATAAACATAAACAATTCCAGCTGATTGAAATAGAATATTGAAAAACTATTTTATTTTAATTAACAGAATTGGTTACTAGGCAACTGAAAAGAAGAATATGATATATATTTTATGTTAGTGGGACGTAAAACTTAAAGAAATGAACATGTTTTGGCTTAGCTAAGCGTCCCATTTAATTTATGATATGTTTTTTCATACAATAAGTTTTTCTTTAAAAGTTAATAACAAAATTAATATAAGAAACGAAAACAATGTATACATTTGTATTTATGTTTGAAGATGTAATTCATTTAATTTAAAGAAAAAATCATAACAGTAAAATTTTAATAACAGAAACATTAATGGAAATATTTATACAATAAAACCACAAAAGGAATACTTGGAATGTAAAAATTTGTAAAAGTAACAAAAAACAAATTAAGATACGTATCAGATTTGAATGTTAAAACATGTATTAAGTAACAATTGTAAGATGGATGTGTATATATCCTAATGGATAAAGTGGTATTAAATTCTATAATTTAAACTGAATAAACTCATTAATTATTACTATGAATAATGTTTTATTTAACAAAACAGGGGACAATATAAAGTAAGAAGATAACATAATTAATCAATCACACTGCAAAATTTGACGCATCCTTTCTGAGGAATAAGTAGTTTTACTACAAATATGGCATACCCTGATATGGGGAAGGATTCATGAAACAAATTATAGAACAATTAATTTAAAAAAAAAAGAATATGTCTGACGCTAACCATAAGAAATTGGTAGATTTGCGTGTCATAGATTTAAAATTGGAACTTAGAAAACGAAATATACAAGATAAAGGAAATAAAGCAATACTCATGGAACGACTGCATAAGATTTTACTTGATGAAGGCCATAATCCAGATTCATATTTATTCGAGATTATTTCTCCTGGAGCGGAAGGGAATCTGATTTCAATTAAAGAAAAAAGGAGGGATGGTGAGTTTGAAGAAGATGAGTCGTCGGAGGATGGAGTCCAGGATGGAGTAGATTTGGACGACAAATCAAAGGGGAAGGAACTGTACGAGCTAGGGTTACCAGGACCAATTCATGTGGATCAGGAGACAACATCAGATGACGCTGTGGGCGTGAGTGGTAATGTTAGTAACAGTAGCAATGCTCAGGATAATATGATGGTAATTATGTTCCAACAACTTATGAGAAAAATGGATAACAGAAGAGATAGTTTAAACAGCAGGATAGACAAACAGGCAAAAGATATTCGAGATAGTTTAAAGATGGAAATAGATAAGCAGGGTATTTATTTTGAAAAGAAAATAGAGGAGAATAGAAATTTAATAGAAAAAAGTATTAAAGAGATTAGGGAAGAAATAAGAAATGATAATCTTAAAATAATTGATAAACTTAGGCCAGAAATTAGAAAAGATTTAGAGAATAGAAATAAAAGTAAAGAGAAAGGAAATGCTAATTATTTTGAAAAGGATAAGGATATGAGTAAAAATAATACTGAAAATATAGGTGAAACTACTAATAATGTAGAAGACAATGAAGTAATTTTTGATAATACAATAAAAAGTATTGTAAATAGTAATAATTGTACCCAGATGAATGTTAAACAAATTTCAATTGACAACAGTAAAGATGTGGACAATAATAGTAATGAAATAATTGAGAGAATTCTAAATGAATATGAAACAAAAGCAAATGATAGGATAACATACAGAAATAATAATAATAATAATGATAATAATAGCGGACAGTGTAATGAATTTGAGCCTAAAACATCTTTGAAACATATTGTCAAAAACAATGCAATTAATAAAGTTAGTATTATTAGGAATTTACAAAACAAAGGAATTAACAAACTTGGTAGACTTAGTGAATTGCTAATGAGTTGTGTTAAAGATAATGTACCTGTGATAAATATCGATGCTAGGTACACTAATCATAATAAATGTAAAAAACAATATGTATATATGTTGGTTATGTTTGTTGTTAATGGTTTTATGTTATATTTTATTAGTTGAGAACTGATACTACAAATTTAGAACATGAATAATTTACAAATTAGAATATGTTGGTTATGTTTGTTGTTAATGGTTTTATTTTATATGTTATTAGTTGAGAACCGATAAATATCATGTTTATTAGTAATGTTTATACACTCCTCTAATGTTTGATATGGTTATGTTCAATTACATCATTATATAATTTTAAAGGTAATCTATAAAAAAAAAAGAATTAGTTATTGTAAGATTGTTTAGTAACAATATTAAAACATTTTGGCCATATTTTCTTTAAATTTATCAAACAAATTCAAAATTTAGATTATCATAAAAAAATTTCTTTGTTTTCAAAATTTAAAGGCGGGGATATTTGTAATGAGACAATTTAGTCCACACCTGATATTATTTACAATTGAGTACATTTTAATAAACATAAACAATTCCAGCTGATTGAAATAGAATATTGAAAAACTATTTTATTTTAATTAACAGAATTGGTTACTAGGCAACTAAAAAGAAGAATATGATATATATTTTATGTTAGTGGGACGTTAAACTTAAAGAAATGAACATGTTTTGGCTTAGCTAAGCGTCCCATTTAATTTATGATATGTTTTTTCATACAATAAGTTTTTCTTTAAAAGTTAATAACAAAATTAATATAAGAAACGAAAACAATGTATACATTTGTATTTATGTTTGAAGATGTAATTCATTTAATTTAAAGAAATAATCATAACAGTAAAATTTTAATAACAGAACCATTAATGGAAATATTTATACAATAAAACCACAAAAGGAATACTTGGAATGTAAAAATTTGTAAAAGTAACAAAAAACAAATTAAGATACGTATCAGATTTGAATGTTAAAACATGTATTAAGTAACAATTGTAAGATGGATGTGAATATATCCTAATGGATAAAGTGGTATTAAATTCTATAATTTAAATTGAATAAACTCATTAATTATTACTATGAATAATGTTTTATTTAACAAAACAGGGGACAATATAAAGTAAGAAGATAACATAATTAATCAATCACACTGCAAAATTTGACGCATCCTTTCTGAGGAATAAGTAGTTTTACTACACTCCTTTCCTACATGCGCAATAGTTAGAAAGGTGATATTTGGTAGTCATCTGCTAACTAGATACGCGAATAGACGCTATCTTGTTTTTAACGGTTTTTTCGCTCTACTATCCCTACTTATACGCAATCGCTAAGGTCACACTTTAAACTGCAACTTAATAATATTAAATTGCTACACAGATAACGTTATTACCGAGCTGTCAAAACTCCAGGAAACCGAACGCGCAATATATAGTCAACACCTATAGTTGAGCTGTTCTTAGTTTGCTCCTACTGTCAACAAACAAAAGCCACCTACTACAGGGTGCACGCTAGAGTCTGCGACTTTACGGATGTCGTATTCCTATTAACTATTATTTAAATTATTAGTACTTAAAGTACTAAAAACATCAGTCATGATATGATGTAGGCCTAACAATTTCATTTATAAAAATACTTTTAACAGTATTTTGTTGTTACTTTTTAATCACCGTGTACACATTTTGATATAATGCGCATGCTCAGTGACGTCATTCTTTGTTTACATTAGGAGCAAACTAAGAGAGGCTGGACTGTAAAAGATCTTTGGCAGCAACACTCATCGATAAGCCACTGGTACGAGGTGGTAAGTCTCAGGACGTCTAAGGTGAGTGAAATCAACTTCTTATTTGGCCTTCGGGCCAGCCCAGTCAGTCAGCTGGTAGAAAGTCACTATTATTTGTTAAGTAACACCGGTTAGGCAAGCGACTTTGTATGGTGACCAGCTGACAGCCATCCGTGAACAAACTCTACTGGGGGCCCCTGTTCACAATCACGCCTAATCCACGTCAAAATAATACAGCCAAAAGCAGCGATCAAATTGGGTAGTTGTCAATAATGTATAGTACATTTGTTTTAGGAAGAAGCTTGTAAGGGGAGGACGAGTAGGTAGAGTAGGGATAGTTTCAAAGGGGCAAGTGTTGTCTCCTTCTCACTTAATGATCATTCCCTCTCTTTCTACCTGTATCTACTGTTACAACTACGAGGTGCTTCCCCCACCACTAAACAGAACAGCTCAGCGGCACAGAGCGTTGGAGGGAAAGCTTCTAGCTAGAACAAATGACCTGTGAAGTTCCCAATAACAAATAAAAACAAACTTCTTATTTACCATCAGTAAGCTGCCATATACCCTCCACCACTGAACTTTACCACCAACTATGGGCCTATGGATTTCCTTCGGGAATATCAAGGAAAATCAATGCACTGAAGTGGAACGATGAAAGAAAGAAAGCATTTTCACAATTAATGAAAAACAATTAAGAAGAAATAAAACTCAAACTTTAAAATAACAACACGAGAAAGAAAATTAAGGGAGTAATTCATGATATCATTACATTTTTACCTGTTGTTGTTTAGGTCATCAGCCAAAAGGCTGGTTTGAACCTGTAGAGGTTTTACCAAGTAAAACGAGGAGTGAGGTTATTTACCATGCCTTCCTCACTGAGCGGAAAAGTATGCTTATCAGCATGCCGGGCCCTCTGAAAAGCACATATTTTCACTCTGCAAATGACACCTTCACTTCATTCACCACAGGGTCTGGCTGTATAATGAAATTCATTACTTTCAGAGGAGATATCTCTGATTAGCTACCTTTTACACCTCTACCTCTTCTGTTCTTAAATGATTCAGTCATTTATTAATTGGCTGACCATGTGATGAGAAACAGAACTATTTATTTTAGCCCTGCAATGAACAGATTGAATGTAAATAATTTGACACTCCACCTGTCTGTTACGGGCGTATTTTTACCTATGTATGCCTAAATAACTGAACGTAAATATATTAAAGTCGCTTTTTTAACTGAACCAGAGTTAGATTTATCAAATCAAATTTGATTATCATTGGATCTGATAAATGAAAAACTTTTTTTAATGTTTCAGAATATTTTTTTATACCGAAAGAAATAATTTCAAAGTATGATAAATATTTTGTCATCAACTGATTGGATGTCAAAAAATGTTAAGACCTTGAAAAAAAATTTTATGGGAAGTTATTTTCAAGGCAAAGATTCCTTTAAAAATTATTAAAAGCTTCTTAGCAATAAGTTAATATTAGGTTAGAATGTTTTTTTAATAGGTCCCAGAGTCTGCTACAAAAAGTCAAACATGAGTAGCACTCAGAATGTCAAATAACGACAATAACAATAATCAAGATGGCAGTTGTACAAAAGAACAAAGTTCTTAAATTCACAATCAGTAAAAGTATTTATGCATTCGGTGAACACAAAAGGTTTTCTCAATAAATATGATAAGCCAATGAAAATAAATAAAAAAACGATGGCAGTGAAACTGAAGAACAAATTAAGATGTCAATTTTCAGATCTAATAATGTCACAAAAAGGCTGCACAAGGATGGAAAAGTGGATAAAGAAATGCGTTAAAGGACGCTGGAAATAATGTAGTTAAGTTGTTAAAATCTGGTGTGAAACACTCACACAACTTCCTCTTGCCAATGCAAATAATTAACAATATAACCTAACATTAGTAATAAAACATTAGATATAAACAAACAAATAACCTCAATAAACATAACCTAATTTTAATCATATGTAAAAGCACAAAATGAAAATCGACCGGTTTCGCTTAAAAATACGGAAAATCACTCTTTCACGCTAAACTAGGCTCTGTAGAGAAAGATGCTTTAAATAAAAGTTGTAGATCTTTTAATTTCCTATAAATGTGATTACATACACTTTTGTCATACTAAGGCCGAAATCTTAAAAAAATCGATTTTTCACACGTTTTCGTAAGAAAAAACCAGAAAATCGCTACCGCCAACCTAAGCGTTATACAAAAAATGTTTGAAATAAAAGTTGTAGGATTTTTAATTCTCTACATTTTTTTATTATATACATTTTTGCGCTAAAATGCATATTAAAGCCGTAATCTTAAAAAAACAATTTTTTACGTGAAAACAGCCTCACCAAGAATTTCAGCCAACATGGCGCCTACCCTATTTTGTAGAGCATATAAAATTTAGTAAACCAGGCGATTTTTAAAAAAATCTTAGGACCAGTTTTTGAGAAAATCGCAAAAAAGTGAAAAATTACACGAATAAACTATTACTTCTGGTTGGTAGGACCAGTTTTTGAGAAAATCGCAAAAAAGTGAAAAATTACACGAATAAACTATTACTTCTGGTTGGTAGGACCAGTTTTTGAGAAAATCGCAAAAAGTGAAAAATTACACGAATAAACTATTACTTCTGGTTGACCGATTTTGATGAAAATGTTTGTGTCGGGTTTGGTAGTGGTATGTAACTTGTTTCAAGTTTCAAGTTCATACGATGTTCCGTTCTTGAGATATTCTGTTCACACACACACGCGCACGCGCACACACACACCCGCACCCCCACACCCACACACACACACACACACACACACACACACACACACACACACACACACACACGCACACACACACACACACGCACACGCACACGCACACGCGCGCGCGCACACACACACACACACACACACACACACACACACACACACACCAATCACTAAAAACACGTTTTTTTGGTTTAGGAGGTCTGAAAACGTGTAGATCCGGTGAAAACTTGATTTCTTAAAATCGACATGAAAACAATACTTTCTTTCCTATATATTCATAGGCAAGAGAAAGTAAAAATAGTTAAAAGACAATTATTGATGAGAGCTGCTCCATTTATAGTTAATTGCGGTTGTAAATCCGGTTTTTGCAGTTGTAGCTGTTGTAGATTTCCTTGTTGTAGTTTTCATGGCAAAAATTCCTTTAAAAATTATAAAAAGCTTCTTAGCAATAAGTTAATATTAGGTTAGAATGTTTTTTTTTTAATAGTTCCCAGAGTCTACTACAAAAAGTCAAACATGAGTAGCACTCAGAATGTCAAATAACGACAATAACAATAATCAAGATGGCAGTTGTACAAAAGAACAAAGTTCTTAAATTCACAATCAGTAAAAGTATTTATGCATTCGGTGAACACAAAAAGTTTTCTCAATAAATATGATGAATATAAGACAACGAAAATAAATTAAAAAAAGATGGCAGTGAAACTGAAGAACAAATTAAGATATCAATTTTCATATCTAATAGTGTCACAAAAAGGCTGGACTACACGAGGATGGAAAAGTGGATTAAGAAATGCGTTAACGAACACTGGAAGAAATGTAGTTAAAGAAGTATGTTCAGTATTCGGTTTTTTCTCTATGTTAGTTTGGCCGCGTTCCCGCCTCCTTGATTTCTTCGGTGTTCGTCGTTGTTGGACCACGACTGTTTATGTTCGTTGCTAAAGCAACCAATTTTATTTTATTTAGTCCATTATTGCAAGCAGCGTCGTTCATTCAAGTTTCATACAAGCATTGTGGTGGTTCTTCGGCGATTTACGGTTTTGTTTTTAGTAAGTACAGTAGACTCTCAAAAATCCGGATCGCGCTAGTCCGGACTCCGGATAGTCCGGACAATTTTTTTTTTTTTTACTTTATTTTCTGAAAATTTACAACTTTTAAATTAACAACCAGTAAAAAGTTTTCATGAGATTGGCCCGATGAAATCAGTGGGGAGACTTTATCGGCGAACAAAGACGCTGTTCCTGAATTTAAGACCTTACTTTTTAAAATCGTTGACGAAGAAGGAATTTCCGGTGACTAGCTGTATAATTGCGACGAGACTGGTCTGAACTATAAAATGTTGCCCACGAAAACTCTCGCATCCAAAAAAGAAGCTTCAGCCTCGGGCTATAAAAAAAGCAAGGAACGGGTTACGGTGTTGGCTTGTAGCAATGTGACCGACAGTCATAAACTTAGGGTAACATTAATAGGAAAATCAAGAAAACCCAGAGCTTTTAAAAATTTAAAGAAAAACGATGTGTTGCCACTTTGGTATACAAACCAACAAAAAGCATGGATGAATTCTACAATTGTTAAGACTTGGTTTTTTAATGAATTTGTACCTACAATAATTACTCTATAATTGAGACATATATGACACATTTTATTACATGTTTGAAATCCGTAACTTGCAAATCTTACAAAGAGTGCAATCGAATCTTATTACGGTACAGTAGCGTTAAGTTTAGTCAATGTTTGTGCTTCGTATATTGAATAATTACAGTACCAGTAGCCTACTGTAATTTATTAGGCCTACAGTGTTTTAAAGATTTTCCAGAAGCTTACTCTTATATTAGCAGATAAACGTTAATTCTTATTGTCATAATTATTCGCCATAAAGACGAAGTTGCCAACCTCCGGGAAATCCGGATTTTTCGAAATCCGGACTGGCCGTCCGCCACATTAGTCCGGATTTCTGAGAGTCTACTGTATTTCAATATTCATTCACGTTACAAAGTAGTCAAACAAGTTGTTAAAATAGTTAAAAGACAACTATTTATGAGAGCTGCTCAATTAATTGTAAATTTGGCGGTGGTTAATCCTATTGTTGCCGTGGTAGCAGTAGTAGCTGCTGTAGATTTCCTTGGAAAAATAAATACATAACAAGCATTGAAGCAGCTCCATGTCACTTGAAGAAACAATGCAGAGAAAATGAAACCAAGCCAATATAATGGACTGAACAAAATTTTACTACTAATTACTCATTTTAAGAGCTTCTACCAATAACAAAAGCAAAATAAAGGAAAATATTAAAGTGAAAGAATGTTGAGAACTGGGACTAAATAAAGAGCTTCCAGAAATGTCAAAAGTTACTTTACATGGCCTAAAATGGCCTCATACGAAAAAATCTTGACCATAATATCATAAATATATGGCAGCAGTTTTATATCTACAAACATGAGCAAAATTAAAGATGCATGCAAGTGAATGTAAAATGAGTTGATCTCAATAAACATACAAGTCAGTGAATTTAAAGACAATGAAACAAAAAGGAACCACATTAGTGCATTTTGTGGACACAAAATGTTATCTCAATACAGATTAAAATGCTAATATAAAAAACAAAATGGCAGTCAAACTAAAGACTTAAATAGATATCACCATTAAGGTGGAAATTTTAAGTTCACTATTTTAAGCAAAAACAAACATCCATTCAGTGAACATAATCTCAATACAAGACACTTAAAAAAAAGGTAAACATGACAAAAACTTCAACAGTAAATGAGTGGTGTAAAGAGAAATCGATAGATCAAGCTTGGAAATTCATGAATAATAAAATAATAATGAAAAATTAAATTTTGCACATCTTTTTCTATTATACAAGAAATTAGATAAATATGACCCTACTAATTATCGCCCGATTGCTCTACTGGCATTGTTCTCAAAGATTCTTGAGAAGGTTGTCAAAGCCAGATTAATGTGTTTTCTATCTAAACAAGAATTTTTTAGCAAAACCCAGTATGGGTTTAGGGAAGGGTTGAATACTGAGAAAGCACTACTTGATTACATGATTAATGTTTACAGTGCACTAAACGGAGGAAGCTTATGTGCTGGGATATTTGTTGACATTATGAAAGCTTTTGAAAGCTTTTTGTGAACTCGATTATGTATGCAGATGATCTCGTGATACTGCAGGAAAGTGAAGACGCCTTACAAAAAGCAGTATTTATGTTGGACAGAGTGGCTCAAAAATATAATTTACAAATTTCAACAATGAAAGCAAAATCAATGGCTTTTAAAGGAAAAAACCCAGCAAGAACAAAAATAGAGCTGAATGGAAAGATAATAGAGCAGGTAAAACATTTCAGCTACCTGGGAAATGATGTAACTTATGATAAAGATAAAGATGTATATGACAAAATGGTGAAATTCCAGAGGATATGTGGCAGCATACACAGAAACCTCAAAAACAGAACAAGGCAAGAAACTAGAATAAAATTTTATAATACAATAGCTATCCCAACATTACTTTATGGAAGTGAGAACTGGATCCATACAAAGAAAATTGATAGTAATGTTCAAGCAGCAGAGATGAGGTTTCTACGTAGTGTGTATGGATGCTCCAGAGCAGATAGAATTAGAAACGAAGGAATCAGAAGAGCTTTGGGTGTCACACCCCTGCGTGGAAAAATTATCCATAATCGAAGACAATGGTGCAGTCATTTAAATAGAATGGAACCAGGAAGACTACTGCTTGAAATTATGAATTACAAGCCAATAGGAAAACAGGATATAGGGAGACCGAGGAAAAGATGGGTATCGGAACAGGTTTAATCCAGCCTAATCCTTGAACTGAAGATGATGATTATGATGATGAAAGCTTTTGACACTGTAGACCATTCTCTCCTTTTATCGAGGATGAACGATGCGGGAGTCCGAGGCATACCACTGAACTGGTTTTGGACGTATTTATCAAATAGAACTCAGCAAACCAAAGTAAACAGTACCTTGAGCGAACAGGGTTCAGTTGAATTTGGTATTCCACAAGGGTCAGTGTTGTCTGGACCACTTTTTCTTATCTATGTAAATGAAGTATGTAATGGGATCGTTTAAAGGTGACCTCATTGCCTTCGCAGATGATACGGCGCTTTTTTATAAGGCTAACCCATTACAACAATTGCATACCGATATGCAATCAGATTTAATGGCACTAAGATGGTGGTTCACAAGTAGCTAGCTATATGATAATGAGTCCCAAAACTAAATATATGTTCTTCGATGTATCACGATCAATTCGATTTCCATTGCAACTAAAGTATCACAGCCTGGCTTGTGCAGGAATTCAAACCTGTTCTTGCTCCCTATTAGAACGTGTAGAAGAAATAAAATACTTAAGACTAGTTTTAGACTCAAGAGTCACATGGAAAAATCAAGTGAGCTATTTAAAACTAAAATTAATTAAATATATAAAAATATTTTATTTATTAAGAACCGTGTGTGACATTAGTTTGTTGAAATCACATTATGACGATTACACATAAAAAAACTAATGCACACATTCTGAATAAATCATTTAATGATTTAACTTAGGATCAATCAACGATTTCATCAATAAGATCAAATGATTATCAGTATAAAGGCAATTAAAGAAAAAAATTGTTTTGATCAAACAATGAAAATGGACAAATATTAGATTAACTAAAAGGGTTTTCTAAAAATGTAAGTTTTAAAAGTGCTAACAATGAAAAACCCCATTCAAGTAAATATTAAGTAATTATTTGGACCAAGTAAGCACATGACAAAATATTTTTAAAGTATAGGAATGTGAGGAGACAAGGCCAGTAGCATGACCCCCTCCAAATGTTTTTTTTTTTTAATTAATAGTTTTAATAGTTTTTTTATGCCCATAACGGGCAGGTGGAGTGTTAAATCAATTGCACTCGGTCTGTTGGTTCCAGGGCTCCAAAAAATAGTTCTGTTTCTTATCACATAGTCAGCCAATTATATGACTGAACTATATATATGATTTATATTATATGACTGAACAGAAGGTGTAAAAGACACTAGTCAGAGCTATCTCCTCTGAGAGTAATGAATTTCACTGTACAGCCAGACCCTGTGGTGAATGAAGTGAAGGTTTCATTTACAGGGTGGAAAGTGGGTGCTTTTCGGAGGGCCTGGCATGCTGATAAGCATACTCTTTCAACTCAGTGAGGAAGGCAATGGTAAACCACCTCACTCCTCGTTTTTACTTAGTAAAACCTCTAGAGGTTCAAACTACAACAATAGTTTTTTGTATCTTCTTCATAAATACAAATGCATATTTCAGCTTAACACAGTTTCTTTGTAGGTTAGATAAAAAACTAAACATTGATTTATTTTTGTGTAGAGATGTACTTAATCGTACTCTCTCAACAGTTTATTTTACACAAATAAACTAATATGTAGTATGAAATTCTTTTATTGACTTCTCCCCTTTCGTAATTCAAAAAATTTGTCCTGTTTATTTATAATAAATTATTTTCTTACACGATACTATTAATACAGCAAAATAAGCACCCACAAACATATTTTAATATTTTATTTAGAAAGTCCCTAATAACGGGTGTTTTATTAACCCTTTCTTACCCAGTGGGGCGTAGAAGTCACTTTGGAGTGAAATAACAGACATAAAAACTTTAATTGTTAGCGACTACTTTGATTAAAGAGCGCTGGATGTGAAGTGTAATAAATTTCTGTACCCTAGCCAGGAATCGAACCTGAGACCTCCGCTTTGCAGTGTAAGATGCTGACTACTACGCCACAGACGCAACCGTTAGTTTCTTTTTAAAGTTAATTCTAGTTTTAAATATTTGTGTTCATTTAATAAAATAAAGTAGCATTTCTTCAAGTATGTTGAATGTAGATACAAGTATATTTTTTAGGCTGTACATAGTGACTTTGTCCATTTTACCAATATTTTTGAATTGTAACAGTTTTTAAGTCTTAAATAATGCTTTGATATTAAAATAATATTTTTAGTTTTTTTGCTACAAATCTAAGCAAGAGGATATTGTTTAGGAAGCCTGCACATGATTTTACTTATTCACACTGTTAGGAACTTTGATACCATCCAGCCCAATGTGACGTATGTGCCACACTTTTTTGTCACGCCATCAAAAAGGCTGAATGTCTAAAACTGATTTTATTTCACTTAAATCTCAGTAAAGTGAGTAAACAATGTAGGTACACATATTTATTAGTTTGTGCATAGTTAAAATTTGGGATTGAAAGGGTTAAGGACACAACCCTGATTATAAGAAGATAAAAGTAAAAAATCTGTAAATTTTCTGTCCCCCAATCGTTATGGTGGCAACAGTGTACTCAAGGCCCAACTACCAAAGACAGTTAAAATGTTCCAGTCAAGCATTAGTGTGGTGACAGCAGTCGTTTCATTATATTGTGTCAGAAATGGTTTTTTCCAAGGAAGAACACGTGTTTATTGTAGAGACTTACATAGCGAGTAAATCTTACAAATGTGTGCAAGATAAGTTCCAGTTGAAATTTCCCCGTCTGCCATTCCGAATAGATTGTCAATATTGCGTTAGATAAATAAATTCCGTAGAACTGGGAGTGTACTCGATGTGAAACCACCTCGCCAGCCAACAAAGTTAACCGGGGAAATTCTCGAAGATTTGAAAAATCGTTTGACTCAATCACCTAAAAAATCGCTTAGAAGATTATCATCACAAGCTGGGCTAACATTAACTACTGTTTTCAGAGCTAAGAAAAAGTTACATTTGCATCCTTATTTACTTTACTGAGATTTACTCGCTATGTAAGTCTTTACAATAAACACGCATTCTTCCTTGGAAAAAACCATTGCTGACACAATATAACGAAACGACTGCTGTCACCACACTAACGCTTGACTGGAACATTTTAACTGTCTAAGGTAGTTGGCCTTGAGTACACTGTTGCCAACATACTGATTGAGGGACAGAAAATTTACCAATGTATTACTTCTATCTTCTTATAATCAGGGTTGCGTCCTTAATAAAACACCCGTTATAACAAATACTTTTATGTAACTTAAGTGCTTATCTTACCTTAAACCTTTCCCAATATATTATTTTAATTTTGTTTGTATGCGCACACACATACACAAGCCTAGTCACTAAAACCATGTTTTTTGGGATCAGGGGGCCTGAAAAGGTTTACTACAGGTGATAACTCGATTTGGAAAAATCGATATGAAAACAATACTTTCCTTCCCCATATACCTACAGTTCAGCCATTCTTAGTTTGCTTCTACTGTCAACAAACAAAAGCCACCTACTACAGGGTGCACGCTAGAGTCTGCGACTTTACGGATGTCGTATTCCTATTAAGTTAATTATTTTTTTAAATTATAAGCACTTAAAGTACTAAAAACATCAGTCATGATATGATGTAGGCCTAACAATTATTCCTATTAAGTATTAAGTATTCCTATTAAGTATTCCTATTAAGTTAATTATTTTTTTAAATTATAAGCACTTAAAGTACTAATATGATACGATGTAGGCCTAACAATTTCATTTATAAAAATACTTTTAAAAGTATTTTGTATTTAAATACTTTTGAAAGTATTTTGTTGTTACTTTTTAATCAGCATGTACACATTTTGATATAATGCTCATGCTCAGTGACGTCATTATTTGTTTACATTAGGAGCAATCTAAGAGAGGCTGGACTTTATATTCATATAGGGCAAGACAAAGTAAAAATTTTCACTTTACGCTGCAGACATGGACTGGTGGATAGAAGTTAAGAGTAAAATTCATGCGGCAGAGATGAAGTTCTCAAGCGGAGTATGCTGGAGAAGAAAAAAAGATATAAATACGAAATGATATACTAATTAGGATCCACATGGGAGGTTGTTAAGGAGGGTTGAACAGAATGCTGCAATGGTTTGGTCATAACATGTTGTTTAGGTAATCAGCGGAAAAGCTGGTTTGAACAATTGCCTTCCTCACTGGGTGTAAAATTATGTTTATCAGCAAGCCAGGCTCTCTGAAAATAATCTATTTTCCACCCAGCAAACTACACCTTCACTTCATTCATCACAGGGTGTGGATATGTAATGAAATTCATTACTCTCAGAGGAGATACTACTAACTCCATTGACTAGTGTCTTTTACACCTGTACCTCCTCTGTTCTTAACCGCTTTAGTCATGTAACTGATTGACCATGTGATAAGAAACATCACTATTTTTTTGTAGCCCTGGAACAACCAGATAGAGTGCAAATAATTTAACACTTAACTTTAAGTAATAAAATATTTACTCTTTACTCACTTGTCATTTATTAATGGCCTATCGGAGGTTTTAACAAAATGGCCCTTGTATAGTCTCTTGTTAATTTTAGAAGAACATAATAAAAAAGTACAATAAAAAAACTATTGTAGAAGTATACTTAGGGGAAATGTATCAACGAAACGGAATTTATAAACCTGAACTTGTACACTCTATTGCTAACAGCGCGAGGCGGCAATTAGGCTCGAACATAGAGTTGCAATTCGGCCCGGGTAAACATCCTTTACTTATCTAATAAATTAAATAATGTGACAATTTCTGACAACCCGGCACGTATTCATATTATTTCTTGTTATTGTGTGTTTTTACATAGGTAATCTATTTATCCGTGAAATTCTAACAATGTTTTAATGCTTTTTAGAAGTTGAAATATAATTTTTAGCTACAAATCATGAAAAATAACACACAATAATCAAAAAAATTAACACAAGCAGTAAAATCCACAAACAGTTCGTTAAAGTAGGACGTAATCAAAGAAAACAATCTAACCTCAAATTCAAATTGATTGAAAATATGAAGAATTATTAAAAAGTAATATTTTTAAAATGATTAACTTTAATAGTTACTTGATGCAACTTCTAAATTAATAAATATTTCTTTTATAATTCCGTATATCAAAGAAAACAATCTAACCTCAAATTCTAATTGATTGAAAATATGAAGCATATTGAGGAGTAATATTTCTAAAATGATTACATTTACCATTTACTCGATGTAACTTCTACGCTGATAAATATTTCTTTTATAATTAGTATTTCCTTTTTAATATTACAAGATTCCTGTGCTAAAATCGCAATGCACTGCTATAACCAGAGATAGGCTATTATATAAAAACCATTCATAATAATGTATGTAACCATTGTAGAGTAATAATATTATTATTCTTCAGGTTCCTATCGGTTACGGATGTTGCCCACCATATTAACAATTTAAACATTTTGCACTGCGCTCGAACAGCTGTGTTGTCGTTTTCGAGTACTATATTCTCACATTTTTCAACTAAGAAATACGTCTTATCACCACGTTACGTTGTCCAGCTTCCTATAAGTCCATGTAATTTCAATAGAAGCTTCCGTAATAAGTATTTTCACTCCCACACATGTAAAGTGGTTGCAGCAGTTTGCATAGTGTACTGCAAAACGTACTACTACTTCCATACTCTCGATTATAAACAAATTAGTAATAGGCACAAATCACCATCTATTTTTAATGTTTACTTTTATTAATATATATTACTTTAATGTCAAAATAAATACTAGACAGAATGTCAAATTATTTTAGTTAATTAATTACAGATTGTATTATACTCTGCAGTGTTTGCTTTTATAACTGTTAACACAAAATGTAAGGTTGTTTCTATTTTAAAGACATAATATAAAAATATACATAGTCTTTACATACGAAAAAGTTAGAAAAATTTTAGAAGAAAAAATTGGTTATATGGGGTCCATGGAGAATAATTAAAAATTTGGAGTACAGTTACAAGGAAGGTAATGACGGTGGAAGGTTTTTCATGGAACGTGCGGACATTGTGTCATCTCGGATAAAATTTCTTCGGAAGATACAATCGATACTAAAATAGGATTATACAATTAAACACAATGAATTACTTTAAAAGAATTAAATTCATACGAAAGTATTAAACACTGGTAACAGTTTAGAGGCATACTTTTCTAACAACCAGTACCTATGTTCACTACTCGGAATAAAACGGAGGAGGCAAGTAGAGGGAGAGGGAACGTGTACAGTGCAAGCCTCTATTGAAATTACATGGACTTACAGTAATACAGATTGCAGCAACCTATATTATTTTCTCGTAGTGTATTAACTTATATGTCCAAATACTCGAGCTTCCCAATCCTTATCGTGTTCATGACTTCTTTTGATTTATGGATGCGTCTCAACACCTAATTTTAGAGATGCGATACACCCAGGAGACTCTCAGCATCGTTCTGTACTCAGTACAGCCTCATTGCAAACGCTTCAAGACTTTTAATCATGAAATCATTAAGCGTCCAAGACTACTTGAACCAAGGAAACATACAGTATTCAGATGAACTTAAGTCCCCTAACCGTGGGAGTGAGAGAATGCATAACGCTCTCACTCGCACAAGCTATACGCGTCATTCCAATAACATTGTATAATTTTACTCTTTGTTGCGAGCAAGCGTTTATACATGCAGTAAACTAACAAGTAGTCTTATTTTATTATTTGCTTACCTTCCTTTATTCAGCTATCGTAATGTGTTTGTTGTTCATAACACTCACACACACGTACACGTACACAAGTAAACAGTACGGGTCAAGATAACGGACTGTACTATGTTTTCAGATCTGGCTTATAACGGTAGACCTTGGGCGCATGCGTAGTTATGCCACATATCTCCCTCTCACTCGCTCGGCTATGGGATATCAAATTTATCTGATATCTTTATCATCGCAATAGTCGCATTTTTGTTTTAATATTCAGATCGTGTGTTTTAAATACAATTTACTCGTTCTATTAAATGTCCAATGAGCTGTTTCAATACGGATTCTAATCTCTTAAGAATGATTCCATTTATCATTCAATGTCGTTCTCAAATACTTATATGTGCTGATACGTCCAATATTGTAATATTAGTTACCTATCTGAAATAATTTGGGCGACCAGTTTTGGTAACCGATTATTCGGATCACCAGGATTTAACAAATATGGATATATCTAGGAATAAGGAGTTAATTTATTAAGAACATCTGTTGTTGTTTAGGTCAACAGCCGAAAGGCTGGTTTGAACCTCTAGAGGTTTTACTAAGTAAAAACGAGGAGTAAGGTGGTTTACCATTGCCTTCCTCACTGAGTTGAAAGAGTATGCTTATCAGCATGCCAGGCCCTCCGAAAAGCACTCACTTTCCACCCTGCAAATGACACCTTCACTTCATTCACCACAGGGTCTGGCTGCATAGTGAAATTCATTACTCTCAGAGGAGATAACTCTGACTAGTGTCTTTTACACCTCTACCTCTTCTGTTCTTAAATAGTTGTCATATAAGTGGCTGACTACGTATGTAATAAGAAACAGAACTATTTTTTTTTAGCCCTGGACCAAACAGATAGAGTGCAATTAAAATAACACTCCACCTGCCCGTTTTGGGCATAAGAACATCTATTTAAACTAAAAAAAAAGTCTAAAAGGCATTCTAGGTCACACGCGCGTGCGCACACATGCACATACACAAGACCAAGCGGAAAAGACGTGTTTTTTCAGTTCAGGGGATCTAAATTTCTGTATTTTCGGTGAAAACTCGATTTGGAAAAAGCGACATGAAAACAATAATTTTCTTCCCTCTATTTCATACAGGGCATTTCATACATGTAAAATTAATTGAAAGGATTGTCCTAAACCACCATAAACCAAACGAATTATAATAAGACATGTTGTTCTTTCGATATTGCAATGATTTAATTAACAATAAATGATTCAACTTAATCTCACACCATATCCAAACACGCATTACATTCCTATCTACCCACAACATATAAAAGGATCAGCATTAATTAATTTATCTATTAATTAACTATAAAAAACCGATTAATCCAAGTAATACGTAGGATGAAAAAAGATTGTAATGTATTAAATTGATTGTAAAGTACCGGGGTTAAAGAACATTTTACAAAATGATTAGCAAAGATTGTAATTTGTAGAGAAATATTGATCTGTAGTAGGTGTTGAAGAGTGTTCAAGCAGTGGATAGCTTTTCAACGTTGTTCATTGCAGAAAGTCTGCCCATAACAGACAGGTAAAGTGTCAAATTATTTACACTCAATCTGTTTGTTGCAGGGCTAAAATAAATAGTTCTGTTTCTTATCACATGGTCAGCCAATTAAATGACTGAATCATTTAAGAACAGAAGAGGTAGAGGTGTAAAAGACACTAATCAGAGTTACCTTCTCTGAAAGTAATGAATTTCATTATACAGCCGGACCCTGTGGTGAATGAAGTGAAGTTGTCATTTACAGAGTGGAAAATATGTGCTTTTCAGAGGGCCCGGCATGCTGATAAGCGTACTTTTTCACTCAGTGAGGAAGGCACTTGTAAACCACCTCACTCCTCGTTTTACTTAGTATAACCTCTACAGGTTCAAACCAGCCTTTTGGCTGATGACCTAAACAATAACAACAATTGCAGAAAGTTGGCGTACATGTTAAATGTTCTTTGAAATGTTACCAACTGTTCCAGCTTTTATTGAAAGGAAAAACTGAAGGTATAGTGCTTTTTACGGTTGATGAGCTCTGCTGTTCCACGCTTTTAGGCCAATCAGAACGTTTGCCAGCGTTGTCAGCTTGTACGACGTTTCACCCTGACAAACATAACGTGCACATGCGTATAAGAGCCGCAGTAGTTCACTTTTGTCTTGTATTTCGTACTGAACACATGCATTATAGAGCGAGTTAACATGCAATACTTTACAATATAATCAGCTGATTGTATGTCCATAGGTTTTTTTTGTTTTTATTCCTAATTTGTGTACGTTGCAATCTGTTCAATTTAGAACAATAAGCAACCCCATGACCCAATGAGATGAGGATGATGTGTATGTAGTGTAAATGAGGTGTAGTCTTGTACTGACACAGGCTGACCATTCCTGAGAGAGTATGGTTAATTAAACCCCAACCATCAAAGTACACCGGTAACCACTGTCTAGTATTCAAATCCGTACAAAAGTAACTACCTCTACTAGGATTTGAACCAGGAACCTTCGTCTCCGAAAACCAGCTGTTAAACAGCTGATTTTGGCTACGACTTTACCTCTAGACCAACCCGGTGGGTTGTCCATAGATTATAATGATTGTTATTGGGAAACCAAAGTTTCAGTGGCTGACGAAATATATAACAGAGCTACGAGACCAAGTATTGGTAACGTTTTTGGCAACTCATTGGCTAGCTATGAAATGGGTAGGGGGCACCGAGTACGTTCAGAGCTCATCAGCCCTGAAAAATAGTATAAGTGTATTATTGGTGGGCGACAGGTGTCCTAGTTGAAGAACATAAGTTACTGGACTGGGATTTCTTTGATTGAGGAATTGTCACGTTTAGTAAGGAATAAGGAAGATTACGCTGTGGGTTATAGATAACGTTAAGGGAATCTGACATGGCACATAAGAGGAGGGGGGAGAGAGAGAATCTTTTTTTTAAATTCCTAATATGTGTACGTTGCAATCTGTTCAGACAATAAGCAACCCCATGGCCAATGATATGAGGATGATGTGTATGACGTGTAAATGAGGTGTAGTCTAGTACAGACTCAGGTCGACCACTTCTGAGAGAATATGGTTGATTGAACCCCAACTATCAAAGTACACCGGTAACCACTGTCTAGTATTCAAATCCGTATAAAAGTAACTACCTGTATAATGAAAATATTCTGTAAAAGGAAAAAGTGACGTCACAGTGTGTTGGGTCAGTCTAAGCTGGTGGGAGTAGTATGTATGGAAAAGTCCATTTAATAAGGAGAGGGGTGTGCGTGAGTTGTGCTACTTGACAATTTCGTAGTTGAGTTCTAACCTTAGTGTATTGAAGTGATAATTAGTTATAATTAGTTAGGTAGTTATTAAAGCAAAAAGTTATTGATGTAAATGTTTTAATCTATCTTTGTTGTCATATCTCATGTATTTATATTTATCGTTTACTATATTGCTATTTATCGGATTTTAATTTCTAATGAAGTGTCTCATATTATCAAAGCTGTTTACTTTTCCGTTGACTCGGTTCAGTTCTGAGTTCATATAAAATGAGTGAAAATAGGGGGAAAATAATAGTCAGCAAAACAGGTAAATTTTTGCATAGTCAAAGTCATGAAATTATTAATAGTGTGATAACGTTATTTGAGCGGGAAGTGAAAGACGGACCTGGTGTATCATTGGTTTTAATTTCTTATAATAGTAGCTAATAATATCAGGCAGAGTATTAGCGTTCAAGCTGCCGTTGTTATGCGGTTTGGCTAATATTACACGTGATGTGGAGTGGAAGGGGAATTCCTTTCTCACTTTCTCATGACTATACTAGGATTTGAACCAGGAACCTTCGTCTCCGAAAATCAGCTGTTAAGCAGCTGACTCATTGCGACGACTTTACCTCTAGACCAACCCTGTGGGTCTAAACGGAGAATCTTTTAAAACTAATCCGGTATGCATGTCGCAGATTGCTAAAGAGGCAGTAAGCAACATCAGAGTTACTCCCAACCTGGATTTGTCGTTGCCAAGATTATCTGAATTTGTCCGGCTAATTTGAATGGCCGACGCATTGTTTAAGTAGGCCCACATAACAACCGGGATGTGCAACGGTATAGTTTTAGGGACCTTTTCCGTTATTTCACATCACACCATCTGTAACCTTAAAGTCGCCTCGTGTAAACGCATCTTTATTGTTATGACTGATGACTCCCACTCACTATAATTGATTGTACTAGATATTGTTTGGATGATTATTAATACACATCAGTTGGTTGTTTGCGTTGCACGTGTTCTGTTCAATACATAATGAATTTTTTGGAATTGGCTCCTATTATTTCTACTAAGGAAGGAGCTATACGTTTCCTTCAAGAGAAAGGAATATTGCATAATCCGCGCATTTGTTGTTTATCGTCGGTGGGTGCAATGCTGGGTTGAGGGACCGCTGTGGGCATCGCTTGCGGCAGAGGGCGTTGTATTATTGTCTGTCGGTTATGGAAGTATAGGTCATTTGTTCTAGCTAGAAGCTCTCCCTCCAACGCTCTGTGCCGCTGAGCTGTTCTGTTTAGTGGTGGGGGAAGCACATCGAAGGGAAGTGATGTATACAGTTAGAAAGAGAGGGAATGATGATTAATTGAGAAGTAGACAACACTTGCCCCTTGAAACTATTCCTACTCTACCTACTCGCCCTCCCCTTACAAGCTTCTTCCTAAAACAAATGTACTATATCATCTATTTTGCGGAGTCGTCAGCGGGTCCTCGCCGAAGTCTGGTAGCCGTGTGCCGATAGTTGGAGTCTGGTTAGAGCTGTAGAATTGAGTGGAATGAAGATTGGGCTCAATCCCGGGCGTCTTATATAGCCTAGTAACCAGAGGAACAGTTATTAGCACTCTGCGTTGCCGACAAAGATCTATCGGCATTTCGGAATCTTTGTCGGCTGGAAGCACAGTAGCTAATAAAAGGCGGCGACGGTGACAATAGTTTTTGTTATTTTACGTCCGTCAGTTTTGCTCATTACTTCTAATGCAGACGATTAAGGGAAATAGATGAAAGTGAGTGATGAAAAAACACCAGGACTGACCGGGAGTCGAACCCGGGATCCCCGACATGGAACTTTCGTGAAACTGGTGTGGAAGCCAGTTACGCTGATCACTATGTGACCACTTGGCCAAAAGGAGAAGAAGTGAAGAAGGGAAGGAGAAAAATGAACATGATGCTGTTGAGGTGGCAGGGAGGGGAAGAAGGAAAGAAAATTAAGTAATAAAATAAAATTGCTATAAAATTTTCTAAATAACATTTAATTAATTTTACACCTACCTTCAAAATAAACTCGTTAACAAATTATTAATAATTAATACTTTACATACGTAAATAATTCTACCACATATTCATCGAATAAAAAAATAATAATTAAATAATATTTTGGTAAACAATTATAAATTTTATAGAAAAAAAAACACCTTAGAACTGTGATAAAATATTTTGTTAATTCCTATATTTTATACTTATTTTTTATTATTTATGTTTTATTTTTTTAATATATATTGTATCATTTAGACAACCAGTTAAGCTGTTATAAAATAAATAAATATTAATTTATAAAAAAGAGATATTTACTATTTTATTATTTATAACAGTAATAATAATTATTATTTTTATATAAATAATTAATTTACAATTTAAAATACTTCAACTATTTTTTAAAGGACTATAAAAGGAAGTTTCTGTCACTTCCAACTGGTTTTTTAATGAAAATGTTTATTAAAAAATTAACAAGCTGTTGTTTTTTTATATAATTAAAATATAAATCGTCAGATTATTATTGTTTACAAGTATATTGAGACATTATTATGTGTTATATAAACAATTATGTTTTATTTTTTTATTTTACTTTTTTTATAATATTGTAATAAGTTATTTAACAATGGTAAAAAATGTAGTCTAACATACCATACTATCTACCCACAAATATTTCATTAAATTCCTTGTATCAGTTCAAAATAAATTGTGCTATTTTATTATGCCAAATCGCTATAAATTTTGTAGCGATAAGTTACTACACAACAAGCTGAAAGAATGGCATAAACTGGAATTATATTTTTTTACAAAATACACAATATAATAAAATTGTCTATAGCAGGGTTACTGCATTGATCCTACACTTTTCAAAATTTTTTTTTTTTTTTTTTAATTGTATTGTCCTATATAAAGAACGCACTGGTTATGTAAAATTATTTCTTAAGCTGTCGCTTGTTCGCATGGTACGCCTTCATTCTCGCTAACCTTCTCCCTTTGTTCCTGCGTCCATGTCCTCTGCCTTGTTTCTGCAGTCGGGAAATTCCCAAAATCTTTTATTTTCCTTCTAAAGGCAGTTCCATCTATTACATCGTTACGTGAAGCGTTTATGGTGTTTAGGTTTGCTTCGATTTCTTTGATCCATCTATCTTTGGTTTTAAAACTTTCTTGATATGTGATCATTTTGTACGTTTCGTTATTTTTGTTTTGGAATCTCATCATGTGACCGTAATATTGTAGTCGACGTTTTATGAGCTTAGTTGTTAGAGTTTCGCCTAGGAAATGCATTATGTGTTCGTTCGTTCTCTTCTTGTGGATCTTGGTTTCTGGGTCGAAAACTGTTCCTAGGATTGTCTGGGCGAATCTCCTGTGTATTTTATTTAGTTTTGTTAATAATCCTTTCCTATGAAATGTTAGGGTTTCGGCTGCGTATAAGACTTTTGGTAGAACGACTGTGTTTAGATGTCTAAGTTTGGTGTTTCTAGATATGCATTTTTTGTTGTACAAGTTCCTTGTTTGTAAGTAGGCCATTTCTAGTTTTGCTATTCTGTTTTGCAATGTAAGTACATCGTTTCCGTTTTGTTGTATAATTTTCTCTTAAGTATTTGAAGTGGTTGACTCTTTTGAGCATTCCGTGTCGGGTTTTGAGGGCGGATGTTTTACTTTTGTTATCTGACATGAATACGGACTTATCGAAGGAGATGTTTAGTCCTGTTTGGGTGGTGATTTCTTTGAGGGTGTTTATTTGGAAGATTGCCTGTTGCTCTGAGCAAGCTACCAAAATTTATCTTAAAATTCAATATCTTTAAAATTTATTTTAATTTTCAAAATTTTTCTTAGAGATATTTCAAAATTAGAAGTAATAAGCTGTTTTCACTTAATTTTTCAGTCGATCAGATATTATTTGTAGAAGATAAGTATGATGTTATTTTCTGCAGAAGTTGTATAAGGAGTATTCGAAATGGGGAAGTTAAGTTTAACAAAATGAAGTACAAGGTTGTAGAATGTGCAGCTAGACAATAGTAATTAGGGGTTTTCTGGAAAGTAAGGTTACAAACAGACAGTATTTTTTTTAATGAATTGTTCTAAAATACAAAAATGAATAAATTTAATAAACACACAGATTATAATATAGGTTTTACTTAAGTTTTCACATAATCACCATTAATTTAATACATTTTTTCATCCATGGGACTAGTTTTTTATTCCTGTGTCATAGAAGTCTCCCGCTGACTTTTTCAGCCACTTAGTCAGTTGTGAGGAGATGGATGGCAGGAACAAAATGTGGGAGAAAGAGGCTGAAGGTGTCCTGGTGGAAGAGTGTTATGAGGCTTGAAAACTTGAGGGAGGATAATTGATATTATAGGGTTGAAACAGGGTTTAAGATGTAACAAATTCTGGAGGTTGCAGTCCTCTCACAGATATGTGTAAATAATAGTAACAAAGGGATGAAGCCCTTCGTGAACACTTAAACATTTTCTGAAAAATAGGATCTTCTCACAATACAAACTTTTTTTTAAATTTAAGTTCTTTTGAGATAGCATTTTGTTAGATAGTTTCTTTTTGCATTTAATGTCAAGAAACTCCATATAACTCTGGAAGGCTTTTTCTTTGCCAACATTTTCAACATTCTTTCTTTTTCATCATCTATTTGTTCTTTGAAAAAGCTCTTACCTTTTCCCCTAGCTCTATAAGGTAGAATAAATAAAATCTTAATTTATTCTGTAGAAAAAAATTAAAATATACCTTGTTTTATTTTATTTAAAGTTGCATCAACAGCTTTGTATTTTTTTTGTTTGTATTACATCTGACTTTTTTGCAATTTCTGCTAATATAGTCGGTGGAGAATGATGATATATGAAAATGAGTGATGGAAAAATGACCTGTCCAGGAATCGAACCCAGGACCCTGGCGTAGAAGCCAGTGGATCTAACCACTATGCCAACAGGCCAGCCATATCATCGACAGCTTGGCCATTAGCGACTGCTGTGGGTTTTGGTATTGCAATGGTGGGTTTTAATGTGTTAAAATTTCCAGACTCCTAGCTGAGAATCGAACCCGGGACCTTTCGCTTTAAAGGCTAGTGCACTAGTCACTACGAGCTGGAAGCAGTCAAAAATATTTTTTTAAATTTAAAAAATGACACACCGGGTTGGTCTAGTGGGGGTGGTAAAGCTGTCACCACAAGTCAGCTCTTTAACTGATGATTTCGTAGACAAAGGTTCCCGATTCGAATCCTAATAAAGGTAGTTACTTTTATACGCATTTGAACACAAGACAGTGGTTACCGGTGTACATTGATGGTTGGGGTTCAATTAACCTTACTCTCTCTGGGATGGTCAGCCTGAGTCTGTACTGGTAATGCGCTATAAGTTGATGATTGCGCCTATCATGCAGAGGACAGTATACTATCCATCCTACTTACATCTGCCAACCCGAAACCATAAGACATGTATGAAGCATATAACTCAAAATGTAACCACCACAAACACTTAAGTAATAAATTCAGTTCATGACCCGTCACACTAAATAAGTAAGGAGTAATGTAATTATTTAAAGAAAGTGAATTGTTTAAAATTCAATTGCAATTCAACATAACTTTACTGAAAATAATGAAATATGAAAACCCTAAAAATACAATAAAATTATAAAATACAATACAAAAAAATACAAATATAATACTAAAAATACAATACATTTATAAATTACCGTAAAACTAGTATTACTCACAATAATAAGCTCGCACGACGAAACTCACAGACTAAATAGTCTTTTACTACAAATGTCAGAGTGCAGTAATTCAGTTTACAACTGATGACCAAAAAGGATACTAAATATCCTTATGGCTTATTTAGAATGAATGTTTATTATTTAGGATAATTATTAAGAATCAATAAATAATACAATGGGATGTTAATAAAACGACATAATGTAAACATAATAAATCAGTGTAAGAGTAAAACTACAACATGATGTCATGGTTAGAGCTGTCGCTATGATGTATTTAGAAAAGCACATATAGTAGCACTTCCAACCCCCGCATAGCCAAGTCTTACTCTCGCTGACGATCGTCAACTTATATTGCGTTACCAGTAATAACAAAATTATTGAAAAAAAAATCTGTGCCATTTTAGTTAAGCCGGATTACAGTTGAGCGGGGTTTTACTGTATTTCAGGCAAAATCTTAAAATCCGTATGGAGCAATCAAAATTCTCGCTGATGATCGCCAACTTACATTGCGTTACCAGTACAAGACTACACCTCAGTTACATGCCATATACATCATCCTCATCTCATTAGATCATAAAATTGCTTCATGTTCTTAAATTTAACAACATACATACATTAGGGATTCAAAAAATCTTATTTTGTTATCTGAGGAAAAATATTCAAAAATTCATGGAAAATTCTTACTTATTAAAATCTTCAGATATTTTAAAAATTACATAAAATTTTTAAAAAACCCAGTTAGTCTACTTTACACAAAAATTTATATCAAGTTACTTGATTTTTCATTTAAAGAAAATTCATACTCTGTCATTGACAAAACAAAGATGAATTGAATACATATTTTTTCTTAGAAAATTCAACAAAAAACAAGTAAGTTTTAATTTCAAATGAGAAAGGTTAATTAGTATGAAGTAAGTAATCAGGGCAATAAGATGTCAATATGCAATCAACGTATCACAATGGAATATCAATGAAAACAACTGGTTTCTTTTACACAATCATTTAATCGTAATAACAAACACAAAGACAGAAAAAATGAAGTTAACTGTATTAGGAAAAGCCAATGACATGAGATGTTTACACAACTCATTTCACATTAATTCACTAATACACAGAATCTTTCTTAGAAATACGTTTGTTTTAAAAAACAATAAAGACCTCACATACCTTATTCTTTTCTTGAAACTTTAAAGAAATTTATTCTTGTATAAATATTTTTAACGTTAATAATTTTTTTTAGTTTGTTTATATGCCCATAACAGGCAGGTGGAGTGTTAAATTATTTGCACTCAATCTCCTAGTTCCAGGGCCACAAAAAATAGTTTTGTTTCTTATCATATAGTCAGCCAATATCATATGACTGAAGCATTTAAGAAGAGGTGGAGGTTTAAAAGACACTAGTCATAGTTATCTCATCTGAGATTAATGAATTTCATTATACAGCCAGACCCTATGGTGAATTAAGTGAAGATGTCATTACCAGGGTGGAAAGTAGATGATTTTCAGAGAGCCTGGCATGTTGATAAGTATACTTTTCCACTCAGTGAGTAGGGAAGGCACCTAACTCCTCGTTTTGCTTAGTAAAACCTCTATAGAGGTTCAAACCAGCCTTTCGACGGTTGACCTGAAGGTAATAATTTTTAAAATAATTTAATACCCTATGATGAAACATGGATCCATCATTTCGAGTTAGCATCTACAAAGTCTTGCATGGAAACATCTAGATTCACCCATAAAAAAATAAAAACTTACCGACAGCCTGTGGCAATTTTGATGGTCGTCTTTGGCTCAAGGTTCAATTTTTTGTGATTATTTAAAATAACAACATGCACGTGAACAATGCGTACTATTTGACATGCTCCAAAAGAAAGTGAAATCCCCAATAAAGCGAAAACGGCACTCTCTCAAAAGATGTGATTCTCTTGAATGACAAAGCATGTCCCTACACCTCTCAGAGAATGGGAGAACACATGAGAAGTTGACACAACCCAGACCTCAGTTCAGAAGAAGCCTCCCCAGTCTATTTACCAGAATAGTGATGGGGCTAGTTAAAACCCGTAACTGACATTGTCAAAAATAGTAACATAACTTACACGGTTGGGTCAAAGTGACCCATTATGTTTTATCTTTCTTTTTGTAACTTTATTGTCAAAAATTTATATTTGGCTGGTTGTAGAAAAAATCTACAACCTTTTATCTGTATATTATGATAGTTTTCATAGTTTTATCTTTTTTAGAATACTTAATACAAATTAAATTATATTCTCTCACTACTTTATTGTAACTAATTCTTCTGATGATATTAAAAAAAATTTAAATAACTTATAACTGCGGGCAGTAGTTATTTGTAAATAAAGAGACCCAAAGATTGATGTAAAGTACTTGTTTTATTTACTTTTCAAACATAAAAAATTAGTAAATAGCTAAATATTAATAGTTGCTTATTAAAAAATTTGTTTAAAATGATACTACAAATATTTAGAAAATAAAATTGAAAATGAAAGTTTGTTAGAAAAGTTAAATATGCAAAAAGTTTTCTTATACCTTACAAAAATTTGATTTTTTAATCCTGAAAATACTTTGAACACATTAAGTGGCCACAAGAACCGCAAAGAGGCGAATTACATTTTTTGCAACAACGCCCAGCTTTTCTGTCTTTGTTTGTAGGACACTCAACACATCTCTTTCGTTTTGATATTGGTGGTTTTACAATTTCACTTGGACCTGCTTCTATTTCTTCTTTTTCCCCCAAACAGCGATAAAGACTGCCTCGAAGATCTCGAGGTAAGCGTGGAACTTTTAGCCTTTCTTGCATATTGGGGAACACTAACTGTTTTCCCAACTCCAACATAAACTCTTTTCGTTCTTCCATGCGATGTTCTATTCCATTATTTATTTATTTATTTATTTAGATTGTTTAGACCCATTCAGGATCACATAAAGTCAATTATGAACTGTTGCCGCCATTCCTCTTGTTTCCCCAGTACTCCTTCATAAATTCACGGTGTCTAACACGACGTTCATACGTCCATTTTGTCCTAGGTCTCTTTGGCTTACCCTCTGATGCAACTTCCCAGGTGTGAATTTTATGCCTGAAGGTTTTACGGTCCTTGAGGTCTGATATTTGCATCTCTTAGATCGGATTGCACTTGCTTGGTCCAGACGGTTGTAATTTTGAGTTTCTGTGAGTGCATCAGAATCTTCTTTATAAGCCGAGAGTCATCCAGTCTCATTATATGACCATAAAATCTCAGCCGTCATTTACGGAAATCAACTTCAATGTTTGAGTATTTTTCCGTCACTGTGTGTGATTGTAGACGATATCCTTCATCTGTGAGTTTTGGGCCAAGAATTTTCCGAATGATTTTTCTCTCAGCTTTCTTAATATTCTCAAGATCCCCTTTAAAGTTGAGGTTCAAGGTCTCACTGACATAAAGAGACTCAGGTTTAATGACAGTCGTGTAGTGTCGAATTTTGGTGTTTATGCTCATACATTTTTTGTTGTAGATGTTTGCAACTTTTCCATATGCTCTACGCATTTTCAGTTCACATGTTTTTTGTGCTAGCCTTTCTGTACCTGTGGGTTCAATGATTTCACCTAGGTATTTAAAGTGATCCACCTTCTTTACGGTGCCATACTTCGTAACTAAACTCCGCGATCTAATGTGTTTTGTGGTCATGAATTCAGTTTTGGTGAACGATATTTGCAGTCCAACTTTTTCCGCACATTATATATAATAAAACTATTTTTTTATACAGTTTTCTTATATCCTATTCTTAGGATTCATTTTTACGATGAAAATGTTCGAAAACACAAAATAAAAACATGTACGGTAACGTAACTTACACTATCGGGTCAGAATGTCCCAAATTACGAAATTTTCTGAAACCCACCAAACAAACCAAACTGTCTCGATCACTCACTTATACTACACTGGAAGGCAGGAGACTACTGGAGAAGACACGTCATTGCTGCCAACTACGAATGAAAAAACTATTGTGTAATATCTGCTTGGGTCATTTTGACCCGAGGATGTAAGTTACGGGATACCAGGATTAATAACATGGTTACTGGACTGAGGCAGTTATTGTGATAACAGGTTACAAAAACACCCTGTTATTTTAATAGCAACCCACCGGGTTGGTCTAGAGGTAAAGTCATCACCAAAATCAGCTGTTTAACAGCTGATTTACTTTTATATGTTTTTGAATACTAGACAGTGGTTACTGGTGTTCTTTGATGGTTGGGGTTCAATTAACCATATTCACTCAGGAATGGTCGACCTGAGTTGTGTACAAGACTACACCTCATTTACACTTCATACACATCATCCTCATCTCATTGGGTCATGGGGTCGCTTATTGTTCTGAATTGAACAGATTGCAACATACATACATTAGGAATTACAAAAAAAAAATTTAATAGCACCCTGTTAGCCATTACTTTATAACACCATGATTGAAAACCATTTAATAAACTGATGTACAACGACACTTGTCTGACTATTACAACAGCATAAAAATTTTAAAACTAAATGAAGTTATCAATAACCTTTTCGTCTAATAACACCACTTTTAAGTTTAATTATGTTATAAAACTGTTATTAATACCAACACAAGGGTGACAAATCTCACTGAATCTCTCACAGACACAGCCGGCCGCATTGGCGCAGTTGGTAACGTACTCGCCTCTCATCATGCGGTCTTGGGTTCGAATCTCATTCAGGCACGGCATATTTTCATATGTTACAAAAATCATTTCATCCTTCACCGTCTGCATTAGCAGCAATTGCAAAACAGTCGGACGTTAAACAAAAAAAAAATTGTAGTAAGCTTGTAGTAATAGATCAACATGTGATTGAAATATGTATTTAGGTGTTATTGTAACAAGTTACAACTTCTTGACATGTTCTGTACTCCCTTGTGAGTCTCCTGGACGCAATTTTAAAAAATAAAAATAAACAGTTCTCGGAACATGTGGAAATTCATCTGAAAGCATTGTCATTGTAAATCATCCGTTCTTTTATTTCCTCATCCACTTCTGACCAAAGCGTCATTGACAACAGAAGAAGGCTGCCCACTTTGTGGTTCATCATGGACATTTTTGTTCGTCCTTCATTGAATTGCCTAACCCTTTTATTTTCACACCATTCCATCACTCACTGCACTTTCAACATAAATCTCTGTAATCTTCTGATGAATTCCAGCTACCTTAACGTTCCTTGCATTAAATACCGGAGAACATGACTCTCACAGTTGGCAGGTCCATTGTTTTAAACATTGTAAATAACCACATAAGACTTATCAACTGTATAACATCGCATGAAGCTAATAAACTAGGGAAAGTAAAGTGCATGCACGGAGTGCGGACAAAACCCCATAGCCCAGTGGCAGCATTAGAACAAAACAATACTTCATATTATTTCAATTGGGAAGTCGAAAGGTTGAAATAAATAACAAATTACAAAAGAATTAATTTTATTTTAATGATAAACATCATATCAGTTAGGTAATACAATAATAATAATAATAATAGTACAACTTCTTATAATTATAGTATAATTATATTTTAGAACATTAATAACCATCACAATCAATACGGTAAGTATAATAATTATAATACAAGAAATTATAATTGTAATAGTAATAAATATAGTAAGTCCTTATTCAACAATTTTTATTAACAAAAATTTTTTTTATTGAACAAAATTACTTAATTTTTTATTTGTCAAAAAAATTGTGCAATCAAGATAAAACAATTTTATCCTGATAAATGTAGGCCTATTTAACAATTGAAACCCTGATTTAATACACAGCCAATTTGCTTGGAGATATACAAAGCCATGGATTTTTTTAAATATTAAATAAAAAGTAATTACATGTTGGAAATATCAGAAGCGTGCAGTAGGATAGGTTATGCTGGTGTTTACACTATACAAATAAATTTATTTTAATGATTATTAATTTAAGGTTACATCAACAAGTCATCGTGTGTTGTTTAGGTCATCAGCCAAAAGGCTGGTTTGAACCTCTAGAGGTTTTACTAAGTAAAACGAGGAGTGAGGTGGTTTACCATTGCCTTCCTCACTGAATGGAAAAGTCACCTATCAGCATGCCGAGCCCTCTGAAAAGCACATATTTTCCACTCTGCAAAATGACACCTTCACTTCATTCACCACAGGGTCTGGCTGTATAATGAAATTCATTACTTTCAGAGAAGATAACTCTGATTAGTGTCTTTTACACCTCTACCTCTTCTGTTCTTAAATGATTCAGTCATTTAATTGGCTGACCATGTGATAAGAAACAGAACTATTTATTTTAGCCCTGCAACTAACAGATTGAGTGTAAATAATTTGACACTCCACCAGGTGGAGTGTTATGCCCATAACATGATTTATTGCTGATGACAACAAGTCATCGGCAACCAAAATTACAGAATTTTAATTAAAATGTCTTTTTCTAATGTTAAGTTTCTGAGGTACAAAAACATGTTATATATTCACTCGATGTCTGTTACCATGAGTTTCATATTTAATGTTATGTTAAACTATTTTCCTAGATTAAATAATCCTGGGCATTGTGAATAAGTATTTTATCATCAATGTAGTATCGTTGCAAAAATAACGAGTCAGCACATCAGTCTTTTAAATATTCATGTCAGAGTCTAATAAAATGCTTGATCCATAGACGTGTTATAAGTACTTCATCCTGTCTGTTACTTTGTGATAATAATAAGTTGTGTGTTTTCTCTGAGTATTATAGTCTTAATAAGTACAGTACTTAAACAATAAAATATAATGGAACAAACTGCATTTTACGGTTCAGGAGAATGCTATATGCCGTTCTTTTAAATGGTACATCAAGTCAATAATTTTCTTGTAAATTTTTCATAATTTTCAATACTTTCTAAAGGTAATGATTACTACAATAATTACATAATACAATGTATTTAAAGAAATTACATTCTATTATCTTTTAAACGATACATAGAATGAACATAAAATCTACAACAAAAATAGAGGTATGATAATTTTTTAATTTACAATCATACCCCAAAATTGATAATATTTTTAAAGTTTTCTAGGTTATTTTTATTATTTAATACTTTAATTTTTATAAAAAATCCTCAAAACTTTTTTGTTAAATTATTTATTCCTTGTTACGCATCTTACATTTTCTTATAACTGTTTGAAAATAAATAAAAAAATGAATTTCAATAAAACTTAGTTGATAAAAAGAAATACCTGAAAAAGTATAGGATCCCAGAACAGAGCTTGTCTTAAACGACCCGGATTTAAAGTATTAATATATACAAAGACATTATTTACAAAATCGTTAAACAAGGACTTATATTAATAAAATTACTAAAATTATAATTAAGCCACAATAAAATAAAACTCTTTTATGTGTAAGATTAACAAATGATTGATTAATAAATATGAAAAAGAGATCTACAAAAAAGCCACAAACCGGAATACATTCCCAACTATTTATTTTCAAAAAAAAATTAATTCTTAAAATCATAAGGTTAAAAAATAATAATGTTTAGAATAATTACACCATGTACAACAACAATGATTTTTTTTATCTAATAAAAATAAATAATACAATAACACTACAGTATAGGAAGTTCAGGAGACATTCATTTTTATTAATATAATTTATTAATACAGTCCAAAATGAGAATAGCATGATATCAATTCATAGATGAAAAGGGAATTTTTGAGACAAAATTAAAAAAAAAGGAAAATAAAATTTCCCATTTAATTTTTTTTACATACTTATCAATACTTTCTTGATACTGAAGCAACAAGAATTTATGAAGACACCCAAACATGGTTTTTAACGAACTGAATAAGGTAAAACACAAGAGGATATTATGTTGAAGATTAAAATCAAAACTACACAGTGCATCAACAACAGACTGAATAACAATTTTCATACAAACAATGCACGAATATAACGCCATCGGTATTATGTGCCATTATGTGCTCGCACAATTTTTTCCATTTTCCAGACTGAATAACAATTTTCATACAAACAATGCACGAATATAACGCCATCGGTATTATGTGCCATTATGTGCTCGCACAATTTTTTCCATTTTTTTGACTGAATAACAATTTTCATATAAACAATGCACGAATATAACACCATTGATATTATGTGCCATTATGTGCTCGCACAATTTTTTCCATTTTTTTGCAGAATTTAAAAATACAGTACTGTATTATATTTTATTTAAATTTGTTTTTAAAAACACATATCTTTGAAAAACATTAAGCAAAATTAAATTTCTTCTCAAGATATATTTTAACCTATACTGTACTTTATACAGTACAGTATTTTCTTTAGCTACATACTTTAAAATGACACTTAAATGAACCTTAGTTAATTTATCCTGTGTTCTTAGCTCACGTAAAAATATCATTCAAGCCTAAGAATGACAATCTGGACATGATGTAGACTTGGCATAACTAAATCCAGTGATGGACTGTAAACACTTTAACAATCTAAATCCGATTAAAGGCAAGTTAAGTATCTGTTATTAGAAATATAATGAAACAATACTATATTGCCTACGTATAGATTGTAAAAACTTTGTTTATGTACGTTATGCCCTGAAAAAAAATCCATCCTCTTGTATAAAATGAAAATAAAAATTTAAATACGTCTTTCATAATACAAAACTAATTTCCGATGATAATTATCATATTTTATCTTATATTTCTTAAAAAATTCTAGTAGATTTAACAATTAAATGTAATAATTATTTTACTTACAATGTATTAAAGTTATTATAGATTGAATTATTATTTTTAATTTCTTTTTAAAATATATTTATAAAATAAAAGGAATAATTACTTGACCCTTAAATGTAATTGAATTATCTATACAAAGATAACCCGTTTCTTCCAGTTCATAAAATTTTTAAACTCCCTTCTTGATCTTACATAAACCTAATACAATCATGCTATTCCACACAAACTGCCAAAAATGTTAACAACTTTACAAATAAAAATCATAAACCACAAAAATGTTCAACCAAAATTTAATTTATTAAAACAGTATTATTAATTAATAATAACATACAATAATTTCTTAAAGTAGTGGTAATAATAATAATGTATTATAAGACATCAAAGCTTTTTTGTTTTTAATGATAGTTTGTGTTATTACTTACTGTATTTACTATTGTTTTATAAACATGTCAACATCCATACTTTAATGAATTAAAAAAAAGAACAGAGTAAAGAAAAGTAACTTGGCTTCTCATCAATTACTTTTGACGTGTTGTTTTGTTTGCTTTTTTTTTAAGTGAACAGTTCTTTTTACCTTTTTGTTTTTTCAAAAGTTTTCGTCTCATTTTCACTATCTAGTGGCTCCAACGGAATTTCTTTTTATTTAATTTATAATCAGTCGTCTCTACCCTTACTGTAACGTTTCTTCTCTTCCTAAAATTTAAAAACAAAAAATTTATTTTATTAGTACATCCTGAGAAAATTTAGTGTTTTCCTAATAAGAGCAACATGTTCAGTTTACCGCTAACATCTTAATTTCCTAAAATCTGTTCATTTTTGTCGTAAAATGCATACACCAAGGATGTAATATTAAAAAAGCCCAGATTTTGAAGAAATATTATAGAAAATCACCAATTGATGCTAATCTAAGCGCTGTAAGAAAACACGCTAAGAATAAAAGTTATAGTTTTTTAAAAGTTCTACAACTTTTATTATAATAATGTCGCCACCTGTCCCACTAAATATCGTCATCTACAGCCGATCCTAGAGCCTGCCACAGAGAGCGCCTCCAACGCGCAGCAAGCAGTGCCACTCCCGCCGACTTGAAGTGGACTCGCCAGTGAGGTATATAAACAGGTGTTTTGAACCGCTAACCTCACTTGCTAGCCAGCTCCCGACCAGGAAGGAACAAGAAAAGAAGAGGAAGCCCAGCCCAGCCGAGGGGAATAGCCCAGCAGAGACGAGAACGGACACAGCCATCCCTGGTCGACACTACCGGTGGCAGACGTCACATTCCCGCACCGGCCAGCCGAAGAAAGCCCGTGCGTGTCGGCCAATACCACGGTGAAGAGTGAGTCTGGCGCAGGCCCGGAGGGAACCGCCTCAGCCGCACTATCGGCAGACGGCCTACTCCGACCCGACACTGGGGGGCTCTGGGGGCCACCACTGCCACGCTGCAGTGGGGACCCAACTGCCACTGAGGGAAGGCTAGGCCTGAACCCAGTAGCCGAGCCGTCACCCTTCGGACACTGTGCCGCACACGCCGGCTCGATGCGTCCGCCCACCACCCACAGCAACACTGTTTAAAGAAGAAACGACCCTTTTCAGGACCAACCACCATGCAAGGCGAGGCTTAACCACGTGCCATCGGGCCCGGTCGGCGACAATACACATTTGCCCTAAAATGCAAATTAAGGTCACAATCTTAAAAAGAACCATTTTTTTCTACAAGAGTACGGGCCCACAAGAATTTCATCACGCACAGTGCTCACCCTGTCTTGTAGAGCAAAAAGAAAGTAGTAATTCATATTTCTGTGATACAGAAGTCGCTAAAAATAAGAAATTTTTTTCTTATTGTTACGAATTAAATTTGTAAACATTTTTTTAATAATGCCATTGTCTTGATATTTACTTTGGCATCGTTATTAGATATTTAACATTTAATGGGTAGCTTGGTTTTTGTTGAACGTAATAAGGTAAATTACATAACACCTTATGTAAAAACTGTTAAAAAGTTAAAAAATACGCAAGAAAAATTTCTAAATAAATAATACATAACATTCAATAAGGTGTTGTTGAAATGAAAAAAATCTGGTGTGAAACACTCACAGAACTTTCTCTTGCCAGTGCAAATAATTAACAATAAACCTAACATTAGTAATAAAACATAAGAAATAAACAAAAAACTAACCTCAATAAACATAATCTAATTTTAATCATGAGTGAAAGACGCAAAATTAAAATCAACCTCAGTTTGGCTTAGAAATACGGAAAATCACTCTTTCTCTCTAAACTAGGCTCTGTAGAGAAAAATGCTATAGATATAAGTTGTAGATCTTTTAATTTTCTATAAATTTATTGTATACTTTTTTGTCGTAAAATGCATTCTAAGGGCGAAATCTTAAAAAAATCGATTTTTCACACGTTTTCGTGAGAAAAAATCAAAAAATCGCTAATCACTGCTAAACTAAGCGTTATACAAAAAAATGTTTGAAATAAAAGTTGTAGAATTTTAAATTCTACAACTTTTATTATATAAATTTTTGCACTTAATTGCATATTTGAATGAATGAATGAATGAATTTTTTATTAAATACAAAATACATTTACATTAACATATATACTAATTCCCGCATAGGACGAGCCTGTGCGCGGGAATGAGTTGTACATTATTATATATAAATTATATCAGTAATTATTACCAAAAATATTTTTAACAATTATTATTACAAAGCTTACTGAAACTTATCTAGTTATAAAATTTACAATTCCAAATAATTAAAATTTACTAGAAACCAATATTAGTATTCCTAAGTTAGAAAAATTACACTATTATCTACAAAAAAAATCCTCTCAACTCACTAAAACACTATGCAATATACAAACATTTATTTATTATTATACAACATCGTTAATTAATTATTTTTAGGGATCACACCTTAATAAAAAAAAAAATACAGAAAAAATACTGGCAAAATTCTGTTTAAAATTTAAGTTTACAATACCCATTACAAAATTTACTATCAACCGAATAAATTTTACAAAAGCCAGGAAGTGTTCTTACTTTAATAAAAAATAAAAAAACAATGACTACACAGGTTACAAACTACTTATTATACAAGACCGTTAATCAATTATTTTTAAGGGGTCACAGATTGAAGTTTACAAGAATAAAACATATACATACAAAAGAAATCATGGCAAAAATCTGTTTAAAGTTTATTAAGAATTGATAGGATAATTTTTATCATTTTCTACTTACTAAATGACCAGCTTAAAATAATATTTATTCTTTCCCCAAGCCTCTATTTCTTTTTCAAGTTTTTTTTTTTGTTAATCTGCTGGTAATAAATTCTTGGGGAATTTTATTTATTAAAATACTGCTATAGTAATATACCTGCCGTCTACAGACATTCAATTTTATGTTTTTTATACTGTAAAGATTAGTTTTTGCAGGGCGAGTATCGTAAGTTGTAGTTCTACATTGAAAGATATCTCTGTTTCTGTTGATATACAAAATTATTTTTTTAATATATGTTTGTCTCAGTGTCATTACATTGAATTGGTCAAATAATAGTTTACTCGGGTATAATCTTGGTTTATTTAAGGCAGCTCTAATTAAATGTTTTTGAAAAGTGAATAGTTTATTCATGTGTGTATCATATGCCGCACCCCACACTTCAATACAATATTGAAAAAGAGAATTTGCATAAGCATAATAAATGGTTTTAATTATATCTTTATTTTTTATTTTGTTTGTACTATAAAAAATGTAAATAAGATATTTTAGTTTTGTACACACATACATATTAAAGCCGTAATCTTAAAAAAAACTATGTTTTTACGTGAAAACAGCCTCACCCAGAATTTCAGCAAACATGACGCCTACCTTATTTTTTAGAGAATAAAAAATTGAGTAATTCAGGCGATTTTTAAAAAAATCGTAGGACCAGTTTTTGAGAAAATCGCAAAAAAGTGAAAAATTATACGAATAAACTACCATTTCCGGTTGACCGGTTTTGATGAAAATGTTCGTGTCGGGTCCGGTAAGGATATGTAACTTAAGTTTCAAGTTTCAAGTTCGTACGATGTTCCGTTCTTGAGAAATTTTGTATACACACACGCACACGCGCGCGCACACACACACGCGCGCGCGCGCGCACACACACACACACACAGACCAATCGCTAAAAACATGTTTTTTGGGTTCAGGGTGTCTGAAAACGTATAGATCCGGTGAAAACTCGATTTCTTAAAATCGACATGAAAACAATACTTTCCTTCCTATATATTCATATAGGCAAGAGAAAGTAAAAAATCTGGTGTGAAACACTCACACAACTTTCTCTTGCCAATACAAATAATTAACAATATAACCTAACATTAGTAATAAAACATTAGAAATAAACAAATAACTAATCTCTAAAAACATTACCTTATTTTAATCATGAGTGAAAGACGGAAAATGAAAATCGACCTGTTCGGCTTCAAAATACGGAAAATCACTCTTTCACGCTAAACTAGGCTCTATAGAGAAAAACGCTTTCAATAAAAGTTGTAGATCTTTTAATTTCCTATAAATTTAATTAAATACACTTTTGTCGTAAAATGCATACCAAGGCCGAAATCTTAAAAAAAATCAATTTTTCACACGTTTTCGTAAGAAAAAAACATAAAATCGCTAATTACCGCTAAACTAAGCGTTATACAAAAAAATGTTTGAAATAAAAGTTGTAGAATTTTACATTCTCTATAACTTTTATTATATAACGTTTTGCGCTAAAATGCATATTAAAGCCGCAATCTTAAAAAGAAAATGTTTTTACGTGAAAACAGCCTTACCCAGAATTTCAGGAAACATGGTGCCCATCCTATCTTGAAGAGAATAAAAAGTTTAGTAAATGAGGCGATTTTAAACAAAAATCGTAGGACCAGTTTTTGAGAAAATGGCAAAAAAGTGAAAAATTATACGAATAAACTACTACTTCCGGTTGACCGATTTTGATGAAAATGTTCGTGTTGGGTTCAGTAGTGGTATGTAACTTAAGTTTCAAGTTTCAAGTTCGTACGATGTTCCGTTCTTGAGATATTCTGTTCACACACACACACACACACACACACACACACACACACACACACACACACACAGACCAATCGCTAAAAACATGTATTTTGGGTTCAGGGGGTCCGAAAACGTATAGATCCGGTGAAAACTGGATTTCTTAAAATCGACATGAAAACAATACTTTCCTTCCTATATATTCATATAGGCAAGAGAAAATAAAAAGGTGTCGAAGGAATATCTTCGAAACTGTATGAAATATCGATGTGCAGTTTTCACCATTCAAATTGTCTTGAAATCATGTGTCGCATTACCACCTTTCCATTTAAAAAAAATAAAGTAACATTCAAGATGATGGATAAATTTTTTTTGATTAATCATAAAATACATTTTTGTATTAAAGTAAGGTTCAAATTTGCATATATCTTGAAATTTCCCTTACATTCAAAATACTTAGCCATTTTTGACTTTTCACCCACCCTGTAAATAGAACGTAACTAAAAAATTACCTTTTCTGATAAGATGATGACGATACGCCTAAAAATGCCAACCAGGTCGATGAAAAGATCGACAGAATGTGCAACAAAGTCACGATCACCGTGACGGCGTTTTTCTACAATCAACTGTGTGTCATAGAGTACGAAACCACACATTACCAGAAGTCCAATGTATAAGTATGCCTGGGAACAAACAAATAAAATTATAATTAAAACTTCAAAAAAAACTATCGTGAAATTTAGAACTTAAAAATTCCTAATTTGTGTTCGTTGCAATCTGTTCAATTGAGAATAATAAGCAACCCCATGACCAATGAGATGAGGATGATGTATACGAAGTGTAAATGAGGTGTAGTCTTGTACAGACCCAGGTCGGCCACTCCTGAGAGAGTATGGTTAATTAAACCCCAACCATCAAAGTACACCGGCAACCACTGTCTAGTATTCAAATCCGTATAAAAGTAACTACCTTTACTAGGATTTGAAACCAGGAACCTTCGTCCCTGAAAATCAGCTGTTAAAACAGCTGATTTTGGCGACGACTTTACCTCTAGACCAACCCAGACCAACCCGGTGTGTTGGTCTAGATATAGAACTTAAGAACAGAAAACCCCACCGCGTAGGTCTAGTGGTAAAGTCATAGCCACAAGTCGGTTGACAGCTGATGTACAGAGACAAAAGTTCCATGGTTCAAATCCTAATAAAGGTAGTTATTACTTTTATATTTACTTAACGTAAAAATTACATTTTCTCACAAATTTGTCAATAAAATACAAAACAAATAAGGAATCGATTTATTATACCTTATAGAGCTAGGAAAAAGGTGGTTGTTGTTGTTGTTTAGGTCATCAGCCAAAAAGCTGGTTTGAACCTGTAGAGGTTTTACTAAGTAAAACTAGGAGTGAGGTGGTTTACCATGCCTTCCACACCGAGTGTAAAAGTATGCTTATCAGCACGCCGGGCCCTCTGAAAAGGACATATTTTCCACTCTGCAAATGACACCTTCACTTCATTCACCACAGGGTCTGGCTGTATAATGAAATTCATTACTTTCAGAGGAGATAACTCTGAATAGTGTCTTTTACACCTCTACCTCTTTTGTTCTTAAATGATTCAGTCATTTAATTGACTGACCACGTGATAAGAAACAGAACTATTTATTTTAGCCCTGCAACGAACAGATTGAGTGTAAATAATTTGACACTCCACCTGTCTGTTATGGGCAGCGGAAAAAGGTAGTGACCTTAAAAAAAAAAAAAAAAATTCAAATATTTTTAATACTTTTTGTAAAAAATTGAATATCTTGTTTAGCATTAAATAGCGAATAAATGTAACTCCATGGAGTAAAATTACCATGGAATTTTCTTTATTCTCAGTGTTTAGTACTACAATCACTTTTTAAATTTCGCGCTGGCACCTACATCTTTTCTAGTTTCTTCTAGAAGGATTTTGCTGCCTTTCCAATTATGTCACTCTATTGACTGTTTCATCCGTTTCAATTTATCAGGCCTTGTTGGAGGCTAGACTGAATCACAAGATCTTTGTGCGCCAATCACATAATTTATAATTCGGTATGTGACTTTCGGTGGTTTCCTTCACGCCATCTTTCCGTGTCCTCCCGGAGTTCAGTGTCGCGCCTGCATTCATTCAGTAACAACGTGTTAGTCTCGTATATTGTAGACTACAACCAACGCTACCCTGCAAATGGGTATAATGCCATCTTTCGCTAACGTGCTATCCTTTGCTAACGTGCAATCTTTGTTATGTAACAAACGCCACTTCTTTTATAATAACGAGCGTCAATTCTACTTTATTAACGAGCTATTTGGGCTATCTTTAACGCATTTTCCATCCTGTAACGTTTTTCCTCTCCAAGTCTTGCAATTCCGTGCACCGGATATACAAATTATGATTGTGTCAAGTGTTTATGTGTACTAACGTAAAATGTGCATTTTCGTGCTGTTTGTTTACTGTCAAGTTATATTCTGTGAACTCTAGTGCTCTGTCTTTACGTTTCAACCTCGTAGTCTCAACGATAACATCCGCTACTTCTTCAAACGAATACCTCAAGAACCTGCCAAATAACAAGTGTCAAGTAAGTGTAGTCTTAATTTGCTATATCTGTGTGCAATCATTTTACCTTATGTATATTGTTCTATATGTTTCCCGCATAAGCCTAATATATGTGCTCCTAAACCATATTGCATAATTAACTTTAGGGATCGTTTTGGACGCGGTCCGCCTTTTAACGAATATCACACCATGATACGCCCTTTATACTACAATTTATTTGACGTATCAAACACTCAGCATAATAAAATCAAAAATACAGTGAAAAGATTTTGATATCAGCAACTCCTGACCTTACTCCTACTCCTTACTCCTGACCGATTTGAGTTAATAAATCAGATAGCCTGATTCTTTAAGATAGTCAAGTGTCAAGTTAGTACAATTTGTGGCTTGTCAGTCAGCTACCAGATACGGAAAAGTAAGGTCGTGTTTATCGTACCTGTCACTGTCATTAACATTAAGTTTTGTTTTAACTTGCGAAAAAATGCCAAAGAAGCTCATGAAATGTTAAAATTAGTTTATGGGGATAATGCAGTAATTCTGAAGACTTTTTACAAGTGGTACAAGCAATTTAAAAGAGGAAATGAGTCGATTGAAGATGAATAACAGACGGGGCATACTTCGACCTCAAAAACAGATGAGAACGCGCAAAAAAAAACTGGTTCGTACAGGCAATTGACTATTCGAGAGCTTACCGAAGAACTGAACATCTCATACCAATCTATATAAAGCATTTTAATCGATAATTTGTAAATAAATTAAGCGAGAGTGAAATTTATTCCCCGACCACATCTCGCTTCTGAACTGAAAAAAAAGATTCCTGTCTGTCCAATCTGCCTTACTCTACAGATTTACCACAATGCGACATTTAATTATTCCCAAAAATAAAAACCGTGCTAAAAGAAAACGTTTTGTAACCATTCCCTACATTGAGAGAGCCATGACAAACGCTAAGAACCCTACCGAAAGAAGCCCTTCCAGAAATGCTTCCAATCATGTAATCAACGTCGGGATAAGTCCACTGCTGTCCAAGGAGAATATTTTGAAGGAAATTAATTCAAATTTTATATACGTTTATTACTTTGTTTTGTAATAAAATTATTCACCATATTTTTTTTATCACACTTCGTACATAATAAACAATAAAAATGTACCAAATAATTTAAATTATATTTTTTGCAACTGATTAAAACTGAATAAAAGTGGCAGAACATAAAATTATTGATTCATACAGAATGAAACTAATGTTGAGCCAAAAAAGAAACTGTAAAATGTTAATTAATAATTCAGCACATGTTTTGCATGTTATAACACAATAATTTTTACAGGTATGAATAATAATGCATAAATTATTTGCAACACAAACTTATCATAAATTCGCAAACACGAATTTGTACCGTTCATGATAAATCATTCAAAACAATTTATTGCTACAAATTGTTTTACTTTATTAATCAATATTGTAACATAAAAACTTCCTCTGTAATTTCAGGTATAATAATTATATTGAAAAATAAGGTTTTTCTTTGAATCTACCGGACCTAAAATTAAGATTTAACAACTGATTCAATAACAACGACTGAATTCCCGCTAAATAAACGAACAACTTTTTTGTTACAAAAAAATATAATATTGTAACGTTATTCCAGAAATGATTGTTTATTATAAGAAATGTGTATTGTATGAGGTGGAATATGAAGAACAGTGACAATGAACTGTGATGACGAGATATTTTGAAAATAAGTTCTAAATAATCAAAAATATTAGAAATGTTTGTTTTTATTTTGATTCCCTCAACAATGTTCCATTGAAGAGTCTAGATTAACTATAAGAATGCACATATAAAAACAGTTACCACTTCTGTATTGAGTCAGTCAACGCCAGAATTTCTGAATGGAAAAATGTATGTCTGGCCGTTCGAAATACTGTCGTTACAGGACTGGTCCTGAGTTACGTTAGTAATGACTGTGGGTGGTAGCAAGCGTTTGTGGACACGTAATCGTTTAGGTTCATAATATAGCCTGATTTTCTTAAGGAGAGCACTGGGCAAAACATGTGTCTGCATTAGTATAGTCTTGTATGTCCTGCAATAGTGCAGTGTATGTAATCAACAATTGAACAGCATACCTACAAAATACAATGGGTGTTGTCTACTTTCAACAACACTCTGACTGTACATCTTACTGTAGGTCGGAGGGGTATGCGGGGTAGAACTCAAGTATGCGGGTGCATAAAAAAAAAAAAAAGTAGTCCAGCGCTCACAGCAATTGGCTTTGCCTTTAATCAATTGTTTAGTCAAGTTGGTTTTAAAACCTTAAGTTTTGTAATTGATTTATTTTTATGTAATCTAATAATATTAGTTAGTAGGCCAAGTAAAATCATTAATTGTAATTTATTAATCATGTAAATAAATAATTAATTGATATAACTTTAAAGTTAGTCTGTTTATTATTTATCACAACCAGATCCCAAACAGACCTAGGCTTAGGTGTTACAATACCAAAATCACAAACAAGGTGTTATAAAAAGTCAGGCCAACCTCCAGGAAGTGATATAGCTAAAAATAAGAAAATAATGTTCATAAGTTCGTAAACGCTTCGTTTCACCTGAAATTTAATTTTCCTAATGAAGTGAGGCCATACTGAAATTTTTATTAAGGCTTTAATTATGACACAAATGCAGTGGAATCATGGTTTTTAAACCGAATAATTCAATAAATTAACGCACGGACACAGTTCAATTTCCACACTTATCACAAGGGAAATCATACAGACAGAATAAAAACACATCAGTACTAAACTGCTACTGAAATCAACCGAACCCTCCCAAAACTATTACAAATAAACGAAATTATATTAAACATACACAGCAAGCAATTTTATCATCAAAATCAGCCAAGGGATGGGAGTGACAAGTCCAGCTCGGCAAAGTCGCCCTTGTGTTTTAAAACGGTGGCAAGTCTGACTCGCCACAATTAGTCAATGGGTTAAAGTCGCAATCTTTAAAAAAAACATTTTTTACCATGAGAACACAATTTCCTAAAGAATTTCATCGGACACACACTTAACTTTATAAATACAAAAGTAAATATTGCAGAGAAAAAACCATACTAAATGAAGTGGTTAAAAAAAACGTAATAACTGTTTTTTGAGAGAAATGCAAAAACATAAAATTCACACACAGACACACACCAATCAGTAAAAACCTGCTCTTTGGGTTCACAAAAACGTACATTTCTAGTGAAAAGTCAACATGAAAATAATATTCTTTTTCCCTATAGATTCATATACAACAAGAGAAGGTAAAAACTAGTTACAAATACGAAAGGATGTTACCACATACACAAAGCACTCAAATCCTCACAGTCTTCCTCACAGATAGACTACAGCAGATGATTAAGTATTGAATACAAGAACAGTGTATTATTTGTGATCCTCATATGAAATGTGAAGCTAAAAATACTGGCCAAAGCAAAAAACTACTTTATTTTATTTATTTGACCAACCAATTTTGGACTAGAGGTGAAATCGTCATCAAGACTCAGGTGTTTAACAGCTAATTTTTAGAGATGAAGGTTCCTTATCCAAATCCTAATAAACGTAGTTACTTTTACACGAATTTGAATACTAGACAGTCATTACCGGTGTACTTTGATGCTTGGGGTACAATTAACAATACTCTTTCAGGAACAGTCGGCCTGGGTCTGTACAAGGCTACACCTCATTTAAACATCATACACTTCATCATTGGGTTGCCCTTATTGTTCTGATTTGAACAGATTGCAACGTACACACATTACAGATAAAAAAATCTGGTGTAAAAGACTCACACAACTTTCTCTTGCCAATGCAAATAATTAACAATAAACCTAACATTAGTAATAAAAAAATAATAGAAATAAACAAAAAATTAACCTCAATAAACATAATCTAATTTTAATCATGAGTGAAAGACGCAAAATGAAAATTGACCTCAGTTTAGCTTAAAAATATGGAAAATCACTCTTTCACGCTAAACTCGGTTCTGTAAAGAAAAATGCTTTAAATAAAAGTTGTAGATCTTTTAATTTCCTATAAATTTAATTATATACACTTTTGTCGTAAAATGCATACTAAGGCCAAAATCTTAAAAAAAACAGAAAATCCTTAATTACCGCTAAACTAAGCGTTATACAAAAAAATGTTCAAAATAAAAGTAGTAGAATTTTCTCTAAAATTTTTGTCATATACATTATTGTGCTCTAAAATGTATATTAAAGCCGCAATCTTAAAAAAACAATTTTTTTACATGAAAACAGCCTCACCAAGAATTTTAGCAAACATGGCGCCTCCCCTATCTTGTAAAGCATAAAAAATTTAGTAAACCAGGCAATTTAAAAAAAATTATAAGACCAGTTTTTGAGAAAATTGCAAAAAAGTGAAAAATTACACAAATTAACTACTACTTCCGGTTGACAGATTTTGATGAAAATGTTCGTGTCGGGTCCGGTAATGGTATGTAACTTAAGTTTCAAGTTCGTACAATGTTCTATTCTTGAGATATTCTGTATACACACAGACCAATCGCTAAAAACACGTTTTCTGGGTTCAGGGTCTGAAAACCAGTAGATCCGGTGAAAACTCGATTTTGAAAAATGGAATGAAAACAATAATTTCCTTCCTATATATTCATTTAAACGCAAGAGAAAGTAAAAACGTAATTTTCTTCTCTGAAGCGAGAAATAATTCTGGGCAAATCTTGCACATGATTTTTTTAGTTATTATTTATATAATTAATTAGTTTTGTAGAAATTATAGTCGAGATAACAGCATTAGTCACCTCATTATTTTATCTACACGTATAAGCTTAATTTTTTATTGTTTAGATAAAATATAATTATATATAATTTTCGTTTAAAACTTTTTATCTAATAAAATTTTAGAGGTTTTTAGTTATAACAGTCCTGTTATAAAATTTTATCAGCAAATGTTCACATAGATGTTCATAACAATACTAGTTTCGTATTCAATGAACTGAATTAAATTGTTTTAATGAAGTCTAAAGCACGGACTGAACGTAATTTTGAACAATAATAAATTGCAGTCAGGTGATTCATTCTCATCCATTCCATGTTTTAACAAATGTTGTTCCATATTGTTCATTTCGTATTAACAAAGTGCCTTTAGTTAGGCTTCAAAATGTGTTATAAAAATACTTTCCATTATTTTTACTGACCTGTTACAGCTGTTACGACACTCGTTTTTACCGGTTTTTTTTTCATTTTATGACCACAAAGGATCTCTTTAGTCTCTTTGGTTAGTTCTTTTTCTTCGGCAGGTAATTTCCTTTTCATTTCTTTCTTGCCAATACTTTTTCATTCTGTCGGATCTTGCTTTTCTCAATTCATCTGAAGAAACCTGTTCTTTTCGTTAAATTGTTCTTACTGATAAAATTTTGTTTTTGTCATTAATTGTTTCTTTGTAAACTGGTGTGCGATCTTTGACATCAGCAATTGTTAGATTTAATTCTGTTCTGTCTTTTTTTATTTCTTCAAGCCAAGGAATTGTAGCTCCTTCTGTTTTTGAACACATGAATTTTTCTACAATTTTTCTTAATAATCGGTTTTCTGGAGTTCTGAAAATATGCGAAAAGAAAGAAAGTCTCTTTTTGCGCATTGCATCAGTGATTGGTTCTATTACTTTATAAATTTGTTCTCTTGGTAAAAGTCTGTGCTGGTTGTCAACTACGTGTTTCTTGTTTATGCAGGTTCTAAGAATCCTTCTTTCTATTTTTCTGATTGTTTCTTTTATTCAGTTTCCATCAATACTGAAGAGGGTTTCACTGCCGTACATTGCTTGTGATCTTAGAACTGCTTTGTAGTGTTTAAGTTTTGTGTGAATGGAAAGACATTTTTTGTTGTAAGTGTTTTTAGTAATTTGCTGTCCTTTGGAAAGTTTAGAAATTCTCTCATTCCATGCTGCCCTCTCATTAAGATTGTATGTGATTGTTTCTCCAAGATATTTAAAACTTTCTACAATGTCGATAGGATTCCCATTAATATTTATTTTGTTTATACATAACCGGTCGATCATCATAAATTTCGTTTTTTCGTAAGAAATTTTCAATCCAATCCTTCCTGCAATTTCTTCTAAAGATGTTATTTGTTGTTGTGTTTCTTCAACTTTGTTTGCAAGGAAAACCAAGTCATCTGCGAAACCTAGGCAGTTAAGTTTGATGTTATCTCTAGGACGACTAACTTGTAGGTTTTCAGGATTAGTTTCTCTCCATTTCCTAATAATAAATTCTAGAGCACAGTTAAAGAGTATCGGAGAAAGTCCATCGCCCTGTCTCAACCCTGTTTTTATTTTGAATGCTTCAGAAAGTTCTCCTCTAAATTTAATTTTGGATTTTGTGTTTGATAAAGTTAATTATAAGTTAAGAATAAAGTTAATTCAATCATTCCGACCAATTTTGGGTGGAGACCCAAATGTCTTAAAATTTTTAGTAAAGATGGTCTATGGATACTGTCATAAGCTTTTTTGAAATCAATGAAAGAAAGAACAAGTTGTTTGCATCGTTTCTTGTACTACTGCATGATTAATTTTAAAGTTAATACCGTTAATGGTAAGTTTTTACCGTTTTATTATACAATTTTAGTTGCTACTGTTGCCCGTAACAGGCAGGTGGAGTGTTAAATGATTTACTCAATCTACTAATTTCAGGGCTAAAAAAAAAATAGTTCTGTTTCTTATCACATGATAAGCCAATTATATGACTGAATCATTTAAAAACAAAAGAGGTAGTGGTGTAAAAAACACTAGTCACTGTTATCTCCTCAGAGAATAATAAATTTCATTATTTAATTATACAGCCAGACCCTGTGGTGAATAAAGTGAAGGTGTCATTTGCAGAGCGGAAAATATATGCTTTCCGGAGGATATGGAGCATGCTGATAAGCGTACTTTTCCACTCAGTGAGGAAGGCATAGGTAAACCATCTCCAATCCTCATTTTACTTGGTAAAGCCTCTAGAGGTTCAAACTAGCCATTTGGCTGATGAACTAAACAACACACAGTTTTTACTGATATGCTTCACTGGATCCAATATCATCAGAGTACACAAATTTTTAAAAAAAACTAAAACTAAACCTATAAAAAAATCTGTAGATTTGTTATTATCACATACCGATTTTAATATATTTGGTTAACAATGAACAAATACCAAATTTGTGTTCTGTATTGTATAATAATTAATGCTATTGTATACAGGTGATTCACGAAGATATGCAGAAACTTTAGGAGCTCATTGTACATGTAAACATAATGAAAAAAGTTTATATAAACACGGGTCCGGAAATGCTTCGTTTCCGAGTTACGGCTAGCGAAAGTTTCGCCCGGATTTCAGCTCACCAGGTGAAATGAGGTCTTCCTGAAATTCTGGTAAGGTAGATTAAGGGGCGAATTCAACCATTTCTTATGGTTTTTGATCTGATAAATTAAATAAAACAGGTCCCAGTACTGTAAGTTAAATAGTTTTTAAGAAAACCAGTGTCAAATGCAAAAAATGGAGTGAAAACACATTTTTTCATCTTTGGGCAAGAATAACTTTGTTATTTCACCAAGAAAAAGTTAAAATTTTTGAATAAAACATGTAGAAAATTTTATTCTGAACAAGCCAAAATAAATAAAGTACACAGAAAGTGAATAGATGTTTGATTTAATGAATTTTTATTCATAACAGTACAAAGTAAAATTAACTGGAAAAACGATGAAAAAATATGTTTTTTTTCACTCCATTTTTTGCATTTGACACTGGTTTTCTCAAAAACTATTTATCTTACAGTTCTGGGATCTGTTTTATTCAATTTATCAGGTCAAAAACCAAAAGAAAAGATTGAATTTGCCCCATAATCTACCTTACCAGAATTCCTCATTTCACCTGGTGAGCTGAAATCCGGGCGAAATCTTTTGCTAGCCGTTAACTCGGTAACGAAGCATTTCCGGACCCATGTTTATATAAACTTTTTTCACTATTTTTACATGTACAATGGGCTCCCAAAGTTTCTGCATATCTTCGTGAATCACCCTGTATAATACAATGCATAAGGCATATTTTTTTTAACTTTTATGGCCAGCATGGAACCACTTTAGTCAACCATAAGAAGGGTCTTTCAGCATTCTGTTTTCCCAATATTTCTTCATCCTTTCAGATCTAGTCTGCCTTTCTCTCACTGAAATCACCCTTTCCACTTGTTGTCTGTTTATTCTCAGCTGTAACATACTTAGTTTATTTTTCAATTCCTTGACTTCATCTGTTTTTCTTGTAGATCTTTTAATTGTTATTCCAAATTCTTTCAAATCGTCATTAATTTCTTTGATCCACTTAATGTTACTTTTACCCACCCAAAGTTTTTCTATAATTCATCTTGACAATCTGTTTCAAGCGTTGTATTTAGACAATCAATAAAGCGTAATTATGTAGAAAATATAAAATAAAAGTTTTTCCAATAACTCTGTTTCTTTGATGATTTACCAAACCAATGCCTTGTTTAATCACTTTGTAATCTCTGTGAAGAACGAATTGTCCCATTTTTCGTAAGTTTTCTTTGACTGCATAAAACATTACAATTTTGAAAAATCTGTAAATCTCCAGCTTTTTATAGACACATTAGAAGATTCAGAGTTTTTATCAATTTGTTTGGCTTAAAAATGCAAATGGTGAGCCAGAGTTTAAAACCATACAAAAGAAATTGTGAACAAAATATGTTAATCGTTTTATTTATTCAGAGGTAAGTATATTGTAGTAGTAGCTATTAGTTCAATGACCTAATTTACATAACGAACGTTAAATATTAAGACAGAAAAGTATACTGCTTTTCACAGTTGAGGAACTCTGCTGTTCCCCGTATTAAGACCAATTAGAACGTTTGCTAGCATTGTCAGACTGTACGAATGTATCAGCGTGACAAACATTATATGCGCATGTGTATAAGAGTCGCAGTAGTTCACTAGTGTATTGTATCTCGTACTGAACACATCGATTATAGAGCGCGTTTACATGTAATACTTTATAATATATTCAGCTGGTTGTATGATTGTAGGTTATAATTGTTATTAAAAGACCAAAAAAAAAAAAAATGGCTGACAAAATATATAACAGAGCTACGAGAGCAAGTATTGGCAACGTTGCTGGGCTACAAAGTGGGTAGGGGGCAATGCATACATTTAGAGCTTATCAACTTTGAAAAATAGTACAGCTTCTTTTTTTGTTTATACAGTAGACTCTCAAAAATCCGGATCGCGCTAGTCCGGACGATGATTTTGTTTTTACTTTATTTTCTGAAAATTTACAACTTTTAAATTAACAACCAGTTAAAAGTTTTCATGGGATTGGCCCGAAGAACGATCATGCGATTAGCACTATAATTTGTGTGTATGTACTTTTTAATAATAATTGCGTATGTAAATGACATTTTTTGCCATTTAGGGCCCACAGTAGTTTGCGTCGTCGGGAGCTCTGTGTTTCAGTAAAATCTATGTTTATGATTTTACGAGGCATTTTATTTAATCCCAGAACCGTACTTTACTAAGCACAGTACCGTACTACAGTACATTTAGATTTTATTTAGTTGATCGTATAATTACTCTATAATTGAGACATATATGACGTTCATTGTTACATGTTTGAAATCCGTAACTTGCAAATCTTACAAAGAGTGCAATCGAATCTTATTACGGTACGGTAGCGTTAAGTTTAGTCAATGATTATGCTTTGTATATTGAATAATTACAGTACCAGTAGCCTACTGTAATTTATTAGGCCTACAGTGTTTTAAAGTTTTTTCAGAAGCTCACTCTTATATTAGCAGATAAACGTTGATGCTTTTTGTCATAATTATTCGCCATAAAAACGAAATTGCCAACCTCCAGGAAATCCGGATTTTTCAAAATCCGGACCGGCCGTCCACCACATTAGTCCGGATTTCTGAGAGTCTACTGTACCTGTTTATTAGGTTATCTAATTTGTTATTTTATTTTGCATTGGGTTGTAATCTATACTAACATGTTATTTGTGTGATTCTAGGCTATTGTAAAATTTGTTATCAGCATTTGTGATTTACCTACCTGCTTGAGACAAAACAATTTATATCAAATGAGCGTTTAAATCTACAAAAACAGATATTACAGAATTTAAAAAACACTTACCTTGAAGATAAGTTGTGAGCCGAAAAAGAGATTGGCAAGAGACAGAATGAGAAGTGTAGTGAGAAGTGTCATCAAAGTGCCACCTAGATATAACCATTTGCCACGCCTGGCCGTCAATGCAGCCACACTGAATGAGACAAAAATCAGCGCTGTTCCAACTAAAGCTGTTACTATAATGCTAGGATTAATGGCTATTGCCATCTGTAAAAGTGGACCCATGCCCATACCTGTAAAACAAATTACCGCACACTTTTAATAAATTATCACCACCAAAACATAGTGAACACTAAATAAATCTTTATAATGCATCCTGCAGTTTAAAATTAATTCTATTTTATATAATGAATTTATATAATAAATTTCACTAACCTTCTTTTTAAACTGCGTCAACTTTTATATTTACTTACACGTGTTTCGGTGGATCCACCATCATCAGAGTAAATAACATAATTTAAACTAAAAACTTTTTTATTTATTTAAAATCTATAGAAGATGATACATCTTCAGTCATTTGTATAAAATGACTGGTTGAATTGTATAATATTTTTGTTTTATTTTATTGATGTATAAAAAATTTATTTTAGTTATTATAAATGAATATATTGGTTATAAATATGTGTAGTTGTAGGAAATATGCTGAACATTCTATACGATAATATTGAACAAATGTACATACATTATTATATGGCAGCTTATCATGGCCTCATTCTGTCTCGTATCTGTTATGGTATCTTAGAATAGGGTAATTCTAGCATGGGTAATATGAATAGGGTTTTTAAAATTCAAAAGAAAGCTATTAGGAGCTAACCAGCTGACCTCATGCAGGCCACTATTTAAGGAGCTTAAATTGCTTACAGTTCCCTCTCTTTACATTTTTGAGGTGATTATGAATGTTAGGCAAAATAATTTTATGCAAAATTTAAATTTTCACAATCATAACACAAGAAACAGAAATGATTATTATGTGGCTAATCACTCCACAAAATTGTTTGAACAAAAACCTACTTATGCAGGCAGAAAATTCTTGAATAAATTACCCCAATTTTTAAAATGTTGTGATAATTTAAATTCCTTTAAAAAAAAATCTAAAAAATTACGTGATTGGTGAAACTTTTAATGGCAGAATTTCTTTCTTGATAGTAGTGATACATTGTGTGATTCTTATATGTATGTCAGGTGCTAAAACTGACAAGTCCTATACACCTCCTGGAGACTCCAGGATACAATAAAAATAAATAAAACTTTGTACAAGTTCAAACAACATTGTTTACACTGGAAAAAGTATGTCAGCAATAAATAAATATTTTTTTTAAATATCCAAATAGTACATTAAAATTTATACTCTAATGGCATTTTACAGCTGTATAGAATGACTAAGTAAAATGGAGAATACAGTTTAAGGTAATGAGAAAAAATATATGCATGCCATTTTTAATAGAATAATACAACACTGAGAAAAAGTAAAAATAGATGAATTAATTTATTTTTAAAACAATAAGGCAATTTAAATAAAATTCTAGAAAACATATTTTTTAAATTGTCATAAATTTAAATAAACAATTTTTTTTACTGAATGAAGATTTTGTTTGCTAGTAAAATGTTTAGATTGGCAATGCTATTTTAAGAAGATTTTGACCTAAATTTTAGTAACTATGCTATTTTAATACAAGAAATGAACTGTATACAACTGTATGAACTGTATATTACAACTGTAATACAAGAAATGAGTATTCCAAATATCAGTGTACAAAATAATAAAGAAATAATTTTCTTTATTATCCTTTCTAAAAAACAAAGTTATTTTTGGAAAATGTATAATGTAATTTTTTATACCAAGCCTACACAAATTAAACCACAAGTTTTGCTGACAATTTAACAACCATTTCTAAAAACACACAAACAGCAATAGAACAAATCAATGTGTTGAAAGAACAAGAAAAGGAGAAGCTACAGATTACCTTAAAAATATATATATATATAACGAATACCAAAACAGCCCTATGTCACTTGAAGACACAATACAGGAAAAACTGTACATAATTTAAAAAAGATAAAGTAAATATTAATTACTGTACAATATTACAAGTTGTTCTCTTAAAATTTCTGTATTTTTGTTTATAACTACACATAACAGTCATAAAAAAAGGTACTATTTAATAATTTTTACTATTTTTTAACAGGTTGGTTGCTGCAACGCTTAGGCCACATCAAAATTAGTAAACTTTCACCAGGACCCGCACAAAATATTATCAATAACATATCATATATTGATTATCATAGTTAAAAGTTAATACAAAGTCAGATAAATAAAAAAAATAGTCAGGAAACCAGTGATCCTCACGGCCTACCAGAAAAAATATTCTCGCAACAGGTGTATCGCACATGATCCTCACTAACAATAGTAATTAAAAAATAAACACAAATATGAACAAATAAACAGTATAATAAATAATTTACAATATTATTATAAATGATTAAAATTAACACATATAATCACTGATGAAGAATCAGTAGATTTAGATTTTGTGTAGTACAAGGGTGGTCCTATAAGTACCCGCCCTGACCTAGAGATGGCGGTAGTTGTTTGAAAAATATCATCGTATTTCCATAAATGGTAAATAAAAGTGTATTTTTTCTTAAATAAATTTGTAGAAAATTTTATTCTGAAAAGATTCATGTGAATTACTCAGGAAAAAAATGAATAATAGATATTGAAATATCGCTTTATTTAAAATCAAAACAGATGCACATTTTTAACTGCATAAAATATTAACTAATATTATGTAGGTCAGGAGTAACAGCTCATTGATCAGCTGTTACTCCCAACCTACATATTAAAAAATATGCGTCTGTTTTGAATTTAAATAAAGCGAAATTTCAATATCTATTATTCATTGAATTCCTGAGTAATTTACATGAATCTTTTCAGAATTAAATTTTCTACAAATTTATTTAAGAAAAAATACACCTTTATTTACCATTTATGGAAGTAATCTTACATTAAACACAAGAATGTGTTATTTCTTTGCACCAATTCTTGTGTTTTATGTAAGATATCTCTGAAAGCATTGTATTTACAGCTCTGGAACCAATTTTATTTAATTTTTCAGATTAAAAAACATAAGAAACAATAGTATTTGTATCTTTGTAACTACACTTAACATTTTTATACGGCCTTACTTCACCGAGGGTACAGAGTTCTAGGTGAAATTTTTCGCTAGCCGTAACTCGCTAACTAAGCGTTTTCGGTCATATGTTTATATGAACTTTTTTTCTTATTTTTAGCTATAGAATGAGATCCCAAGAGATTGCAGCGTAGTTTTGAATCACCCTATATACTAGTAAAAAATCATTCAGATCAAAAGGGTTAACACAGCCTTAAAAGACCGAATTTGGATATGCGAAATTCTGGATAACAAAACAAATTTTAGAGTTTAAAAACAGTTAAAATGAATAAAGAGTATTTGTTAAGACTGTTTATTAGTACACTTAAACGAAAATACGGTAATTTCAATTAATTAGAGCCTTTAAAAAATGTCTGAGGTTTTTAATTGAACTGTTGTTTAGCAACGATATCACCAACATTTTATTATTTTAAGGTTGGAAGTATTGGGGTTGGAAATGCATGGTGAGCCTTATATGGTATACAGTAGATATTTTCGTAACTACAGATAAATAATCTGCCCATAACAGACAGGTGGAGTGTCAAATTATTTACACTCGATCTGTTAGTTGCAGGGCTAAAATAAATAGTTCTGTTTCTTATCACATGGTCAGCCAATTAAATGACTGAATCATTTAAGAACAGAAGAGGTAGAGGTGTAAAAGACACTAATCAGAGTTATCTTATCTGAAAGTAATGAATTTCATTATACAGCCAGACCCTGTGGTGAATGAAGTGAAGGTGTCATTTGCAGAGTGGAAAATATGTGCTTTTCAGAGGGCTCGGCATGCTGATAAGCGTACTTTTCCACTCAGTGAGGAAGGCAATCGTAAACCACCTCACTCCTCGATTTACTTAGTAAAACCTCTAGAGGTTCAAACCAGCCTTTTGGCTGATGACCTAAACAGATAAATAATGGTTTAACGTATTCATTAGTAGATGGATTCTCCGAATAGTGAAACGTTATATTCATAATTTATTTAATTTTACACTTCTGTACCTTAACTTACGCTACATATTAAGTGATGCATTTACATATTGTATATATAATTTTGAGATAAAGTATTCACCAAATTAAAAAAAAAATTTGGTTCAGTTGAGCAAGGTTCAGATAAGTAGGGTTTAACTGTATTAACAATTATAAAAGAAACAAACCTGAGAAAAATGCAAACGCCAATAAAAATCCAACTCTCAATTGCCGATTTTTGCCATTATCTGGTGTGCCCATCAACGCAAACAATAAACCAGTGGCTGCAAAAACGGTTAATAATCCAGCCTGTAAAATCTGTGTGTAAATGTGAACGTATGCTCCTGCAGCAGCCGCCACAGAAGACATTGTAAGACAAGCGTAGACATTCTTCAAATGTTGTCTAACTGGCTCCTCTCTGCGAAAGAAAAAACAAATTAATAAAAATAAAACAGATGAGCCAGGAAATTTTTAAGTTTTACAACAATAAAATTTACATTCGCATAAATGACTAGAAGACTACATAAAAAATTACAGGTCTTTTCCGTTTTCTGTATGCCACTATCAAATTTGATTCCCTGAAAGGTTACACAATTCTCCCACTCCTGCATCTAGCGCGCCAATCTGACTAGCAATATTCCTGCGTAATGTCAACTCCACTCTGATTTACTACTAGTCTGCTATGAGTTTTGTAGAGTTACTTAATAATATTCGAACAAAGGATGATGCTGCAAAGTTCCTTTACGAAAAAGGGGTTATTCCATAATCCCAGAAGATGTGAAAACTAAAAAAGTCTGTGTGAATTAGAATAACTTAAAGTAACCTTTAAATAAAAAATATAAAATAATAAAAAACTCAAAATAAAACAATCTTTACGGAATAAAACAATAGAACATGTTTGTGAAATAGTACTTATGTATCATGATGAAAAAGTATAAGTTAATGATGCAACACAAATAATGATAAAATGAAGTCATAGAGCGTATCTATTTCTATACAAATTAAGCAATTAACACAGATCATAAGGTTTATTTTAGTTTTGAAAAATATATATACAATGATTTGTGTCATTTAAAAACAATGAAAAATCACAACCAGGACAATGCCAAATAATTTGTCACTGTAAATATTTAAATTAGAAAAATACGTGGGTTAAAAAATTTATTGACACAGTTTGGATGATTTTGCTTTCAACCCAGAATAAAAAATATCAAAAAATATACTTTATGGATTTTCATTCAAAATAATACACTCGTTCTTTTTAAAACTTTTTGAGTCACTTTGAAACAATTAATATCTTTCCTTTACCACAAATATATTATCATAAAAACAACTCAAATCTTACAGCAAAAAATTTTGTTACATTTGTTAATTTATACTTCCGATATAAACTTAACCCACTGGGTTGATATACAGGTAAAGTCGTCACCACGAGTCAGCTGTTTAACAGCTAATTTTCGGAGACTAAGGTTCCGGGTTCAAATCCTAGTAAAGGTATTTACTTTTATACGAATCTGAATACTAGGCAGTGATTACCAGTGTACTTTAATAGTTGGGGTTCAATTACCCATACTCTCTCATGAATGGTCAGCCTGAGTCTGTACAAGAGTACACCTCATTTAACTTACACGTCACGTCATACACATCATCCTCATCTGATTAGGTCATAGAGTGTCTCAGTTCCTACACTGCATTGGTTAGAAAGCTGCACCAACAGCGGAGAATATTAAAAATAGTGAAGCAGATATTAAAAAAAAAACTAAAATTCTTTTTGCACTAAACGAGCAATATAAAAATATGAAAAATATTTGTTCTTGGTGACATGTTAATTTTTTAGGATAAACCTGATAAAACTTATAATTAAAATAATTTTTTGTTGTTTTTGTGGTAGGTTTAGGTCTTAACTATTGAAAAAAAAAAAAAACCGTAAATAAAAATTTTCAGTCAAAACTATCATACAGTCCCCCTTAAATGACTGAATCATTTAAGAACAGAAGGAGTAGAGGTGTAAAAGATACTAATCACAGTTATCTCCTCTGAAAGTAATGGATTGCATTATACAGCCAGACCCTGTGGTGAATGAAATAAAGGTGTAATTTTCAGAGAGAAAAATATGTGCTTTTCAGAGGGCCCGGCATGCTGATAAACAGCATACTTTCCCACTCAGTGAGAAAGGTGATTGTAAACCACCTCACTCCTCGATTTACTTAGTAAAACCTCTACACGTTCAAACCAGCCTTTCAGCTGATGACCTAAAAACAACATAAAAATGTAAATAATGTCAAACATTTTCAAGTTAAAAACAGTTGACCCTCAATTAAGGAAAGGTTTTACACACTTTTTCAGTTACAAGCGGTTGAATAATACAAGCCAAATGCAGTGTTGTTTCACCGACATGCGGTAATTATCATATTTGTAAAATAAAGTATTTTTTTCTAAATAAAACACTGTTGCATAATAGATATTTCAATAAAAACAGTCAAAATTTGAATTGCTTATGTAGAACTATCCTTAGAAAAGTCAGAACCGAGAACGTTAAACAACTGTTGGAAAACGCTTAGATCCGAAGCAGAAAAGAAAGGGACATGACAAAGACTAAATGGATAAAGACGTAGAAGGTACTTGTATAGATACTGAAGTCACAAGATTGCTTTTTGCGTATGGATTGGCTGTGAAGAAGGGAAGTGAAAATTCGACAGTGATGCCAACCTCAACAGTTAGATACTACTCTTACATTTCACTACTGTGCAGTTTCTACATATATTTTATAAGCTGTGGTTTATTCCGAAAAAATGTTTTCTTCATACACCTTGTAAGTAATAAATGTGTCCTGCATTATTGTCTATAGCTTAATTACCTGACTAGAAATGTTAGATTTACTGTAATTAACAGCTACCTTATTCCATTGGAACAAAATTTTCTAAAAATGAATCCCTTTCTTTACTATGGCTGCATTCTCATATCAGTCTCACTAATATCTCCCAGTTTCCTTTTTTTTATCAGGTGTCAACAAAACTGTTGAATAGCTTCTTCATGTCTTATTTTCTTTTTTCTTTTTTGAATTGTGGAAAGAGAAACATCACAGTAGTTAGCCACTTGTTCATGGCTTTTGTTAAGGCGCAGGGAAAGGCATTTTAGTTTAGCTTCAACTTCACAGTATTATTGTACTGCATATTAGATTTTGTTCAGCATTGTGAATAATCTGCCCACATTTTTGAGAAACTAACATTTTTGTTTATGGTAACAAATAGTTATATTCGTACAGTTAACCTACGAAAGGTTCCGTGATATACTGTATATGCTCTGGGTATAGTTAAAGTTGTCATGTTGGTTGTACTGAAATTAAAGCAGTCGCACATGCACACTAATGCTTTTCCCCCTTTTACCCCTCATTGAAAACAAAGGCAAACTCGTGATTCAAGTAACTACAAAATAACTATCATTGCCAAACAATCAACAGGAAAAACATTTTCAGAAATAAAAGCACAATACAAAAATACAGTTAATGAAAATTAAAACATACATGACATATATGAAAGTGAAGAAGAAAAATTTTTAACTAAAAATAAACAGTTGACTTTAATGAATTTTGTAAAAAAAAACAAAGGAACTGAAAAATTTATTTCTGCCTAAAATCCGATGTTGAAATATAGTTTACAATTTCAATGGGAACTACAAAATGCAGTTGCACAATACATGCAAGAAAAAACTATTATTAAACTGTTATTCAAACGACCTATTACTAGGGTTTTCAACAAATAATGCTAATGCGAGTGAAATATGCCAAAACTGACTGGGAAATGAACCCAAGAACCCCTGGTATAAAAGCCAGTTGTGCTGAGCACTACATTTAATGGCTGACCATTATATTACACTGCTGTACAATAAGAATATACATCTTGATGAAACTTAATAATAAAAAACAAAAATAAAAAATATTACCCCAAAATCTACACCATTTAAATTTTCATGGCATTACAAAAAATATGTTTTAAAATCAAATAATAGGGTTATAATTATGTTTATCTTTTGTTTTAATGTAAAAAAGAAAAAACCCACAGGAAAATTACCTAAATTATCAAAATTAGTAAATATTCAAAACAGAATACAATGGCTTAAATTCATGTAATTATTAAGTAAACAAAGTTACACGTAGGAAGATAAGCATTAATAGTTTGTTACGTGGCACACATAATCTGTTCAAATACGTTGCTGATATGGTGTTCTTTTATAAATATATTTTTAATTATAATGAAATAAATTCTATACTTTTTCTTTATTTTAACAAACTTTGGAAAACCACAATTTCGGAAAATTTATAATAATTTAAGATAATACTAATATTAGTATCTACATTTAAAATTCAATACATTATACCATAATATGCAAGCATTAGGCCCAACAATACTTAGTCGTGAGGAAGGCAGGGGTAAACCACCTCACTCCTTGTTTTACTTAGTAAACCTCTAGAGGTTCAAACCAGCCTTTCAGCTGATGACCTAAACAACAACAATACTAAGTCATATTTTAATTGAGCTCATTTACGTGGCTAATTTTACTTGTTTACGAATAGAAGAATATAAATTAGTTCATAAAAAACGAACATACTAAAATTTAGCACTGTAAACAGGGTTGACAATTAGTTTTTAATTTTCACACTCAACAAAGGCCTACAAAAAACCTGTAAATAATTTTTTTGGCATTATTGTGACATTGAAGGTAAAGTAAGAAAATTTTAAAAAATTTAACAAATAAAACAAAGTGGTTTTATGTATTTATGTAAAATCAAGTGATTATTTCAACAAAACTAGCAGACAAAAATATATTGGGTAGAAACAATAACTATTAAGAATTCTAGTAGGTTGTTAAAATTATTTTAGGAATTTAATAACCAAGAATGAGAAAGTAATCAATATAGCTATCATTAAAAGTTGAACAAGTTAATTCGTTTATTACATCATCCAAAAACACTTTCGTACTTTTTCATTTATTTAGCTAATTAATTATTTACAATTCTGTATGTTCTAGAACTTTCTACATATTATGTTAATTAACTCAAGGCAGTCGAGAAATCATAATTACTTAAATAAAACTAAAAATTAAAGGTCATATTAAGCGAAAATTATTACAACGTAACGGAAAATTAAAAAATGAAATTAGCGGTCCAATTACGTTAGGAAAAATGCGCAATAGTTTTCCAATCAAATTTAAATCATATTATTTTAAATTAAATTCTGTGGTAAATGTTTTAACAGGATGTCTCGAACATTCGTTGATGTTTTCCTTCAAACCACAGATAACATGACAAAGCAATAACACACCCTTATCATTGTAATGATGGAACGAAGGTTGGTTAATCCAACATACTGTCAAATAAAAGTTTATATAAACACATTTTCGAAAATATACCCTAATCCACAATTTTAATCGACCAAATTTGAAAATTTAGATTAAAATTAAACACCTAGTTTTATATTAAATAAATTCCACGTGTAGTACAGAAATAGATATTATTATTACAAACTAAGTACTTACAACTGCGAATTGAAGGAATGTAAAAACGAACTTATCGTTATAGGCATGATGTATCAGAGTCTGTTTCAATTGTGATGTTCACACCAATCAGTAATTTTGACAAGTATTACACTATCCTGAACTTGAAATGCCGTATAAATTAATAATTAGACGTAAAGTAGGCCAGTGTAATGTTTCAACCATTAATTTCAGTATGAAGGACACGTATATTTGTGAACTGACGTCATAGAAACGTAACATCACGTGACCAAACACTACGAACAACTGTATTTCTCATATTAATAATTTATTATTGTATCAGAAATTATTCGTTAAAAGTCATCAGATAAATTACTCACAATTTTTTTCATTACTAAAAATTGCATCGTAATACAATTCAAAAGGTGTATTGTTTTATATATCTGTAGCGATGAAATCCTCGATCTTATGATCTGATGACATTATTCTTAAATTACGTCATCTAAATCACGAATAATGAAACAATTTTAGAGTTACTAAGTGCTTCTGAGATAATATTATTTACCTGCGAAATCCATAACACTACATTTTCAGTTAATAAAAAAACACTGGAATATTATTGTTCAATTAAATTATATTGGAATATTATTGTTCAATTTATTGTCAGTCAATGTTGGTATTAACCAGCTGTATACCAAATCGGAACAATTTTCCCGCGAAAATTAACCTAACTGTTTTTGTAGATGCTTACTATAATATAACATTTTTATTTATATCTGCTCGTGTAAACAATAAATACGTAATAATTTACTATATATAATATTAAGTAATACTTAGTGCACTCTGTAAGTATGTTTAATTTTTGAGTTTATATTATTTTATAATTACTGCAGAGCTTTGAGTGGTACATTATTATTATGTTTCAGATAATATTTGAACAAGATGAGTGACTTTGATCCAAATCAATTACCGGATTTACTTCCAATTTATTATAAACGTTTGTTCCCATTTGGACCTTTTTACAGATGGCTTAGTTATGGAAATAGTAAGTGAAACGTGTTTAATTTTTACTTGCTCTTTTTATCATTATTTTGATCAGAATTTTATTCTCATCAATGATTTATTATTGATTGGTATCGGAAGAACTTATGTGTTTTAGATTGACAAAAATGTTTTAAGGAGAATTCTATGTTTTGATGTATAAAATATTATCTACATAATATGACGGAAGTTGTAAATAAAGGTAATTTGAAAAAGTCTCAATTATTAGGTTTGGTTAGGTTAAACTGTTGGCAGAAGTATATTAATGTGTAAATAAATTAGTTATTTTTTTATGTTTCAGTAAAGAAAGAATACTTTGAGAATCGTGAATTTTCATTTACATTAGGAGAAGATATTGTTATACGTTATCAAGCATTTGCAAATCAAAATGAAATGGAAGATGACATCAAGAAAAGATGCCCATATAAAATAGATATAGGTGCTGTTTTCAGTCACAAGTAAGTGAAACAAGTTTTATTTATATAAACTTTAACATTTTTTTTATTAAATGTGGTCCAATGCCAATAAAACCAGTTTGTTCTTACCTCTAATTGTCAGCTCCTTGTAATGTTCTCAAAATTACCTCCGAAAAATTAGTTAACATTAAAATTCACGTGGAGAGCATCTATCAGTAAAATTTCTAATAGCAAACAATAAAGCATAAGGGGTTGAATTTTGTCTTGAGAGATTTTTGGTTGAGAGATTTGTCTTCAACTTATTATGTCTTCAGTTGCAAAATATCAAAATGTTGGATTGTAGATACTATCTTCATAACATCAATTTCCTTGGTGAACCATATGATGTGTGCATCACATAATAGGACTTGTAAAAGGTAAAATAATATTTGTATACAATTGTGATAAATAAATATAGAGTAGATGGCGTTTAATTTATTGTTGTATGATTATTACTTGCTCTTGCCTTTTATGAGATAAAGGGAAGGGGAGTATTGTTTTCATGTTGATGATTTTTTTAAAATCAAGTTTTCACCAGAAATGCATGTTCTCAGACCCCCTCCAAAAAAAACGTGTTTTTACTGATCGGTGTATGTGTGGAAAAAATATATCAAAAACGGAATATCGTTTGAAGTTGGAAATTTGGAACTTAATTTAAATAGGCTTACCATGAGAAGACCTGACAAACATTTTCATGAAAATCAGTTAACCAGAAGTGTTAGCAACACAACTGGCAAAGTTTCTCCAGTCATGACATGCAGTAAACTGCTCAGTTGCCAACAGTATTTCAAATCGGAAAGTATTATAGAGTGGAGAGTACACCACGTATTTTGATAGTATTTTTGTTTTATTACCTACATTGTTTGTTTTTTGTTATTGTGAATTTTTGTTGTACTATTAGGCCTATAATAAAAGTTACATCAGAAAACAAAAGATTGAGTTTGCATTGTTCATGGAACTGTACCCATGCTTGTACGATATCATTCCTCCGAATTTTATTCAAAAAAAATAACAACTGAAAAAGCTTGGAGTAAGGTAGCGTTGGTGTAGGGATGTACACTGAATTGTCTTTTTAATAAACATTTTTGCAGCTTCTTTCTGAATACATACGCAAGAACAACATCTTCCTCTGATGATGAGATACCAACATCAAGTTGAAATGAACGATCTTGTAAACCAGTCACCACCACTAGCAACTTTCTTCAGAGCAAATCCAGTTTGCGTTACCGTCACTAGTTGATCTCTGTATGAGCTCTGAACGTACGCATTGCCCCCTATCCACTTCATAGCTAGCCAATACTTGCTCTCATAGCTCTGTTATATATTTTGTCAGCCATTACTAAAAACTAACAAATTACTAAAAACACTTACAACAAAAAATGTCTTTCCATTCACACAAAACTTAAACACTACAAAGCAGTTCTAAGATCACAAGCAATGTACGGCAGTGAAACCCTCTTCAGTATTGATGGAAACGGAATAAAAGAAACAATCAGAAAAATAGAAAGAAGGATTCTTAGAACCTGCATAAACAAGAAACACATAGTTGACAACCAGCACAGACTTTTACCAAGAGAACAAATTTATAAAGAAATAGAACCAATCACTGATGCAATGCGCAAAAAGAGACTTTCTTTCTTTTCGCATATCCTCAGAACTCCAGAAAACCGATTATTAAGAAAAATTGTAGAAAAATTCATGTGTGCAAAAACAGAAGGAGCTACAATTCCTTGGCTTGAAGAAATAAAAAAAGACAGAACAGAATTAAATCTAACAATTGCTGATGTCAAAGATCGCACACTGGTTTACAAAGAAACAATTAATGACAAAAACAAAATTTTATCAGTAAGAACAATTAAACGAAAAGAACAGGTTTGTTTGTTCAGACGAATTGAGAAAAGCAAGATCCGACAGAATGAAAAAGTATTGGCAAGAAAGAAATGAAAAGGAAATAAACTGCCGAAGAAAAAGAACTAACCAAAGAGACTAAAGTGATCCTTTGAGGTCATAAAAAAAAGAAAAAAAAAGTATTACATGTTAATGCACTCTATAATTGATGTGTTCAGTACAAGATACAAGACATGAGTGAACTACTTTGGCTCTTATACGCATGTGCCCGTATTGTTTGTCAGGTTGATACATTGGTACAATTTGACAACACTGGCAAACGTACTGATTGGTCTGAATGCGTGGAACAGCAGAGCTCATCAACAGTGAAAAGAATTATAGTGACATTGATTCATGATTAAAATTTGATTGTTTTTCATTTTATATTGTTGACTCGTGATTAAACGTAGGTTATATTTTTAATCATTTAAATTGGTATGAGAATATCATGTGAACATTTCATACTAGATTTTTAGTTTAATTTTAAGTTTTTATGATTTCAGACCAAAAAATCATAGGTTAGTGAGTTCAATGTTTCCTGAAGAAAAGGAGTTAGTGTTTGATATAGATATGACAGATTATGATGACGTAAGACAATGTTGTCAAGGTGCTGATGTTTGTAACAAGTGCTGGCGGTTTATGTCAATTGCTGTTCAAGTATTAGATACAGCTTTGAGAGGTATCATTTTGTTTTAACTTGTTTGTTTAATATATATGTTATTGTTATGTATTATAGAAAGACCACCAAGTACTTATTAAATGACTCTCACCTGGTTAAAAAAGTCACTAGGTCATTTCAGATAACATAACAACTATTTATTTTATCAAACATACTATGTAGGATTTTGAACAGCTGTATTATTTAAAATTGAAATATACAGGGCGTTCTGAAAAAGGTTCCAAGAATTCAGGGCGTGATTCCCCACAACAAAAGAAGAAAAAAAGTTCAAATTTGCATAGGTTCGAAAATCATTAGTTACCGAGTTGTACAGAGTGAAAGATTTCGTCAGAATTTCAGTTACCCCGTTGAAACGAAGCCCTACAGATATTTGTTGGGCATTAAATTAGGCACAAATTTTACAGTATTGTATGTAAAATGAACAGAAAAATTGAACAAAACAGGTTTCAGACCTGTAGCTGCAGTAATTTTTAAGATATCTTATGAAATGCGCAAAACTTGGTCCCGAAAAACAACTTTCTTTTAGGTTTGAAGCAGATGAAATTTGTTAAATGGATAAACACAAGAAATTCTTATACAAAACTTGTAGAGAATTTAATTCTGAAGAGAATGATGTAAAATAAGTCAATAATAGACAAATGCAATTTGTAAAAAAATTATTTGTTAATTAAATAAAAAAACCACATGAAAAATAGACAAAATCTGTTAAACTCTCATCTAGCTTAATTAATGTTATTCTTAAAAGAAAACACTTGTATTAAAATAAATTAATGAGTTACTTACTGTTTGTTTTTATCAAGTAAACATTTTTAACAACCATAAATTATCAAACATCAAAAAAGTAACAGTTTAGAGTAATAATTAAGTTAGTAGAGAGTTTAACAGATTTTGTCTATTTTTCATGCGTTTTTTTTATTTAATTAAAAAATATTTTTTTTAAAAATTGCGTTTGTCTATTATTAACTTATTTTACATCATTCTCTTCAGAATTAAATTCTCTATAAGTTTTTTATAAGAATTTTTTGTGTTTATTACCCATTTAACAAAGTTCATCTGCTTCAAACCTAAAAGAAACTTGTTTTTTCGGGACCAAGTTTTGCGTATTTCATCAGATAGCTGCAGCTACTGGTCTAAAAACAAAACCTGTTTTGTTCAATTTTTTTATTCATTTTACATTCGATACTGTAAAATTTGTGCCTCATTTAATGCCCAACAAATATCTGTAGGGCTTCATTTCAACGGGGTAACTGAAATTCTGACGAAATCTTTCACTCTGTATAACTCAGTAACTAATGATTTTTGAACCTATGTTAATGTGAACTTTTTTTCTTCTTTTGTTGAGGGGAATCACGCCCTAAATTCTTGGAACCTTTTTCAGAACGCCCTGTATATTTCTAACCACCAGAACACGGTACCTAACATTAGAAATATATATTTCAATTTCAAACAACTATTTATACATGCACACCATCAGCTTGCCTTGAAAATACCAAAAATTATATTTATTGGAATTGTTAATTATAAATACTTGAGTCACGAGAAGTCCTATTGTGTACAGATGCGCTATGAGGAAGGAAAGAAAATTCTGATAGTGCTGCCAACCTCAACAATGAGACACTAAATTTTATTACTGTGCAATTGCACCGTTAATTTACCACTTGTTGCCTTTCGATTAATATACTTTGTTGTGACTGACACTTTTAAACTTAAACCCCATTTCCTTTAAAAATTTTCTTAACGTACAAAGTTTTCAACTAAAATTTAGCCTTTTTTTAAACTGATAATAACTTTTCACATGTTGTTAACACTTTCTTATTGTATAAAAATCCTCTGTAATTTTGACAACCACATGTCTGTCAAAGCTGTCCAATAATGCATCATTCTTGTATTTTGGTCGTTTCCTTTTGTTTACCAGGTGTCATAAAAACTGTTCCTGAATTAGGTTCTTTGCTGTCTTTAACGTCCTACTTTATACTATTTCAAATTATGGAAAGAGAAAAATATTATAGTAGTTAGCCACTTGCTCGTGGCTTTTGTTAAGAGGCACGGAAAGGTATTTCTGTTAAGCTTTAACTTCATAACATTTTATTACATTGCATATTACACTTTGTTCAGCACTGTGAATAGTCCGACAACGTTTTCAAGAAAGTGACATTTCTGTTTATGGTAACAAACAGTTACATTAGTACAGTTAATGTACAGAAGGTTCCGCGTTATACTGTAAGTTCTTTGGGTGCAGTGTACATTGTCACCAAAGCAGTCGCGCTTGCACATTAATGCTTTCCCACTTTTACCTCTGCTTAAAACAAAGGCATTCTCATGAGTTGAGTAACTATATGTGACTTGTTTTTATTAATTTATATTTATAAATATAGAGTTTTCCCAACTGAGCCATTTTTTGTAATTGTTACATACTTCCAAAATTTTCATTTTTATCTGTATTAATAAATTATTGTATGTTTATTCATGTACAGTAGTTATCGGATAAAGGGATCGGGTAGTTACGGCTACTGTAGGCAATGACCTTTTCTTGTAGCAAAAGTTCAGTTACAGTCTTGTTGTTTGACCGTTGCAAAGTAAACTACTTACAAAGAGCTTCTATGTATTTATTTTTTGACGGAGTTGAAGTCTCTTTGATTTCTTTTTATCTTCATCAAAATTATTCTGAATTTTTTCTCTGGCTTTCCATATTGTGGTGTGTCCAACGTTGAACTCCGTTGCAATATCTCCGCTCATTTCACCGTTTTCCAAACACCAAATAATGTGCGCTTTTTCCATCACTGTTAGATGTCTACACAATGACACCATATTCTCTACAGACCCTAGTTTAGCATCAATTAGTGATTTTCTATATTTTTAAGTCCTCTAAAGTCGCTCTGCTATTGGCTGCATGCGTAATTTTAGCTACGGAAAATGCTTAGCGTGGGCCATCCCAGTTGCTAGAGAAATATTTCATCTATAACAAAGTACTGAAGTAGATTATTACTGTGCTGGAACGAAACATAAATATATTGATATAAAATGACTCAACACTGACACCTGGCCTTCCAACACAGACCATTCTGTAGTGTCTCATTCTTCCAACCAGACACGCATATGATTTGTTTACATCAGTTGCAAAGTTGAATGGAATAAGGTATAGTATAGTCACTTGAGTCACGAGTTTGCCCTTGTTTGCAATGAGGGGTAAAGGGGGAAAAGCACCAGTGCGCATGCGTGACTGTTTTAATTTCAGTATGACAAACATAAAAACTTGTACTATACCCAGAGCATATACAGTGTATCCTTTTGTAGGTTAACTGTACGAATATAACTGTTCGTTACCATAAAAACAAATGTTCGTTTATCGAAACGTGGTCGAATTATTCACAGTGCTGAACGCAATGTAATAAAATGTAAAATGTTGTGAATTTGAAGCTAAACAAAAATACCTTTCCGTGCCTCTTAACAAAAGCCGTGAGCGAGCGGCTAACTACTGTGATGTTTCTCTTTCCACAATTTGAAAAATAAAGAACGAAATTAAGGATGTGAAGAAGCTAATCTTTAACAGTTTTGTTGACACCTGGTAAAAAAAAGATAACGGTTAGGTAGATACTAGAGAGACTGATAATGAAAACGCCGGTGACAGCAATAATAAAGAAGGCAATTAATTCGTAATTACAGTAAATCAAACATTTCTAGTCATTTAATTAAGCTATAGGCAATATTACAGGTCATATTTATTTCTTATAAGATTTATGAAGAAAACATTTTCCCGGAATAAACCACAGCTTACAAAATGTATCTAAAAACTTCACGGTACCTAGTAAAACGTACGAGTAGTGTCTCACTGTTGAGGTTGGCAGCACTGCAAATATATCATTTCCCTTCCTCACAGCCCATACATGCGCAAAAGGCAAACTTGTGACTTCAGTATATAGTTATAAAAATAATAGTATTTTTAATTTTGTGTTTTTTTTTGTTGATCAGTATTCCTAGTGGAGAATTTACTATTTAAAATTTTAGTTAGAGTCTGTCTACGCTAAGAGTACTCCGATGTAGGCAACCAACAACACAAGTGAGCATGCGCATTAATTAAAAATAACCACAGCATGATCAAAAACAAAATTCCATACAACACTAATTCACTCTAACCTTAATATTATAATGAAAACACGTTCAATTCATCTGTTAGAAAATATTTTATAAATCTAACATTAGTTTACCAGTAATAACTAAAAATTTTACTATTGTAACACTAACATTGTCATTTTTCATTACAGTATTTACTATTATTACATCATTATTTATGATTAGTAGGTTTTTAAAAAAGACTCAGTTTTATTTTTGGTCATAAGTAATAATACAGGGTCCGGCAGAATAATCTGACGATTTTGGAGGGTCAATAAAAAAAGCACGATTCATAGTACAACAAAGTTTAATGGGTCAAATGAAAATTCAAATTATACAATTTTACTTACAGCATTTGAATATTTCATTTAAAAATTATGTCATCCAAATGTTTCCCATTGTTCCTCACGCACTCATTTAGCCTTACAAATTTTCGAGAATTACTTCACATGCTGTCTTGCGAGACGCGTAGTCATTTTCAGTAAGTTGTTGAACGGACATCATCTTGTACGAATGGAACTGAAGGTCATTATGAAGGATTCTTCTTACACTTCGGTCAGACATTCTTAGTGCGGCAGCTGCATGCTTCACTACGGAACGCCGTGGAGACTGCGACACAGATAACCTTACAGCCTCAATGTTTTCAGGAGTTCTCACACAACGCTTTCATACTGTTGGTTTCAGTTTCAAAGCAGACGATGTTAAACGAAAGTTTTTCACCCACAGCAATATCGTATTCCTACTTGTAACAGAGGCATTTCGGTTTAAATTAAAATGTCTACGAAATAAACGCTGCGTAGCAATAACAGAATCATTGTTTCTGAAATATGCTTCAACCACAAAAGCACGGTGCTCACACGACCAACTCATGATGGCAGCTAAAATGGTAGTATTAGCGCTACCCCATAACAACTGTACCAACTTCCTGTTCTTAGTGTTTCCAACATACCGATGAATACAAAATCGTCAGATTAATCTGCCGGACCCTGTATAAGACTAATGCGCTTAAATTATAACAGGAGAGTAAACAATTCCAGTGATTCGTTGTTATCATTTCAGATTGTTTACTTCATATCATTAAAATTACTGTCTGTGACTAGTTTAATACGACTAATAAATAGTTTGCACTTGCCCGTGTTTAACTCATGTTTAGTGTCATCAGTTATCTTTTGGTATTGTATCGGTTCGTTTCGATTTTCTTCGTAGACTGAAGTTGAAAAGTTTTGTAAGCTGTGTTTTGTTAACATGCGTGGTAGTGAATGCGTTGAATTTTTGAAACATAAAAGCGGTAAACATTAAAAAGTAGACAAAAATTGTTTTGTTAAATGTAACGGTTAAAATAATTAATTAAGAAGTCTTTTTATGAAACTACAATAATTACAAGTAATCTGAACGGTACAATTGAAAACGCTTAAAGGATAATGTTTATTTTAGCTAGATGTAGATACTATTTCAATGATGGAACGTAGTGCAAAATAATTGTCCGGCGGAGAGGTAGATTCGCACTAACTAGTGTAAAACTTTCGTTTACAACCTATAGGCCCATGCTTCGCGCGGAGTACTGTTACAGTAGATAGACTATAGGTATATTGTATTATAAATGTGTGAAATGAATGTTTAATTATTTAAGCTTTTTTTTTGTTTTATTAGATGATTTTGGATGGGAACATTTATTATGGGTATTTTCGGGAAGAAGAGGTGTCCATTGTTGGGTATGTGATGAATCTGCTAGGCGATTGGATCAAATGCAAAGAGGCGCAGTTGCAGAATATCTTCAGATTGTTACTGGTGGTGAACATCAAGGAAAGAAAGTCTCATTGCCTGGCGACAGACTTCATCCTTCAATATCGTAAGTTTTGGAAATTAATTTTTAACTCGTAATTGTTGATTTAACATGTCGAGTGTCACCCAGAAAAAATTAATTCTCGCTGAAGGGCCAACATATTTTTTTTATAATTTGCTTAAATTATGTATTAAAAAACTATATATCTTTATTAGAGAACTTATTTCACAATTGTAAGGTATTGAAATCATGTATCACATGACCATCTTCCCATTTAAAAAATCTGGTGTGAAACACTCACACAACTTTCTCTTGCCAATGCAAACAATGACCAATATAACCTAACATTAGTAATAAAATATAAGAAGTAAACTTAAAACTAACCTCAAAAAACATAACCTTATCATGAGTGAAAGACGCAAAATGAAAGTCAACCTCAGTTTGGCTTAAAAATACGGAAAATCACTCTCACGCTAAACTAGGGTCTATAGAGAAAAATGCTTTAAACAAAAGTTGTAGATCTTTTAATTTCCTATAAATTTGATTATATACACTTCTGTCATAAAGTGCATACTAAGGCCGAAATCTTAAAAAAAACGATGTTTCACACGTTTTTGTGAGAAAAAACAAAAACGCTAATTACCGCTAAACTAAGCGTTATACAAAAAAATGTTTGAAATAAAATATGTAGAATTTTAAATTGTCTACAACTTTTATAATATACATTTTTGCGCTAAAATGCACATTAACGCCGCAATCTTAAAAAAACTATTGTTTTACGTGAAAACAGCCTCACCAAGAATTTCAGCAGACATGACACTCACCCTATCTTGTAGAGCATAAAAATTTTAGTAAATGAGGCGATTTTTAAAAAAAATCGTAGGACCAGTTTCTGAGAAAATCGCAAAAAAAGTGAAAAATTACACGAATAAACTACAACTTCCGGTTGACCGATTTTGATGAAAATGTTCGTGTCGGGTCCGGTAGTGGTATGTAACTTAAGTTTCAAGTTCGTACGATGTTCCGTTCTTGAGATATTCTGTTCACACACACACACACAGACCAATCGCTAAAAACATGTTTTTTGGGTTTAGGGGGTCTGAAAACGTGTAGATCCGGTGAAAACTCCATTTTGAAAAATCGACATGAAAACAATACTTTCCTTCCTATATATTCATATAGGCTAGAGAAAGTAAAAATTAAGTTACATTCAAGATGGCGTACAAAAATTTTTGATTCATCATAATTTTTTTTTTTATTTTAACAGTATAGTTTTTCTTTTGCAATCAGTTAATAAATACAATAACTTAAAGCAAATATGAGAAAATCTGAGTAATGTCCTTAGAATTAAATCACAAACGACACTCAGTAGTGTGTTTGAGAAAGATCAAACTGTGAAGAAACAAAAAATATATCTATACAAAATCAAACTTGATAAACAGTGAATCGACATCAAGTGTTGAAGTTGGAGATGACAATGATGGTGGTAGAGATGAAAACGACGCCAATTATGAGATGCTGATGATTAGGAGTTGAAGTAGAAAAGATGAAAAAAAATTTAAATGACTAACAAAATCGTAGAGGTAAGTCCAGTGGTTTAAAGCGTTTCAGTCTGTAAGTATCTTTGCTGTTGTCAAGGAGGCTAATCGCTAATGGATTCTGATGGTCTTCTAGTTTTTGTAAATGTTTTTCGCTATGTTGTTTAATTTCTTCTTTTATGAAGGGCAGGTTTAGGTCATTTTGTAGTATTTCATTTGTTACGTACCATGGGGATGCAGTGATCAGTCTCAGGCATTTTGATTGAAAGCGCTGCAGTATTTCTATATTTGATGAACTAGCTGTACCCCATAGCTCTAACCCATACGTCCAAATTGGTTTGAGTATTCCTTTGTATACGAGTACTTTATTTTCAAGGGAGAGTTGAGACCTACTGCCTAAGAGCCAGAATAATTGACGTAACTTTAGCCCAAGTTGCTTTCGTTTCGCCCATATATGACTTCTCCACGTGAGTCTTCGATCTAGATGTAAACCCAGATATTTAACTTCATCCTTCATCATAAAATAGTATTTTTTATTTAATTGAGGTTCACATTAGCATATATCTTGAAATTACCCCCCATACATTTAAAATATTAAGCCATCGTTAATTTAATGTTAAAGCTGTCTTGGGCTGATCATGGTGTCATGATGGTGCAAGGAGTTCAAAGAAGGCCATTGTTAAAAATAATCTTCTTTCCGGATGCCCTTTAACATCAATTGATGATGATCATGTTGCCAGAGTGAACATTGACTTCTTCTTCTTCTTGTTCTCACAATCAAGGATTAGACTCCCACCTGTTCCGGCACAACAGCAACAAACTAATGAATCATTGCCATCTCTTGCGTGGCCTTCAAACATCTCTCCTCTCCTCCGGTCTGTATAGCAAAACGTTGAACGTAAGGCATTCTCTCTATGTGCTCCCTCCATCGATTTTGATATTCTGTAATCTTCCCGTTCTTTTCTCCTCATTTCTTAGGTGGTCTCTACAATATTGTAATATTTTGTTCTTTGTAAAAATCGCATTTCTGCCACCTGTACTTTACTCTCTTGTGGTCTGGTACTAATCCAGGATTCACTTCCATACAGTAGGACTGGGGCAGCCGTCACCTTGTAAAATTTAATCTGAGTTTCTTTTTTTGTTTTCCTTCCAAGGGTTCTGCTAATATTGCCGTACACTGCTTGGAATTTGCCAACGTTCGTCGTCTATATTCAAATCCGATGTCACAATCTAAATAATTACATCGTGATACTTGTTCGAGCACCACATCATCTACCCCAATTTTGGACCTAGTAGGATATTTACCAGTAAATGCCATTACCTTCGACTTTTTTACGGAAACATTGAAATTATATTTTTTGCATAATTCATTAAAACATACACTGATCTCTGAAGCTCATCCTCACTCTCTTGCACAATCCACAAATCATCTGCAAACAGTAACTGAGTGAACATTCTTGTCCAATATAATCGACTAATTATATTTGTGAAATAGTAGAATAATGCAAGATCTCATTTGGTACTATTAAATACTGTTTTTTATTTTGTATGTTTTCATTTCAGTCGTTCTGTTGAAATAATTGAGAAACAATTTAAAACTTTAGTGGAAGAACAAGACTTTTTTAATAACGAAGGAATAACAAGTCTTTTAGCTACTATTAAAGATGAAACATTACATAATGAAATTAAGAAAGGAGTAGAAAATTGTTCGTCTTCTAAAGAAAAATTTAATAAAATTGAAAACATTATCAGTTATCATCGTAGTAAGGTACGTTAACAAATTTGTTCTCAAAGTATATTTGTCATTTAATATCAACCAAAACAAATCACTAAAGAGTTATAATTTTTCAGGCAAAATTTTACCATTTTATTAGTCAACTAGAAGTTCCCGTGCGCTTCGCTGCAAGTGCGGAAGTAAAATCGACTTAACAAAATTAAGGATAATTTGTTAATGAATGATTTAAAAAAAATGCAAAAGTTAAAAATGTTTCTAGTAACTATTTTTTAATACGTTATAAAAACGAAGAATAAGTTCAATTATAATTTTGTATGTATTCTTATCTTTTCGCAAGTTGAAGTTCTTAAAAGAACTCATTTTTATTTTGAATAGTACACTCTTGCAAAGATTTAAAATCAAATCAACCATGAACAACGCTCACGCATTGTTCAATCGTCCTGTAACCGTTAAGGTGAAATCTGCATTGAAAAGGACATGATTTGAGTCTGTGGAAGCTGTAAAAGTGAAAGCGGCACGTGTCCTGAAGGAGCTGACAGAAGATGACTTCCAGCACTGTTTCCAACCATGGAAAATTCGCATGGAGCTTGTAGGGATAGAGAAGGAGTGTATATTGAAGGTGACAATAAGTGATTATGTACAAAATAAAAGTTTTTACATCAGTCTTGTTATTTAATAGCCACACCTCGTATGTAAAGTTTTTTCTTTCTCTTGGGCTTGAGTAAGCTCAGGAAGCGCCAGTAAAAACTTTGTGAATCACCCTGTATATTTCTTGGTTTCTATTATTTATTAAGTGAGCATGTGTATGTATAATATTAGTTATGACATATGGGAAGATGTTTGATTTGAATGCCTTTGGACAGTTCTATTTTTCCCCCACTTAGCTCACATTTAAGGTTTTCCATTTTTGTTAATTATATCATAAATAAGTTTGTAGTGGTGAAAAACTGAAATTGTTCAAACAATTTTTGTTAAAAATAAATAATGGTTTTATATTTTTTAAAAAAACTTATTTATTGCTTTTAATATTATTGTAATTTTTCTTTCTCACTAAAAAAACAAGATGGCAATTATTCTGATTGTAGCTTGGAATTATTTCTTAGTTCTATTTAAAATCTCTTGTATACAGGGTGATTCACGAAGATATGCAGAAACTTTGGGAGCCCATTGTACATGTAAAAATAATGAAAAACGTTTATATAAACATGGGTCCGGAAATGCTTAGTTTCCGAGTTACGGCTAGCGAAAGTTTCGCCCGGATTTCAGCTCACCAGGTGAAATGAGGTCTTCCTGAAATTCTGGTAAGGTAGATTAAGGGGCGATTCAATCATTTCTTATGGTTTCTGATGTGATAAATTGAATAAAACAGGTCCCAGAACTGTAAGTTAAATATTTTTTAAGAAAACCAGTGTCAAATGCAAAAAATGGAGTGAAAAACATATTTTTTCATCTTTGGGCAAGAATAACTTTGTTATTTCTCCAAGAAACAGTTAATTTTTTTGAATAAAACATGTTGAAAATTTTATTCTGAACAAACCGTTGTAAATAAAGTACACAGAAAGCGAATAGATGTTCGATTAAATGAATTTTTATTCATAGCAGTACAACGTAAAATTAACCGGAAAAGCAAAGATGAAAAATTGTGTTTTTTCACACCATTTTTTGCATTTGACACTGGTTTTCTCAAAAAATATTTAACTTACAGTTCTGGGACCTGTTTTATTCAATTTATCAGATCAAAAACCATAAGAAACGATTGAATTCGCCCCTTAATCTACCTTACCAGAATTTCAGAAAGACCTCGTTTCACCTGGTGAGCTGAAATCCGGGTGAAATCTTTCGCTAGCGGTAACTCGGAAACGAAGCATTTCTGGACCCATGTTTATATAAACTTTTTTCATTATTTTTACAGTACAATGGGCTCCCAAAGTTTCTGTATATCTTCGTGAATCACCCTGTATAATTGATTCTTGTAAATATCGATATTTCTTAATTGTATTCATAATTCTTAATCTTTTGTCCATTTATTAATTCTTCATTTAACTTTTCATAAATCTTTATTAATATTTAATATGATTCAACAGCATTAAATATATCAACTTACTGGTACAGTCTCTTCCAACCTACTTCAATCACAGCTGTTGTAAAATTTTTAATCTTAATATTCTGCCCATAACAGACAGGTGGAGTGTCAAATTATTTACACCCAATCTGTTAGTTGCAGGGCTAAAAAAATAGTTCTGTTTCTTATCACATGGTCAGCCAATTAAATGACTAAATCATTTAAGAACAGAAGAAATAGAGGTGTAAAAGACACTAATCAGAGTTATCTCCTCTGAAAGTAATGAATTTCATTATACAGCCAGACCCTGTGGTGAATGAAGTGAAGGTGTCATTTGCAGAGTGGACAATTTGTGCTTTTCAGAGGGCCCGGCATGCTGATGAGTGTACTTTTCCACTCAGTGAGGAAGGCAATGGTAAACCACCTCACTCCTCGTTTTACTTAGTAAAACCTCTACAGGCTCAAACCACCCTTTCGGCTGATGACCTAAACAAATCTTAATATTATTTTGACCCACCGGGTTGGTCTAGAGGTAAAGTCGTCACCGCAAGTCAGCTGTTTAACAGCTGATTTTCGGAGACAAAGGTTCCTGGTTCAAATCGTAGTAAAGGTAGTTACTTTTATACAGATTTGAATCCCAGACAGTGATTACCGGTGCACTTTGATGGTTGGGTTTCAATTAATCATACTCTCTCAGGAATGGTCGGCCTGGGTCTGTACAAGACTATACCTCACATACACTTCATCCTCATCTAATTGGGTCATGGGGTTGCTTATTTTTCTGAATTGAACAGATTGCAACGTACACACATTAAGGGATATGAAAAAAAATATTATTCTTACAAATCAAATTTTTAATTTAAAATTTTTTTTATCCTAATTTAAATAAATTTATATAAATTGATTTTAATTTGAAATTACAGTATTAAAATTTTTAACTCTAAATTTTGAAAATTTCATTTTTTTTAATTATTTTTCATTATCAGATGTAGCAGAATACCGACTGCTACATGCTAATGAGGAAATCGTAAACTGTTTTGCTACTTATCTTGTTTAATAAAACCTCTAGGATTTTTATCGAAACAAACAAACCTTTTCACCAAAATTTTGTATTGTTGTTTCAGGGTAATTTAAAATGGAGGTCTAAACATTTACTAGAAGAAATAATACTGCAATATGCTTACCCCAGATTAGATATTAATGTCAGTAAAGGATTAAACCATCTTTTAAAATCTCCGTTTTGTGTCCATCCTAAAACTGGAAAAGTTTGTGTACCGTTCAATCCTCGTGCCGTCCAGAACTTCAATCCATCTACTGTACCAACGATCATGTATGTTTTGTTTTAATTTAAATTTTAAAGTATTATTGATATAATACTTTTCTCTTTGAAATTATAATACAATAGTTTTTAATTTTACCGCTTTTAGTTGGACTTGATTTCGTCCAAATAATCTTAAACTGAAAATCCACATGAACTAGCAACATAATTTAATTAATATGTTGGCTACAATGATTTGTAGATGTTGGTAGAATGGAGAATGGTATACTTGGAAAAAACGAAGGCCAGACCAAGAGAAAAGTGGATGGTTTCAGTTATGGATGATTCGAGAAAAAGTTGCAATGTTTAAAGAGCAATGGAAGAGAGAAGTTTCAGTGACAAAGAGTAATGAAAAGGAGTTGTGGTCTTAACCACAACTCTTTTATGTCATTTATGTTATAATTTGTATCATATAACAGGTGTTTCAAAAAGGTAGCACTTTGAAGTTTAAGGGTTAATATTTTCTGCATAGGGAATATTTTTTTCCCCCAAATAACAGTTGGCACTACCGTACTCATTGTTGACCCATTGTGTATTATTGACATGTACTAGTGCTATCCCAGTATTCATTTGTGTCTGTAGCGTCTGTATAAGTTCGAACATGGTTTTTTCAAAGGATGAACGTGTTTTTATTATTGAAAGTTATTGTGCATATAAATCAGGTGGAGTGTCAAGTTATTTACACTCAATCTGTTCGTCGCAAGGCTAAAATAAATAGTTCTGTTGTTTATCACATGGTCAGCCAATTAAATAACTGACTCATTTAAGAACAGAAGAGGTAAAGGTGTAAAAGACACTAATCAGAGTTAATCTCCTCTGAAAGTAATGAATTTCATTATACAGCCAGACCCTTGTGGTGAGTGAAGTGAAGGTGTCATTTGCAGAGTGGAAAATATGTGCTTTTCAGAGGGCCCGGCATGCTGATAAGTGTACTTTCCCACTCAGTGAGGAAGGCAATGGTAAACCACCTCACTCCTCGTTTTTTACTTAGTAAAACCTCTACAGGTTCAAACCAGCCTTTTATCTGATGACCTAAACAGCAACAGTTTGTAAATTATGAGTTATACTGAAATCGTTTATTTCTTTTTAATTGAGCTAATATTTTATCCTTTATCTTTTGTTATCATCATAATAAGTTTATTAGTAAATTAACTTCTTTTTATCCATGACCATGAATTTATTGCTGAATATTCTGATTTATTTCATAAAAACAACACTGTATTAATTTTTCTCTTGTTAAACTTGTAAAAATGTTTTTTTTATATTCTAAAAATCGTAATATTAATAATGATTATAATAAAAAGTTCAACCCTAAAGAAAACTAAAAAAAGTTAATCAAATTTTGTAACTCCAACAATAAATAAATAAGTTCAATAAAATAAACCTGTGAAAAATCTGTGAAATTCAAAAGATTGATTTTCATTTCGCATCATTTACTCATGATTAATATAGGTTATATTTTTCATTATTTACATTTGTAAGAGAAAATCGTGCAAGTATTTCATGCTAGATTTTTATTTCATAATTGTTCAGTTTAGTATGTTTTACATGTTTTGTTTTTAATAATTTTAACGTTCTTTCTTATTTCTTTTAACCAATTAACAGACATTAGTTTTAGTGTCCACTATCCTGAAGTATGTTTTGTTAAACTGATTTTGTATGTCCATAAAATTTAGTCATCTGGTTTTCTGTATCAATTAATTATTCATTTGTTTATGTAGTTATGAAAGTTTACTTAATTGGGTTCAAAATTAGTTAACCCATACCTATTAAAACAAAAGTTCTGTGGAAATTAATTGATAATTTTTCTAAAAGTAAATTGTTGAGCTGCATCCTGAAACAAAAATGATTCCAGAGTTCTTTTTTTTGTATGTTGGTTTATTTATTTTTAGATCATTAATAGAAGAAATACAGAAATTCGATGAAAAACAACAAGAAATTGTGACAGCAGATGCCGGTAAAACAAGAGTAAAGGATTATAAAAAAACTAGCCTGAATAAAAGTGTAACAATATTTTTAGAATTTCTTCGTAAATTGGAAGAGACTTGGAAAGGAAAACTTATACAAATGAGTGGTAAGTCTTGCAGTTATAATTTATTGTATTTTGAATTGATTTATTAGATACTGTGGATTTAGAATCCCTTGCATTTAGATCTTAAGGATTGATTCTGCTAATACATTTCATCCTTATATAATTTTCTTATTCTTCTCCGTTTGCCCATAACAGGCAGGTGGAGTGTTAAATTATTGGCACTAGATCTGCTATTTCCAGGGCTAAATAGTTCTGTTTCTTATCACATGGTCAGCCAATTATATGACTGAAGCATTTAAGAACAGAAGAGTAGAGGTATAAAAGATACTAGTCATAGTTGCATCCTCTAAGAGTAATGAATTTCATCATTATACAGCCAGAACCTGTGGTGAATAAAATGAAGGTGTTATTTGCAGGATGGAAAGTAGATGCTTTTCAGAGTGCCCAGCATGATTTTCCATTCGGTGAGGAAGGTAAGCCTCCTTATCCAACGGTAACCACTTCACTCCTTGTTTTATTTAGTAAAGCATTTAGAGGTTCAAACCAGCCTTTCAGCTTATGACCAAAACATTAATATTATAAAAATGGTGAATTAAACTCAATTCAATTAAAATCAGTTCACATCAACTTCAATTACAGAAAAATTGTGTGTATCCCAGTATATTTTTTTTCACTGACCAATTATAGCTGTTATACGAGGGTTGCCTTTTATATTTCGGGAATGGACAATACTGGTGCTGCAATCTGTTAGCCAATATTGTTATCTTAAAGTTCGACTTTTTTTTCGATAGATCGCACTCTGTTTCGCTCATACAGTCCATTGTTGTGTGGTTTAGTAGTGACTTGAAATTGTTATCTCAGTCAAAGAATGGAGTTAAATCGTGAACATTTTCGTGCAATTATTTATTACAACTTTCGACGTGGATTTTCTCAACAACAGTGCACCAATGAACTTACTTCAACATTTGGCGATGAAGCACCATCGAAAACCACTGTATATTGGTGGTAAATGGAATTCAATCGTGGCTGTGGTTTGCTCAGTGATGAATTTTGCAAAGGTCGTTCAAAATCGGTTGTTGTTCAAGAAAATGTTGATGCTGTGCGTGAATTAATTATGCAAGATCGTCATATAACATATCATGAGATTACGGCATCCTTGGGCATTAGTGGGACCAGCATACATTCAATATTGCATGAACATTTGGGCACCAGGAAGATTTGTTCGTGTTGGATTCCCCATAATTTGACAATCGCTCAGAAAAAGGCTCGAGTCGATTGGTCGAAAGAAATGCTCACGAAATACAATAGCGATGCTTCAAAACACGTTTATGACATCGTCACGGGTGACGAATCATGGATATATGCCTATGAATCCGAAACTAAACAGCAGTCAACCGTATGGGTCTTTCAAGACGAGCCAAAAGTTGTTCGTGCATGAAGCACCTCCAAGCAAATGGTCACTTGTTTTTTTGGAAAAACCGGGCATGTGGCAACTGTACCACTAGTGGAATGTCAGACGGTCAATTCTGAATGGTACACAACCAATTGTTTGCCAGAAGTTTTTGGGAAAATAAGGGAAACCAACCCCCGAAGACAAATCATTCTCCACCAGGACAATGCAAGCTCTCACACGTCGGCTGAAACAACGAACTTTTTGAGAAATAAAAAAATTTAATTGTTGGGCCATCCGCCATACAGCCCAGATTTGGCACCCATCGACTTCTTCTTATTCCCACTCATCAAAAATAAATTAAGAGGTCAACGTTTTTCGACGCCTGAAGAAGCAGCTGATGCATTCAAAAAGCACATTTTGGAGGTACCTCAATCGGAGTGGAACAAATGCTTTGAAAATTGGTTCAAGCGCATGAAAAAAATGTATTGATCATCATGGAGAATATTTTGAAAAACAATAAAGTTATTTACTATATTGATTAATTTGTTTTTTTTTTGTTTTCTATTCCCGAAATATAAAAGGCAACCTTCTTATCACTTGGTTTTACACCTTTTTCATTACATAATACTACTTCTTACATGTCACAACTCTACAGCTAAGCGCGCCAATTCAGATTGAACAAACTATACTTACATTTTTGATAAAGTTTTTTATTTATGACTTATACATGGATTTATATTTGCTAATAACATGAGAGTAAACAATACAATTTTTTTTAGATTTTATTTAAATTTATTTTCGCCTGTTATAATAAATGTATTTCTTGTTTGAATGTTATGATTTACGCGTAATGTATCATATTATTTTAAACTGCAAATAATAAATTTTTAAGTAAATCCAAAAGTGTAAGCTATTTTGCATCGATACCTGCAAAGATATTAAATTCACAGCTTCAACTGTATCCTGAAAACCTGTCGAAACCGTGTGAGTGTACTGTAAGAGGGTATAAGATCGTGTGATTAAATTTCAAAAACGAATTGTACAGTTACAAAGAAAAAACCTTTCTGAGGGCTATAACATAGCAACAAATTGATATCTGGCAGGCGATCACCCTCCAGAATTACTTAAAATATCAACAAAGCAGAACCCACTAGGCGAGTACCTAGCACTGAATGTATTAAGTAAGTATTGTGTTTTAACAACTTTTTTATGTTTCAGATGAAAAGATGGAGTTTTAATAATAAGTCTTGGAGATTACAGACTTTCAAGAACGTATGGAAGCATCATATTACCAATTGCCTTATCTTGTATTTTGTTACTAATTTTAGTTGTAAAGACTTAAAATATATTTTGACAATTTATTATTATTTATTAATCTAAGTTTAAATATGGACTTTTCATATGTAATAAAAAAGCATCTTTCATTTTGTTACTGTTTTTATTTTAACTCATTTATCTTCATCAACCAGCTGTTTGTGTCCATTACTTGAATTTTTTGAACTGTATCCAAAAGGTATAGATAGTGAGTCACGAGAATGCCTTTTGCATATGGATGGGCTATGAGGAAGGGAAGAGAAATTTGACAGTGCTGCCAACCTCAACAGTGAGACACTATATTTTACCACTGTGCAATTGCACCAAGTAGTTGACGGCATGTTGCCTTTCAGTTAATATACTTCGTTGTGACTGACTCTTTTTCCACTTTAACCCCATTCCCTTTAAAATATTTCTTAACCTACAAAGTTTCCAACTAAAATTTAGCCTTTCTTTCAAAACCAGTAATAAATTTTCACGTGTTGGCATCACTTTCTTATTGATATAATCGTTTCCTTTTTTAACTAGGTGTCAAAAAAAAATTTGATGAAGAATTATCTTCTTCACTGTCTTTAACTTCCTTTTTTATATTTCAAATTGTGGGAAGAGAAACATCGCAGTTGTTAGCCGCTCACTCATGGCTTTTGTTAAGAGGCACGGAAAGGTATTTTTGTTTAGCTTTAACGTCACAGCATTTTATTACATTGGATATTAGATTTCGTTCAGCACTGAGAATAAACAGTTCGACCATGTTTTCGAGGAACTGACATTCCGTTTACGGTAACAAACAGTGGTGCTACTATAGTATGTGGCCTAAGACTGACTTATATAATATTCTTTTTGAGTTTTGTATGGATTAAATTTTTTTTTAAATATTCCATCTGGATGCACTAAGGAAAACCATGAAAATCCTTGATCAGAGTAATAAATCAGTGATTTAGAAGTTATTATTTGGAATAAAATGGACCATTTTATTTCCAAATAAAATTTTTAGATCCTACAATAAAACAATATTGGTAACAATTACTACATCTGTTTTACAATGACCAGATTTCTTGAATACTTTATCCTTGTTTATGATTGCCTGTTAACTTATAAGAGTCTTGCCCAATAATTGTATCGTGATAATTAATTTTAGTTCGAAGTTTAGGAGGAAAGTTGTGCAGTTTGCCAACCATTTAACATGTGTTATTAAAATAAAACTGTGATAATTTATTGATTTTTTTTCTCTCACTCTTGTTACTATGAAATTCTCAGAGAAATTAAATGAAACAGAATAATGCTACTGTGTCTGGTGACGTTATGTTTCTAATAAAGAAACCTAACAATTGAATAGGCTGTAAGGTAATGCAATAACTCTTTTCCCTACTCCCTCAATATAGGGCTTCAAAGAAAAATTTAGTTGAACGTAGATTGTTTGTGAGAAATGAAAGAGTATTTTTTTTTTACTGAAACTATGTAGAGAAAGTGAAATTGTTGGAAGTGTTTTATTAATTTTTATTTTTTTTATTTTTGTTTTATAAATATTGTAAAATATTTCTGCTTATTTTGTTATTTATTTTACTATTTATGCGTAAAATAAATAAATATAAAAGTAGTAAGAATATTGTTTGTTTTAAATAAATAAGTCATGAAAATTTTTATCAGTGGTAAGTTCACAATAATTTTAATATAATTTTTTTAGAAATATACAAAGTTATATAGTATAGTAATGTAAACTAGGGTCATTGTTTGGGTCATCTTCCAAAAGGCTGGTTTGAACCTGTAGAGGTTTTACTGAGTAAAATGCGGAGTGAAGTGGTTTACCAATGCCTTCCTCACTGAGTGGAAAAGTACGCTTATCAGCATGCCAGGCCCTCTGAAAAGCATTTATTTTCTACTCTGCAAGTGACATCTTCACTTCATTCACCACAGGGTCTGGCTGTATAATGAAATTCATTACTTTCAGTGGAGATAACTCTGATTATTGTCTTTTACACCTCTACCTCTTCTGTTATTAAATGATTCAGACATTTCATTGGCTGACCATGTGATAAGAAACAGAACTATTTGTAAAGAAACAGAACTATTTGTATTAGCCCTGCAACTAACTGATTGACTGTAAATAATTTGACACTCCACCTGTTTGTTATGGGCAGAAAACTAGGGTTTCTATTGTATTATCTTCAATTAAAATAGGAAAAACTGATATTGTTTTCAGTATTTATTTATTGTACAGTTTTTATTTATTTTTGGCACATATTTTGAACGAGCAGGTTGATTTGTGTACCAAATATTGAATACTTTATTGTAAAATTGTTGTGCTACTGTCGCGGCAAGTAGAGCTTTAAGATTTTTACGTTAGTTATGTAAAAGGGGCATTGTGTTAACGTTCAGAGAGAGGTTTTTTTTACTTTTTTATTGTTTATGTACAATCTGTTAAAAATTAATTAGTAAAATGAAACTCAGGTCTACAAAAAATACAGTAATTTTTTAGTCCTGTTACCCATTGTTAATGTCTGGTAATATTTTTCTAAAAAAAATAAATTTTGTTTTGTGACACTAAGTTGGTAGCCCTACTCAACCAGTATGGATATGGCAGTGTGAGTTGATTCTCCTTGAGCTGTGTAACATTTTGTGCCATTTCCGGTCGTGCTACGAACAGAATGTCTTTTATCCTAAAACAATCTCTTGTTTAAATCTGGAGACTGAAGCTCTAGAACTAATCGTATGTGATACGGATACAATTTCAATTTTTTAGCAGCTTTCTGAGCACTCGAACATGACAAATCAACATGCGAGGAAAGTTTTTGTAAACTTTTCCACGGAGAATTGAGCAATCTTGTTTTCACATTCTTTTAACGTCATCTGTCAAGAGAGTTGGTCGACCACTACGTTTTCTGCTGCAAACAATACCTGCCTCTAAAAATCAGTTAGTTAGCCTAAAAATTGACTAGAATAGAGTGGAGGAACACCAAAAAATTTAATTTGAAATGATTCTTTTACACTCGCATACGATTTTGTAGCAAAATATTGTTCAAGAATGAAAACCCGTTTTTCTAGGGTAAAAGACATTCTGTTCGTAACACAACTGGAAACAGCACAAAATTTTACGCAACTCAAGGAGAATAAACTCAAACTGTCGTATCATTACTGGTTGAGTAGGGCTACCAACTTTGTGTCACAAAACAAAATATCCCTTTCTTAGAAAAAAATTACCAGACATTAACAATTGGGTAACAGGACTAAAAAATCACCCGGTAGTTCTGTTTCTTATCACATGATCAGCTCAAATTATATGAGTGAAGCATTTAACAACAGAAGAGATAGAGGTATAAAAGATACTAGTCACAGTTATCTCCACAGAGAGTAATGAATTTCATTATTATAATTCATAATTATACAGCCAGACCCTGTGGTGAATGAAGTGAAGGTGTCATTTGCAGGGTGAAAATTTGATGCTTTTCAGAGGATCCGGAGCATGCTGATAGCATACTTTTCCACTCAGTGAGGAAGGCAATGGTAAACCACCTCCAATCCTCATTTTTACTTTCTCTTGCCTATATGAATATATAGGAAGGAAAGTATTGTTTTCATGTCGATTTTTCGAAATTGAGTTTTCACCGGATCTATACGTTTTCAGACCCCCTGAACCCAAAAAACATGTTTTTAGCGATTGGTCTGTGTGTGTGTGTGTGTGAACAGAATATCTCAAGAATGGAACATTGTACAAACTTGAAACTTAGAACTTAAGCTACATACCACTACCGGACCAGACACGAACATTTTCATCAAAATCGGTCAACCGGAAATAGTAGTAGTTTATTCGTGTAATTTTTCACTTTTTTGCGATTTTCTCAAAAACTGGTCCTACGATATTTTTTAAAATCGCCTGGTTTACTCAATTTTTTATTCTCTACAAGATAGGGTAGGCGTCATGTTTGCTGAAATTCTGGGTGAGGTTGTTTTCATGTAAAAACGTTGTTTTTTTAAGATTACGGCTTTAATATGCATTTTAGCGCAACAATTTATATAATAAAAATTGTAGAGAATTTAAAATCCTACAACTTTTATTTTAAACAATTTTTTGTATAACACTTAGTTTAGCAGTAATTAGCGATTTTCTGATTTTTTTCTCACGAAAACGTGTGAAAAATCAATTGTTTTAAGATTTCGGCCTTAGTTATGCACTTTACAACAAAAGTGTATATAATAAAATTTATAGAGAATTAAGAGATCTACAACTTTTATTTAGAGAATTTTTCTCTACAGAGCCTAGTTTAGCGTGAAAGTGTGATTTTCCGTTTTTTTTAAGCCAAATTGAGTTCGATTTTCATTTTGCGTCATTCACTCATGATTAAAATAAGGTTATGTTTTTGAGGTTAGTTTTTGTTTATTTCTAATATTTTATTAATAATGTTAGGTTTATTATTAATTATTTGCATTGGCAAGAGAAAGTTGTGTGAGTGTTTCACACCAGATTTTTTATTTAGTAAAGCCTCTAGAGATTCAAACCAGCCTTTCAGGTGATGACCTAAACAACTAATATGAACATTAGCCTAGGTACAATTGCAGAATTTTACTTGAGTGCGATATCAGTCAGCACCATTGTCATTGATTCACCTGGAGAAGATCTCTTCGCCAATGGTGTTTGAGTCTTCTCACGGGGTTACCCAGGATAAATCGCAGGCACATATTTTGTACAAGTGGGTTGATGTATGCATCAAATATTGAATGCATTATACAGTATTGTAAAATTGTTGTGCTACTGTCGTAACAAGTTGAACGTTTAAGTTTTTCTGAGGCGTTTCATAAGTTACATAAAAGGGGCATTGTGTTATCATTCAGAGAATTTTATTTTACATTGCCTAGTTAAGTTTTATGTTTGATTGCACTTAGCAGACCCCAATAGTTCAACACCATAGTCCAGATTTGGTGTATGATCACTTTGTAAATTAGTAAGTTGTGTTTCATGGGTAATTCTTAGCTTCTGTCAAATAATGTTTTATTTTGTGGAATCAAGAGTTAAGTTTCTGGTAAATTTATATATTTTGTTTTGTTTTTTTTATATAACCACCGTTTCCTAGAGTTGGTGGTTATTTATTCCTAGTAGATAAGATATAATTTTGTATTTGTATAAAGTGGAATAAATAAATATTATTATTATTAAATGCGTTTTCCAATTAAGTCGCCAATCAAAGTGTATGCCTAAGTTTTTTCTTGAATAGGACCAATTTTAGATTTCATGAAGTAACTTTAGATGTTTCTGGAAGCTCTTTTTGCAGCTCATATTCTCAGCATTTGCTCACTGTAGTCTTTTCAACTTTTTTCTATCCACCTGTTGTTCTGTTTTTGCTCTTCATGGAAGCCTTTAAAGTTCGTAATTAGTTGTCTGAATTTGGTTCAGTTCATTAAGTTTTCTTGGTTTATTCCGATTTTCTCAATATATTTTCTAATTTTTTTAAACCATTTATCTGACATTTTAATTCTATTGTTTTGTGTCTTAAAAATGTGTTTTCTTAATCAATTTTCATCCATTCTATACATGTGTCTGTAAAATTTTAGTCTTCTTTTTCTAATCGTTTCAATTAATCCTTCATTTTCCTTGTACAGTTCTTCTCAACCTCGTAACTTATATTGTACATCTACCATCTTCGAATCCATTATCTTGTGGAGGAATTTTCTCTCATATTTCTTTGTTTGTTTTACTTAGACCATCCTTCCCAGTCATTCTAAGTCACTCATTCACATACAGACACACACGTATTAATCACAGTATTATAATCTTTAATCTTGGCTTGTCTTGAGACCCTCCCGCCAAATACTTTAAGGAATTAAAGAAATAAATACATTTTTGTGAATGATAAGCTCATGTTACTCCTTATATAGGTGTCAGACGAACTAATGTCCCATAGCCGAGCGAGTGAGAGGGAGATAAGTGGCATAACTACGCATGCGCTCAAAGGTCTTTACTGTTATAATCCAAATCTAAAAACATACTACAGTCGTTATCTTGCTTGTTAGTTTACTGCATCCATAAACGCTTACTCACAACAATGAGTAAAATTATACGACAATGTTATTGGAACGGTGCGTATGGCTTGTGCGAGTGGGGGCGTTATGCATCTCTCACTCCTACAGCTAGGGGACATTAGTTCATCTGAATACTGTACATCCAAGTAACCCTTAAACACGATAATAAAGTATTCTGTTTTTATAGTAGTAAAACGTATAGTTTTTGTAATAGTTATTTTGGATTGTTTTCCTTTCTAATATATTATTTCATTTAGTGTACACAAGATTAGAATATTTATTTTTAGTTATGTATTTCTTCATATACATTATAAATGTTCTTCTCATCTATTTTCTGGACATCCTAAATTTTTTTTAACATGTTCATATTAAAATTCTCTCTTCCAATTGTTTATTTTTCGTTTCTGTTATCCATGTTATTGAATATATTCTTTTCATTTTACTTCCCAAATTTCTTTGTCCTGTTTTGGTTGGTAATCTTTACATATGGGATGTAATGTGGCACACGAAATATGGAATTTGCAATACTGATCTTAAGAGGAGGTAAACGGAAATATAGTGGAGCGAAGGCATCTACCTACTGTTGTTATTATGCTCAATTCACAAGTATAGATACTGAAGTTACGAGATTGCCTTGCGTATGGATGGGTAGTGAGGAATGAAAGTGAAAATTTGTAGTGCTGCCAACCTCATTAGTGAGACACAACTCATACATTTCACTGTTGTGCAGTTTCTACGTACATTTGTAAGCTGTGGTTAATTCCGAGAAAATGTTTTCTTTGTAAACCTTATAAGAGATGAATATGACCAGTAATATTGCCTATAGCTTAATTACATGACTAGAAATGTTTGATTTACTGTAATTACCAGCCACCTTACTCCATTTTAACAAAATTTTCTACGAATGAATCGCCTTCTTTACTATCGCTGTCACTGGCGCCTCCACTATCAGTCTCACTAGTATCTACCTAACCACTTTTTTTTACCAGGTGTCAACAACTGTTGAAGAATAGCTTCTTCACGTCCTTAATTTCCTTCTTTATTCTTCGAATTGTGGAAAGAGAAATATCACAGTAGTTAGCCACTTGTTCAAGGCGTACGTTAAGAGGCTGGGAAAGGCATTTTTTGTTTATCTTCAACTTCACAGCATTTTATTATACTGCATATTAGACTTTGTTCAGCACTGTGAATAGTCTCCTCACGTTTTCGAGAAACTAACATCTCTGTTTACGGTAACAAATAGTTCTGTCCTCATTCTGCCTCATATCCGTTATGGTATCTTAGTGTGGGGTAATTCTAGCATGGGTAATATGAATAGGGTTTTTAAAATTCAAAAGAAAGCTATTAGGTGTATGGTGGGAGCTAACCAGGTAACCTCATGCAGGCCACTATTTAAGGAGCTTAAATTGCTTACAGTTCCCTCTCTACATTTTTGAGGTGATTATGTATGTTAGGCAAAATTTCAATGTTCACAATCATAACACAAGAAACGGAAATGATTATTATGTGGCTAAGCACTCCACAAAATTGTTTGAACAAAAACCTACTTATGCTGGGAGAAAATTCATGAATAAATTACCCCAATTTTTAAAATGTGATAATTTAAATTCCTTTAAAACAACCTGAAAAATGACTTGATTGGTGAAACTTTTTATAGCGTACAAGAATTTCTTTCTTGATAGTAGTGATACACTGTGTGATTCTTATATGTATTTCAAGTGTTAAAAATGACATGTCCTATACTCCTCCTGGAGTCTCCAGGACGCATTAATTAAAAAAAAAAGTTATATTTGTACAGTTAACCGACAAAAAAATTCCGTGATATATTGTATGTGCTCTGGGTATATTATAAGTTGTGCTTGTTGTACTGAAATTAAAGCAGTCGGGCATACGCACTGATGCTTTTCCCCTTTACCCCTCGTTGCAAACAAGGGCACACTCGTGACTCAAGTAACTATACTATTCTAGTTAAAAAGCATTCAATCAAAGTACATTAAATTGCTAGAACTATAGAAACTGAAAAACACTTTATTGTTAACAGACTTTTATTAGAAATTACAATCTCAAATGTTTTTAAATGACAAAAGAGAGCTGTGCGCTGCATTGTGGGTTTGGCACCTGTTGAATCCTCTTTGTGGATTACAAAGAAGTCATTTTATTCTATTACAGAGTTCCACTATTGTAATATGAGTGAACTGACCTTTTGACATTGGTCTCTGTCAAAGTGCATGTTTATGCCTTGGCATTGAAATGAATTAGATTGGGTTATTTGAAAAGAAATCCTAAAATAATATTTTTTCATTAGTTTGTGTTAGTTTTTAGTTAGCAATATTATACCTTGGACAATTCAAATTGGCGCGAGCAACTTTGGTGTTTATCTACTCCACTCTTTGCCCCTCGCCATGCAACGACGGTACAGTCACAGAAGTATACAATCACTACTGTAATGTGCGACTCACGCACGGTCACTACACTTTGTTTTCACTGTTGTTATTAATAATCTGTCAGACATAATGATGTAACTAATTTGTTTTCTGTTCATTATATATTCAGACCAATTTGTTTAGTTAGTTGCGTGCATCTGTAGAGTATAGTATAGTGAGTTTTTGCAGTTTAGTTCTTGTAATTTATAATTTAAATTGTTACTGGGACAAATTAAATACATATTTTAAAATGAGGGCGGGATATTGGTAGGAGGGAAAAGAATAAAATTACCACTATATGCAGACGATATAGTAATTATGTCAGAATCTCCAGTGGGATTGCAGTGCATGATAAATAAATTGGAAAACTATTGTCAGAGTGGGAATCTAAAAGTAAATTTGCAGAAATCCAAAGTGATGGTCTTCAGAAATGGGGGTAGGCCGGATAATAATGAAAAATGGTTTTATAAAGGAGAGCTGATAGAATGTGTTAATGTGTACAAATATTTGGGTGTCTTCCTTACCCCCTCGATGAAAACAGAATACCATTTGCAGAAAAAAATGGTCTCAGCCAAATCGGCACTCAATGTAAGTTGGGAGAATGTAATAAAAAATAAAGAAATGACGTGGGCAACCAAAACCAGTCGGTTCAGCGCATGTGCTAGGGCAATTATTTGTTACGCAGCCCAGGTTTGGGGCTACAAGCAACACGACAGTGTGGAAAAGCTTCAGCGTTATTTTGTAAAAAAAGGCCCTTACTCTCCCAAATAATACCCCAAACTATATGCTTTGTATCGAAACAGGTATGAAATCATTATATCTGTATACTTTAAAATTACACTTCGACTATATAATTAAAGTACTAAAAATGAAAGATGAAAGGCTACTGAAAATCATGGCTTTGGAAATAATTAAAAATAATATAGGTTGGTTCAGGGAATGGGGGGAAATTGTGTCACAGTTAGGTCTAGTGATCAGGTTTGAAATAGGCAATATGGTGAATTGGAAGGGATGGTTTAGGCAGATTATATTATCACTCCAAGATAAGCAGAAGGAACGTTCTCTGGCAGAAATTAATGCCACAAGGTATCACAGTTGGTATAAACAGCTAAACGTAGTTCTAGGTGAAGCCAGTTATTTTAATGTGATGGAGGATCTGTCAAAAATCAGATGGATCATTAAAGCGTGTGGTGAATTGGTAGACTTAAATTACAAATCATGGATTGCGGATAAAAATTTTAATTGTTCTATGTGTAATTTGGGAGAAAAAGAGGTAATATTTCACTTTGTGGGAAGATGTCCAGCACTTAGGGAATGGCGCCAAAAATGGTTGGGGCAGAATGAATTGGGACAGGAAGCTTTTCTGGAACTTTTAAATGCGAAAGACTGGCAAGGGCTAGCGTCCTTTTGTAGAGATGCTTGGAGATATAGATGGGCATTGATTACAGAATTTAATTACTGAGGCATAAAAATTTGATTAATATTGTTTGTTTTGTGCTTCTGTTGTGTCTAGGAAGAGGGATGAATAGGGAAATGGGTTTTGGTTTTTAAATTTATTCCCTTTTGTGCTTTAATTTTTCATTATGTCATTATGCTTCAAAATGCATGTATGTCATTTTTATAAAGTTGGTGTATAATTTCTTTTTTCTAATGTATTGCTGATTGAAGGTATTTTTTAATATTGTAATTAAGTGTACTCTAATTTTCCGGCTGATGACTGCGGTCAAGCCGTAAGATGTGTGTAAAAGGAGGATGTATCTTTTGTAAAAGTGAAAAATAAAGCACCATTATTATTATTATTTTATATATTATTTTTTTTAAATGAAATAATTATTTGTATGTTTGTACATTGAAATAAGGTTGTAGGCATTTGCGAACATTATAATTTGTAGACCGTGTTAAAAGAATAGGTTTTTTTTTATTTAACGTTTGACTGTTCTGCAATTACTGCTAATGCAGACGATGAAGAATGAATTGATATTTTGTAACGTTTGAAAATATGCCATGCCTGAATGGGATTTGAACCCAAGACCTCATGATGAGAGGCGAGCACATTACCAACTACGCCAATGCGGCCAGCAAAGAAAGAATAGGTTGTGGATGTATAGTATTCCGATGAACTAATGTCCCCTAGCCGTGGGAGTGAGAGAATGCATAACGCTCTCACTTGCACAAGCCATACACGCCGTTCCAATAACATTGTCTTTAATTTTATTCATTGTTGTTAGCAAGCGTTTATACATGCAGTAAACTAACAAGCAAGATAACGACTGTAGTATGTTTTCAGATTTGGATTATAACGGTAAAGACCTTTGAGCGCATGCGTAGTTATGCCACATATCTCCCTCTCACTCACTTGGCTATGGGACATTAGTTCGTCTGATACCTATACTTTATGCGGAACTGTATGTACACGTAGAGCAAGAATTGTGCCAGTTCAAATTGCCCACAATATATTATTTTTGGTTTTTACTAACCTTAATAATTTAATAATGATTAAATTATAATCATTTAGATTTTTAGTAAATCTAATTTGTTTTATTAAATCATAGTTATAAAATAATAATAGCTGATTGTTTTTTTTTTCAGTATCATGCTTATTGATAGTGATAACAATTTACGTTAAGAAAAGTTTTGGTGCGATTGCATTAAGACAAGATGATATCTGCGGCATTCACAATGGAAGACGACTCTACCTTGAACTTGGTGATCGTGGAATTTTAACTGCTAAAAATCTGACTCTTTCCTCAGTTAGATCTACCCATGTATGTATAATGATTTTATTGTTAATAAACACATGATAAGGGTTACATTTATGATATTATTGCTAAGTAAGACTAACTACAGTCTGTCTATAACTTGATGGCCTCCCGCAAATGGGAGCAATGTACGGATTGTAAAATCATTTCAGAAAACATTTCTAATTTTGTTGCTATTATAGAATGTGGCCACATTCTATAGTAGCAACAAAATTAGAAATGTTTTCTGAAATGATTTTACAATCAAACATAACGCATTTTAATTATGTTTAGTGAAATTTGTATTTTTTGATATGGTAGCACTGTCCACTAGCACTTTTGGCACGTAAATATTCACATATTTTACAGGTTATGTGATATTAAGAAAAAAAGGACAAATTACATAGGTACGATAATTATAATAATATACTTTTTTAATTATTATGATAATGTTACATACAAAAATTTACACTAACAAATAATTCTACAATTTAATAATACGATAAGCATTCACCCTGTTAATTTTAGTCAGTCTGCACATGTTACACATTGTGAATGTCATTGAAAATAGCAACAAACAAATCAAGTTCTACTTTGCTCATAATTGTCCATGATATATGGTTGAGGTGCGAATTAAATAATTCTTTTGGAACGCCTCATTTTTTGTTTAAGAATGTTTACTATTGCATTCAACCACGATCTCTCAATTGCTTGTGTATTGGCTCCTGTTTGTGGATCTACATAATTTCGCAGATGGTTAACCGTTCGTTAAATGCAGTTAACCTAATGTAATTCATATAACCTGTAAAATGTGTAAACATTTTTAAAACCTAATGTTCACATGACCTTATAAATAGTTCAAACGTGTAAATATGTGAATATTTACGCGCCAAAAGTGCTAGTGGACAGTGCTACCATGCCAAGAAATACAAATTTCACCAAACATAACGCGGTAGGCCACGTACGATAAGTTGCATCTTAATTTTTTTTGGATCATCCAATTTAAATAATTCTTTCACTAAAAATTAATAATATAACCAACCACCGGGTTGGTCTAGAGGTAAAGTCGTCGCCAAAATCAGCTGTTTAACAGATGATTTTCGGAGACGAAGGTTCCTGGTTCAAATCCTAGTAAAGGTAGTTACTTTTATACGGATTTGAGTGCTAGACAGTAGTTACCGGTGTACTTTGATGGTTGGGGTTCAATTAACCATACTCTCTCAGGAATGGTTGGACTGAGTCTGTACAAGACTACACCTCATTTACACGTCATACATATCATCCTCATCTCATTGGGTCATGGGGTTGCTTATTGCTCTGAATTGAACAGATAGCAACGAACACATATTAGGAAGTAAAAAAAAAAAAAAAATTAATTGAAAAAAATTTTCTCTTTATTTTTTTTCCAAAAGTGTACCACAAGTTATCTTTAAAGACCGAAAAGTTTCACACATGCTGACTTTTTGTGTCGAGTTTCGCGATTTTACAAAATTTATTTATAAAAATACCATGTAACTTAAAAAGTAATGATTTTCTGTTAAATTTTATTGCATCATTGTTTTCCATAATTTTTACAGAAAAAACCTACCAAATAATCCGTGAAATAGTTGTTGAACAATGATGATGTGTTTGAAAAACAAAACGTTTACTAAATTATGCATTAGCTCATTAAGCGTGTATTTTCGAAATAATTTTTTAGAACAAAACACATGCAAAATACTTTGTTTATAAAAATACGAGTATGTCATTTCCAACAAGTTTCAGTTTCTTAAAAAAAATTAGATGTATGTTTTCTGAAATGGTTTTACAATCCGCATATTGCTCCCCTCTGCAAGAGGCCATCAAGTTACAGACAGCCAGTATATTGTCTGGGCTTGTCTCGCCCTAAACTGAATTATGTTCTTTAAACACTCCAAAGAACTAATAAAGCTATTGGCAAAAATCAGACATTGATTTCAGTGAATCAGATATCTGATTTTCAGAGATGAAGGTTCCTAGTTAAAATTGTAGTCAAGGTAATATTTTTATGTGGATTTGAATATTAGGTAGTGGTCATCTATGTACTTTGATGGTTAGATTCAATTAACCATACTCTCTCAGGAATGGTGAGCCTGAGTCTGTGCAGGACTGTATCTCATTTGCACATCATTCTCATCTCACTGGGTTATGGGATTGCTTATTGTTCTTAAATTGAACAGATTGCAATGTACACACATCAAGGGTTAAAAAAATACCCCACAAGTCAATAATGTTTGGGGTAGGAAATTGGGAGGTTATACTACGTACTCCACGGAACACAAAAAGGAGCCTGACTGGGTATTTGGTTGGAATGGTCAAGGAAAACTTGACCAGGACCACCAACATTATTATAGGTACTAAATCTAACTTTTTTTTAAAAAAATAACATTACTTGCAATCAATTTTTTAAAAATAAACTATAAAGAAATCTTTTCAATTTACAAATCACAAGTTAAGGCCGCATTACCCTGAGTACCTCTCATTATATCAATTTTTCATATGTTAAAAGAGAAAATTACTATGTACAAAGTTATTTACATTTTACAATATGAAATACTTTTTACTATAATGTTATGTACATTTAAACTCTTTCAGACAAGTCCAAAACATAATAACGTTTCAGGCGCCTAACTTCTTCTGCATTGTTTAGAAGATTTATGGCTAATTTTCGTTTTCATGACTTTCAAGTCTTGCCTGATATTCTCTATTAAAACGCCTGACCTCGTCTATTACATCAGGAAGGTTGCAATAATGTATTTCTGCATCCTTGCAAACCATGGTGCCCTTTTTATAGCCTGAAGAACCTTATTCTGGAACCTTTGAATTGACTCAATGTTACTTCTGCTGGTAGTTCCCCAAAGTTGAACGCCGTACAACCAAACTGGTTTAAATAACATTTTGTAAAGCAGCAACTTATTCTCAAGAGAGAGTGAAGAGTTCCCGCCAATCATCAAGTACATCCTTTTGTATTTTAGATTTAATTCATTCCTCTTCATTCTCTTATGGGTTTTCCAAGTTAACCGCCTGTCAAGATGCACACCCAGGTACAGTATTCAGATGAACTAATGTCCCCTAGCCGTGGGAGTGAGAGAATGCATAACGCTCTCATTCGCACTAGCCGTTCCAATATCATTGTCTTTAATATTACTCATTGTTGTGAGCAAGATAACGACTGTAGTATGTTTTCAGATTTGGATTATAATGGTAAAGACCTTTAGGCGCATGCGTAGTTATGCCACATATCTCCTTCTCACTCGTTCGGCTGCCGGCCGCGTTGGCGATGTTGGTAACGTGCTCGCCTCTCATCACGCGGTCTTGGGTTCGAATCCCACTTGGGCATGGCATTTTTTCATACGTTACAATAATTCATTTCATCCTTCACCGTCTGCATTAGCAGCAATTTGCAAAACAGTCGGACGTTAAACCAAAAAAAAAAAAAAACTCGCTCGGCTATGGGACATTAGATCGTCTGATACCTTTAGTTACCTTTATACGGATTTTTATACTTCACAACTTAACTTTGTGGTAAATCAACACATAAAGAACAACTAAATATCTTAAGCGTGTTAAATCGACATTTTACTGGCCCGGTAAATATCTCTTCTATTTACCGTGCTTCAATCTAATTTGAATCATGATAATATGAATGACGCTAAATGAAAATCAACCCCTGTATGATTTAAAAATACGGGAAATCACTAATTGACGCTAACTAGAGTCTGTAGAAAACAAACAAAACTTGAAGTAAATGTAGGTTTTTTAAATTTTTATTTAACGTTAATTATATACACTTTTGTCGTTAAGAGAAGTTTGGTACTTTTTAGAACGTTTGGTTACCATTACTGGGATCAGCCCTGATCAGCTGATAGGTAAACAAAATTGTGTTTATATTTTTATAACCTTGAAATTTTATTAAACAATGGAGACACCACTTGAAGGATGTTCATTACCTGAACAGCGTTCTGTAATACGTTTCTTTCTCGCTGAAGGTGAAAAACCAACAAATATTTATTCTCGAATGACCAAAGTGTATGGTGAAAGTTGTATGAGTCGCGGGAACTTTTATAAGTGGGTAGAACAGTTCAAAAACGGTCGAACCTCAGTGATAGACGAAAACCGTCCCGGCCGGCCGGTTGAAGTTGCAACTCCTTCGCTTGAAGCTCAAATTAATGGGATTATTCAAGAAGACCCAACTGTCACAGTAAATTTTATTGCAGAAATAGTTCAAGTTAGTGTTGGAACAGTTCGTAACGTTATCAGTGACAAACTTAAGTACCACAAAGTAAGTGCAAGATGGGTTCCAAAGGAATAATCGCATTAACACAAGGACATGAACTTTAGATTTTGCGCTGAGCTAAAGGAGGGTTATGAACAAGAAGGTGAGCCAAATAGCTGTTCTTTAATAAGATTTTAACCTTTTATGAAACTGGGGTTTGTCATGTTCAATGTTTATGGGGATTATGTTGAAAAGTTGGGAGAGTTAGCAAAAATTTTCAATCTTATGTACACTATGTTTAAAAACCAAGTTAATTTGGATTTTTAATTTCTCTTGCCTATATGAATATATAGGAAGGAAAGTATTGTTTTCATGTCGATTTTTCGTAATCGTGTTTTCACCGGATCTACACGTTTTCAGACCCCCTGAACCCAAAAAACATGTTTTAGCGATTGGTCTGTGAGTGTGTGAACAGAATATCTCAAGAACGAAACATCGCATGAACTTGAAACTTAAGTTACATACCACTACCGGACCCGACACAAACATTTTCATCAAAATCGGTCAACCGGAAGTAGTAGTTTATTCGTGTAATTTTTCACTTTTTTGCAATTTTCTCAAAAAACGGGTCCTACGATTTTTTTTAAAAATCGCCTGGTTTCCTAAATTTTTTATGCTCTACAAGACAGGGTAGGCGCCATGTCTTGAAATTCTTGGAGAGGCTGTCTTCACGTAAAAACATTGTTTTTTTTAAGATTGCAGCATTTTTAATATGCATTTTAGTGCAAAAATTTATATATTAAAAGTTGCAGATAATTTAAAATCTTACAACCTTTATTTCAAACATTTTTTTTTTGTATAACGCTTAGTTTAGCATTTCATGCGATTTTCTGTTATTTTCTCTCACAAAAACGTGTGAAAAATTGATTTTTTTTAAGATTTCAGCCTTAGTACGGATTTTACGATAAAAATGTATATAATCAAATTTACAGGAAATTAAAAGATCTACAACTTTTATTTAAAGCATTTATCTCTACAGAGCCTAGTTTAGAGTGAAAGAGTGATTTTCCGTATTTTTAAGCTAAACTGAGGTTAATTTTCAGTTTGCGTCTCACTCATGATTAAAATTAGGTTATGTTTTTGAGGTTAGTTTTTTTTGTTAATTTCTAATGTTTTATTACTGATATTAGGTTATATTATTCATTATTTGCATTGGCAAGAGAATGTCGGGTGAGTGTTTCACACCAGAATTTTTTTTGTAATTTATTATAATGATTTAGTTGTTTAAGAAATCTGGTGGGTTTGAACCTCTATACCATATCTAACAGTCACTTGAGACTGTGGGAAAGATGTTTTTTTTTTTTGTTTAACGTCCGACTGTTCTGCAATTACTGCTAATTCAGACGGTGAAGGATGAAATGATTTTTTGTAACGTATGAAAATATGCCGTGCCTGAATGGGATTCGAACCCAAGGAAAGATAGCCGATTTAAATTTAATATTGGTTGTGGCCTTCGGGCCAGCCCAGCCAGTCAGCTGGTAGTAAGTCGCTATTATTATTTGTTAAGTAGCACTGGTTGGGCAAGTGATTTTGTATGGTGACCAGTTGACAGCCATCCATGAACAAACTCTACTGGGGGTCTCTGTTCAAAGTAATGTCTAATCCACGTCAAAAAAAATACAGCAAAAAGCAGCGATCAAATTGGGTAGTTGTTACAATGTACAGTTCCCAATAAAAAATAAAAGGTAAGAAAAAAAAAACATTGGTATGCTCTCCGCTACTATCTGCCCTACAAACATATGTCATGTAGTATTTAATTCATAACTTTTAAGTTTTAGTTGAAATTTTAATTTAAACTAAACACTTTCCTTTGTCTTACTTGTTCCATTTTATTAATAATACTTCATAACAATAAACATGTATTATTAAAGAAGAGCAGCACTGAACCAATAAATACTAACAAAAAAATCTGGTGTGAAACACTCACACGACTTTCTCTTGTCCATGCAAGTAATGAACAATATAACATAACATTAGTAATAAAACATTAGAAATAAACAAATAACTAACCTCAATAAACATAACCTTATTTTAATTATGAGTGAATGATGCAAAATGAAAACCAACCTCAGTTTGGTTTAAAAATACGGAAAACCTTTTTTCACGCTAAACTAGGCTTTGTAGAGAAAAAAATGCCTTAAATAAAAGTTGTAGATCTTTTAATTTCCTATAAATTTTATTTCATATACTTCTGTTGTAAAATGCATACTAAGGCTAAAATCTTTAAAATATTGGTTTTTTCACGTTATTGTGAGGAAAAAAACAGAAAATCGCTAATTACAGCTAAACTAAGCGTTACACAAAAAAATGTTTTAAATAAAAGTTGTAGGATTTTAAATTCACTACAACTTTTATTATATACATGTTTGAGCTAAAGTCGCAATCTTAAAAAAAACAATTTTTTTACGAGAAAATGGCCTCCCCACGAATTTCAGCTGACATGGCGCTTACCCTATCTTGTAGAGCATAAAAAATTGTAGGAGCCATTTTTTTAAAATTGCAAAAAAGTGAAAAATGACACGAATAAATACTACTTCTGGTTGACCGATTTTGATGAAAATGTTCGTGTTGGGTCCTCTAGTAGTACCTAACTTAAGTTTCAAGTTCGTATGATGTTCGGTTTTTGAGATATTCTGTTCACTTGCACACACACACACACACAACAATCGCTAGAAACATGTTTTTTGGGTTCAGAGAGTCTGAAAACATGTAGATCCGGTGAAAACTCAATTTCGAAAAATCTACATGAAAACAATACTTGCCTTCCTATAATTATATTCTTATAGGCAAGAGGAAGTTACAATACCCCTTAAATTATTTCATGCGCCACAACATTACTTCGCACGATAAATGGTATCACTACACTAAATAATTAGAAGCCAACGTGGATGTGAAAAAGAGTGTACAGGTACAATACATGTTGGACATGTACAGTACATAATACTGTAGTATTAGTAATGTTTATAAATGTATGGCAGCCTATAGGCGTATGGTGATGAAATGGATAAATATAGATTTTGAAAGAATAAAAATATTATGTTTAATTTAATTTCATCTTTTCAGTACATTTAATGGTTTTGCAAACAAAATGCTGTACACTACACTATAAATCTTATATTCAATTACAAATGTAATAACAATTCCATCACATACAGTAGCATGCAGATTAATCCGAACACAGATGTTATATAATGAAAAGTGACTTTATTTTTGACAAAATATGTATACATTCTATTTGTTAATGTTAAATAACTAATATGGCCACCTTTATAGTTTATCAGTTCACGTATGCGATTTGGCGTAGATTCAATTAGTGTACTGCACATTTTTCTTACTTCTTCGTCACGAAACCATACCAAAATTATTGCTGCAATGAGGTTATTTTTTGTAGTAAAATCCATTTTTGAGAGTCGTTTTTTCACTATTGCCCAAAGATTTTCAATCGGGCTTTTATCTGGGAAATTACCTGGCCATGTCAACACTTTAACGTTTTCTTGTTTGAAAAATGCTTTCACTTTTTTTGCAGTATGGCATTTCGCTAAATCTTGTTAAAATACTCCATTGCCATGTGGAAATTTTGTTTGCAGTTGTGGCACAACCTTTGACTTAAGAATTTAGATATACAGTATTCATCGCTTTTTTAACATACCATTTACTGGGACTAATGAACAAGGACCTTCAAATGTGAAACAACCCCAAAACATTTTTTTCTGGGGATGTTTAACTGATTGCTGGATATGAGCCAATGATATTCTTTCATCTGCTGATTTCTGAATGTAAGAAACCTTTTGGCCCTGAATGTAAAAATGGAATTCATCGGAGAACATTACATTTTTCTAGTCTGCAACAGTCCACTTAGCATGTGCTTTGGCCCACAATAACCGTTTTTTGTTCATTGCTTGGGTCAAAAGTTGTTTTTAGCCGGTCGACGAGCTTTCCGTCCAGCATCAAGAAGTCTGTGTCTAACAGTTGTCACATGCAAATTCATTCCACTGGCTCCAAGCTGTCAATTTAAGTCCACAGCACTTAATTTTGGATTCACTTTACTTGTTCTCACTAATAACCGATCCTGAGTCGCAGTAAATTTTCTTTTACGGCCACATTTTCCTTTCCTTCAAGGTGAAAAGGAACAAGTTTCTCAAAACTGTTTTAATATAGTATTCACTGTCCCTAGTCCAATGCCACACTCTGAAGCTGTTTGTCATTGTATCATACCGGTATACTTGGAGAGAGAAAGAATTTTGAACGTTTTCTTGGAGTTACATCCATTGTTACAATATATTAAGTAAACGGACACAAAAACAATTTATGAATTTGTCATAAAAAAAATGAAATACACTTGTATAAACCACTACTGATGTCAAGAAATTGCTATAGAGACAAAGAACAACATCTTCACACTGCCCAGACAGCTTACAGAATGTGTGTGGTTAGCAGTGTAGCCACAACATAGAAAAAAAACAAAAAATTCCCTGTGTTCGGATTAATTTTCACGCTACTGTAAAATATATGTCGGATAATAACATAAACATTTTTAATCGTAACATAATATGTTTTAATATCATTAGTATAATATAGACTACAATAATATCAATTTATGTTTTCATAGCGCGAGTTAATGTTTTTAAAACAGTACGTAATAGCACCCCGGTCGTATAAGCAATGGTATCTTCTGACTGTTGGACAAAGTATGTAGATGCTTTACTAAGTATAACAAGGAGTGAGGTGGTTTACCAATGCCTTCGTCACTGAGTGGAAATGTATTTTTGTATTATCCCCATGCCAGGCCCTCAGAAAAGCATCTACTCTCCTCCCTGCAAATTACACCTTCACTTCATTCACCACAGGGTCTAGTTTTGTAATGAAATTCATTACTCTCAGAGGAGATAACTGTGAATAGTGTCCTCTACACCTCTACCTCTTCTGTTCTTAAATGCTTCAGTCGTATAATTGGTTGACCACAGGATAATAAACAACTATTTTTTGTAGCCCTGGAACTTGCAAATAGAGTGTAAATAATTTATCATTCCACTTGCCTGTTGTGGGCATAATAATTTAGTAAGGATGTAAATACCTCTTCAATCCTGAGGTCCTCAAATGAGAACCTTTGTTTTTGTCGATTTGTATGTTTTTAATCACACAGCTGATTTTAAAACCTGACTACCTTAAATATGGATAATCCCTAGTTAATAGAAAACCATGATTTTAAATGAAGTTATCTGTGCTAAAAAATACAATAAATCAATAAAAACAAGTGTCCTCATATGAGGACCTCAGGATTGAAGAGGACTCCCAAAATTCTTTGACAGGCTTATTTTATCGTCAATTAGTGATTTCCCGTATGTTTAAGTTCTGCAAAGGTTGATTTTCATTTTGTGCATCATTCACACATGATTAAAAAGGTTATGTTTTTAATTTTATATTACTTACTCATGATTAAACAAAGGATATATGTTTTATTATTTACATTGGCAAGATAAAATCGTGTGAGTATTTCATTTCCAATTTTGTTTTTAAAGAGGTATATCCTGTTAATGAGTTGTAAACTGACATTTTAAAACGTGAATAAAAAGGATAATTAATCATGGACCTTCTACTGCCCCTCCTGAAGGCCTCCTGCGCCCACAAGGGCAGTGGCGGCCCCAGAAATGTTTTTCTGGGAAGGCCCACTTAATATTTATATGTTAATTTTTTAAGTTAAAAAGTAGCTGTTTATATGTAATGTACATTATTTTTACCTATGTAAAACATATATACATACTTATATATAACTGATTGAGTACATTCTATCGTTATTTCAGGATTAGTATTGAATAATCAAACACAACCTTGTAATTTTTATAAGAAATTTACTAAATTGAACACATTAAATACAGTATATGAGTTACAAAACAGTTTGAAAATATAAAAATCAAGTCCAAATCCATTATGTTGGTCAAAATTATGAAGAAATAATAACACATAAACTAGTCAACTCTCGATTATTGTTTACTTTAAAACAAACTGAACTGTAGCCGTCTTCCTTTTTGAGCTGCAAACTCATCCACAACTGGATCTGGATCCGACATTAAAGGAAAACTTAACTCTCTTTCTATAGATACAATCGCCAGGTTACTAAGTCTTTGCCCTGCTATAGATGCCCGTAGATAAGGTTTAATTCGTCTCATTTGCGATACGTAAATATCGTAACCATTATTGTTTTCCATCTTGTTGTAAATAAAAATCCTCGTTGTTTTATTATTTCAGTCAAGTCATATTGAAAATGGGTGGGCCCAGGCCTACCCGCTAGGACCGCCACTGCACAGGGGTCCTACCCTTATTAGTTAAGTAATGATGTTTATAAATTTATTTTTCAAGCATTTTATGTTTACCTACTTAATTGATCATGATGTATTTATTTCTCAAGTGTGTAAGATTATTAATGGATAATTTTATATTCGCAGGCTCCATCACACGATCAATGTAGCGTTGAAATTGTAACGTGTCCTTCATGTATAATTACTGTTAATTTTCGACACATTGCATTACCTTCACAATGTGGTGGAGGAGGTTTAATGGATGGGACTTGCCGTTGTGATTACCTTTGGTTATCTGAACCGCCTTATGATGAAACATCTGGTGCGCCTTTCTGCGGAAATTTCCCATCACCTACTGTTCCACCTAGTTACCGTTCTCAAACAAGGACTCTTGTTTTTACTCTTCTTTATAGTCAGCAACATTATCATGCTTTTACACTTGAATATTCAGCAGAGAGTAAGTATCTTATTTATAGATTTACTAGCTTCCTTGCTCATCTTCCTTGGAATTAATTTTAACACATTTACTATCAATTTCTGTATTATAGATACCCGAGTTTGGAGCCTTGTTTCTTCAAAACCGCTTGTTCAATTGTAACGTACTATACACCAAAATTTAGCTAATTTCAATCTGCTTTGTTTCATGTAAAATTCATAGTTTTAGCGTTTTTTGATATTCTGATATCAGGATAAGAAAAAAAGCCGTTATTTTTATTGCTGCAACACATTGGGTGCATTTAGACGCTTATAACTCAAAAACCGCTTGGCCGATTTATTTGAGATTTCACCGAAATATAAACTTGTATGTTGTTATTTTACATACAAAATTTCAGATTTGTAGCATATTTATATTTTGAGTTATTAGTAAAATTCTGAACCCCTTGTTAACTCTGTAACCGGTCATTAATTCGGCAATTTTAAAAAACCATTGTATTCAGTATAAAAAAATTAATACAAATTCATTAATGTTATGGAATAGCGATTGACCAGTTATTTGGTAGAATTTTTTAGATATTTAAAATAATGGTAGATGCTGTAGGGGGTGGAAGAAGCTTAACTATGTTACCGTGTTGTAACTCGGTAGGCCTACTACCTAGTTTTATTAGCATACCTGGGACCTGTCCTTCCAGCATACGAATAACAAACATGACAATGCAATGTAAATACCCATCCATCATTTACTTACAATAGTCAACTACTACTAGTTGTACGTTACGTCGGAAGGCGACTTTAGCAGGAAGAGAAAAGAACACAACCGATTAAAAGACGTGGCAACATGGTTAAGCTTCTTCCACCCCTGCAGCATCTACCATTTAAATATCCAAAAAATCCTACCGAATAACTGGTAAATCGATGTTTATTACAATGAGTTTGTATTAATTTTTTTAAACTGAATACAATGTTTTTTTGAAATTTCTGAATTGATGAGCGGTTACGAAGTTAACAGGGGTTCAGAATTTTACTAATAACTCAAAATATAAATATGCTACAAATCTGAAATTTTGTACGTAAAATAACAACATATAAGATTATATTTCAGCAAAATCTCAAATAAATCGGTTGAGCGGTTTTTGAGTTATAAGCCTCTAATTGCATCCAATGTGTTGCAGCAACAAAAAAACCAGCTCTTTTTTTCTTCTCATCCTGATATCAGAATATCAAAAAACACTAAAAATATGAATTTTACATGTAACAACGCAGATTGAAATTAGCTAAATTTCGGTGTATAGTACGTTAAAATTGAACAAGCGGTTTTGAAGAAACAAGACTCCAAACTCGGGTATCTATAATAAAGAAATCGACAGTAGTGCTATGCTCTGGTCTAGCAAATGACGGGTAGGTGTTACCACAAGGCTACCGACTTGCCTAGCGCGTTCTGTTTTGTTAACATTTTAAGTAATTTTAGAGGAAGACCGGCTGTCGGTCATCAATGTGTTGCTATTGTAGAGCCCTCAGAAAGGTTTTCTTTTTATAACCGTGCAGTTTGTTCATGAATTTTTGTGACACGATTGTATATCCTTGTTTGATATACTAGTAGTTTTCAGGATACAGTTGAAGCTGTGAATTTAATATCTTTGCTGATATCGATGAAAAATAATTTACACTTTTGGATTTACATTAAAAATATATTATTTTTAGTGTAAAATTACATAATAAATTACACGTAAATCGTAACAGTAAATGGAAACATTCAAACGAGAAATAAGTTTATTATAACACGTGAAAATTAATCTAATTCTCTGATGGTTCTGATTTATTCTATAATTCACTGCAAGAAAATACAAATTTCTTTTAAGTTACGGGTGAAACTAGAGATATTACAAAAATGAACAAAAATTTTACTGATAGAATAAAATTATGAGAGGCAAAAAAGAAAACAAGGCTGAAAAAATTAAAAGGCGATTCTTTAACGTACTTCCACCCCATTTACACAATATTGTGTCACCACATCTATTAAAATATAAACTAAAATATCATATACTATCAATCTACGAGCAAGAACTTGAGAAACTTTTCCAAGTCTTAAAATAACTGTTCTTGTTAGTTTTTACTTTTCTCTTTGCAATAGTTTACCTGTTTCTTTATGCTTATTTATTGAATTAATTTTCCATAAAGTTAAAATATTTACATTGTGTTAGTTAAAATATATTATTGTAAAGTAGTTATAGTTGTATAATAAAAGTTTTTTTTTTCTCTCTCTCTCTCTCTCTCTCTCTCTCTCTCTCTATTACAAATATACAAACATAATCTTAAAGTTTTTTTAAAAAAATTGTATTGTTATTAAAATTAAAATATAATATTGATATTTTATGTAAAATGTAATTTTGAATTTATCATTTATTTTGTTTTTTTTTTTAAGTCTGTTTAACACAATCTTTGTAACCTATTTAGCTTTAGTAATTTTATAGTAGTTATTAGTAATTTTATATAATATAATTAATAATAATATAATAATAATTAATGAAATAATATAATTATATTTTATCAAACATCCTATGTATGATTATTTTTAAACAGCCGTATAATTTAAAATTGAAATATATATTTCTAACTACCAGAATACGGTAACAGAAAACACTTACCAATGTTTATAGCACTTTCGTGTATCTTGTACACATCTTCAGTAAATTAAAATTCATTAAAAATTTTCTACATCAAAGTTTTGATCAATCCATGCGCATACATCAAAATTTTGATGTAGAAAAATTTTAATGAATTTTAATTTACTGAAGATGTGTACAAGATTCACGAAAGTGCTATAAACATAGGTAAGTGTTTTCTGTTACCGTATTCTGGTGGTTAGAAATATATATTTCAATATAATTTAATTTGAGGTAATTTAATTTCGTTTTTTGTTCTGTATACTCCTATGTGCGGACAGAACTCTTTGTGAAGAAGAGTTTTTGCGTTTAGTTAAAATTGCTTATTTAGTTTAAAATATTGTACATAGCTTAGTATAGTAATGAATTGTAAATTTAATGTAGCTATATTTTACTAAATAAAATAAATGAAAAAAATTAAAAAAAAAACATTGAATTGTTTACTTTTATGTTATTAGCTGACATAAATCCATGCATAAGTTGCAAATAAAGCAAACGGAGAACTCACCTAGCAAGTAATCAGCCCAGTAGGAGATGTACCTCATAATTAATTGTTCAGCAATGAATGTGTTAAATAAAAATATCATTGTAAACAATGTTTGTGATTATGTTTTCATGTGGAAGCAAAATAAATTGATTTTCTACACCTTTAGCTCTAGAGCAAAGTGATATAAAGTTGTGAATATATGTACGAGGGTCATTTGAAAAGTCCATGCAAAAATAAAAACTACTTAATTGTTTGGGGTAAACCTTTTTTATTTTTCGACATAGTCTCCTTTTTGGCTTATACACTTCGTCTGCCCATAACAGACAGGTGGAGTGTCAAATTATTTACACTCAATCTGTTTGTTGCAGGGCTAAAATAAATAGTTCTTTTTCTTATCACGTGGTCAGCCAATTAAATGACTGAATCATTTAAGAACAGAAGAGGTAGAGGTGTAAAAGACACTAATCAGAGTTATATTCTCTGAAAGTAATGAATTTCATTTTACAGCCAGACCCTGTGATGAATGAAGTGAAGGTGTCATTTGCAGAATGGAAAATATTTGCTTTTCAGAGGGCCCGGCATGCTGATAAGCGTATTTTTGAAATATATATATAAATATATAATGATTAATATAATATTAATGATATAATATATATATATTTTCCAGATAACACCTCCTCACTCCTCGTTTTACTTAGTAAAACCTCTACAGGTTCAAACCAGCCATTTGGCTGATGACCTAAACAACCACAACACTTCGTCCAACTCTGCTCTAGTTTGTTGATCCCTTCCGAATAATAGGATTTGTCCAAGTCTGAAAAATAGCCATTCGTTCCTGCAATCACCTCCTCGTTTGAATAAAATCTTTTTCCCGCTAGCCATTTCTTCAAATTGGGAAACAAATAGTAGTTCGAGGGAGCCAAGTCTGGAGAATAGGTGGAATGTGAAACGAGTTGGAACCCTATTTCCATTAATTTTGCGACCACAACTGCTGAGGCGTGAGCTGGTGCGTTGTCGTGATGGAAAAGGACTTTTTTGCGGGGCAATCGTGGGCGTTTTTTTTGCAGCTCGGTTTTCAAACCGTCCAATAACGATGAATAATATGCACCTGTAATAGTTTTACCCTTTTCCAGATAATCGATGAAGATTATTCCTTGTGAATCCCAAAAGACAGTCGCCATAATCTTTCCGGCCGAAGGAACTGTCTTCGCCTTTTTTGGCGCAGATTCCCCCTAACCCATTGTTTAGATTGTTCTTTGGTCTCAGGAGTGTAGTGATGTATCCATGTTTCATCCACAGTGACGAAACGACGCTTAAAGTCCTGCGAATTCTTCTGGAACAGCTGCAAACTGTCCTTGCAACACTTCCCACGAAATTCTTTTTCATCCATTTTTTGAAAATCACTCGACTTCCTCGATTAAAACGAATGTCAAACACAAAGAAATAGACCGATCTGGCTGAAACTACACATGTGTTTTTCCAACAGATGCTACTAACTAAACATATGCTCGATATGCGCCAGTAGTGCCATATATTGCACGAACTTTTCAAACGGCCCTCGTATAAGAAAAGTACTATATTTGCCGGTGTATAAGACAATTTTTTTCCTTCAGTAACTTATCCAAAAACAAGGTGCATCTTATGCCACAAATGGGAATTTTCTGTAACTTTTTAATATTTTACTATATAACATTACAAAATGCTATACTGTACATTGTTACCATCATAACGCTAATAATCTTATTTAGAAAAAGTGTTTCTGTTGTAAAAATTCAATCAAGAATGCCTGTTAAACCTTTTTGACATTTCATTTATTAATTTCACAACTGAACAAATTATAACACAAGTGAAATTGATAAAGGCAATTATAAAAAGTGGCTTTAAAAAAAATTTTGAGGAAATCGGTGTCCAGTAACAGTGCTCCGGTTTTGAAAAGTCAGACTTTTCTGCAATGACTGCTAATGCAGACGGTGAAGGATGAGATGATTTTTTTTGTAATGTATGAAAATATGCCATGCCTGAATGGGATTCAAACCCAAGACCGCATGAGCTCCGGTTGTATGGGCTTTGTTAGATTTGTGTGATGATATCTCTGCTCCTGCGTTGTTTCAGTCTTTGAACAGTAACCTATTATTGGGTAAACCAGGAGAGTCAAGGTTGGCAATTAGAGCACTGGGATTATTTTTCAGTTAATCTTTGAAACATTTATTTTGTGGTACCTGTTAAATAGATATTATTACTTTCTCTTGCCTGTATGAATATATAGGAAGGAAAGTATTGTTTTCATGTCGATTTTTCGAAATTGAGTTTTCACCGGATCTTCATGTTTTCAGACCCCCTGAACCCAAAAAACATGTTTTTAGCGATTGGTCTGTGTGTGTGTATACAGAATATCTCAAGAACGGAACATTGTATGAACTTGAAACTTGAAACTTAAGTTACACACCGCTACCGGACCTGACAGGAACATTTTCATTAAAATCGGTCAATTGGAAGTAGTTTATGCATGTAATTTTTCACTTTTTTGCGATTTTTTTAGAAACGGCTCTTACAATTTTTTTTAATATCGCCCCATTTGCTACATTTGTTATGCTCTACAAGATAGGGTAGGCGCCATGTCTGCAGAAATTCTAGGAGAGGCTGTTATCACGTAAAAGAATTGTTTTTTAAGATTGCAGCTGTAATACGCATTTTAGAGCAAAATTTTATATAACATAAGTTGTAGAGAATTAAAAATCCTACAACTTTTATTTCCAAACATTTTTTTTGTATAACGCTTAGTTTAGCGGTAATTAGCGATTTTCTGTTTTTTTTCTCACGAATTCGTGTAAAATAATCGATTTTTTAAAAGATTTCAGCCTTTTTATGCATGTTACAACTTTTATTTAGAGCATTTTTCTCTACAGAGCCTAGTTTAGCGTGAAAGAGTGATTTTCCGTATTTTTAAGCCAAACTGAGGTTGATTTTCATTTTGCATCTTTCACTCATGATTAAAAATTAGGTTATGTTTATTGAGGTTAGTTTTTTCGTTTATTTCTAATGTTTTATTACTAATGTTAGGTTTGTTGTTAATTATTTGCACTGGCAAGAGAAATTTGTGTGAGTGTTTCACACCAGATTTTTTTTAGTTTAAAAGGCAATATGTTCTTAATTAATTAACTCCTTATTCCTAGATAATTTATATTTATTAAATCGTGGTGATTCGATAAATTGGTTACCCAAATTGGTCCGCCCCAATTATTTCAGGTAACTAGTATTATTACAATAATGAACGGTCAGCCCATATAAGTATTTGGGAATGACATTGAATGATAGATGGGATCTTTCTCAAAAGATTAGAATACGGATTGAAACAGCTCATTGGACATTTAATAGAATGATTAAAGTGTATCTAAAACCCACGATCTGAATATTAAAATAAAAATGCAGCTATTGCGATGGTATGTTTTCTCGGTTCTGTTTTATGATTATCTGATGTATGATTATAAAAAATTTGATGTGGAGTCTTGGATGCTTAATGATTTTATAAGTAAAAGTCTTAAAGCATTTGAAATGTGGCTCTACAGAAGGATGCTCAGAGTCTCCTGTGCGGATCGCGTCTCTAATTAGGTGTCGAGACGCATTCAGAAATCAAAAGAAGTCATGAACACGATAAGGATTGGAGAGTTCGAGTATTTTGACATATAAGTTAATGCACAACGAGAAAATAATATATAGGTGCTGCAGTCTGTATTACAAAGAAGCTGGACAATGTAGCGTGGTGAGAAGACGTATTTCCTGTTTGAAAAATCTGAGAATATAGTACTCGAAAACGACAACGCAGCTGTTTCGAGCGCAGTGTATAAAGTTCACATTGTTAATATGGTGGCCAACATCCGTAACGAATAGAATTTTATTACAGTACAATGGTTACAGCAGTGCATTGCAATTTTAGCACAGGATAGTACGAGGGTGGTCTGAAAAGTTTCCGACGTAACAAAGATACAAGACATTTTTTGCGAAAATGTTTTTCTATTTTTCAACATAGTCTTCTTATAACTCTACACACTTCTCCCAGCGATGCTCCCATCTCTGTAACCCATCCAAATAGTACTCGGCGTTTTTCTCTGCAAAATTGTTGTTTACGAAGGTGATTGCCTCTTCATTTGACGAAAATCTCTGTCCTCCAAGCGCAATTTTTAGATGAGAGAACAAAAAGAAGTCACTTGGGACTAGATCTGGTGAGTAAGGCAAATGATCAAGCAGTTCAAACCGTAATTTGTGGATTTTCGTCATGGCAACGGCTGAGGTGTGAGATGGTGCGTTTTCTTGGTGAAAAGGATTTTCTTTTCTGCAAATGTGGCCGTTTTTCCGCAAGGTTCTGCCTTTAGCTTGTCAAATAATGATGCGTAGTATGCTTCTGTAATGGTTTTCCTTTTTGAAGATAATCGATTAAAATAACTCCATGACTATCCCAAAAAAACAGTTTCCATCACTTTCCCAGCCAAAAAAACAGTTTTTCCTTTTTTTGAGCCGATTCCCCGTTCGCAGTCCACTGTTTGGACTGTATTTTTATTTCAGGCGTATAATAGTGTATCCAAGTTTCTTCTACAGTAATTAATCGGCGCCAAAACTCGGATTTATTGCGCCAACAGAGTGTTGGAAATGTTCATTCGAATACGTTTTTGGTCTAACATGAGCAAACGCGGCACCCAACTTGCGGACAACTTTCTTATGCCTAAATGTTGATTTAATATGTGAAAAACACGTTCTTATGACATGTTCTTACCTCTGCTATCTCTTTCACTACAACAAACATCAAAGTTCACCATTTGGTGAACTTTGGCAATATTTTCGTCGGTAGTTGCAGTTTTTGGACGTCCCAAACGTTCATCGTCTCCCAAGTTCTTACGGCCACGTTTAAATTCAGCTGCCCAAAATATCACTGTGGTAAATGATGATGCAGAGTCCCCACACACAGAATCCAACTCATCTTTGATTTGCGTAGGCGTATTGCCTTTCAAAAACAAATATTTAAAGACAGCTTGATACTTGATTTTGTCCATTTTCACAAAAACACTCACATCAACTCACTCAAACGACTGTTACATAACAACTGCGCGTCCAAAATGGCTGAAACTTTGGTGAGTAACTGTCAGCAGATGAACAACGAAATTCACTAGCTTTTAATTACAAGTGTTGCCATCTTCACGTTGAGGTCGGAAACTTTTCAGACCACCCTCGTATTAACAAAGGAAACAATAATTATTTAAAAAATATTTATTAACGTAGAAGTTACATCAAGTAAATATTAAATGTAATAATTTTAGAAATATTATTCCTCAATAATGCACCATATTTTCAGTATTAGACTTAGGTTAGATTGTTTTTTTTTTACATCCGACTTAATTGAACTATTCATGGATTTTACCTTTTGTGTAAATTTCTTGATTAAGTATGTACTATCTGTTATTTTTCATGATTCCTTGTTAATAATTTATATTTCAACTCCTAAAAAGCATTAAAAAGATATTGTTAGTATTTTTCACAATTTACTTCAGATTGTATAAATAAAAATCTGGTGTGAAACACTCACACAACTTTCTCTTGCCAATGCAAATAATTAACAATAAACCTAACATTAGTAATAAAACATTAGAAATAAACAAAAAACTAACCTGAAAAACATAACCTTGTTTTAATCATTAGTGAAAGACGCAAAATGAAAATCAACCTCAATTTGGCTTAAAAATACGGAAAATCACTCTTTCACGCTAAACTAGGCTCTGTAGAGAAAAATGCGTAAAATAAAAGTTGTAAATCTTTTTATTTCCTATAAAATTTATTATATACACTTTTGTCCTAAAATGCATTCTAAGGCCGAAATCTTAAAAAAATCTATTTTTCACACGTTTTCGTGAGAAAAAAAAATGTATAAAATTACAAAAAAATTGTATAAAAATGTATTAAAAAATGTATAAAATAAAAGTTGTAATATTTTTAATTCTCTACAACTTTTATTATGTAAATTTTTGCGCTAAATTGCATATTAAAGCTGTAATCTGAAAAGAACTATGTTTTTACGTGAAAACAGCCTCACCCAGAATTTCAGCAAACATGATGCCTACCCTATCTTGTAGAGAATAAAAAATTTAGTAAACCAGGCGGTTTTAAAAAAAATCATAGGACCAGTTTTTGAGAAAATCGCAAAAAAGTGAAAAATTATACGAATAAACTACTACTTCCAGTTGATCGATTTTGATGAAAATGGAAGTATCGGGTCCGGTAGTGGTATGGAACTTAAGTTTCAAGTTTCAAGTTCGTACGTTGTTCCGTTCTTGAGATATTCTGCTCACACACAGACACAGACACACACACACACAGACCAATCGCTAAAAACATGTTTTTTTAGTTCAGGGGGTCTGAAAACGTATAGATCCGGTGAAAACTCGATTTCGAAAAATCGACATGAAAACAATACTTTCCTTCCTATATATTCATATAGGCAAGAGAAAGTAAAAAAGAGCTATGTAAAAACACACTGACAGAAATTATATGAATACGTGCCGGGTTGTCAGAAATTGTCACATTATTTGATTTATTAGATTAGTAAAGGATGTTTACGCGGGCCGAATTGCAAATATGTTTGAGGCTGATTGCGATCTCATAAATTAGCAATCAATTGTACCAGAAGTTCAGTTTTATAAATTCCATTTTGTTGATACTTTTCCCTTAAGTATACTGCTACAACCAATTTTGTTTATTCTTGTAATTTTTAATTACGTTCAAGCTAAAATTAACTAAAGATGATACAACGGCCATTTTGTTTAGGTAATGAGACAATATAAAAAAAAGTTGTAGGAGACATTTTTGAGTAAATCTCAAATACTTTATCTGGTTCAACGATTTTGATGAAAATGTTCGTGTCAGGTCCCCTAGTGGTACCTAAATTAAATTTTAAGTTTAAATTTTGTACGCTATTCCGATCTTGATATATTTTTTCACACACACACACAGACCAATTGCTAAAACAATGTTTTTTTTGGGTTCAGGGTGCCTGAAAACCTGTATTTTCAGTGAAAACTCAATACGGAAATATCGACAAAAACAATACTTTCCTTTCCTATACATAAATTCATGTAGGGCAAGGCAAAATTATGTATAATGCATACTTTATGCCAATTTTGACTTATGCGAACAAGACATGGATTGGTGTAAAGAAATTAAAGAGTAAAATTCATGCGGTAGAGATGTAGTTCTAAAGAGGAGTAAGCTGGAGAAGAAAAAGAAGAGTTAGAATACACAATGATATAATTAGGGATACAAAGGAAATGGAAAGTTAAGAAGAGTAGAACAGAATGCTGCGAAGGTTTGGCCATATCAAAAAAATGGAAGAGTGTAGACTGCAGAAAAGAATGCTCTACTTGGAGTTAAAGGGGTAGACTAAGAGTGAAATGACTAAGTTCAGTTATAGATGAGCCAGGGGAAATGATATGATGCCAAGAGAGCAATGGAGGAGAGATGGTATGGTTCAGCGATAAAGAGAGGAGGAGAGGTGTTGTGAGGAAACTTAATTTCATAAGTTCAACAGAAAATGATTTTCATTTAGTGATATCTACTAATTATTAAAATTAGGTTATGTTTTTCACTGAGGCGGTTCGTGCCTTTAAAAATAGGTGACGAGTTGCAAAAACCGCCGCACCAACACCGCAAATAGAAAACAACTAACATACACGTACGAAGAAGTGAAGATACAGTAGACTGGTCTACGTGTATCTATGTTTTCACTATTAGGGGTTGGGTGGAGAGAGCTAGGCATGCGGATTTGCCCAATCATCAAGGTGATTACGTTGAAAATTAGATATAAGTGTGTTGTTGTTTAGGTCATCAGCCGAAAGGCTGGTTTGAACCTTTAGAGGCTTTATTAAGTAAAACGAGGCGTGATGTGGTTTACAATTGCCTTCTTCACTGAGTGTAAAAGTATGCTTATCAGCATGCCAGGCTCTCTGAAAACCATCTACTTTACGCCCTGCAAATGACACCTTCACTTCATTCATCACAAGGGTCAGGCTGTATAATGAAATACATTACTACTATATCATCGGCAAATCTCAGCATTTTTATTGCTTCTCCTTGAATTTTAATGCATAATATATAAATGCAAGTAGTACATGTACCTTTAAAAATTTACTTTTTCTAATATTTTTCAATTAATTACTAAACTAACTATTTGAAAAAAAACTGGTGTGAAACACTCACATGACTTTCTCTGGCCAATGTAGATAATGAACAATATCATTTTATCAATTATTTATTTGGTCATCTGTTTATCGTTCATTCTTGCCACATATCTGAAAAATACAAAACTCGTTTCTCTCATTACGTGATTATGTTTTCAGTTTTGCCATACATCTCTTTGTTTGAATGGGGTCTATTGTAATTTTCTTCTTCCTTGTTAGGTCGTTAGATGTTTCAAAATATTCTCCTTTCTAAGCTCATTATTTTATTAATATCTCTTTTTAACATAATTTTAAGTGTTTCTGCTCCATACAATGCATCCAATCATACCATATGCCTGATTTTTTTGTATACCATAATAAGGCTTTTTACTTTCTCTTACTTATATGAATACATAGGAAAAAAAGTATTGTTTTCATGGCGATTTTTCCAAATCGAGTTTTCACCGGATATACACGTTTTCAGACTCCCTGAATCCAAAAAAAAACATGTTTTTAGCATTGATCTGAGTGTGAGTGTTAGTGTGACCAAAATATCATAAGAACAGAACATCATACGAAATTGAAACTTGAAACTTTAGTTAGGTACCACCCGACAATCATTTTCATCTAAATCAGTCAACCGGAAGTAGTAGTTTATTTGTGTAATTTTTCACTTTTTTTGGCTCGTACGATTTTTTTAAAAAATCACGTGTTTTACAACATTTTTTATGCTCTAACAAGATAGGGTAGGCGCCATTTCTGCTGAAATTCTTGGTGAAGCTGTGATCTCGAGAAAAAAAATGGTTTTTTTAAGATTGCAACTTAAATATGCATTTTAGCACAAAAATGTATAAAGTAAAAGTTGTAGAGAATTTAAAATTCGACAACTTTTATTTCAAATATTTTTTGTATAACGCTTAGTTTAGCGGTATTAGTGATTTTTTTTCATAAAAATCTGTAAAAAAATAGATTTTTTTAAGATTTCAGCCTTAGTACGCATTTTACGACAAAAGTGTTTATAAATTTATAGGAAATAAAAAGATCTACAACTTTTATTTGGAGCATTTTTCTGTACAGAGCCTAATTTAGCATCAGAGAGTGATTTTCCATAATTATTAAACCGAATTAAGGTTGGTTTTCATTTTGCATCATTCACTCATGATTAAAATTAGGTTATGTTTTTTGAGGTTAGTTTTTTTGTTTATTTCTAATGTTTTATTACTAATGTTAGGTTATATTGTTCATTATTTGCATTGGCAAGAGAATGTCATGTGATTGTTTCACACCAGGTTTTTTAATTTTTTTTAGCTTTTACTACTTTATAGGATCACTTTAGTCCAATTTCTGAGCTAGTCCATTCTGTAATCGGTTCTTATTGCCAAAGCGTGTTAAGTCGTTTTATTCTTGCTTCTTCCCATTTTGCCCACATCTTTTTGACGTGTTCTGACCTTTGGCGACTGTCCTCATCCGAATACACCCTGTTGGATTCCTTTTTTGTTTTAGGCTCAATTGTCATCATGTTAGTTTTAATTAGCTCATTGTATTTTCCAGTTTTTACTTTCTCTTGCCTATATGAATATATTGGAAGGAAAGTATTGTTTTCATGTCGATTTTAAGAAATCAAGTTTTCACCGGATCTATACGTTTTCAGACCCCCTGAACCCAAAAAACATGTTTTTAGCGATTGGTCTGTGTGTGTGTGTGTGTGTGTGTGTGTGTGCGTGCGTGCGTGTGTATACAAAATATCTCAAGAACGGAACGTCGTACGAACTTGAAACTTGAAACTTAAGTTACATACCCATACTGGACCCGACATGAACATTTTCATCAAAATCGGTCAACCGGAAGTAGTAGTTTATTCGTGTAATTTTTCACTTTTTTGCGATTTTCTCAAAAACTGGTCCTACGATTTTTTTTTAAATCGCCTGGTTTACTAAATTTTTTATTCTCTACAAGATAGGGTAGGCGTCATGTTTGTTGAAATTCTTGGTGAGGGTGTTTTCTCGTAAAAAAGTTGTTTTTTTAAGATTACGGCTTTAATATGCATTTTAGCGCAAAACTTTATATAATGCAAATTGTAGAGAATTTAAAATCCTACAACTTTTGTTTCAAACAATTTTTTGTATAACGCCTAGTTTATCGGTAATTTGCGATTTTCTGTTTTTTCTCACGAAAACATGTGAAAAATCGATTTTTTTAAGATTTCGGCCTTAGTATGCACTTTACGACAAAAGTGTATATAATAAAATTTATAGAAAATTAAGAAATCTACAACTTTTATTTAGAGAATTTTTCTCTACAGAGCCTAGTTTAGCGTGAAAGTGTGATTTTCCGTTTTTTTTTAAGCCAAATTGAGTTCATTTTCATTTTGCGTCATTCATTCATGATTAATATAAGGTTATGTTTATTGAGGTTAGTTTTTTGTTTATTTCATATGTTTTATTACTAATGTTAGGTTTATTATTAATTATTTGAATTGGCAAGAGAAAGTTGTGTGAGTGTTTCACACCAGATTTTTTAATCAAATCCTCCTTTGAAATTCTCAACTCTTCTTCCATGTCCTGTTGGACTTCCTTTATCGATTTCAATGTTTTTGTTCTTTCCCAGTAAAAGTAGATAATTTTATTAGCAAGTCTGGTTTTTTCTGTTCAAAGTTGGTGCCCCAAGAATGAAATTCTTTTTTTCCTGAAGAAATTTGCCACTGGGGTTATTATCTTATATACTTTGAGATTATCCTCCGCTGTCTTTCTACTAAGTTTTTCTTGTTCATGCATTCTGTCTATCCTCGTTTCCATTTTTTCGATCCTTTCTACTTCTCCAATTTTATATGGTCCGAAGAGAGTCTCGTTGGCATATTGTACTTTTGGGTGAAATACAGGGTGATTATAAATGAAATAGACAGTTTCGATAGCTTCTAGAAAATTTATTTTTGAAAAGTTAAGGTAATTACTTACATGATTATATAGAAGAATTCATTAAGTTTTTATTGAAAATATTTGCAGATGTTCAATGTGTGCACCATTTGTAACACGACAGATATCAACACGGTAGTCGAATTCTTCCCACGTACAATTAAGCATATGACGGTCAACTGTGGCAAAAGCATTTACGATACGTTGTTTTAGATCATCGATATCTACAGGAGCGGTGGTACAAAAACTTTGTCTTTTACATAACCCCATAAGAAAAAGTCGCAGGGCGTTAAGTCTGGACTACGAGGTGGCCACAGCGTAAACACAATGTTTTCCTCACTTGTACGGCCGATCCATCATCTAGGAAGACGTTCATCAAGATAATTTCTGACCTGTCAGTGCCATTGAGGCGGAGCTCCATCTTGTACAAAAATGAAGTTATCACTATCTTCCTGGAGTTGAGGCATTAACCATTTGTTTAACATGTCCAGATAAATTACTCCTGTTACTGACACTTCATGAAAGAAGAACGGCCTGTAAACCTTTTCACAAGATAATGCAGCCATTTTGCTAGACTGGTCGTTGTAACAGCAGCCAACAACAAAATGCTAGCAACAGTTGTACCAACATAAACTTTAAAAAATTTCCTGCAAACTTTTTTTTTTTACGGATTAATTTTACAGCAAACGTCGTTTCTTCGTTCCCAACTTCCATTTTCCTCTATCGAAGCAAACGTCCTCCTCCAGGTTTCTAGCATCCATTGCCTCCCCTATATCGTCCTTCCAACCCCTTCGTGGTCGCCCTCTCTTCCTCCTTTCTGGTGGGATCCATTCTAATATTTTTCGGGGCCATCTATCTGCTCCCATCCTCTTCACATGGCCGAACCATATCAATTGTCTTCTTTCCGTCTCTTCATTAATTGTTCTTGATAAATCCATGTTGTTTCTTATCGTTTCATTCCTTACTCTATCTAATTTAGAGATACCACAGCTTCTTCTGAGGAAGTCCATTTCAGCCGCTGCAAGTTTCCTTCTGTTGGCCTTACTAACATCCCATACTTCCGATCCATATAGTGTGACACTTTCAACTAAACTTTTATATATTAGTTTCTTTGTATTTTTGTGTATTGTGTTTTGCCATAGAAGAGAGTTGATTGTCCTTATAACTTTGATTGTCCTTATAACTGTTCGTCCTTTATTTATTCTCTCTTGTATCTCATCCTTACTATTGCCATACTTATTGAAAGTTACTCCTAAATATTTACTTCTCCTGACACCTTTTATTATATCTGCCCCAAGTGAAAGATCCCTAACTTCTTCTTTGCCTACAATGAGATACTCACACTTCGTCATATTCATAGAAAGACCAGCAATTTCATATTCTTGTTGCAGCTTCCTTACCATGTATTCAAGATCATCTTCATCCTCTGCTAAAACTATTTGATCGTCGGCAAAGTATAGAGTGAACAAACTGTCATCGCCTACCCTCACTCCTATATCCTGCATTTTTTCATCCATCCCGTTAAGGACCTGTCCAGATAAATTTTAAAGAGGTTTGGAGAAAGACAGCAACCGTGCCTCAAGCCTTTTGTGGTTCTGAAAGGAGTAGTACAAACCTATATCATTTACTATATTCAAATAGTTTGATGTTTAAGAAGCTGTCGAAAGTGTCTATTTCATTTATAATCACCTGTACACTGTTTTATTGTACTGAAATGTTGATCTATTTTACCAGACTTAATGGCTTTCTTATTCTATATGTTTAACATAATTTTATATAATGTTGTACAGTTTTAAGAGACATCATAAAGAAATAAAAATCTAGGCAACTACAAAAAGTCAGTAAAGTAATTTTAAATACTTAACTATTAGAATTGTAAAATCTATGCAAAATGTTTTTTTGGAATTAAATGACAACGTATTTATTCTTTCAGGAAATCGCCAATTCATTAAAGGATCACCAAGTAGCCTTTCTATGAATGGTGGAAATGTTAGTCATGGTGGAACATTTACTTCTCCATTTTTCCCCTCTCAGTATCCACGTGACTACGGAATTGAACATGTTATAACATGTGAAGCTGATTCATCAATGAACTGTCGTGTTAGAATTATATTCAGTGATTTCCAGTTAGCTGACATGTCTGTTATGGAGGTAAGAAACAGGTTAATTGTAATTGGCACTCAACTTATTTATACAGGGTGATTCACGAAGATATGCAAAAACTTTAGGAGCTCATTGTACATAAAAAAATAATGAAAATAGTTCATATAAACATGGGTCCGGAAATGCTTCGTTTCCGAGTTACGGCTAGCGAAAGTTTCACCTGGATTTCAGCTCACCAGGTGAAATGAGGTCTTCCTGGAATTCTGGTAAGGTAGATTAAGGGGCGAATTCAATAATTTCTTATGGTTTTTGATCTGATAAATTGAATAAAACAGGTCCCAGAACTGTAAGTTAAATAGTTTTTAAGAAAACCAGTGTCAAATGCAAAAAATGGAGTGAAAAACACATTTTTTATCTTTGGGCAAGAATAACTTTGTTATTTCACCAAGAAACAGTTAAAATTTTTGAATAAAACATGTAGAAAATTTTATTCTGAACAAACCGGTGTAAATAAAGTACACAGAAAGTGTACTTAATCTACCTTACCAGAATTTCAGGAAGATCTCATTTCACCTGGTGAGCTGAAATCCAGGCAAAATCTTTCGCTAGCCGTAACTCGGTAACGAAGCATTTCCAGACCCATGTTTATATAAATTTTTTTCATTATTTTTACATGTACAATGGGCTCCTAAAGTTTCTGCATGTCTTCGTGAATCACCCTGTACACAAATAAATTTTATAATGCATCTCCAGTCTGTAATTAATTCTATTGTAAAAATATTGTAATTTTTATTAACCTTTTACCGATGCTATATTATTCACTTTTCCCTATGATTTTACAAGACATGTCGAAGAATAGAGAAATTTGTCTGGAGCTGGTTGTTGTACGTCGGGGAATCTGATTTATTTTTCACCATAATGGTACACCCACACTATATAACAAAACATGTCATTTTATGTTATACTAGCAACCCCTGCTCGCTTCGCTTCACAGCAGCTAATGTAGGCCTCATTAAATTATTTTAAAATCTCTCTATATACAATATTTGTGGTTTTGTTGCCCTGTGGCAGCAAAATAAATTGTTTTTCTGCACTTCCAGCTCTAGAAAGTCAGACTTAAAGTTGGCCATGAGTGAAGGAAGCACTCTTGTCTCAGATTGATGCCCACCGTTTTTAATGTTTGTCCATGCGATTTAACAGAATTGAATAGAATGTATAGAAGAATACCAATGGAAAAGAAAGAGACAGTTGATTTATGGCTGAGATAAGAGACAGTAACACGTGGGTGCAGTACGCAGAGTAACTGGAAATATGACTCATTCACTACCTGTCGGATGAAAACAAATATATGAAATACAGTACAAAAAAAAAACAATTTTGAATATTTCCGAATTTTTAATGTTTTTGGAATCGAATGTTATTCTTCACGTTTTTCTATGAAATATATAAGTTGATTCGTGCTTCTAGCCCAAAAAATACACCATCCAGAGGAATTAGAAAAAATAAAAGTGCTATGCACCCGATAAACTAAAACATGTGACATAATCACAGTTTAAGTTGCTTAACTCAGTTAATTAAAGTTACTTAAAGTTGCAAAATAGCCTATATTGATCAGGAAGCTCTAAGCTATGCAACAATAAAAGATTTTTTAAATCTGTTCAGTAGTTTCTGAGATTACCTCATACAAATAAACAAACAGACGTTTCTTCTTTATTATATTAGTATAGATAACAAAGTTTTATAATTTGTTACGAAATATCAAAAAAAAAGTTGTATAACGTGATTATATATAACAAAATACTTGTTGAAGTAGCAAGTTATATGTTTCCCAACGGGTGTCGGTAAAGATCAAAGGAAGTCGTATAACATTGTTTTGTAACTAGTTACACATGCGTCCACATTTTTGTTATTCATTTGTATAGCCAACTCCCAGCGTAGGGCCACAGCCGCTCAGGCCTTTTCTCTCATTCAGTCAGTTAACTTGCTTGTGCACGGTTGTTTGATTTTGTAAATAAAAGTTGTAGATCTTTTAATTTCCTATAAATTTCATCTTATAAGCTTTTAAGTGTTTTACACCAGATTTTTTGTATTTTTTATAATAGTTGGTTTAATAACTACAGTGGTGTAAAAACTAATGGTGGAAACACTCAGGCAATTAATGGTAATGTGATTATGATTCCAGTTTTATGATACCACTGGTCAGCGACTTGAACTTTCAAGCGGTGGTGAATTTCGTCCTCCGGTTATTCTATCAACAGGTTCGTCAATTCTTATCAGATTCTATGCAAATGGAGGATCAGGACTTGGTTATAAAGCTGTTTATTCATTTATTACAGGTTGGTTAATTTATTATTCATAATTTTTTATTACTTTCTCTTGCCCTATATGTATAGGTATATTATGAAGGAAAGTATTGTTTTCATGTCAATTTTTTTAAATCGATGTGATGAGTTTTCAGGCCTCCTTAACCCAAAAAACTGTACAAGACGTTTCATAATGTTTTTCGGGGTTACGGAAATTCTGTACAAAAAAATTATTTCACTTACCTAAAGGAAATTTGTATGGCCTGATACAGGGACTCAAACAGTTATTTTTAAACATAATTTTCATGTTCAATGTGTACTCCTTTGGTGACACGACACGCATCAACACGAAAGTCTATCTTTTGTCAAACACTTTCAAACATGTCCCTTTCGATAGAGTTGATTGCATTGATTATGCGATCCTTCAGCTCAGTGATATCATTTGGCATTTGTGGGATAAACACTGTTAAGCCCTACATGCCGTTGGACCTGAAAATTGATATAATTAATTAATAATAATAATATTTATTTATTCCTGTTTATACAAATACAAAATTATATCTTATCTACTAGGAATAAATAACCACCAACTCAAGTAAACGGTGGTTATATATAAAAAAAACAAAATACATAAAAACAAGTTTACAAATGAATTACAAATCAAATGTCGTCATCCACTACAAATGACAATTCAAATTAAAGCGGCAGCTACAGCACATGTTAACTATATTTTTTAACAACAATATTAACCAAGCCGTCAGTGTTCATAGCAGATATTCACCTGTACATGACTAACACTAAAATCAGTTATTATTATTATTATATTGTTTACCAAGATCAGTAAATTTTTACAAAGACTGAATAGCAAGCACTGCAAGTCAGCAACGGTAGAACACCAACACTAACCAACAATTCTTACAAGTGAATCAACATCAGTTACCTCATTGAGCCAATCTTTAACCTTTCTTGAAAATATTAACATGTTTAAGCTATTTTTAATTTCAATAGGCAACAGATTAAAACACTTCGGACCTAAAACAACAAAAGGTTTAGCAAAAAAGGATTTATTAACTTTCGGTCTTACAAAAAGTTGTTGGCTTGAACTTCTAGTTCTGTGATATAAGTTTTCAGTACCTCTGTTGCCACTTTTTTTATAAAATAGTTTTAAAACTTTAAAAATAAATAAGTTTTTAATGGGCAAGATACGTAAATTTTTAAAATCATTAACAGTACTGTCTCTCTGACGTTTAAATAATAATATTTTAATGAAATATTTTTGAGTTACAAACAATTTATTTATTAGTTTATCATGAGTACCCCCTCAAAATTCAATAGCATACTGAAGACGCGATTGAACCAAAGAAAAGTAAAAAGATCTCATTAAATTTAAGCCACAAAGGTTTCTTAAGAAATAAAATGCCCGAATTGATTTACTGATATCAGAATGTAGTTTTTAGTGAATTAACAATCCATTTAATGCGGTGAATTTTCCGGAGAACCAGGGTGTTTGTTTACGATCTCCACCCAAAACCGATAGAATTATAGCGGTTAAAACGTTAGAAATGTACGGATAGGCCAGGAAAGTAACCAACTGAGGGAAAACGATTGAAACAAAGGAACGAATTGGAATTAAAATACACAATAACTTTAAGTATCGTAATTTGAGATGGCCACTTACCTTAGCACAAAAACGTGACATCAACGGTAGAAACAAGTCTTGTAATTTTAACACATTAACGAAGGCGACGCCCGCTAAATGCTTAAACTCGTTAGTAAAAAGAACACTTATGAAACAGTACAGTATAATTGAATTAATTGCAGTACATATTGCCACAGCACGTAACTTTAAGCAATCCCCAATAAAGCCTATTTGAGTGCGAGAACAAGAGAGTAACCATCCAAACACTTATAAATCACAAAGGAACAGAACAAAGAATGCTGAAGCCACAAGATGCGGGAAACTTAGTTGTAGGGGAAGGATGCAGAGATGACGTATCAAGGTATGACATCACAATGACACAACATAAATTGGAATAACTAGATGAATTTAAAAAATTTAGAGATAAGGCGTATACATTTGAAAATACCGTAAATATTCAAACTAAATGCAATAACCCTAGTAGACATGACTTCTGCCCATAACAGACAGGTGGAGTGTCAAATTATTTACACTCAATCTGTTCGTTGCAGGGCTAAAATAAATAGTTCTGTTTCTTATCACATGGTCAGCCAATTAAATGACTGAATCATTTAAGAACAGAAGAGGTAGAGGTGTAAAAGACACTAATCAGAGTTATCTTATCTGAAAGTAATGAATTTCATTATACAGCCAGACCCTGTGGTGAATGAAGTGAAGGTGTCATTTGCAGAGTGGAAAATATGTGCTTTTCAGAGGGCCCGGCATGCTGATAAGCGTACTTTTCCACTCAGTGAGGAAGGCAATGGTAAACCACCTCACTCCTCGTTTTACTTAGTAAAACCTCTACAGGTTCAAACCAGCTTTTTGGCTGATGACCTAAACAACAACAACAACAGACATGACTTAACAAACATCTTGTCTTTCACATAACCCTAGAGAAAGAAGTCACATGGCTTGAGGTCTGGTGGTCTTGGTGGCCATAGCATAATGTGTTGGTCTTCTTTAGACGCACAAATTCTAACATAAAAAACGACTTCTCGCTTCCTGTGGCAGCCATTTTCTTTACTGTCTATGCCTAGCAGGTAAACGGTTAACTTACTGCCCAGAATATGTGGAAAAAATTATTTGAATGCTCTTTTGTAAAGTACTTGTTTCATTCTTGTAAGTGAAATAGTTTTTTTGTACTGAATTTTCATAATCCTGAAGTGCATTATGAAATGCCCTGTATTTTACTAATAATTGGTCTGTATGTTTTTCTGTAAACAAAATATTATAAATAAAGTTAAAACTTGAAACTTAAGTTAGGTACTGTAAGGGGACCAGACATGAACATTTTCATCAAAATCAGTGAACCAGAAGTAGTATTGTTGGGAGCTGACTTGTTTGCTAGTGCGAGATGAAGGGCAAGGAGGACTGGCGACAGTGATACATAATGTTGTCATAGCAACGGTTGCTTTAAATGCACATGGCGACAAGTGTACTGTACATTCTGAAAATATTTACTCTTCATATTTGTCAGTTGTTACTGTGAGACCGTTCACTGTAGTGGTGTTAATTACGCTCGCAGCTCGTCAAGTTATTAATCTAGTTATTGTATGTAATCTAATATTGTTATACTTGGCCTATTTATAAACAAACTGACATAAAATACAGTAGGCCAGAGGAACAACTTGGTAATGTGATCTATAGCAGATCAATTCGTGAAAAAAAAAAAAAAAATTTTAAATCTAATAAAATATTTTGGTACTACAGTAGTTATTCGAAATGGTTAGTGACTAATATTTTTAGAACAGTGCGTTCTAATAGTATTATTACGACTATTTGGTTATAGGAGGAGGGGAATGGTATAAACAATTCTCTCCACCCGAATTCCTTATACTAGCAATCAAGTGAGCTCCCATCTATAGTTTATTTGGGCGATTTTCTCAAAAATGGCTTCTACAGTTTTTTTTTCAAAATCACCTCTTTTACTACATTTTTGTGCTCTACTGGTTAAGGCAAGCGGAATGTCTGCTGAAATCCTTGGAGGGCTGTGGTCTTGTGGTAACTTTTTTTAAGAATGTGGTCTTTTATTGTCCATTTTAAGGCAAACAGAACATTTTTTGTAATAAATGTTGTAGAAAATTAAAAATCCTGCAAATGTTTTTTAGTTTATTTTAAGTTGCATCAACTGCTTGGTTATTAGCGACTACGGTAGAGTATGTGTAACAGTGGATTTTGACTTTTGAAAATTACCAGACCCTAGCCGGGAATCGAACCTGGACCTCCACATTGTAGGCAAGCATGCTAACCACTACGCTACAAAGGTGGCCAACTACAACTTTTGTTTCAAGCATTTTTTCTACAACGCTTTGTTAGTCTCAATAAGTGATTTTCTATATTTCGCTCATTAAAATCGGTTACAAATAAAATTTTTTAAGATTACGGCCTTAGTATGCGTTCTATGAGAAAAGTGTATGTATTTAAAACTATAGTTAATTAAAAGCCCTGTGGCTATTATTTCAAACATTTTTTCGTAGAGTCTACAGTGGCAATTAGTAATTTCAATTCAGCATCTTTCACTTATGATTAAAATTAGGTTGTTTTCATTTTACATTGTTTATTCATGATTAAACATGGTTTATATGTTTCCAATAGAATAATAATAGCAACATACTACTTACAGCTGAAATCCACTTAAGCCAAAATTCTTGGATACGTACAAACATCCACTGGTATCCCCACAATCCCACAGTCGGTCACCTAACTTCATGATACTTGACTTTTATTTAATCAGGCTTGGAAATGCAAATACTAATTTAAGAAAATGTATTCAGCAAACATTAATTTGGAAAAATCATCTACAGATATCTTGAGACTTGAAAACATGTAATAAAAGTTCAATCCAAAAAGGGTAAACGTAGACCAATGTAACACAAAGCTATTGCTTTTATCAAAAAAACAATAAAAATATAAATTTTCACTACATAATAACTTAAGGAAAAACGCACAAATCACAACCGTTCACGTCAATAACGCAGGCAAGAGTCAACGAGAGAAAAAGGGAAAACTTAACTTGAACGCCGGCAGATAGCAGCAGCTCTCAAGTAGAATATCAACACAAAACAAGCGAGCGCCAACAAACAAAATTACAAACGTCCAACACGGAAAATATCAAACCAAAAAAATATGTGTACGGTTACAATTATTAACTTTGGCAAGAGAAAGTCATGTGAATGTTTCACACCAGATTTTTTTTAAATTTATTTAAAATCATATCTACAGCCTAATCATTAGTAACTGCAGTGGGCTATAGAACTGGAAAGGTACCCACCCACCTTTATATTATATTTAGACCCTTGCTGGGAATCAAAGCCGTGACCTTCTACTTTGTAGGCTAATACTCTAACCACTACACTACAGAGGCAGCCTGGTTAATTATTGTACCAGTACAAATTTTACATTCTGTGTCACAACACAGAGTATGATCAAAAAGTAAATAAACAAATATGGATTTTGATTGATAAAATTTCAGTAAAGAGAAAAAACTATATTGATCCTTTATAAAATGATCTCCCCTACCTTCTCTCCCATGACTTTTGAAAATATATTTTAAAATTATTTGTGTTATTTTTCTTTATTTACAGGTTCATTTGAGGAAATATCGGTGAAACCTATTACAGGTAAGATATTAAAAACTGTAAATTTAATGGAAAATTCATGTTGATAACATTTTGTTTTTGACCACTTTCATGATGTTGTAGTTATTGCGATAAAACTCCCTGGTATAGTTATCGCTTAAATAAATTATAACTATAAGGTGCTTGGATAGACCCAACATACAATTGTGCAGAATTTTGAAAAAAATTATAAATATGGGATTTCATTTGTCAAGGTTTCGTGAGAATAACTGGTTATTTACACAGACATTTGGTAAGCGATCTTGGAGTGTTACATACTTACTTGCGTGTTTGAAATGCCACGTTCTAAGTTGCTGTTCCCCACTAACATAAGTTAACCCTGTTCACACTGGTAATCTAATTTTAGATGATGCCGAATGGATTGAAAAATTGTGCTTCTGCAAGGTCAGTATAAGTCAGAAACCGGTAAATATTATACTTCTCTATTAGGGAATTCTTTAATGCATCTAATAGTGTTTACAGAAATAGAATATCATAACGGAAAATTTTTATTCCCTCTATAGTGTGTAGGTAGCATTGATGGTTTGGGAATTGTTTGTTTTGAATGGAAATCCATGTAGCTCGTGTGTAAGTCAACGTACATGCATGTTCTTTAGTTTGTGTTGAAGCTATGACGATTCTGTTACGGTGTTTGGCCTTGAAAAGGAAAGACAAGTCTATTTTACTTTTCAGGAGAGGGTTTACCATCACAGAGGCAAAAACTTTGAAACTTTGCCGGGTTGCAAAGGACGTGTAACAGCTTCTATCAAACCGCACCTACAGAATTTTTCAAAACACATGGTTGTAGGGGAAAGAATTTTCTACATTGCTTTGCTTACAACTGTAACCTAAATATAATAGTGGCTCTGTGACATCACCATAAAGAATGTAAAATACCATCCCTTCATGCTTCCCTGTGATGTGAAAATGGACTCATCTTGAACATTTTGTAACTTTGTCAAATATTTACAGAAATTTAAATAAAAAATAACATTTATTCCAGTAAACTCTTGTCTACAAAACATGTTTTATAAATTTTTTTACTAAACTGAAATTTATAGTGCCCGTTATAGGAAAAAATATAAAGTAAACACAAAATATTTCGCAGTTGAAAATTTCGCTCACCTAAACGCAAAGAATTATCAAGCGATTTTGTTGTAATTATATTCAAAAGGCGCATACGTATTATATGAATCAACTGTAATATTTTCAGAATTTTTCATCAGTAGTGACGTTAGATAAAACAGTTGTTTTGAGAGCGCATTTTGAATTTTGTAATTCTTCTGTTTAATGAGTAACAGTCCGTTTCCAAAGGGTTAAAATACCATGGACCAAACTGGTGCTCTAAGTACGGGAAATACTTGTATGTTCATTTATAGGCGAGAACGTCTAATTTTGTACGTTTCAAGTATGAGCATTAAGAATTCCAACTGGTTAGAAATACTAAAGGTTTAGTTCGTGCTATGTATTTGTCGAAATCAGTTGGTTATTGAAATCTTTCATTGGTATTTTTAATCATTTGTTTAATTTATTAAAGTGTTTCATTTAAGTTGGTTACTAATAATTTATACCATGTAAAATATGAGATTATTAAGTTGTTAAAAGAAAAGAACATTGGCTATGACTGTTGCATTTTTGCTTTCAACTCCTAACTTTCCATAAATTTTGATGGCATCTGTATTAGTCTATAAACTCAAGACATGAATTATTTATTCCAGTATCGCGTATTCATAATTACAGACAATAAAACACAAAAATACAGTAATACAAAAATACAACCCAAAATTTAACAGAACTTAACAACTAAAATAAAATAAAAATTATTGACGAATGTTAATGGCTGTGTATAAGAACTTGCCGTACTAGACTGTTTAAAAAACTGTTGTGACAGGCGAAACATGTGCTCCAAGTGTTTTGCGAACGGACTCGAACCAATACTCTTGTACGCATACTCAGTACAGAGCATTTCAAAGCTGCACGCAAGCATCTGTGTAAATGACCGGCTTATGTGTTTGTCAAGTGTATTTTTCATAATTTAAAAATAAAAATGTATTTTATATACTGCTACATTATAATCTGTTCATTTTCTTTGAACAATAAATAACTATTCTGGTAGAAAAGTGAAAAAACTAAAGGGAATCATACATCTATTGATATTTGACCTCTGTGATGTTTGTAAATTTTTTTAAAAATTATAATAAAAAGTTATTAAATTACGAGGGTTATCCAGAAAAAAACCTCTGTTTGTGTAGCAGGAAAAGTAGTGCGTGTAGCGCGGCCGAGTTGATATCACTGCGTGCAGTGATTCAGTACGCTTCTAACTGTGCAAGGCGGAGCATCGTACGTTCGTGCATTGTCCTTTTATAATCTCAAAACATGAGTGCCGTAATAGAAAATCCTGCCAAGTGTGAATTGCGTGGCGTTATAAGATTTCTGTGGGCAAAAAATCTCTCAGCGGCCGAAATTCATCGTGAATTGTGTGCGGTTTATGGCCCAAACATTATGAGTGAAGGTGTAGTCCGTCAATGGGTGCGTTTTTTTTAAAAATGGAAGAACAAACGTTTACGATGATGAGAGAAGTGGTAGGCCTTCTCTTGTCACTGACGACCTAGAGAACAAAGTGAATGAAAAAGTTCGTGAGGACCGTCGTTTCACAATCTCGGAACTTTCTCATCATTTTCGTGAAATTTCTCGGAGTCTCGTACGCGAGATAGTGATAGAAAAACTAGGCTACCATAAGTTTTACGCTCGTTGGGTACCAAAACTGCTGACCGATGACCACAAAACCAAAAAAAGGAGTTCTGCCATAGACTTTCTTTCTCAGTATGACTTTGAAGGAGAAGAATTTTTGAACAGGATTCTTACTGGTGATGAGACTTGGGTAGCCTACGTGAATACTGAGACAAAACAGCAGTCAATGCAATGGGGACATACCACTTCTCCAAACAAGCCAAAGAAAGTCCGTCAAACTTTGTCGATGAGGAAACTTATGGCTACCGTTTTTTGGGATGCTAAGGGCATCTTACTCGTTATTTTATGGAACGTGGAACGACCATCACTTCTGCTGTCTACTGTGAAACTTTAAACAGACTAAGAAGAGCGATCCAAAACAAGCGTCATGGCCTTCTGACATGTGGTGTTGTGTTTGTGCATAACAACGCTCACCCTCATACAGCTTGAAGAACAAATGAACTTTTGGCCAAGTTTAAATGGGACGTTTTCGATCATCCCCCATACAGCCCGGACTTGGCTCCTAGTGACTTTCACATGTTCCCGAACATGAAGCGGTGGCTTGCATCTCAGCGGTTCGCCAATGACGAAGAGCTTCAAAACGCCGTGAATGGTTGGCTACATTCACAGGCGGCAGATTTTTATGCAGAGGGTCTTTCAAAGACTGTTCCAAGGTACGACAAGTGCTTGAATCTGTTTGGCGACTATGTCAAAAAATAGAGAAAAACTGTAGTTTTAATATGTATATAATAAAGTTTTTGTATCTTCACTCATTTACTTTTTATTTCAAAACGGAGGTTATTTTCTGGATAACCCTCGTAAATGAATAAATAAAATACAGAAGAATATTATGTTAAATTTTGATTACAACATCAATAAGGCTAGTCCAAAATATCAAATCTCATCAACATTGAATTTAGAATTATACTATTGTCTAAGAAATTAATTGCTAAAACGTTTTTAAGTTCAGTAAGTTGGTAATAATTAATACTGAATTTTGAAATTTCTTATTTACTGTGTTCATGTTAAGATCTCCATAAATAAATTTGTTGTTTATACCAAGGTATGTTTTGACATGAATCTGATGGTCTTTGATTAGAATCACTCATAAGATGTTTGAATTTGCCGATGTATCCCAAAGTTGTATTTCATAAATATGTCCAAATGGGTTTCAATATTGATTTGTGTGTTGATTGATTAAGTGTGTTAGACTTTGTCAGGAGTGATTTATTGCCCAAAAGCCAACACATTTTTAATTATTTTTAAAAGGTGATATTGTTCATTAGTTACATTGACAAGAGAAAGTCATGTGAGTGTTTTACATTTGATTTTTAATTGAAGAAAAATAAAGAAGACTAGAAGAGTGTGCCAATGTAACCCCGGTTTACAGTAGTTTTGAGTGTAGTTAATTGTTTTGTCAGTTATGCCTGTTATAATTTTTTTTATATTTTATTTAAAGTTGCATCAACAACTTGATCGTTACACATGACTACAGTGGAATATGTAATGGTGGGTTTCAACTTGTGAAAATTTTCAGACTGTGGCTGAAAATCAAACTCGGGACCTCCCTGTGGTAGGCTAGCACGCTACCACTACAGATATGCCTATTATTGTTTTATTTATAAAATGTGATTTAAAAACTACAATAGTGTAACAGCTATTCTCTGTGATAATTTGTAACCTCTCTGAGATTTAGTACTAGTTAATGTTTAATTAATTTTGGTTTTTGTTTTATTTTTCACAGATTGTGGTGGTTATGTGGGGAATTTAGGTGGTGCCATTACCATGATGAATATGGTAGAAAGAGCGAAGGGAGAAACAATAAAGTCGTATGATTGTATTTGGCTGATTCGACCTCCTGGAAATTTTTATCATCTTAAAACACATTTATTTCTTAAAGTTGAAACATTTTTAGATTTGGGTAAGTGTTTTTGCTTTTCTTGTGTTCAGACCACTAGGGATCATGTTTACATTTGAAGGTTATCTGAAAAGTTTCCGACATACAAAAAAGTGAAAAATTCTTCAAATTTATTTTTATTTTTCAACATAGTCTCCTTGTAAGTCTGTACACTAATCCCATCAATGCTGTAATCTCTTCAATCCGTCGAAATAGTAGTTGGTTTCTTTCTCTTCAAAATAGTTGTTTATGAAGGTGATGACCTTTTCATTCGACAAAAATTTCTGTCCTGGAGCTCAATTTTTAGTCAAAAAAACAAAAAAAAAGTCGCTTGGGGTTACAGCTGGTGAATGTGGTGGTTAACCAGTTGAAACCACAATTCATGGATTTTCACCATGACAACCGCTGAGGTGCGAGATGGTGCGTTGCCTTGGTGAAACAAAATTTTTTTCTTCTGCAAACTTGTTCTTTAGGTATTTTCATAGCCTCTGCTATCTCTCTAACCTTAATTTGACAGTTGTCTAGCACCGCTTGGTGAACTTGAGTGATGTTATTGTCAGTGATTGCAGTTTTTGGTGAACCCCAACATTCATCACCCTTCAAGCTGCTACAGCCTTGTTTAAATTCAGCTGCCCAAAATTTCACGGAGGTAAATGATGGTGCAAAGACCCCATATACAGTGTCCAACACGCCTTTAATTTGCGTAGGTGTATTACCTTTCAAAAACAAATATCCAATGACAGCTCGTTACTCAATTTTGTTCATTTTCACAGCAACACTCGCATCAACTCACTAAAATGATTGTCAAACAAAAATTGAGCATCCAAAATGGTGGAAATTTTCATGAATACATTTCAGCGCATGTGCGAACACATTCCCTTACAGTATTTGATGAGTGTTGCGATCTTCATGTTGAAGTTGGAAACTTTCAGACCACCCTTGTAGTTCTAGATTTTTCTTTTCAAAAATTCCATCATTCTTTCATTCTGTTTTTTGTGTGGTTTTTCTGTCCATTCATGTAATTCATAGTTCCTTTCATGCAAATCTAGATTCATCAATATTTCTTATTTTTTTGTTTTTTTGATTATTTCTTTTAAAATATTCTTAAGTCCTTTTCCATTCCATTAAACCATATGTTTTTCCTGTTCTAATTTCATCAAAATTAAGTACCGTACTTTCTCGAATATACCGCACATCTGATTTTCAAAGGTACTTTCAGAAAAAATTAAAACTCAAAAGTAAAAATAAAATGAAAACTTACCAATTTATTTGTACACATTGAAAAATGTTCATAACTTTGAATAATTCACTAGCGAGAATAGGTACATTCTCATTGTATTGTATTCCAAGCTCCGTGTAGTTGCGGGTTGAAGGGTACGGGTGAGGTATAATGAATGCGTGAGGCATGCTGGGAGAACGATTGTTGTATTACTCTGACACAAAACATTCGTTTTCAAACTTTCCGTATTTAACATATTTGTTTGTATTTATTACATTTATTTATTTACATATTTTGATATAAATTAGCTAGTTAAATATTATGAATTCGACCAAGTTAATAACCCGGTAGGTATTTCTTAACCCTTTAACTGCTACTTTAGGAATCGTCCTGTGTAACCTCCTGTGCTGAATTAGGAATGACTTTTTTGGTGTCATCTTAAATCATTAAATTACTTATTTCTTTTAAGTTTAAAATAAAATAAAAATTTTTACAAAAAAAAAATAGCTGTTAGAACAGCAACTAACTGTTAGCAACAGCTGTTTCGAAAAAATACTTATTTATTTATTTACTATTTTCATTGTAAAATGCAATTTTTATTTATTTTTATAATAAAAAAATGAAGAAAATGATATAACCGAAATATAACTTGAAAATAATCGAATAAATTAGACACCGAAATACCATGGCAACACATCTGACAATATGCGATGTAGCTAATAAATACAGGACACTGTTAAAAAGTTTCACTTAATAACCAGTAGATGGTGTAACATGTCCATTATGTAGTGTTATGATTTCCCAATGATTTAACATTAGAACGTACAAATGCGGAAGTAGCACAGTAAGTGTTGTGAGCTCCGAACGTATATATACGTCAATAGCAGTTAAAGGGTTAAATAAATGCGCTGGATGGTAAGAATATTTTTTTAGTCTAGTTAGTACACGCTACCACTACAAATGCATCAACTGTGAAACACTACTAACTCATTCATTCTCCCACTACTATAACAATGCACTGCATTTCTTCCAACTACATGGAGCTGCGACTCAAGCAATATGTACCATAGTAAACTAACAACTGCTCAACTATAAAAAGTTACTCTCTGTCGTTATAAGACCAAAAAAAAATGGCTGATGAAATATATAACAGAGCTATGAGAGCAAGTATTGGCAACATTGCTGGCAAGTCATTGGCTAGCTATGAAGTGGATGAGGGGAAGAATGCATATGTTACAAGCTCATCAACGCTGAAAAATAGTATAGTGATGATGTATTTAAATAATTCTCGTATTTCGACTATTTTGAAGAATATTTGAATAAAGGCGAACAAATAAACTACTCACAAACCGCAGTTTACAGATTCAGAATAATTCAAAAAACATGTTTTTTAGTGATTGGTCTGTTTGTATGTGAACAAAATCTCAAGAACGAAATAGTGTATGAAGTTGAAACTTGGAACTTAAGGGGATAGTCAACTCAAGAAGATGATTTTTTAAAATTTTGATTGCTTTTTGCATTTATTTGAAGTTTAAAATTTTTTGAATCACATTTGTTTACTTTTTTTGTACATTGACAAAAAGTTATAAAAATTTCTGTTTAAATAAACCTCACTAGCAAGGCAAGTGAAATTATTCCTTCAACTTTTAAGTTTTCCAGAAATGTGGTTTTTACATGATTGTACATTCTTGGGAATTAAAGATTTTGGTTAGTATTGGAGATATTTGGATGATGTTTTTTTCCAAATGGTCATAAAATCTTGCTCTATTATCTGTGGAATGATTATTACAAAATCCGTAATAGGGATTTAGTTAAAAAAAATTGTGAATAAATAAAATAAATCTTTTTGAAAATATGGTTTTTCTTCAATAAATTTCTTGTAAGAAAAAATACATACAAACACATACAACAGATAATAGAGAGCAATTTTCTGTATTTTGTAGCATAAAAATCATGTTGATATCTTTCTTGGTTGCTGAGATATTTGATTTCCCGTAAAAGCCCGCTATTTCAACCTCACCCTTATATTAGGGGCTGTAATTAATTTTTTGGCTTGGTTCAAATGGTAGATCATTACTAGTAAATTACTCTTTCATTTAAAATAAATAACGATAAATTATAGCCAGAAACTTTGATTAGCATTTTCTGGATTGACTACCCCCTTAAGGTAGGTACTAAAAAGGAATCCGACACAAACATTTACATCAAACTTGTTCCACCGGAAGTAGTACTTTATTTTTTAATTTTTCTCTTTTTTACAATTTTTTTTAAAAATTGCCTCATTTACTACATTTTTCATGTTCTACAATAGGATAAGCGCAGTGTCTGCTGAAATTGGTGGAGGGGGACAATGTTCTTGTAGTAAAAATGGGTTTTTTTTAAGATTGCAGCCTTAATATATATTTTAACGAAAAAGTGTATGTAATTAAAGTTGTCATTCTACAACTTTTATTCCAAACATTTTTTCTTTGCTTACTTCATTAATAAGTGATTTTCTCCACTTTGCTCATCAAAATTGGTAATTAATGATATTCTTTAAGATTATGACCTTAGTAGGCCTATGCATTTTAGGACAAAAGTGCATATAACCTAAATTATAGGAAATTAAAAAATCTACAACTTTTATTACAAGCATTTTTTTACTGAGCCTGTTTAGTGTCAATTAGTGATTTTCAATATTTTTAAGTCGAACAGAGGTTGCTTTGAATTTGGCGTCATTCATTCATGATTAGAATTAGGTTGTGTTTTTAATTTTACATTGATAATTAATGATTAAATATAGGTTATATTTTTCTTCATTTACATTGGCAAGAGCAAGTCATGTGAGTGTTTCACACTAATTTTTACTTTATCTTGCCTATATGAATATATAGGAAGGAAAGTATTATTTTCTTGTCGATTTTTCGAAATCGAGTTTTCACCGGATCTATATGTTTTCAGACCCCCTGAACCCAAAAAACGTGTTTAGCAATTGGTCTGTGTGTGTGTGTACAAAATATCTCAAGAACAAAACATCGTACGAACTTGAAACTTAAACCTTAAGTTACATACCCTTACTGGACCCGACACGAACATTTTCATCAAAATCGGTCAACCGGAAGTAGTAGTTTATTAGTGTAATTCTTCACTTTATTGCGATTTTCTCTAAAACTGGTCCTACGATTTTTTTTAAAACCGCCTGGTTTACTAAATTTTTTATGCTCTACAAGATAGGGTAGGTGCCATCTTGGCTGAAATTCTTGGTAAGGGTGTTTTCACGTAAAAACTTTGTTTTTTTAAGATTACGGCTTTAATATGCATTTCAGCGCAAAAATGTATATAATAAAAGTTGTAGACAATTTTAAATCCTACAACTTTTATTTCAAATTTTTTTTTGTATAGTGCTTAGTTTAGCGGTAATTAGCGATTTTCTGTTTTTTCTCACGAAAACGTGTGAAAAATCGATTTTTTTAAGATTTCAGCCTTACTATGCATTTTACGACAAAAGTGTTTATAATCAAATTTATAGCAAATTAAAAGATCTACAACTTTTATTTAAAGCTTTTTTCTCTACAGAGCCTAGTTTAGCATGGAAGAGTGATTTTCCGTAATTTTAAGCCAAACTGAGGTTGATTTTCATTTTGTGTCTTCCAGTCATTATTAAAATAAGGTTATGTTTATTGAGGTTAGTTTTTTGTTTATTTCTAATGTTTTATTACTAGTTTTAGAATTATTGTTAATTATTAGCATTGGCAAGAGAAAGTTGTGTGAGTGTTTTACACCAGATTTTTTTAATTTTACATTGATATTAATGATTAAATATAGGTTATATTTTTCTTTATTTACATTGGCAAGAGCAAGTCGTGTGAGTGTTTCACACTAATTTTTTTTGTTTTTTAACAGCTGGGAGTACTGAATTAGTTATACGACAGGGTCAAACTTCTGATGGACCACTCTTAGAAACCGTAAGACATCCAATGGCTCAGCTTACTGGATCTAGATCTCGCTCTCACATAAGGGAACATGTAATTCCGCTTAATACAGGATACTACGTTAGTCTGAAAGGCTCATTCAATATAGCTTCTAGATTGGCTATTGTGTACAGTGCATTTACATACATGGGTAAGTTGGATAATTTATTACTGGCGCCAATTTTTACTTTCTCTTGCCTATATGAATATACAGGGGGATTCACGAAGATATGCAAAAACTTTTGGAGCTCATTGTACATGTAAAAATAATGAAAAAAGTTCATATAAACATGGGTCCAGAAATCCTTCGTTACCGAGTTACGACTAGCAAAAGTTTCGTCCGGATTTCAGCTCACCAGGTGAAATGAGGTCTTCCTGAAATTCTGGTAAGATGATTAAGGGGCGAATTTAATCATTTCTCATGGTTTTTGATCTGATAAATTGAATAAAACAGGTCCCAGAACTGTAAGTTAAATAGTTTTTAAGAAAACCAGTGATAAATTCAAAAAATGGAGTGAAAACACATTTTTTCATCTTTGGAGAAGAATAACTTTGTTATTTCACCAAGAAACAGTTAAAATTTTTGAATAAAACATGTAGAAAATTTTATTCTGAACAAAGCGGTGTAAATAAAGTACACAGAAAGTGAATTGATGTTTGATAAAATGAATTTTTATTCATAACAGTACAAAGTAAAATTAACCGGAAAAACAAAGATTAAAAAATGTGTTTTTTTCACTCCATTTTTTTGCATTTGACACTGTTTTTCTCAAAAACTATTTAACTTACAGTTCTGGGACCTGTTTTATTCAATTTATCAGGTCAAAAACCATAAGAAACGATTGAATTCGCCCCTTAATCTACCTTACCACAATTTCAGGAAACCTCATTTCACCTCGTGAGCTGAAATCTTTCGCTAGCCGTAACTCTGTAACGAAGCATTTCCGGACCCATGTTTATATAAACTTTTTTCATTATTTTTACATGTACAATGGGCTCCCAAAGTTTCTGCATATCTTCGTGAATCACCCTAGGAAGGAAAGTATTGTTTTCATGTCGATTTTTCGAAAGCGAGTTTCCACCGGATCTACACGTTTTCAGACCCCCTGAACCCAAAAAAACATGTTTTTAGCTATTGGTCTGTGTGTGTGTGTAAACAGAATATCTCAAGAACCGAACATCCTACAAACTTAAAACTTAAGTTACATACCACTACCGGACCCGACACGAACATTTTCATCAAAATCGGTCAACCGGAAGTAGTAGTTTATTCGTGTAATTTTCCACTTTTTTGCAATTTTTTCAAAAACTGGTTCTACGATTTTTTTTAAAACCGCCTGGCTTACTAAATTGTTTTTGCTCTACAAGATAGGGTAGGCGCCATGTTTGCTGAAATTCTTGGTAAGGCTGTTTTCACGTAAAAAAATTGTTTTTTAATATTACGGCTTTAATATGCATTTCAGCGCAAAAATTTATGTAAGAAAAAATGTAGAGAATTTAAAATCCTACAACTTTTATTTCAAACATTTTTTTGTATAACACTTAGTTTAGCAGTAATTAGCGTTTGTCTGTTTTTTTCTCACGAAAACATGTGAAAAATCAATTTATTTTAAGATTTCAGCCTTACTATGCATTTTACGACATAAGTGTTTATAATCAAATTTATAGCAAATTAAAAGATCTACAACTTTTATTTAAAGCTTTTTTCTCTACAGAGCCTAGTTTAGCATGGAAGAGTGATTTTCCGTATTTTTAAGCCAAACTGAGGTCGATTGTCATTTTGCGTCTTTCATTCATGATTAAAATAAGGTTATGTTTTTTGTTTATTTTTAATGTTTTATTACTATTGTTAAGTTATATTGGTCATTATTTGCATTGGCAAGAGAAAGTCGTGTGAGTATTTCATGCCAGGTTTTTTTAAATTGTTATCTATTATTTCCTTTGTCTGATCATTTATTCAGATGTCAGAAACTACAAGAGATAGCAACAAACAGTTTTCAAATCCGTAATTTACATAAAAAATTAGTGGGCATGGATTTGATTTGAAGTTCCGGTTTTGACTGGAAGTGCCCCATAACCAGAAGTCAAGAAATCAAAGTCGGAATTTGGAAACAAAAATAATGTAATTCGATTCCTCTTGAATGAGTAGCTTTCTTATGAAAGCTTTGTGGGCTTGATTTTATTATGAGAAGGATAACCCCCTAGGAGTTAAGTGAACACGCCATGTCACTTCTTGGGCTGACTTCTTTTCTTTAGGAGAAATTGCTACTGGCCTTTCATGAGACCCGTTTTCTCATGAAAGGGATTTTATTAATATTACATTTGCCGCCTCTGGAGCATAAGGGTAAGCGCATAGTGAACACTGGTCGCTTACAAGCGGGAGCCTGCTAGTAGAAATAGGCCATTATATTTTAATCGGACGTCTCACAGTATAAACGCTGGTGTAGAAAGCTGCGCGCTGGTCATCTGCGCATATCAGCTCACTGGTTATAAATATGTATTTCAAAGTAATCACAAGTCTTTCTTCTGGTAATATTGGTTGCTTAATGCCCATAACGGGCAGGTGGAGTGTTAAATTAATTGCACTCGATCTGTTGGTTCCAGGGCTACAAAAAATAGTTCTGTTTCTTATCATATAGTCAGCCAATTATATGACTGAAATATTTAAGAACAGAAGAGGTAGAGGTGTAAAAGACACTAGTCAGAGTTATCTCCTCTGAGAGTAATGAATTTCACTATGCAGCCAGACCCTGTGGTAAATGAAGTGAAGGTGTCATTTGCAGGGTGGAAAATATGTGCTTTTCAGAGGGCCTGGCATGCTGATAAGCATACTCTTTCAACTCGGTGAGGAAGGCAATTGTAAACCACCTCACTCCTCGTTTTTACTTTGTAAAACCTCTAGGGGTTCAAACCAGCCTTTCGGCTGTTGACCTAAACAACAACAACAACAATTGGTTGCTTGTGGAAGTTGCACCATTGTTTTTGAAAACGAGTTCTACTTTAGACAATATAAAATTAAACGTTTCCAGAGTCATTCTCATGCATTTAAAAAACCTGTCTCTATCTTTTTTTTAGTTTTGGAAAAAGATGATTATGCTGAACAATTTTCTCTTCTTATTAATGTCACTAACGGTATTGTCTTTAAAAGATAACAATTTAATTTTCCATTAGGAATAATTCATCATGACTGCTGCTACTGGAACTCATGTTGACCAACAACTAAATGAAGGTTAAGCGCGTAGTTACATGCTCCCACTATGCGCGTTCTCCGCTTAGTTTAGCGGTAATTAGAGATTTTCTGTTTTTTTCTAACGAAAACGTGTGAAAAATTGATTTTTTTAAGATTTTGGCCTTCAAATGCATTTTACGACAAAAGTGTACATAATCAAATTTATAGCAAATTAAAAAATCTACAACTTTTATTTAAAACATTTTTCTCTTAAGCCAAACTGAGGTTGATTTTCATTTTGCATTCACTCATGATTAAAATTAGGTTATGTTTATTGAGGTTAGTTTTTTGTTTATTTCTAATGTTTTATTACTAATGTTAGGTTTGTTGTTAATTATTTGCATTGGCAAGAGAAAGTTGTGTGAGTGTTTCACACCAGATTTTTTAATATTCACTTGTATTTATTTACGACCTTTTAGAGGTTGAAAAAAATGGCTCTCGTACAATAGTATGTACCTTGTACTAAATTGGACCCAGGACGCTAAGAGACCGGGTCATTAATAATAAAGCAGCTGATGCAACTTCAAATAAATTTTTCTTAATTGGTTCCAGATTGTTTTACTGGATCAGACTTTTTGTGCCAAAATCATCGCTGTATTCCAGCTATTTTAACTTGTGATGGATTTGACCATTGCGGAGATGGCAGTGATGAACCTGAGACTTGCTCTAGAGGTAAGTAAACGTGTGAACATACTGAAATAAATTTCATTTTATGAAGTTCAATATAAATTTTAAGTTTTTTTGTTTTTTTTTCTTTTATTTCAGGTTTTATGTATCATGATCAATTTTTACTTTCTCTTGCTCTATATGAATATATAGGGAAGGAAAATATTGTTTTTGTATAGATTTCTCGAATTTGAGTTTTCACTGGAAATACAGATTTTCAGGCCCCTGAACCCGAAAAACATGTTTTTAGTGATAGGTCTGTGTGCGTGCATGGTTGTGTGTGTGTGTGTGTATATATATGTGTATGTGTGAACAAATTATCGTATGAAGTTAAGGTACAACTAGGGTAACCGACAAAAGCATTTTCAACCTGACAAAATTGGTTTACTGAAAGTACAATATTTGAACAACTTTTCACTTTTTTGCGATTTTCTCAAAAACGGCTCTTACAATTTTTTTTAAATCACTTTATTTACTATATATTTTTTCTCTACAAGGTAAAGTAAGTGCCAGGTCCGCTGAAATTCTTGTGGAGGCTATGTCCTCTTGGTAAAAAATTGTTTTTTAAGATTCTGGCTTTATATGCATTCTAGGAAAAAAATGTATATTATCAAAATTGTAGAACATTAAAAAATCTACAACTTTTATTTCTTATTTTTTTCTACGTTTAGTTTAGCATCAGTTTGTGATTTCCTGAATTTAGTTTAATTTCAATAATTTTTAAATTACGATTATAGATAAATAAAAAAAAAAATTTCTGGTTATAAACCTAGTAATTTTAAATTTATAAACATCCAAGGGTTGAATACCCTTTTAAACCTCCCAGGGGTACATTTTGGAAATTGTTAAAGACAATAATATAATTAAGGAATAATACGAGGGTCATTCGTAAAATAAGGTTCCCATGATTTTTAAAAATAGACAGCTATATTTTTTATCTTAGTGTTATACATCAATTTAAAGCTTAAAACTTGCGCTATTTTTCAACATAATCGCTGTTTCTGTCCAAAAACTTTTGCAGACGATGCTCCAACTTTTCTATCCCCATGTTGTAGAATTCTGCCGCCAATCCTTTGAGGAATCGAGTAACCTCTTCCTTGACTTCATCATCGGTACTGAAGCATAGGCCACCCAAGTATTCCTTTAATTTTGGGAATAAGTTATAATTACTTGGGGCTAGGTCCGGGCTGTAGGGAGGGTTCACAACAGTCCAGCCAAAATATGTCAGCAGTTCTTGAGTTTGATGTAAGACATGAGGTCGAGTGTTGTCATGGAGAAGCCTCACACCACTGGACAATCTTCCTCTCCGGCAGTTCTGGGTCGCGCGTCTCAGTTTTCTTAATGTGTCGCAATATCTGTCAGAGTTTGCTGTTGTTCAATGATGAATGTCAATAGGTGAAATCCGTTTTGCATTTAAAAACGTATCACAGCGCGAATTTCGCATCTGGCGGTAACAGTGATAGGAAACTCCATCTTCGAAGGCTGCTAGGCCGGCACTGATCGACGTAGCGAGGTGGGAGTGGTGCGGAAAAAGAGAGGGAGAGCTGATGAGTAAGACAGTGTTGCCAGATTTTTCCCAGCACATCGCATTCTGTCTCGGCAGCTTAGGGCACCTTATTTTATGAATGACCCTCGTAATTAATATCCAAAAGTAATTACTTTTTCTTCATTTTTTCCAGAATGGGAAGCTCAACCAGTTGACAGACGTTGGTATTCACACACACCAAATTATTATTTTCCAAAGATGGAACGGTATCCTGATTTAAAAACAGCCACCATGGTTTTCATTATCAGCAGTATTGGTAAATAAAATTTAATTATTTTAACTTTTGTGTTGCATAATGTTAACATAATTGGTTAAGGGTGCCTCTGTTTGTGGTATTGTATACTATATTACAAACAGGAGGTCCTGGGTTTGATTCGTAGCTAGGGTCAGGAAATTATAAATTTTTTGTATAAATCAACCAATTTCTGGTGCTAAAATATGCTGAAAAACATCTGTTGGGGAGGTTGTTTTTGGCATACTCTGTTTAAATGGCTAAATTTAATTAAAATTAATAGATGCAACTTCCAGATTGGAATACAGAATACAGAAAAAATGTTTTGTTACTAAAAATTACGTACACTTGTGTCTATTTTTCGACATAAAGTCTTAATTGCGATCTCATTTCTGCTTGACGGTCAGGCTATTGATGTAATTTTCAGATACTACATTAGCAGATATAATTATGATAAAAAAGCAGGGCGACTACCAGCAGACTGGAAGCTGTTGAGATCTGACTGCAGAGACAGTTCTTGGGGATTTCGTGGATCCGTAGGGTCACCAATGTGGAAGTCCTACAGAGAATAAATAAAGGCCCTGAGGTTCTTAACATGTTCAGTGCGGCAAATGCATTTATGCGGTTCATTGAACACTACCAGGTGACTGGCAAATGCAAAAATGCGGCCAGTATGTGTTTTATTATCTCTTCTTTCTACATTCAGTCAGAGTGAATAGTATTTCTATTATCGTGCAATAGGTAAATTTAAAATTATATAAAAAGGTTCAATCTATGCCTGTATGTGGTTCTTGAACAGACATCAGAGGTTTTTTTGACGGAATTTTAAAAACTGATATACTTACAACTCAGTTTGAAGTTTTTCGTGAAATTTTATTTGTTACTCATAAATTATTAGTTTTAAATGAAATACGAGGTGTGGCTATTAAATAACGACACTGACATTGTAAAAAATTTATTTTAATTTTATACGTTATCACTTATTGTCGCCTTCAATATACACTTCTTCTCTATCCCTACAATGCTCCTTGTGAATTTTCCATTGTTGGAAACAGTGCTGGAAGTCAACTTCTGTCAGCTCCTTCAGGACACATACCGCTTTCTCTTTTACAGCTTCCACAGACTCAAATCTTGTCCCTTTTAATCCAGATTTCACCTTAGGGAACAGGTAGAAGTCACATGCAGCAAGATCTGGTGAATAAGGTGGATGTTCTAACACTGAGATGCTGTATTTGGCTAGGAACCTCTTGACAGATAACACGAAATGAGCTGGCGCATTGTCTTGGTGGAGAACCCATGATTTGTCTTTCCACATTTTGGGGCGTTTTTTCTTTACTCTTTGACTTAGTTTAGAAAGTACCTCAAGGTAGTAATATTGATTAGTTGTTTGACCTTCAGGAACCCAGTGAAGGCACACAATCCCATAGATATCAAAAACAATCATCTTTGCTTTAAATTTTGACTTTCTCATTCGAGCTTTTTTGGCTCTCGGTGAAATTCGGCTCTTCCAGTGCATGGATTGGCGCTTCGTTTCCAGATCATAAGTAAAAAACCACGTTTCATCACATGTTATTATCGTTTCCAAAAAATTTGGGTCATTTTCAATCGCGTACAAAGTGTCAATACAAACATTTTTGCGAGCTTCATTTCAAACATTTTTGAGCAGCACGTGTCCTGAAGGAACTGACAGAAGATGACTTCCAGCACTGTTTCCAACAATGGAAAATTAGCATGGAACATAGTAGGGTTAGAGGAGTGTATATTGAAGGTGACAATAAGTGATTATGTATAAAATAAAAATAAAATTTTTTATAACGTCAGTCTCGTTATTTAATAGCCACACCTTGTATTATTGATTATTATTATGTCATCTATATTCTTATAATCACATAAGAAAACCTGAGCATTTACTCGATTTTTCTGTTTTCTAGTCATAGTAATAGTATAAAAATTTATTTTATGATATTATTTGCATTATAATTACTCGGTTAGACAAAATTAATTGTAGTAAATATTAAGTATGACAAAAATAATTAAATTTTTGTTTACGAATTTAATGGCGTTGAGCTACTTTACCATTGAAGTATTGCTCTGTCACAGCGAATGACCTTGCGTCTTTCGGGCCGCATTGAACGTGTTAACGCTGTTAAGTGTCGTAAGCTGCAGTATCTCAGGCACATCATGAGAAATCATGAAAAGTATCGAATACTGTAGCGCATTCTGTAAGGATAGAGAGATGGAATGAGACCTCCTGGTCGAAGAAGACTTTCATGGCTTGACAATTTGAGGGCCTGGTTTGGGAAGAGCTCCGCATAGTTGTTCCGTATTTGGAGCAATAGGGTTAGATTACCCATAATGATCAATAATATCCATTGCAGATAGTCATGTTAAGAAGATGATGATAAAAAATCTGGAGTACTATAGTACCTAATTTTTATTCACTCAATGGTGTTTGCAAATCTAATTTTAATGCAATTCCTCTAAGGCTAGCAACTGCACCTGTGCTCCGCACTGGTACAGTTGTTAGTATGAATTAAATTAATTATGATTTCTGTTTAATCTGTAGGTCTTATAATGTTAATTGCAGCGTTAGTTATATTGCTGTATCGTATGGGTGCTCGTGCACGCCAGCAGAGGGAACTGCAGAACCGTCTTCAAACAATCAGTGAACTTCTTGGTAAGCTAATTATTAATACTATATTAAAGGTATTACACTCCCATTTTAGTAAATAACATGAAAAGTTAGTAATGCTTTAGACCTACTGTAAAAATATTAAATTTTTCACTGAGCTATTACAGCTGTTGTATAACTTGTGTTTTACCTTTTTTTATATTATCCCTGTTCACACTGGTAATCTAATTTTAGATGATGCCGAATGGATTGTGGTTGGGGCGATAAAACGTGCTTCTGCAAGGTCAGTATAAGTCGGAAACCGGTAAATATTGTTTTTTTCTAGTAGGGATTTTTTAACGCATCTAATAGTGTTTACAGAAATAGAATATCATAATAGGGAAAATTTTTATTCCCTCTATAGTGTGTAGGTAGCATTGATGGTTTGGAAATTGTTTGTTTTGAATGGAAATCCATGTAGCTCATGTGTAAGTCAACGTACATGCATGTTCTTTAGTTTGTGTTGAAGCTATGACGATTCGGTTTCGGCGTTTGCCCTTGAAAAGCAAAGACCAGTCCATTTTAATTTTCAGGAGGGGGTTTACCATCACAGAGGTAAAAAATTCGACACTTTGCCGGGTTACAAAGGACGTGTAACAGCTTCTATCAAACCGCACCTACAGAATTTTTCAAAATACGTGGTTGTAGGGAAAAGAATTTTCTAAATTGCTTTGCTTACAGCTGTAACGTAAATATGATAGTGGCTCTGTGACAACACCGTAAATAATGTAAAATACCATTCCTTCATGCTTCCCTGTGATGTGAAAATGGACTCATGTTGAACATTTTGTAACATCGTCAAATATTTACGGAAATTTAAATAAAAAATAACATTTATTCCAGCAAACTCTTGTCTACAAAACATGTTTTATAAATTTTTTTGCTTAACTGAAATTTAAGCCCGTTATAGTAAAAAATATAAAGTAAACACAAAAATTTTCGCAGTTGAAAATTTTACTCACCTAAACACAAAGAATTATCAAGCAATTTTGTTGTAATTATATTCAAAAGGTGTGTACGTATTACATGAATCAACTGTAATATTTTCAGAATTTTTCATCAGTAGATAAAATATTAGATAAAAGTTGTTTTGAGAGCGCGTTTTGAATTTTGCAATTCTTCTGTTTAACAAGTAACAGTCCGTTTCCAAAGGGTTAAAATCCTACTTTCTATTTTTTTAAATTTTAGTTTCAATTTTATACAGGTACTCTGATTATGACGGATCCACCAAAACATGTCAGATATATATACAAAAAAGGTAAAAAACGAGTAACATAACAGCTGTAACAGGTCAGCTGTAAAAAAATTATATATACTTTACAGTAGGATTGAAAGTAGCTGCAAGACGGGTTATGAAGATATATTTAAAATTATTTTTGACATAAATTAATTTTATTATTTTTTTTATCAAACATCCTATGTAGGATTTTTAAACAGCCGTATTATTTAAAATTGAAATATATATTAAGTTTTGGGATAAATTGATATACCTATCGTATTGTTAGCCTTTCAAATTGACAGTAGAGATCGACTGCCATTTTAGTTTTTTCATTATATCTTTATAGTGATTAACTATTGAACAGTATTTGTATTTCTCTTCCTTAACAGATGGAGCTAGAATTGAAGAAGTTGTTGCACCTCCAGATGAGCCACCAGATTATGAGGCACCTCCTGATTATGAAGAAATAACAAAAAGTGCTACAGGTAGTGCTCAGCCTAAACGAAAAAGACGGAGACGAAGTCGATCAAGCCCAGGTCCTCGTACGTAAGTAATTTTATTGAATCTGGTGTGATTATTTTATAGAACTGAAGGAAAATGAGAAAAACTCGATTTCAAAAAATCAACATGAAAACAATACTTTCCTTCCTATATATTCATATAGGCAAGAGAAAGTAAAAAATTCTTTAACAAATAACATTCTCTTAAATTATTAATTTTAAATTCGACGACACATTTACGTTTCTTTTGGTGAAACTTTTTATAATTAATTAGTTCCTTCTTTGGCAGTGACTGGTAGCAGAATGATTGTGCTGTTACACCTCGTGGAAACGGCTTTAAATGAGGTGAACATAAAATAAAAAAAGTTAAAAAAAAATAAAAAAAAGGAAGCCTAGAAATGTGGTTTGTGAAAGGAAAAACAAAATTTAACCAAGTAATAATTACATCAGAAGAAAATAATTTAATAATAATAAAAAAATTTAAGTTAACAAGAAAGACCCAAAAGATACAATAAATTGCATGCAAAAGTAATAGATGGCTTATAATTTTGCCCCAAAATAATTAATTTAATAATAAATTTATAATAATTTAATAAATTAATAATTAATTTAATAAGAAAATAATTAAATTAATTGACACAAATTCAAAAAAAACTTAAGAGAGAGAGAGTTATTAATTTAAATTGATACAGTTCCAAAATTTCTTAATGAGAAAAATTATTAATATCTTCAAAATAAAGTTTTTAAATTTTTGAATGGCTTAAATAAAAAATATGGAGAGACTCCATGTTAACAGAATTACATATACATCAGATTGCAAAAGATGGGTGCACCCTGCTAAAACTAGCCAAAAAAATTTTGGTTGTCGACAACCCCCAAAAAAAATTTTATACAACTCATGAATTGGCATACATGTATCAAAATGACTTAATTATCATATTATATTATCATTTGCTTTTGGTAAAAAAAATTAACAAAATGTTTAACACTTTACTCTTTTAAATGTCAAAATTAGTTCACCCAAAAACAAGTCTTCAGAATTAGTAGAAAGTAGTTGACCTTATGATGCTGAGAAAGAAATCCTTTGGTCATAACCAAAAGTAGGTTGAAGAAAATCCCAAATGATAAATAAATTAAATGAAATGTACATTACCGATATCCAAAAACTTGCATAATAAAGCTGTTATAAAGTGGTATTGCAGAGCGTGGTTACGTTCTTTCATTTTATATTGTTGCTAGAGGTGTGGTTGTGGAAAGAAGTTCTCTATTGTTGGAAATTTCAGGGCTGTGTGTGGGTTTTATTATGGCTGCTGTGAGTGGTACTTTTTCTATAGATCAGGGTAGTGTCCCAGTTCCGAATATTGTAGGTGTTTCGGATGTCTTGCCCCAATCGCCTAATATGCCTGTCCCTTCTAATGAAGGTGACGTTAGGACATTAGCTGCTGGGGGATTATGTAATTCTCTATACGGTAAACTGCCGCACCCCGCAGAAAAATTATTAAATACGTTGCCAGTGTGCAACGGTTTTGATGTTGATAATTTATTAAGACTGTTTAAGATTTCTATTAATTTACTCGAGTCATTTCCTGATATAAGAAGAAGTATTCTTTCGCTTTTGTTGCCCTATGTCGCTAGCCCTTTGCGGGATTTTCTGGTCAAGCATATGGATAGCCAGTCCTTCCGTCACTTTCAGCAGGATGCGTTGTTGGCATTTGTCCCTGCTAGGCAATTGGTCCAGCTAAAACAAAATTTGTTTTTAAGATGTCAAAGGTCCGGGGAGGATTTGCATCGGTATGTTTCTGACGTTAAGGAGGCCGCGTCTGTTTTACAGCTCGATCTGGCGGAGATAGAGATTGTTAATACTATTTTGGATGGGCTGTCCCCTGAAACTAGATCCTGTCTTGTAATGTGTACTCGACCCACTAATTATATTGAACTGAACCAAATGTGTGTTCAGGTGGTGAATACCATGTTCACAGATCGTCAGCGGCAGAGAATTCAGCCCGACACGGTTAAGTTTGACTCTAGACCTAAAACTATTCCGGTATGTCATTTTTGTCGCAAACCCGGACATATCGTCGCTAATTGTTTCAAGAAGGCTGCAGTTGATAATAAGAATGGTAACTTCTCTGGAGCGAACGTCTCAAAAAAAACTAATTTGCCACGAGGTCGATCAAGTTAGCCTTCCTCGTTCTATTGTTGTCAAGTCTAACTCATCTAATGCATATGTCCCTACGTGCTATTTATGTGGTGTTATAGGCCATTATATATGGAAATGTCAGCATTTTGTAAAAGGTTTAAATCGTTTTCGCGTTATTGATTCCAATAAATTTGTTGCCGGTCGCGTCTGTGCCGTAACATCTGTCGTTGGTAATAATTATAGTAGTTGTGTTAAATGGCCCAAATATGTGACCAATATTCTGGAACATAAACGCGACAACATTATCGACGCGAATAGGGTAAGGTGTCGCCCTAAGGTCAATGTTGTTTTCGATTCATGTGAGATTCCTGCCTTGTTGGACTCAGGATCAGTTAGATCATTTATGAGTCTTGCTGTTTTCAATAGCATTAACAATGTGCGTAATATTAAAAATATTAAAGAATCTAATCTCGTGTGTTCTTCTGCTACTAATTCCAAACTAGATATTATATACGAAGTTTTGTGTAAAATTAAAATTGATCAGTTTACCTGGTGTTTCCCTGTTCTTGTTGCTGGTAACCTGGCTTGTCCATTTATACTAGGTTCCGATTTTTTTATTCATACTGGTCTCGTTTTGGATTTGTCTGCATCTTCTTTTCATTTTAAATTCCGCCCTAAATTTAAAATGTGTTTATCCAATACTCAAGTTTCATCCATTTCTTATGTTCAACCGGATCAATCGCCCGACTCTATTTCTTCTGACTGGCATGTTCTTGTACAACATCTTGATCCTTTGCAACGTGAACGTGCTGTGGAGTTGTTTAAGGCGTTCCCTAATGTGCTTACCACTCGTTTGGGGTTAACACATCTTATTGAGTATGACATCAAGTTGTCTAGCTGTACCCCTGTTAAATCCCACCCATATGTTTTGGCGCCGCCTAAGATGACCCTGTTGCGCGGTTTAATTGACAAGATGTTGGAGCAGGGCATCATTGAGCCGAGTAATTCTTCCTATGCCAGTCCGGCTTTTGAGGTCGCCAAAGAAGATAAAAAGCCTCGGATGGTAATCGATTACCGCAAGTTGAATAAGTTTGTCGATATTGAGGCTGTCCCCCTTCCTAACCTCCATTCCTGTTTTGATTGGTTTGGGAAGGCCAAATATTTCACCGTTTTAGATTTAAACTCTGCTTATCACCAAATCCCCCTTTCTAAAAATTCTAAACACGTTACCAGTTTTTGCACACCATGGATGCTGTATAAATTTACACGGATTCCCTTTGGTTTGGCCACTGGTGGCCAAGTGTTATCTAGGCTATTAGATAAAATTTTTCATGATGTGAAATTCAAGTATGTTTTTAATTTTTTGGATGATGTCCTAATATTCTCCGAGGATTTTGATACTCATCTGTCACATGTTCAAGATATTCTTAGTCGACTTTCACGTGCTGGTTTAACTGTTAATCCTAGTAAGGTTAAGTTTGCCGTGTACGAGGTGGGTTTTCTTGGACACTTGATCTCTGCGGGAGGTATTCGTGTTGATCCCGATAGGACTCTTGCTATTCAAGGTTTTCCCGTTCCTAATAATGCTAAGGCTGTATCCAGGTTTATAGGCATGGTGAATTTTTTCCGCAAATTTATACCTCGTTTTTCTGATATTGCCGCCCCCCTCAACGCTCTCCGTGGAAAGAAAGCCAAGTTTAACTGGACGGAAGAGACTCAGAAGGCTTTTGTTGCATTAAAGGACGCTATTTGTCACCCTCCGGTGTTGGAGAATACCTGATTTTGACCGGCCTTTCATTTTACAAACTGATGCGAGTTCCAACGCCTTGGGTGCTGTGTTATTGCAGGAGGTCGATGGTTCGAGACAGCCTATTGCTTATGCTTCGCGAAGTCTTACTCATCAGGAGAGAAAAGGTTCGGCGTACGAGCTTGAGTGCCTAGCCGTGGTCTATGGTATTGATAAATTTAGGCCTTATCTGGAGCACAGGGAATTTGAGCTAGAAACCGATAACCAAGCGCTATCCTGGCTGCTTGCTAGGCCAAGATCTTTGGGTAAGCTTGGGAGGTGGATTGCTAAGATAATGAGCATGAAGTTTAATGTTACCCACATTAAGGGCACGCAGAATGTTATTGCCGACACCTTGTCGCGCATGTTTGAAGAAGACGATGGGAGCGGAGAAGATGAGAATGTGGAATGTTTTCCTATTTTAACCGATTTCCCGTTAGCCTTTTCCGATATTTCGCAACACCAAGTTTCAGATCCCCTTTTGGCTAGTATCATTAAAAATTTGAAAGATGGTTCCGTCTCCGATAAGTATTTTTTGTCTAAAGGTGTTTTATGTGTCCACGCTTTCGGCCCCTTTCCGTCCCGTATTGTTTTACCCGCTACTCTTATTGATATGGTTTTCTCTTACTATCACGATTCACTGTTAGGTGGTCATTTAGGTTTCGTTAAGACACGCCGCAAAATCTCCCTTAATTTTTATTGGCCCTCTATGTCCCGTGATATCGAGCAGCGTGTCAGGTCTTGTGGTGTTTGTGCTACTAGTAAGCCATCACGTAACACTAAGTTAGGTTTTCTTGCCTCATCTGTTCCCGTACGCCCCTTTCACATGTTTCATATTGACCATGTAGGCCCTTTACCCCGTACCCGGGGTGGTAATCGTTATATTTTGGTGGTTGTTGACTCATTTTCTAAATTTACTTGACTTTGTCCCGTGCGAGAAGCCACCGCTAGCACCACCATTAAGGCTCTCCGTGATTATATCTTTCAAAATTTTGGTTTTCCTGAAGTTATCATTACGGACAATGCTTCTTGTTTTACTTCCAATTTGTTTAGGAATTTCTTGTTTTCTGTGGGGGTTAAATTTTCTACCCTGTCCCCTTACCACCCACAGCCTTCCAATGCCGAACGTTTTAATCGTAATTTGAAAGCTGCTCTTATTGCGTACCATTCTCAGTCCCAAACTTCCTGGGATCTGTCTCTTAATTGGTTGCAATTGGCATTTAATACCTCTTTCCATGATTCCATCAAGGATTGTCCTTTTAATATTTTGTTCCGAATCCAACCTTCTTGTCCCTTGTCAAATTTATGGAAAATTAATGATTTACTGCCACGAAATCCTAAGTCTGTTATGGAAGTTTGGAATAGCGCCAAAAATAATCTTGTGAAGGCACGCGAGAAGTTTGCTGGTGTTTATAATAATGGAAGGAGGGAATGCCCTTTTAAAACTGGAGACTTAGTATGGTGTCAGAAGCACAACTTGAGTTCTGCCGTTAACAAGCAGGCCGCCAAGTTAATGACTCGCTGGGCTGGCCCATTCAAGGTGCTTAAGTTTCTGACTCCGGTCACCGTCGAATTAAGTCGTCCGAATGAAGAATGTTGTGTCAGAAAGGCACATGTGTCGCAACTGAAGAAAGCGTACGGTCCGTACCGACCCGAAAATAATCCTTTGGATATGGAAGGAGAAATTGTTTGCGACGAGGTTTGTGATGAGTCCTTGTTTTTCCCGATTGTGTCTTGCCCGAATTTACGAAATTTCGATGTACCCTGATTTTCCTTTGTTTTGTTTGTCGGTTTTGTCAATTATTATTATTATTAGGGGTTTTACTCCTTTTCCTCGTGCACGATGGATTTTCTTTTCTCTGTTTGGTGAATTTTTACTCACGATGTTACCTTGCCGTTTTTGGGGTAGGTTTTGTTCTGCCTTTTCTGGGGTGTCATGGAGACGTCCGTGTCCCCTTCTGTGTCGTCTGTTTGACGATTTCGTCGGGTTTCGGCCCATTGTTTAGGACATAGTGAGTCCGTTGTGGCCTTTTGGCCAATTTTGTTACTATTAGTTATTTGTTTCGGGTGTTAGGTTAGTCGGTTTTGGTTTTGGTTGTGGTTAGTTAGTTTTGGGTGTGCGTGTGTTGGTGCTTTCTTCCCTTGGTTGGGCGGAAACCGCCAGCGCCGCCACTGTGGATCTTTGATGTCTTCTGGGGCTGTTCACCTCTTCCTTTCGTTAGGCGGGTGGTGAGGGGTTCCGGGGGATTATCTTGATCCTTTTTCCCGGCTTTGTCGTTTTGGTCACGCGAGGGTGATGACCTTAACTACACCCGTGGGGTTTTCGTCGCGCCTGGAGGACGACGTTAAATACCTCCTAGTTGGGGGGAAATGTGTCGGTCGCGTGAAGGAGACGACCTTAACTACTCCTGTGGGGTTGTTTTGGGGGGGTCCTTGTCAGTCGCGTTAGGGGACGACTTAAACTCCCCGTTCCCTGTTTGTTCTTCTCGACATGGGCAAACTAAACCTGTATTTCAGGTTTTGTTTGTCCTTGGCGGGGGGAGCTATGTAACGTCATCTCGTTACATGGGACTTGGTTTTGTATTTTGAATTGTCGCGGCGTTGTGACGTCATTCCTTGTGTTTTTGTCAACCCCTGAGCCAACCTATTATTGTGAATAGAGGGGGAGGTTATAGTGCCAACAGTAACTTTACTTCTAGTGAGGATTACATCTGGGGTATTAGCTTTACAACAAAGTAGCATGCTCTGCACGGCTTCGCTCGTGAAACATGTGTAATAATGTTTTTTTAAATAAATATGACACAGAAATTGTACAGCTGCTATATAGATTGATTTTATACTCAAACGTACACACAGACACACACACAAAACATTTTGATAAATTCCCCATGTACGTCTCTCGGTAGTCTGTACAATTATACTGTCTTCAGCAATAGTCCACACACACACACACACACACACACACACACACACACACACACACACACACACACACACACACACACACACACACACACACACACACAAAATGACGTTTTGATAATTTCCCTCGCATACATCTCTCACCATCATCAAACCCCTTCATCTACTTCAACAGCGATACGTACTCACATGTTCACACTTACACACACACACACACACACACACACACACACACATATACATATTTATTAAAATCTTTGTTAGGGCCCTTAAGGTTATCATTTTTGAAAATTTAAAAATGAAATGTTGCTGTGAATATAAATACAAATATGCTGTCAAAATGTCGTGAAAATCCATTCAGTAGCTTTGGAAATTAGCCTGCGCAAAAAAACATGCTTTGTCTTTATAATATTAGTATAGATTACCATTTTCCATAACAACCAGACGCAGTGTTAAATTATTTGCACTCGATCTGCTAATTCCAGGGCTGCAAAAATTAATTCTGTTTCTTACCACATGACCAGTCAATCATATAACTAAAGAATTTAAGAACAGAAAAGGTAGATGTGCAAGAGATACTATTCAGAGTTATCTCCTGTGAGAGTAATGAATTTCATCATTATACAGCCAGACTCTTTGGTGAATGAAGTGAAGGTGTCATTTGCAGAGTGGAAAGTAGACGGTTTTCAGAGAGCCTGGTATGCAGATAAGCGTACTTTTCCACTCAGTAAGAAAGGTATTGGTAAACCACTGAAGTGCTCGTTTTACTTAGTAAAACCTCTAGAAGTTGAAACCAGTCTTTCAGTTGATGACCTAAACAATACACATCACATTACCAGTATTAAATTAGAAGAAATTACTGACATTGTTTTTTTTTGTTTAATGTACGACTGTTTTGCAATTACTGCTAATGCAGACAGTAAAGGATGAAATGAATTTTTGTAACATATGAAAATATGCCGTGCCTCAATGGGATTCAAACCCAAGACCACATGATGAGAGGCGAGCACGTTACCAACTCTGCTAATGCGGCTGGCGTTGACCAATGACAGCTTATTATGGTCTAAAGATGTATCATATCTAATGTGCTATATATTAGTGTGAGGTAATTCCTCTCTGAGTAATATGGAAAGGGGTTTTAAAATTCAAAGAAACCTATAAGGTGTATGGAGGTAGCTAACTAAAAGGTGTTTCAAAAAGGATACAACCATAATGTTAAGAAAGTAGAATTAATGGATAGGTAAATTTCAGATCTCCTTACATATCAGTTGGTAACACGATGCAAGGTTAACAAGTTGTTTCAATTGAAATGTCGTTATTGTGCATTAGTGATATTGCAGTATCCATTCTCTCTGTCAATGACGTAGTTTTCCTAAGACAGATATGTGTTTATTCTTGAGATTTATTTTGCTTATGAATCTTAAAGTGAGTAAATGACAAGTTTCAGTTAAGATTTCCCAATTCTGTTCTAAACTAGTCGACAATCTTGCATTTGTTAAATAAATTTCGTAAAATTGGGAGTATAGAAGATTGCAAAAGGACAGGTTGAACAACAGTGATAACCGTGGAAGTTTTGGAGGATGTAAAGCTTAGTTTAGACGACGCCAGTTGGGAGGCAAGTCAAGTGAGCAAGTTACATTCACCAAGTAAAGACTGGCAAGTACCAAACCAAGTAGTGTTCATACTACGTTGTCGTTTTAGTTTCAAGTGAAGCGCCAAGTAGTGTGTGTGATGGGGAAAAACACGCTGTAAGAAAGTTATAAAACATGTTTCGAGGATATTATTTATTCATCTTTCGGAGGAAATTGAAGATTATCTAGAAAGGATTACTAAGAAAAAGCCATGGGTACAAAAATGGATAGGTTGAAGAAGTACCCATGGGGGATCGGTCATGCTTTTAAGAGAACTTCGATTGGAAGATCCAGGAGAGTACAAGGCTTTATTGAGAATGCCGCCTGACATATTTGATGAAAACAACCAAATACAACAGAAACACAGTAAATATCACGAGGAAATACTGACAACACCAGCTACTTGCACTAGATTACGCAATACACTGACCAAGTGGGTGTTTAGACGGAGCACGTACAAAGGCAAGTCACTTGCTTGTTGTGGTGGGGGAAGGCAAGCTGCCCCGAAAATAGAACACCGGCCAATTCACTTGCCTTGCCTGACAAGTTGCACGGCAACTTGACGGGCCAACGAAAATCATACAAGTAAATGTTCACACTGAGCAAGTAACTTGGAGCAAGTGACTTGCTCACTTGACTTGCCTCCCAACTGGCGTCGTCTAAACTAAGCTTAAAGGAATGTTTGACTTGCCTCCTAGAAAATTGCTCAGGAAATTATTTTCACAGGCTGGGTTTTCATTATCTACTGCTTTTAGTATTATATACATATCTGTATTGTGTTTGACAGGTTACTGGGTCCAGGAAGTTCAAGTGTGACCAACATACAAGCTCGTACTGATGATTCTGATGCTGAATCGCTTCATTTTAGGAGTTTATCACCACAGCTGGGGCTTGGAGTTAATCGTAGTTGTCAAGTGACTCCTATTCCAGATTCTCCACCACCTCCTTATTCTGAAGGATATGCGAAATTAGGTAAGAATTTTAATGAAATAAATTATAAAAATATATATAAATTCCAATTAGTTAGAAAAAAAATCATATGGGTTTCTGAAGATTGTGGAGTTATCAGAAATGATCAAGTTATACTTATATATTTACTCATAATCATCGTCATCTCATAATCGGCGTCGTTTTCATTGTCATCGTCATCTCCAACTTCAACAGCTTTGTGTTTCAATATGTTGATTCACAGTTCATAAAGTTTGATTTTGTATATATATATATTTTTTTCTTCACAGTTTAGAATTTTTGAAACAAACTACTGAGTGTAGTTTATATTTAAATTCTAAAACATTACTCAGATTTTCTCATATTTGCTTAAATTTATTATATTTATTAACTGATTGCAAAAGAAATACTACACTGTTACAAAAAAAAAATATTTACTTGGTTAAGAATTTCCCCGTCAGCAGGTGGAGTGTTGAATTATTTGCACTCGATCTACTAGTTCCAGGGCTACAAAAATTGTTCTGTTTCTTGTCACATGGTCAGCCAATAATGACTGAAGAATTTAAGAACAGAAGAAATAGAGGTGTAAAAGACACTAATCAGAGTTATCTCCCCTGAGAGTAATGCATTTCATTAACTGGCTGACCCTGGGGTGAATGAAGTAAAGGTGTCATTTCCAGGATGGAAAGTAGATTATTTTCAGAGGGTCTGGCATACTGATAAGCATAGTTTTCCAATCAGTGAGGAAGGCTGCTATATAATCTATACAAGGTGTGGCTATTAAGTAACGAGACTGACGTTGTAAAATATTTTATTTTTATTTTATACAAAATCACTAATTGTCACCTTCAATATACACTCCTTCTCTATCCCTACAATGCTCCATGTAAATTTTCCATTGTTGGAAACAGTGCTGGAAGTCGTCTTCTGTCAGCTCCTTCAGGACACGTGCCGCTTTCTCTTTTACAGCTTCCACACTCAAATCTTGTCCCTTTTAATAAAGATTTCATTTTAGGGAACAGATAGAAGATAATAACATGTGATGACACGTGGTTTTTTACTTATGATCCGGAAACGAAGCGCCAATCCATACACTGGAAGAGCCGAACTTCACCGAGAGCCAAAAAAGCTCGATTGAGCAAGTCAAAATTTAAAGCAATGATGATTGTTTTTTTTTATATCCATGGGATTGTGTACCTTCACTGGGTTCCTGAAGGTCAAACAATTAATCAATATTACTAACTTGAGGTACTTTCTAAACTACATTAAAGAGTAAGGAAAAACGCCCCGAAATGTGGAAGGACAAATCATGGGTTCTCCGCGAAACCAATGCGCCAGCTCATTCTGCATTATCTGTCAAGAGGTTCCTAGCCAAGTACAGCATCTCAGTGTTAGAACATCCACCTTATTCACCGGATCTTGAACCATGTGACTTATACCTGTTCCTGTAGGTGAAATCTGCATTAAAAGGGACAAGATTTGAGTCTGTGGAAGCTGTAAAAGAGAAAGCGGCACGTGTCCTGAAGGAGCTGACAGAAGATGACTTCCAGCACTGTTTTCAATAATGGAAAATTCGCATGGAGCATTGTAGGGATAGAGAAGGGAGTGTACATTGAAAGTGACAATAAGTGATTACGTATAAAATTAAAATAAATTTTTTACAATGTCAGTGTTGTTATTTAATAGCCACACCTCGTATAGTAAACCACCTCACCCCTCTCGTTTTACTTAATAAAGCCTGTGAGGTTCAAACCAGCCTTTTGGCTAATAACCTAAACTACAACAACACTGAGATTTTTATCACTTTTGCATAAAGTTTATAATTATATTTTTAAAAACTGATTGCTAAAGAATTACTCTTAAAAAAGAAATTAAATGTTAAATATTTTATTTTATATTAATTATGATTTCAGTTCAAAATGAACAAGAAATAGAAGCATGGGTTTCGATGAATACCAATCTTACTGATTTATCAGTTGTAATAACTTCACCAAGTCCTGAAAACAGTAGTAATACTCCGCATCACCAGATTTTGACACCAATTCCATCTTGCTCTTCATCAGCCCTCGATTCAGATAACGACAATTCGAATAATCTTCACGTCGAATCGTATTTAAATTCGAATACAAGAAATCATAATGATGACGTTGATGACGATGAAAATCACGAAATCGTAAAACCATTAGTCAATGAAAATGATAATCAAAGTAATGAAATCGAACAGAATATTGAAAATAATATGATATTATCATCACTTAAAAATTTAGAACCGTTTGGGGCAACTAGAAAACATAATCGCCGGCGCAGTATTAAAAATAATCGCAACCGTAACGTATATTCTTTGGATGTAGATCATTTAAAAAGAAAACATCTGCGAAATTTAATGCAGTGTCAATGCGAAGGTGCTTGCGGTTGTGCTTCGGGAAATGTGTCGCCAAGAAGTTCAATCAGTTGTGTGACATCACCAGAAAATTGGTCTCCGCCTAGTTATAGTCTACAGGCGTTAGATATTTATTTCTCTAATCTAGAATTTGGTTCCAGACGAGGTCTTCGATCACATTCTAGATTGAGAATTTGGAAATCTCCCGATACTAGTTGCTTATCTTTGAGTATTGGTTCAGCTGATAATCTTAGAGATTTAGTTTAATGTTGAAACATGTTCGTACATGAAGCTACGGAATCTGTTTAGATATTTGAAAGATCAACTGTTTCAAAAATTTATTTAAGTTTAATCAATCTATTATTGTCCATCCTTATATTAGTCTGAAAAAGATGGCTCTTGTTTTTTCACTATTAATCTTTCTAAATCTGTGTGTTGGCTGGCCTTTTGATTATAGTGATCAGCGCAATTGGTTTCTACACTTATCTTTTTGAGATTTCTTGCTATCTTAGTGTCTTGATTTTAAAGTATCCATGTTTTCCAAGGGTAACTTACTTTTCTTCTATTCTGTAAACTTAAGTTATAGCAACTCCAGTTATTAAGTATAGAAGTAAGTTATGGACAACTACAAAGTCTCATGAACGGAAAATCTAGACAGCAGAGATGAGGTTTTTATGAAGTGCGATAACTTGTTTGGATAAAATTAGAAATGAAGATTTAAAGTTAGAATTGGGTACCTACGACTTGAATGGGAAGATAAAACGATATTGTAAAAGATGGACAGCACATAGAAAGGTTGTCATACAATGGTAAGCTCCAAAGAGGAAAAGAGATGTTGGAAGACCTAAGAAAAATGTTGTATGTACTATTCAAGAGGTACAAAACTGGATGTATGTTTTAGAAAAAGAATGCTCACTGAAGGCATCTATTTGGTGCCATTTTTGGACGTGCTATCATACCATATGCGTGATTTCTATTCTGTCTACTTAATATCCATTTATATATCTTTTATCTTCATCCATTTAACAAAACATTTTCTTTTTTTTTAATTCAGAAAATTTATTGTAATTGCGCTTATATAAATTATAAATGGAGGTGTATATTTTTTGTCCAGAGAAATTTTCACCACATGGATCCATTAAAAATTTATTTCAAGTTTTTCTGAAAACTCCATTTTTCTGAAATTTTTTACATTTTTTCATTTACACTGTCATATATTTTGTAAGCGTGCCTGTTGTATGTCAAGAAGGCTAACATAATAAATAAAGAAAAAATTAAATTTTTTGAAAGAAAACGTTCTGTCCTGGTCAAACTTGCGAATAAAATTCTTCTTTTCTCATTACATTAGCTTTCTTAACATATAATAGACACGCTGACAAAATACATGACAGTGTAAATGAAAAAATATAAAAAATTTCATAAAAATGGAATTTTCAGGAAAACTTGAAATAAATTTTTAATGGTTCCATGTACCTGAAAATTTCACTGGACAAAAAGTATACACCTCCATTTTTTTATTATATAAAGTGCATTTACAATAAATTTTATGAATTAAAAAATATAAATTTTTGTTTGAAATGGTAGTGTATATTACCATTTTTGTGCCTCTCCGCCAATTCTTTTCTTTCCATAGACAAATATTAAGGCTAATGAGTAACCTTGTTTGGAAGATGTTTTAGAAAAATAATGCTCACTGAAGGCATCTATTCTATTTGGTGCTATTTTTTGGACATGTTACCATACCAAATGCCTGATTTCTATACCATATTTTTAATATCCATTACCTTTTATCTTCATTTCTCCCATGCTCCACTACAGAGACCCTGCATGATCTATGCAAGCAGTTCTTCTTTAAAGTCTCCAACCTTAATTTATTCATGGAGCTTATTTTATTGGTAGATATGGGCTCCAATATTGATGTAGTCGCTGACTTATCCGTCTTGATCTACGAGGCGTATTTTTAAAGTAAGGGCCGTTTGAAAATTTAAAAAAAATAAAAGGAAATTTGCAAAAACTAATTTTATTTTCGGAATCTACATACTTTTATCTTTTTTTCTACATAGTTTCCAAGTTTTTGTAAACACTTATCATATCGCACAACTAAATTTTGGAAACCTTCTTCATAAAAACTTGCCGCCTGCTGTGATAACCAAGAATTCACGGCCGTTTTCAATTCGTCGTCATCGTCATAACGGCTGCCGCCCAAGTGATGTTTCAGATGACGGAAGAGATGAAAGTCGCTCGGCGCAAGGTCAGGGCTGTAGGGTGGGTGGTCCAAAACTTCTCAGTCAAAAGAGTCCAATGCAGCTCGGGTCTGAGCGGCAGTGTGAGGCCTTGCATTAGAGAGTTCCTTGAATTTTCTGACACGTTATGACGAAAATGGTGACGACATGCTGAGTCGGATCGTAACTGGAGACGAAACGTGGATTTCACATTTCACTCCCGAATCGAAACAACAAAGCATGGAATGGAGACACACGCACTCTCCCGTAAAGGTCAAAGCCAAACAGACTTTGTCACAGCGCAAGATCATGGCGTCCGTGTTTTGGGATAGGCATGGTGTTTTGCTGGTCGACTTTATGGAACGAGGAACGACAATAAATGCAGAAGCCTACTGCCAAACCCTGAGGAAGCTGCGCAGAGCAATTCAAAACAAGAGACGTGGCATGCTCACAAAAGGAAGTTTGTTTCTGCACGATAATGCAAGGCCTCACACTGCCGCTCAGACCCGAGCTGCATTGGACTCTTTTGGCTGGGAAGTTTTGGACCACCCACCCTACAGCCCTGACCTTGCGCCGAGCGACTTTCATCTCTTCCGTCATCTGAAACATCACTTGGGCGGCAGCCGTTATGACGATGACGACGAATTGAAAACGGCCGTGAATTCTTGGTTATCACAGCAGGCGGCAAGTTTTTATGAAGAAGGTTTCCAAAATTTAGTTGTGCGATATGATAAGTGTTTACAAAAACTTGGAAACTATGTAGAAAAAAAGATAAAAGTATGTAGATTCCGAAAATAAAATTAGTTTTTGCAAATTTCCTTTTATTTTTTTTAAATTTTCAAACGGCCCTTTCTTTAAAAATACGCCTCGTATATACTAGACCAGAGAGCTTGGCATTTAAACTTTGAACAGCTGCTCTACCCTGATATACCTTAAGAAATGAATACCAATCTGAAAATGTCATTTCATTTAATACCAAACTGGTCTGAAATTTTTAACCAAACTTTTAAACATTCAAAAAATCAACTTCATGTATTTTTCTCTAATTCCTTATTGGGTGGAAGGCTGCTTTTTAAGAGAATCTACACTTATTTTTTTTGATTAAGTTTATTTAAAGTCATATCAACAGTTTGGCTCGTTAGTGACTATTTTGGATTTGAATGTGTAATAATTTTCTAAACCCTAGCTGGGAATTAAACCTGGGACCTTCCATTTTGCAGCCTAGAACTCTAACTACTGGGTTAGGATATATATTGTTTACAACAAGCAATATATTTTCCCATAACTGGCAGGTGGAGTGTAAACTTATTTGCACTCAATCTACTAGTTCCAGGGCTACAAAAAAATTGTTCTGTTTCTTATCATATGGTCAGCCAATTAGATTACTGAAACATATTTTAAGAACATAAGAGGTAGAGGTGTAAAAGATACTAGTCAGAGTTATCTCCTCTTAGTGTAATTCAGCCAGACCCTGCGGTGAATGAAGTGAAGGTGTCATTTCCAGGGTGGAAAGTAGATACTTTTTATTGAGGAGCTGGCATGCTGACAAGCATACTTTTCCACTCAGTGAGGAAGGCAATGGTTTTCCACATCACTCCTCATTTTACTTAATAAAGCCTCTAGAGGTTCAAATCAGCCTTTCAGCTGATGACCTAAACAAACACTTATTAAATATTTTGAATAGGTAGATCAAAATAAACTATCACAGTAAAGTACCTAGTTAATGTGCTTGACACTAAAATGGTACTCCCGGGTTTGATTCCCAGCTGGGGTTGGAAGTCAAACTCACCATTCCAGGTCCATAACCCATTATATCCGGTAATGGCCAATTTTTCAATAGACTTTAGTAAACTAAAAAAAATAAAAAATAAAATAAAACCATGATCTTATCATATTAAAATAACTAGTTTTAGGTTTTATAAATAATTATTTACCTTTGATGGAATTAATAACCACATAGTATCTGAAATGCGCTTATTTTAATCATGGTTAGATTATAATTTTATTTGTAAATGTTACTATATGTGATTAAAACTCTATGAAACCAAGCTTCAAGGTAATTGCTACCAATCCTGCTGCAGTGTTGCCAAATTAATCAGTATGTGACCTTGAAGCTTGCAATCATATGACACATCTTACCATAATACGTATTTTTGTCAGCTTGATGGAAATACATATTTATAAATAGTCATTTCAAAATTAGTCGTTCATGATTAGTATATTTGTAATCTGAATTACTAGTTAATATTCTAATGACTGTACCATGAAAATATTAATAAATTATTTACTGTTTCAAAAAAAAAATGAAGTTTTTTTATTTTATCCTGAAGAATTTTAATGCTACAACAAAAATTACAGTAATGTGACTGTGTACTAGTAGCAAACTATACCTTATTTATGGTATAACCCGCCGGGTTGGTCTAGAGGTAAAGTCGTCACCAAAATCAGCTGTTTAACAGCTGATTTTCGGAGACGAAGGTTCCTGGTTCAAATCCTAGTAAAGGTAGTTACTTTTAGACGGATTTGAATGCTAGACAGTGGTTACCGGTGTACTTTGATGGTTGGGGTTCAATTAACCATACTCTCTCAGGAATGGTCGGCCTGAGTTTGTACAAGACTACACCTCATTTACACATCATACATATCATCCTCATCTCATTGGGTCATGGAGTTGCTTATTGTTCTGAATTGAACAGATTGCAACGTACACATAATATTAGGAATTAAAAAAAAAAAAAAAAATTTATGGTATAGTCCCTTGAGTCACGAGTTTGCAACGAGGGGTAAAGGGGGAAAAGCATCAGTGTGCATGGGCAACTGCTTTCATTTCAGTACGACAAACATAACAACGTTTACTATACCCAGAGCATACACAATATATCGCGGAACCTTCTGTAGGTTCACTGTACGATATAATTGTTTGCTACCATAAACAGAAATGTTAGTTTCTCAAAAACATGGGCAGACTATTCACAGTGCTGAACGAAATCTAATATGCAATGTAATAAAATATTGTGAAGTTGAAGCTAAACAAAAATGCCTATCCATACCTCTTAACAAAAGCCATGAGCGAACGGCTAACTACTGTGATGTTTCTCTTTTCACATTTTGAAAAATAAATAAGGAAATTAAAGACGTGAAGAAGTCTCTTCAACAGTTTTGTTGACACCGACCTGGTAAAAAAAGGAATCTGTTAGGTAGATACTAGTGAGACTGATCGTGAAGATGCCGACGACAGCAATAGTAAAGAAGGCGATTCATTCGTAGAAAATTTTGTTCCAATGGAATACAGTAGCTGTTAATTACACTAAATTAAATATTTCTAGTCATATAAATTAAGCTATAGGCAATATTACAGGTCACATTTATTTCTTATAAGGTTTATGAAGAAAACATTTTCTCGGAATAAACAACAGCTTACCAAAATGTATGTAGAAACTGCACGGAAGTGAAATGCACGAATAGTGTCTCACTGTTGAGGTTGGCAACACTTCAAATTTTCAATTCTCTTCCTCACAGCCCATCCATACGCAAAAGGCAATCTCGTGACTTCAGTATCTATACCATTTACCAGATACCTTAGGTTTACTGTTTAGTGTCTTAAAAATTTGTTTTGTCAACCATTAATCATTTTCCTTGTACAGTTCTTGACCTTGTAAAGGTCGATTCATATCATCATGCACCAATCGTTTCTGTAACGTACCGTTTCCGACACGACATCTGAGCTGTCACTCATATCATCAGACAATAAATTTTTTTTTTTTTTTTGCGCCCTGGAGAGACTCCAGGAGGAGTGTAGGACATGTCGTCAGATATAACACCTAAACTACATATAAGAATCACACAATGTAACACTACTATCAAGAAAGAAATTCTTGTACGCTATAAAAAGTTTCACCGATCAAGTAATTTTTTAAATTTTTTTTAAAGGAATTCAAATCCTCACAACACTTTAAAGATTGGGGTAATTTATTTATGAATATTCTCCCTGCATAAGTAGGTTTTTGTTCAAACAATTTCGTGGAGTGATTAGCCACATAATAATCATTTCTGTTTCTCGTGTTATGATTGTGAACATTGAAATTCTGCATAAAATTATTTTGCCTAACATACATAATCACCTCACAAATGTAGAGGGAGGGAACTGTAAGCAATTTAAGCTCCTTAAATAGTGGCCTGCATGAGGTTAGCTGGTTAGCTCCCACCATACACCTAATAGCTTTCTTTTGAATTTTAAAAACCCTATTCATATTCCCCATGCTAGAATTACCCCATACTAAAATACCATAACGAATATGAGACAGAATGAGGCCGTGATAAGCTGCCATTAGTAATTTTTTATCATTTAATCTGGCAATTTGTTTTAGTGCAAATACCCCAGATGATATTTTACTACAAACTTGATTGGTATAGAAGTCCCAGGACAAAGATCTGTCTAGAGGTACGCCCAGGAACTTCACTGTTTCTACATGCTCTAAACTATTATTATGAATAAATACATCAACTTCTCTACTTTCTTTAACGTTATGTTTATTTTTAAACTGCAAGTACTGACACTTTTTCCCATTAACTGTTAATTACAGTTAAACAGTTAAATGGCACTGGAAGCTAAAGTGTTCAGTAACAACGTAGCATAATATTTTTTTATTAGTGACAAAATGTTATGCCTTGACTACTAAAGATTTGTGTGTGATATAAATTTTATTGGAAGAAGATGAAATAGAAAACAATCAACGTAAACATAAAGAGATTTTCCGCACATAAAATGTTCAAAACTAGGAAGATTTAGGGAGAATACTGCCCCACTAAGAAAGAAGGCAGTAAGTGCAAAAAGCTGAGGTGTGGGAAAATGGCTTTATACTATTTTCGACAGCTGTAACACAATTATTAATGTAACATGATTTTGTGATTATATGGTAAAAAGGGAAGTTTTTTAACTTTTTTAAGTTAAAAATTGGAAAAGTTAGTTACAACAATTAAAAAAGCAGATACTGCTTTTTTGCGTGGTAAACATACCTGGTTGGTTGGTAGGAGAGGGAAACATAGTTTAATTTATTTAATTTTTTCAAGCTCTACAGGCTGCTAAGGCTGGTGTCCAATATATTTTTATAATTTTTTAAAATCCATATTCAAGAATTTGTCCACAGATCAATATTTAAGGTGGTGCAACCTTAAACTTTTATGACTAATCGACAATGATATACAAAGCAGTAAATGAATTCAGTATCAAGTTCTACTACGTAAAAAATCAGTATCTGTAGCATACTAAGAAATAAGGCAGTAACTATACTGCAGATACTGCCTTTTCTCTTAGTATCTAAATGTACTCTTCTTTTCCTTTGTAAGCCTGGCAAAAACATGTAGATAATGCTTTTGAATACCTCGATATCTAAGTAACCGTTGTAGGTAGGGCTTTTTTTAGTAAGTTCACTAGATTCCTTGTGCTCCACAACATAAGAATACATTATATAACTCAAAATCGAGAAATTTGCAGTTACTGCCTTTTTTCTTAGCAGGGCAGAATAGTGGACTCTATTTTAAAGAACTGATGGATGACAAAGAAAAGTTTTTCCAATACTTTCAGTTTAATGAGTTGTATTTAAAGATAAAACCGGTGATAACTAAACAAGATACTGTTTTTAAAGAAGCAATACAGCCAAAAGAAAAACTAGCAAAAAAATCTGGTGTGAAACACTCACATAACTTTCTCTTGCTAATGCAAATAATTAACAATATAACCTAACATTATTAAACATTAGAAATAAACAATAAACTAACCTCTAAAAATATAACCTTATTTTAATCATGACTGAAAGACGCAAAATGAAAATCGAACTCAGTTCGGCTTAAAAATGCGGAAAATCACTCTTTCACACTAAACTAGGCTGTAGAGAAAAATGCTTTTTATAAAAGTTGTAGATCTTTTTATTTCCTATAAATTTAATTATTACACTTTATTTCCTATAAAATAAATTAATTATTACACTTTTGTTGTAAAGTACATACTAAGGCCGAAATCTTAAAAAAATGATTTTTCACACAGTATAGGACATGTCGTCAGATATAACACCTGAAATACATAAAAGAATCACACAATGTATCACTACTATCAAGAAAGAAATTCTTGTACGCTATAAAAAGTTTCACTGATCAAGTAATTTTTCAGATTTTTTTTAAAGGAATGCAAATTATCACATTTTAAAAATAGGGGTTATGTATTCATGAATTTTCTCCCTGCATAAGTAGGTTTTTATTCAAACAATTTTGTGGAGTGATTAGCCACATAATAATCATTTCTGTTTCTCGTGTTATGATTGTGAACATTGAAATTCTGCATAAAATTATTTTGCCTAACATACATAATCACCACACAAATGTAGAGGGAGGGAACTGTAAGCAATTTAAGCTCCTTAAATAGTGGCCTGCATGAGGTTAGCTGGTTAGCTCCCACATACACCTAATAGCTTTTCTTTGAATTTTAAAAACGCTATTCATATTACCCATGCTAGAATTACCCCATACTAAGATACCATAATGGATACGAGACAGAATAAGCCCATGATAAGCCCCCATTAGCAATTTTTTATCATTTAATCTGGCAATTTTGTTTTAGTGCAAATACCCCAGATGATATTTTACTACAAACTTGATTGGTATAGAAGTCCCAAGACAAAAATCTATCTAGAGATACTCCTAGGAACTTCACTATTTCTACATGCTCTAAACAATTATTATGAATAAATACATCTACTTCTCTACTTTCTTTAACGTTATGTTTGTTTTTGATATGCAAGTACTGACACTTTTTCCCATTAAATTAATTCCTCATTAATGTCCGTTCTCTGGGATAATACAAACAGGTAATTAAAAATAAAATAAAACAATTTTAGTTCAACAACAATATTAATATTTTGTAATTTATTGCTTTATATTAACAAACTTCACAAAGATGACAAAAAAGTTTATTCACAGCCAAAAGAGGCTTATCCACAATATATTATAAATAATAAGAATCTTATACCAGAAGGTTGTATTCAAATATGTTAAAAGGATTCGGAAATACTTCCTTCCAGATTAAACCTTGCTCAACGATTATCATTAAATTACTGTATAATAATTATTGTCGTAATTGATATAAATTAACGACTAATATTAATTAATTATGAATATTAACGATAATACATAACATCGTAAACACACATCATACAATTATTACTAACATACATAATTCATATGTTTTTATTGTAATTATACATAAAATAAGTAAATATTGAAATATAACAGCAAATATACTACAGAAATTATTTAATTTATGGAATATTTTATAGTCTTGCAAGACTTTTTTGTGGTTTCAGATTAAAGACCACGGGGGAATAACTTTATGAGTTTATTTTTTCTTCAGTTAATCAGTCAGGGGAATAAATAGATACACCACAAGATGAGCAATAGAAATCATGTACAGGGGAATAACTTGAAAATTTTTTTAAAGTAAGATAACTTATATCTTCTGTAGTGTTAGCTGAATTGCTTGCATATGAATTACTCTGTCAACAACAGATGTAATTTAACAAAGTAATGTTTCTTTCCAAATTAAAAAGTTTTATTTAACCCTAATAATGTGTACATTGTAATCTGTTTAATTTCAGAATAAGCAATCCCATGACCCAATGAGTCTTATACAGACTCAGACCAACCATTCCTGAGAGAGTTTGGTTAATTGAATCCAAACAATCGCAGTACACCAGTAACCACTGCATAGTACTCAAATCCATATAAAAGTAACTACCTTCACTAGGATTTGAACCAGGAACCTTTGTCTCCGAAGCTGTTTAACAGCTGATTTGCGGTGATGATTTTACCACTAGACCAACTCGGTGGGTTTACAGTAAAAAGTAAAGTTAAATTAATGTCTATTTAGTTGGTGAAAATATATTGTATGCAGAAATTTGATGATGTTATTAACAATTCTTAATCTTCTCCAGGTCTGAATGTTGGTAAGAATCATAGAAATTTTCACTGTGAAATAGCTCTTCTGAGCTTTTACCAAACCAAGTTCTCAGATTTTGAACCCATGAGACCCTTCTGCCAGGTCCACATTTTCCATATATTTTTTTCCAGCAGAATATTACTTATAAAATGTTCGCCAATTACGGTGGCATGTGGGCCGCACATGCGCAGTAAGTAGATCCCCCACCACGGCGCCGTAGCCTGTCAACTAACGATACAAGCTGCCTCTAAAGTAGTACTCATTACTCATTGTGTTGTGTTCATGTGGTTATCGTTTTGACATTTGTGTCACTGTCGAAAGCCGATTAGTTGCGCGTGCACAAAATTCAGGGAAAAATGTCTGCGATTCAATTTGGGGTAATAAGCAATAAGTTTTTTTCTATAATATGATGTACCATTCATTTTGACAGACCCGAAAGAAAGGGACTCATATCCACTTTCTCTTATATTTACTACCTATGTGGTTCTTTTTGTTAAAATTTCATACAACTGATATTAGGCCTATGCTGGTGTAATTGATTTAAAAAAAATTGACGTATGTTTGTATAAAGTTCACAACTATAACAAATGATTCAGCTTCTTGGAATACTAACAGAAAGGAGACACCAGGCACGACGATCTTAGTGATTTTTTCAAGCTCGTTTATTATTTGTTTCCACCCAACATATTACTCAACATTTATATGAAATTACAGATAAAATTTTATATTTTATAACAAAATAATAAAACGCATATTATGTCGTCCCGGAAAAAAGTTACATTAAATGATACGGAATAAATGTGATGAGATTTAAACGTCTAACTTTGTACGAGCATATCTTATCCAAATATCAGAGTATAATAATAACATTTACAGCGTAATAAAATACGATTCATTAGCAAGCGAAAGTAATTTTTCAGAATTTTTTGATGAAAAATGAGCTTGTTAGAGTGTAGTGAACGAAACTGGCCAGCAGAGTGCCGTACCGATCGCGTTTTGCCACAATTCTGCTTGAACACTGTGCACTGATTGAAATGAGTTGAGGGGAACAGCGGACGCAACACATTCTTTCTCTGTCTCGCTACCCTCCCTACATACCACCGTAATTGGCGAACATTATAGTAATGAATATCTTTACTCTTTATAAAGCACTAGTATTCACTAGCCTGCTAGTGGTTGAACATGTTTGATTTTATTAGCGGCTAGTAGTGGAGAGGTCAAATGATTGACTAGTACTAATAAATTTAGCAAGATGTGAACATTCAGAAACATTGCTAGTTGCTAATAAGCTGTTATTCTAGTAACTTATATATTCTATTGGATCTTCCAAAGTGAGTTCTCTCACTAGTCTTGAAGAAGCCCCAAACTCTCCTCTTTTAATGACTCACTTCCTCACCCACTCACTGCATTTTGTCTTTTTCAGCTCTCTGGCATGCTTCGTGTATTCCCATCCTCAAGATTTATCTTAAAATTTTACGGTTTACACCAATAGAAGACATGATTTATTCAGAGCACTGGGGTTAGTTAACTAGCTCCATGGGAACCGTCACTTACATGCTAGTAGATCCTGCTAGTAAACTAGCGTCAAGGGAATAAGCCATTAGATGCCTCAGTTTTGTTGCAAGAGTAAGGTTGTGAATCTTGAAAATAGGACCCATTTTATTAAATTTTTTGATCAATTTTAATGAAAATGTTTGTGTTGGATCCTTTTATGGTACCTAACTTAAGTCTAAGTTTCAACTACATACACTATTCCACTCTTAAGATATTTTGTTCACATACAGACCGGCCTTCGGGCCAGCCCAGTCAGTCAGCTGGTAGAAAGTCGCTACTATTTGTTAAGTAACACCGGTTGGGCATGCGACTTTGTATGGTGACCAGTTGACAGCCATCCATGAACAAACTCTACTGGGGGTCCCTGTTCAAACTCATGTCTAATCTACATCAAAAAATACAGCATAAAGCAGCGATCAAATTGGGTAGTTGTTAATAAAGTACAGTTCCCGATAACAAATAAAAAAGCTAAAAAAAACATACAGACCAATTGCTAAAAACATATATTTTTTGGGTCAAGGGCCTGAAAACATGTACAGTAGAATCTTGGTAGTCCGGCCCTTAAAATATTAGGCCTAAAAGAATGAAACCTCACCCAGGACAGATTTTGGTAAAAGATTTAAATTGAATTAGAGAAATCAACTCGACCTAATTATAGCGGATTTAATATAACATCCATGTTTAGGATTTGATTAAAGAAATGAATAAGCAGACCTTAATTATTGTTAAATGGAATAATTTTTGGCCTTTTATCCAAAACCCAGAACTGGGTCATACTCTATACTTCATGCTGAGTTGACAACAAAACGTAATTCTCACAACACGAGCACCTCCACACCGCACTGGGCGATGTCAATAGTCGATAATTATGTTTAGTACAATATGACTACAGAAGTACTCAGCAAACCTTTTTTAATTAGTTAATTTAATTTAATCACATAGAAATCAATGCATATTCATTTTTTGTTTAAATTTATAATTTCTAGTTCCAAAATTCCAACACATCCGGTAATCCGGAATTTTCAGTAATCCGACACCCTCTCGGTCCCGAACAGGCCGGACTACTGAGATTCTACTGTATTTCCGGTGAAACTTGATTTTGAAATTTTTTTTTTTATTATTCCTAATTTGTGTACGTTGCAATCTGTTCAATTCAGAACAATAAGCAACCCCATGACCCAATGAGATGAGGATGATGTGTATGACGTGTAAATGAGGTGTAGTCTTGTACAGACCCAGGCCGACCATTCCTGAGAGAGTATGGTTAATTGAACCCCAACCATCAAAGTACACCGGTAACCACTGTCTAGTATTCAAATCCGTATAAAAGTAACTACCTTTACTAGGATTTGAACCAGGAACCTTCGTCTCCAAAAATCAGCTGTTAAACAGCTGACTTGCGGCGACGACTTTACCTCTAGACCAACCCGGTGGTGTAAATTTTTACATTTTTTTACAAAAACCCGGATTTTGAAAAATTGACATGAAAATAATACTTCCCTATATAATCATATAGGGCAAGAGCAAGTTAATACGCTAATTGTTCAAAATATTGGTAGAGATTTGATGAACCATTCCATAAATTAAAAGACAAGCGACAAAAATAAATACAATTAAATAAACACTAATAATACGAATAATATTTAATTAAATATTTACTACAAATACTTAAGATAAATTACCTACACATTATCTATATTATCTATACACAATTAAATTATAGATGGACAATTAATTCACCGAACAAAAAGATATAGTGTGGTACATTGTTATTCAATTATTATTTATATATTATTTACACAATTTTTCTTGACTATATTAAAAAGTTTTATTAGATAACAGTTACTTTGAAATTGACAGGATTTTTATTGTATACCTAAATACAAATACAACAAATAACAAAGTTTGAAAATGAACTATTTTAATTTAAGAATAAAAATTTAGTTAATTAAAGACAGTCAATCAAGTTAAATATATATTACAAAAACCAAAATTTTAATACAATGTTTTTTTTAAAAATTAAGTACTATAGTTATTGTAAGACACACAGGGTGTATTATCATATAATTTACAGAGATTTCATAGTAGCGGAAGCTAATACAGTAAACACTTATCAACTTGTAACTATATAAATAAATAAATTGTTAAATTATAAGTAATATTCTGTGTCTCTCATTAAATAAAATAATACAAAATTAAAAATCTGGTGAGACGCACACAACTTTCTCTTGCCAATGCAAATAATGACCAATATTACCTAACATTAGTAATGAAACATTAGAAATAAAATAAAAACTAACCTCTAAAAACATAACCTTATTTTAATCATGAGTAAAAGACGCAAAATGAAAATCGACCTCAGTTTGGCTTAAAAATACAGAAAATTACTCTTTCACGCTAAACTAGGCTCTGTAGAGAAAAATGCTTTAAATAAAAGTTGTAGATATTTTAATTTCTTATAAATTTGATTATGTACACTTTTGTCGTTAAATGCATACTAAGGCCGAAATCTTAAAAAATGATTTTTCACACTTAGTGAGAAAAAAAAACAGAAAATCGCTAATTACCGCTAAACTAAGCGTTATACAAAAAAATGTTTGAAATAAAAGTTGTAGGATTTTAAATTCTCTACATTTTTCATTACATAAATTTTTGCACTAAAATGCATATTAAGCCGTAATCTTAAAAAAACAATTTTTTTACGTGAAAACAGCCTCACCAAGAATTTCAGCAAACATGGCGCCTACCCTATCTTTTAGAGCATAAAAATTTAGTAAACCAGGCGATTTTTAAAAAAAATCATAGGACCAGTTTTTGGGAAAATCGCAAAAAAGCGAAAAATTACACGAATAAGCTACTTCCGGTTCACGAATTTTGATGAAAATGTTCGTGTCGGGTCCGGTAGTGGTATGTAACTTAAGTTTCAAGTTCGTACGATGTTCCATTCTTGAGATATTCTGTTCACACACAGACCAATCGCTAAAACCATGTTTTTTGGGTTCAGGGGGTCTAAAAACGTATAGATCCGGTGAAAACTCGATTTCAAAAAAATCGACATGAAAACAATACTTTCCTTCCTATATATTCATATAGGCAAGAGAAAGTAAAAATTGTGTGTTTTCATGTAACTCCAAATTGTATTTGACAAAGTTCTATTAATAAATAATGTGATTTACTTATACCACCCCCTGTGTGCTTAAACAAACTGAATAGAGTAGAGCCAAGGTTATCCGAGCTCTAACTAACCAAGGTAGTCCCAAAATATAGTCACGCCGAGTAAAACCAGCATATAGCGGCAAATCGATCATAAATTGTATAAACTAACGGGTGTTTCAAAAAGGACGCACTTCGAAGTTTAAGGGTTAATATTTTCTGCATAAGAATTATTTTTACCCCCCCCCCCCCCCAAATAACAGTTGGCACTACCGTACTCATTGTTGACCCATTGTGTATTAATGACATGTACCAGTGCTTATCCCAGTATTCATTTGTGTCTGTATAAGTTCAAACATGGTTTTTTCAAAGGATGAACGTGTTTTTATTATTGAAAGTTATTGCGCATATAAATCTTACGAACGAGTGAAAGACGAGTTCCAGTTAAAATTTCCCAATTCTGAAGTACCTAATAACACCACAATATCGCATCTGATTAATAAATTTCGTGAGACTGGCAGTGTACAGGATCGGAAAAGCACAGGTCGACCATCAGTGTTAACAGAACAAGTTTTGGACGATGTGAAACAACGTTTGACTACCTCACCCGGCACGAAATTTCTCTCACGAAATTTATTAATCAGACGCGATATTGTGGTGTTATTAGGTACTTCAGAATTGGGAAATTTTAACTGGAACTCGTCTTTCACTCGTTCGTATTATATGCGCAATAACTTTCAATAATAAAAACATGTTCATCCTTTGAAAAAACTATGTTTGAACTTATACAGACATACAGACACAAATGAATACTGGGATAGCACTAGTACATGTCAGTAATACACAATGGGTCAACAATGAGTACGGTAGTGCCAACTGTTATTTGGGGGGGAAAAAATATTCCCTATGCAGAAAGTATTAACCCTTAAACTTTGAAGTGTGTCCTTTTTGAAACACCCGTTATAATATGACTTTTTTCATTTTGTATTTTTATTTGTAAGTCATTTTTTTCATTTGATTATACAGTAGATGACTTTTTTCACATCTTTGACCACGTTTTCATTAATTTTACCAGTTTACCATACATTTCCCTCTCGATTTTTGACAAGTTCGTGTTATCCGAGTTTTCGATTATCTGAGGTACCCTCATTCCACATTACCTCGGATAATCAAGGCTCTATTGTACTTAATGATAGATAATTTATGAGTGTACTGCAAGCAACTGTCATACTATGAGAAGCTCTATAGAATGAATTTCATAAATATTTTTTAATGTGCTTAAGGATTTACTTCATTAAAAGTAATTTATATGAATTATTATTATTATATGAATTATAAATTAAGGCCTCTACATATTTTATAAATTTTCTTTTTTATTTAATTAATTTCATCTAAAACTGACACTAGCATTAATATTAACTAGAATTTTTAAATACTGAAATAAAATTCCTATGAATTTTTCAAAGAATTCAAAAAAATAGTGAATTTCAATAAAATTAATAATAAACTTACAAAAAAAATAACTTTAATAAAATTAAATCAAGAATTATAAACAAATGTATGATTTATATGATTTTATTTTATATGCTAATAGATTTCAAAATCGATTTCTTCCAAGGGTCGGACAAATATAAACGGGAATTTTTTTCTCAATCCTATTAGGAAAGTCAGGGGGCGGTAATGCTTTTCCATGAATTCCATCTGAATTTCTCCCCCCTGTAAGTTAAGTTTTTGACGAGAGAAGGATTGAGGCCTTCAGAAATTTTAACTCGTTTACAAGCACCATTTGGAGATGAAAACTCGTGGGTACGAGTAGCATAAAAGTTTTTCTGAAGGGCAGGAAATAGTGAAAAATCACAGTTCCTGATCGGCGCCCTTGAACTTCCATCACAGAAGAAAACATTGGTGCAACAATAAGGGAGCTTTTGGAAGAAGCTCGTGCCTCACTGTTGACAAAATTGCTTCTTTAGTAGATTTAATTGCCCATAACGGACAGGTGGAGTGTCAAATTATGTACACTCACTCTGTTCATTGCAGGGCTAAAATAAATAGTTCTGTTTCTTATCACATGGTCAGCCAATTAAATGACTGAATCATTTAAGAACAGAAGAGGTAGAGGTGTAAAAGACACTAGTCAGAGTTATCTCCTCTGAAAGTAATAAATTTCATTATGCAGCCAGACCCTGTGGTGAATGAAGTGAAGGTGTTATTTGCAGAGTGGAAAATATGTGCTTTTCAGAGGGCCTGGCATGCTGATAAGCGTACTTTTCCACTCTGTGAGGAAGGCAATGGTAAACCACCTAACTCCTCGTTTTACTTGGTAAAACCTCTACAGGTTCAAACCAGCCTTTCGGCTGATGACCTAAACAACAACAACAGTAGATTTAAATCATGAGATTACAAAAGATGGCAAAAAATGATGCAAATCAAAGTAAAAGATTGTGTTTTCCAATCAGAAGGTGTTATCCTCTATCACGATAATGCAAGACCTCAAACAGAGCGCACAACTCAGCCCAAAATAGAAGAATTCACAGAGTTTGATAAGAACATCCATTATAGATCCCAGATTTATCGTCAAGTGATTCGATCAGTTTGGACCGTTAAAGGAAGCTTTCGGAGGTCAAAGATTTAATAGCGATGAAGAGGTTGAACTCTGTGTGCAATTGGTTAAAGACTTTGTCTTCAACTTTTTCTGATAACGGAATTAAAAACCTTCCAAAACACTGGGATAAATACAAGGGAACTAAGTAGAATAATTTTTTTTTTTTAAATTCCCATTTATATTTGACTCCCACGTACTATGTTTACATAAAATGGCAGCCAATATATTGATATATTTGTTTATAATTTTATATACAGTTGTTAATTAGTACAGAACAGACATGATATAACATTAGCTCTGCCAAGTGAGAAATAAAATGATTAAAAAACAAAACATAGAGTGACAGATTAATATTCTGAATATTTACATGCCATCAAAGGTGTTAACAAAGTGTTAACCCATACAGGTTTGATGTTTATATTCTTGGTAAGGTTACAGAATCTAACTGCAATGAATAGCGAAGAATTTTTGAACATTTCATCCATTAATTCACATGACATTTAAAAATGTTTGAAATTGAATTAATATCAGAGACCAGTTTTTAAAATAGTTAGCTAAGCAGAATTATATAACCCATTTTGTTTTTCCTGTAATAAACTTATTTTGCATGTTTCTTCCCCTAGTTCTCCAAATTTTTCAAACAATTATATTAAAATAATAAAAATATTTTAAAAAAACATTAGTTGAAATAGTTTTTACGATATAAAAATTAATAAAACTGTACATTTAGGCACTGTTAATAATTATTATAAAAACAGAGCAAAAAATTTGAGCATCTTAAGTAGTTTTACATAAAACAAAATGACATCGAAAAAAAATTTTAAAACATAATTTATTAAAATTTCAGATTGAGCACCTAAAAAGCAGTCAAACGTTAAACCAAATCATAATTTCATTAAACATGAGGTTAGAAAATACAAAGAATTATGTCACTGTGTCACTGTTTATTTATAAATATTTATATTAAAATTTTTATTCCTAATATGTGTACGTTGCAATCTGTTCAATTCAGAATAAGCAACCCCATTACCCAATGAGATGAGGATGATGTGTATGACGTGTAAATGAGGTGTAGTCTTGTACAGACTCAGGCCGACCATTTCTGAGAGAGTATGGTAAATTGAACTTCAACCATCAAAGTACACCGGTAACCACTGTCTAGCATTCAAACCCGTATAAAAGTAACTACCTTTACTAGGATTTGAACCAGGAACCTTCGTCTCCGAAAATCAGCTGTTAAACAGCTGATTTTGGCGACGACTTTACCTCTAGACCAACCCGGTGGGTTTCACATTAAAATGATTACTAATTATTTATAAACAAGATAGGCCTAATGATATCTGTATATATATAAATGGGAAAGCCCTCACTGACTGACTCACTTATTACTAATTCTCGTACTTGCACAATCACTAGAAAGCTGAAATTTGGATAAGAATATTTCCTTTAGGGTAAATACAAAAGTTAAACCATAAATAATATATTGACATTCCACCGTTACAGGAGAAAAAGGATGTTCAACCCATAAACCGATATTAGATAGTTTACTAAGTTTTACACAAGCTAAATGGCTGAAACTTGGTAGAAATGCTACGTACAGTTCAACTAAAAAAATTATCCCTTAACGGTTTCCAAAATATACCCATAAGTGGATGAAATAGTGTTCAACCCTTAAACCAATATTTATCGTTTACTAAATTCTAAATAAGTTAGATGGCTAAATTTTTATGATGTTATTAAAAACAACTAAAAAAGTTACCCCTTAACAATTTTCAAAATGTAACTCCTAAAAGGTTGAAAAGGATGTCCAACCACTAAACCAACACATTTTTTTTCTATGTCCGGACGAGCTAGATTGTTGAAACTCAGTAAATATGTTATGTACAGTGATGCAAAAAAATAACACCACAATGATTTCAAAAATTTACCAGTAAGGGGTTGAAAACGGTTTCAATTCTTAAACCAATATTTTTTGTTTATTAACTTCCGGATGAGGTAAATAACTGAAACTTGGTGGAAGTGTCCAAATATATATCAGATTTTATTAAACAGAAAATCTTATTTTTGATCTTTTATAACCCTAATTTAAAAATTATTGAAATAAGACAAAATTATACCAGGCTAAAGCAGAGATGGGTAGCTATTTAGCAAAATTTACAAGAAGTTCATGAAAATTTAGCATCTCTTAACTCTAAGGGATCTTACAAGTTTAATTTTAAGGAACGAGATATAAGCTATGCAAAATGAAGTAAACTCTCCCTAATCCGGACTTGACAGGACTGTGAAGAGACACTTTAATAGCTATATGTATTAGTTGATGCCACCAATGCTTCGTGATTGGCTGCACTGGACTTGGCCATATTTTGATAGTGACTATTCAAGGATTCTTCTAAATTATGATACTAAGTTTGTTTTACTCAACAACTTTTCCAGTGTTATTATTCATTTTTCAAAAAAAAACAACCCCATTTTGTAAAAGAACAATACAAAAAAATACTACAGGAATCCATCATAACCTCGTTTTAAAAAAAGTGGACTTCCCATCGACCTCTTCATATATTTGATAATTTACAGTAGTTGGATGAAAAAACTAACACTGCTAAGGTCAGTTGAGTGAGTTTATATGAGAGGGTACGCAAAAGAAACCAAACTGACATTGCAGTTGACAGAATTTTTGTAGTATCGCATTCTGCCGCTAACAACATATGAAACCATTCCCAAGTTATTAAGTCAAGTGTTATCGCTAAGGAATATTCCGTTCAGCTTGTGTGAATTTTTTAATAAGTTGTTTTATGTGCTCATCATTTTTGCAACGGTTGATTCTCGTGAACAGTGTGTGGCTATAAAGTTTTGTTCTAGCTCACAAAAACTCTTGAAACGTTAAAAAAAGCCTACATGGATGATGCTATTAGGAAAACTCAAGTGTTGATTTTCCCGCTTCAAAACAGGTGAAATGTCAACAGTTTATGACAAACCTCATTCTTGTCATCCTTCCACGACCGGACCTTTGAAAATGTTAAAAAATCTGTGAAATCATCTTAAAAGATCACGTGATTTTGTTTATATGTTTGTTGTGTTTTTTTTTGGAATTAAGTTCTATTATTCTGTTTTGGTTTCATAGTGTAGCCCATTTATTGTTCAAAATGTGTCATTATTAGTGTTTATTGTGATGACTTTGGATTATTAACTTTTATTAAAAATTTTACTTAAAAAGTAGTGTTATTTGCAAATAAATATTTTATTTTCTAATTACTTTTTTATTATTAATATTTAAATGTAATGTAAGAGGAAATTTAGAGCTTTAAATGGATGTCGATGTTAAAGAGATAAATCTTGTAATGAATTTACTATGATCTTTTGGAATTCGCTAAAAATGCCCAAGATCTGGTGTCATTACTTTATGAAAAATCGTAGGCTCCAATGTGTTAAAAATAAAATCGTTTTTAAAATAAATCAGTTTCATTTGGGTAGCTTCTCGTACCTTAACATTAACATTACATGAAACATAAATTACATTACAATTATGTTAAAATATTATTAATTACATAAAAATTACTTTGATAACATTTTATAATTGACTAAGATGCTTTTATGTTTTATTATAGTATGATTTACAAATTAACAATCATTTTACAACAATCCTTTTAAACACAAAAGTTTGTTTTATCTATTGACAACAACAAATATAATATAAAGTAAATAAAAATTACATCATACTTACATTGAAACAGTTAAAATGTCTATACTTCATTTTCTAAATTAACAATAATTATTCTTAAAATTTATTTAAATTTATTTTTAAATTTAACACTACAATCACTAATATATTAATACAATATTTACTAATTATTAAGACATAGAACATTAAATTTGGAAACATTAAACAAAAAACAAAACCGTTTAGTTAATTTTAAACTTAAATACAATAATACTTTTTTAAACGCAAAATTAAAATATAATGTTACACCGATTAATACTAAACAAACGATTCATTTGCTGCCAAAAAACTGTTCATAACAATGACTTAAAAATACAATTTAAAATTCTCTTCTATATTTAAATTCTTTGGGCTGAAATAAATAAATGGATATTTTGTGAAAAAAATCGAAATTTAAAGGATTTTTTAATTAGGTAGACAAAATACAGGGTAGCCTGGTACATGATACTAAATATGATGTCCTGGATTGAGCCTGGTTGTCACTCCACTTTACAGATCTGATCAGACACCAACTATCGGCACATGGCTACCGGACTCCGACGAAGACCTCACAAGACAGATGATGCTTCTTACTTGCTACTCAACACAGTAACAGTCACCAACTGCTGTCGCAAGCAATAACAACAACAGTCCCTCACCCAAACATTAACCCTACCGGAGCCCAACAAAGTAGCCGTCAATGCATTACCGCAAGAGAAGATGACACCTCCACTGGGCAACGACAGTGTGTCGTTCACGTCTTCAACCATCACAAAAACTATAGTTAATTAAGTCACGAATTTGCCTTCAGTTGCACCGAGGGTTAAAGGGGGAAAAGCATCAGTGTGCATGTACGACTCCTTTAATTTCAGTACAACAAACACAACAACTTATACTATACCCAAAGCATACACAATATTCTGGAACCTTCTGTAGGTTCACTGTACGAATATAACTGTTTGTTACAGTAAACAGAAATGTTAGTTTCTCGAAAACGTGGGCAGACTACTCACAGTGCTGAACGAAATCTAATATGCAGTGTAATAAAATGCTGTCAAGTTGAAACTAAACAAAAATGCCTTTCCCTGCCTCTTAACAAAACCCATGAGCGAGTGGCTAACTACTGTGATGTTTCTCTTTCCACAATTTGAAAAATAAAGAAGGAAACTAAGACATGAAGAAGCTATTCTTCAATAGTTTTGTTGACACCTGGTGATAAAGGAAACGGTTAGGTAGAGATACTAGTGAGACTGATAGTGAAGTCGCCGGTGACAGCGATAGTAAAGAAGGCGATTCATTCGTAGAAATAAGGAATAAGGTAGCTGGTAATTACAGTAAATAAAACATTTCTAGTTATGTAATTAAGCTATAGGCAATATTACAGGTCACATTTATTTCTTATAAGGGGTTTTTTTTGGTTTAACGTCTGGCTGTTCCGCAATTACTGCTAATGCAGAGACGGTGACGGATGAAATGATTTTTTGTAACATATGAAAATATGGTGTGCCTGAATGGGATTCGAACCCAAAACCGCATGATGAGAGGCGAGCACGTTACCAACTACGCCAATGTGACTGGCTTATAAGGTTTATGAAAAAAAAAAACATTTTCTCGGAATAAACCACAGCAAAATGTACGTAGAAACTGCACGGTAGTAAAATGTATGAGTAGTGTCTCAATGTTGAGGTTGGCACCACTGTGACATTTTCACTTCCCTTCCTCACAGCCCAGCCACACACAAAAGGCAATCTCCTGACTTCAGTATCTATACCACCGTTACAGCTAACCACTAACCGACTCTTCCCACCTAGATGCACACGCTTAAAATGACAGGGCCACTAAATATTTAATGTTTCCTACAAACCACTTAAACTCACCATCCGGTGACACTTGACACTATACAGTATATTGAAACTTTGATTAAAATTAAGGCTTACATGAGAAATTTAATTTACTATTAATTTCATATGAAATAAAAGCAAATATTACATTAAAAATTATAATTTTAAAGCACAATATTAACGCGGTTTTTATTCTCGAAGAATAAGAAATATAATAATCACAGTACACTCCCAGTTATCCCGAAATAATTTCAAACTAATTTCGGGTATGTCATCAGCTGAAAGGCAGTTTTGAACCTCTAGAAGTTTTACTAAGTAAAATAAGGAAGGTTTACAACTGCCTTCCTCATAGAGTTGAAAAGTACGTTTATCAGCATCCCAGGCCCTCTGAAAACCACATATTTTCCTCTCAGAAAATAACACCTTCATTTCATTCACCACAGGGTCTGGCTGTATAACGAAATGTGTTACTTTCAGAGGATATAACACTTACTAGTGTCTTTTACACACCTCTACCTCTTCTGTTCTTAAATACTTCAACCATTTAATTGGCTGACCATGTGATAAGAAACAGAACTATTTTTGTAACCCTAGAACTAACAGATTGAGTGCAAATAATTTAACACTCCACTGTCTGTTACAAGCATTTGGGATAGTCAAATTTTTTGGGAATCTAGGTCTATGAGTAAACTTTAAATTTTTTGCAAGGTTCTTTGAATTTCTTCACTTATTGCACCTTATCGCTAATTTCTGTTGTTGAAATACCTTGCTGTTACAGCATCTTCGATTCCTAATATTTATGTATTCTGAAGACAACCATTTCTCCTTCTATTTTATGGACGGAAAAGAAATGATTCATTGGGTCATCTACCTACTGCCGTTCTTTGGACATGCCTATATGAGATCAAATGTTTCCTCTCTATTATTTACTATGGTATCCTAAGAACTGCTCCTTACTACCAGTTCATCTCTAAAACCTCATTCTTCTTCTTCATGTACTACGTCCTTTCACAACATTGGTAACCATCACAGCAATTTGCACTTTATTCTAAAAAGCGTTCTTTTATCTACACCATACCAAGTCACACAGTTTTTTATTCACAATTTTATTCTTCCACCTGGACCATTTTTACATATACTTCTTTAAAAAGTCCTGTATTTTCTTCGACTTGAATCTCCTTTCTTCCCAATATTTTTTCAACTTAACTGATCTGAACATTCTTGTAACTTTAGAAGCTCCCATTTCTCTGTGGTATTTTTTTTAAACCACTGCAAGAATTACCAGTTCATAAAATTTACTTCTGAACTTTATCTTATCAAAATATTCAGTTTAATTCAATCTTAGTTGTACAGTTGTTTGTGTCACGGCAATATTAAAAATCTTTTCGTTTAAACAGTTTTCATAGATACATTTCATTAATCCAAAAGATTGTGTTCTTTTTTTACATACATATCTTCGAAAACCTTAACGTGTTAAGTTTTTTTTTAATTTAAAATTGTTTTAAATGATACTAAATATATGGTTTGCTTTTGTTAACTAGGAGTAAACTGGATTAAAACATAATAAAATATAAGGCAAATAGTTTTCCATGATGAACTAAGATGGAACAAATTTATTTTTAAATTTCTAATATTGTAATCTATTAAAATCTTCATTATACGTTTTTAATTGAATTAAAAATGGACAAATATGAAAAAACATGCATTTTGTCTCCAACATCTTTTCTACTTTAAATGCTGTACTACAGGCTGTTCGACTAATCTATCAAGTGAGAGTAACAGCAATGGATTCCACTAAGGAAAATGCAGCAGGCACACATACAGCGATGACCAGTGTTATAAACTTCCACAAATCATAGAAGACAAAATTTTTGCCAAACAGAAAGTGAGTTGATCATAATAAAAGGGAGTGCTTAAACTTAAACACTACAAAGCAGTTCTAAGATCACAAGCAATGTACGGCAGTGAAACCCTCTTCGGTATTGATGGAAACGGAATAAAAGAAACAATCAGAAAAATAGAAAGAAGGATTCTTAGAACCTGCATAAACAAGAAACACATAGTTGATAAGCACAGACTTTTACCAAGAGAACAAATTTATAAAGAAATAGAACCAATCACTGATGCAATGCGCAAAAAGAGACTTTCTTTTTTTTCGCATATCCTCAGAACTCCAGAAAATCGATTATTAAGAAAAATTCATGCGTGCAAAAACAGAAGGAGCTACAATTCCTTGGCTTGAAGAAATAAAAAAAGACAGAAAAGAATTAAATCTAACAATTGCTGATGTCAAAGATCGCACACCGGTTTACAAAGAAACAATTAATGACAAAAACAAAATTTTATCAGTAAGAACAATTAAACGAAAAGAACAGGTTTGTTCAGATGAATTCAGAAAAATTCGACAGAATGAAAAAGTATTGGCAAGAAAGAAATGAAAAGGAAATACACTGTCGAAGAAAAAGAACTAACCAAAGAGACTAAAGTGATCCTTTGTGGTCAAAATAAAAAAAAAGGGAGTGCTATTGAACTAACAGAGAAACACAGCTTCTGGACTACAACAAAGACAAATCAATAACTAACAAGAAGAGAATAACAGTTGGGTAACAAAATGCCATGGCTACCACAGCCTCGACCATCACCAACACAGTCACTTGCTGCCCTCATTTTAGTTTTACTCCAGCAAAAGAACAATCAAACAGTCATTTACAGGGCCATCAAATCTAATAAGATTACCAAACGCCACTCATAACTACTGCCATCTGGTGACAATGCTGTTGTTTAGGTCACCAGCCAAAAGGCTGGTTTGAACCTATAGACGCTTTACTAAGTAAAACGAGGAGTGAGGTGGTTTAGAATTCCCTTCCTCACTGGAAAGTCCTCAGAAGTACTTCCTCAAAAGTACACTTATCAGCATGCCAGGGCCTCTGAAAAGCATCTACTTTCCACACTGTACATGACACCTTCACTTCATTCACCTCAGGGTCTGGTTGTATAATGAAATTCATTACTCTCAGAGGAGATAACTCTGACTAGCGACTTTTACACCTCTACCACTTCTGTTCTTAACTGCTTTGGTCTATAATTCGCTGACCGTGTGATAAGAAATAGAAATATTTTTTGTAGCCCTGGAACTAGCAGATTGAGTACAAATAATTTGACTTCCATCTGCCTCTTAATACATAAATACATACTACCTAAATACATGTACCTGGTGACAATAAAGTTATTACAAATTTAAAGAAGCATCACTGAAAGAAGATAATGAGTGGCATAAAAAACGTTTAAGGTTTGGTGGTCCAGAAAAGAGCCATTTAAAACCTTAGTTAGTCGGTCTTTTAAAGCAGGGGTTCTCAACCTGGGGGGGGGGGGCATAGAAGATTTTCAAGGGAGGCGTCATCGTATTAGAATAGAAAAAAAGCTATGATTAACCCAGGTTAGTCCCTGCCTTTATATTTCAAACACCATTATTTTATTGTACAACACTCAATGTTAGAGTTTGAAGATTTCGTAAACAATTATATTTTAAGTTTTTTGGTTCTGTAATTTGACTGGTTGTTCAAAAATGTATTGAAGGTAGTATTAAACATTTTGTAAAAAGTTATCAAATATTTAATTGTATTACATGCAAGTCTAACCTTTATCCCATCCCTAAACTCTCTATAGTTACAAATTGAAATTCTACTAAGTAGGCCTACTTGTGTCGACCATATAAGGGGGTAATAGTACAGGGGAGGCGTGATGAAAAATCAGTCTACTAAGGGAGGCACAGAGCCTGAAAGGTTGAGAACCTCTGGTTTAAAGGATCACTGCGTTAGTCTCGAAAAAGACCGGTGAAGGCAGTATGTGGCTGCAATGTCTTGTTCTAAAACATCTTCCTTCTCTCATAGATCTAGTTTTGTCTTCATCAAAAGGATAAAGCTCAATTAAAATTAGGATGAATGTACTTCCTTTTACATTAATAAGAGAGAAGGAAAGGGAGAAATCGTTTTTTGATTGGTGGAAGTTAACATCACTGATCTTACAAATACTGGTACAGTCAAACACCAGCAGTACAGTACTGAAATAGTAGGGACATTGGCAACAGAAGGAATACAATTTTTGTAAAAATTACAATTATTTAAAATATTCACTAACAATATTATGAATTTGAAGCTAAAGTCCATCATGCATAAAAAACTATTTGCCTCTAAAAATTTACAATTTTAATATAAGTGCAAAATTTAATACAATAATTTTAACAGTGATATTAAAGTTTCAAAAATTAAAATATTTTAAAATACAAGACAAATTATATTACATTCATAATAAATACATACATACACTCAAACACACATTTTTTCATTAAACAACAATTAACAATGATTTATGTCTATTGCTCGTAAAGTAGATAGAAAATTTAATAACAGCACTCAAATAACTAGTACATATTGATAAAATTTTATTTCTAAAAAAATTTTATTTCTTTTTTTTATTAGATAATTATACTAACCAATAAAACCTATCATGATTAGTACGCTATACTTGAAGCTGGTCTTGAACCAATTGTGAAATCTTTATACTGCGCAAAAACACAGATCTGAAACACAAAAAACATTCAACTATAAATTTAAAAAATACAATTGTACTAAATCATTCCAACAAACATACACATGTGTATGTTTGTTGTAAACAAAGGGTGCAACTACTGTGTGGCTCCAAGCTCCGTGTAGTTCCAGAGTGAAGAGTACAGGTGAGGTGTAATAAATGAGTGACGCATGTTGGGCAAACGATTGTTATATTACTCTGATACAAAACATTCGTTTTCAAACTTTCCGTATTAAACATATTTGTTTGTATTTATTATATTTATTTATTTACATATTTTGATATAAATTGATAAGTTAAATATTATGAATCCGACCAAGTTAATAACCCGGAAGGTATTTGTTAAATTAAAGCACTGGATGATAAGAATTTTTTTTTTTAGTCTAGTTAGTAGACGCTACCACTACAAATGCATCAGCTGTGAAACACTACTAACTCATTCATTCTCCCACTACTATAACAACTCACTGCATTCCTTCCAACTACACGGAGCAAGGACTGAAGCAATACAAATCTGTGGTCTTTGAGTACAGGGGTATATGTCACATTTTGTGAAAATGGAGATATGTCAACCAAGCTGATTATGAAAATTTTTCTCTAAATTTGGGTAAAAAGATATACGCCCAACGGATTTTTTAATGGAAAATATGATATTTTGAAAAGAGATGCAATATTAAGAAATTAAACTGTTCAAGTAAAGAAGTACATGTAGACATTTATCCCTTTTCCCAAAAAATAAATCTTTATAATGCATTCTGCAGTTTGAAATATTTCTATTTCATATAATGAATTAATATAATAATTTCACTAACCTTCTTTTTAAACTGCGTCACCTTTATTTTATTCCTACTTACACGTGTTTCGGTGGATCCACCATCATCAGAGTAAATGAAAAATTGAAACTAAAAATTATTTTCATTTATTTAAAATTTACAGAAGATGATACATCTTCAGTCACTTGTATAAAACTGATTTAAAATTAATTTATTTTAATTTATCCCTTCTCATATTTACTGTAGATAGCAGCAGCAGTCAATATCACTTCATCATTCCTAAATTTTATCTGTTCATTCAAAATGTCCTGCTTTTGCTCTTTTAAATATTTATAAATATGGAACATCTCATATTTTTCAATTTTATTTTTATTCTCTTTATTACATTGTTCTATTATATTGAAATGTTCATCTATTTTACCAAATTTATGTTTTTCTTCTTTTATATGATTGGTATAGTTAGATATAATGTAGTCACATTTCAGTGCTTTTTTATGTTCATTATACCTCACTTGAAAATTACGACTAGTCATACCAATGTAAAATTTTTTACAATCCTCATTACCACAATCTATTTTATACACACCCTTTTTATTGTTTAGTGTTTCATTTATATTATTTTTAATTATATTTGTGGACAGTAGTTTTTTATTATTACATGTGTATGCGATTTTATAAAATTTATTTAATGTTCTGTATAATTTATTGTTAATAGTTTTATTGTATTTTAATGCAATAAATGGTTTATGTTTTATTTTATTATCTAATATAAGGGTGGTTCTCAAGTTATTTTTAAAATGTAGTTTGTTTTTAATTTTATTTATTACTTTATTTATTTCTTTTTCATGATACCCATTCTTTTGTGCTATGAATTTTATTGTTCTTAATTCATTTTCTAGTAGTTTTTTATCTTTTATATAATTATATGCTCTGTGAATCATACTATGGTAAGCTGCCATTTTATGTGAGTATGGGTGGTTAGATGACTTTCCCAATGAAAATTGTGATTTTTGAAATATACCACTTTACCCAGAGATCGCGGAAGTATTCCAGCAATTTAAATTTTATTAAACCTAATTTGCAAAAAACTATTACATTTGTTGAGGACTTCTCCTCTTCATGGTATAGGCCATAAAATTATTTTTAAATGTATACCGTGGTAGAGGCTGGCTACTGACTTGTGGCATCTACAGGTATAGAAGACCATTTGATATCCTCCGCTCCCCATCCCTCACCCATTATCTATAGTCACTTCACTTCTCATACGCACACACTTTACATACCTAAGTAATTTATGTCATTCTGACGATATGTTAAAACAATAGTTTTATATTGAGTCTGTAATATTGAATACTGTAATATTATTATTACACAGTCTGAGCATGCGGCGTAGAGTGATGGAAGTTCTATACATTTATAACATTCTGCATTCACGAGTTGATGTTCCAGATATCTCGAAGATTTTTCTGAGGGTGCCTTGGACAGCTTTAAGAAGTTTCAGGCTGTTTGCTGGAGCCACAAGAAGTAAAATAGCTCCAATCAATAGATGTATAGCTACAGCCAATGAAATAAATGGAGAGGTACCATCTCTGTTTCACAGAGATGGTAAAATTTAAGAAAATCTATACAGGATACTGTGAAGGAAGGCTGTAAATACTGCGTGATCTTTATGTTATTTTATGTATTTTTATGTTATTTGTGTCTATGTGGTGTATGTTGGGCTCGGCGGCTGACTGTTTTCTAGTGAAGAAAGAATGACTACGTTAAGTTATAATGGTGCGATATACTAAGGCGATATTATCTTGCTGTTCTACTGTACCACCTCGCATCCTTGCGTCCAGCCATAGTAGTGGGTGGAGACGGCGGGGTGTAGGGGAGTTTGGGAGCCCCCAAAAAAAATTTTTTGCGTAGTAATGTTATACTCGTTATAAGCTAAGATTTTACAAACAATCCATTCACTCAACAGTAAGTTGATGAAATAAATTAATATTGAGTGTAAAACAATTTCTAAAATAAACAGTAACAATATCTGTAGTCCGATTCACAAAAGAAAACACCTGTCTTTAAACAGAAATGAGGAGGTAATAATCAAAACGTGCTTTCTCACATTTATAAAGTTTTTTAGGAGATGAAAAAACTGATTTTACTTTATTTTTCTTTGGATTCTAAGTTTTTTCTTGAGTAATACCTGAAGTAGCCATCTCAAAATGACTATTTTTGATAGTTACCATGATCACAATGCTTCAAATAATTAGTAATTAAACAGAAATGACATAAAAAACCCATGGGGCGTCGGGCACATCTTATTGGTCTGTTGTAGAACCCACTATTTGGTTGTTCACACCTGTTAGAAAAACCTTGTTTTCAATGAAAAGAAATATTTCAATACGTTAAAACTAAAGGAGAAAACACCTTATGATAAAATATGAAGGATATAGTGGTGTTTTTCATTACAGCCAATAAAAACCCATAAAAATCTCAATTTTCGAATTTTTGGAGAAAACACGTTTTGATTGTTAGATCCTCAAATATCTTTTGAACTGTTGTATGTAAAAAAACAATTACAATACATCAAATTAAAGCTTGTTTTATTATTGGTTACAGGATTACATTAACATAGAATACTCTGTAGCCCTATACGTTTTAAAGTACACGTGAACAAAGTAATAACACCTTAAAGTTGGGTATGCTGGAAAAGTGGTTAAAAAACAGGGTACTTTTTATGCGTAATTTCTTATATTTAATACACTATTAATTTCTAAAAATGGTAATGTATATTCTGTAATCAACAATAAAAAAATCTTAATTTGATGTATTGTAATTGTTTTTATGATGACTAACCAACATTTTGAGATGTTTGTATCAAAATTCTACAACGCAAAAAAATTTAATAATGAAATAATGATATTAATAAAATTATGATGAATGATTACATAATGGTTGTTATATGATTGTGTATAAATTATTTCATTTAAATTATCTCATTATTGTTAATAATTTTTTTTTTTTTGATGCCCTCCACTCACCCCTTACAGCCATCCCAACCTCCATGAAAGGGACTAACAGGGAAGCGGGGACCACCTACATGAGTTGAACAAGTGCAGCCACAGATAGAAATCCTTGAAACGCTGCACTTCCCTATCAGGACATAAATACAATTTTTTTTTTTCCAGGGCTCCCACACTCCCCTGCACCCTGCCGTCTCCTCCCACAGAACAGTGTGCAGCCAGGTACGGAAGTCGGTCAGTAAGTAGAACGGCAAACAGCCTTAATATACTTGCTACAATGATTCATTATACCATATTTCACCACTCCTATTTATTATTATCATTTCAAAATTTTCCAAATCATATATTTATTAACATAAGTATTCACGAAGAACGTCTCCAGACACGAAGACATGAACATAGACACAAATAACACGCAGGTACAAATGGCTTGAACATAAAAACATAAATTATATCAACATACTGTACTATCACAGTCAGTTACGTCAAATCACATTCTTCAGTAATTCCGCCTTAAAAATTTCAATTTTCGAGTTAAAAAAGTCTACTCTATTTCCAAAATCATTCGCAATACTAGCACAACGGGCCAGAGGTGAGGCATCTTTAAATAATAATAATAATAATAATAATAAAAGCAGCCTTCTGACAGTCAGCTGTTTAACACAAGATGGTATTATAACAATTTTAGAGGTCTATTTGGCCCGTTCTTAACTATTCTTCGCTTTGTGCAGAGGGGCACAAACAGTAGCTGGCCTGTATGCATTTAAGGCAAAAATGTATAAATTAAAGTTGCAGGAAATTGGAAAACCTACAACTTTTATTTAAACATTTTTTCAAAAACACTTAGTGTCAGTGATTTTTTTGTATTTTGTTCATCAAAATCAGTAAAAAATTTAGAATTTTTAAGATTGCACCCTTACTTTGCATTTGACAACAAAAGTGTATATAATCAAAAGTCGTAGGAAATCAAAAAGCCTTTAATTTTTATTTCAAGTATTTTTTTCTATAAAGCCTAGTTTAGCATCAATTAGTGATTTTCCATAATTTTAACTCGAACAAGGTTTAATTTTCATTCCGTGTCATTCACTCACGATCAACCTTTAGTTTATTTGACTTATTATACAGTTTTTTATAGTTATTATTGTAGTATACATGTTATTATTTTATTAGCTGTGTGATCATAACCAAATTATTATTAACTTTTAGGTCAGTGTTTATAACCTTTTATAACCTACTCTTTTAGAACAGTTTTTTTTAAATGCGGGAGTATTCATATTTCATTATTTTTGTTTATTTAGACATGAAATAAAAACTTATTTATACTTTTAAAAAATTACTGTTTTTCAATTTATTGGCTGGCACAGAGTGAAAGTCACGTTTTTTTCACTGGCATTGAAAGGGTTAACATAGGTTAATTTTTAATTATCTACACTGGCGAAAGAAAGTCATGTGAGTGTTCCACACCAGATTTCTTTTTTCATGAATTGTTTTCTGGTCAAGTTCAAAGAGTACTAACCTTATCTTTAAGTTGTTGACACAGTTGTAAAGCGACCGTAAAAAGTACTAATACTTCATTTAACCATGGTACAGAAGCTTCCGCTTGATATGTTTCAAATTTCATAGTTCCATGTATGTTGCACAATTGGTAAACGGCAAATACCAATTTATGACTTTGGATATAAAAACTGATCGCCAAATCTTCGGGTAGATTAGGAACTAATGTTTTCTGAAATTAAAAAAATTACCACCAGATTAATTATTGAAATATCTTCTTCTTCTACCTTCAAGGATTAGGCATCTCTGCCTGTTCCGAACCTCTCAAATCTGCCCATCTCTTTCTCGGGTGTCCTCGTTTTCTCCTGCCCTCCGGGTTATAGCCCAGTGTCTGCTTAGGTATCCTATCCTACCGCATTCTGTTTACATGCTCTAACCACTGGATTCTGTTCTGGGATACCTTGTTGTTTATAGAGAAGATGTTGAGTTATTTCCTTATCTCGGTATTTCTGTAACAATCTTCTCTACTACACCCATATGTTATATCCCATGTTATACCCATATTATTGAAATATAAATTTATAAATTGTAGTTTAACCCCTTAACGGTTCCTTTTTTTAGCCAAAAATGTTCATATCCTGCTCAATTTTTTTTTTCATAATTTTGTATAATATGACATTTACGATTCAAATCGTAAAGAAGACGAAGGATCTCACTATCTTTCACTGGATTTGAATTGCCAGAGTTACCAGCCATCATTTATGAATAAATAATAAACAATCCTACTACAATAAACGGAATTGAAATACCGGACTAAATACTATGTACGAAAAGAAACCTACTACTAAAAAAACTATAAACAATATCGAATAGCTTACAATTTCTTTTCGTAAACACTTATAACGAACTTATAACTTTACAACGAAACACACCGAACTAACCAAAAAAAAAACCTTTTACGCAACATTGGAGAGTACGACGTAAACAAATAACATAGAGTCATCTAACCTATAGAAAGGAACCTTTACTAGCGCTAATATTAAAGTTACGGATATAAGATAAACTACTTTTAATGTTACGGCGAGATATTTCGACAGAAAACAGAATAAATCTAGACAAATTCAGTTGCGAGTTATCTCGTCAGGGGCACTTTTCTACAACATTTACGTTGCGAGATATCTCGTCATAAACTGTTAAGGGGTTAAGTATTCCAGTTAGCAGAATCACTCACCCATAACAGGCAGATGCAGTGTTAAATTATTTGCACTCAATCTGCTAGTTCCAGGGCTATAAAAATAGTTCTCTTCCTTATTACATGGTCAGCCAATTATATAACAGAAGCTTTTAGGAACAGAAGAGATAGAGGTGTAAAAGAGACTATAATATCCACGATAAACTTACGCAAGTGGGAGTTTGCTCTGTACTTCACCACTTCCTCACCTCACCACACTCCCACCAGTCGAGCAATTTCTCCTCTCTTACAGCTCCTATTGACTTAAAAATTATACTTTATTTTAACATTTACTTCTCCCTTTACCCTCAAAAAATGTTCTCCGCCTATAATATCTAATACACATCAAGTGATAAATTTATTATATTTGCGACGTATGCGTTCAAAAAATCAAACTGTTCAAAAAATTTAAACTGTTCTACTTTCGTGTTTAAAAATTAGCTTATCGTATTTGATTGTACAGGAATACTGGACGTATGTTTTAAACAAGATGTAAATTTCATTACAATTTATATGTAAATATAGTTTTATGTAAATATATTACAATTCTATTTATACTTTATTTATATTAATAATATATTATCCAACTGCAATAAATAAATACAATAAATAACAAACAAATACAGTAAATGAAAAAGTAAAGTGAATACACTACTTTTATTTAAGCTAACACGTAAAAACAGTGTAATTATTGTTACACTACAAAAAGCGTAAGGCAAGTACTATGAATGCATAGTAGGTTGTAGAAGGAATACACGAGCAAGAAATCGACATGGCTAAATCTTTTGTTCTTAGTACAGAGTTATCACCTCTAAGAGTAATAAATTTCATTATACAGCCAGACACTGGTGAACGAAGTGAAGGTGTCATTTGCAGGGTGGACAGTAGATGCTTTTCAGAGGGCCTGGCATGCTGATTAGCATAGGCTACTTCCACTCAGTGAGAAAGGCATGATATACCACCTCACTCCTTGTTTTACTTAGTAAAGCCTCTAGAGGTACAAACCAGCCTTTCAGCTGATAACCTAAACAACAAGAAGCAGAATCGTTACTCTTTTAAAAAAGTGCATTGTAGAAGATTATAACATTCAATTCCCCACTCCAGTGGTGCGGGTCTTGGCCTCAGAGAGGCAAGTGGATCAGAATTCATAAGTGGATCACTTATTTCTATTTCATATAATGAATTAATATAATAATTTCACTAACCTTCTTTTTAAACTGCGTCACCTTTATTTTAATTTCTACTTACACGTGCTTCGGTGGATCCACCATCATCAGAGTAAATGAAAAATTGAAACTAAAAAATTTTTTCTCATTTATTTAAAATTTACAGAAGATGGTACATCTTCAGTCACGTGTATAAAAGTTTTATACAAATAGTAAAAGAGTTTTATTCAAGTGACTGAAGATGTACCATCTTCTGTAAATTTTAAATAAATGAGAAAAAAAATTTTAGTTTCAATTTTTCATTTACTCTGATGATGGTGGATCCACCGAAACACGTGTAAGTAGAAATTAAAATAAAGGTGACGCAGTTTAAAAAGAAGGTTAGTGAAATTATTATATTAATTCATTATATGAAATAGAAATAATTTCAAACTGCAGGATGCATTATAAAGATTTATTTTTGAATGGATCACTTAAGAGAATTTTTAAAGTAAGTTTCTACTAAATAATCGTTCATAGTTCTGAACCACGTTTTTGTAGTTAATTTGTACAAATATAAACGCGTATCATCCACCTGTAACAGTTTATATTTTTTCATTTTTGACCTGACTAAAATTCACTAATTGTGAATTTTCTGTTATCCGTCTATTCGGTTATCCAACAAGGTCATGGTCCCGACATTGACGTATAATCAAGGTTACACTAAACTATGTAAAAAAAATTATAATAACATACCATATTACGACTTTTTAAAAGTTCATCTATAGTTTTCTTGCGAGGAATAATCAATGATGTACGACCTCGTTGCAGACATCCTAATATGTTACCCAAAATGTACAAAACCTCTTCAGAAGACCTTTAACAGAATATATTAACATAATATTAACAGAAATAATAAACTCCTCATAGTTTATATTAACTAGCTTTTGAATTGAAATATATATTTATCTAACCACCAGAATACGGTAACATAAAACACTTACCAATGTTTATAGCGCTTTCGTGTATCTTGTACACATCTTCAGTAAATAAAAATTTATATATAGTCAAAATTTAAAACTTCCTGCTCCTACCATGGTAGATATGGAATAGTCGATTCTTATTAAAATCTATACTGAGAATCGATTTTAGAAGTTTTATATTCAACTTATAAAATTTAAATATCATCTTAGCCTGGTATGGCTTCATTATTATTTTATTAAACATCCTATATATGATTTTTAAACAGCCGTATTATTTTAATTTTAAATATAATTAATTGAATTATTATTAATATTTGAATATATTTCAATTTTAAATAATACGGCTGTTTAAAAATCATACATAGGATGTTTAATAAAATAACTAGCTTTTATATTGTTTTATTTTATTATTTTGATGGTTTTCCTTTTATATTAACCTAATTTTATTCAACACTCTAAATTTTAGTAAATAAAACCACTCATAAGTATTTTTTTTTTGTCATCAGTCTCTCGACTGGTTTGATGCAGTTCTCCAACCTGTTCTATCTTGCGCAAGTCATTTCATATCTACATACCTGTAACACCCTACATCTTTTGTAATTTGCTTTATATATTCTAATCTTTGCCTCCCTCTACAATTTACTCCCTCAATATTACCCTCCATTATTGATAGCCCAATACCTGGATGTCTTAGGATATGCCCCACTAGCCTATCCCTTCTTTTGGTAAGATGCTTCCATATACTTCTTTTTTCATCCACTCGCCTAAGAACCTCTAAATTACTTATTTTGTCCACCCACCTAATCTTTAACATTTTCCTATAACACCACATTTCAAAAGCTTCTATCCTCTTCTTTTCTACAGCCCCTATCACTATTATTTATTATTATTATTTGTTATTATTATTATTATTATTACTATTATTATTTTTTCAATTTATTGACAATGATTTTAGCATCATTCTCCCCATCACTTGACAAAAAAACAATGTTACATTAGCACCAGTGAGCAACTTGCATAAATGACCAAATATCTGTCAAATATTTCACGTAAATACAAACAATCTGACATGATTCCAGAGAGTTATACACAAAAATGTTTTGATTTCAAAAAAAAAATTTAAAGAATCTATTACTAATAATTATTATTACTATTAATAATTTTATTACTAATCGTCAGCTGTTTAACAGCTGATTTTCGGAGACGAAGGTTCCTGGTTCAAATCCTAGTCAAGGTAGTTCTTTTATACGGAGTTGAATACTAGATAGTGGTTACCGGTGTACTTTGATGGTTGGGGTTTAATTAACCATACTCTCTCAGGAATGGTCGACCTGGGTCTGTACAAGACTACATCTCATTTACACATCATACACATCATCCTCATCTCATTGGGTCATGGGGTTGCTTATTGTTCTGAATTGAATAGATTGTAATGTACACTCGTTAGATTAAAAAAAAAAAAAAAAAATTATTATGAAGAAGTAATGTTTGTTTGTGTGAGGTAATCTCGGAAACTAACAAACTGATTTCAAAAATTCTTTCACAATTGGAAGCGCAGAGCTTCCTGAGTAACATACAGGGTATGTCCCAAAAGTTCTGACTTGAACAGATTGCAACGTACACTCGTTAGATTATAAAAAAAAAAAATTATTATAAAGAAGTAATGTTTGTTTGTTGTGAGGTAATCTCGGAAACTAACAAACTGATTTCAAAAATTCTTTCACAATTGGAAGCGCACAGCTTCCAATTGAGTAACATACAAGGTATGTCCCATAAGTTCCCAAAAGACAATGACCCCACCAAGACAATGACTTCCAGCACTGTTTCCAACAATGGAAAATTCGCATGGAGCGTTGTAGGGATAGAAAAGGAGTGTATATTGAAGGTGACAATAAATGATTATGTATAAAATTAAAATTAAATTTTTTACAACATCAGTCTCGTTATTTAATAGCCACACCTCATATAAGGTTAAGTAAACCTTTGAAAACTCAAAGAGATCATAATATTTAATAAATATTTGATTTCTTACCAACATTGTTAATATAGAGAAGTTTTGAATTAAATCTTAATTTCATAACAAACTGTAAAGAAGCACAGCACAAGCAGGGCTTCCTAACTTTAAATATATTTTTCATGTACTTACTTGAAAGAATAATCTTTATCAATGTTTTCTATATGCATTATAGCTTGTTGTAGATGATTTCCAGCATCTTGAACTTGATGCAATTTCCACGGATTATCATTTTGAATTTGGACTTTATATGTTACATGCTGCTGCCTTTGAATTTTAAAACTCATATCCTGAAAATATATGTGATTTTATAATGTATTACAATTTTCACTAATATAAACAGTTTACTTGTAAATTCCACAAGACAATACAATAGAGCACAAAAAAATTCAAATTTAAATAATCCATTGTCAAAAATCCTAATACCAAAGTGTCCGTATTGTCTTACAAATATGTCATATCAATGGGTCAATTGGCAGGCCTTATAAGTACTGTTGGCGTAGTAATTAAAGCAACTGGGTTCTACACCAGGGTCCTGGGTTCGATTCCCAGTCAGGTCTGGCATTTTTTCATCACTCATCATCATCTATTATCCTTCTCACCCTCTGCATTAATTGCAAAACAGTCGGGTGTAAAAAAATAATAAATTGCCAGGCCACACAATCGTCCACACAAGCACGAACCACCTGGTCAATCACCTAATAGAACTTTTAACGTAGTAAATATGAATTGTAAACTAGGTTATTGTTCAAGACATTCGGAACGAAAATGAAGATAAGAAAGACATAGAAGAGGACAACTATGCTGGTCCTGCACGCACCGAAGCATTTACTGCCCTAGAGAGTGTCAAATCATGGTTAAAAAAACCGCCAGAAAGTACCCAGACCAAGCTTCTTCTCCTGAAGAAAATCACAGATCTGGCCGTAAAAAAGAAAACTTCCAAGCTAATTCAACCTAAAATTACTGATTTTTTTCAAGAAAATTCTGAAATCCTACAAAAATTAATCGAACAGGTGTTTTAAAAAGGACGCAACTCGTTCCTAGATTACATGAATGTGGTACAAAAATATTAAATTAATGAAATATTTATTAAAATTTTATGCAACAATATTCAAATTACAATGAAACTTACAATAAATAACTTTATAATAGACATTGAAAATGATTCCCTGTGACCCAAATACAGGTTTGTACAAGTTTTGTTAATATTTGTAGCCGCTTGTTGTATGTTGTGTGTTTGTTCATCAATGTTAAAAATGTCACGTTCAATGTTTGCCTTCAAATTTTCAAGTGTATGATGATAGTTTTTAAAAAGGACGCTTTTTAAATACTCCCACAAAAAAGTCTGTTGGTGTAAAATCTTGCGAGGCCACAACTCTTTCGATATCAAACGATGGCCAAAAAAAACCCGTAATACGAGGGGGTACCCAAAAGTATCCGGAATAGCTCTGCTGTGGGCGGAGCTTGTGCAGTACAAATTCCCGCCACTAGGCTGCTTGTAGCGCTACTCATTGCCAGTTCAATGCCATTTTGTTCGTTGATCTAGCTTGTTCTGTTCTCGTGCAGTGATTGTTCTCGCTAGTGCTGTTTTGTGCTCGTGTCGTTTTTCATGATGGCAAGTTTTAATGAACAACGTGCGGCTGTGAAATTTTGCTTCTTGCTCGGTAAAAACGCCGCGGAAACAGTTGTAATGTTGAACACAGCTTACAAAGACGACGCTATTGGAAAAACCCAAGTGTACGAGTGGTTTTTGCGCTTTAAAAATGGCGACATGTCGATTGAGAACAAACCTCGTTCTGGACGACCGTCGACTTCCCGAACAGACGAAAATGTTGTGAAAGTGAAAGAAATTGTACGAACAGACCGATGACAGACCATTGACCAAATATCACAGGTTAGTGGGTTATCTTGGAGCTCAGTCCAACGCATTTTAACAGAAGACTTGACAATGAAAAGAGTCGCTGCCAAGTTTGTGCCTCGAGTTCTGACAGACACTCAAAAGGAACGTCGAATTAAAACGTGTAGTGATTTGAAACAACAGCTTGAAACTGATCCAGATTTCATGTCAAAGATCATTACGGGTGACGAGTCTTGGTGCTATGGGTACGACCCAGAAACCAAACAACAATCCAGTCAATGGAAGACTTCATTATCACCCCGACCAAAAAAAAGTCGTCAAGTCAGATTGAACATCAAAACAATGCTGATCTGTTTTTTTGATGTGAGGGGAATTGTCCATTCAGAGTTCGTTCCACCAGGCCAGACGGTAAATCAAGCTTTTTATCTTGAAGTGTTAAGAAGACTACGAAACAGCATTCGTCGTAAAAGACCTAATTTGTGGCAGACAGGGGACTGGTTTTTCCACCACGACAACGCGCCTGCACACACGGCAATCTCGGTTACCCAGTTTTTGGCGAAAAACGGCATGGTTTTGCTACCACACGCACCGTACTCACCCGATCTGGCTCCGTGTGATTTTTTCTTGTTCCCACGCATGAAAAGGGGCATGAAAGGTCTCCGATTTAACAACGTTGATGATGTCAAGAAAAAAACGATGGATGAGCTGGCAGCCATCACTGAAGAGGAGTACAAAAAATGTTTTGAACAGTGGAAGCACCGGTGGGACAAATGTATTAGTTGTAATGGAGAGTATTTTGAAGGGGATAAGGTTCTTTTGTAAAAAAATTAAAAATAAATAGTTTTAAAAAATAATTCCGGTTTCTTTTGGGTACCCCCTCGTATGTCTAGCCTGTCATCAACAGTACGGCCAGTTGCATTATCATGTAAATCTAACATTGTAATAAACCACACACCGTCCACAGATTTTTCTAAAAATAGAGGCCCCATTAGACGACGCCAAGAAATGTGCTTTTGCGATTTTATACACTCCCAGTCTCACGAAATTTATTTAACCAACACAAGATTGTCGACTTATTCGAAACTGTAGTATTGGGAAATGTCAACTGACACTCATCCTTTACTAATTTGTTAGATTTATATGTGAAATAAGTCTCAAAAATAAACAAACATTGTCTAAGGAAAAAATTACATCGTAAACACAATAAAGATGAATGGATACTGTAATAGTATAAGTGCTCAAGAATGACATCTCAACTGTTAAAAACTGTTAAGCTTGAATACAGTATTTCCAACCGATGTGTAAGGAGACATGAAATTTACCTACGTGTAACTTCTATTACACCTACAGAATTATTTTTTTATGCTGTAATTTAGTGTGCGTTTTATTAGAGAAAACCTATTTAAAATTTAATAACCTTTGACGGAAGTGCATTTTTATTTCCATAATACAATACGTCAATAAAACGTAAATAAAAGGTACAATTTTTTTCATTTACTCTCCTTCTTTTATTACATGTAACAGTAATACTATGTTATTAAAAGGTTATTTGAAAATCTGAACAGCATATAGTCCCTGTTAGTTTGGATTTTCAATGTTTAACTGTAATTCATAGATAAATACATGATTCATGATTGACACTTGATACTCGAACAATATTTTGCAGTTTATTTAAAATGGCATCAACAGTTAGGTCAAAAAATAGTAATCATTAGCTGCTATTGTCTGGGAATTATGGGTTTCAACGTGTTAAAATTATCTGAATTCAGCCAGAAATTGAACTCTGAACCTTTCATTTTGAGTCTAGCAAGTACTAAACCATAGAGAGAGGCAGCCCTTAATAATATTACGAACAAAATATTTACGTTCATCAGTAAAAATTGTAATAATAAAGTTGGACAGCACAATGAACCAGTTTCTCAGGATACTGACTAGATATTTGGTAGAGTATGGGCATGTCCAAAGAATGACAATAGGACAGATGGTCCCAAAGAGCGTTCTTTTCCAGAAAATAGAAAAATTTTCAGAAAATAGAAGAAGTGGTTGCCATTAGAAAACATGGATACATGGAATCCAAGATGCTATGGCAGCAGGAAATTTCAGGGATGATGATTGGAAGACGGAAGTCAATTGTTTTTTGTTTTACATTCGACCGTTTTGCACATTGATGCTAATACAACGATGAAAAATGCCAAAACTCACCACCAAGAATCAAACCCAGGATCCCTGACCTAGAACCCAACTGCGCTGACCAGCCAAGATAATGAATGATAATACAGTGAAAACCCGCTTAAGTGAAATGTAGAAGGCAGACCCGATTTTGGATATCTGAAATTCCAGTTAACATGCTGGAAGCACCATTATTTGAATTTATAATTAATAGGGTTGAGGGCGCCACTGTCATCAGTTTTGTGCCCGCTGACCACAATCGCTCATCAGTACGTATCGTGTACAATTGGTGTGTCGGCTTTATTATTCAACGTTACGCGCAGCCAGAAAACGGCACACAACCGTTGTACCTGAAGTGAAGAAATTGCTTGGAAGAAGACAGCAGTGCAGTGGGTATTCCTCATCCTTATATTCCTGTCTTTCCCCTATTACACCCGACGCATCACAAGTAACTACACTACAAAAGGAAGTAAGAGGCAACATCTTTTCTAATTTCTTCACATCGCATTTCGGACTAACTAAACAAAAATTCCACAAGACACAGAAGAGGCCACGCATACAGTCCACTGCACCAGAGGAGGGTCCCATGGGATCAGTCCTCATTTAGATTTTAGTCTCCGCTCAGGGACAAACGCATCGTAACCTCACTAACACATGGAAAGACATAATTTTGGGGTTTAAAAACAGTTAAAAGTGAATTTCTTATGACTGTTTACATAGTAAGTATAAATGAAAATACAGAAATTTCAAGAGAACAAAATGTAATGTTGTACAGAAATTAATATTTACTGTATATTTTTTAAATTATTTGCAGTATTTTTAAAAAAGTGTGAGATATTTGATGGAACCGTTTATTTTGTGGCAACATCACACTATCATTTTATTAGAAGCACATCCTGGAGGTTACAAACAAGTAAACAAATTCGGAGAATAGTGAAACTTGATATTCATAATTTATTTCATTTAACAATGTTCGGTACTTAAATGATGATATATATATTTTTAAATACAGTACTGTGTGAATACAAACTATTGAAATTGAATAACTACCAAATTAAACATTTTTCGGATCTGTTTCCGTTAAAGCAGGATACAGGTAAATGGGTTTCAGATAATCGAGGTTTTACTGTAGATTTACAGGAGTGATTAATAAAAGCTTAAAGCGGTCATTGAAACTGGGACCTCTGGTATAAAAGCCATCTGCGCTGACTACTACACCACGAGCCAACCACAAAAGACAGTGGGCAATAGGATGCTGGAAACAAAGCATACATACAACCTAACTTTTTATTTTAAAGATATATGTTATTTAGATTAAATTTTAAATTAAGTTATGGTCACCTTAACAATTTAGACAATAATGTTGGGTTTTTTCCACAACAATGTTTTTTAGATTAATGGGGAAATATTTTAAGAAATGTGTCCATAAATATTTAAATACCATAATAAGTAAATGAAACCAATTTATTATTAGTTTAACACAATTCTAATGGCTACGTGACACATTAATATCACACATTATTTGCTATATGCAAACAGTAAATAGAAATTAAATATCAGTACTTACAGCATGGTAGATTGCATCACCGGTGAGTGAAATAACACATTTTATTTGTTCAGGTGGTGACGTTAAAATAAATTTGTCTTGTTTTTGTACACCTTCATTTCCACAGAGCGGTAATGGAAACCGACGAACACATTCCTATAGACAACAAATCATTAAAATAAATTGAAAAATCTGTAAAATATCATCTGGGGTATTTATGCATAAAAACAAATTGCCAGATTAAATGATAAAAAATACTAATGGCTGCTTATCATGATTTAATTCTGTCTCATATCATATTCACTTCATTTTATATAATTAGCCTCTTCTATATACAAGACAAAATACATAATCATTACTAAGCGAGAAAATCCACAGGAACAACTTTTTGCTGGGCAAGACAGACTCGAACAAGTAGAAGCCTATAATTACCTGGCAACCCGAGTCAATTGCAGTGTAACCCACCTGCCAGAAATAAAGATCAGAATTGAAAAGACCAGGTCAGCATTTCTAAAAATGAGACCTCTTCTATCGGCCCGCGACCTGAGCCTCGAAACCAAGACCCGCCTCTTGAAGTGCTACGTCTTTCCCATCCTCTTGTATGGGGTAGAGGCATGGACACTCACCAAAGAATGTGAGACCCGTTTACAAGCGTTTGAAATGTGGACCTACCGGAGGATGCTTCGAATACCGTGGACGGACAGGGTCACAAACATGGAGGTCCTCAGAAGAATGGGGAAAGAGCTGGAAATCCTGCAGAGCGTAAACATAAGAAAACTGACATACCTTGGACACATCATGAGGGGGCCTAAATATGAGATTCTGCATCTCATAATTCAAGGGAAACTCGTTGGTAAATGCTCGGTGGGACGCAGACGAATATCCTGGTTAAGAAACCTGAGAGAAGCGTTTAACTACTCGTCGCATGACCTTTTCAGAGCAGCAATGGACAAGGTATGACTGACCATGATGATAGCCAACCTTTGTAATGGAGAAGGCACCTGAAGAAGAAGATATACAAGAAAAAAAGTAGTGGTGACAATGAACATCCTTGTCGTACACCTTTTCTTACAGTAGCTTCTTTTTCGTACCCCTCAATTCTCAAAACAGCCGCTTGATTCTTACACAGATCGTAGATAACTTTCCTTTCTTTATGTTTAATTTCTAATCTTTTCAAGGTTTTAAACATTTTACTCCAGTCCAGATTGTCAAATGCTTTCTTTAAATCTACAAATGCCATATAAATAGCTTTATTTTTCTATCCTTTTCAAACACATAATGAAACACACTTTTTTAATTTTAAATATTTTTAACCCACCGGGTTGGTCTAGAGGTAAAGTCGTCGCCAAAATCAGCTGTTTAACAGCTGATTTTCGGAGACGACGGTTACTGGTTCAAATCCTAGAAAAGGTAGTTACTTTTATACGGATTTGAATGCTAGACAGTGGTTATTGGTGTACTTTGATGGTTGGGGTTCAATTAACCATACTCTCTCAGGAATTGTCGGCCTGAGTCTGTACAAGACTACACCTCATTTACACGTCATACATGTCATCCTCATCTCATTGGGTCATGGGGTTGCTTATTGTTCTGAATTGAACAGATTGCAACAAACACATACTAGGAATTAAAAAAAAAAAAAATATTTTCAACGGTAAGAAATTGAATAAAAAAGAAAAGGCAATACTGAGGAATAATAATTTAGAATGGCTAAAAAACCCTGAGATAAAATATAAAATACAAGAAGTTATTGGAACACGTTGAAAAATTATTCAGATTTTAACATTTAAAAGAAAGTTTAAAAGTCATAAATCTTACCAGTAATATAGTATGCAACTGATTTAGAACAGCGTGTACTTCTTCATTTAAAACCCACTCAAACTCTTTTTGCTGAAACAAAATACAAATACATAGATTATATTCATAATAGAGTTAATTAGTTTAAAACAATACTTGGAAAGGTGAATAAATTAACAGTCAAATATCACAAAAACAGAGATAACAAATTGCTTGCTTCTAACAATAACTTACGTTAAAATATATATATGCACTTACTATACCATGATTTACAAATAAATTAAATATCGGTAGATTATTTGGATCTTCTCTGTTATATGCCTACCACTATTAACTCCAGTTCCCCTTGTGCCATAGTTCTCCCTCTGCTGAATGAAGGTTCGCACTACACAGCACATGTGTTCTTCTCACACGCAGTCAATATGGAGCGTATGCACGCACACAACCACTGAGCATAAATGAAACATTTCTGTTTTGTTTTCATTTTCAATTTATGTTTTCATTTTTATTTTTACACATATAAAATGCAATAAATTAAGTTATATATAAATATACTAATCGTTATAAATATTCTTCTTCTTTCAGTGCGCTATCCGTTTCGGATGTTGGCGACCAGCATGGCAATTCTCACTTTGCTGACAGCAATACGGAAAAGTTCAGCAGATGTCTTTCCGGTCCATTCCCTGAGGTTGTGTAGCCAGGATATTCTTCTTCTTCCTGGTCCTCTCCTTCCATCTATTTTCCCTTGCACAATGAGCTGTATCAAAGAGTATCTGGACTCATTCCGCATGACGTGTCCCAAATACTGAAGTTTACGGATCTTGATGGTGTTCAATATTTCTCTGGATTTCTTCATCCGTCTCAGAGCTTCTTCATTTGTTACATGCTCTGTCCATGATATTTTAAGCATTTTCCGGTACAACCACAATTCAAAGGCTTCTACACGTTTAATCATACTCTTTTTCAATGTCCATGTCTCTGCTCCATGCAGCAAAATAGAGAAGATGTAGCACCTCAAAAGTCTGATTTTCGTTTCAATGGTAAGATCATGGCTCCTGAAAACTCTGTTCATTTTATTGTAAGCAGCTGTTGCCCTTGCTATGCGATATTTAATCTCCTGGGCCATGTCCCAATTTTCATTTATCATTGTTCCCAGGTACATTGTGTGTTTCACACGTTCTAATTGCTGGTTATTGACGAAAATTTTGGCATTGTCGTTTCTGTGCTTGGAGATCAACATGAACTTCGTTTTCTTACTGTTGATGTCAAGGCCATATTTGCAACTTACTGTGGCTATTTTGCTCACTAGATGCTATAGACCTTCTTCACTATCGGCAAGTACTATGGTGTCATCCGCATACCTTATATTGTTGATTCTCTCTTATATTGTTATAAATATAGTAATATAAAAATAAATATAAATACGTTACTTAATAATAATAATTAACTAACTTAATTAATAATAATAAATCTTTCTCTGGTACTAACAGGACGATGGTTGAATAGCAAATAACCATTCACGGCTTCATACTAGATCGCACCGCACTACTCCCACCAACTCATACCATGCAGTATGACGTAGTAGTGGTAGACACAAGGGGAACTGGAGTTAATAGTGGTAGGCATATAACAGAGAAGATCCGATTATTTATCTAAAACTCATTTTTTAACTAGTACAATGTAATTTTATTACTATAATGTTTTTCACGGTTGATGAGCTGTGTTGTTGGACGCGTTTAGACCAATCAGAACGTTTATCAGCGTTGTCATATTGTAAAAATGGTTTTAATTGTTATTGAAAGACCAAAAAAATGGCTGATGAAATATATAACAGATCTACAAGAGTAAGTATTGACAACGTTGCTGACAAGTCATTGGCTAGCTATGAAGTGGGTAGGGGGCAATGCGTACGTTCAGAGCTCATCAGCCTTGAATAATAGTATAATCCTAAATCAGAATAGAATTTTTTGTTCCTAGTATGACAAAGCAGAAGTATTAATAATGGTAGTTGATATAAAATACAACATACTTTTTACTTTCCCTTGCCTATATGAATGTATAGGAAGGAAAGTATTGTTTTCATGTCGATTTTTCCAAATGAAGTTTTCACCAGATCTACACGTTTTCAGACCCCTCCCCAAAAAACACGGTTTTACCAATTGGTCTGAGTCTGTGTGCGTGTGTGATTTTATAAAAGTCCGGGCTGTAGGGTGGGTGATCGAACTGCTCCCAATGAAATTGTCGAACCAATGTTTGAGTGTCACCAGCGGCATGGGGTCGAGCATTGTCGTTGAGCAACACAATTCCGTTACTGAGCCTTCCTCTCCATTTGTTTTGAATTGCCCGCCATAGTTTTCTTAAGGTTTCGCAATACCTTGCCGCATTAATGGTTTCACCTCTTGGGAGAAAATCAATCAGCAAAACACCTTTCCGATCCCAAAAGACAGTGCACATGATTTTTTGTGCAGACATTGTCATCTTGAATTTTTGTTTCTTCGGGGATTGCGTGTGTCGCCACTCCATTGACTGCTGTTTAGATTCCGGTGTGACATGATGGACACAATTTCATCACCTGTCACAATTTTGTTTAAAAAATCCTCACCATCATTACTGTACAGTGTGAGAAAAGTCAAAGCACTTCCAAGTCTCTTGGTTTTGTGTACGTCAGTGGCGGGAACCTTCTACGAAGAGGGTATAGACAAATTGATCACCCGCTACGACAAGGGTTTGAACATCGGTGGAAACTATGTCGAAAAATAGTTTAAGGTTTGGGCTTTCATGTAGAAATAAAATTGTGTTGAAAAAAAATTGTTTTACTTGTTTTTTTTAAAAACGGTACTTACTTTCTGAACACGCTTCGTACTAGATAATAATAACATAATAATAGATATGTCAAGAACAATGTTTACTTTCAGAGCTTCTTAATTATATCTATCTCTATCCATTCTGCCCAACAAGCTTCTAAACTGATTTTTACTAATAATTTTTGCTATATTACAATATGTATTAAAAATAAACATTTTTACATCTGCCTTAATTTCATTGCTTAATTTTTAGCTAAGAAATAGAATGCATGGATAGTTTTGCTGTGTGATTAGTATCTAGTATGAATCTCAACTCTCTCAATCACCAGTAATTACATTAAATGTTCTCTAATTTGTTATATAAACCTGATGAACAGTTCTAGTACGTTATAATTAAATTGTAATTTGTTCAACATTTTAAATATTATAATTAACACAACTGTAATAAAACAGTTACTACTAATCTATATTGAAACAATTCAAATTGTTATGAAAATAAAATGACACTACCCGAAACATTATAAAAATATAAATTAATTTAAAATTTATTCAATTTTAGCAATATAACACCAACTAACACTGGGAGTGGCAATTTTTTTGCATCATGAACAATTAATTACTGTGGTTAATTGCTATACATTTTTTAAAGTTTAACTATTTCATATGTGGGTATTCTTTCAAAATAAACGTTATTTTACGCGTACTATTAAGATCAATTAAAGATTTCAAAAAAAATTCCAACCTTGACCCATCCAACAATTTATAAACAACAAATGCAAATTGAACCAACCTCAAATTATTAATACAAATACATTCTAAGATATAAATTACTACACTTACTAGAGTTAATGCTTCTTCCTTTTCACTATCTACCATTTTTCAAATTAAATTTAAAAGTAATTTCGTAATTGAACACAATAAATGTAAGAAAACAGAGCTGCTCAAACGCTACAGTAGCCTTTATCGTCTGCATTCAATGCCTCTATTATAGTGTTAAAATGGTTACTTTTTTTTACTTGACGTTACTAACTAACCGTCATTTACAGAGAAGATTAACAAATCTAATAAAAATAAAAAGTTTTTTATAATGTAAAAAGATAAAGGTGGACATTTCAACTCACTAAATTTGAATAAAAACATTTTTTGGGGGTTTAATAACAGAAACTAACAAAATACTACATTTCCAATTTAATATAAGTAGAAACAGTCGCCGATGTTATTGAGTGTGCCGTGTTGCCACCTGAGAAACGTCAACCGCATCAACTGTTGTTATCTAATTCGGTCGTTGAACTAACCTATAAATTAATATTAATTTTGCGGAATTGGTGTAGTGGATAAGCATTGTTTAAATGTTTCTTATACATTTTAATTTAATTTATATTGATATTATTTAAGAATTTGTTAACTTTAATTGGTACTATTGTAAAATGTCTTCTCAGCGCTCTTCATCTTGGGAATGGTTAGTAAATATTTGTGATCAAATTTTGTTGACAAATAATTACGAAAATTAATAACTGGACTCTCTAGTTCTTTTTAAGTTTTACTTTTGTTATTAGCGGTAAGGATAGACCAAGTTATGAAAATGATCCAGTTAAATCCTTCTAGAATTCAATACAGTATCAGTGATTTCACAGAGGATAGTTTGTTTAAGTAAACATCTACTGTGTCTTGTTTGACGGTCAAAAATACGAATTAACAATCGAAATACATGGTTGTGTCATTGTTATTTTAGTAGTAATTGCTTATAGTTAATCTGCTTACAAAATTTTTGATGACAAGATAACATGAAACCATATAATAATGAATTATTAGCTAAATTCCTTAACTGAAACTGCTGTGTTATTATTTTTTAAATGCCAAAAGTCTGGTTTGAACCTCTAAAGGCTTTACTAAGTAAAACGAGGAGTGAGATGGTTTTCTAACGCCATCCTCACTGAGTGGAAGAGTATGCATTTCAGCATGCCAGGCCTCGATATCTGACAAGCATCTACTTTCCACCCTGCAAATGACATCTTTACTTCATTTACGGCAGAGTCTGACTTTACAACGAAATTCATAACGCTCAGAGGAGATAACTCTGACTAGTGTATTTTACATCTCTACCTCTTCTGTTTTTAAATGCTTCAGTCTTATAAATTGTCTGACCATGTGATAAGAAACAGAATTATTTTTCAGATGATTAAAATCATTGAAGATTTTCTTGTAATTGATTTACTGATGTGATTATTTATATATCTGGAGGCTGGTTAATACAAGAAATAGTAGTTGAAGAAGTAAAGTGGGAATAATAAGAGTCACTGTTTGGTTATATAAATGATAGTTTAGAATGTGATTTGTTTGTTAATTATACGTCTACAGTTCAGCCGTTCTTAGTTTGCTCCTAATGTCAACAAACAAAAGCCACCTACTACAGGATGCACGCTAGAGTCTGCGACTTTACGGATGTCGTATTCCTATTAAGTTAACTATTTTTTAAATTATAAGTACTTAAAGTACTAAAAACATCAGTCATGATATGATGTAGGCCTAACAATTTCATTTATAAAAATACTTTTAAAAGTATTTTGTATTTAAATACTTTTGAAAGTACTTTGTTGTTACTTTTTAATCAGCGTGTACACATTTTGATTTAATGCCCATGCTCAGTGACGTCATTATTTGTTTACATTAGGAGCAAACTAAGAGAGGCTGGACTTGATATCAAAATATGAACAAAGATCAGAACTAATTTTTGATATTTTTAGCTGTAAATTTGTGTAAATATTCTTATTATTCAGGTATATTATAGGTACTCTTCCATTACATGGATGCCACTCTGATTTTCACTGATTTCTTTTACTTCTACTCTACACAAATGAACGATTAAATTATACAGTTTGGTTATTTTATAAATAAAACCTGTCATAATGTATTTGTCACTGTTGAAAACCAACGCTGGCAATTCTTATTCGGTAGTCACGCTTGTTACAGCGCTAGTAAATCCTGTCTGTGATGTAAAAAATCATTTTGTGATTTTTCTTACACACTCGCTGTTTGTTGCAGTAAAATTTCACCACATCATCTTCACATTCTTTTTTTTTGTCATCAGTCTCTCGACTGGTTTGATGCAGTTTTCCAAGCTGTTCTATCTTGCGCAAGCCGTTTCATATCTACATACCTGTAACATCCTACATCTTTTGTAATTTGCTTTATATATTCTAATCTTTGCCTCCCTCTACAGTTTACTCCCTCAATATTACCCTCCATTATTGATAGCCCAATACCTGGATGTCTTAGGATATGCCCCACTAGCCTATCCCTTCTTTTGGTAAGATGCTTCCATATACTTCTTTTTTCATCTACTCGCCTAAGAACCTCTAAATTACTTATTTTGTCCACCCACCTAATCTTTAACATTTTCCTATAACACCACATTTCAAAAGCTTCTATCCTCTTCTTTTCTGCAGCCCTTATCACCCACGTTTCACTTCCGTATAATGCTACACTCCAAACATAATGTTTTAAGAAATTTTTCCTATTCTGTATATCAATGTTTGTAGTCAGTAAGGTGTTTATCATTTCAAAGGCTTTTCTAGCTTGAGCAATTCTACTCTTGATATCACTTGTGCTTCTACCATCCTTTGTTATTTTACTCCCTAGATAACAGAATTCCCTAACTTCCTGTATGTTTTCGTTGCCTACTTTTAAATTTCCCATCTCTTCTAAACCACTCTTGCTGCTGCACAACACTTTCGTTTTGTTCTTATTAATTTTCATGAAGTAATCCTTTCTCAAGATCTCATCCATTCCATTTAAGGCATCCTCTAGTTCTTTATTTGTCTCGGCTAATACTACTATATCATCGGCGAATCTCAGCATTTTTATTGTTTCTCCTTGAATTTTTATTCCTGCGTCAAATTTCTCTTTCACTTCATTTACAGCCTCTTTTATATACAAGTTAAAGAGTAGTGGTGACAAAGAACAACCTTGTTATTCACATTCGTTAAGATTCTAAATTGTCATTTGCCATTCCATCACACTAATGACTCATGGAAAATCAAGTTAATGAAGAGAATATTATGAATACCCTACAAACTGCACTGCTTGTACTTTAACACTGTTTACGCATATAAAGTAGTAAACTGGTTACTACTGTAATACTGTTTTAATTTTATTCATCAAATTATGAATACGTTTAAATAACAATAAAATACGTACCGGGAGAGTTAAGATAGTAGGCAAGTTGCACTCTGATAATGGAGAAATGGTGAGGGTCATTTGGCGGTTATATGGACACACGGTTTTACAAAAATAAATCAATGGAATTCAAAATTTATAAATATAAATATTGTTTCCCATTTATTAATAACAGATTTCCATATTCCTTTCATTTCCTTTATCGTTTTTCAATATATTTAATCTGGAACTCGATCCTTTTTTTTATAATTACGAACAATTGTAATCAAAATGTTATCAGGCGTTCACCAATCAATAAATGTCATAAATCTACAGAACAGACTCACATCTTTTTTTCTTTCTCTCTTCTACTGTTTCTTTTTCCTGTCCCTTTTTTAAATTTAATAATAAATAATACGAGGGTAGGCTGATAAGTAATGCACACATGCTTGTAGAAGACGAACAAAAAGAAATAGCAAGATGGGGTAAATAACAAATTAAAGTACAAATCTTAACCTACCAAATTATCTATTTATTTTTCAATATAGTCACCGTTAAGCATTACACATTTCTCCCAACGTTTAACAAGTTTTTTCATTCCGTCACTGAAAAATTCTTCCGACTTTCCTCGAACCCAGGATGCAATAGCTGCCTTCACCTCATTGTCCGAGCTGTAATGATTACCCTTAAGGTCTCTCTTCAGTAGAGGAAAAAAATAAAAATCGCAAGGCGCAAGGTCGGGAGAATACGGAGGGTGTAAAATTGGTTGAAACTTCAGGTTTCTCAGAGCCTCTCCAGTTGCACGCGAAGTGTGTGGACGAGCATTGTCGTGTTGCAAAATTATTGGCGCCAGGTTGCCTCTAACACGACAAACTCGACGTCGGAGGTGTTTCAGAGTCTGTATATACTGAGCAGAATTTACCGTTGCCCCTCGTTCCAGATAATCAGTCACATAAACTCGGCGAGCATCCCAAAACACAGTCAAAAGAATTTTTTTTGCGGACGGTTGTGTTTTGAACTTTTTCACAACAGGAGAATGTGGATGACGATATTCAGCGCTCTGCCTTTTTTCTTCGGGATCGTAATGATGAACCCATGACTCGTCCCCCGTCACAATATTCAAAAGAAAGTCGTCTCCTTCGTCACGGTAGCGCTTCAAAAGTTGTTCACAGCATTCCAGTTGACATAGCACCAGAACACGACGCCATACTTCCACTACTCAAAACAAACTGAATGAAAGCAACGCCTTCAAACTGCGCAGGCTTGTAGAGGAGAAATAGTACTTCCACATGCCACCAGGCGCGCTACTGAAGTTTATTTAGTTGTCTTCTACAAGCATGTGTGCATTACTTATCAGCCTACCCTCGTATTATCACCTAATCCCCTCACTAACAAACAACTTCAGAAGGAAAAGAATATCATTCCTAGGACACCTACTCAGAACAGAAAACTCCAGACTTGTGAACCGGTTGATCAGCCATTTTTGGGATAAGGTGTCGAGACCTAAGTGGCTGAAAAATGTACAGCAAGATATGGAGGAAGATCACTAAACAGGACCTACTAACGAAATCAACAGAGTACAACCAACTGATCAAGGCTACTTGATAACATTTGCACCAAAACCCAGGAGAGTATACAACAGGGTGTTTATCGATGAAGACCGGAGACAAAGATCGGAGCGTCTTAAGAAAGTGTGGGCCAAACGAAAGGAAGGCGGTCTCAAGAGGGTGTGCTTCTTAAAGAAACCCAAACCTGAATTTGAGCTAAAGTGATCCTATGGGGTCTCAAAAGTTAATTAAAATAAAAATATATTTATGATCAAGTTTTGCTAAACTATTTTTTCGTGGGAATTTTTGTTTTTTTTTTCTTATTAATTGGTATTACAGTAAGTAATTTTATTGAAATATTATTTTATTTTTATGAGCAAAAGAGACAAAAAGTGTATTAGCATGTATATTATGTAAATAAAATAATTATAAGCAAATGTAATCATGTAAATTTGTTTTGTCAATTAGGCTTGTTTGGATAAGTTCCGTTAGCCTTTATATTGTTGTAAATAAATAAATAAATTTAAAAAAATTTCCACGTGGAAAATATGGTAAGTAAACGGAAAAAATGAGAAATAAGACTGCATCCACCTAATATTATACTATTTTATATTATAGAGTACTATTTTAAATTATAGTGAAAGTAGGGATTGACGTATTTATACAGTCGTTGTTTTGTCTTTTACAGGGCGTGTCGAATTTCACCACAAATTGTTAAACGAAAGCTTCCATCTGAAGAGGTTTTTGATCATCCATTAAAACCTGTTACTATAACTGTAAGTAACTAGTTACCTAATTAAAATAATTTAATCGTTGTTATGTCATGTAGCTTAAAATAAAAAGAAAGTAATCCGCTTAAATTTAAACAAATTTTTTTAGTTTATTTTAAGTCGGATTTATAGCTTGGTCATTAGCGACAACTGTGGGTTCGGTACTGTTATGGTGGGTTTGAACGTGTTAAAATTACCAGATCCTTGTCAGGAAATGAACCTGAGACCTTTCGCTTTATAGGCTGGCATGCTTAAAAAAAAAATCAATTAAAAAATTTATATTAAACACGTCCTATTTAAACTAATCCAGAGGCTGTTTGGTTACAACAGTATCATGAGAGTGTGTTTTGTCATGAGTGAGGACAATTTCACAAGTCAGCAGCTTCTTCTTTTGTTCATTAGCAACAGAAATGCTTCATTAGCAACATAAGTTTAGCGAAAGATTTCGCCCAGATTTCCACTCCCGAGGATTAAATGAAACCGGATTGAACCAATTAGAACGGTAATTAAGACAAACATTTGATCGTTTCATATGAATTTTAACTTAAAAAATTGATTAAACTAGGTCCCAGAACTGTAAGTCCCTTAGTTTGTAAAATAACTTGCTTAAAACACAAAAATACATTAAATTTGAATTGATTAATTTAGAATTTGTTTGCTATTGACTTTATTTACATCAATTTTCTCAGAATTAAATTCTCTACAATTGCTGTTCATGGATTTTATGCATTTTTTAGCCATTTAATGGAATTATTGCGCCTCAAATGTAAAAAACGTGTTTTTTGACAGTAAATTTTTGTGTTTTAAGCAAGTTATTTTACAAACTAAGGGACTTACAGTTCTGGGACCTAGTTTAATCAATTTTTCAAGTCAAAATTCATATGAAACGTTCAAATGTTCGTCTTAATTACCGTTCTAATTGGTTCAATCCGGCTTCATTTAATCCTCGGGAGTGGAAATCTGGGCGAAATCTTTCGCTAGAGTTATCTTGCTAACGAAGCATTTCCAGACATATGTTTATATGAACTTTTTGTCTTGTTTTTAGGTCTACAATCACCTGTTAAAATGTTTTCCTTTCCTCCTGGTCCACCTTGTATACTATTCTTCCTACCTACATCGTTCCACATTAACCCTTTATAGGTCTTTGGTAAGTATACTTACCACTGGCAATAAGGTCGATTTTTTTAAAAAATAAGCTATGCAGTTGAACCATATTGGCATTTTATGGTTTTATAGATGTTCTCTGGTAAGTAGGCTATCCAAATTTTGAAATTAGGGCGCAGCGACCATTTGCTTCATGAGTTACACGAATGTGGTAAAGATTCATACCAGCGTACCCAACCGTGTTGTTTTGTTGTTACTTTTGTACTGTGCTTAGAAAATTCGAGTTTGTACGGGAAAGCAAGTATTCATGCTAATACAAAACTAAGTTAAGTTATTCTACACATTTTTCTGTTATTTAGTACTAAAATTGTTTTATTAAGAATTGTTATCACTAAACATTATGTGTTTCCTATTTCAATAAACGTTCCTTGATATACTTACCAGGGCTTAACAAAAATAAAAAAGACGAAATATCTTACTGTTTTGGCATTAGAAATACATTATTGAAGTCCCTATAAAATGAAATTCAACATTTTACAACAAGTAGCTATATTTTCCCCGTAGTACTGCCCTGGTTAGGTCAACAGCCGAAAGGCTGGTTTGAACCTCTAGAGGTTTTACTAAGTAAAACAAGGAGTGAGGTGGTTTACAATTGCCTTCCTCACTGAGTGGAAAAGTACGCTTATCAGCATGCCGGGCCCTCTGAAAAGCACATATTTTCCACTCTGTAAATGACAACTTCACTTCATTCACCACAGGGTCTGGCTGTACAATGAAATTCATTACTTTCAGAGAAGATAACTCTGATTAGTGTCTTTTACACCTCTACCTCTTCTGTTCTTAAATGATTCAGTCATTTAATTGACTGACCATGTGGTAAGAAACAGAACTATTTATTTTAGCCCTGCAACGAACAGATTGAGTGTAAATAATTTGACACTCCACCTGTCTGTTATGGGCAGAGTACTGCCCTATAAAGGGTTAAAACATATTTGGCATCAAACTTATAAATATAAATAAAAATTTATTTTTATTTTTTATCAAACATCCTATGTAGGGTTTTTTAAAAAACCTTTTAAAAAAGATTAAAGATATTTTAAAAAACGGTTTACAGAACACTATTCAAGCTATAAAAAAGGAAATCGAAAATTCTCCAATGTAACTGAACACATGATTAAAAATAAACATAATATGTCAAGTATAAAAAATAATCTAGAAATATTAGAAATAAATAACAGACAAAATAAAATTGAAATTTTGGAAAAATATTATATTTATAAATACAATAACAGGGAAAAATTAATGAACACACAGATTTAATATGACAATCAACTGATTAAGTTGGCAAGACTGTTTTAAATATAAGAATCGACTATTCCTTATCTACCATGGTAGGAACAGGAAGTTTTAAATTTTGACATAAAATAAATTTTAATATACTGAAGATGTGTACAAGATACACGAAAGCGCTATAAACATTGGTAAGTGTTTTATGTTACCGTATTCTGGTGATTAGAAATATATATTTCAATTTCAAATAAAAATGTATGTAATAAACCGTAAATAATATGACTCCTCACAATAAAGATGCCTGAAGAAATCAACTTATTTTTTTTATGTCAATCCTGTGGGCATGATTGTGAATCTTGCCATTTCACTCAACTTGATTATATTTCTGTTTATTTTATTATCAGTATAATTCATTATCAATGTTTAATCACTGGTTTAATCAATGTTTTTCAGGTTAGTGAAACGAGAGGTTTACCAAAACGTGGTAAAAATGGTTCATCCAGTTCTACACCGGCTCCTACTCCATCTTCTTTTGTAATGGACCCTTTGGGTGCTGCTTTAGATGGAACAGATCCTTTATCTCAATTTGCTAAAGATTCATCTCCTGAAAATGTTTGTAAAAATTTATAAAAATTTTGCTTTTTCATCTTTAAATATTTGTGTACAGGAAAATTCGAATTTTGTTAAATATTTTCTTGTGTATCGTTTAGAATTATATAATATAAACACCAAATACATAATAGGTGACTCATCTGATTGAAAAAGTCAATAGGTCCTTTCGAATATCATTTATCCATCTTCATTTGCAATACAGGGTGATTCACGAAGATATGCAGAAACTTTAGGAGCTCATTGTACATGTAAAAATAATGAAAAAACTTTATATAAACATGGGTCCGGAAATGCTTCGTTTCCGAGTTACAGCTAGCGAAAGTTTCGCCCGGATTTCAGCTCACCAGGTGAAATGAGGTCTTCCTGAAATTCTGGTAAGGTAGATTAAGGGGCGAATTCAATCATTTCTTATGGTTTTTGATCTGATAAATTGAATAAAACAGATCCCAGAACTGTAAGTTAAATAGTTTTTAAGAAAACCAGTGTCAAATGCAAAAAATGGAGTGGAGTGAAAACACATTTTTTCATCTTTGGGCAGAAATAACTTTGTTATTTCACCAAGAAACAGTTAAAATTTTTGAATAAAACATGTAGAAAATTTTATTCTGAACAAACCAGGTAAATAAAGTACACAGAAAGCGAATAGATGTTTGATTAAATGAATTTTTATTCATAACAGTACAAAGTAAAATTAACTGGAAAAACAAAGATGAAAAATTGTGTTTTTTTCACACCAGTTTTTGCATTTGACACTGGTTTTCTCAAAAACTATTTAACTTACAGTTCTGGGACTTGTTTTATTCAATTTATCAGGTCAAAAACCGTAAGAAACGATTGAATTCGCCCCTTAATCTACCTTACCAGAATTTCAGGAAGACCTCATTTCACCTGGTGAGCTGAAATCCGGGCGAAATCTTTCGCTAGCCGTAACTCGGTAACAAAGAATTTCCAGACCCATGTTTGTATAAACTTTTTTCATTATTTTTACATGTACAGTGGGCTCCCAAAGTTTCTGCATATCTTCGTGAATCACTCTGTATAAAAACATCAATGCATGCACACTGTCGTCAGTTTGTCGTATCTGTCGAATACTGGTAAGATTAATTGAGCTCTGAGAGTGGAGATAAAAGTGCAGCTGTATAGTTGCTTCTTGTTATAAGCGTGCGCCCTCGCTTCCAATATTCGTTTAGATTAGGTCTACATTTGTTGGCCTTACTTTATCATAATATAACCACATCATTTTTTTTTAGGCTCTCAGAGATCTAGTCAAAGATGTGAAGACTGTTTCTGGGAACTTTTCTTCCTTGCCCAATACTCTTGCCGGCCGCATTGGCGTAGTTGGTAACGCGTGCTCGCCTCTCATCATGCGGTCTTGGGTTCGAATCCCATTCAGGCACAGCATATTATCATACGCTACAAAAAATCATTTCATCCTTCACCGTCTACATTAGCAGTAATTGCAAAACAGTCAAACGTTAAACCAAAAAAAAAAAAAAAATACTCTTTCATTCTTTTAGATCTCTGGAATCTCTGATCGTCTCTTATGTTGTACTTTCTTTGTGCTGGAGTTTTTATTTTTAATTTTGTTTTTCCTCCCTGTTTAAAATCTGTTCTTCCGTTATTTCTAGCTCCTCAAGGTCTTCCTCTATTTCCTGTAGCCAATTATTCTTAACTTTATTTCTCTGTTGGTAAGTTGGCAGTTTCTTGGTCTGTCTTTCTTCAGGTAGTCTTACTAGATGACTATAAAAGGCTAATCTTTTTTCCTCATAATGTTTAGTAAGGGTTCGTCCTCCGTATATATAATTTCATTAGGAAGAAGTCTGTGTTTTCCATCCCCTATATATGTTTTTGTTGGCATCGTTTTATTAATAAATATTTTTTTGTAACGACTAATTTAAAATTTCTGAACTTTATTTTTTTAATCAATTGTATTATTAAACACAAAACAATTGTGCATTAATACACTCTCGTAATGTATCACGTACAGTGACTGTGTAACTGTATAATGCAAACCTTTTGATTTGTTGTGTGTGTCATACTGACCGTACTTTACAAGAGATGTGGAATATGCTTGCGCAAACCAGTGACCAAATTATCACGCCAATATTCTACCAAGAATTATATTAAGTAGAAATAGACAACTATACAATCAGGTTTACCAACGTTTAGAGTTCGTAATTTTTGAGTATTTTACATCAGATTTTTTACTTTCTCTTGCCTATATGAATATATAGGAAGGAAAGTATTGTTTTCATGTCGATTTTTTGAAATCGAGTTTTCACCGGATCTATACGTTTTCAGATCCTCTGAACCCAAAAAACATGTTTTTAGCGATTGGTCTGTGTGTGTGTGTGTGTGTGTATGTATACAAAATATCTCAAGAACGGAACATCGTACGAACTTGAAACTTAAAACTTAAGTTACATACCACTACCGGACCTGACACGAACATTTTCATCAAAATCAGTCAACCGGAAATAGTAGTTTATTCGTATAATTTTTCACTTTTTTACGATTTTCTCAAAAACTGGTCCTACGATTTTTTTTAAAATCGCCTCATTTACTTAATTTTTTATTCTCTAAAAGATAGGGTAGGCGCCATGTTTGCTGAAATTCTTGGTGAGGGTGTTTTTACGTAAAAATAGTGTTTTTTTAAGATTACGGCTTTAATATTAATTTTAGAGCAAAAATGTATATAATAAAAGTTGTAGAGAATTTGAAAACCTACAACTTTTATTTCAAAAATTTTTTTGTATAACGCTTAGTTTAGCGGTAATTAGCGATTTTCTGTTTTTTCTCACGAAAACGTGTGAAAAATCGATTTTTTTAACATTTCGGCCTTAGTATTCACTTTACGACAAAAGTGTATATAATTAAATTTATCGAAAATTAAAAGATCTACAACTTTTATTTTAAGGATTTTTCTCTACAGAGCCTAGTTGAGCGTGAAAGAGTGATTTTCCGTATTTTTAAGCCAAACTGAGTTTGATTTTCATTTTGCATCTTTCACTCATGATTAAAATAAGGTTATGTTTTTGAGGTTAGTTTTTTGTTTATTTCTAATGTTAGGTTTATTGTTAATTATTTGCACTGGCAAGAGAAAGTTGTGTGAGTGTTTCACACAAGATTTTTTTAATTAAAAATACATTGATTAATTTTTCATTGTTTGTTTTTAGTGGAGTAATGCAGAAACAGTGAAAAAGAGTTCAGTAGATGAAGAATATATGGAACCATGGAGCACAAGAAGAGCTGCTATTTTAAATAAGTTTACAACTTCGGAAAAGTTATCGATGATGTCCAGTTTTCTTTCGGGTGGAGAAAAAGGTAATTTTATAGAGTAGTCTAAAGACTGCGGTAGCAGTTCTATTCCTAGTGTTTGCTTGTTTCAAATCAAAAGTATCGGGGTTCTATGACTCATATCATCGCTGATCCTGATGGAAGCAAGTGGAGTGTGAATAATAATCTTTATTATCACGGTTGGTATTTGTGTACCGATATTAGGTACTTTATATCGGTACCATTTTACTAGCTACAGAAAAGTCCTGTACCAACCCAAACCTAGAGTCTGTCTACACTAAGAGTACTCCGATGTAGGCAACTAGCAATACAAGTGAGCATGCGTATTAATTAAAAATACGCACAGCATCATCAAAAACAAAATTCCATGCAACACTAATTCGCTCTAACCTTAATATAATAAAAACACGTTCAATTCATTTGTTAGAAAATGTTTTATAAATCAAACATGAGTTTACCATTAAAACTGAAATTTTACTATTGTTACTCTACATTGTTATTTTTCGTTACATTATTTATGATTAGTAGGTTTTTATTATAGACTCAGTTTATTTTATTTTTGGTCCCAAGTAATATAAGACTAATGCGCTTGAATTATAACCGGAGTGTAAACAATTCCAGTGATTCGTTGTTTATCATTTCAGATTGTTTATTTCGTATCATTAAAATAATAATGTCTGTGACTAGTTTAATACAACTGTTTGCACTTGCCCGTGTTTAACTCATTTTTTGTTTCATCAGTTATGTTTTGGTATTGTATCGGTTCGTTTTGATTTTCTTCGTAGACTGAAGTTGAAAAGTTTTGTAAGCTGTGTTTTGTTAACATGCCTGATAGTGAATGTGTTGAGTTTTTGGAACATAGAAGCGGTAAACATTAAAAAGTAGACAAAAATTGTTTTGTTAAATGTAATGGTTAAAATAATTAATTACTGAGTCTCTTTATGAAACTACAATAATTACAAGTAATCTGAACGGTATAATTGAAATCGCTTACAGGATAATGTTTATTTTAGTTGGATGTAAATACTATTTTAATAATAGAATGTAGTACAAGATAATTGTCAGGCGGAGAGGTAGATACGCGCTAACTAGTGTAAAACTTTCGTTGACAACCTATAGGCACTTGCCTCGTGCGGAGTACTCTTACAGTAGACAGACTATAGAAACAACAGTACTTGGAAGGTTAGCTCACTTACATTACATTACAACAACCAGGGCGTTCAGGCTTCTGCAGCCCCTCCTCACCGCGACCTAAAAGATCTTTTGTGGTTGCCCCTCCGGAAGGTTAGCTCACTTAATGCCATTCCTGATTATATCAGTACGTGCCATTTTTACTTTCTCTTGTTCTGTATGAACATATATAGGTAAGTATTATTTTCATATCAAGTTTTCACCGGTTATACATGTTTTCAGGCCCCTTGAACCCAAAAAAAACATGTGGTTAGCAATTGGTCCGTGTGTGTGCGTGCGTGCGTGTGTGTGTGTTTGTGTGTGTGAACAAAATATCTCAAGAACAGAATGGGGTATAAAGTTAAAACTTAGAACTTAAGTTAAGTACCATAAGGGGACCTGACAAGAACATTTTCATCAAAATTGATCAACCCGAAGTAGTAGTTTATTCATGTAATTTTTTACTGTTTTGCAATTTTTTCAAAAACAGTTCCTAAAGTTTTTTTTTAATTACGTAATTTACCAAATTTTTTATCCTCTACAATATAGGATAAGTGTGATGTCTATTGAAATTCTTGGGACCCCTGTGCACTCGTAGGAAAAAATTGTTTTTTTAAGATTACGGTCTTAATATGCATTTTAGGTTAAAATTGTTTATAATAAACATTGTAGATAATAAAACACCTACAATTTTCATTTGTAGGAAATTTTTGTACTACGCTTAGTTTAGCGTCAGTTAGTGATTTTCTATTTATTATTTTCTTCAAAATTGGTAAAAAATAGGATTTTTTAAGATTGCGTTCTAAGTATGCACTTTACGGCAAACGTGTTTTAGTTATAGGAAATGAAGAAATCTACAACATTTATTTCAACCATTTTCTTCTACAGAGCCAAGTTTAGCGTCAATTAGTGATTTTCAGTATTTTTAAGCCAAACAGAGGTTGATTTTCATTTTGCATCATTTACTCATGATTAAAACTAGATAAAATTGTGTAAATAAAATAAAAGAATGGAATTTTCAAAGCAAATTGGTGTAATGTGTTGAGCACAAAATGTAGCGATAATTAACTGTTATTTGTTATTTGGATTAAAATCTATTTTTTAGAGTTGAAATTTCCTAGCTCTTTCATTTGATATCACAGTGATGCTTATTTAAATTTTTTGCAGTTGTTGTAAAAACCCAGAGTTCAGTTGTTCGCAATCGTCTCGAACAATTGGATGATTTTGAAGAAGGTTCAATGCGAGAAATGACTGAACTAACTCAACAGGAGTACATGAATACAATTGAACAACTCAATAAAGAATTAGTGTCAAGTTGGAACCAGAATCATCGCGTTGATGCCCTTAAAATCGCAATTCAGGTAATCGCAATTGATGTCAGTACATTTTATCATTAATCAGTGATATGACTTTATGCAGTAATCTTGTAGATCAGGAAATTTGGATAACATATTAAACACAATAAATGTAAAACTTCTGGAATATTATTTAATCTTATTTGTAAGGAGATTATAAAGTGATTAAGCACATCATCAGTGCGGTAAACCTTCAAATGAACCAGGTTATGAAAAATTGTTACTTTTTTTCTTTCTCTTGCCTATATGAATATATAGGAAGGAAAGTATTGTTTTCATGTCGATTTTAAGAAATCGAGTTTTCACCGGATCTATACGTTTTCAGACCCCCTGAACCCAAAAAACTTGTTTTTAGCGATTGGTCTGTGTGTGTGTGTGTGTGTGTGTGTGTGTGTGTGTGTGTGTGTGTGTGTGTGTGTGTGTGTGTGTGTGTTGTGTGTGTGTGTGTGTGTGTGTGTGTGTGTGTATGTGAACAGAATATCTCAAGAACGGAACATCGTACGAACTTGAAACTTGAAACTTAAGTTACATATCACTACCGGACCCGACACGAACATTTTCATCAAAATCGGTCAACCGGAAGTAGTAGTTTATTCGTATAATTTTTCACTTTTTTGCGATTTTCTCAAAAACTAGTCCTACGATTTTTTTTAAAATCAACTGGTTTACTACATTTTTTATGCTCTACAATATAGGGTAGGCGCCATGTTTGCTGAAATTCTGCTTGAGGCTGTTGTTACGTAAAAACATTTTCTTTTTAAGATTGCGGCTTTAATATGCATTTTAGCGCAAAACGTTATATAATAAAAGTTGTAGAGAATGTAAAATTCTACAACTTTTATTTCAAACATTTTTTTGTATAACGCTTAGTTTAGCGGTAATTTGCGATTTTCTGTTTTTTTTTCTCACGAAAACGTGAGAAAAATCGATTTTTTTAACATTTCGGTCTTAGTATGCATTTTACGACAAAAGTGTATATAATTAAATTTATAGAAAATTAAAAGATCTACAACTTTTGTTTAAAACATTTGTCTCTACAGAGCCTAGTTTAGCGTGAAAGCTTGATTTTCCGTATTTTTAAGCCAAACTGAGTTCGATTGTCATTTTGCGTCATTCACTCATGATTAAAATAAGGTTATGTTTTTGAGGTTAGTTTTTGTTTATTTCTAATATTTTATTAATAATGTTAGGTTTATTATTAATTATTTGCATTGGCAAGAGAAAGTTGTGTGAGTGTTTCACACCAGATTTTTTACTTTCTCTTGCCTATATGAATATATAGGAAGGAAAGTATTGTTTTCATGTCGATTTTAAGAAATCGAGTTTTCACCGGATCTATACATTTTCAGTCCCCCTGAACCCAAAAAACATGTTTTTAGCGATTGGTGTGTGTGTGTGTGTGTGTGTGTGAACAGAATATCTCAAGAACGGAACATCGTACGAACTTGAAACTTGAAACTTAAGTTACATACCACTACCGGACCCGACACGAACATTTTCATCAAAATCGGTCAACCGGAAGTAGTAGTTTATTCGTGTAATTTTTCACTTTTTTGCGATTTTCTCAAAAACTGGTCCTACGATTTTTTTTTAAATCGCCTGGTTTACTAAATTTTTTATTCTCTACAAGATAGGGTAGGCGTCATGTTTGTTGAAATTCTTGGTGAGGGTGTTTTCTCGTAAAAAAGTTGTTTTTTTAAGATTACGGCTTTAATATGCATTTTAGCGCAAAACTTTATATAATAAAAATTGTTGAGAATTTAAAATCCTACAACTTTTGTTTCAAACAATTTTTTGTATAACGCCTAGTTTATCGGTAATTTGCGATTTTCTGTTTTTTCTCACGAAAACGTGTGAAAAATCGATTTTTTTAAGATTTCGGCCTTAGTATGCACTTTACGACAAAAGTGTATATAATAAAATTTATAGAAAATTAAGAAATCTACAACTTTTATTTAGAGAATTTTTCTCTACAGAGCCTAGTTTAGTGTGTAAGAATGATTTCCCGTATTTTTAAGCTCGATTTTCATTTTGCGTCTTAAAATAAGGTTTGCGTATTAAAATAAGGTTATATTTTTAGAGGTTAGTTTTTTGTTTTTTTTCTAATGTTGTATTACTAATTTTAGGTTATATTGTTAATTATTTGCATTGGCAAGATAAAGTTGTGTGAGTGTTTCACACCAGATTTTTATGTTTTGTGTTAATCGATAATTTGGAATTAATAACGTCGAATGATGACAAATCTACACAAAATGATAAATCTGTATCATTTTAATATTTGAAAACTTTAGCGGATAAAGGTTTTATCCGATCGCATTTTTGAGGAAAATGCGATCAAAAATTTAAGGCTCCCAACTTGTGAGTTTGATAACAATCTGATTGATTTTATTTTGGTATCTACTTTTTGTCCCTTCACAAAAAATTATGTATAAATTTAAAAATTCTTCAAATTTTGCTTTTCAACATTATTCTTTTATAAGAAATTTTTATAGCTTTCCTCTGCATATTTATACACAAAATTCTGTTTCCTTGAGAATGAATGATCAGTAGGCTATTTCAATAATACAAGACGAAATTTTCATTAGAGAATTTTTTAATGAAATTCTTAATAACAGCTTTTATTGATGACGTTTAATGTTTATATTTATTACTAGATTTTTTTTTTTTTTAACGTCCGACTCTTCTGCAATTACTGCTAATACAAACAGTGAAGGATGAAATGATTTTTTGTAACGTATGAAAATATGCCATGCCTGAGTGGGATTCGAACCCAAGACCGCATGATGAGAGGCGTCACAAACCCCTTGTTGGCCCTTGATGTGATGGGAGTACGTTACAAACTACGCCAATGCGGCCGGCATTACTAGAGTTAAATGTTACTCTAAAATGATAGTATCTTCTGTTCTAGCGGAACAAGGTGATCTTTATCCCTTTATTCAATACAAAACAAAAAATTAAAAGGGTCATGCCCCCTTGATCCTCTATTATTTCCTTAAACTGTTGAAATATACTATTCTATGCCACCTAAGTAACCAAATATGCATGTAATATTCATCAATCATGAAAACTACGTTTTACAAAAATGTCACATACCACTTTCATCCAATCAGCTCTTTATTTATGGATGTTGTGTAAACAGTAATTTTTTTACTTTCTCTTGCTCGATATGAATATATAGGGAAGGAACGTATTGTTTTAATGTCGATTTTTCACCGGAAATACATATTTTCAGGCCCCTTGATCCCAAAATAAATGTTTTTAGCGATTGTTATGTGTCTGTTTGTGAACATAATAAATCAAGAACGGAATATCTTATGAAGTTGAAACTTGGCACTTAAGTTCTAAGTTTCTAGGGGACCCGACACAAACATTTTTTCATCTTAATCAATCAACCAGTAGTTGTAATTTATAAGTGCATTTTTCAGTGTTTTGTAATTTTCTCAAGAACGGCTTCTATGATTTTTTTTTAAATCCCTTATTTACTCTATTTATTTAAGCTCTAGACAATAGAGTAAGTGCCATGTGTGCTGAAATTCTTGGAGGGGCTGTGCTCTCATGGTAAAATATTTTTTTTTTAAGATTGTGGCCTTAATGTCCATTTTAGGGTAAAAGGATAAATAATTAAAGTTGTACGAAATTAAAATGCCTATAACTTTTATTTTAAGCGGTTTTGCCAAAACGCTTAGTTTAGCGTCAAAATGAATGATTTTCTGTATTTTGCTCATTAAAATCGGTAAAAATTTTTAATATTGTGGCGTTAGTATCCATTTAAGCACTATTTTGGCCAGTTATATGATCAAAGTTACAGAAAATTAAAAAGTCTACAACTTTAATTTCAAGAATTTTTTTCACAGAACGTAGTTTAGCATCAATTAGTAATTTTACATATTTTTAAGTCGAACAGACGTTGATTTTCATTTTGCTCCATTCACTCGTGATTAAAATTAGGTTTTGCTTTTCATTATAAGTTGTTTACTAATGATTAAACTTAAGTTAAAATTTTAATTATTTTCATTGGCAAGAGAAAGTCGTGTGAATGTTTTACACCAGATTTTTATCAATAGTATTAAAAGGAACTATACTTTATTGTATCGGCTGTACTTGAAAAGAACTTGTAAGAAGACTATTTGATATTTATATGTACAAATTTTCTCAATGTAAATCTTAGTTCTTTAAAAAAGTTAACTAATTAGAAAAATTATTTGTTTCAGTGTTCCAAGTTATTAGCTGATACATCAGTCATTCAGTTCTATCCTAGTAAATTTGTTCTAGTCACTGATATTTTGGACATATTTGGAAAATTATTGTATGAGCGTTTAAGAACTAAAGCTGAGTATTATGAGTAAGTTTGACGTGTAAAATTTATTTGTATTATGTATTCTTGTATGTATATTTCATTTATAGCCACATTCACACACTTGAGTGTTTAAGTTATTGTTTGTTTTAAAAGTTCAGGAACCTTCTAGCTTTTAACTGTTTGAACCTTCTAAGAAGGCGAGCTTATTTTTTTTTCGTTTTATGTCGGACTGTTTTGCAATTATTGCTAATGCAGACAGTGAGAAGAATGATAAATGATGAAAAAATGCCAGACCTGACCAGGAATTGAACCCGGGACCTTGGCATAGAAGCCAGTTGCGCTAACTTCTATGCTGGGGTCCCAGGTTCGATTCTTCGGCGTAGAAGTCAAAGGCTAGCTTAGCAACGTGTATAAAGTGGAATGCACTTGTAAATTGTTGATTAGTCTTGTTTGAGAATTTTTTTTAGGTTATTTAAAGTTGCATCAACTGCTTAGATCAATGGGTTTTGACTTTTAATAATTTCCAGACCCTAGCCAGGAATCGAAGCCATGACCTTCGTCGTTGTAGGCTAGTGTGCTAACCACTACGCTACAGAGGTGGCAGTTTGAGATTTTATGCATTTAAGTTAAATAAACTTGTGTTGTCATTCAGAGTTTAATATCTTGTTATTTTTTTTAACAAATTGTACTTCTGTTGACGTTAAGTTAGGAGTAAAAGTACTGCATTTTTAAAAAAAATTTTGGTTATGTGTTAAGTTCAACCCTGAAGTACCATGCATTTTGTATAAGAATGTTTTAGGCATTATTTGATTTGAGTTATAGGTAAACCAAAGCCAGATGATTGTGTTTCATAATAAAAGTTTTAATAATTTAAAAAATATTTGTTTTTTTAGACCAGGTAGCAAAATAGCAACATGCCTTCCTGAAAATTTTACACCTGATATGGTACCAGAATCTGCTAAAGAAATATGTCGGAATTGGTTCTATAAGTGTGCTTCTATCAGAGAATTAGTACCACGGTTCTATGTTGAAGCTGCAATTTTAAAATCATATAGCTTCTTTAATACTGGGTAAGATATTTTGTTATTATTTTTTAAACTGTTACAAATGTGTGTGATTGATAAAGATTTGTTTGTGATCTGTATCTTGGAGAAGAGTAAATCCAGTTTTGACGCAAGACATATCTTGTGTAAAGATTTGTTTGTGATCTGTATCTTGGAGAAGAGTAAATCCAATTTTGACGCAAGACATATCTTGTGTAAGAGAACAACCTGTCCATAAATAACAAAACAGAACAAAATGGTCAGCAATAGATTAAACCAACATGTTAGAAGAACAAGCAGAAAAAGCAGGACTGCAGATTTTCTTTAAAAAAACTTAATACTTAATGAACATCAAAACAGCCCCACGTCACTTGAAGACACAATATGAAAAAACTGGGGAAGTTGATAGCTTTAAGTAATTCAGAGAGATAATACAACCAAAGACCAGTGTAAAGGAAGCAACCAATAACTAATAAGAAAAGATGGCCAATGCACTCTGAGGAACTCACCACTTGTATAAGAAGAAAGCCTTCTCAAGATAAGCCAAGATTAGACATTATAATACTATCATAAAACCTGTGTGTCTGGACACAAGTGAGTGCCTTAGAATGACTAGGAAGGCTGATCTAAGAGAAGCAGAGACATTTGAGTGAAAGATTATCTATCCACAAGATAATGGTGCGGTGATAGTAAACAAACAATATAGGTGTAGATACAAGGTCGAAAAGAACTGTACAAGAAATGAACTATTAATGGAAACGATTAGAAAAAGAGGACTAAAATTCTGTGGATACCTGTATAGAATGTATGACAACCAGTTGACAAAACAAATTTTTAAAACACTAAACAATAGACCTAAAGTGTCAGATAAATGGTTTAAAGAAATCAGAAAGGATATTGAGGAAACCGGCTTTAAGGACTTCCATTAAGAGCAAAAACAAATAACCGGGTAGACAGAAGATCGGAGAAAAGCCTACAGTGAACGAAAGCTGAGAATGTGGGCTACAAAAGAGCGTCCAGAAACGTCTAAAGTCACCTCACATGGTCTAAAATTGGCCTTATATGAGGGAAAATCTTTACTGCTTTTGGTCTCAATGAAACCCTAAAATTCTGTAATATTTTTCGTAATAGTCGTGTGTCTGGAAATTCAACGAATAACCATTAATTTTAAAATTTATTAAGATTCTGTTTATGTTTTCAGGGATTTTTCACAAGATTTAAATCGCCTGACGAAAATAATTAGAGGTATCGGTGATCCATTAGTTGCTGTTTATGCTCGGTGTTATCTGTGTCGTATTGGAATGACTGTAACTTCAATAAATCGTCAGTTTTTAAAAGATAATTTCTATGATTTTCTTCAAACTTATCATCAGGTAATAATTATGTGAAATTTCTTATTTTTATGATTGATAGTTCTATATTGGGTCACGTCAATGTCAAAAAATGGAGTTCGTGTGTGAGCTGTTATTTTTATCTGTACTGTAGAAGAGTCCTTCAGTAATCAATATTAAACAGTGTTTACCATATCTTCTTGAGCGTAATTTACAAGGCGTGTCCGGAAAAAAGTATTGTTTTGAAAAAATAAAATAAAATATTTTTAGAGACAATGAGTAGACCTAATATAACCTTAATAAAAAAGTATTTATCCGCCTCTGTAGCGTAGTGGTAGCACACTATCCTACAATGTGGAGGTCTTGGGTTTGATTCCCAGCTAGGGTCTGGAAATTATTAAAGTCAAAACCCACCATTGAAGTTACATAACCCACTGTAGTCGCTCATAACCAAGCTGTTGACTTTCAATAAAATAAAAAAAGGATTTTTAAATTTTTCACTGTATTATTATTATTATTATTATTATTATGAGAAAACAGAAATAATGGCATTAGATCCATTTTGTATAAATAAAGTTTAAATTAATGATCAAAGTATAAAAATAGTACAAAAATTTAAATACCCAGCTGAAATAATAGATAATAAATTAAGAAAAAATTTCTCTTCGAACAATAGAGCAAAAATGAAAAATGCGCTAGTTTTAAATCCACGTATAACAAAAACCAAAACTATTAATACCAAAATTAGACGTAGAACAGTAGTTCAAGTGGAAGCACTTAATGCCAGTGAAACTCTTATTAGAATAAAAAATGAAGAACGGAAAAGTGTTCGGACAATTAAGACCAAATGGAGAATTATCAGAACCAACATTAATAAAAAACTGCAAAAAGGATGGTGTGTGGAGAATTTTCACAAACGAAATGGTCTATAATACCAGAGAACCAATTAGCAGCCTTATGGAAAAACAGAGAATTTCTCATTTCTTCCACATTCTGTAAATCCCTGAAAGTAGGATAGTAAAGCAACTTGTAACGAGAGGCCTGAGTGTGAAATCTGGAAGAAAATATATAGCGGAAGTTAAAAAAAAACCTAGGAGAAATTGGACTGATGACTGAGAACGCAATGAATAAACCGAAGATAAATAAACTTGTGAACATAAATGGTTTAAAATGGACAAAGTGACTAGAGTTGTGTGGTTGACAGCCGAATAGCAGAAAGCAAGATTGGAAAATATGAAGAAGTATGATCAAAGGAAACAAAGCTAATCGGATCCAAAGAAGACCTATCAGATAATCAACTAAAGTGCCGGGGTCCCGGGTTCGATTCCCGATCAGGTCTGGCATTTTTTCATCTGTAAATCACCACATATCATTACCTACGCACAAGCCCAAGGCTTATGTAGGCATCATCACTCAATAAAAAAAAGAAGTGATCAATAAGGTCAAACAAGCTAAAAAAAAATTATAATAATAATAATTATTATTATTATTGGCGAATTCTCCTTGGATAGAAGACGTTAAGCATTATGACTCAGTTTCGTCATTTGTTTTTCTTATTGGTCCAGTAGGCCTTCATTGTTTCCGAGAAAGCTTTTTTGCGGTTTTCAGACCACTTTGGTCTAAACTGCTTCTCTCTTGAGGGCTCTGAAACTTTCCACTTGTCTACCTTGTGACAGAATAAGTTTTTATTAAAAATTTCAGTTTGATGTATATTTGCGCTTTTTAGGTCCTTACGAATTTCGTCCAGCCAAGGTGTTGAAATTTTAAGTTTGTTATATATTCAATTATTCTTTTTGTTAGCCTATCCTCCTGCAATCTGTTAAGATGTCCAAAGAACTTCAACCGCCTTTTACGCATGTCAATTTCAATGTTTGAATAGCTCTCTGTTGTTTTGTTGGATTGCAGCCTATACCCATCTTCTGTAAGTCAAGCCCCTAGAATTATTATTATTAATTATTATTATTATTGTTAAAATTGTTTAAATTTAAAGAATAAGTGTTGAAGTATGTAACATTTTTCTTATTTTCAGCTGTTTAGTGGTCCAGTACGTAATATTATAAATGCACAAAAAGTTGATATCTGTACATATTTGAATCTGTACACTCCTGCACTTGATTGGATCATGCAAGGTCTTGCTCATAATGCACCGGAGAATTTATTAGTTGAACTATTGGATAGATGTTATCAAAAAGCTAACAGGTAAAAACATAACCCAACTTATAAAAACAAAATCTGGTATGAAACATTCACGCTACTTTCTCTTTCTATTGTAAATAATGAAAAATATAACCTATATTTTAATCATGAGTGAATGATGTTAAATGGAAATCAATCTGTGTATGACTGAAAAATACAGAAAATTAAATGACATTAAACTAAACTCTGAAGGAAAATATTCTTGAAATTAAAGTTGTAGGATTTTTAATTTTCTATAATTTTGATTACATACACTTATTGAAATGCATACTAAGGCCGCAATCTTATAAAATCCCATTTTTTACCAATTTCATTGAGCAAATTATTGCTATTTGATACTAAACTAAGCGTTGTAGAAAAAATGGTTGAAATGTAAGTTGTAAGTTTTTTAATTTACTCTACAACTTTTATTATATACATTTTGCCCTAAAATGCTTATTGAGGTTGTAAACTTAAAAAAATAATTGTTTACTTTGGGAGGAGCCCCCACGAATTTCAGCAGACATGATGGTTACCTCATCTGGTAGAACACCAGAAATTCAGTAAATGAGGTGATTTTAAACAAAATCATAGGACCTGTTTTTGAGTTAATTGCAAAAAAGTGAAAAATTGCATGAGTGAACTGTTACTTTTGGTTGATCAATTTTTATAAAAATGTTTGTTTCAGTACCTAAAACAAACCCCTCTCTTGTACCTAATTACCCCGAATGGTACCTAATGTAAGTTCAAAGTTTCAGCGTTGTATACTATTCCATTCATGAGATATTTTCTTCACGAACAGATCAATCTGTAAAAACTTTTTTTGGGTTCATGGGGCCTGAAAAATAATTGTGTATTTCTAATGAAAGATCGATATGAAAACAAAACAGATATGAAAACAATTTCCTTCTCTGGAAACAGGGTAAAAAAAGTAAAAAATAAGTGATGCAGCTATAACATGTCTGTAGAAAAATTTAATATTTTTAACAATAGTATTTATGTATAAGTTTTTTATAAAAAAATTTCTTAATGATCGTATTTTCTTTAATATTTTCCAGTGCGTTATTACTGAATACTATTATGACGTCATTCAGACCTTCTTACGTTGCGTCCCGTGCGCTACATTTTGTGGAGTTAATTTCAGCGTGCAATTCAGAAGGTAATTATTAAAATATTTGTAGTTTTAGATATCTAGTAAATTGTCGTAAAAAGATCACCCATGATCCTTTTCCATGTATCTACAAGGAAATGAGTACAATTTTTGTTTTGTACAGTGGTATGAAAACATAAATATTGTAAGAGTTTACTAATCTGAATTGTTATGAAAGTACAGTAAAACTCATCCGATTGAAACCCAGCATAACTGAAATAGATACGATAAATGAAAATCAACCTCTGTTCTATTTAAAAGTAAGGAAAATCATTTATTGACGTTAAACTAAGTGCTTAAGAAAAAATGCTTGAATAAGAGTTGTAGATTTTTTAATTTTCTTTAGTCAATAGTTACTTTTGTCTTAAACTTTTTTTTGAATATACTTTTGTCGTAAATTGTATACTAAGGCCAAAATCTTTCAAAGATACCCCTTTTTTTACAGATTTCTTCTTTAAAATATGGAAAATCACTTATTGACACTAAAAAAATGTACTCTAGAAAAATTGCTTGAAATTAAAAGTATAGGTTTTTTTTTTAATTTTCTACAACTTTGATTATGTATACTTTTGTTGTGAAATCCACATTAAGGTTGCAAAAAAATAATTTTTACCACAAGAGCACAAACCCCCTTCTACGAATTTCCACAGCCGCATGCCCTATCATGTAGAGTACAAAAAAATGCAGTACCTAAATGAGGCGATTCTCAAAAAAAAATCGTAGGAGCTGTTTTTGATAAAATTGGAAAAATTGCACAAACTACTACTTCTGGTTGACAGATTTTAATGAGAATGATCGTGTCAGGTCCCCCCTTGTGGTACTTACTTAAGTTCAAGTTTCAACTTCATTTGCTATTTCATTCTTGAGATATTTCTTTATGCACACACAGACCAATCAGTAAAAACATGTTTTTTCAGGTTCAGGGAGCCTGAAAACATGTATGTCCAGTGAAAACTCAATTTTGAAAAATCCACATGTCAACAGCAGTTTCTGTCCTGACATATTCATACAGGGCAAGAGAATGTAAAAATACACTATAATTTCATAAGTATGATTAATTAAATAAGAATTCAGCTGTTCAATTTGTTTAATGTAATTTATTGTTCTTGTTTTTAGGATTTCCGCAATATTTACTGTTCCGTAGTCTTGGTAGTTGTCTCAGTGCCGCTGAACCAGAACAGCCGTTACAAGTTCTAAATGAAGTTTGGAAGTTTATCAGCAGATTAAGTCAGCCTGCACATTATATATCATGCGCTGAAGTTTGGGTGCATTTTATCGCTACTCATTTCTCTGTAAGTATTTCTGTAAAGTTCTGTTCATTAAATTTATTGTTTTAAGTGTTAACATTACAATATGAGATTAATATGAACCTCCCAATCATTTAGAGAGCTGAAATTCAGCAAATTTGCTCGTATTAATTGAACAACATAAATGAAGCATTTTGGTACTTACTCCGAAGGAATAAAAAGGCGATGACAACACTAAAGCAAATCATATTATTTCTATACTTTTTCGGAAGTAGTTCAGTTCTGAAAATAAGCACGCATATTCTCTGAGTGGTGTGTTGGAAAATGAAAGCTTTTGGTTAATTGGGAGCTGGTGCTGAGGCAACAAGGCACATTCCCAAGTTCCAGAAAGGGAAAGGCTGATAAATTGCTTGGAAAGGGTAATGTGAATAAGTAGTCATGAACAGTCATCAGCAGTGTCTGAGGTGTCGGGGCTTCTGTTTAGGGAGGGGGGGTCTCATAGTACACCAACAAAACGTAATAATGCCAAAAAGGAATCTGTGACATTGCAAATATTGGGTACCAGTAAATGAGCCAATAAATCCCTAATGTGTAGTGGCAGTTGACAACAAATATAACAAAGATAAAGTGCTGGGTTCTTGGCAGAAAGTATAAAACGACAGAATTGTAACTTCATCATACTATAGTTTTTTTGAGATTGTAGCGTTAATATGCATTTTAGGGTAAAAATGTATAAAACTAAAGTTAAAGAAAATTAAAAAACCTATCAATTTTATTTCAAGCATTTTTTCTTCAGAGCCTTAGTCTTCTTCTTCATCCTTTACAGATTAGGCGCATTGCCTGTTCCAAATTATATTCATCTTGTGGTCGTCTACGTAACGACCATTCTCCTTTTAGGCGGTATCTTAATGCCAGTAGCGGATATCGATCCTCTGGCATGCGGCTTAAATTATGAAATCACCTATTCCTATATCGTTCACTCTCACAGTTTCCGTTCTATCCAAATCATTCCGGATTGCCTCAATCTTGATGCGATCCCTAAGTGTTGCTCCTCTCATTAATCTCAAAAAACGTATCTCAGCTGCTTTCAACTTCCTACCCTAAGACTTGCTTAGGATCCGTATTTCACTGCCGTTCAACAAAACAGGCAGTGCCATTACATCTATAACCTCATCTGTGTTTCTTTCCGGGCCCTTCCTTTAAAAATTCTATTAATGTAACCGCAAACACGTTGAAATCTAGAAACTTTCATCATTACATCAAATTCCTCTTCATTTGACATGTCACAACCCAAGTACATAAAATGTGAAACTTACTCCAACACTCTGTTCTCCAGTATACTGTGGACAATTCGTACTGGCACAACTCTTGCTTTACGTGTACTCACAGTTCCACATAAAGTATATCCATAACCTAATCTTTCAACAAGGCCTCCAAATTTTAATGTACGCAAATGCCTACAACTTTATTTTAATGTACAAACATACAAATAATTATTAATTAATTAATTAATTTCATTTTAAAATATGTATTTAATTTGTCCCAGTAAAAAATTAAATTATAAATTGCAAGAACTAAACAGCAAAAACTCACTAAACTATACTCTACGGACGCACACAACTAACTAAACAAATTGGTCTGACTATATAATGAACAGAAAATCATTTATGAAAACAAATTAGTCATCATTATGTCTGACAGATTATTAATAACAACAGTGAAAACAAAGCGTAGTGACCGTGCGTGAGTCGCACATTACAGTAGCGATTGTGTACTTTTGTGACTGTACCGTCGTTGCATGGTGAGGTGCGAAGATAAACGTTAAAGCTGCTTGTACCAATTTGAATTGTCTAAGGTATACTATCTTCGTCTGAATACGACAGATCTTAGTTTGACACCAATTATGATTTTCCATATTTTCATGTCCAATAGGAGGGGATTTTCATTTAGCATCATTCACTCATGATTAAAATTAGGTTATGTTTTTAATTATTTACATTGGCAAGAGCCAATTTCATGTAAGTATTTCACGCCAGATTTTTTTTTCTTTTCACAGAATCAAGAAGTTAATGCATTTTTAGGAGATGTTATACAGCATGTAACACCAAACAGAGCTTACGAACAATTTTATCCACAACTGCAAAATATTGTTGAAAAAATTATTAACAATACTTCTGATTTTGAATCTCTGTTTACTATGGTATGTTACTTATATTGTTATTGCTTTTTTTTGTGTAATTATTAATTTGTATATAAATTATTACATTCCTTCTTACATTGAGATTTTTATCTTCGAAAATAACAGTTTCAGACTTTTTGATTTATCTCTGCATTGTATTAAACAACTCCCTGACTTTCTATGGACTTGTAATTTAATATATATGTTGTCGCCACGTGGTAAAAATTGTCAAAACATATATTTTTTAATGTATAGATTCCGTAAAAGGCTCTAAAAATAATGTATAATATTTTAACTATTAGTAAATCTGCTACAACATTACTGAATTGATTCCTAGACATTAAAAACTACAGAATTTGTTGTATGTATTTTATCAATTCACATTTTTTCAGCAAGATTTTTACACAAGTTGTCAACCAGCAAAGAAATCCAATCGGTGTATTATAAATAATAAGGAGAGAATTGGAATAAGATTATATACCGGGTGATCGTAAAGTCGCGCAACCAAATGTTTGAAGCCATGTAGGAATTGAAGGTAAATTTGTAAAGTATGATTAGAATATGGGAATTTTTCGTTTAGTAGTACAGTATGTGGCAGCACTGCTAGATCACGCCACCGGGCGACAGTTAGCCAGAAACCAGTTGGTTTGTTCAGTTCGAGTCGCAATGTCTTTTACACAAGAACAACGCGTCTCTATAGTTTTGAGTTACTGTGAATCAAATTTCTTTGATGATTGAATAATTTCTCGTGGTTTGTGGCCTCCTCGGTCACCAGATCTGACTCCTCCTGATTTTTATTTATGGGGCTATTTGAAAGATAATGTGTACAAAAACAACCCGCATACAGTAGATGAACTTAGAAGAAACATTGAAGACTTTATATCAAATATTGCTACTGCTACACTCAAAAAGGTTGCGTGCAATGTAAGAAAACGCGTTGATGCATGCATTGCAAACCACGGTGGACATTTCCAGCACTTGTTGTGAACTTGTAAGTAAGTAAGTTGTAATTATAACTTGTATCGTAAACTTTGAAAGAAAAATAAAAAATACATTACAGCTTTCTAAGACTGTTATCATTTTGGGTTGCGCGACTTTACGATCACCCTGTATTTTTTAATATTATAGGCAAAGACATTTATTTCCTAATGAGGTGTGCCTATGTATGTGGAGAAAGAAAACTTAAAATACATTTTCAAAGCATGAGGTGTTGTTCTTTACACATTTATTTTATTTTCGTGTGTTTTATCTTCTTAAGAATTTAACTGATGATCTGGAAACCCTTCAAATCTGCACACTTCATAGGTTTAATTGCTTCCCCTCTTCTTGTATGATCTCCTACCATTGGAGGTTGGAAATCAATCTTCTTCTTCTTCTTCTTCATGTACCATCTCCATTTCGAAGGTTGGCTATCATCATTGCTATTTTAGTCCTGACTATAGCCATGATGATAATGCATGGAATATCAATGTATGATCTTTAATGCAGTGGTTTTCCTTTGCCTTCTGCATCCTCATGCCGTTGACTAAGACTACATCTCAGTTCTTCCGCCTTCAAAGACATTTTTAACGTCTTCGGGACAAGAGATTGCCCCTTCCACTTAGCTCTTCCGCTCCAGAGACCGTTGGCCTTGTAGAGTTGACTCCATAGGAAATCAATAAGAATCAATAAGACTCCATAGGAATCAATTTGTAGGGTGGAAATCAATAGGGTTATCTAAACCGTGGATATATCATACAAAATATTGCTTGTATTGTTCTGATGTACCATGAGCTCAAATTCTTCAGCCAGGAGTCTCTCCTTTGTGTAGGACCTCTACTACCCTGGACTTTATACTTTTTTTTTTGTTTTAACATCCGACTGTTCTACAAGTACTGCTAATGCAGACAGTGAAGGATGAAATGATCTTTTGAAACGTATGAAAATAAGCGGTGCCTGAATGGGGTTCGAACCCAAGACTGCATGATGAGAGGCGAGCACGTTACTATCTACGCCAATGTCGTCGGCTGGGACTTTACCCTATATGATGAATTGAAGCAAAGCGTAATTTAACTTTTTCTTGACCTATGTGATTATACAGATTGGGGAGGAAAACTGTTTTCATATCAATTTTTTGAAATCGATTTTTCTCCGGAAATTCACTTTTTGAGGCCCCTGAATCCCAAGAAACATGTTTTTAGCGATTGGTGTGTGTGTGCATGAGTGAGTGAGTGTGTGTGTAAATAAAATACCTCAAGAATGGAATAGCATACGAATTTGAAACTTAGAACTTACGTTAAGTACCACAAAGAAATCTGACATGATCATTTTCATAAAAGCGGTCAACCAGAAATAGTAGTTCTTTTGGTGCAATTTTTTCACTTCTTCAATGTTTTCAAAAACAGCTCCTACGTTTTTTTTTTAATTCCCTCATTTACTGCATTTTTTATGCTTTATAAGATGGGGTAAGTGCCATGTTTGCTGAAATTCATTGGGGCTGTACTCTCGTGGTAAAAAAAATTGTATTTTTTTTAAAGATCGCAGCCTTAATACCCATGTAAGGTTAAAAATAAATTGTAATTAAAGTTGTTTGAAATTAGAAAACCTACAACTTTTATTTCAAACAATTTTTTTCTACTACACTTAGTTTAGTTAGCATCAGTAAGTTCCACAGTGGTTGATTTTCCTTTAGTATCATTCACTCATGATTAACCCCTTAAAGGTTAATTTTTTTAAACCCAAAGTAATGTTAGTTTGCTTAATTTTTTTCCACTGAATTAATTTTTATTATTTTTGATTATTTATTGATTATTATATAATCTATTAATGTATTATTTATTTCATTTATGTATGTTTTATGTATTTATTTTTTTACTAAAAAAAGACTGGTACGCATTACCGGCTGTTGGCAACGAATTATTACATTCTAAAGCAAAAATAAGTTCGTGTTTCGACAGAAATGTAATATTACGTCACTGGTACTTTTTGTGTACATTGCTTTCGACGTAATATTTCGTCAAAAACCTTTAAGGAGTTAAAATTAGGTAATGTTTTTCATTTTACATCGTTTACTAATATTTAAACATAGGTTGCATTTTCCATTTTTTACGCTGCCAAGAAAAAGTGTGTGAATGCTTCACACAAGATTTTCTCATATGTGGTTGGGAGTGAATTGATAGTTTTCAATATTTGAGGTGTTTATTGTTTCAGGATAAATTTTTGCCGTTAATAGATCTGTTTCATGGTGAATACGTGAAAGTTAATCTATGTAAAAGTATAATGGGTGCATACATGACACATGGAAGCCTTCAATTGAACAACGATCCAGTTGTTACTGACGCACTTATGTACATCTGTAGAGGAATGCATGATTCTGTCAGGTTTGTTATACTGTTATAGTCTTTCATTGTATTTTGATTTCACTGTCCTTTTTTCTGTGTTGTTACTATCGTAAGACAATATAATTTACTTGAACATTAAATATTGATTGTTTTTGTTGATTGAAATTGAAAATTGATGAAGGATTGCTTCAATATTTTCCAGTGTTTTAACAGTTGAAGATGAAAAACGACAGATTGGATTGTTAATATCGCAACTTGTACGACAGGTGCATTTCGGTCGTGATTTTGAACAACAGTTAAGCTATTACGTTGATGCTAGAGCTGCATTTACTAATCTTGATGCTGTTTATACAACTTTAGTTCAGGTAATTTAAATATAAGTTATTGTTTATTAAAATTTTGTATACATTTTACTCTCAATGCTCGATAAGTTAAAAGGTTTTATAGGTGTGATGAAACAGATCATCACTGATTCCTGGTAGTCTGAGTGGACAGAAATCTATGGTAACTAACTGTGAGATACCAAAGTGCTTGTTAACATTTTGATGCTGGATGACACCCATAGGTGTCAGATCGGGTCTCTTCCCAGGACCGAATGATGCCTTTAGGCGTCGAATACCCTACTATGTTTCTGTAGCTTTTGTGCAATTAATGTTACTCTGGCAGTGTTAATAAATGATGTTCAGGAATTCAGACCAATTCTACAAGCGCCACAGTGAAGGTCATCTTTTTTTACGTACTGTCGGGAATTTTTGAACATATATTAAGAATGTAGTCTATTCGGATTTCCTAGTGCGATGTAATTATACTATTTATTCTACAAATTTCTCTGTTCCTAGTGACTTATTTTTACCAAGAAAAAATAAGAATAATACATTTTTACATAAAAATAGTTTAATTTTTACTCAAAAGTAATTTCTGTTACTTTGAAAACTTGCAATTTCTGTACACTGTATCTTTTATGTACTGTACCTGTGAGTCATCGTATGGATCGAATCCATTTTCATGATGTTCTTATTCTTGATTTTTCCCAATAATTTTTTATTGCGTTAGATTTTCTTTTCCTTTCCTCATCAAAAAACACCACTTTTGGACGTTTGGTTGGTTTTTTTTTTGTTTGGATAAGGCTCTTTTATTGTACATCGTTCTTTTATTCATGCAGTTCTCATCTTATCTGCCTGTCTCTCTAAGCTATAGATACTGAAGTCACGAGTTTGCCTTTTGCTTATGAGTAGTATAGAAATACCAATTCTGGCACAACCTTGACCTTTGACCCCGGGTCATGACCTTGACCTTGACCCGACACGTGACACCAAAAAAAAAAAAAAAAAAAAAACCGCCAAAAAAAAAAAAAAAAAAACCCGCAAAAAAAAAAAAAAACGCCAAATTTTTTTCCCGCCAAATTTTTGGACCCGATTTTCTCCGCAACCGCTGGGTCGATTTTGATGCGGACGGCACCCACGTGACCGGGAGATCGAGATCTACAAGATAAGCCTTAATCCGTAGCCGTATCCCCGATGGAACCTGAGATAGCTTGTAACACGTGACCCGGGGGTCGGATCAACGAGGTTCAGGTGCGCGCAGGATCCGGACGTTCCGTAGAACGCGTTACGTCCGGTTTCGACCGTTAGGTTCTTTCGGGACCCTAAATATATAAATTTAGGAAATATGTTACCGCCAAAAAATAACGCGGGACGGGCCGCAAGACTCGTCGCACCACCCGCAGGACATCCGTAGCACTACCCGACGAGGTGAAGACTAATGATTGGGGCGATGAAATCTGTTTATTTGCAACTCTATTTTTTAATTTTGACAATGACGCATGTTGTTGTTACGAGTCACGTGATATGCGCGTGCCTTTCATTGACGTCATTCGTTTTTTATCTATGCACGCGCCAGACTATTGATCGGGATGATGCAACTTGTTATTGCAATTAAAGATGATGCAACGTGTTTACTTTGTTTATTTGCAGTGACGTCATCCGTTTTTTATCTGTGCACGCGCCAGACTATTGATCGGGATGATGCAACTGCAACTTGTTATTGCAATTATTTTTTCTAGATGATGCAACATATCATCCGTTAAAGTCACGGGCCGTCGACTCAGCGATAAGGTGTTTGTTTCAATTTTTTAAAAACCGTTGACGTCATACCGCTTGTTATTCTCATTATGTACACAGAACCGCAGATTCAGCGTTTCCAATGCATTAGCATGGGTATAAAAGCGCGCCGATTTTCCCATCGAATCATAACTCTACTGCCAGTAGTATCCACTGCCAGTCCGCTGACATCACAGTTCTTCTGATTCATCTCTACCTACCTACCGTTAATTGAAGGTGAGTTTTATTCTACTTTAAGCAATCAAAGTGAACTTTAAATATTTTAAAATTTTAAAAGACTTTAGCACTTTTATGAAATATGCACTTTGAATCTTTTATAAAAATTAAAACCTAAAATCTGTTTATAAAATTATGACGTAGAACCTGTTGGTACTGCAACATTACCAGTTTTAGCCGTTGTTGGTGCATCAACAACAACAACTACCGTAACTGTACACTGAATATGTAGTCTGCTGTTTTAATCTGCAGCAGCAAGAACCGTTATTGACGTAAACGTAGAATTAATTAAATTTGAACTCTATTGTTTTAATCTGCATCAACAACAACCGTTATTGATGTAAACGTAGAATTAAATAAATTTGAACCTAAAACCTTTTTGTAAATTAAGACTTTGACAATAGTCGTAAGTTGAACTTCAAACGTAGTAGTTTAAAAAATCGGTTTATATTTTCCTTTGACTGCATGATTTACGCTATAACAATATTCCTATGCGTTATAGCGTTACTGTTCATAGCGCTGTTTTACCTGCTATACAAAATCTACGACATGATAGTAGGCGAGTGTAGCGCCACATCGATCTCAAAAGAAAAACCTCTATGCTATTTCGTATAATACATGAGGTATTTACATACTAACTATTTTGTTTAAGAGACTGAAGGACTAACACCCGTTCAAAATAGACGGACTGTTAGAGTGTATTGACTCGGATGGAGAGGGTTCATGTAGTTACCATGGTTTTTATCAGACTTGTGTTTATTTTTTGTTTTAGAAATGGAGGCGCTACTAAAAAAGATGAATGAAGATACTATGAGGGTGTCTGAATTAGTGTTGAACAAGGAATACCGGTTTACGAAGGTCGGCAGGGCGCAGACCATGTACGGAGAGCAAATAATTATATACATCGGCAATTCGAAGGTGTTCCTACCATCAAGATTTACAAAAACGCTGACTGATGAAGATATCGCTTTACTGAACGATAACGGGGGCGGGATAATCGTGTACAAGGGAAATAAAGACTTGGGTGATGGGAAAACAATGAATATAGTAGAATTTAAAAAATGAAGAAGAACTCGCAAGAGTAAACCAAAGGCTGTATTATTTAATTAATAAATGTATATATAAAAATAACGTCTTTTCCGTTCAAAACCCCTATTTAACCTAGATATAAGCAGTGTCGCTCTCAGTGCATCGCACGATGAGCTTGAGAAGTGGTATAGCGCGCGAGCTTCACAAGCAAGCCCGCAGGAACTATCCTACCAGAAACGTAGAGCTGAAGGGTATCGACGACTTGTATCAGGCCGATCTGGTAGAGATGATCCCATACGCCAGAGTCAATAAGGGCTACAGATACATAATGACAGTAATAAATTGTTTTTCTAAATTTGCTATTGCCGTACCGCTCAAGAGCAAGACGGCTGAAGAAGTCGCTAGCGCTCTCGGTCCCATACTGGAAAAACACAAGATGCGCCATTTTCATACCGACGAGGGTAAAGAGTGGTATAACGCGTCTGTGAGGTCTCTGCTGTCCAAGCACGGGATCAACCACTACTCCACTTACTCTCCGAAGAAGGCCTCGATAGTAGAGCGGTTCAACAGGACGCTGAAGGAGATGATGTGGAGAAAGTTTACAGAACGGGGCAATTACGTTTGGGTAGGTCTTTTAGACGACCTCCTGTCTCAGTACAATAACAGGTCTCACAGGACTATAGGTTTCAAACCTGTAGATGTAAATAAGAGGAACGAAGGTGAGGTGCTAAGAAATATATTGTCCAATACTCGTAAGAAACGCGCCCCCCAAACCGTCAAGTTTGAGCCGGGAGATAAGGTCAGGATCAGCAAGTACAAAAAGACTTTCGACAAGGGTTACATACCCAATTGGTCCAATGAGGTGTTTACCGTAGATCGTATTTTGCACACCCGTCCCGTCACATACTCGCTCAAAGACGAAAAAGGACATGTGATCAAGGGTAGTTTTTACGCCCAAGAACTGAGCAAGACGAAATACGGTGACGTATTCCTCGTCGAGAAGGTATTGAGGAGAAAAGGTGACAGGTTGCTGGTCAGGTGGTTAGGGCATGACAAGAGTCACGATTCATGGATCGACAAGAAAGACCTTATATAAGAGCTGTAATGTAGGTTTATCGGTTACTAGAGCAAAATGAGGTGTAGGGAGCAGAAGGAGAAACTCCCTGTCGTCAACTTAGATGTGCTTATCGAGTCGGGAGAAATAGGCGAAACGAGAAACAGACACGGTCGCCTCCTGCCGAATAGTATCAGATGTTTGGCTGTAGGACCGTCGAATTGCGGTAAGACAAACGCAATAATCAACCTGCTGTTTGACCCCAACGGGCTGAGGTTCTGCAATGTGTACGTATTTTCAAAATCTCTGCACCAACCCAAGTATAGGTTTTTGGAGCGCGTGTTTCATGATATGGAGGGTGTAGACTATCACGAATTCAGCGACAATGCGCAAGTCCCGCCTCCGGAAGAGGTAGAGCCCAATTCCGTGATGATGTTTGACGATGTTGTATGCGAGAAACAACACAACGTGGTAAAATACTTTGCTATGGGGAGACATAACAACCTGGACGTATTTTACCTATGTCAGACATATAGTAAGGCGCCTAAACAGCTCGTTAGAGATAATGCAAATTTTTTACTCGTGTTCCGTCAGGACGAGCGCAACCTACGTCATATCTTTAACGATCACGTAGTCCCTGATATGACTTTTGAGGAGTTCAAGAATCTGTGCGGTGAGGCGTGGTCTCGAAACATGAACGGGTTTCTAGTAGTCGACAAAGAGAGAAAAACCCTCGGCGGCCGCTATAGATTTAATTACGCTACGTTCATCACCGAACTACGGGCCGTTTAGACCGACATACAGCAGGAAAAAGCTGCGCAGCTAGCAGGAATAAGCAGGAAAAAGCTGCGCAGCTAGCAGGAAAAAGCAGGAAAAAGCTGCGCAGCTAGCAGGAAAAAGCTGGAAAAAGCTGCGCAGCTAGCAGGAAAAAGCTGGAAAAAGCTGCGCAGCTAGCAGGAATAAGCAGGAAAAAGCTGCGCAGCTAGCAGGAATAAGCAGGAAAAAGCTGCGCAGCTAGCAGGAATAAGCAGGAAAAAGCTGCGCAGCTAGCAGGAAAAAGCTGGAAAAAGCTGCGCAGCTAGCAGGAATAAGCAGGAAAAAGCTGCGCAGCTAGCAGGAAAAAGCTGGAAAAAGCTGCGCAGCTAGCAGGAATAAGCAGGAAAAAGCTGCGCAGCTAGCAGGAAAAAGCAGGAAAAAGCTGCGCAGCTAGCAGGAACAAGCAGGAAAAAGCTGCGCAGCTAGCAGGAAAAAGCTGCGCAGCTAGCAGGAAAAAGCAGGAAAAAGCTGCGCAGCTAGCAGGAATAAGCTGCGCAGCTAGCAGGAATATGCAGGAAAAAGCTGCGCAGCTAGCAGGAATAAGCAGGAAAAAGCTGCGCAGCTAGCAGGAATAAGCAGGAAAAAGCTGCGCAGCTAGCAGGAAAAAAGCTGGAAAAAGCTGTACAGTCGCAGGTCGTGTATATATTGACGGTAGTGGAAAGGTACCGCGTTAATAGACGATGAGATGGCTTCGAGACAGGTCGACGAGAATCTAGTGCTGGAGATCGCAGAGTTACGCAGGAGGATAAGAGAGAAGCAACTAGTTCTGAAGCATGGCTTGACTGAGGAAGATCTCAGGATACAGAAGCAGCTCAAACCGCTAACCGACCCACTATCGAAGCTGTTGAACGAGAAGAAAGCCGAGACCGACCCTTCCTCAACGAGCGAACCGTTGAAGGGAGTAAAGCGTAGGGAGACATTGAAGCCTTTTAGGACGAAACCTGAAAAGCGGCCTTTTAGCCGGGTTAAAGCTCTTGACGATGATGATGATGATGATGATGATGACGAAGAAGACAGAGTCGCAGGTAAAAGTATCGACGACTCATGGAAGGATCTGATGACCGGGCCCTACAGGTATTCCAATCTGAAGAGGAGTAGCGACGGGTTCGGACCTCGGCATACTAAGAAGAAGACCTCGGACGAACCGATGGATGCAAGAGACCCCCATAGGATGGATGAGATGGATACGAGCGTCAGCCTCCCAGTGGAGTTCACGGAGGACGATGCAACTGTCGGGAATTCCACTGAGATGAGGGACGCCTCCAGACCTCACGCCACCCCGGCGAGGACTTTACCTCGCGAGGAGGAGTTTAGCACGCCTACCACTATAGAGGAGATGCTTTCGACGCCTCTAGGTAAGGTTCGAGCTTCCGTATGGGTCAAGAACACGTTTCCCGGACGTCTGGCCCGTCAGTACATGCATGAGGCCATCACAGACTCCGACAACAATACGGATTCTACATACGGGGTACACTTCGAAGGCAGCGAATTGGTGATGGGTGATTCTACGGTACAACTCAAGCCTGACGACTCGATAATCGTCGGAGACGTATCGTACCCAGGCACGCACGGTCTGTACGAGCTGATATTCAAAAGGAAACCCGATCCGTTCATCTACTCGGAAGAAGACTTGGAGGAGTACAAAAACTTATTGGAAGCCACAAGCGCCCACAGAAGGAACAACTCGGCGCTAGGTCAAGTGAAGGCCAACACAGGGAAAAAGTACGTCTCAATCATAAGCCGGCTTTTCCCTCCGAAGCCGGACCGACCGAAGCGCGGTAAGGGTATACGAGCCGGGCCTATGATGGAGCTGAACGGAAACAGGAAGACCGAGTACGTATATTTCGACGATCCCAACGAGCTATGCGACAGGTTGAGACTCCTCGTAGCTTCTAAAGACTCGGGCCATACGGGTCACGACAGCGAGATAAATTCAATAGTCGAGGAACTCAAAGAGCTGGGGCTTATAAGAGGAGATCTACGTCTGTAACCCTCATTCTCGCTATGGACACTGGAAGATCCGTACGTCGTTTTCTCACCCCTTACAGGGTTACCGTAGATGGAGATATGGACATGAGAGACCGGAGAATCTGTCGCGTAGGCGTAGCCCAGTCGTATACGGACGCAGTCAACGTCAACGAATGCATGAGGCTCATCCAAGCTTACGCTGAAGATTACGGTGTCCTCGAGGTCTTGGAGGAGGGCGGTGGCGAACCTTACTACGACCTTTACGGTCGCAGGATGGCGCAAGTAGGAGACCCGATCGATGAAGAAGACGCCGTAAACCTCAAGTACTTGAAAGAGTACCTTTCCTCCCACGCCGAAAAGATGAAAGTTTCAGATCCTGTCAAAGACGAGCGAGTCGACGAAATTTTGAAAATGCGCGATGAGATCCAAAAGCTACGCAAAGAGTTTGAGGACGTATCGTCACACCTGGAGGGAAAAAGCGCGCCATAAATAAGGAAACACGGGTCCTCGAGCTTCATTCCGAACTTAAAATGGGGAGATGCAACACGTTTCGCAGCAGATCGCATTCAGGAGCCGGACTGGTAAGCAGCATCGCGAGCGGAGTCTTAGGAGCTGCAGAGAACGTCGTAGGAACCGTATTGAACAAAGCGATAGACGTTTTACCCGTGGAACTCCACATACCAGGATATCAGTACTGCGGACCCGGCACAGACCTGTCGAAAAGATTGAGAAGAGGAGACCCGGGCATCAACCCTCTAGACGCCGCGTGCAAGCAGCACGACATAGCCTATCACAACCGTAAAGACTCAGCGGGTAGGGCCGAAGCAGACCGCGTGTTAGCAGATAGAGCCTGGGAGAGGGTGAGAGCGTCCGACTCCAGCATAGCGGAGAAAGCGGCCGCCTGGGCGGTGACCAACATAATGAAAGCTAAAAGCAAGTTCGGCGGGAGGATCAAGCGAAGGCAGACCGGGAAGTCCGTCCGTAAGAAGACCGTTCGTAAGACCTCTAGCAAGACTACCCGTCGCACTACCCGCAGGACTAACCGTAGCACTACCCGACGAGGTGAGGGCCTGTATTTGAAACCGTACCCTACGCAGCACGCGGGATGCGGATTAAAGAAAAAAAACTTCGTTGAAACTTCCTAACAAACCCCTGTCCGATAGTCAATTGATGGCGGCCGCCGACGCACTCGAAATCTCGAACTTTAGAGGGGTGTTTATGCGTGACACGCTCCCCCATAGACCCTACGAGAACGAATCAGCCATCGTCAACTTGGACAGCGCGAGGAACGAAGGGACCCACTGGGTATGTTACAGGAAGACCGGTGCAGTCGTAGAGTACTTTGACAGCTACGGTAACCTGAGGCCTCCCGTAGAGCTGGTAAGGTACCTCGAGAACGGAGAAGACGGACCGAACATCATAAGATATAATTACGCCAGGAGGCAGGACTTTGATTCAGTCGTCTGCGGACATCTATGCCTAGAGTTTCTATCGGGTAAAGATGTTGTGCCTAAGCGGTAAGAGCTCTACGATCGAGGTCGATTACTTTCCTCCCATAGACCTCGGAGAGGGCCAGTGGGAGATAGGCCTGGTAGATTTCATGAGCTACAACAACATACCCAACGTGCGGAAAGGGGTGAACAACCTGTTCTGCTTCGGCGACGGGATGAAGGTGGAGCTGCCCGAAGGCATGTACGAGATTGACGACATCCACTCAAAGATCAAATACGAGATGTTGGAGATGTACGGCGGAGTGAACTGCGGCAGCAGCAGAGACGCGGAGCAAGACGAAAACCGTACCGATGTTGAAGACGCAGGATCCCTCAAGTACCAAAAGCTCTCGAAGGAGCGGAAAAAGGAACAGAAAGGAAAAAGGAAAGAGAGATCGAGTACCGACCCTCTCGATGAGGTCCTTAAGAGATTGGAGAATGCGGCGAAAATAAGGGCTGCGAAAAGGGCGGAGGAGGAAGCTAAAGCGAAAAGGGCGGAGGAGGAAGCGAAAGCGAAAAGGGAGGAGGAGGAAGCGAAAGCGAAGAAGGAGACGTCAAAGGGATCAAAGACGGAATGCCGTCCGCTCCCAAGACTTAACATGGTCGTAGACCCCACCACTCTAAAGTGCTCGATATTCTGCGGAGAAAAGGTAGACTTTTCCGTACCCGGAACCATCAGAGAGGTGCTGGGGTTCGATGCGGTGATCCTCGAACCTAATAAATGGTACACGTCCCAGCGCCCTGTCAACATTACGGCCGTGAACGCCATCCGGTTGACTTGTAACATCGTGCGGGGCTCGTATACTAACGGAGCCGAAGGACATACCCTGCACGAGTTCTTCCCGCAGGTGGAACGGGGTTATAAGATAATCGAAGTGCCCAAGAACGTCATCTACCTACCCGTAAACACTTCGAGGATAGGAAGACTGACCGTCTCTGTGGTGGATCAGGACGGAAGACCAATAAGCTTTCAGAACGAAGTCATCAGCCTCAGGCTTCACCTTAAAAGACGTACGCGATGGGGTTAGTCTACCTGGAAGAGGGTTATAAAAGAACCGTACCGGACGGAGCGAAGAACATTCGTCCTGTAGAGCTCGACCCGCCACTTGGTGAAGTGAAAAAGAAGAGACTCTCCTCAGATAACGCTGCTTTTCTAAGATCGTTGGGTTTCATCGTGCTGCAGAAATGAGCTATATAATAGACGTGGGATCCTCTAACGCCGTAGCGGACGACGCCATCATAGGCATGGAGATGCATACTCACACTCCGTACGCGTCGTCGACTTTCAACAACAACGACGAGATAAGGATACCCGTGAACCAACAGGACGTGTACACCCTACCTTGCGACAGCCTGCTGTTTGTGGACGTGAAACTTTCGGCGTCTGACGATACTTTGGATGCGGCCCTGGCTCTTTCTGACAACTGGCCCGCTTTCCTGTTTGAAGAGATAAGGCTGGAGATGAACGGTATCGAAGTGGACAGGGTGCGAAACGTCGGCGTAACGACGGCCTTGAGAAATATTCCGTCCTTCAGGTATGGGGAACAACACTCTATAGACGTCGAAGGGTGGAACAAGGACGCCGTAACGGCTATCGCCAACAGCACCACAGGTAGGCTTACGGCTCACGTCCCGCTGAAGAGGATCATGGGATTCTGCGAGGATTACCGCCGCATAATAGTCAACGCCAAGCTGGAACTTATCCTGCTAAGGTCGGCTACCGACGATCGCGCCGTGGCGGTCCCCGCAGGCAAGGATTACAAGCTGACTCTTTCCAAGGTGGAGTGGAAGATGCCTTACGTCAGGCTTTCCGACCAGCACAGACTCCCGTTGCTCAGGATGGTGGATCAGGACGCGCCCATATCGATGGCCTTCCGCAGATGGAACCTGTACGAGTACCCCGTCTTACCGCAGAGCACCGACGTGATCTGGACCGTCAAGTCCTCCTCCCAGGCGGATAAGCCCCGCTACGTCATAGTAGGACTGCAGACGGACAAGAAGACCAAGACGGCGGTATCAACTCATTTCGACCACTGCGAGCTCCAGGACATCAAACTCTACCTCAATTCCGTGTACTACCCGTACGAAAACGCGAAGGGAGAGTACTCGATGTTTTACGAAAACTTTAAGCGGTTCCATAAGGTCTACTACGGAGGTCAGGTCAACCACCCCCTAATCGATTTCTCGACCTTCAAGACCAAAGTCCCCCTCTTCTTTATCGACTGCTCGAAGCAGAACGAGTCGCTGAACACCGGCGCCATAGACATCAGGATCGAGATCGGGTGTAAAAACAACATCCCTGCCAATACCTCCGCCTACTGCTTGATAATCACAGATTGCATCCTTCAGTACACGCCTTTAACAGGAGCCGTCAGGAGGATAAATTAACCAGTGTGCGCTAGGTCTCGTCGCGCGCAACAACATGCCTTCCTTCATTGTAGATTTTCAGGTCATCAGACCTTCGGATTACGAGACGGTCATCAAGGAGCTGGTAGTCCTCTCGGTAGAAGGTAGCGTCAAGCATCATTATCTGTTCAAGCCTCCTTACGACTTTTACGGTGTGCTCACGCCGTCCAAGAAAGCGCGCATCTGGGAAGGTCAAGACAGAATAGGGATACGGTGGAACAGCGGGTTCGTCGACTACGCACAGCTCTACCGCTTGCTGACGGGGGCCGTGTCTGGCGGGAAGATATTTGTCAAAGGAAAGGAGAACAAGAAGACATTAGAGCGGCTATTGATGTGCGACGACCTAAAGATCTCAGACCTCGACGACTACGACTGTCCCTCGGTCGAACGCCTCATGTATACGCACGGGTCGGACATCCAGTGTCCGTTTTCCCACTCGGACTGCTCCCTCAAGAGGGCCGAGGCTATGGGGGCGTGGTGGAAAGAAAAGAGCGTCGTCTTCGACACGGTAAACAAAGTAGGGGAGTGCATAAAAAAGGTGTTGGACTCGGGCTTCAACAACCCTGGGCCTGAAGCCCTCCGCTACTTACCCAAGGAGTTTCTCTTGGACCATTACGGCAACTGTATATCCAACGTATACAACGACTTACCGTCATACCTCAAGAATGATAAAGAACTACTCTTGGAGATGCCCTGCGAAGAACACGCCCAACAGGAGAGCGATGACGGCGAAGACGAATGGACCATTACCAAGAAGAGAAAACACTGCATGCAATGCAGTTTTAACTGTTGCGTCAGCCAGTAAAGCCGCGTCCTGTAACCTCGATTCGTTTTTTTCTCACATGTACGGCTGCTTGTAGAGTCTGAACTTTTGTAACATTAGTCTAGTACTTTGATTTCAGAATATATGTATTAAACTTATTTTCAAAACGTGTCGTCATTTCAACACCTTTACACCTGTAGATATAAGTCTTGCCGAAGCCCGAGGGCTTTTGTCGTTCGTGAAGCGAAAGCGCAGCACGATGCGAGGATCTGTCGGGGACAGACCCTCCCAGGAATCGAGCACCGATCCTGCCTGCATGTATTTTAGGTACTATAGGCGGTTTAGGTTACAAGAAATAAAAGACAGATTCATAAAAGAAAAAAACATTTATTGATATAAGATGATGATGAAGATGAAAACGAATACATGTATGACGATGAGCTCTTAAGTTCTTACGACTAATAATACTGATGAAACTCGAATACTGGTGCGGTTCGACGTTTAGAGGTCGGATAAAGTCGGCTAGTAGACATATGCGGGGACTAACGGGATGTGCTAGAAGGAGACTAACCTATAATTTCTTGGAGCTCCTGCGGAATGTTCCTATGTCCGTATGCTAGGGTGCGGATGGCATCTACGGCGACGCGCTTATCATCGTAGTTGCACAGCGCAAGCTTGCTCGTCAATACAGTGCTGACTACATGCTTGCGGGATTGAAACAGCTTCATGTCCCTGTACAACCACAACGAGGGATCTTCGAGACACTTTCTGTAGTCGTCGAACGTGATGTCTTTCTTGACCACATTCTTTTTGACGCCTTTAGCCTTCTTCTTGACAATACCCTCGCCAGTCCTGAAGGTGTAGAGTTTCGCTCTCAAACCTATAAACTCGGCGATCGGGATACCGTTGCACTCGTCTTTGAACTTCCCGAGCACTTTTTTGTTGGTGGCGGAATGGCATGGGTGTGTCGGGGGATAGTCGGAGGTGTCGAAGAAGGCCTTGAATTCGGGGTCCTGCATGTCGCGGTAAAAATCGGGGGTCTCGATGTCATAAAAGAAGCTGTCTGTATCCATGTACAGGAGGTCGATTTTCGACCCGTACCTCTTCTTCATGATATCGTAATGAAATGAATACATTAAGGTCTTACTGGAGTCCAGGACCGTAGCGCCTACGTAAATAGGTTTATCTAAATGGGCCGAGGTCTTGGACAGCTCAACAGCGCATAGCGACTCGTCGTATATGATCCTGTCCTTGAAAGAGGGCTTGGCGATCAGCTTCATTAACCTCTTCGAGTTGCTAACCAGCTCCAGGTTCATGCGTTTACGGACGTTCTCCATACACTTGCCGAAGACGGCATTGTTCAGCAGTTTGAAGAAGTCCTTCTCGAAGGCATTGCGGGCAGACTGCCTGTTAAGGGTGTTCAGGTCTATGTAAGGCTTGAGCCATGCAGACTGTTGAAATTGGAGGACTCTGTGGACTTTGGTCACCTTTAGACCATGTGCCATGGCCTGCTTAAGGAGACCGTAGTGGCAAACGTACCTGGTCTTGTTTTGCAGGGTGGTCAGGAGTTTGGGGTTTCTGGCTCTGGGAGGGGTCGCGTTTTCAGCCATGAACGGAAGGTCGTTGTGGCAGTCTTGCGTCTCAGCGTCCGTAGGGTATTCCACATCTACCTCGAGGATGAAACCTAGTGGGGAATCGTTCGGGATGACACTTAAATTCGAGATCAACCTGTTCTTTCTCTCTTCATCCTCGATCCAGTAAAAATCCTTGTAGGGGAGGTTCCCACTCATCGCCCAACCATATAGGTTATTGGCGTCCACATACATGAGGTAGTTGGAGGGCAGCTCGGGGTCGTAACCTTCCACATAAGGGTTGTTGGCCTTGGCGTGTTTCTTGACGCAAACAGAGATTCCTCCTCGGATTCCTCTCTCCAGAAACATGTACATATCATAGTCCGTTATGAGTTCCAGTTCTACTCGCGTCTTATACAACATGGCGTCAAAAGAGAAACCTGGGACGGTGTAGTAATGGGCGCAATCGAGCCCGTATTCCTTCCTGCACAGAGACCTGAAATTCTCAAAGACGTCGGCTAACAGGAGGACGTCGCACTTGAGGTACAAGTCGGAGTACTCACCCAGCGTACGGATGTTGAAACTGTCCCACACTTTCAGGGCGTGACGATAGTCGTCGTCTGAAATGTGCTCCCCGGTGAGGCTGCTGTAGAATGCTTCCTGAGGCGGGAGTTCCGTCTCATCGAGTCTCTCCCACGAGTCGGTGTACTCGTAAGGGTACACGCCTTTCCTCTTCACCAGGGACAGCTGCGTCCCGTTAAAGAAAGACTCGGTATGGGCGAAGCCTTCGGGAGGGAGGTTGTCTACCAGAGCGCTCAGGCTGCTGGCCATGAACCTAAAAGTGTCGACAAACCTCACGGCTAGCGTCTTGGTTATGTTTTTGGAGAAGGAGACGTACAACTCCGTAGAATTAGGTATGACGGATATCCTCTTCTCGTCATAGCCGAGCTGTCTGACTATGAAATGAGAGTCGTAATTGGACGAGTTGTGGATAAAGACGGGTAAGAACTTCTGGTTCTGTCTCATCAGATTGCATTTTGTACAGAGAGCGGTCCTATACTTTCCAGTCAGATGACAATGATCCCTGTTGGGTCTCACCTCAGGCCCGAACGCTACATCGCACATCTGACAACTCGTAGCAGCTTTGAACGAAAGCTCGTCCTGAGCCGTGAAGACCATAGGAACGTTACGGTCCGACGCTGCGGCTACCCGTTCAACTATGTCTTTTAGAGTTTGCATAAAGTGTTCGGTCGCGTCAGAGCCTCTATAAAGCAAGGGCGTTTTCGGCACTAACTGTGCGATGTCGTCGGGAAGCGACGGGTCAACTACAAAATACATCCCGTAGCTCATGGGAACGTGGCGCTCCGTGGCTATAGTGAAAGAAGATGACGGTTTGGGGAGGTATCCTCCAGTGGGTTTGAGTATGCACTCAAAGTCCGCATACGCAACTATTGGGACTGGGAATATATTATGATAATTTTTGAATTTCATCACTGGGGGAGTTCCGTCATCATTAGGTTTGGGTAGGGTGATCCTGCATGGCGGATTGTCCACACAGTACTCCCTGTGAACAGTCATCGCCTCACGACCCTTGGGGTTATCCTTGTAGAAGGTGAAACACCTCTTGCATATATCTATTTTATGTCCATCTTTAGACAACTGTGAACTGATGAGTCGATTAAAATTGTTGATGTAACAATAGTGCTGCTTATCACCGTCAGCTATGAGAAGGAGGTCGAAATGGTCGTCTTTTTCGGCGTCTGATACGACTAGAGGTTCTATTGCCTCTTTTTCGGCTATCCCGTACACGTTGACGGACACCCCGTTGGCCTTGGCGAAGGCCTTTACTTGACTGAGGGAAGTGGGGAAATCTACCATACCGAAATCGTACTTGTCAAGCAGGGCGTCGTACCGTCTATCGATTCTGTCCCTGTTAGGACCTGACACATGTTTACACAGGATAGCCCACTTGAAACACCTTTCGTCACGGTTCTTGACGTTGATAACCGCTTTGCGGTTCTTTAAGAAAGGTGGAAGAGGTAGGTACGATGAGCCTCTGAGCGGTCTGTATCGGTTGATCCTGAGAAGGATCCCATCGACAGATACTAGAGACCAACCGCTCCCCTTTCCCAAGAACTCTACCTCCTCGTCTATAAGTTTTTGGATGCACATGTCTACAAGCGCTCCTATATCCGACCCGGGAAAGACGCAGGTGTTGGCGGTCTTGAACCCCATGTCTTGCACCTCTCCCGTCGACGCCTTCTCGTACGTGCACTCCACTAAGATGTTAAATTTAAACGATCTTAGGGAGGTCGACATCTCCTTGAGCAGCGACTCCATCTCTTCCCTCAGGTGGATAAGGAGCACTGGCACGTCTTTAAGTTCTTCGTTTGCGTTCTTGTAATAATACGTCTGGAGGTTGCAACCGAACGCATTTTCCAAGACGCAAAAGGTGCCAGACTCTTGAACTTGATCCAACCTGATTCGCTTGGCTTGTCCTTCCATATTTCCTGCAAAAACCATATGTTTTAGTTTAACGGAAAAGTATGGTTACTTTGAAATGAATAGTAATTACTTAGTTAATTTGTACCAACGAAAAAATTACTTACGGTGGGATATGTAGCCTCGCTGGTTGATGGAGCCGAAGGAGGAGATGATGGCGGTAGACGGTGAGGTGCTGGTGTTGTTGATGGAGTTGGAGGTGACGGAGGATGCTGGGATGTTGTTGTTGTTGTTGTTGTTGTTGTTGGTGTTGTCGGTGGTGGTAGCGGCGGTGGTGAGGTTGATTTTAAACTGAAACGTAACAAAAACAGAAACACGCATTAGAGACTCGTCAAGGGTTTCTAGATTAAATATTTATTTGAATTCGCTTTGCTAAACTCATCGCATGCGGTTAAAACAAATATCCCTTTATTTTTAGTATGTAAATTATTATTCCAGTATAGTATTTATAATAAGACCAACCTTTAAATAAGAGCTGTTGATCAAACAAATTGATTTGTTGTTGTTGTTGTTGGTTGTTGTTGTTGTTGTTGTTGTTGTTGGTTGTTGTTGTCGTTGTTGCTGGTGGTGGTGGTGGATGGTTTTAAACTAAAACAGAACAAAACCAGAAACATGCATTAGAGACTCGTCAAGGTTTTCTAGATTAAATATTTATTTGAATTCGCTTTGCTAAACTGATCGCATGTGGTTAAAACAAATATCCCTTTATTTTAGTATGTAAATTATTATTATTCCAGTATAGTATTTATAATAAGACCAACCTTTAAATAAGAGCTGTTGATCAAACAAATTGATTTTGTTGTTGTTGTTGGTTGTTGTTGTTGTCGTTGTTGCTGGTGGTAGGATGGTTTTAAACTAAAACAGAACAAAACCGGAAACATGCGTTATAGACTCGTTTTAATACTACTACGTTCTAAGTTCTACTAGTCAAAGTCTAAATTTTATAAGAAGATTTTAAGTTCAAATTTTTTACGTCGGTATCGGTTGTAGACTAAATATTCAGTGTACTAGCGTTTTACATGCGTTAGTCAAAGTATTAATTTTATACGAAGATTTTAAGTTCAAATTTATTTACTTCTACGTTTAAGTCAATATCGGTTGTTGTTGGTGCAGATTAAAACAACTTCTAGAAAATTCAAAGTGCATATTTCATAAAAGTGCTAAAGTCTTTTAAAATTTAAAAATATTTAAAGTTCAATTTGATTGCTTAAAGTAGAATAAAACTCACCTTCAATTAACGGTACGTAGGTAGAGATGAATCAGAAGAACTGTGATGTCAGCGGACTGGCAGTGGATACTACTGGCAGTAGAGTTATGATTCGATGGGAAAATCGGCGCGCTTTTATACCCATGCTAATGCATTGGAAACGCTGAATCTGCGGTTCTGTGTACATAATGAGAATAACAAGCGGTATGACGTCAACGGTTTTTAAAAAATTGAAACAAACACCTTATCGCTGAGTCGACGGCCCGTGACTTTAACGGATGATATGTTGCATCATCTAGAAAAAATAATTGCAATAACAAGTTGCATCATCCCGATCAATAGTCTGGCGCGTGCACAGATAAAAAACGGATGACGTCACTGCAAATAAACAAAGTAAACACGTTGCATCATCTTTAATTGCAATAACAAGTTGCATCATCCCGATCAATAGTCTGGCGCGTGCATAGATAAAAAACGAATGACGTCAATGAAAGGCACGCGCATGCCACGTGACTCGTAACAACAACATGCGTCATTGTCAAAATTAAAAAATAGAGTTGCAAATAAACAGATTTCATCGCCCCAATCATTAGTCTTCACCTCGTCGGGTAGTGCTACGGATGTCCTGCGGGTGGTGCGACGAGTCTTGCGGCCCGTCCCGCGTTATTTTTTGGCGGTAACATATTTCCTAAATTTATATATTTAGGGTCCCGAAAGAACCTAACGGTCGAAACCGGACGTAACGCGTTCTACGGAACGTCCGGATCCTGCGCGCACCTGAACCTCGTTGATCCGACCCCCGGGTCACGTGTTACAAGCTATCTCAGGTTCCATCGGGGATACGGCTACGGATTAAGGCTTATCTTGTAGATCTCGATCTCCCGGTCACGTGGGTGCCGTCCGCATCAAAATCGACCCAGCGGTTGCGGAGAAAATCGGGTCCAAAAATTTGGCGGGAAAAAAATTTGGTTTTTTTTTTTTTTTTTTTTTTGCGGTTTTTTTTTTTTTTTGGCGGGATTTTTTTTTTTTTTTTTTTTGTAACACGTGTCGGGTCAAGGTCAAGGTCATGACCCGGGGTCAAAGGTCAAGGTTGTGCCAGAATTGGTATTTCTATACTACTCTTATGTATGGGCTGTGAGGAAGGGAAATTACAGTGCTGCCAACCTCAACAGTGAGACACTACTCGTACATTTCACTACCATGCAGTTTCTACATACATTTTGTAAACTGTGGTTTATTCCGAGAAAATGTTTTCTTCATAAATCTTATAAGAAATAAATATGACTTGTAATATTGTCTATAGCTTAATTAAATGACTAGAAATGTTTGATTTACTGTAATTACGAATGAATCGCCTTATTTACTATTGCTGTCACCGGCATTTTAATTATCAGTCTCTCTAGTATCTATCTAACCGTTTTTTTTTTTACCAGTTTTTAACAAAACTGTTCAAGAATAGCTTCTTCATGTCCTTAATTTCCTTCTTTATTTTTGGAGTTGTGGAAAGAGAAACGTCACAGTAGTTAGCCGCTCGCTCACGGCTTTTGTTAAGAGGCACGGATAGGCATTTTTGTTTAGCTTCAACTTCACAACATTTTATTACATTGCATATTATATTGTGTTCAGCACTGTGAATAGTTCGACCACGTTTTCGAGAAACGGACATTTGTTTTTACGGTAACAAACGGTTATATTCGTACAGTTAACCTACAAAAGGTTCCTTCAAAAGGATATACTGTATATGCTCTGGGTATAGTACAAGTTTTTATGTTTGTCGTTAATCACAAAAGATCTTTTAGGTCGCGGTGAGGAGGGGCTGTTTAGGCCTGAACGCCCTGTTGTTAAGTAAGTAAGTAAGTAAGTAAGTATGTTTGTCGTACTGAAATTAATGCAGTCGCGCATGCGCACTGATGCTGTTCCCCCTTAACCCCTCGTTGCAAACAAGGGCAAACTCGTGACTCAAGTGACTATACTAATTGTTTTTTTGTTCTGATCTTTCTCCCAAATATTTAAACACCCTTACTCTTAATTTTATTTTTATGAATAAGTATGTGATTTGGGCAATTCTTAACATTTGTTATGAACTTCATTATTTACAGTTTTTATTGTTTATTTTTAACTTTTTTATTAATAATTGTTATTATGTTATATTAAATATTGATTAAAATAATGTGGCTTGTTTGTTTGACAGTGTGCAAATAAATTGTCTGTGGAAACTGGACGTATAGTGAAAGGTCATCATACTCGTAAGACATCTTCGTTTGTAAGAGCTTGTGCAGCGTATTGTTATATCACTATCCCATCTATTGTGTCTGAAATGACGCGGTTACAATTGTATTTATTATCTGCTCAAGTTGCACTTATGAATCAGTGTCTAAATCAAGGTAAGTGTGTTTTAAATTTTTTCTGTTTTTACCCATGATGGTCATGTGTTTGTGTTTATGATGGTTACTATTTTGCTCCAAAACTGCTGATCCTATCTTGCTGTAATTTTTATTTTCTCTTGCCCTGTGTGAGTACATAGAGAGGAGAGTATTGTTTCCATGTCAACAGGTTCCCTGAACCATGGCGTTCTCTAGTTATAGGCGGGATAGCAGTGGTGGGGAGAAGTCTGACTGGTGACGTCAGAGGTCCAGTTTCTAATTCATTACATTACATTGTACAGGCTATACGTACAACATAATAATATATTATTATGAATCCTCACTTACTATCTCTGTTTTTGTGTGTGTTTGTTTTGAATACGGACTATAAATAGGATTACTATAAATTTATGTATATAAATTTGTTTATTTAGATCTAAATACGTAATTACAGTTTATAGAATAAAATGTTTCTTCTCTTACCTTACCTATTTTAAATAGTTAATTCATTTTAAAGTTGTTAATTTTCTTGTACACGATTTATTTCTTTAAGCCGCCACCTTTCCAGGATGGCGGAATAACCCCGTCTTAGGGTGGCGTCATTACCCCGACTTGACAACATGGCAAACATAGGTAACCCACACGGAATAGGAAACAGAACAAACAGATCTAATGCCATTAACATGTGGCTAAATAAATACACTATACATATGTAATGCTCTTACAAGTCTATTATCAACACAATTTTTACATACCTTAATAGTTTGAAAGCAAAAAATTAGATGAAATTTTCAATAAAAACTAAAATTGTTCTACACACTAACTTAGTTCTCACTCAACTGTGAACGTAACAGATAGCGCTTATGGCATTGTCTGCTAAGTTCCAGCACCTATTCCGGGAATATCCGACTCAAGGCTCGAGTTATACATGGGGTGGCAGAATAACCCAGGATGGCGCGATTCCCCCGGTCCCCCTACTAAAATATGCGAATAAGACAGTGTGTAGACAGCGCCACGTCAGTAATTAAGACTGCTGACGTCATTACCCCCACTCCAGTACTCCCGCCTGTAACTAGAGAACGCCATGCCTGAACCCAAAAAAATATGTTTAGCGATTGGTCTGTGTATGAACAAAATATCTCAAGAACAAAATATAGTATGAAGCTGAAACTTAGAACTTAAATTAGGTACTACTACAGGACTCAACAGGTGCTACTTTCGTTAACCGATTTTGATAAAAATATTGGTGTCAGGCCCCCTTGTCACCTAACTTAAGTTCCAAGTTTTAATTTTTTATGATATTCCGTTTTTGAGTTATTTTTCTCTCTCTCTCTCTCACACGCACACATACTCACACACACACACACAGACCAATATCTAAAAACATGTTTTTTTTTTGGGTTCATGAAGCCTGAAAACATGTACTTTCGGTGAAAACTCGATTTCAAAAAATCAACATAAAAATAATACTTTCTTTCTGTATATATTTACATTCATTAAGGGCAAGAAAAAGTAAAAATATATGAAAAGAATTTTAAATTTTAAAACTTGCAGAAGATATTATATCTTCTGTAGGTTTTTAAAACAATTTTAAGGTTCAAATGATATTTTATGTATTCTGATGTTGGAGGATCCATTGAAACATATAAGTAGACCATAAGGATCAATGCTGCTGAAAAAGTTAGTGATTGATTTCAAGCTGCAGGCTATATTGTAAAGATTTATTTTTGAATTTACTTTGTTTTGTTCTGAGTAAAATGATTGCAATATTGCATATGGCATTACTTCTTGTTTGTGTACTGTCAGTACTGCATAAAAATTCAAGTGCACTCCGTACCTGACTGGCATGTGCCACAAAGAATTAAATAACAATGTTGAAAAAATTTTAAATTATCTCAAAATCATGCTAGTGTAGGAATATATATCGCTGTACTACTTGAGGAAATTTTATGATTTCAGCTGAAGCTTGTTTGAAAACTGCTTTGAGTCTTGTACCTGAACTTCCTGCAAGTATCGAGATAGATGGAAAAATGCGCAGTACTGAACCATTTCTTGTCTCTTACCTTTGTCAGTTTTTATCTTTGTTACTCATTGTGCCTGTAAGTACAAAATATTCATAAACTACATCTGTTTATTTTACTTTTTGGGTGAAATTTTCAAAATTGTCATTATCATTTTCATATGCCCGTCCATCACATACAGATGTCAGAAACTACAAGAGATAGCAACAAATGGTTTTCGGATTCGTAATCGACACAAAAAGTTAGTAGGTCTGGATTGCTTTTGTCAAGTATAGGGTCTTCTGCTCATTAGGAGGGTCCCGCAAGATCAGTCCTCGTTTAGTTTCTAGTCTCTGCTCAGGGACAAACGAAATATGTTAACAAATGTGTCCATAAATATTCAAATACCACAATAAGTGAATGAAACCAATTATTATTAGTTTAACACAATTCTAATAGCTACATGGCACATTAATATCACACATTATTTGCCATACGCAAACAGTAAATAGAAATTAAATTTCAGTACTTACGGCATGGTAGATTGCATCACCGGTGAGTGTAATAACACATTTTATTTGTTCAGGTGGTGAAGATTTCGACGGGAAGTGGCCTCCAAAACCGGAAGTCAAGAAATCAAAGTTGGAATTTGAGAACAAAAATAGTGTCATTTAATTCCTCTTAAAGAGTTAATACAGAAATCATTGGGTTTGAAGTTCCGGTTTTAACCGAAAGTCAAAGAATCAAAGTCAGAATTTGGAAAAAAAACAGTGTCATTCAATTCCTCTTAAAGAGTAGCTTTCTTTCTTAGCTTTTTCTTAGCTTTCTTATGAAAGCTAACTTGGATTGATCCCTTTAGGAAGTGCTTTTTTCATTAAAAAAACCACTTAGATTTATTCATATAAATTGTAGTGTGGAACATGATATTTTCCAGTACTGTACAAAAAAATGTAGTTTGACATTAACCCCTTAAAAGTTTGTGACGAAATATTACATCGGAAGCATTGTACACGAAAAGTGCCAGTGATGTAATAAACATTTCTGCCAAAACACAAACTTATTTTTGCTTTAGAACATAATATTTCGTTGCTTATAGCCGGTAATGCGTACCAGTCGTTCGTAGATCTGTTTTCATCCGTTGAACCATAGTAGCACTTTTTTTAATGTTAATCTTTCCAGTTCTTTATTCAGTAATGTTATTCAGTGATAGTTCCTGGGCAACTAGTTGTTGTAATCACAGTCGTATAACCTAACTAATTTTTTCCGTTGCTTGCCGCGTGCTCGTATGAGTTGTATAGTATTAGTTTCATTTTTTTTGTTTTATTAGGGTTAAAATAATTATAATAATAGGTTTTGAACTGTTAATTGTCTTTGATATACTTATAAAAATGCCATAAAATAAAATAAAAATAATAAAAATAATTATTCAGTGGGGAAAAAATAAAGCAAAATAATATTACTTTGGGTTTAAAAAATCAACCTTTAAGGGGTTAATTGCATAATGTTATATTTCATTGAACATAAGCAATAAAAAAACAATAAACTGATTTACATCTATGAGGGTGAGTCAAATATAAAACTGTTTTGTTGTATAAATTTATGATAAGAAATTACAAACCATTTTGATCTTTTTCAACAGTCTTCTTTACCTTCTACTCTTTTTCAGTGTTTTGAAAATCCCTTCTTTAAAAACGTTTTGAGGTTCATTCATCACCCAATGCAAGCGCATATAACCTTTGATAACTTGATTGTTTTCTATTTTATATAATGAATTTATATAATAAATTTCACTAACCTTCTTTTTAAACTGCGTCAACAACGCAGTTGACTGTGTTCCTTACGCTAGCGATCAAGTGAGCTCCCATCTATATATGGTAGCCTACCTATTTTTTTATTATTAAAAATAACAATAATAATTTAAATAAAAATAACAATAATTTTTATTGTTAAAAAATGTTTTTGTTAAAAATAACACTAGTTTCATATCAAACTGTATTTTTTTAAATTCAATTACCTATATTAAATTGTTTCTGCTTACAGGATAATCCTCAACAAGGTGTTTTATATTTAACGAGAGGTTTATTAAATGTTTTGCAACATTATACATGGGAACCTAACAGCTCTGCAAGAACAAAGGTGTATCTGTATGTATTGGATATGTTAGCAATGGGTGCTCAAGAAACATACCCGTACCACATTAAAAAAGGTTTGTAGCACTTGTTGAAAAATCTGGTGTGAAACACTCACACAACTTTCTCTTGCCAATGCAAATAATGACCAATATAACCTAATATTAGTAATAAAACATAGAAATAAACAAAAAACTAACCTCAATAATCATAACCTAATTTTAATCATGAGTGAAAGACACAAAAAGAAAATCGACCTCAGTTTAGCTTAAAAATACGGAAAATCACTCTTTCACACTAACTGTAGAGAAAAATGCTCTAAATAAAAGTTGTTGATCTTTTAATTTCCTATAAATTTAATTATATATACTTTTGTCGTAAAATGTGTATTAAGGCCGAAATCTTAAAAAAATAGATTTTTCACACGTTTTCGTGAGAAGAAACAGAAAATCGCTAATTACCGCTAAACTATACAAAAAAATGTTTGAAATAAAAGTTGTAGGATTTTAAATTCTCTACAACTTTTATTATATGAATGTTTGTGCTAAAATGTATATTAAAACCGTAATCTTAAAAAACCAATTTTTTTACTTGAAAACAGCCTCACCAAGAATTTCAGCAAACATGGCGCCTACCCTATCTTGTAGAGCATAAAAAATTTAGTAAACCAGGTGATTTTAAAAGAAATTGTAGGACCAGTTTTTGAGAAAATCGCAAAAAAGTGAAAAATTACACGAAAAACTACTACTTTCGAGTGACTGATTTTGATGAAAATGTTCGTGTCGGGTTCGGTAGTGGTATGTAACTTAAGTTTCAAGTTCGTATGATGTTCCGTTCTTGAGATATTTTGTTCACACACACACACATACAGACCAATCGCTGAAAATATGTTTTTTGGGTTCAGGGGGTGAAAACTCGATTTCTAAAAATCGACATGAAAACAATACTTTCCTTCCTATATATTCATATAGGCAAGAGAAAGTAAAAATTATACAACAAAAATAAGAGTCTGAAAAATTTACCTTCTCTCTGGTAATAATAACTCTGTTTTATTTTCTCTTGTCCTATATGATTGTATAAGGAATGTATTTCGGCTGATGACCTAAACAAGATAGGGTAAGTGGTCTGTCTACTGAAATTTATGGAAACTGTACTCTTGTGGTAGAAAATTTTTTCTTTTGTATTGTGACCATAATATACATTTTAAGGCAAAATTGTATATAATTAAACTTGTAGAACATTAAAAAACTTTTATTTCAAGCATTTTTCGTTAGTGCTTAGTTCAGCATTAATTAATTAATGATTTATTTTTTGTATTTTGCTCATTGAAGTCAGAAAAAAAGGTTTTTCTCATGATTGCACCCTTAACCCTTTGGAAATGGACTGTTTTTCGCTAAACAGAAGAATTGCAAAATTCAAAACGTGCTCTCAAAACAACTGTTTTATCTAACATCCCTACTGATGAAAAATTCTTAAAATATTACAGTTGATTCATATAATACGTACACGCCTTTTGAATATAATTACAACAAAATCGCTTGATAATTGTTTGCCTTTAGGCGAGAAAAATTTTCAACCGCGAAAACTTTTGTGTTTACTTTATATTTTTTACTATAACAGGCTTAAATTTCAATTAAGCAAAAAAATTTATAAAACATGTTTTGTAGACAAGAGTTTACTGGAATAAATGTTATTTTTTATTTAAATTTCCATAAATATTTGACGAAGTTACAAAATGTTCAACATGAATCCATTTTTACATTACAGGGAAGTGTGAAGGAATGGTATTTTATATTCTATACGATGATGTCACAGAGCCACTATTATATTTAGGTTTCAGTTGTAAGCAAAGCAATGTAGAAAATTCTTTTCCCTACAACCACGTGTTTTGAAAAATTCTGTAGGTGCGGTTAGAAGGAAGCTGTTACACGTCCTTTTAAACCTGGCAAAGTGTTGAATTTTTTTCCTCCGTGATGGTAAACCCCCCCCCCCCGAAAAGTAAAATGGACTCATCCATCCTTTTCAAGGGCAAACACCAAAACAGAATCGTCATAGCTTCAACACAAACTAAAGACCACGCTTGTATGTTGACTTACACACGAGCTACACGGATTTCCATTCAAAACAAACAAATCCCAAACCATCAATGCTACCTACACACTGTAGAGGGAATAAAAATTTTCCCTGTTATAACATTCTATTTCTGTAAACACTATTAGATGTGTTAAAGAATTCCCTATTAGAAAAGTACAATATTTACCGGTTTCTGATTTATACTGACCTGCAGAAGCACGTTTTACCGCCCCTACCACAATCCATTCGGCATCATCTAAAATTAGATTACCAGTGTGAACAGGGTTAATAAGTTTCTAATAATAAAATTATTCACCGTATTTTTTTATCACCTCATATTTCATTTACTGCTTTTTAGTTCCTGTTTTTTTGTAAAATAATTTTTATATTTTTTTTCAGTTGATTCCAACGATATATTCTATGGATCTGATCCGAAATTTATAAGTGAAATTAATAAAATATGTTCAACATTAATTGAAGAGATTTTAAGTCATTTAAAATATTTAGATAGCAATAAATTATATCAAAAACAGGTAAGTCTTGCCATTCTTTTCTTATATTGAATTTGTTGCATTTACTTGTTGTATTGTTTAGGTGATCAGCCAAAAAGCTGGTTGAACCTGCAGAGGTTTTACTAAGTAAAATGAGGAGTGGGGTGGTTTACCATCACCTTCCTCACTGAGTGAAAAAGTAGTCTATGCTTACCAGCATGCCAGGCCATCCGAAAAGCATCTATTTTCCATTCTGCGAATGACACCTTTACATCCTTCACCACATGGTCTGGTCGTATAATGAATTTCGCCGGCCGCATTGGCGCAGTTGGTAACGTCCTCTCATCATGCGGGCTTGGGTTCGAATCCCACTCAAGCATGGCATATTTTCATATGTTACAAAGATCATTTCATCCTTCACCGTCTGCATTAGCAGTAATTGCAAAACAGTCGGACGTTAAAACAAAAAAAAGAAAAGTATAATGAATTTCATTAATCTCAGAGGAGATAACTCCTCTAAAAGAGTAGTTTCTTTTACACCTCTACCTCTTTTATTCGTAAATGGTTCAGTCATATAATTGGCTGACCATGTTATAAGAAATAGAACTATTTTTGTGGCCCTGAAACAAGCAGATTGAGTGCAAATAATTTAACGCTCCACCTGCCTGTTGTGTCAAAATGAAAGAGTATAAAAATATATAAAAATAGGTAACCAAAAGAAGTCAATAATTTCCTACCTGCAATAGTACTCTACCTTTAGGCGTGAGGTAAGCCTACAACTTTATTTTTCACCATAAACAATTCATTCTTCAACTCTTATTATTTTTTGTCACATGTTGTGTAAATTTGTGAAACATCAACAAAATTAAGAATTTATTGTAATAAGTTAGCTCCTAATTTTTAATTTATTGTTTTTCAGTCAAACTTAGCATACGAGTTGTTTGTAAGGATTGTACTGCATGGTGATTTAACAAGCCCAGGATTAGCAATGCTTGCTCTCAATTTGTGGAATCTAGCCAACAAACATAAAAACCTTGATTCTAAACTCGCTGTAAGTTTTTCTTTTGTAATTTGATTTATTTTGTATAGAATTTTCAAAAAATTTGTAAAGTTATATTTTATATAATATAAATTTCACTTCGTAAATTTCATTTATGATAATAATCATTCACAATAAATTTCATTTCGCCACCCAAACAGGACTAAACATCTCTTTCGATAAGTCCGTATACATGTCAGATAACAAAAAAAAACATCCGCCCTCAAAACCCAACACGGAATGCTCAAAAGAGTCAACCACGTCAAATACTTAGGAGAAATTATACAACAGAACGGAAACGACGTGCTTACATTGCAAAACAGAATGGGAAAACTAGAAATGACCTACGTAGAAACAAGGAACTTTTACAACAAAAAATGCATATGTAGAAACGCCAAACTTAGACATCTAAACACAGTCGTTCTACCACAAGTCTTATACGCAGCCGAAACCCTAACATTTCATAGGAAAGGATTATTAACAAAACTAAATAAAATGCACTGGAGATTTGCCCAGACAATCCTAGGAACAGTTTTCGACCCAGAAACCAAGATCCACAAGAAGAGAACGAACGAACACATAATGAATTTCCTAGGCGAAACTCTAACAACTAAGCTCATAAAACGTCGATTACAATATTATGGTCACATGATGAGATTCCAAAACAAAAATAACGAAACGTACAAAATGATCACATCAAGAAGGTTTTAAAACCAAAGATAGATGGATCAAGAAATCGAAACAAACCTAAACACCATAAACGCTTCACGTAACGATGTAACAGATGGAACTGCCTTTAGAAGGAAAATAAAAGATTTTGGGAATTTCCCGACTGCAGAAACAAGGCAGAGGACATGGACGCGCAGGAACAAAGGGAGAAGGTTAGCAAGAGGATGAAGGCGTACCATGCGAACAAACGACAGCTTAAAAAATAATTTTACATAACCAGTGCGTTCTTTATATAGGACAATACAAAAAAAAAATTTCACTTACCTTTTCAATTTTTACTATCTACTTACACCTGTTTCAGTGGATCCACCATCATCAGAGTACACAAAATATCACGTGAAACTTTAAAAACATGCTGAAGATGTTGCATCTTCTTCAGTCATCTATAAAAACCTGTTCACTTATTCTCAGCTATCCCTTCTCATATTTATTAAAGATGGCAGCAGCAGTTAATATCACTCTTAAATATATCATTTAATCTCTATCTCTATATTATATAAAGCCCCAGCCACTAATGACTCACTGATGGAAATTCTCGCCTATTAGGAGGACTCTAAAAGCAAAATTTCTGAGGACCGTTTTTGTCGGGCGTCGGCTGAAACCCCCGGGAAAAATGCGAAATTTAAAGTACATCTTCCCGAAAGCTCAGGGGATACGTCCGAATATTTCGAACTTTTTAACGAAGTTTCGTAGCGCAAAGGCCACTGCGACCATTTTTGTTCCCCTCCCGAAGTACGTTAAGACCATATATATAAAAATGCCCTTAACCCGCCGGTTCGCTGGAAAAACTTAAAAACAAAAATTCGACTTTTTCGGGGTTGCAGTTTTTAGGTTTTTCTTTGTAACACCACGAAGACGGGTTTCATCGACAAATTTTTATTAGGATCACATTACACTAACTCCTGGAATCACGGATGACTTTTCAAATTTTAGATCGGGGTCCTACGGGGTTTGGTACCCTTATTTAAAAATTATGAAATTTTTAAATTTTTATAAATTATAAAATCTGTTAACGGTATGTTGTTTGGAGTTAAAAACTACATAAAAATATGATAATCCGAAAATTTTAAAGTTGCACCCTCTTTTTTGCAGTAGGGTTTGTATTTTTTTATCTTCTAAACGGTGCATCGTAAAAATAAATTGCATAGAATATTTTTTGTACCCCTTTTAATGTACTTCAAAACCATATAGCTTTCGTTGTTCTCAACTTGCCGGTTCGGTGAGAAAACTCAAAAAACAAAATTTCGCCTTTTTTGGGGTTGCAATTTTTAAGTTTGTTTTTGTAACACCATCAAAACGGTTTCTTTGGCAAACTTTTGGTAGGAACACATTACACGTACCCCCCGCATTACAGAAAATTTTTCAAATTTTAGATCGGGATTCTACGGGGGTTGCTACCCTTATCTAAACATAATGAAAATTTTAAATTTTTAGAATACAAAAAATGTGTTAACGGCATGATGTTTGGCATTAAAAATTACACAAATATTTGATAACCTGAAAATGTTCAATTAGCACCCTCTAGCCTGCGGTAGGGGTTGTATTTTTTATCTCCGAAACGGTGCATCGTAGCGAAAAATTGTATAGAATCTTTTTTGTACCCGTTGCAAAGTACTTTAAAACCATATAGTTATCGTTGCCCTTAACTTGCCGGTTCGGTGTGAAAACTCAAAAAACAAAATTTCGGCTTTTAGGGGTTTGCCGTTTGCATGTTGTTCTTTCTTTACACCTTCAAAATGGGTTATATTGTCAAATTTTTATTTTTAAACAGTTACACGTACCCGAAGCGTCACGAGTAATTTTTCAAATTTTAAATCGGGGTCCTACGGGGGTCGCTACCCTTATTCAAAAGATATGAAATGTTTATATTTTTTAGAATACAAAAAGTCTTTTGACGGCATGTTGTTTGGCATAAAAATTACACAAAAATTTTATAACCCGAAAATCTTAAATTAGCACCCTCTAACCTGCGGTAGGGGTTGTATTTCCTTATCTCCTTAACAGGGAATAATAGGGACAAAATGCATGAACCTGTTTTGTGCCCCACAAAAAGTACTTCAAGATTATATAACTAAAGTTGTCCTTAACCCACCGGTCCTCTGAGTAAACTACAAAAACCGAATTTCGGTTTTTGGGGGTTTACCGTTTTCAGTTTTCCAATCTTTACACCTTCAAAACGGTTTTTAGGCAAATTTTTATTAGCAAAACGTCACAGGTAGGTTACTTATAGCATCACAGGTAATTTTTTAAATTTTAAAAAGCGATCCAATGGGGGTTGCTACCCCTATCCAAAAATTATGAAATTTCTAAATATTTAGAATACAAAATGTATTTTAACGGCATGTTTTCGACGTTAAAAGTTAAAAAAAATTTGGTAACGCGAAAACTTTCAGGTTCCACCCCCTTACTGTTGGTAGGGGGTTGTATTTTTTTATCTCCTGAACGGTGCTTCGTAGAGGAAAATTGTATAGAATCTTTTTTTGTGCCTCTCCCAAGTACTTCAAGGTCATGTAACTAAAGTTTTCCTTAACCTACCTCTTCGCTAAGAAAACTCAAAACACTAGCATTCCGGCTTTTAGGGCTTGCCGTTTTCACGTTTTTCTTTCTTTACACCTTCACAACGGTTTTTCGCAAACGTTTATTAACAAAACGTTACACATACCCCTAGAGTCACGAAGAATTTATCAAATTTTAGGCGGGGTCCTATTGAGATTACTACCCCAACAAGAATTTTAAAATTTTCGGAATACAAATATTTTTTTAAGATGTTTTTTAGCGAAGAAAATTACATAAAAATTTTGTAACCCGAAAATTGTTAGGTCGCATGAGAAAACGAAAAACTCAAAGTAACATACATTCAAACCACAACATTTGAAGTTGAAATTTTGAAACTTTAAACATTAACCTAAAATTGTAAAACCATCAAATTTTAAATTTTGAAACTTTAAACTTCATCTTTAAACTTTCATATCTTGAAATTTCTAAATATTGTGATCCACCCAGCCCCTTTGGCGACTGAACTTCACCTTGTGGAAAATGGTTCTGATCCACTTATGAATTCTGATCCACCTACCCCTCTGAGGTCGAGACACGTAAGCGGCGCGAAGCGCCGCTGGAGTGGCGAGTTTAATATTTATACAGGGCGTTCTAAAAAAGGGTTCCAAGAATTCAGGGCATGATTCCCCACAACAAAAGAAGAAAAAAAGTTCAAATTAACATATATGTCTGAAAATCATTAGTTACAGAGTTATACAGGGTGAAAGATTTCGTCAGAATTTCAGTTACCCCGTTGAAATGAAGCCCTACAGATATATGTTAGGCGTTAAATTAGGCATAAATTTTACCATATTGTATGTAAAATGAACAGAAAAATTGAACAAAACAGGTTTCAGACCTGTAGCTGCAGTAATTTTTAAGATATCTGATGAAATACGCAAAACTTGGTCCCGAAAAACAAGTTTCTTTTAGGTTTGAAGCAGATGAACTTTGTTAAATGGATAATAAACACAAGAAATTCTTATACAAAACTTGTACAGAATTTAATTCTGAAGAGAATTATGTAAATTAAGTCCATAATAGACAAACACAATTTTTAAAAAAATTATTTTTTAATTTAATAAAAAAACCGCATGTAAAATAGACAAAATCTGTTAAACTCTCTACTAACTTAATTAATGTAATACTTAAAAGAAAACACTTGCATTAAAACATGTGATTTAAGAAAATAAAATGTTTTAATACAAGTGTTTTCTCGGCTACCGGGTTCAGGCCTAGCCTTCCCTCAGCGGCAGTTGGGTCCCCACTGCAGCGTGACAGTGGTGGCCCCCAGAGCCCCGCAGTGTCGGGTCGGCATTGGCCGTCTGCCGACAGCGCGGTCGAGGCGGCTCTCTCCAGGCCGGCGAAGGCTGACCGGTGCGGGAATGTAGCGTCCGCCACCGATAGCGTAGACCAGGGATGGTGCGTCCGGTCTCAGCTGGGCTCGTCCTCTTCTGTCTTGATGTGAAGTGAATCGCTCTGTGTCTGGATCGCAATTGAATCCCTCGGTGTCTTGATCGGAATTGAATCTCTGCTCAGTGCAGCGCTCTTTATATAGCTGCCGGGAGCGCTGTGATAGAGAGCGGCTACTGGCTTGGCCTTGATGACAAAGGCCTTTGCGGTGCGCAGCCGAAAGGTTTGTCGCTATGCCGTCAAAGGCCGGGAGAACTATTGAAGCCGGCAACACAGTAAATGATTAATTAGAAGGGGTGGCGGAGACAGTACAATTGTTATTTTAAGCACTTATTCTGCAGAGCCTAGTTTACCATAAATTAGTGATTTTACTTATTTTTAAGTTCTAAAGATGTTAATTTTTATTTAGCATCGTCCACTCATAATAAAATTAGGTTATATTTCTTATATAACATTGTTTACTAATTACATCAAATAGAATTACTAATCACAATACACTGGCAAGAGAAAGTTGTGTAAGTTGTTCACACTAGATTAACTATTTGAAATTAAACTACAGTCTTACTATACTATCAAATAAACTGATCGAACATAAAATTAAATTATTAATTTTGGTTTCTTTCTTTCTTTCAGATAAGAACAATTGAATATTTGAAAAGAAAATTTTCACATCAAGGTTCAGGAAATGTATACTATGAATTAGTTAATAAATTAGAAGTGTAAACATCACATTTGTAAAAAAAAGTAAATGTTTATGTCATCTGATGACATGTTATGATCTCCAAGAAGATAATTTTAAAGACGTCAAAGTGTTCTTACTAATATTGTTAACATTTTTCATAACCCATATTTTTACACCGGAAAGTGGACTAATCATCTTCGTTGTTCAATTGTGATTTCTGTACTATAGATTACTATACAGGTATATATATTTATTTTAAAAATTGAGTTTCAGTTTTCTTTAAGTATGTGTACCCTGTCCAAGATACGACGCTCTTTTTCAAAAATTAAAAACAGTTTTGTATGATGCTTGACACAATTTTCCCATCTCCATTGTGCAGTCAATGACTCTGGTATTCTCCTTCTTCAATCTGATGCTAGCTGCAATCCATTACAAATATTTTTAATGTTTAGTTGTGCGGCTTTGAGTTGTGCAAAAAAATTGACAATTAGTCCAAATGTGAGATATGCAGTATGACTCGCTTTTTTAATGCAAAAAAAGTTCATCCTATTGAAATTCACAGGCCAATCACTGAGGTTTACAGCAATGTTATTAACAAAGGTTCTGTTTGAAATTGGTGCATAATGTTTAATGGTAAACAAACGAATCAAGACAAAGAACACTTGGACTGACAAACTCAAAATCAAATTATAAAAAAATAAAGAACTTTTTTTTTCTTTTTTTTTTGGTTTAACATCAAACTGTTCTGCAATTGCTGCTAATGCAGACGGTGAAGAATGAAATGATTTTTTTGTAATATATGAAAATATGTTGTGCCTGAATGGGATTCAAACCCAAGACTGCATGATGAGAGGTGAGCATGTTACCAACTACGCCAATGCAGCCGGCAAAATAAAGAACTAATCTTTATTAAGTCATTTGTGGAGATTTGGCCTACTGTCCGCCAGCATTGTGCTTCATGATAACGCACGTCTTTCACATTTATTCAATATTTGCTTCAGCAGTTTAATTAGGGGGTTCTTGAGTATCCACCATGAAGCCTAGACTTGGCACCATAACTAAAAGAATTTTTAGGCGGAATACGCATTGAAAATGATGGCAACTGAAAGCGGTTCTTAATAACTGGTTCAAAAACTTGTAGAATGCTTTAATAAGTGTTTAAATTTAAATAGCAGTTGCATAGAAAAGTAGCATAAGACTTATTTACAGGTCTGTCCCAAAAGTTCCAGTAATGAATTTTCACAGCCGGCCACTTACACTTGCACTGGCTTCTGGTGGAAAAAGTGATGGGGGGGGGGTGTCTTAGAGAGTGCAACTGTCGGCAGTTGCTTGCAAGCAGTAGTTGATTGATGATGATCGTCCTTAGCACAAAGTTTGTCACCATACTCTCGTTAAAAAAAATGAAGGTGGAAAATTTGGAGCAGTTAAATTTGGAACGCAATTAAATTTTGTAATTAACTGAGTAAAAATGCTTAGGGAAGTGTTCAGGGAGGATGCGATATCACAGAACCAAACTTTCTAGTGGCACAAGAGATTACAGGAGGCTGTCGACAACAAAAACTGATGATCCTATCCAAAAACTACAAAAACTTTTGGACAGCGATCGACAAATGAGTGTCCGGATGTTAGCCAAAGAACAACGCACACCAAAATCAGTTGTTCACCACATTTTAACCAAGGATTTTTCTATGAGGATGGTCTGCACCAATATGTTCTCAAAATTTAAAGTGGCAACATAAGGTATGGAGTACAAAGATTCTAGACTGAAGGTGATTGAATAACCTAATTTTTTAAGATATGTTTATATAAATTTGTTTTTTATTTGAGCAACCAATTATGGCAAATAGGTTACAAAAAATGATAATTTAGAAATGCTTATATCGTTTTATCTTGGTAACTGATTCGCTGATATTTTTGATTAGGTTAATTAAATAATGAATACATGGAAAAAATTTAGAAATTTATTTGCATATATTCTATTACGTATAAATTTTTTTTATTACCCTGATGGATACAACAATAAATAGAAATAATATTAAATTTAAAGTCTCTGTGCATACTTATCTACAAACAACTTGAGTAAACCAATTAATTTTTTTTTAACTTTTTAGATGCATTTTATAAATTATTATAATAGACCTTAGTATTTTTTACACATATATTTTCTGTATTGAGTATTTTGATTGTTTAAATACATCGCATGAGTATTCTTTTTTAAATAAACAAATATCACTGGGCAGTACAAAATTGTACAATAATTTATAAATAAACTAAGCAAAGTATTTAATTGGTAGAAATAAGAATTAACTGTACGTATTGTCATGGTGTAATGACAACATAACAATTACTGCGCTAATTACACTTGACTCCAGTTATAAAATCATTGGTTGTAAAATAACTTTAGCTAAAAAACAGTTCAGTCTCACCAAAGTCCGATAGATACGAAGCTAAATGTTTCCGGTTATATAGTAACAAACATTCGGTTCCAAAGTAACGTTTTTGCTTATAAGTTTTATTCATACAAGTACTGATTTTTTGTAAGGTTTTATTAAATTTTTTAAAGTAATTTTGGTAGCTTGAATCGGTAAATAAAAGAAAAACTTATCATTTCATGAATCATAAGCAGAATGACTCAGCTGCTTCAAGATTGAGTATAAATGATTCAAGAGAGCTGATATCCGTACTTTACTGTCGTACAGCTCTCAAAAGACCTGCTTCAGTTCAAATCATGAGAATTCCCGTTACAAGTGAATATTAGTACACATCTATAGTAGGTACTGGTAACGCAATATAAGTTGACGATCGTCAGCGAGAGTAAGACTGGACTATGCGGGGGGGGGGTGGAAGTGCTACTATATGTGCTTTTCCAAATACATCATAGCGACAGCTCTAACCATGACATCATGTTGTAGTTTTACTCTTACACTGATTTATTATGTTTACAACTGTTGTTTTATAAACATCCCATTGTATTATTTATTGATTCTTAATAATTATCCTAAATAATAAACATTAATTCAAAATAAGCCATAATACTAGGCTTAAGCTGTATTTAGTATCGTTTTTGGTCATCAGCAGTAAATTGAATTACTGCAATCTGACATTTGTAGTGATAGACTAGTTAGCCCGTGAGTTCCGTCGATGCGAGCTTATTATCGTGAGAAGTACTAGTTTTACGGTGATTTCAAAATTTTATTGTATTTTTAGGGTTTTCATATTTCATTATTTTCAGTAGGCCTACAGTTATGTTAAATTGCAGTTGAATTTTAAACAATTCACTTTCTTTAAATAATTATATTACTCCTTACTTATTTAGTGTGATGGGTGATGTACTGAATTTTATTACTTAAGTGTTTGTGGTGGTTACATTTTGAGTTACACGCTTAATACATGTCTTATGCTTTCAGGTTGGCTGATCTATCTAGTATAGATAGTATACTGTCTTCCGCATGATAGGCGCAATCGTCAACTTATAGCACTTTACCAAATTATTTTTTTTTACCAAACATCCTATGTAGGATTATCAACAGCCGTATTATTTAAAATTGAAATATATATTTCTAAACCAACAGAATATGGTAACAGTAAACACTTAATAGTTAACTAATTTGTATATTTCATTCGTATCAATAAATGCCAAGTGTACACTGCTCTTGTACTACCATCTTTTTCTATAATCCATGTGTCAAAACAGAACAGTGCAGCTAAAATTAAATACTTTACTTGGTTTAAATATAACAACATTTTAAGTGAAAAACAGTAACCACTCAAATATCCACAGCTAAAAAAAAATATGTTTTCTTTCACAGTAAAACCCCGCTTAACTGAAATGTACGGAGTGAACTCGATTTCAGTTACACAAAATTTCAGATAACTCATATAGACTAATTTTTTGATTTTAAAAACTGTAGAAGTGAATAAAGTACAGTATTTACACTTTTTTTTAAAAAGTCTTCAGATTTTTTTTTTTTTTAATTTTTCGGCATGTCATCATTTTATTAAAAGTACATCTGATGGTAAAGATTCCTTACACTGTTTAAAAAAATAGAATTATGACAACCAAAAACAAATTCTAAGAATATTTATAACTAATATTTATGATTTATTTCTTAGGACACTGTTCTGTACTTTAACAATGCTATGTATTTAAATTCAGTACTGTGTATAATATGCACTATTGAAATACATTACAGTACTGGTAACACGCTATAAGTTGACGATTTCGTCTACCATGCGAAGGACAGTATACTATCTATCCTACTTACATCGGTCAACCCGAAAGCATAAGACATGTATCAAGCGTGTAACTCAAAATGTAACCACCACAAACACTTCAGTAATAAAATTCAGTTTATGACCCGTCACGCTAAATAAGTAACGAGTAATGTAATTATTTAAAGAAAGTGAATTGTTTAAAATTCAATTGCAATTTAACACAATTTTACTGAAAATAATGAAATATGAAAACCTTAAAAATACAATAACATTTTGAAATTACCGTAAAACTAGTATTACTAACGATAATAAGCTCGCATCGTCGGAACTCACGGACTAACTAGTCTATCACTACAAAATCTCAGAGTGCAGTAATTCAGTTTATGGCTGATGACCAAATAGGATACTAAATATAGCTTAGGCCTAGGATTATGGGTTATTTAGAATAATTATTAAGAATCAATAAATAATACAATGGGATGTTTATAAAACCACATAGTTATAAACATAATAAATCAATTTAAGAGTATAAATACAACATGATGTCATGGTTAGAGCTGTCGCTATGATGTATTTAGAAAAGCACATATAGTAGCACTTCCTCCTCTCCCTCCCCCCACATAGTCCAGTCTTACTCTCGTGGACAATCGTCAACTTATATTGCGTTACCAGTAATAACAAAATTTTTGAAAAAAATCTGTGCCATTTTAGTTAAGCCGGATTACAGTTGAGCAGAGTTTTACTGTATTTTAGGAAAAATCTTAAAATCCGTATGGAGCAATCAAAATTAATTCAATCATATTCTGTTTATAGAAAGTCTTCAATATTAAAATATAATAAAAACTATCAAAATGTAATAAATAATAATATAATAAAATAATAAAAATAGAGCAGTACTATAAATTGTTATAAGAAATTACCAAGGTAAGGGTTTACCATCATATTGATAAAATCCCCCATTATGTTCATCTGTAAACGATAATAATGATTTAGTTATAGATTCTACAGCTGGTTCTATTTCGAGTGGCGCATTATTTCCACCCATATCTGTTTTGATCCACCCTGGATGTAGAGTTGTCACTAAAATCTTATCGTCTTTCAGATCTAAACTCAATGACCTTGTTATCGCATTTAAAGCGCATTTGCTTGAACGGTACGGATAAAATCCACCTTGTTGATTTTCTGTGATCGATCCAAGAATAGAACTTACATTAATTACCGCTGCTCTACCGACGCTAATCGGAGCTGATGAATTTAAATTGGACGCCTGTTTTAATAACGGAATAAATGCCTGAAACAATATTTGCAAAAAAATATTAACCATTATGTAATACCCACCGGGTTGGTCTAGAGCAGTGGTTCCCAACCTTTTATGGGGCATCGCCCCTTTGTGAAGGATGACTTACACCTATCGCCCCCTTCTCTTAGCATCGTATACCTAATTTAATTTGAAGTAATGTGTTGATAAATAATAAAGTATGTTATTCTGTAAAAAAGATTTATTATTGTTCACAACAAATAATCAACCAAAGCAGTTGTGTCCAGAATTCTTCATCTCATGTGTAGGAGCTCGAACATAAAAAATGTCAACAAAGAGTTTAGTTTATTTGTTTGTAAAAACTAAACTATTTGTTTGTAAAAAAAACATGTATCCGCGACAGTAAAGATTCTACCCTGTAGTACAGTTCTATTTATCTGTCTTTGAATACTCATCGCCCCCCACAAATTTATCGCCCCCCTGCAAACCCAAATCGCCCACCAGGGGCGATCGCCCCCAGGTTGGGAACCACTTGTCTAGAGGTAAAGTCGTTGCCAAAATCAGCTGTTTAACAGCTGATTTTCAGAGACAAATGTTATCCTGGTAAAGGTAGTTACTTTTATACGGATTTGAATACTAGAAGTGGTTACCGGTGTACTTTGATGGTTGGGGTTTAATAAACCATACTCTCTCAGGAATGGTCGGCCTGTGTCTGTATAAGACTACACCTCATTTACACGTCATACACATCATCCTCATCTCATTGGGTCATGGGATTGCTTATTGTTCTAAATTGAACAGATTGCTACGCACACAAATTAGGAATAAAAAAAATTATGTAATAAATTTATAGCTAGTATTTACAGTCGAACGTCTATAACTTGAATTTTCTATATCTCAAATTAAAATTTCAGTTCTTTTTAATCTTCCCATGCATTTACAATGTAAAAAGTCATCTATAACTCGAATTCCGCCATTTCTCTAAGTCGAACCTGTAGCGTGCAGTATTTTGAACAAATTATTAATTATTTAGAGCAAATAAAAACACTCAACTGCCTATATCGGTTACCAGCTACCGACTCACTCTTTCTTTTAATCTTCTTAAACTTTTCATTGTTATAAAAAATTTTTAATTTATTTAATTTATTTTACATAAATATTAGATTTAAATTTGGAATAACAAATAACATTTATTTTTAATAATTTAATAATATTTTAATAACTTCAATTACATTTATTTTGAAAATTTTTAATTATTTTTATTTTAGAATATATATCATGCTTTACAATAATGAGCCCTCATAACTGGCTGCTACAAACCAATTATTTCGTTTCTTTTGACAAAATTTGTACCCAGTTCTCAAAATAGTGGTTATGGTCTTTTGAAAAATGTAGGTACAGTGCTGCTTCTTTCATTATAAGAGGGTATGTTCAATCGTAAAAGGGTACAGACCTTCAAATTCATCTGGTTGCCTTTGTATAGGCCTAACAGGCGTAAACCAAAACGTGAATTTCTTTGAATCGACGAATCTTTGGACGATCACAGAACAATAGAACCTACTGATATGTAATGATGAGATGAACCCGGGACTCAGTGTGGGCAATGCGCTGCTGCTAGCATAGTATGTACATTTCTTAAAACATGCAACTGTGTAGTATATATAGTTAATTTTTTGCTTCTTCTTTACAACACTTAATAACATTTAAATTAACATTCTGTTCCACACTTTGAATTGTTTTACCCTGCTTTTGAACAGTCGACATTATAAACTTATAATACACGGATAGATAACTAATTTATAACAACACGACAGAATAATGAATAAAATGTGAAGAATTAAAATGAAAAGAAACTGAATGAGTTTTAACGAATTAAAATACTTTTATTTGTATAAATGTAGCCTAAAATGTAAAAACAGACTAGCCAAATCAAAACAATATTTCCTGTTTCACTCGTCGCGTAAGGACTATATATTCCAATGAATTACGAGTGTCAGTGTGTTTTTAGGATTGTAATAGAAAAATTGGGCATGCGCAGTAGATTGTTCCCCTCTTACACTTCGTCTGAAAGAAAGTTCATTTTGTGACTAACCATCAGTGCTTATCACTGCAGCCAATAGATAAGCTAAATGCAACGTACAGTACTGTATTACGAAATTACGCATATGCAGTAGGGCTATATATTCCACATCTTGTGGGGTACTGTATTAGCCTATGTGGAATGTTCTGTGTTTTTTTTGTTATTTTTTTAATAATTGCTTTGTTTTTATTTTTCCATAACTCGAAATTTCCGTAAGTCGAATTGTTTTCCCCATCCTTTAAGGATTCGTGTTATAGAAGTTCGTTCCTTCCTATTCATTCATATAGACAAAAGAAAATAAAAATTAGTAACTTATTGACTTTTCTTACCTTTGTTACCATAAGAGGAGCTGTTGCATTCACAAGAAAATGTTCAGCCATTTGTTCATGTTTCACAAGATTAACCCTAGTAAATTTCGATGAAATTCCTGCATTGTTTATTAATAAATTAAGACCACTGTCTTTTACAATATCCGTTACATCTTTGACCAACGTTTCGTATCTGTTGAAATCTTTTACATCTGAAACCAAAACATCAAAATTATATATGTTGTTGTAGTTTACATCATCAGCCGAAAGGCTGGTTTGAACTTCCAGAATTTTTACTAAATAAAACGAGGAGCGAGGTGGTTCACGATAGCCTTCCTCACTGAGTGGAAAAGTATGTTTATCAGCATGCTTCGACAATTGACAATTACTATTATTATTACTTTATTGATAATGTGGCCAGTCACATGTGCCTCATTGTGAATGAGCTGATGGCCATGAGCGGCATACCAAAACTGCCCCAACTCCCTTACTGTCCAGATATTGCTTCCTGTGACTTCTTTCTCTTCCCAGTGCTCCAAACGAACCTACAAAGATATCAATCAGGGATAGATACGGTGGTTCAACGAGCTACAATCAGAACAGCACAGCAACTGAGGATTTCTATGACTCATACCAAAACTGTAAAAATTGCTGGCAGCAGTGTGTCCACGCCCAACAAGAATACTTCAAAGAATTTTAAATCGCTGTACAAATCTGTAATAATTTTTTTTATAACCTCAGTACAGATAATTATTGAACAACCCTGTATCGACAATTATTGTAATGCAGCTGATTGACAGGGCTGTCTTCGTCATCACCATCCTCTTTATCCCTCTTCCAAAGTTTTCTTAAGTTGTGGCCCCAACACAACTCCTCTTCACCTCTGTATCACTGTACCACGTATCCTTCATTGCTCTCTTGGCATCTCATCTTTTTCGCTTACTTGTCTTTTACTTTAAGCAGGTGTCTTACAACTGCTGCTGCCGCATCCCACAGCTTCATCTCCACCTCAAGTCTGTTCCACCAGTCCTCTCTGCCGCATAGTCTCTCTCACCCCTTCTTTCCAAGTTCCCCTGAGTCTGCCTCTCTTCTTCTGAGAAGCTGGCTGGCAGTTCAAGATCCTTTTCGGCCACCTTTCCTCTTCCATTCGACATACATGACCATACCAAACCTTTGTCATTTTTCTATCCTTTCCACAATTGTATAGCACATCTATGCTTGAGCCCTTACTTCTTCATCGTTCCAGCCAAGAAATTCTACAAGCTCTTCTCAAATAATCCATCTACATTCAGGGTATTCTTGTTCCTCCTACTAATTTGCCAACATTTTGTCCCATAGTCATTATTCTGTCCACTACTGCTTGGCAGATTATCTGCCAAAGGCAGATTATCTGCCTTTGGCAGATAATCTGCCTTTGGTGGACTCTTATTTATGATATTTTTACCATTGCACAAGAACTTCTTGTTCCAGATTATCCCAGGCTAAGCTCCTCACACTTTGGGAAGTCTTCATTAGCCTTAAAATTTAATGACTATAATAATTTTAAGTTCACTATATCTTACCAAATTGAAGAATGTGCAGATTTTTATGTTTATCCGATAATTTACTTAATTCCTGTAAAAAGAATAATAAGAATTATTAATCACTTTTATTCAAAAAAATTTTCATGTGATTAAGATTTTTGAGTACTTGATTATGTACAACTTTATCATTTGTCTACATGCATGTAGCTCTAGTTCAATGGAATTAGCTAGAATATCCACTGATACAAGTGGTGCTCATCTTGGGTTCGAATCCCATTCAGGCACGGCATATTTTCATACGTTACAAAAAATCATTTCATCCTTCACCTTCTGCATTAGCAGTAATTGCAGAACAGTCGGACGTTAAACAAAAAAAAAAAAATGATACAAGTTGTTTATCTTTAATCTCATCTAATCTCTCACAACAATCACAAGGGGTAAATTCTTGTATTTTAATGGTATCTTTAGAATGGTAGCCAACTAGTTCTATTATTTCATTGAAGAAGATATTGGCTAACTGAATGAAAGCTGTGTTTATTTCCATTTCTAGTTAGAATCAAGTACATGATGGTGAGTTAATTAATTATCTGTTTTCTTTATATTAAACTAGCTGCCTGTCCTGGCTTCACCCAGTTATAATTTTGTCGTATTTTGAAAGGCATCAAAAGAATGTCTTCTAAACTGTAGGAGATATTTATGTGCAGTTATCACCATTCAAATTGTCTTGAAATTTTGCATTGATATCATGTGTTGCATGACCAACCTTCCCATTTAAAAAAAAGTTGGCATTGAAGATGGCGAACAACATTTGTTGATCCATCATAAAATAGTATTTTGCATTAGAGAGAGGTTCACATTTGCATGTATCTTGAAATTTACCTTACATTCAAAACATTAAGCAGTTCTTGGACTTTTTACCCACTCTGTATATTGTCGATATATTTATTTATATCAAAATATATATTATTTCTTAAACCACAATTAATACGATAAACAGTAAACAATTACCAATTATAGTACTTTCATGCATAAAATGCACATCTTCAGTAATTTTTATTTTTTATTTTTATTTTGTCATCAGTCTCTCGACTGGTTTGATGCAGTTCTCCAACCTGTTCTATCTTGCGCAAGTCGTTTCATATCTACATACCTGTAACACCCTACATCTTTTGTAATTTGCTTTATATATTCTAATCTTTGCCTCCCTCTACAATTTACTCCCTCAATATTACCCTCCATTATTGACAGCCCAATACCTGGATGTCTTAGGATATGCCCCACTAGCCTATCCCTTCTTTTGGTAAGATGCTTCCATATACTTCTTTTTCATCCACTCGCCTAAGAACCTCTAAATTACTTATTTTGTCCACCCACCTAATCTTTAACATTTTCCTATAACACCACATTTTAAAAGCTTCTATCCTCTTCCTTTCTACAGCCCCTATCACCCACGTTTCACTTCCGTATAATGCTACACTCCAAACATAATGTTTTAAGAAATTTTTCCTAATCTGTAAATCAATGTTTGTAGTCAGTAAGGTGTTTTTCATTTGAAATGCTTTTCTAGCTTGAGCAATTCTACTCTTGATATCACTTGTGCTTCTACCATCCTTTGTTATTTTACTCCCTAGATAGCAGAATTCCCTAACTTCCTGTATGTTTTCGGTGCCTACTTTTAAATTTCCCATCTCTTCTAAACCACTCTTGCTGCTGCACAACACTTTCGTTTTGTTCTTATTAATTTTCATGAAGTAATCCTTTCTCAAGATTTCATCCATTCCATTTAAGGCATCCTCTAGTCCTTTCTTTGCCTCGGCTAATAATAGTATATCATCAGCGAATCTCAGCATTTTTATTGTTTCTCCTTGAATTTTTATTCCTGCGTCAAATTTCTCCTTCACTTCATTTATAGCTTCTTCTATACACAAGTTAAAAAGTAGTGGTGACAAAGAACAACCTTGTCGTACACCTAGGTTTATATTTTTATTATTAAATAATAATAAGTTTATATTTAAGTTTACCTTAAGTTTATACTTTTATTATATTAAAATTTAATAATCCTACTTCCACCATGGTAGAAAAGGATTTTCATAAATCCTACAAAGGTGGAAGTAGGATGGTTTTAATTTTAATAATAAAAATTACTGAAGATGTGCATTTTTTGCAAAAAAGCACTAAAATTGGTGTTTATCGTTTACTGTATTACTGGTGGTTTAAATAAATAATTATATATTTTGATTATCAATATAATACGACGGCTTTTAAAAATACCTATATATGATGTTTGATAAGAATTATTTATAAATGTACATAGAGATGATTTTTGCAATTCCTACTCTAGTTAGGCTGGCCTGTTGGCGTAGTAGTTAGCGCAACTGGCTTCTACGCCGGGATCCTGGGTTTGATTCCCGGTCAGGTCTGGCATTTTTTCATCACTCATTTTTATATATCATCATTCTCCATCATCTGCATCAGCAGAATTTGCGAAACAGTCAGACTAAAAAAAAATTTCTACTCAAGTTTATATTTTAATTTCGCTTCTGTAATCTTCAATCAGCATGCTTTTCAAGTACCAGAATAAATTGCTTTGAATTTTCAATAATAAATTTATTGTTTTGTATTTACTTATTATTTATTTTTGTTTTATAGCAATAAAATATGTATCAAAAATTAAATTTACCTCGGCTTTACTAGGATCACGACATGTAGCAATTACATCTCCAGCAACATTATTCACTAATAAATGTTTTACTAAGCCTAACCCAATTCCTCTATTTGAACCGGTTATTAAAACGGATTTTATACTCATTATGAAAATTATTGCTGAAACAAAATATAATGATTATAATCACATTACTCTGATGAGTAGGATCAAAATATACATATAACAAAATACAGGCTAGCCTCATTGGCGTAGTTTGTAACGTGCTCACCTCTCATCATGCGGTCCTGGGTTTGAATCCCACTCAGGCACGGCATATTTTCATACGTTACAAAAAATCATTTCATCCTCATTACGCACAGTTACACCCTAACATCGTCGCTAATAACCTTGCAGTTGATGTGACGTTTTAAATTAATAAATAAAAAATATATATATACGTATATTTGAGGTGTGATAAAAAATTATGGTGAATAACATTATTACAAAGTTCATCCATAACAGGCAAGTGGAGTGTTAAATTATTTGGACTCAATGTGCTAGTTTTAGGGCTACAAAAAATAGTTCTGTTTCTTATCACATGGTCAGCCAATTATATGACTGAAGCATTTAAGAACAGAAGAGGTAGATGTGTAAAAGACACTACAATGCTTTCATCATAGCTAGTTACACGGTGAGGGAGGACAGAGCTCTCCCTTCCACTATAAGTATTCAGGACTAGTGACTTCCCCTGCCTTTTATACTGTAATTTGTAATAATACGGTAGGCATTTTCAAAATCAGGTAAACCCCTGTTTGTAGTAGTGTGCATGTGCATACACTTACGCACGCACACACTTTTAAAATTGTGTTTTAATATAGTGGTTTTACCAACTACGCCGGTCGTATTGGCATAGTTGGTAACGTCCTCGCCTCTCATCATGCGGTCTTGGGTTCGAATCCCATTCAGGCATGGTATATTTTCATACGTAACAAATAATCATTTCATCCTTCACCGTCTGCATTAGCAGTAATTGCAGAACAGTCGGACGTAAAAAACCAAAAAAAAAAAATAATAATATTGTGGTTTTACAATATAATGAAGAGTAAACTCAATGAAAGTATGTGGACTCTTCTGTTGGGGTTACCATACCTTAGCCGAGAAATTCTGGTTATAGCGCCAGAGACTCGCTTTTGAAATGACTTGTCATTAAGAAAAATAAATTGCCATTTCTCGAGATTTATGGCAAGTACACATGTAGAAGTACAGGGGTGGTGGCCTAGGTAGTAGTAGTAGTAGTAGTAGTAGTGGTGGTGGTGGGGGCTCACTTTACTAACCGTAGCAGAAGTAGTTGACGAAGAAGGGGAAATTCTGTGAGAGAAGTTATAGTAAATGGATTACAGTCATAGTTATCTTCTCTGAAAGTAGTATAATAAATTTCTTTATACACCCCGACCCTGTGGTGAATGAAGTGAAGATGTTATTTACAGGGTAGAAAGTTGATAATATTCAGAGGGCAAGCATAATTTTATTTTAGATAAGCATAATTTTCCACTCAGTGAGGAAGGCAATAGTAAACTACTTCACCCCTCTTTTTACTTAGTAAAGCATCGAGAGGTTCAAACCAGCCTTTCAGCTGATGACAACAACACAAATAAAGTAATAAGCTTACATAAATTTTAATAAATCTCCTTCAAAGTACTCTCCTTGGCTAGTTAAGCACTGATCCCAACACTGAATACATGATTGGATTTCTAGAAGGCTTTTTTCAGAAGAACCTTCAGCTACTTTGTTATGGCCCCTCTCAATGTTCATAATGGTGTCAAAACGTTATCCTTTCAACACGGTTTTTATTTTGAGGAAGAACCAGAATTTGCATGGTGCTTAATCCAGAGAGTACGGTGGACGTGGACTGACAGGAATTTTTTTTCGGCCAAATTGACAGTTAAAATGCGTTGCATGGACCCATACAAGAAGTTCAGTTCTCTGGTATTCCCTCAAATTGTCAATTGCCTGTTTGAAAAAACCAGTTTTGCCACGTTTTACATGTGTTCAGGTCTGGTTTTTTGAAAATTCATTTATCTCCATGAAACTAAAGTTATTATCAAATAAGTGTGAATTAGTTTTAAGTTGTTGTATGAAATATATACAGAATAATTGAGGACATTTTGATCATATTAATTGACATAATGTTTTTCTTGCTTGTAAGTTTTTAATTTGGAAAACTTTCATAATTTCCATTTTCATAGGTCATTGACAATGCACTACATGTGCTCTTTGGCCACTATTTAATCTGTAAATCTGTAAAAACCTATTGAAATTTGTATATCCTATTGTTAATTCATTAACAGTGTAGACAAAATACTATAATTATAACTGTTATAGAAACAGCACCATCAAAATTGGTCATTGTGTAAGTCTAATGTATTAATGCTTTAAGATTCCTTAAAGATGTTAGTGGGGTTTGCCAAAAACATTTTATAAGCATTAAAATAGAGTAGAATTTAAAATAAATCTTTATAATGCGTCCTGCAGTTTGAAATTATTTCTATTTCATATAATGAATTAATATAATAATTTAACCAACCTTCTTTTTAAACTGCGTCACCTTTATTTTTATTCTTACTTACACATGTTTTGGTGGATCCACCGAAACACGTGTAAGTAAGAATAAAAATAAAGGTGACGCAGTTTAAAAAGAAGGTTGGTGAAATTATTATATTAATTCATTATATGAAATAGAAAGAATTAAAAATGATTTATTAAATGTACAAAACAATAAATCATCAAAAATTTTATTTAACTTAACTTTATCGTTGTTGTAAGCAACTGTAATTTGTGTCATTTGTCCTGAAACTTAAATGTGATTTATTGTTTTTATCATAAAATGACAATAATTTAGCAATTAATTTATCTCATGTTACAAGCGCAGTATATTTATTTTTAAAAAGTTTACATACAATAAATATCGGTTTTTATTATTTGAATATATAAATTATTTTGTTAAATATAAATTAACCCATCGGGTTGGTCAAGTTGTTAAGTCATCGCTGTAAGTCAGCAGATTTTTGGGTGTGCGGTTCAAATTCTTGTAAAGGTATTGCTTGAGTCCCAGCTCTGTGTAGTTTGAAGGAATGCAGTGCGTTGTTATAGTAGTGGGAGAATGAATGAATTAGTAATGTTTCACTGCTGCTGTGTTTATAGTGGTAGCGTGTACTAACTAGACTAAAAATATTCTTATCATCCGGCGCATTAATTTAACAAATACCTACTGGGTTATTAACTTGGTCGGATTCATAATATTTAACTTACCAATTTATATCAAAATATGTAAATAAATAAATGTAATAAATACAAATAAATATGTTAAATACTGAAAGTTTTTGAAAACGGATGTTTTGTATCAGAGTAATACAACAATCGTTCTCCCAGCATGCATCACTTTTTTATTTTACCTCACCTGTACCCTTCACCCAACTACAGGGAGCTTGGAACCACACAATAGTGTTACTTTTATATGGATTTGAATAACAGACAGTGGTTACCGGTGTACTTTGATAATTGTTGGTTCATTAATCTCTCAGGAATAATTGGCCTGAGTCTGTACAAGACCACACCTCATTTCATTGGGTCTTGGGTTCCTTATTGTTCTTAAATTGAACAGATTGCAATGTAAATATATTGTGTTGTTTAGGTCATCAGCCGAAAGGCTGGTTTGAACCTCTAGAGGTTTTACTAAGTAAAACAAGGAGTGAGGTGGTTTACCATTGCCTTCCTCACTGAGTGAAAAATTACGCTTATCAGCATGTCAGGCCCTCTGAAAAGCACAGATTTTCCACTCTGCAAGTGACACCTTCACTTCATTCACCACAGGGTCTGGCTGTATAATGAAATTCATTACTTTCAGAGGAGACAACTCTGATTAGTGTCTTTTGCACCTCTACCTCTTCTGTTCTTAAATGATTCAGTCATTTAATTGGCTGACCATGTGATAAGAAACAGAACTATTTATTTTAGCCCTGCAACGGACAGATTGAGTGTAAATAAATTGACACTCCACCTGTCTGTTAAGAGCAGGTAAATATATTGTGGATTTTAAAAACATATATAAGTTAAATACAAGGCAGAATGTGAAAAAGGACCTCTTTTCGGAAAAGTAAAATTTTAGTATAAGCAAGATGACTGTCATGGTGTTTTTGAATTTAAATATGTTGTATTGATTATCAGAAAGTATCATGTACTTCATATCAATACAGCAGCTAAGTACTCACAGTGAGTTCTAATAGGAACAGATAAATACTGATTCAACCCAAAGATTATATTTGTGACATTTATAAATATGAAACCTGTTAGTCAATCTTCCAAAAAGTTAGTGCTGTAAAATTTCAAAACATTGATCCTTCCCCTACACTATCCGGCTTTTTACAGGGTGATTCACGAAGATATGCAGAAACTTTGGGATCTCATTGTACATGTAAAAATAATGAAAAAAATTTATTTAAACATGGGTCCGGAAATGCTTCGTTACCGAGTTATGGCTAGCGAAAGATTTCGCCCGGATTTCAGCTCATCAGGTGAAATGAGGTCTTCCTGAAATTCTGGTAAGGTAGATTAAGCGGCGAATTCAATTGTTACTTATGGTTTTTGACCTGATAAATTGAATAAAATAGGTCCCAGAACTGTAAGTTAAATAGTTTTTGAGAAAACCAGTGTCAAATGCAAAAAATGGAGTGAAGAAAACACAATTTTTCATCTATGTTTTTCTGGTTAATTTTACTTGTACTGATATGAATAAAAATTCATTTAATCAAACATCTATTCGTTTTCTGTGTACTTTATTTATACCGGTTTGTTCAGAATAAAATTTTCTACATGTTTTATTCAAAAATTTTAACTGTTTCTTGGTGAAATAACAAAGTTATTCTTGCCCAAAGATGAAAAAATGTGTTTTTCACTCCATTTTTTGCATTTGACACTGCTTTTCTTAAAAACTATTTAACTTACAGTTCTGGGACCTGTTTTATTCAATTTATCAGATCAAAAACCATAAGAAATGATTGAATTCGCCCCTTAATCTACCTTACCAGAATTTCAGGAAGACCTCATTTCACCTGGTGAGCTGAAATCCGGGTGAAACTTTTGCTAGCCGTAACTCAGAAACGAAGCATTTCCGGACACATGTTTATATAAACTTTTTTCATTATTTTTACATGTACAATGAGCTTCCAAAGTTTATGCATATCTTCGTGAATCACCCTGTATTATTTAGTGTTTACAAAATTAAAGGTATTTTTTTAATTACATTTTCAAATAAATTTTTTACCCATACATCTTAATGTTTAATAGTGGATCAGTGATACATGTGTAGATGTTACAAAGAGGAATTAAAAACTGGTGCTTTGACTGCACTAACTTATGTATCTCAGAGTACAGTGCGTTTTTAGTTACTTAAAAGTCTTGCACCACCTTTGTCACCAAAGTATCAGATAATGAGTACACCTATGGTAATAACTGACTTTCCAAAAATATGAAGCAGATCAGAAAAATGTATAGGTAGGTACAATTTCATTTAAAAGAGTTTCTAAGGATTAAGGAAGCCAATCTAAGTCCATTGTATCATACCACATCAGACTCTTAATTGTCTTAAAGAAAACTGTCATCTAAGGAAGCATACAACGGCAGCCAAAATTACTCAAATCTTCAGTAAAAATTCTACACTTTCTTGAAAAACATGCATTGAAACGGTTGTTACCTAATGAGTTTCTAATACATTGAAATTTGATAGGACCAATCGCAGCGTTAATTAACCCTCAACTGGTATGATGCGGTCTGTAAGACCGCTGTCATTTTTTACCCCTCCAACACTTCCCTCCCAATTGCCCAACATCACGTATATTTTGTATACCTTTCAATTATTGTTTGAACTATGCGTGATCAAGATCGTTTTCGGTACGAGCTAACAAGTTGCGAGTTATTTGGATTTTGTTTTTTACTGGCGGTCTCCTGGACCTATGATACCAGTTTTGTAACTTTTTGACCACTTTAAAACCAAGTAGTACATGGATTGTTTAAAGTTTTAATAAATATATAACAATTTTTCATACATCATTTCTTTGTTTAGTACTATTATGAAATATTTTCATATGTAATTTTATAAAATTTTCATTATGGATGATACATTTAAAATTTCTGAAGCGGCTTCAACATAACCAGGTCTATCATGTAAACAAGTTGTATGTGTTAATGATGTGAATTTTTATTAAAATAAAAATCTTTAAATTTTATTGTAAACAATCAAAAAGTAAAAAAATCGAATAAATTTTAATAAATGTTTGTCAGAGTGTACTGCCCAACAATAGACATAAATAGCAAAACTCGGAACCAAAATGTAAGTTGTACTTCATAATTTTGTAAATAAATTTGTCTTTATCATATTAATTACTTATTTCTTTATCATTATTAGACCACAGAATATTTGTAGGGCCCAAAAATTTTATTTTTCTGTTCAAAATGGAAGTAAAAGTCAAAAAAATGCACAGTGTTCGTTTTTTACTTTTTTAAAAACTAATTTTGGATTTATGCAAAGTATTTTACATTTATATCTTCGATTATACATGGTTTTATAAGTTTAAAATTAAAACAAATTAATTAAATAAGTATGAAGAACTTAAAATAAATATAAAAAACAAATTTGGAGGTCTGTCAGACCTCTAATACCAGTTGAGAGTTAACCAAACGGTCTAAAAAATTCAACTGACAGGCTGCATCGTTGGACTGACTTTTACATACCTTAATACAGATCCAATTATTAACTACGCTTGGCTGGTTTCGTTTTGTTATATACACAGGGTACCGAATTAATTATACGAGTTATCAACGGCACTGCATCAACATGTGAACGAAGATCCCTTAATACGTACAATATAACATAAAAATAATAAATAATGTAATAAAAATCAAACAAACTTAATGTTAAATGTAAATAACTGAAGGCAACAACAGTTGTACGTTTATTTATTGCACAATTTTTAATTCATTATGTAATGAACATGATTGATCAGGTTTTTATTGGTTATGTTTATATGAACTTCTTAATGGGCACCATAGAGTATAAAACCTGAGTTATATAATATGAGCGATGAATGGCTGACCAAGTTCTACTTTCTAAAATAAAATAACTTCATAAATAACACATTTCATACTTTATTACAGTTTATTTTAATATTTTTTTAAATGTTTAATAGCATAATCACAATTGTTCATGCTTAACGTTGCGATTCAAACTAAATATTTTGGTATTTTAGTATACTATATCAACAGCACTGCATATACATGTGTACGAAGATCCCTTATACGTATAATATAACATAAAAATAATAAATAATTTAATAAAAATCAAACAAACTTAATGTTACATGTAAATAACTGAAGCCAACAACAGTTGTACGTTTATTTATTGCACAATTTTTAATTCATTATGTAATGAATTTTGGTCTTTGAGTATACTATACGATTTTTGTTCAAAATATTAAAACATAAATTAAAGTAATTTTGTTATTTTTATAAAAAATTGTCTACTGAATATATTTTAATATTTGTATTTTTGTTCCTCTTTGTATTGAGAGGCATTTTTGCAATTTGACCAACTTACAACAAGTAGTTTTTTTGTTAGTTTGTGTGTTGTGTATTATTTTTAGATTGTAGGTTATAATATTAGTGTAATAAATAAGAAATTATGGCTGATTGTAACCCTACAAGTGAAGTGAATTTAGTAAATAGTGATATTAGTAATTGTAAATGTCCCGCTAATGAAGAAGATTCAAAACCAGGAAACGGTAAGTTGTCATATTGTTTATGTAAACGTTTCCTTGAGGTTATGTTTTGTTTCGTACCACAGCTTAAATAATTTATTATTTCCTATAAAAATATATTATAATTTTATATTTTTATTATCGTAACGTTTTATTTAAGTTAGTTTATTTATTTTTGTTTCATGATTTTATAAATAATTAAAAAATTCGTGGTCAATATGTGGGCTTAAGTACTTAAGCACTTCAGAACTACCTGTTCCTTGTCAAACACAGTTTTAAGCACAGTGAAAATGGTTCGATATATTTATCATTACAAATACAAGTTATAATTTTAGAAATTCGTTGGATTATATAATATTCAGACGTTTATTTCAAAATGATTTACCGAATATATTATTTTTATGTAAATAAAAACAATTTTATTATTAATTATTCCAAAATTTGTGATTAATTAATGTGTATAGAGGAAAAATTCGCATGTTATTCTTTATTGTCCTGAAAGTTAGTAGATTTTCTGTACCTTGTCACATTAATTCAAGTTTGGACTTTTTCTACATGTTTAGTTAATAATTAATTTTTGATCGCTTTAGTTTCTTTGTTATTTGTGGAAAAATTATGTTTGGCATTAAGTGTCATTTTCTTCAATCTGAAGCTAAAAAGTCAAAAATTTATGAACTTTGTGAGCATTGTCGTTTCGCAAGCCAGTTCCTGAAGTTTGTATCTCATTCCTACATTTCTCCTAACTCCAAACTTTTTGAAATAACACCAGAACTTTTTTTGTACTAATATTAAAAAGAAATAGGCCAACATTGTTTTGTTTGTATGTGTTAATCTAAGACAGTACTTGACCGATTTCAAAAATTCTTTCGCTGTTGAAAGCACAGAGCTTCCTGAGTAACATAGGCTATCTGGTATTACAAATCTTTTAAAAAAAATATTTGATTGGTAAAATGAAGTAATCTTTTATTTTATTTTCTGTTGTAAGTTCTTTTCTTTATTCAAAAATGATTTACAGGACAGATATCCAAAAAATAATGTCACATTTGATTTCTGCATAGAAAGTTATCTCAGGCCTTTAAAAAATTAAAAAATCATACTATTTTTATATTAATTTTTTTATAATTTTTTTTTTCTTATAATATATATTCATGCCCATAATAAACAGGTGAAGTGTCAGATTATTTGCTCTCACTCTGTTCGTTGCAGGGCTAAAATAAATAGTTATGTTTCTTATCACATGGTCAGCCAATTAAATGACTGAGTCATTAAAGAACAGAAGAGGTAGAGGTGTAAAAGACACTAATCAGAGTTATCTCATCTGAAAGTAATGAATTTCATTATACAGCCAGACCCTGTGGTGAATGAAGTGAAGGTGTCATTTGTAGAGTGGAAAATATGTGCTTTTCAGAGGGCCCGGCATGCTGATAAGCATACTTTTCCACTCAGTGAGGAAGGCAATTGTAAACCACCTCACTCCTCGTTTTACTTAGTAAAACCTCTAAAGGTTCAAACCAGCCTTTTGGCTGATGACCTAAACAACAACAACAACAACAACAACAACAATATATATTCATTTATTCTCTGGTCGTATTTCAAAAATATTTGATACTTGTCCATAAGCAGGACAGGTAACTTGTATTCTGCTCATGTCAATGATATACACTGATCTTCCATTTTCGTTTAAACCTCTTTGTTTTCCCTTGAAAGTATCCTTTGCTAAAACTATTAATAAATCTCAGGAACAAACATTTAAAATAGTGGGTATTGATTTTATGCAAGACTGCTTCACAACAACTTTATGTTGTATTGTCTCAAACTGAAAGTTTAGAAAACCAATTTATTTTGATACCACAGGTCAACAAAACCACAAAAATTATTTACAAAGAAGTTTTCAATTAATTCTTAATTTAATTTATTTCATTAGAAGTGATGCAGCGCAGCAAGCAGGATATTGATAGTAATTTATAAATTAGTTTTTTTTTTAATATAGGTTAAACTTAGAAAAAGTACAAATATTAGAATATTTGTTTACTTAGTTGCGCTTTTTTAAGTTTGCAGGTCTGCCGTTGAGTTTTGTAATGTAATGTTCTGGTGACTGATAGGCCTTCAGGGTAATTATAGTTGAATAAAATGAAAATTAGTAGTTACCTTTTGAAATCCTAAATATCTGTTGTCATCATTTATTGAGTTCCATAAATTTGTTATTATCGTTGTAAGCTTCTTAATAAATTTTTCGCATAAATCGGTAATTGGATGGCTAAGCTTAAAATTGTTGAGGCTATTTTGGGTACTTATGCATTAAAAATGACAAAACAAACTTTATTGAATGATAGTTTAATTATGTAAATTACAATTTACATGAGTTTATGATGATTATTTACAATTCTGTGACTCCCAGAATGCAACAATGTCATTGAGGAGTGTTAGGTAGTGATTTCTGCCTTTAGCAACCAACTGCGACTGCCACATTTATTCTCCGTGGTAAAAATCCAAATGACGGTGAGTTGTATCTCTCTGTTTTGCTGTTTCGCTGATCCCCAAATGTGTTTTTCTCGCTGTGTATTCGTTCCAGTTTCAGGGTCAACAAAATTATATTTATGATTCGCTGTAAAGTTTTAAAAATCCAAGTCTTCTAACATGTTTGTTTTGTATTCCTTCCAACAGTCAAAAATTATTGTGTTCCCTGGTTCAATATACAGTTGAATTTAAATTAAACTATTCCAATAACCTGAGGGTTGTGGTCAGTTTAATGCATAAGTACCCTATTTTGTTTTTTTCAAAGTTTTAACAAGTTTTTCTTTCATGAAAGATAAGAAAAAATTTGAATTCACAGAAAAATATTTAAACTGAAGTTATTTTACTTTTTCATACACAGGGTGTCTCATGAGTAACCCGACAAACTTCTAAGGTGGTTTCCTCTCATCAAAATAATGAAAAAGGTTTATAACATGGGTCAGGAAACGCTTCGTTAGTGAGTTACGGCTAGCGAAAGATTTCGCCCTGGGTTTAGAACATACACCTAAATAAAGTCATCCTAGAGGTCTAGGAACCCAATTTTATATGTAGATTTGATGGTTTCTTATGTATTTCAACCTGAAAAATTGAATAAAATAAGTTCTAGAACCATATCTCCAGAAGATTTCGTAATATCCAATAAAAAACGGACAAACTGTGCATAAAAATACGTTTTTTTTAGGTTTGAAGAACAATGACTGTGTTAAATGGCTAATAAATGTGTAAATTTATTTAGAAAAAATTGTAGAGATTTTAATTCTGAAGAGAATGATGTAAAATAGGCCAATAATAAACAAACACAAAGTTAATAAAAAATTTGTTAGCCGTAACTCGCTAACGAAGTGTTTTCGGACCCATGTTTGTATAAACTTTTTTCATTATTTTGATGAGAGGAAACCACGTTAGAAGTTTGTCGGGTTACTTATGAGACACCCTGTATATCTAACTTACGGAGTTACTGCTAATGCAGTGTAGGGTGATAAATGAAAACATGTTAGACCTGATCAGGAATCAAACCCAGGACCCTTGGCGTGAAAGCCAGCTGCACTGATCACCACACCCCGGGCCGTACTCAAACTAAGTTAGCTTATTATAACCTAAGTAGTCAAATTTATGAAAACCTAACATGATCTACTCTATCGTTTAAATTGTCTCATTCTGTGCTTAAAGATTGAGAATTCATCAAACTGATTAAGAGTAAAGTTGATTTTTTCCAAAACAATTTTACACACCCACACACCAATCTTCAGAAAAAACTTGTTTTTGGGTTCGGGTGGCTGAAAAGTTGTATTTCCAATGAAAAATCAACATGAAAACAATATATTCCTTCCCTATGTATTCATATAAGGCTGTTGTTGTTTAGGTCATCAGCTGAAAGGCTGGTTTGAACCTGCAGAGGTTTTACTAAGTAAACGAAGAGTGATGTGGTTTACCATTGCCACAACTCACTGAATGGAAAAGTCACCTATCAGCATGCCGAGCCCTCTGAAAAGCACATATTTTCCACTCTGCAAAATTACACCTTCACTTCATTCACCACAGGGTCTGGCTGTATAATGAAATTCATTACTTTCAGAAAAGATAACTCTGATTAGTGTCTTTTACACCTCTACCTCTTCTGTCCTTAAATGAGTCAGTCATTTAATTGGCTGACCATGTAATAAGAAACAGAACTATTTATTTTAGCCCTGCAACGAACAGATTGAGAGTAAATAATTTGACTCTCCGCCTGTCTGTTATGGGCAGCATATAAGGCTAGAGAAAGTAAAAGAATTAGTTACAAATTAAATAGAGGTGATTAATGATCTTTAAGAGAAAACTTTGATTGTAATTTGATTTGATATAGCCTCCTTAGTGAGGGTGGGGGAGAAGGTTGTGCAGAATATTAAACTTTGCAACATTGTCATGACAGTAACAGCACCATATAATCTATAATCCAATTATTTAAAATTGCTTTTCAAATATTTATTAAGCTGTTCAGATTTATTGTAGCTACTCTTAACACTTTTTGGCAAATGAGTATGATAAAGGATCCAAGAGACAAAAAAGAGATAAAGTGACTGCTTAGAATTTCAAAAATGAGCATTTTTTCTTTTTTTGTATTTGATCTCTCGACTGGTTTGATACAGTTATCCAAGCTGTTCTATCTTGCGTAAGTCGTTTCATATCTACATACATGCAACACCTTACATCTTTTGTAATTTGCTTTAAATATTCTTCTTACCTTTGACTTCCCCTACAATTCACTCCCTCAATATTACTCTCCATTATTGATGGAGCGATACCTGGATGTTTTAAGATATGCCCCACTAGCCTATTTCTTCTGGTAAGATGTTTTTATATACTTCTTCTTTAATCCACTTGTCTAAGAACCTCTAACTTAATGTGTTCATTCACCCAACCTTTAAAATTTTCCTATAACACCACATTTCAAAACCTTCTATCCTCTTCCTTTCTACAGCCCCTATCACCCATGTTTTGCTCTCGTACAATGCTGCACTCCAAACATAGTATTTTAAGAATTTTTTCCTAATCTGTAAATCAATGTTTGTAGCCAGTAAGCTGTTTTCATTTCAAAGGCCCTTCAAGCTTAGCAATCCTGCTTTTGATATCATTTGTGCTTCTACCATACTTTTTATTTTAATCCCTGGATAGCAGATTTCCCCAAAATCTTGTATATTTTAGTTGTCTAGTTTTAAATTTCTCGTCTCCTCTAAACCACTCTTGCTACTGCGTAAAACTTCCATTTTGTTCGTATTAATTTTCGTGAACGAATCCTTTCTCATGAACACACCCATTCCGTTAAAGATATCCTCTAGTTCTTTCTTTGTGTAGGCTAATACTACGATACCATCGGCGAATCTCAGCATTTTTACTTTTTTTTCTTAGTAGTTTAAATAAATAGAGCAGTTTCATTCATAAAATTATTGTTATTTATCTCTTCAAATTTCGTTCTTATAGTAGTTTTTAATTATTTTTTTTAGAATCCCAACTGTGTTCTCTTTTAACCAAATAAAAATCATTTAAATCTGTTTGGAAGAACTCTGCATTTAAGTGTTAACAGAGTCTCCATTCACAATATGTCGACAACATTTTTTGATTTAAATATATGAAGATTTTTAATGTGTTAAATGGTTTCAAATTATTTCTTCTCATTCAAAACCTGTTAAAAACTTTTAATTAAATGAAGTTCAAGCTTACTCAGAAATATTACAGATTTATCCATTTTTTGTTTTTAAAGAGTTGTATTTTGAATGTATTTTAATATTGTAGTTAAATTGTACAGTACTCTAGCTCTGGTAGAAGTTTTTATTAGGTTTGTTGTTTTACAATTTTTGTTTTGTTTTGTGGTTTAGATAATTTTTTTTGTTTTTAGGAGCTGTAGTTATTTGTTGTAGTATGTATTTATGTAGGAGCAGAATTTCCTCTGTGGGTCAAATAGAGGAAAAGTATGTGCGTAAAGTAGGCCTACTTAATATGTTTTATGAGCTTCAGAGGGCTATGTTAAACAAACTGGTATTTCCTTATCCAAGTTATCCTGATTTATTTCATTTGATTTTTCCTGAGTATCACTCAGAGATTCGTGTACCAAGCTTCCGCTGTATCTCTTTGGAAAGGAATAAAATTTAGTACATGTTAAGGGTAGTTACCCCATTTTTACCCGTTGAAGTAGTTAAATTGAAAATGCCAATATTAAAATTTTATTTTATAAACATAATTTAAAAATTACTCATAACAGGCAGGTGGAGTGTTAAATTATTTACACTTGATCTGCTAGTTCTAGGGCTACATAACATAGTTCTGTTTCTTATCACATGGCCAATTGAAAATTGGTTCTATTCATCATTTAAACAAAAAATTTCAGTCCTTTATTAACCAGAAGTTAGATAATTTGTAATGTGTTAACTCGGTTAATGAGAGATTTCATGTTTACATTATATGTAAATAAATCTGGTATGAAACACTCACATGACTTTCTCTTGCCAATATAAATAATTTATAGTACTGTTATTTATAGTAAAACTAAAAAAAATACCCTTTAATTTCCAAAAGTTTGAAAAGGGTGTCCAACCCCTGAACCACTTTTTTTTCACTAAGTTCCGGACGAGTAATTGGCTGAAACTAAGAGATGTTACATATAGTGACACCTCAACATTTTGAAAAATTTACCATTAAGGGGTTGAAAACAGTGTTCAACCCTTAATCCAATATTTTCGTTTATTAAGTTCCGGACAAGATGGCTTGGTGGAGGTGTTACCGATAATGCACCTGAAATAATATTACTTTAAATTTCCAAAATGTACCCATAAGGGGTTGAAAAGGGTATTCAACCCTTAACTGTTTATATTTATAAACAGTCAAAGTTTGAAATTTTTCAAACTAAATAAGTCTATTATTTGTTTTTGATTTATTTATAGGCCTTCGGCCCAGCCCAATCACTCCTTGGTAGAAAGACGATATTATTTGTTAAGTAATACCAGTTGGGCAAGCGACATGGTGACCAGCTGACAGCTGTTCATGAACGAACTGTACTTGGTGGTCCCTGTTCTAATTTATGCCTAATCCACGTCAAAAAACAAATACACCAAGAAGAAACAATCGAATTGGGTGGTTGTCAATAATGTACAGTTCCTGATGACAAATAGAAGCAAAAAAAAAAATATTAATTTTATAAACATAATTTAAAAATTACCCATAACAGGCAGGTGGAGTGTTAAATTATTTACACTCGATCTGTTAGTTCCAGGGCTACAAAAAATAGTTCTGTTTCTTATCACATGGTTAGCCAATTATATGACTGAAGCATTTAAGAACAGAAGAGGTACAGGTGTAAAAGACACTATAGTCAGATTCACGAAAGAAAACACCTGTCTTTAAACATCAATATCTTTTGAACCATTATATTATGTAAAAGCAATTACGATACATCAAATTAAAGCTTTTTTTATTGTTGGTTACCAAATGTACATTAACATTTTCAGAAAAAATTATAGTGTATTAAATTTAACGAATTGCGCATAAAAAGTACTCTGTATTTAACCACTTTTCCGGTATACCCAACTTCAAAGTATTAATACTTTGCTCATGCCTACTTTAAAATGTTTACGGCGACAAAGTATCATATGTTAATGTAATCCTGTAACCAACAATAAAACAACCTTTAATTTGTTGTATCGTAATTGGTTTTACATACAACAGTTCGAAAGATATTGCTGTTTTAAGACAGGTGTTTTCTTTCGTTAATCAGAATATAGTCACAGGTGTCTCATATCCGTTATAGTATTTTAGTATGGGGTAATTCTAGCATGGGTAATATGAATAGGGTTTTTAAAATTCAAAAGACAGCTATTAGGTGTATGGTGGGAGCTAACCAGTTAACCTCATCCACATCACTATTTAACCAGCTTAAATTGCTTACAGTTCCCTCCCTGTACATTTTTGAGGTGATTACGTATGTTAGGCAAAATAATTTTATGCAGAATTTCAATGTTTACAATCATAACACGAGAAACAGGAATGATTATTATGTGGCTAATCACTCCACAAAATTGTTTGAACAAAAACCTACTTATGCAGGGAGAAAATTCATGAATAAATTACCCCAAATTTTAAAGTGTTGTGAGGATTTGAATTCCTTTAAAAAAAAATCTGAAAAATTACTGGATCGGTGAAACTTTTTATAGCGTACAAGAATTTCTTTCTTGATATTAGTGATACATTGTGTGATTCTTATATGTATTTCAGGTGTTATATCTGATGACATGTCCCCTATACTCCTCCTGGAGACTCCAGGCGCAAAAAAAAAAAGAACTCCTGGGAGTAATGAATTTCATAATACCCCAGGGGAATGAAGTGAAGTGTAATTTGCTGGGTTGGATGTAGATGCTTTTCAGAAAGCCTGACATCCTGTTAACATACTTTTCTATTCAGTGAGGAAGGCATGGTAAACCATATCACTCGTTTATTTACTTAGTAAAGCCTTTTTCGGCTGATGACCTAAACAACATCAATTTAAACATTTTTGAAATAAAACAAAACTGTACTTGGGTGAAGCAGTGACGGGCAGCTAGTAAAATATACGTAACACTTCTGTTTTATGTGATCTATTTTTTTTGTTTTGTGTTCAAAATTTAATTCGGTGTTTTAACACGCACGCACACACACACACACACACACACACACACACACACACACACACACACACACACACACACACACACACACACAAGCGTAAAGTTCATTTTCAAATGTTGTTGTAATACAATACAGACTAATCCTAATTATCGTGTAGATTTTACTACCTGCAGGTAAAAACAACAGCCCACTTAACTTTCCTGCTTTGAAAATCACTGGAATTTCAATGTTTGGTTATGGGTTAATGTTATTGTTTGGGACTTGACCATGTCAGCCTAAATTCAAAGGGTTTCAATCTACCACCTATTATTTTAATCTATCAATTAATTCACATAAATATATATTATTTTATCAAACATCCTATATAGGATTTTAAACAGCCTTATTATTTCCTCATCTACCATGGTAGGTGTAGGAAGTTTTAAATTTTGATGTAGAAAAATTTTAATGAATTTTAATTTACTGAAGATGTGTACAAGATATACAAAAGTGCTATAAACATTGGTAAGTGTTTTCTGTTACCGTATTCTGGTGGTTAGAAATTTTTTTTTCTTTAATTTAAACATTTCTGATTTGCTAAATGAATAAAATTTTATATTTATCATTGTAAATATAATATTGTAACATCTAACCCTAGGTTCGTTTGGGAACTGGGCGTGAGAATTAATAAACAAATTTACTTTAAACTTAAGTTTGTTTAGGTCCATCACCCGGGAGGTCTATTTGAACCTCTAGAGACTTTACTAAGTAAAATGAGGAGTTATGCGGTTTTATTATTCCCTTCCCTAAGTGGAAAAGTATGCTTATCAGTTTGCCGGGCACTCTGTAAAGCATCTACTTTTCACCCTGCGAATGACACCTTCCTTCATTCACCACAGGGTTAACTGTGACTAGTGTCTTTTACACTTCTACCTCTTCTGTTCTTAAAAACTTCAGTCATATAGTTGGGTGACCATGTGATAAGAAACGGAACTATTTTTTATAGCCCTGGAACTACCAGATCGAGTTTAAATAATTTAACACTTTACCTGCATATTGGGCATTTTAAACCTAAAACAATTAATTATTTATTGACGCAATTAATTATTAAACTTTTTTTTTGGTAATTCGTAATTTGTGTACGTTGCAATCAGTTCAATTCAGAACAATAAGCAACCCCATGACCCAATGAGATGAGGATGATGTGTATGACGTGTAAATGAGATGTAGTCTTGTGCAGACTCAGGTCGACCATTCCTGAGAGAGTATGGCTAATTGAACCCCAACCATCAAAGTACACCGGCAACCACTGTGTAGTATTCAAATCTGTAAAAAAGTCACTACCTTTACTAGGATTTGAACCAGGAACCTTCGTCTCCAAAATCAGCTGTTAAACAGCTGACTCACGGCGACGACTTTACCTCTAGACCAACCTGGTGGGTTGATTATTAAAACGTACTAACAAATGCAATTGTTGTTTAGATCATCAGCGGAAAGAGGTTTTACTAAGTAAAAACTAGGAGTGAGGTGGTTTACTATTGCCTTCCTCTCTGAGTTAAACGAGTACGCTATTCATTTATCACCATGCCAGGCCCTCCGAAAAGCACCCATTTTCCACCCTGCAAATGATACCTTCATTTCATTCACCACAGGGTCTGGCTGTATAGTGAAATTCATTACTCTCAGAGGAAATAACTGTGATTAGTGTCTTTTACACCTCTACCTCTTCTGTTCTTAAATACTTAAGTCATATAATTGGGTGACCATGTTATAAGAAACATAATTATTTCTTGTAGCCCACGAACTACTATATCGAGTGTAAATAATTTAACACTTCACCTCCATGTAGGGCATTTCAAACCTGTAACAATTAATTATTTATTAACACAATTAATTTTTAAACCTAACCTACTAGCAAATGCAATTATATTACTTTAACTCAATTAATCACAACGCTTAACCGTAAACTAAACTTGACTATAAGTAAAATCATGACACTTAACAAATGGTTTACCTGTCCACAACCATTTGATAAGTACCCTTACGCACACTCATTATTAACGTAACTCAGAACCCGTTACGACACTATTTCGAAACACTTCCCATTTTCAATTCATGTATTATTAACACACTACAAAGGCACTAACTGTTTTTATACATGCGGTCTGATAATTAATCGAGATCTTTCTAACACTTCCTCCGTTTTACCATAAATTGGTTGAAGGAATAAAAATAAAAACAAACGTTTCTACTAGTTTCGATTACCGAGAACTCTTATTGTAACCATTTCATTCATCGCAATTTATTATCCTTGGTCAATACACTCCACCCCATTCAATACACAATTTCTTATAATAAACAATCCATTTCCTCAACCATTTCTAGAATATTACTGTATTTTATACAATGTTACAGTATTAAAAATGCTGTGTATGTTGCATGTTTAATGTGATTTAAATGTAATTTCTTTATTTATATTTCTATGTTCGATGTTGTTATGTTAGATGTCTGTTCGAAAATGTTTTTGGAATGCTAGTGCCATATTATGCATTTTATGTTCTTGATTTTTATTTTCCACAAGGCTTCCTTTTACACATTTTTGTAAAAATTGCTCGAATTTATGTTTTATGCGTATTATTGAATGCAGTTGCTTAATTTTTAGAATTTTTATTTGCGTTTTTGTTTTTTGATTCGTAGTTAAGGGGAGAAGTCTAGCTTGTAAACCACAAAAAAAACAGAATAAATGTTGGTTTTTGGCTAAATACGAGCCAACATTGTTCTGATTAAAATGGTATGATTACTTTTTCTTTTAGTTTATTTAAAGTCGCATCAACAGTTCGGTCATTAGCGACTACCGCGGATTTTAACGTATGGAAATTTTCAGATCCTGGCCGGGAATCGAACACGGGACCTCCGCGTGTTGGGGTAGCGTACTGGTACTTCGCTACGGAGGCTGCCTTTTATTTATTTAGTTTAAAATATTCATTATAATTTACCGTATGTTAAGCTATTTACAACATTTTTAACTAAATATAATTATACGCAAAAATTCTTCTTCACGAAGAGTTCTTGCGTTCCAACCGCCCATATGAGTAAACGAAAAAAGTTGTTAAAAAAAATTTCATATATATTTATAACTACCGTAAAAAATTAGAAAAAAGTAGACTACCATTAGTACTTTACGGGACGAAATAAAAAAAAAACCTAACATTCTTAGAATTATGAAATAAATTACCTTTAATACCTACTGTACCCTTTACTGTTTGATTGCCTCGATTGCTTCATTAGAAATTGTGCACACTATCTAAATATTTTTCGAGCGTTATGGTCTCTTGGAAGCCCGTGTTCTTATAGCGCTCAACTTCCGATTATCCCAGTAGGTCTTTATTCTCTGGCTGAGTTCCTGGCGTTGTCCGATACCCGACCCCATCCTCCTCGTATACCGTCTTCCGCCTGATTTTCTGGCCATATATGGGACGGTCCCCATGTTGTTGTTGTTTCGGTAAAAAGAGAGTGAGGTCGTTTACCATTGCCTTCTTCACTGAGTGGAAAAGTACGCTTATCAGCATGCCGGGTCCTCTGAAAAGCATCTACTTTCCACTCTGCAAATGACACCTTCACTTCATTCACCACAGGGTCTAGCTGTATAATGAAATTCATTACTATCAGAGGAAATAACTGACTATTGTCTTTTACATCTCTACCTGTTCTGTTCTTAAATGCTTCAGTCATATAATTGGCTGATCATGTGATAAGAAACAGAACTATTTTTTGTAGCCCTGGAACTAGCCGATTGAGTGCAAATAATTTGACACTCCACCTGTCTGTTATGGGCAGTCTCCATGTATTAAATCTTCATTAACAATGTCCAAAAATGTTTTTGTACAATATACATGACTACATAACTCTCAAGGACCGCCTCCGTGACGTAGTGAATAGTGCGCTAGCCGACAAAACATAAGGTCCCGGATCCGATTCCCGACTACGGTCTGGAAATTTTTACACGTTAATTCCACCGTTACAGTACCGAAACCCACAGAAGTCGCTAATGACCACACTGCTGGTGTAACTTTAAATAAATTAAAGAAAACCCAAATTTTTTTGAATAAAGGAGGTAATTAAATTCGATTTATGGAGGTCCGCTATATTTTATTTTGAATTTTAAAAATCTTTTTGAGGAATATTTAAAAACGGTTCTAATACATCCGTAGCAGTTAATTTAGTTTGTAATTTGACACCAAATTAAGTTTAAAGATTATAGAAATATGATTTTTCTACAAAGGTCCATTTTTTATTTCAACCACTATCGGTTGGGGTTGTAAATTACGTTCTTAAATAATTTTGTTTTATGTTATAAACAGGGTGTGATAAATTCTATTAAGTAGTATAAATATTCAGAAAACCATTTAAAATTTATTAAAAGTAAAAAGGTAGACTATCTTTTTTAATAGTGCAGTTTGTATTATTAAGTGAAAGATTCGTGTCGTGGTTTTTGTTTTTGCTTGATCGTAAAGATTTTTTAAATTTATTGTTGTTGCTTTGTTTCAATGTTTAGTTTTTTGTTGTTTGTAGCTAGTTGTTGTCGTATTGGATTTTTAATTTTGAAAATTAATTTGATTTCCTTCGTGTTGTTTAATAGTTGTCCTTGGAAGATGATGTCTTCTGGCTATCTCTTGAAGAAACGACAGGATTTCGTTGTGAAATACAGAATTTTTTTGAATTTTGAATTGTTTTTGTTATGATTGTTTATCGTTTAAAATATATATAAAAATTCAAACCATGGTTTTTGGATTTTCATTTCATATCCTGTAGATTATCTTGAATTTATTATATTATGTGTATACAGGATCATCATAGAAGAACGTGGGGGTTTTGAACATAGTTTAAATTAAAACAGAAATACGTACAGTTGATGTTGTTTATTTACCGAATTTCTCGTCTCAAACAGGTTTTTTTACGTAACTTATCAATTTAAATATGTGCACCATTGGTCGCTCGGTGATTCTCAGTTTCTGACCAAACATTAATTAACAATAACAATAATCAGCTAACCTGAAAACATTAGTTTGTAATGTGTTGTATGTAGAGCGGACGTCAAAAATAAGCTTGCCGGTGTACAGTCCAGCCTCTCTTAGTTTGCTCCTAATGTAAACAAATAATGACGTCACTGAGCATGCGCATTGTATCAAAATGTGTACACGCTGATTAAAAAGTAACAACTAAATACTTTCAAAAGTATTTAAATACAAAATACTTTTAAGAGTATTTTTATAAATGAAATTGTTAGGCCTACATCATAAATCATGACTGATGTTTTTAGTACTTTAAGTACTTATAATTTAAAAAAATAGTAAACTTAATAGGAATACGACATCCGTAAAGTCGCGGACTCTAGCGTGCACCCTGTAGTAGGTGGCTTTTGTGTGTTGACAGTAGGAGCAAACTAACAACGGCTGAACTATAGCTGCGCGAACAGTTGGGATTCAATCGTTAGATTTCGTGTCTTAGTACCCAACTGCCTATTAAATCACTTGTTCGAAGCCTAGTTTGCACGGGTCGAGTAGATTAGTAATTTAGTTCTCGACTTGTTTGGATACGTCCTTTTAATCGTAGTAGTCGTGTAGAACGGTCGAGTGCACAGTTTAGTAGCTTACCCCCACCACTACGCACAACGTATATTATATTACTTACTTTACTTTATTCGGCTCTACAGTCCTGGGTGAACTTTGGCCTCCTCTACGTGTCGCCTCCAGATATCGCGTTCCTGGGCCCTCCTCCGCCAGTTTGACACTCTCAGCCTACGAAGATCGTCCTCTTCCTCTTGTTCCAATCATCATTTCATCCATCACTCGCAATGGGCCTCTCTCCTCACCCATTCTCACTACATGTCCCAACCATTCAATTCGTCTTGCCTTTATGGAACGTACTATATTTTCTCTTCCAATTGCTTCGTCAATCTCATTATTACACCTAGCTCTCCATTTTCCTCCATCGCATATTGGTCCCTATATCCTTCTGAACATCTTTCTTTCAAACGACCTCAACGCTCTCTCATCCTTACTCAAAATTGTCCACGTTTCAGCACCATACGTCACAACCGGTTTTACTAATGTCCTATACATCTTTTCCTTTGTTCTTCGGGATATTAATCTACTTTTGAAAATTTTCTGATTGGCATAATATGCACGACTGCCCATCATAATTCTGTTACATATTTCAAGACTGGTTCTGTTATCTGCTGTCAGCATCACCCCAAGATATTTGAACTTACTGACGCCTTCCACTTCGCAACCATCTGAAATTTTCAAGCTGTTCACCTGTCTTCTTTGTTCATTTGCAGACATTCTCATGTACTTGGTTTTATCAATATTTATCTCTAGGCCCAGCTTTCTAGCTTCATACTTATATTATATTATTATTATTATTATTATTATTATTAATATATAAATTAATATATATTATATAATTAATAATAATTATAAATTAAAATTAATATTAATTATTATTAATATATAAATATACGTTGTGTATTATATTATAGTTATTATTATGCCTCCTCCGTGGAGCCACAACAATGCACCAAATTGGCTGTCTACGTTAATGTGCGGACAGTTACTAAGTTACTACTCGGCCCGTGTAAACTAGGCTAATCGTGTAAACGATGTAAATTATCATCTACTAGCGACGTTAATAACATTCAGTTGTAAACATTGTATACAACAATTAACGCCTACCACTTACAACGTATTACAGATTAATGTTTTCAGGTCAGCTGATATTATTACGTTGTGAGAGCGACGTGACTGATCACAGCTGGTACAGCACTGACCCCCACCACTCGCTGAGGCAGCTGAGCGCGCTATTACCAAAATAAACCTTCTGTGCACTTCAGAAAACCGGCAAGCGTATTTGGCGTTCGCTGTACAGAAGACTATGATATGGACTCATCCCCTCCATTAATATACGTATATCAGAAAGACACAGACGTCTCTCAATAATATCGGTTGTGGCGCATCCGCACAGTTTATTTGACGTGGTAGTGGGGTGACATTTTCATCATATTGCGCTAAGGTTATTTAAATAGTTTTCTATGTATAGTATTTAGATTGATGTAAGTGGTTAAGTGTTCAATAAATACCACTTAGTACTATAGTTGATTTAACGTTCAGAATGCAGTACGGGAAGTCCATAAGCAATGTATTTCATATGGGAGTTTAAGCGCCACTACACTAAGTAAAAATATCGACTCCGCGCCACGACACGTTTTTATTTACAGACTCCTATCGAATAACGTAATACGAAAACATCAGTGATTTTTTAAACTCGTTTATAATTTCTGTTTCCTTCTAACAACATATGACTTATTATACAGAGTGATTCAATAAGATGGAAACAATTTCAATAAGCTGTATTTCCTGAACTACAAGTTATATTTTAATTCTGTAAATTACATTTGAAAGAGAAAGTTTTAAATTTTAATTTACATACATGAAAGTTTATAGATGTTCAATGTGTCCTCCTCCGGCTGCATGTACAACATCTATACGGTAACTGAACTCATCCCAAACCCTCTGATGCATGTCTTGGGTCACTCTGTTGACTGCAGCTGTGATACGATTCCTTAGTTCATTCAAATTGGTGGGAAGAGGTGGTATGTAAACTGCACTTTTCACGAACCCCCACAAGAAAAAGTCACAGGGTGTGAGATCTGGAGACCTCGGTGGCCAAAACTGAAGTGCAGAGTCGTCAGTCGTCATGCGACCTATCGATCGTTGACGTATGGATTCATTTAGGAAACGCCGAACATTGCGATGCCAATGGGATGGATTTCCTCAAATGGATGAAGATTCAGGAGATTACATTTTCCAGCAGGACAGAGCTCCACCCCATTGGCATCGCAATGTTCGGCGTTTCCTAAATGAATCCATACGTCAACGATCGATAGGTCGCATGACGACTGACGACTCTGCACTTCAGTTTTGGCCACCGAGGTCTCCAGATCTCACACCCTGTGACTTTTTCTTGTGGGGGTTCGTGAAAAGTGCAGTTTACATACCACCTCTTCCCACCAATTTGAATGAACTAAGGAATCGTATCACAGCTGCAGTCAACAGAGTGACCCAAGACATGCATCAGAGGGTTTGGGATGAGTTCAGTTACCGTATAGATGTTGTACATGCAGCCGGAGGAGGACACATTGAACATCTATAAACTTTCATGTATGTAAATTAAAATTTAAAACTTTCTCTTTCAAATGTAATTTACAGAATTAAAATATAACTTGTAGTTCAGGAAATACAGCTTATTGAAATTGTTTCCATCTTATTGAATCACTCTGTATATCAAATTACAGATAAAATTCTAAATTTTATAACAAAATAATGAAACACTTTTGCCGTCGTTGAAAGAAAAAAGTTATATGATGTGAAACGCAAAAAATGTAACGAGATTTAAACGTCAAAATTTGTGCGATCGTATCTTATCTAAATATCTGAGTATAATCCTAACATTTATAGCGTAATAAAATTCAATTCATTAGGAAGCGAAAGTAATTTTTTCAGAATTATTTGATTGAAAATGAGCTTAGTAAGCGAAACTCTAAATATTTTTCCCGTGACCTTCGGATGGTGTCGGCGGAGGAGGGTGATTTTATTGTTGTACCTGATGTTTTTCGTACGCTTGATAACACCACGGGTTCTCATAAGAGCTGTACTGTATTCTGAACGTGAAATATAGTACAGACTAATAGCAAGGGCATTAAAAATAGTTCTGTTTTATCACACTTGGTCAGTCAAATAATAAGTGCCGATTGGAGATTATAAGATGGAGGACAAGAGAATTTGTAGACAACTTGAAAATCTTAAAGACTCAAGGAGGTTTAGAGTAGGAGAAATGACAAAAAAAATTTTATTTTCTTATGTAAATTTGGTGGAAAAGAATACGTTTAAACAAACTTAACTACAACAAACGTGGAAACTTAACTGCAATAGTGTAATAGTTTTTTTAGTTTTAGTAATAGTTTATAATTCGGAAAATTTTCTATATTTTAAGAACATTAAAACTAAATAAATAACGAAGATTAAAAAACCCCGACGTGGCTCGTTAACTCAGTATGGAGAAATTGGAAACGTTGATAGCTTTAAGTATGTCGGGGAGATAATACAACCAAAGACCGACGAAAAGGCCGGCCCGTGGTGTAGTGGTCAGCGCAACTGGCTACTATGCCGGGGTCCCGGGTTCGATTCCCGGTCAGGTCTTGCATTTTTTTCATCTGTAAATCACCACATATTATCTACGCACAAGCCCAAGGCTTATGTAAAGTCTAGCCTCTCTTAGTTTGCTCCTAATGTAAATAAATAATGACGTCACTGAGCATGCGCATTATATCAAAATATGTACACGCTGATTAAAAAGTAACAACAAAATACTTTCAAAAGTATTTAAATATAAAATACTTTTAAAAGTATTTTTCTAAATGAAATTGTAAGGCCTACATCATATCATGACTGATGTTTTTAGTACTTTAAGTACTTATAATTTAAAAAATAGTTAACTTAATAGGAATACGACATCCGTAAAGTCGCAGACTCTAGCGTGCACCTTGTAGTAGGTGGCTTTTGTTTGTTGACAGTAGGAGCAAACTAAGAACGGCTGAACTGTAGGCATCATCACTCAATAAAAAAAAAGGAAACGAACGATATCAGTCGATGGAAGATAGCCGCTGCACTCCGAACAACACCCAAAATTAGACATAGGCCTACGTATAAGTCAATGTTCGATTTAATGGACTAGCCTCCTTAATAAATTTAAAGAGTGTTAATTTTTGAAAGTTATGATAAGAAATGTCTGTAAGCAAATCCAGTGTTTACTTCAATACATAATAGAAACATACATGGCCGATTTTGTTATAATTGAATAACGTTCATTTTATGGACTTTCCTAACAGCGGATATAGGTATCCCCAAAAAATTTGTCCGTTAAATCGAGCATTCACGTACTGTGGTAAAACCTGTGTGCCTTAGAATAACTGGGAACATTGGTCTTCCAATCTTCCCGGAAACTAAATATTTTGAGAGAAAGATCCTTTGCAGGATAATGAATAAGAAGATGTAATGAGGAAGAAAACTTGGATGTCTTGTTTGCCCAGGTATGAACTATATGCTTTCTAGATGTGCAATGGTTTTAGAAAGATCATATGGGTTATTTTTTTTTCAAAATTCTAAGAGCGCACCTAGAGGGTAAGAGGGTTGTGCACGATTTTAATTTGTGAAAACATTAATCAGTGTATTTAGGAATTAGTGGTTTTCGGTTGCTATAAATTTTATACATTTTGACAGTTATTAACATTTTCAACACAATTTTTTTTAAATTTTATTTATATTTAGTTCTAGTTATCAATGTAGTTATATGTAGTTTTTCATATTTGTCCCGTTCAAACATATGAACCAATGATTTTGAACAAGAATTTTGTACCTACTTGTGAAAATTGAGTACGGTAGCAACAGTCAAGTGCCTTTGTTTGTCTCCTCCTTGGACCAGTCACTCGTTCAATATCTCATGTGACTCATTACATTCTGTAGAACGATTAATTGAAATGGTTAGAAAGAAAACGAAGACGAAAATTCTACGGACACCTGTATCAAATGTATGACAAAACAAATTTTGAAACAATAGACCAGTGGTCGTCAACTGAATTTAAACAAGATCCGTTTAAAAATTTTGTCACGGTCCATGCAACGTTGTACTTATTGTATTAAGAGAACTGGAATAAACAAAAAAAAAATATATATATATATATTTTTATTCCTAATTTGTGTACGTTGCAATCTGTTCAATTTAGAACAATAAGCAACCCCATGACCCAATGAGATGAGGATGATGTGTATGACGTGTAAATGAGGTGTAGTCTTGTACAGACCCAGGCCGACCATTCCTGAGAGAGTATGGTTAATTAAACCCCAACCATTAAAGTACACCGGTAACCACTGTCTAGTATTCAGATCCGTATAAAAGTAACTACCTTTACTAGGATTTGAACCAGGAACCTTCGTCTCCAAAAATTAGCTGTTGAACAGCTGATTTTAGCGACGACTTTACCTCTAGACCAACCCGGTGGGTTGAAAATAATATAATGGATCAAATCAAATTACAAAACTAATAACTGACTTCAAGGAATTCCACAAAGAACAAAATCAAAACACCGGATGAACGGAAGAAAGCCTATAGTGAAAGAATGGTGAAAATGTTGGCTGTAAGAAGAGCTTCCATAAATGGCTACAGGTTAATGTACCTGGTCTAAAATGACCTTATTCGAAAAAAACAAGCTGAGCAAAATTAAGTTATACGTAACAAAAATGTACTTGTAAGCAATAGGGAAAATCGCTACCACCCTTCCTTAAAAACGTTGTAAATGAGTTACTGTATTTTTCTGTTTCCAGTAATTAAAACAAACATAAAAATGCAATATACAGGGTGATTCATGAAGTTCTCCTCCCACTTCTACAGCACATTGTACTAGTAAAAATAATGAAAAAATGTTATATAAACATAGGTCCGAAAACGCTTCGATAGCGAGTTACAGCTAGCGAAAGTTTCGCCTGGATTTCAGTTCACCAGGTGAAATGAGGTCTTCCTGGAATTGTGGTAAGGTAGATTAAGGGGCAAATTCAATCATTTCTTATGGTTTTTGATCTGATAAATTGAATAAAACAGGTCCCAGATCTGTAAGTTAAATAGTTTTTAAGAAAACCAGTGTCAAATGCAAAAAATGGAGTGAAAAACTTATTTTTTAATCTTTGGGCAAGGATAACTGTGTTATTTCACCAAGAAACAGTTAAAATTTTTCAATAAAACATGTAGAAAATTTTATTCTGAACAAACCGGTGTAAATTAAGTACACAGAAAGCGAATAGATGTTTGATTAAATGAGTTTTTATTCATAAGAGTACAAAGTAAAATTAACAGAGTAAATTACACCAGGGTAAATTTACAGAGTAAAATTAACCGGAAAAACTAAAATGAAAAAATGTGTTTTTTTCACTCCATTTTTTTGCATTTGACACTGGTTTTCTCAAAAACTATTCGCTTTCTGTGTACTTTATTTACACCGGTTTGTTCAGAATAAAATTTTCTACATTTTTTATTGAAAATTTTTAACTGTTTCTTGGTGAAATAACAAAGTTATTCTTGCCCAAAGATGAAAAAATGTGATTTTCACTCCATTTTTTGCATTTGACACTGGTTTTCTCAAAAACTATTTAACTTACAGTTCTGGGACCTGTTTTATTCAATTTATCAGATCAAAAACCATAAGAAATGATTGAATTCGCCCCTTAATCTACCTTACCACAATTCCAGGAAGACCTCATTTCACCTGGTGAACTGAAATCCAGGCGAAACTTTCGCTAGCTGTAACTCGCTAACGAAGCGTTTTCGGACCTATGTTTATATAACATTTTTTCATTATTTTTACTAGTACAATGTGCTGTAGAAGTGGGGGGAGAACTTCATGAATCACCCTGTATTATACAAGAATTGTAAATAATTTATCTTTATTAAACATTTTTGGTTCATTTCCTGAAAAAAAATGTAGTTTATTTTTGTTATCTGTTTTATTGGTTTTCTTATCGTATATTTTGTTTTCCTGTTGTTCTTACAGACTTCTGTAAATTGTCATTCGTCTAACATTATAAATATTGTAATTTAAAGTTTTAACTGATATTCAGTTATGATAGTATTACGTTTATTTTGTGCTTATATTAGTCCAGTAACTTAAGCTCATGTTAAGGCGTTTTACGGAAATAATTTCCAAATTTGACACACACACTCCTGACGGCTATCTAAGTAATATATTGTTAACATCTAAGTCTAGGTTATTTCTGGATCTGTGTTGTAATAAATAATGAACAAACTTCCTTTAAACGTTTAACAATTATTTATAAACAAGACTATCAATTACAGTTAATTATTAAATTTAGACTATTAACAAAATACAAGTATATTATTTAAATTAAATTAAATACAAAACTTAAAGCTTAAATTAAACTCGGCTACAAATAAGATACTGTCACTTAACAATCAAACCAGTATATGTATACCTTTCCATTATAATAATTTAAAACCACCTTTACGCATACACACTATTAAAATCTGCCCATAACAGACAGGTGGAGTGTCAAATTATTTACACTCAATCTGTTCGTTGCAGGGCTAAAATAAATAGTTCTGTTTCTTATCACATGGTCAGTCAATTAAATGACTGATTTATGTAAGAAATGAAGAGGTAGAGGTGTAAAAGACGCTAATCAGAGTTATCTCCTCTGAAAGTAATGAATTTCATTATTCAGCCAGACCCTGTGGTGAATGAATGAAGGTGTCATTTGCAGAGTGGAAAATATGTGCTTTTCAGAGGGCCCGGCATGCTGATAAGTGTACTTTTCCACTCAGTGAGGAAGGCAATGGTAAACCACCTCACTTCTCGCTTTACTTAGTAAAACCTCTACAGGTTCAAACCAGCCTTTCGGCTGTTGACCTAAACAACAACAACAACTATTAAAATATTTCAAAACCGATCCCGTAACACTACTTCTAAACGGCTCGACCACACGAATTTAATTCGTACTCCAAGTACTAACTAACTGACTACAAAGGCGCTAAATGTTTTTATACATGCGGTCGGATAAGTTCTTAAACAATCGAGACCCTTTTAACACTTTCTCCGCTGTACTGGAATGTGGTACAAGGAATCAAAATAAAAATAACATTTCTTTTATTTTCGATTTCCAAGAATTCGTATTCAAAACATTTAATTCAACGCAATCCTTTATCCTTTTCTAGAATCCACTTCATACATTTCACATTTTCTTACAATAAACAATTTATTCCCTTAAATATTTCTAGAATATTACTATTATAATGTTACAATATTAAAATTCCTTGTTTTAAATTTTATTATTTAAGTTTTGTCCGTCATATTGGAAAATAATCAAGTTTTCTTCATTTACGATGTTGGAGCCCAATCGTTGCGGCTCGAGTGGGCTTAAGCGCACTGGTTCAGTGTGCGGGCTACTTTGAATTCCAGTTTTTATGACGAATAACTGCTTAACTAAGTACAGTACCGAGAAAATTCTTACAACCTTTTGTACAGAATATAATATTTTACTAATGTTTCGTTCAAAATTTTTAATTTAGTCTATCCTCTGCTGCAAGAAACTTAATTTAAATTCTTGAAGTTTCCAATTTGGTGGACGAAGCATAAAATCCGCGACTTTTGATATGTTTTTAAAACAGCTATCAGGAGTCTGTTTCAAGTTTAAAAATTATATGAATGAAATTATTGTAATAATTAATTAATAAAAAAGTAATGAAATAAAACAATAATAATACAAAAATATAGGCCTATAAATTAATTAATTATAAATTTTGTTTCTTTAAATATATTATAAATTATTTTTAAATCCTCTCAGAGGTTGTTTTTAAAAATATTGACTTTACAAACCAAAATACATTACGCATTTTATTACGAACAGAATTATTTTTCTTTGTTTTTTTTTGGTTTAACGTCCGACTGTTCTGCAATTACTGCTAATGCAGACGGGGAAGGTTGAAATGATTTTTTTGTAACGTATGAAAAAATGCCGTGCCTGAATGGGATTCGAACCCAAGACCGCATGATGAGAGGCGAGCACGTTACCAACTGCGCCAATGCGGTCGGCACGAACAGAATGACACATCATTTTTTAAATCTGGTTAAAAGTAAAAAAATTATGATGAAAGATATTTCAATGTGTAACTGAAAATTATTTCACGTAACTTACAAAATTTTTATCAGGCCTTTTAACATTTCCAAATTTTTATTATTAAAAAAATGTATTTTGTCTCTCATGTAGTTATATAGTAATTTATTTTTTATTTATTTTTATTTGTTTTTTAGTTTATTTTTCGTTTTATTATTTAGTATGGAATTAATTTCAGATGATAGTGTTAGTGAAAATACTTCAGTTTCTTTGGATAATAAAAGCGATTCACAGACTGGATCTTCAAGTAACACTGCATCACAAACAGTCCAAAGTGATGAACATAATCACTGCAATGGAGATTTAGGTAAGTACTGTTTATTAATTTGTAATTTTGATTGTTAGATAGATAAATTTTCAAAAATATTATTGGCATAGATACTTTAGTCACGAGATTGTCTTTTGCGTAAATATGGGCTGGGAGGAAGAGAAGTGAAAATTTGACAGTGCTGCCAACCTCAACAGTGAGACCTACATTTCACTACTGTGCAGTTTGTACATAAATTTTCTAAGCTCTTGTTTTATTTCGAGAAAATATTTTCTTTATAAACCTTATAAGAAAACATCTGACATCTGTAATATTGTCTATAGCTTAATATTACATGACTAGAAATGTTTGATTCACTGTAATTACCAGCTACCTTATTCTATTGGAACAAAATTTTCTACGAATGAATCGCCTTCTTTATTATCGTTATCACCGTAGTCTTTACTATCCGTCTCACTGGTATCTAAAGTCCAGTGTAGTATTTTATTTTTAGTATCCATGCTGAGTTAAGTATAGGACTTATTACGTAGATCGTCTGACCTTGTAGCATGTGCGTGGTGGCTAGAGGCAATGGTTTCCCGTACACGCACTACGGGAAACCATGCCATAACGCCTCTTTTCTTGTTCGGAAATTACATTCACTGTGCCTCTTCCCTTGTAGTCATTTTAATTTCACTATTTTTATTCTAGTACCCCACAAGTTAAACAGCGCAATGCATGCGTATAGGTCCTGTGTATAAAGTAATGTACTAAAATAAAAATACTGCAACACTGTTTAATATTGTCACGTGTTTACTTTAATAAATTAAGAAGAATTAATTATTACACCCATATGGTATGTGTACTACAGTGCAAATATTTGATGCTTACCTATATTTTTCTTAAATTCACATACCGTACAATCTTTAATGAGAATATTGTAAAGGGAACTATCCAAGAAAGTTACATACCACTACCGGACCCGACACGAACATTTTCATCAAAATCGGTCAACCGGAATTATATGACTGAACTATTTAAGAACAGAAAGGGGTAGAGGTGTAAAAGATACTAGTTAGAGTTATTTCCTCTGAAAGTAATAAATTTCATTTTACAGCCAGTCCCTTTGGTGAATAAAGTGAAGGTGTAATTTGCAGAGTGCAGAGTAGATGCTTTTCGGAGTCATGCTGATAAGCATAGGCTACTTTTGTACTCAGTGAGGAAGGCAATGGTAAACCACCTCACTCCTCGTTTTACTTAGTAAAATCTATACAGGTTCAAACCAGCATTTCGACTGTTGACCCAAACAACGACAACACAAATATATCTTAAATATCTAAATATTAAACGTTTTCAGAGTCATTCGCTTGTACTTAAAAAAACCTCTCTCTATCTTTTTACTTTCTCTTGCCTATATGAATATATAGGAAGGAAAGTATTGTTTTCATGTCCATTTTTCGAAATCGAGTTTTACCGGATCTACACGTTTTCGGACCCCCTGAACCCAAAAAACATGGTTTTAGCGATTGGTCTGTGTGTGAGTGTGAATAGAATATCTCAAGAACGGAACATCGTACGAACTTGAAACTTAAGTTATATATCACTACCGGACCGACACGAACATTTTCATCAAAATCGGTCAACCGGAAGTAGTAGTTTATTCGTGTAATTATTCACTTTTTTGCGATTTTCTCAAAAATGGGTTCTACGATTTTTTTTAAAAATCGCCTGGTTTACTAAATTTTTATGCTCTACAAGATAGGGTCATGTTTGCTGAAATTCTTGGTGGGGCTTTTTCCACGTAAAAAAATTGTTTTTTTAAGATTGCGGCTTTAATATGCGTTGTAGCGCAAAAATGTATATAATAAAAGTTGTAGAGAATTTAAAATCTTACAACTTATATTTCAAACATTTTTTTGTATAACGCTTAAGCGGTAATTAGCGATTTTCTGGGTTTTTCTCACGAGAACGTGTGAAAAATCGAGTTTTTTAAGATTTCGGCCTTAGTATGCATTTTACGACATAAGTGTACTACATAATCAAATTTATAGAAAATTAAAAGATCTACAAGTTTTATTGAAAGCGTTTTTCTCTACAGAGTCTAGTTTAGCGTGAAAAGAGTGATTTTCCGTATTTTTAGGCCAAAATGAGATTGATTTTCATTTTGCGTCTTTCACTCATGATTAAAATAAGGTTATGTTTATTGAGGTTAGTTTTTTTGTTCATTTCTAACGTTTTATTACTAATGTTAGGTTTATTGTTAATTATTTTCATTGGTAAGAGAAAGTTGTGTGAGTGTTTCACACTAAATTTTTATTTTCTGTACAGTATTTGTAATTTAACTAGGTTAATACGAGAAATGTATCAAACCAGTACTGTGTTAAGTACATAAATTTAATACGTATATTCCATTACATTATGCACTTTGAAGTCGTTGTAATGAAATGCGTTTTAAGTACGATAGGAGATAGCATTCATAAACATAAAGTGAACAGCTGAAGTATTGAAAATACAGTTAAAACGGTGTAGTGGGGAACGACAAGAGGTCGGGATATGAGTTCCCGTAGGATTGGATAGACACATAAGCGCTCCAGTAACGGGTTGTCATTGTTAGTGTAAGCACGTATTTCGTGTATGGTAATCTAGTTTTTTCTTTTTCACTTCAATTTTGAAATTTTTATTTTTCAGTTTATTTTATTGTCTATTCTGTTATTTTCTTTAATAGATCTTTTGTTAATTATATTTTTTTATAATAAGTTATTGATTTTTTTATGCTCGTATTAATATTTTAAAAAACATATATAATAGTGGTGTAAGAATTGTTATTATACAAATACTTTTTATTATTAACTCGCATCTTTTTATTGGTCGTTACCAAATACAGTGTGTACTGGGAAGATTATACGATTCGTTGTAAATATTTCGGTTTAAAAAGTAAAATTTATTACCAAATCGTTTTTACTTTCTCTTGCTCTATAAGAATAAATTGGGAGGAACGTATTGTATACATATATAAATCGAGTTTTAATCGAAAATTCACGTTTTCAGCCCCTCATGAATCCAAAAAGAACATGTTTTTAACGATTGGTCTACAAAGTATCTTAATAACGGAACATCATATGAAGTTGAAATTTGGAACTTAAGTTAGGTACCATTAGGGGACTAAACACGAATATTTTCTTTAAAATCAGTCAACTGGAAGGAGTTTTTTTCGTGCGATTTTTTTAAAAAAACGGCTCCTGTGTTATATTTAAATTCACATTTTCATTAGACTTATCTAGTAACCGCCATGTCTGCAGAAATTCTTGGGCATTGCTCATATACGGCAAGAGAAAGTAAAAAATAAATTACTTTAATAACAGTAGGTACACTTTTTTGTTTTTAATTTCGAGAAATTATGGAATGCCTCAAAATTCCCTACGTAAACGACTTATTTCGTAAAGTTTACTCGAGATTCCGTAAGAAATTATCTCATAGCAAAGAAATTGTACGAAACCTATACCTATACCATACCTTCCCGGAAATCCCCGCAGACGTCTGCACCGACTTTAGAGTAGGGACGTAATTTTGTAATAAGTAATTTCTGATAGTAAATAAAATTATGTAAACCGTTTACAGAAAATTTACATTTGGGGCCCACTTTTGAGTAGTGGTGTTCTCTAAGTCTTAAAGAATATTTTATCTCGTTTCATAATCATCTCATTCGCTCGTTGTTTTATAAACAGTTGTAAATTTACTTGTTCGGTTCATCAGCCAAAAGCTTGGTTTGAAACTCTAGAGGCTTTACTAAGTAAATCAAGGAATAAGGTGGTTTACTATGCCTTCCTCACTGAGTTGAAAGATATGCTTATTAGCAAACAAGGTCCTCTAAATAGCACTTTTTCCATCCTGCAAATGACACCTTCACTTCATTCACTACAGGTTCTGGCTGTATAATGAATTTCATTACTATCAGAGGAGATAACTGACTATGGTCTTTTACACCTCTACCTTTTCTGTTCTTAAATACTTCAGTCATATAATTTGCTGACCATATGGTAAGAAAAAGAACTTTTTTGTAGCCGTGGAACTAGCAGATTGAGTGCAAATAATTTAACATTCCACCTGTATGTTATGGGTTATACAATTTTACTAGTAAATCCAAAAAAACAATTACTGTGTTTACTGAGTTCATAAAGTTTAAAAATTTTGTTTTTTCTGTTTTATTCGGTTTAATATGTTATTTATTATTATTTACGAATAATTTTTGTAAAAATTGTTATAGTTCAATTATTGTAGTCGCTTATAAATTTTTTTGTTGATGTGAAGTTTTTAACCAATAAAATATTAACTTTTGGCTGCCTCCGTAGCGTAGTGGTTAACGCGGCCTGCCACGCGGAGGTCCCGGGTTCGATTCCCGGCCACGGTCTGGAAATTTTTACCTGTCTAATCCCACAGTTAATGTTACATGTACCACTGAACTTGCTAATGACCAAGCAGTTGATACGACTTTAATTAAATAAACGAAAATATATATATATATATATATATATATATATATATATATATATATATTCACGAAGATATGCAGAAACTTTGGGAGCCCATTGTACATGTAAAAATAATGAAAAAATTTTATATAAACATGGGTCCGGAAATGCTTCGTTACCGAGTTACGGCTAGCAAAAGATTTCGCCCGGATTTCAGCTCACCAGGTGAAATGAGGTCTTCCTGGAATTCTGGTAAGGTAGATTAAGGGGTGAATTCAATCATTTCTTATGGTTTTTGACCTGATAAATTGAATAAAACAGGTCTCAGAACTGTAAGTTAAATAGTTTTTGAGAAAACCAGTGTCAAATGCAAAAAATGGAGTGAAAAAAATACATTTTTTCATCTTAGTTTTTCCGGTTAATTTTACTTTGTACTGTTATGAATAAAAATTCATTTAATCAAACATATATTCCCTTTCTGTGTACTTAATTTACACCGGTTTGTTCAGAATAAAATTTTCTACATGTTTTATTCAAAAATTTTAACTGTTTCTTGGTGAAATAACAAAGTTATTCTTGCCCAAAGATGAAAAAATGTGTTTTTCACTCCATTTTTTGCATTTAACACTGGTTGTCTTAAAAACTATTTAACTTACAGTTCTGGGACCTGTTTTATTCAATTTCAGATCAGAAACCATAAGAAATGATTGAATTCTCCCCTTAATCTACCTTACCAGAATTCCAGGAAGACCTCATTTCACCTGTTGAGCTGAAATCCGGGCGAAACTTTTGCTAGCCGTAACTCGGAAACGAAGCATTTCCGGACCCATGTTTATATAAAAAATTTTCATTATTTTTACATATACAATGAGCTCCTAAAGTTTCTGTATATCTTCGTGAATCACCCTGTATATATTAACTTTTCTGCACCATTAGATTTTTGGATTTACTTTTATGGTTACATACTTTTATAGTTTACAAAATATTAAATTATTCTATATTTTTTATGATTTTAATTTTATTTTGTTTTATTTTTTTTAATTAATGTTGTGTAATTTAGGTTAACATCTGTAATTTCTTTAATTAATTGTATATTGTTGAAAAACTGTCGTCAGTTGTACGGTCAATGATCGGTTCAAACTTTTTTTAAATTTCCGCTTCTTCGGATCTTCTAGTTTGAATATACTTTTTATAATTAACTACATCTGTTTCATTTCATTCAGCAGTGATTTACCGTAAAACTACTATTATAAAATAGTAAAATAACATTTTTTTGAATGATTTTAAAGTGATTTTTGTGTTGTTTTCCTCGAACGTACGTTTTATTAATGGTATAACTTTAAAATGCTTACTCATAGTTTTAGCGATGGTGAATTTCTTTTGTATACTGAAGGTACGTTTTAATTTTTATTCAGTCATAAATTAAATTTTTTTTTTTATTATTAATACAATAGACTCTCAGAAATCCGGACTAATGTGGCGGACGGCCGGTCCGGATTTCGAAAAATCCGGATTTCCCGGAGGTTGGCAATTTCGTCTTTATGGCGAATAATTATGACAATAAGCATTAACGCTTATCTGCTAATATAAGAGTGAGCTTCTGAAAAAACTTTAAAACACTGTAGGTCTAATAAATTACAGTAGGCTACTGGTACTGTAATTATTCAATATACGAAGCACGAACATTGACTAAACTTAACGCTACTGTACCGTAATAAGATTCGATTGCACTCTTTGTAAGATTTGCAAGTTACGGATTTCAAACATGTAACAAAATGTCATATATGTCTCAATTATAGAGTAATTATAATAATATAGAGTAATTATAGTAGGTACAAATTCATTAAAAAACCAAGTCTTAAAAATTGTAGAATTCATCCATGCTTTTTGTTGGTTTGTATACCAAAATGGCAACACATCGTCTTTCTTTAAATTTTTAAAAGCTCTGGGTTTTCTTAATTTTCCTATTAATGTTAACCTAAGTTTATGACTGCCGGGCACATTGCTACAAGCCAACACCGTAACCCGTTCCTTGCTTTTTTATAGCCCGAGGCTGAAGCTTCTTTTTTGGATGCGAGAGTTTTCGTGGGCAACATTTTATAGTTCAGACCAGTCTCGTCGCAATTATAAAGCTGGTCACCGGAAATTCCTTCTTCGTCAAGGATTCTAAAAAGTAAGGTCTTAAATTCAGGAACAGCGTCTTTGTTCGCCGATAAAGTCTCCCCACTGATTTCATCGGGCCAATCTCATGAAAACGTTTTACTGGTTGTTAATTTAAAAGTTGTAAATTTTCAGAAAAGAAAATAAAAAAAATAAAATCATCGTCCGGACTATCCGGAGCCGGACTAGCGCGATCCAGATTTTTGAGAGTCTACTGTAATTATAAAATTTTATTTGATGTCTTATAAAAGGTGGTTTTTAGAAGAGCAAGTATTCTGGAAAAATTGGCGCCACTCCGGTGTGTTTGGAAACTCGGGTAAAAATCAATATGCAACCTTGAACCATTATTTTACAGCATGTTCCAAAAATCTTTACTGGTTGAAAAATTATATTTTGTGTTCATTTCTTCCTTTTGAAATTCTAGGTTGTTAGATCATTTCATCGAATTGGGTCGCTATTGTATACTTTATAAAACAAATTCAGTATGTTGACTTATCCCTCACTTGCCTGAAGAAGAAATTTGTATTAGAAAAAAAATATATAGTGTGGAACATTCGCACGACTTTCTCTTGCCATTGTATATAATGAGAAATGTGAATTTTTTTATTGAGTTAATGACGAAAAATTAAAATCAACCTCTGTAGAACTTGAATCTACGGGAAATAACTAATTGATGCTAAACTAAGCTTTGTAGAAAAAAAATGCTTAAAAAAATTGTAGATTTTTTTACTCATAACTTTAATGATTATATAATACATTTTTGTCGTAAAATGCATACTAAGGCCGAAATATTAAAAAATCCTAAATTTTTTACCGATTTCGATGGGAAAAATAATTGTACAAAAAAAGTATTTTAAATAAAAGTTATGATTTTTTTAATTTTCTTCATATGGTTGTACTATACTTTTTTGCCCTAGAATGCATATTAAAACCGCAATCTTAAGAAGAACCATATTTTCCTACAAGAGCACAGGCCTCCCCCCCCCCAAGAATTTCACCAGATAAAATTGTAGTAAATAAGGCGACTTTAAAGTAAATCGTAGGAGCTATTTTTGAGAAAATCGAATGAATAAACTACTACTTCCGGTTGACTGATTTTGATGAAAATGTTCGTGTCAGATCCCTTGTGGTACAAAATTTAAATTCTTGGTTTCAACTTCGTACGCTATTCTGTTCTTCAGGTATTTTTTTCCACAGACTAATCGGTGGAAAAATTGTTTTTTTTAAGGCCGGAAAATCTGCAATTCTGGTGGAAAATAAAATTTCGAAAAATCAATATGAAAACAATACTTTCCTTTCATCTATTCATATAACGCAAAAGAAACTAAAAATTACAAAATTCAAAAAAGATTCGATAAAATTTTATTCCAGGCCGCCTCTGTAACGTAGTGTGATTATAGTGTTAGCCTACCAGGCGGAGAGGTCCCGGGTTCGATTCCCGGCCAGGGTCTGGAAATTTTCACAAGTTAAATTCCACAGTTTCAGTAATGTAATCCACCATAGTCGCTGATAATCAAGCAGTTGATGCAATTTTAAATAAATAAATTTAAAAAAAATTTATTCCAATTCTATACGCAATAAACTTAACTTGTAATTTATGTACCGACCTAATTTAAGTTCTAGGTTTCAACTTCGTGCACTCTTCTGTTCTTCAGGTATGTTTTTTACATACAAACCAATCGGTGAAAACGTGTTTTTTTTAGGATCAGAAGGCCTGAAAATGTGTACTTCCGGTAAAAAGTCGATATGAAAACGATACTTTCCTTCCCTATATATTCATAAATATAGGGCAAGAGAAACTAAAAATTACAAAATTAAAAAATGATTCAATAAAATTTTATTCTAATTGTATTGTTTAGGTCAACAGCCGAAAGGCTGGTTTGAACCTCTAGAGCAGAGGTTCCCAAACTGTGTGCCGCGAGGCCGGCCAAGTGTGCCGCGGAACTCAAGGAATATAAATTAAATTTAAACGGTCCAACAAAATAATGCCTAGCCGATGACTAAAAAATAACTTTTATGACGCCGGCATTTCAAAATCAGTTCACCGCTATGATAAGTGTCTTAATTTGTTTGGTGATTATGTAGAAAAATAGCATTTTAGTTGCACTTTCAATAATGTATATAATAAAAATTTTCTTGTACTTAGTTTTTATTTACATCAAAATGTGACAGACTTTCTGGACTGCCCTCGTATTATATAAGTACGTTTATATCAAGTACTTAAGCTTAATCAATGGCATAAAGTAATAGGTGTGCCGCGGCTATTGGCCGTTTTTTTTTTGTAGTGTGCTGCGAGAAAAAAAAGTTTGGGAAACACTGCTCTAGAGGTTTTACTAAATAAAAACCAGGAGCGAGGTGGTTTACAATTGCCTTCCTCACTGAGTTGAAAAAGTATGCTTATCAACATGCCAGTCACTCCGAAAAGCACCCACTTTCCACCCTGCAAATGACATCTTCACTTCATTCACAATAGGGTCTGGCTGTATAGTGAAATTCATTACTCTCAGAGGAAATAACTCAGATTAGTGTCTTTTACAACTCTACCTCTTTTATCCTTAAATAGTTCAGTCATATAATTGGCTGACCATGTGGTAAGAAACAGAACTATTTTTTATAGCCCTGAAACTAGCAGATCGAGTGCAAATATTTTAACATTTCACCTGCCTGTTATGGGCGAAATACCAATTCTATACGCAATAAACTTAACTTGTAATACCATCCCTTATTATTCGCATCTGCCCATAATAAACAGGTGGAGTGTGAAATTATTTACACTCAATCTGTTCGTTGCAGGGCTAAAATAAATAGTTCTGTTTCTTATCACATGGTCAGCCAATTAAATGACTGAATCATTTAAGAATAGAAGAGGTAAAGGTGTAAAAGACACTAATCACAGTTATCTCCTCTGAGAGTAGGCTAATGAATTTCACTATACAGCCAGACTCTGTGGTGAATGAAGTGAAGGTATCATTTGCAGAGTGAAAAATATGTGCTTTTCGCATGCTGATAAGCATACTTTTCCATTCAGTGAGGAAGACAATGGTAAACCACCTCACTCCTCGGTTTACTTAGTAAAACCTCTACGGGTTCAAACCAGCCTTTTGGCTGATGACCTAAACAACAACAACAGTTCAGTCATATAATTGGCTGACCATGTGGTAAGAAACAGAACTATTTTTTATAGCCCTGGAACTAGCAGATCGAGTGCAAATATTTTAACACTTCACCTGTCTGTTATGGGCGAAATACCAATTCTATACGCAATAAACTTAAATTGTAATACCATCTCTTATTATTCGCATAATTTCTGCAATTTGTTTGAATTTATTATGCGATAAATTATTAAAGTGAAAGAAAAGTAAGACTGTATGTTACACTGGATAAGAAGGATTAATGGTGTAACTTGACTTCATAATGGTATACATTCTACTCGGCGAAACCTAATTAACTACCATTAAAGAGTTGCAAAATAAAAGCGAAACGTTCTTTTAACGAATTTAGGTTAAGTTTCCTTATCCAACTCGTGTAATTAACATACGGCTTAATTATTACATCACTATTTTTCTTTTTCCTTGTTTATTCTATTTGTATCGTTTGTTACATTTGTACGCATTTTCCCCAAAGGGTTTCCAATTTTCTTTCTTTGATTTTGTATTCTGGTAATGTTCTTTACGTTTAAATTATTGTATTTTTTTATTACTTTTGTTGTGTTTTAAAAACTCTTTTGTCATGTTTTCAAAGCCGAGATTGTATTAAATATTTCATTTGTGCCACAGATTTACACTTTCTCTCCATTTTTTGAAAGTATTGCAGTCGTAAAAAGTCGATGTCTTTATTTTAACTGAGCTTCACGATTTGTAACCGGCCCGTCGGTGTTATGGGTATATATGCCCGTGGTGTTATACTGGCTTCTATGCCAGTGATTCCGGGTTCGGTTCCGTATTAGATCTGGCATTTTTTCATCACTCATTTTCATCTCGCTCTTTTAGTATTAATACGCTTAACAGAAGGACGAAAACAAAACAAAATCTGGTATTAACACTCACACGACTTTCTCTTGCCAATGTAAATAATGAAACGTATTACCAAAGATCTAGGGATCCAGAGCTACATCCAACTAAAAACTATAGCTCTGGACAGAAAACGATGGAAAGCTGCCTACCAATCGCATGATTGAAGCTAAAGAAGATAACCTATATTTAATACGTTTAATCGCAGCCTATTTCTTCTTCCTATTTTACGGATTAGGCACGTTGCCTGTTCTAGCTTCTATCCATCTTCTTCGAGGTCTACCCAACGACCGTACTCATTGCGGACATCATTTATGTGAACAAAGTAAAATTGAAAACATAACCTAATTTTAATTATGAGTAATTTAATCCTAAAATGTTATCGCTGTTCGATTTAAAATCAAGGGCGCAATGAAATGAATATAATAAGTATGACGGGTAAATGAGATGTACAGACTCAGGCCGACCATTTCTAAGAGAGTAGTATTGAAAAGTATACCAATATGAGTAAACAGATAAATACTAATTCTTGGGGGAGGGGGGCGTTGTGCTCTTGTAGAAAAATGGTTTTTTTTAAGATTGCGGCTTTAATATGCACTCTAGGGAAAAGTATAGTTTAATAAAAGTTGTACCACTTTTTAAAAACCTACAACCTTTATTTCTAGCGTTTTTTGTACAACGCTTAGTTTAACGTCAAATAGTGATTTTCTCCGAAGTTTTCAACAAGATCGGTAAAAAATAGAATTTCTTGATATTGTGGCCGTAGAATTCATTTTACGACAAACTTATAGATAATTATATTTATTGGAAATCAAATAAAATCTACAACTTTTATTTCATTAATTTTCTTCTACAGAGTTTAGTTTAGCGTTAATTGGTGATTTTTCTGTATTTTTAAGCCAAACAGAAGTTAAATTTAATTTTGCATCAATCGCACATGATTAAAATTAAGTTATGTTTTAAATACGAAAATCATGCTGACGGACATCAAGAGTATACAGAATGTGGTATTATACCTTACGGACTTACAGTTACACAATGTATTTTAATCCAAATTTTGTTTACACAAGTCATTCTTCAAATTTTGTTCACTCAAGACATTTGTAATAATTTGACATAATGTAATCAAATTTTGTTAATTTAAGATTGTTATGTAATTGTGGTCGCTAATGACTTTATTGTTGATGCGACCTTAAACAAATAAAAAAAATAAAGTTATGTTTTATTATATAAATTGGCAACAGAAAATCGTGTGAGTGTTTTCACACCAGTTTTTTACTTTGATAACATGCGTTGAATACAATAAATGATTTAAAATATCTAAAAAAATATTAAATAACAATTTAATTAAATACTTGTTTATCTACAAACAATAACAATACTTTATCACTTGTAAATCGTATGTGATTAATTTTTCATATTCAGATCTTGATTCATAATAAATGTCATTATAACCTCTATTAATAACGCTGTGAAATGCCTAGTCAAAGAAAACTTTGTATAATACCGATGAAAAACGGTAACTGACAACCTAAAAATAGAAATCACGTAGGAGTGGATGTATTCTGTGTACAAAATACATAACAGCCTATTTATTTATATATTTGTTTTATTTATTAAAATACCAGGTGTCAGTAAAATATAGACTCCTTTAGATAAATTTTCAGCTTCTCAAATACAAAAATCTGGTGTGAAACACTCACACAACTTTCTCTTGCCAATGCAAATAATTAACAATAAACCTAACATTAGTATTAAAACATTAGAAATGAACAAAAGCTAACCTCAAAAACATAACCTTATTTTAATCATGAGTGAATGACGCAAAATGACAATCGAACTCAGTTTGGCTTAAAAATACGGAAAATCACGCTTTCACGCTAAACTAGGCTCTGTAGAGAAAAATGCTCTAAACAAAAGTTGTAGATCTTTTAATTTTCTATAAATTTAATTATATACACTTTTGTCGTAAAATGCATACTAAGACCGAAATGTTAAAAAAATCGATTTTTCTCACGTTTTCGTGAGAAAAAAACAGAAAATCGCAAATTACCGCTAAACTAAGCGTTATACAAAAAAATGTTTGAAACAGAAGTTGTAGGTTTTTAAATTTTCTACAACTTTTATTATATAAGTTTTTGCGCTAAAATTTATATTAAAGCCGTAATCTTAAAAAAACAACGTTTTTACGTGAAAACAGCCTCACCGAGAATTTCAGCAAACATGGCGCCTACCCTATCTTGTAGAGAATAAAAAATTGAGTAAAATAGGCGATTTTAAAAAAAATCGTAGGACCAGTTTTTGAGAAAATCGCAAAAAACTGAAAAATTATACGAATAAACTACTACTTCCGGTTGACCGATTTTGATGAAAATGTTCGTGTCGCGTCCGGTAGTGGTATGTAACTTAAGTTTCAAGTTTCAAGTTCGTACGATGTTCCGTTCTTGAGATATTCTGTTCACACACAGACACACACACAGACCAATCGCTAAAAACATGTTTTTTGTTCCGTTCTTGAGATAGTCTGTTCACAGACACAGACCAATCGCTAAAAACATGTTTTTTGGGTCTGAAAACGTATAGATCCGGTGAAAACTCGTTTTTGAAAAAAACGACATGAAAACAATACTTTCCTTCCTATATATTCATATAGGCAAGAGAAAGTAAAAATGAAATTACGGTACGCCCCTTCTTATATTATTATCGATGTATTGGGTTTAATACCGGAACCCAATTAACTTAAACATTTTAAAAGGAAAGTTTAATTTAAGTTTTCATCTACATTTCTTTTAATTTTCTTCCTTTACAAATCTTGCCTTGTAAAACATTTCGTAATGGTTGTAGTCGACGGGTAATTTTCTTATTGACACCCAGTACCCTTATTTTGTACCTAACAATGTATTTTTATAACAAAACATCTGATGATGTATCCTACGACGCAATCGCAGTATTGCTCGCTACAAAATACTTCCATTTATATAAATTTTATAAATTCTGTTCTGTTCGATGGAAAATTCTTTGTGAAGGAAATCAGTTGGAAAACAGAAACAGACCATGTGAAAATCATGGATTGAAAATGGAAAATTGATACAATATCAATCCTGCTTATTAATCAACAAACTCTCTCTGTTCTCTCTCTCCCCCTCCTCTCTCCCGCTCTCTTTAACGCGCCAACATCGGCCGCGTTGGCGATGTTGGTAACGTGCTCGCCTCTCATCACGCGGTCTTGGGTTCGAATCCCACTCGGGCATGGCATTTTTTCATACGTTACAAAAAATTCATTTCATCCTTCACCGTCTGCATTAGCAGCAATTTGCAAAACAGTCGGACGTTAAACAAAAAAAAAAAAAAGCTCTCTTTTAGATCTAAAATCTCATTCGTTTCCATAATTATTGTTTATTTTATATATCCGTACTGGGTGATTAAAAATGTTACTCCTACCGGGTGTTTCTAAAAGTTTATGCATTTTTTATAATTTTTTTAAGTAACATGAAATCGTAAAAATAAAAAAATATAGTGTGAAACACACAACTTTCTCTTGTCAATGCAAATAATGAACAATGTAACCTAACATTAGTAGACTATTAAAACATCAGAAATAAACAAAAAACTAACTTCAGTAAACATAACCTAATTTTAATCATGAGTGAAAGACGCAAAATGAAAATCAACCTCAATTTGGCTCAAAAATACAGAAAATCACTTTTTCACGCAATTTAGTCTCTGTAGAGAAAAATGCTCTAAATAAAAGTTGTAGATCTTTTAATTTCCTATAAATTTGATTTTATTCACTTTTGTCGTAAAATACATGCATACTAAGACTGAAATATTAAAAAATCGATTTTTTTTACAGATTTTCATAAATGTAAACAGAAAATCTTTAATTATCGCTAAACTAAGCGTTATACAAAAAAATGTGTTAAATAAAAGTTGTAGGATTTTAAATTCTCTACAACTTTTTTACTATATACATTTTTGTGCTAAATGCATATTAAAGCCGCAATCTTATAAAAAAACAATTTTTTTACAAGAAAACAGCCTCCCTAAGAATTTCATCAGACATGGCGCCTACCCTATCTTGTAAAGCATAAAAAATTTAGTAAATGAGGCGATTTTTAAGAAAAAATCGTAAAAGCCGTTTTTGAGAAAATTGCAAAAAACAGTTAAAAATTACAAATAAATTACTACTTCCGGTTGACCGATTTTGATGAAAATGTTCGTGTCAGGTCCGGTAGTAGTGTCTAACTTATTGACCGATTTTGATGAAAATGTTCTTGTCGGGTCCGGTAGTAGTGTCTAACTTATTGACCGATTTTGATGAAAATGTTTGTGTCGGGTCCGGAAGTAGTGTCTAACTTAGTAAAGCCTCTAGATGTCCCTAAACAACAACATTCTTATATAAACAACCAGTTACATTTACCATTTCTAGACTAATCATGAAATTTGTGTCTTCAATCATTAAACAATCTAAAGATACAAATCCAGATAATTGACAAGTCCGAATGAACGGGATCCGATTAAACGGGAAATTTTTGTAATTGTGGGTAATTTTGTCAATGTATGTTGGCACCACCACCGTTATTTCTCAGAATTACAATGATGATAATACTTAAAACTCCTACTTAAAATTTACCGAATGGATATCACGTGATTAATAACATTTCGTGTTTGTTTCATAAGAGGTATCCCAGTAACTTATCCACTTTGTTAAATTCGACCGTGTCAAACAACTTAACTTAGTAATGGGGTTTTTAATACTTAACACAATCATTATTATTATTATTATTATTACTGTTAACTTATGACTCATTTTATGTTTACCAGCCAAAAAATAAATTCGATACCGTGTGCGTTTGTGATGTTTTGTTCTAGAGGGGAGCAGACTGATTTTAATAAAAAATATTGATTTTCAATTTTACAATTTATTGATAGATCGTTTTCCCCTATTTAAATTAATATATAACATGACATTCGTTGCTTTTTCTGTTGAGAAAACTATGTTTTTACGTTGATGGGGTACGTAGTGTTTGTTTCGATATTTTTTCATGTTTTTCATTCTTGTAAATTGAGATTAATATAATCATGTTACTGCTCTAACATTACGGAGATCGCGTTCACATAAAAACAATAATTTCTAGAACGCATAGGAATCACCTGTAAAGCTAGATAAATATTGGTGTGTTTTTGTTTGAAAGTTAATTCCAATTGGCAATAGGTGTTTCTGTTACGGTATTATGCTTTTACTATATCCGCATTTTTCGCATATTGTATTTTTTTACTTTACACTTATTTCAGGAACCATCTCACCTAGGAGGCATTTACGACATTTTGGTATTAAGGTGTGTATTTACTCCAAAAATATTTCAAAAATTTTGGAGTTTTCATTTTTTGGGTGTCATTTTCATAAAAAAATGTGGGGTACAACTTAACATTTTTTTGAGAATAAAAAACATTTTTAGATGGAATAAAGATAAATTAAAAAGCTCTGGTACAAATTTGTAAAAAGGTAGGCCTACTGTAGATAGGTGTGCCAAAGCTCAGTTTTGTAGCTTTAACGGTTCCTACACAAAATCTACCTAAGTTAGTATTACAGGTATAGGGATAATGAAAATGGTCTGCTCCCCTAAAATAAATTGTTCGGGAAAATGATCCGTTCTTAAACGGTTTAATAAATTCCCGGTTATACAAAACGTATTTTATTCGAAACGATAGGGAAAAAAATGTATTGTGTTAAACACTCACAAGACTTTTCTTGCCAATGTAGATAATGAACATTATAACCATGTTTAATCATGAATAAACAATGTAATAATATTGAAAAATAACCGAGAACGAATTCAACTGGGAAATACAGCCTACTTTGCCAACGTAAAATTATTAAGAATAGGTTAATAAATAGGAACACAAACATGAAAATATTTATGTTCGTTTGGTGCCCCCAGTTGTCACCTGTGGGTGACAGGGGCGGTTCCAGGACTGATTTTCGGAGGGGGCTATCTTGTTTTTATGTAGCTCTTACTGTTTGTAATTGAGTCATTGAAAAGTCCTCTTTTATGCTGTATTCCTGTAACCACAATTTTAATTCATTGAGAAATTTTTGCTACGTCAAAGTCCTTGTAAATCAAGAAAATCTTTAAAAATGAAGGCGCTGACTGGATGCGAGTGACTTTTGACTACTGACACCGATTGTTATCTTAATACTATTTAGAAATAGATACTTTCTGTTTGACTCATTTTTATACTAAAATAATTATTGTTAATTGATAGGTACGAGTATTGGGATTCAGTTTTGTTAGAAATAATAGCTTATAGAAAATATTAAACTAAGTTTTCCTAGTATTTCGGGAGGGGCCATGGCCCCCAATGGCCCCTTCCCTGAAACCGCCCCTGGTGGGTGAAGCGTGGTCTTTGTCAGAAACAGATTGCAACCTGCAGAGAACGTTAAAATATATATTTTTTTATAATCCCTAAAATGTGTACGTTGCAATCTGTTTTATTTAAGAACAATAAGAAACTTCATGACCCAATGAGATAAAGATGATACGTATGACGTGTAAATGAATTGTAGTCTTGTACAGACTCAGGCCGACCATTTCTGAGAGAGTATGATTAATTGAACCCGAACCATCAAAGTACACCGGTAACCACTGTCTAGTATTCAAATCCGCATAAAAGTAAATACCTTTACAGGGATTCGAACCAGGAACCTTTGTTTCCAGCTGTTAAACAGCCGACTCACGGCGACGACTTTACCACTAGACCAACCCGGGGGTTGAAAACGTTTTAAAAAGATTTTTTGGACCGGTAAGAGAAAGATACACCTGGAGAGTAAGTAAAAATGAAGAACTGAAAACTTTCGTAAAAAACTGAGATTTAGTTAGTTTCATAACGGCTCAAGTTAGATAAATAAATAAATCTTTGTCAGCAAACAAAAAAGGGATACGAGGGGGTACCCAAAAGTATCCGGAATAGCTCTGCTGTGGGCGGAGCTTGTGCAGTACAAATTCCCGCCACTAGGCTGCTTGTAGCGCTACTCATTGCCAGTTCAATGCCATTTTGTTCGTTGATCTAGCTTGTTCTGTTCTCGTCCAGTGATTGTTCTCGCTTGTGCTGTTTTGTGCTCGTGTCGTTTTTCATGATGGCAAGTTTTAATGAACAACGTGCGGCTGTGAAATTTTGCTTCTTGCTCGGTAAAAACGCCGCGGAAACAGTTGTAATGTTGAACACAGCTTACAAAGACGACGCTATTGGAAAAACCCAAGTGTACGAGTGGTTTTTGCGCTTTAAAAATGGCGACATGTCGATTGAGAAAAAACCTCGTTCTGGACGACCGTCGACTTCCCGAACAGACGAAAATGTTGTGAAAGTGAAAGAAATTGTACGAACAGACCGACGACAGACCATTGACCAAATATCACAGGTTAGTGGGTTATCTTGGAGCTCAGTCCAACGCATTTTAACAGAAGACTTGACAATGAAAAGAGTCGCTGCCAAGTTTGTGCCTCGGGTTCTGACAGACACTCAAAAGGAACGTCGAATTGAAACGTGTAGTGATTTGAAACAACAGCTTGAAACTGATCCAGATTTCATGTCAAAGATCATTACGGGTGACGAGTCTTGGTGCTATGGGTACGACCCAGAAACCAAACAACAATCCAGTCAATGGAAGACTTCATTATCACCCCGACCAAAAAAAGTCGTTAAGTCAGATCGAACATCAAAACAATGCTGATTTGTTTTTTTGATGTGAGGGGAATTGTCCATTCAGAGTTCATTCCACCAGGCCAGACGGTAAATCAAGCTTTTTATCTTGAAGTGTTAAGAAGACTACGAAACAGCATTCGTCGTAAAAGACCTAATTTGTGGCAGACAGGGGACTGGTTTTTCCACCAGGACAACGCGCCTGCTCACACGGTAATCTCGGTTACCCAGTTGTTGGCGAAAAACGGCATGGTTTTGCTACCACACGCACCGTACTCACCCGATCTGGCTCCGTGTGATTTTTTCTTGTTCCCACGCATGAAAAGGGGCATGAAAGGTCTCCGATTTAACAACGTTGATGATGTCAAGAAAAAAACGACGGATGAGCTGGCAGCCATCACTGAAGAGGAGTACAAAAAATGTTTTGAACAGTGGAAGCACCCGTGGGACAAATGTATTAGTTGTAATGGAGAGTATTTTGAAGGGGATAAGGTTCTTTTGTAAAAAAATTAAAAATAAATAGTTTTAAAAAATAATTCGGTTTCTTTTGGGTACCCCCTCGTATACCTAGTCAAATATTGTATTCGTACGTCAAAAACAATATTGTACTTACAATTTAAAACAAAAATATCTGGTGTGAAACACTCACACGACTTTCACTTGCCAATGTAAATAAGAAGAATCATAACTCATGAAAATCATGAGTGAATGAAACAAAATGAAAATCAACCTTTGTTCGACTTGAAAATGCGGAAAATCAATTTATTGACGCTGAACTAAGCTCTGTAGAAGAAAATGCTTGAAATGAATGTTGTAGGTCTTTAAATTTCCTATTACGTTGATTGCTGTGTCCAACGGAATTTGAACCATAGGGAAGTAGCATTGATATTCATTAGTTTGTTAATATTTTCTTCCCACGAATAAATGAACACTTGTTATAGTCAGGAATCATTAGAAATGTTTAGACCTTTTAAAAAATATGAATTTTGATACATATAAAGCTGTATTTTAGCTTAAATACAGAAATACATAAATTTGTAACCGTTTTCCCATTTAAGTATTGTAAATTTGATCAACTTTTCGCATTGTTATGTTTGGAGTAATGGTATCGTTCTGGTGCGGAGATGGTAAGATAGGAGGGTCGAATCCATCAGCGGATAAATTTTTTATTGTTCAAAAATATTGGAAATATTAAAAAAAAATTATTTATTTATTTTTGGTATTGACATTTTATTGACTACAATAATACAAATTTCAGATTACAGGCCCCCAAAAAAGGCCCTCAAAGTTCAGATAGGTGTGTGGCCCACACACTGAGGCCGCAATTATAAAAATTTCAGTTTTTTACCGATTTTGATGAGAAAAATACAAATTATCTTTAATTGACGCTAAACTAAGCGTTGTCGAAAAAAATGTTTGAAATAAAAGTTGTAGGTTTAAAATAGCGATTTAAAAAAACGTAGGAGCCGTTTCGAAGAAGATTGCTAAAACGTGAGAATTCGCAGGAATAAACACCTACTTCCTGTTGACTGATTTTAATGAAAATGTTTGTACCTGATCCCGTGTGGTAGGTACTTTTTAAGCTCTAAGTTAAAACTTCGTATGCTATTTATTTCTTGACATATTTTAATCATACACACACCGTTCAATCGGCAAAACGTGGTTTTTTGGGTTAAGGGGGCCTGAAAACGTGTATTTCCGGTGAGAAGTCGATTTTGTTATGTTGAAATGAAAACAATACTTTGGTTTCCTATATTTTTAATCATACGCACACCGTTCAATCGGCAAAAACGTGGACTTTCGGGTTCAGGGGGCCTGAAAACGTGTATTTACGGTGAGAAGTCGATTTTGAAAAATTGAAATGAAAATAATACTTTGGTTCCGTATGTATTCATATAGGACAAGAGAAAGTAAACATGAAATTCACAACTTGTACCAAGAAATTAAATTAAATTTTATACTTTACTGTTTCTTTTTCAGTCAGATTCTTAAAAATAAATCCAATTACTTTTATTTACTATTTGTCTTTCACTTTCTACGCATTTAGATGTCATTTACCCGAACTCTAATCACCTTAGCAGTATAAATCAATATCATTATCTAATTAGTTCAAAATATATCGATTTCTTTTTAAATCTGATTATTTAAAAGTTTTGTCTACAATTTTATCTTAATTATATTTGTCTTCTGTTTCCGATCAGTTCCACTATTTTATCATCACTCATTGTGATCAAGAAATCACCTTTTGTATTTACAATTATTTAATTATTTACAGTGGAGCGTCAGTATGCGAACTAATTTTGACCAGAACGGTTCTGATAATCAAATAGTACGGATAATCAGACACGCTATAAACACTTAAATACTGTATTAGAAGTACGCCGGGGGTCCCAGGTTCGATTCTCAGCCAGATGTGGTTTTTTTCATCACTTAGTCCTATCTTGATCTATCGTCCTTTTCACCGTCTTAATTAGCAGTAATTTCAATACAGTCGGACGTAAAACCAAAAAAAAAAACGAAAAAAATACCGTAAGAATGTAATACAAGACGTCTTGTTGTTTAGGTCAACAGCCGAAAGGCTGGTTTGAACCTCTAGAGGTTTTACTAAGTAAAACGAGGAGTGAGGTGGTTTACCATTGCCTTCCTCACTGAGTGGAAAAGTACGCTTATCAACATGCCGGGCCCTCTGAAAAGCACATTTTTTCACTCTGTAAATGACACCTTCACTTCATTCACCACAGGGTCTGTCTGTATAATGAAATTCATTACTTTCAGAGGAGATAACTCTGATTAGTGTCTTTTACACCTCTACCTCTTCTGTTCTTAAATGATTCAGTCATTCAATTGGCTGACCATGTGATAAGAAACAGAACTATTTATTTTAGCCCTGCAACGAACAGATTGAGTGTAAATAATTTGACACTCCACCTGTCTGTTATGGGCGGACAAGACGCCTATGTACGAGTATATTCTAAGCGAATATAATCCAATGTAATGTCACCGTAGTTACCTTTCATTAAGCCGGCTACAAAGCTTCCGACGCAGCGACAGAGGGAACCGCCAATAGTTCCAAAAGGGGCGGTAGGCCTGTGGCGGCGTACCGACAGAGGCCTTTCTCGCCATAGTCAAAACCAATACCACAGCGATGTCGGCGACTATAAAAAGAGCGCTAGACTGAGCCAAGAGATTCATTTCCAATCCAGACAGCAGACAAGTCGTCCACCATCGGCACACGGCTACCGGACTCCAACGAAGACTCTTCGGCGACGCCGCAAGAGGGAAGATGATGCTTCCGCTCGCTGACCCGACAGCGTAAGCCGTCGACCGGACCGTCATCCCCCGATGCTTCTCCAAGACGATCACCGTTTAAACGGCCCTTGTCAGGGCTACCAAAAATTAAAGGTTTTAACTCGCCACTTAATGTCGCCATCCGGTGACAGTAATATAATCTTCTTCTTCTTCCTTCAAGGTTTAGGCAATCGCCTGTTCCGAACTCACAAACTTGAAACTCCCAGCTCACATCCATGCCTTGCGAGGTCGTCCCACATCTCTCCGTCCAACCGGTGCATAACGGTGTACTTGGAGAGGTATTCTGTTATTCGGGATTCTGTCCAGGTGTAATATAATCTAATTGGTTAATAGGTTAGTAAAGGCTAACATAAACTTTAATTAGAAAAACTTATTAATTTGTTGCAAATGTAGAGTACTAAAGATTACAAAAAGATACGGAAAACAAAAATTTCTGAATAGATAACGAAGTAAACTACGGTAAAAACCTTTATAAAATATTTTTTAACACACTTGTTTGGGTTTTAACACACATAAGATACAATAATTTTTTTTAAATCTTGAATTTTCTTTTGAATTAAGAAAATTCAGTATTATTTAATACCTAAATATTTCCTTCAGCAACATTTAATTTTCAGAAACAGCTGATTGTTGCAATAATTTTAGATGATGAAACAAATTATCAAAATTTAAAAAAAAATAATTAACTTTTTTTAATATTTTCAATATTTTTTTAACAAAAAAAATTTTTACGGCTGATGGGATTCGACCCACCTATATTTTCATTTTTGGACTAGAGCGTTACCATTATTCCAAACATAATAATGTGAATAGTTGATCAAATTTACAATACTTAAATGAAAAACTGTTGCAAATTTCTGTATTTAAGCTAAAATACAGCTTAAACTGTATCAAAATTGATATTTTTTTAAAGGTCTTAACATGTTCTAACGATTCCTAACTATAACAAGTGTTCATTTATTCGTGGACAGAAAATATTAACAAACTAATGATAATCAATACTATTTTGTATGGTTCATATTCCGTGAAACACCCGGTGTACAATATTTTTAACTAAATATATTTTCATGCAATAACTACTTCAAAATTATGACCGCGCATAAGGAAGTAAACAAAAAAAATTATATAACTAAGAAGTTATTACATCTACTTTGCAAAATACTGTTACATTTAACTGTTTTACCATTCCTGAGAGAGTATGGTTAGTTAAACCCCCAACCATCAAAGTACACCGGTAACCAACAGCTGATTTTCGGAGACGAAGATTCCTGGTTCAAATCCTAGTAAAGGTAGTTACTTTTATACGGATTTGAATACTAGACAGTGGTTAACGGTGTACTTTGATGGTTGGGGGTTAATTAACCATACTCTCTCAGGAATATTCGGCCTGGGTCTGTACAAGACTACACCTCATTTACATGTCATACACATCATCCTCATCTCATTGGGTCATGGGGTTGCTTATTGTTCTCAATTGAACAGATTGCAACGTACACAAATTAGGAATAAAAAAAAATTAACTGTTTTAACTAACAGCTGATTTTCGGAGACAAAGGTTTCTGGTTCGAATCCTTGTAAAGGTTATTGAAGACTGTGAAGGGTAATAAATGAAAATGAATTATGGAAATTGCCCTACGTGACCGAAAATAAAATTACTAATTGTGGCTCAAATAAACATCTGGTTTTTTTTTATTTTTTTATTCAAGAGTCATATGTAGTTTCTTAGTGAATACTATAGATAGAACGTGAAAGTAAAACTGGAAAATTGTGAATTGAAATTTGAGTAAAGTTGAATGAAATACGAGCTACATTGAATAAATTGAAATGTGTGCTTTGCTTGGCTTGTCAGTAGTCATCCCACCTTTCCTGATCCTGGGCTTTGAACCCATTACATTTCCACAATAAATCAAGATTTTATTAAAAAGTCTGTCCATAACTGCGTTATTAATATTTTTCTTTATAACAACAACTAGAAAGCGAACGAATCAGAACGTGTTTAGTTTTCAAATTTATGGGTTACTGTTGTAGTACAATTATATTTACCTTGTATAAAATATTTTTCACTGTTTTTCTTTTGTTTCATCCATGTACGTATTTACTTTCTTATAGCCTACTCTTGCTATTGTAAAAAGGTCCAATTTTTTAATTTCCTACTTCTTAAATCATATACTTTTTTCTTTCTCTTGCCTATATGAATATATAGAAAGGATTGTTTTCATTTCGATTTTTCGAAATCGAGTTTTCACCGGATCTACACGTTTTCAGACCCCTGAACCCAAAAAACATGTTTTTAGCGATTAGTCTGTGTGTGTTTGTGCGCGCGCGTGCGTGAACAGATTATTTTAAGAAAGAACATCGTACGAACTTGAAACTTGAAACTGAAGCTACATACCACTACCGGACCCCGACACGAACTTTTTCATCAACATCGGTCAACAGGAAGTAGTAGTTTATTTAATTTATGTAGAGCATAAAAAATTGAGAAAACCAGGCGACTTTTAAAAAATCGTAGGACCAGTTTTTGAGAAAATCGCAAAAAAGTGAAAAATTACACAAATAAATACTATTTCCGGTTGACCGATTTTGATTTAAATGTTTTTGTCGGGTCCGGTAGTAATATCTAACTTAAGTTTCAAGTTAATTAACCCACCGGGTTGGTCTAGAGGTAAAGTTGTCGCCAAAATCAGCTGTTTAACATCTGATTTTCGGAGACGAAGGTTCCTGGTTCAAATCCTAGTAAAGGTTGTTACTTTTATACGGATTTGAGTGCTAGACAGTGGTTACCGGTGTACTTTGATGGTTGGGGTTCAATTAACCATACCCTCTCAGGAATAGTCGGCCTGAGTCTGTGCAAGACTACACGTCATACATATCATCCTCATCTCATTGGGTCATGGGGTTGCTTATTGTTCTGAATTGAACAGATTGCAACCTACACATATTAGGAATTAAAAAAAAAAGTTTCAAGTTCGTACGATGTTCTGTTCTTGAGATATTCTGTTCCCACACACACACACGCACGCACGCAGACCAATCGCTAAAAAACATGATTTTTGGGTTTAGGGTGTCTGAAAACGTGTAGATCCGGTGAAAACTCGATTTCGAAAATCAACATGAAAACAATACTTTCCTTCCTATATATTCATATAGGCAAGAGAATGTAAAAAAATTTGTAAAGTGTATTTAAAATTTAAAGAACCTGAATAAACAAAGAATTAGTTAATATGATGTTATTAATGTTTTGAATACGAACAAGCATGGATGTTAAACGATGTCTGTGAAACATTCATGCAATAATGGTATATCCCAGTTAACTGAGACAACACATGTGTATCCATGTTTGTGTGTGCGCGTATAAACGCCGTTTACTTTGGTATTAGTGTGTAAAATATATTTAGCTCATGTGTCGGCGGCAGTTCGAACGAGTATGTTAACAGTGCGACGTACATTTTTCTCGTTCAGTTAGTTTGTTCATACATTAGTCGGTGTACGGAGTGCGATCTATTTACTTACCGTATTATAGTGTGGTTATGTGAAGCCCTTACAGTGAATCATTTAAGCTTATTCTTTTGTGCTTTCGTTTACTTTCAGTGATCTTATTGATTTTTCTCTTTGTGATTTTGGTTTTTCTTAAAAATATTGTTTGTTATGCTCAGCATTGAATCATTCCGTTCGTTTTTACCATTTTCTTCGTCTTCATCATCTTCATCCGAAGGTATGGCGTTACAAAAATATCTAAATTTCTCACTTTGTAACAGAATTACCTTTGTAATTATTTAGTTACCTAAAATAATTGTTGTGATTTTATTTATAGTGTATTTGGAATTTTGCTCTTAAAGTAACCAGTACGCCCCCCCCCCAAAATCAATTTTGTTTTTATAGTTTTACATAAATTGTTGTATAATGTAATGTTGGTTTCAGTGTTACAAAAATAGTTCTGTTTCTTTTCACATAGTCAACCAATTATATGACTGAACTATTTAACCCTTTGAGCCCTTTGAGTACTGTTGTCTTGTATATGCGGACAGCACTTGCATGCAAAGGCTACAGCCAACTGTGATGTAAACTCATGTTCAAACTATTGGCTTTAAAATGAGTTAGTACTCTGTAATTATATAAAATCTGGACTAATTGAAATTGGAAATAACGAATTAGAGAACTTTTTTTACCAAACTATATAACTAAACAAAAAGATGGTGTTTTTTTATTTTGTTCTGAATTTTTTCTAAAATGCACACAGAGGAAAGAAATAAGAGAATATTCGATAACTGTAGAATCTGACGAAGAAGAGTGTTAATGAGGATAATAACAAAGAACTTTGCAGGAGTTGACTTGACTATAGAACACAGATCTGTCACTGTGAACAGCCTTTGGCCTAAAGATGTACTAAAATGATTTTTTTTACGTTATTGAAAATTTTAAATTACATTATTTATTTTGTAACAAACACATAAAACTAAAAGTTACAAAAACATCAAAAAATTAAAAACTAAAAATACTAAAAAACTGAAAAAACTAAAAACTAAAAATTCAAGACAAACTATGAAATGAAGCGTCATCATGGTATGAAGTGTCATGAAAGTACCTAATCTGTGCAAGCTTTATTTCCTATAAAAACTCAGTAGTTGAAGGGTTAAGAACAGAAGAGGTAGAAGTGAAACACACACTAGTCCGAGTTATCTCCTCTGAAAATAATGAACTTCACTATACAGCCAGACCCCGTGGTGAATTAAGTAAAGGTGTCATTTGCAGGTTGGAAAGTGGGTGATTTTCGGAGGGCCTAGAATTCTGATAATCATACTCTTTCAATTTAGTGAAGAAGGCAATTGTAATCCACCTTACTCCTCGTTTTTACTTAGTAAAACCACCAGAGGTTCAAACCAGCCTTTTGGCTGTTGACCTTAACAACATTATTTAAAAGTTCCCATCCTGAAAAAATGATAGCTACGTGTAGTTAGAAAAAATAAATTTCTGGAAAAAGACTGTTAATTTTTTATATCAGAATGTTTTGCACATGTATGTTAATGTGTGCGATAAAAATGAGTGATAAAAAGTACCAGACCTGACTGGGAATCGAACTCGCGATCTTAGCGTAAGAGCTAGTCGTTCTGACTGCTACAGTTTGAAATACAACTTTTTTTAAAAATCCCTAATGTGTGTACGTTACAATCTGTTCAATTTATGAACAGTAAGCAACCCCCAAAACCCAATGAGATGAGGATGATATGTATGACGTGTAAATGAGGTGTAGTCTTGTACAGATTCTGGCCGACCATTTCTGAAAATGTATGGTTATTTGAATCTCAACCATCAAAGTACACTGGTAACCACTGTCGAGTATTCAAATCCGTGTAAAAGTAACTACCTTTACTAGGATTTGATCCAGGAACCTTCGTCTTCGAAAATCAGCTGTTAAACAGCTGACTTTCGGTGACGACTTTACACCTAGACCAACCCGGTGGGGTAAATATAATTTTTTTTTTTTTTGTTATCGGGAACTGTACATTGTTGACAACTACCCAATTTGATCGCTGCTTTTTGCTGTATTTCTTGACGTTGTTTTTATACATGAGTTTGAACAGGGACCCCCAGTAGAGTTTGTTCATGGATGGCTGTCAACTGGTCACCATACAAAGTCGCTTGCCCAACCGGTGTTACTTAACAAATAATAGCGACTTTCTACCAGCTGACTGACTGGGCTGGCCCGAAGGCAAATATAAATGAAACACCATTTTGAAATGGGAGTTTGTAATAAAATTGTATTTTAGGTTAAAAAGGCAAAAACAAGATAGTTTGATTTTTCATTATTTTAATACCTACTTGTAATCCTTGATCGACTTTCAAGTCGTACACTCATTTTCTGTTGATCTTCTAAAAATTTTGTATTTTTTTTTAATGTAAAATATCGTGTAACATAGTAGTTTATATAAACATGTAGACTTAAATTTTCTGAACATTTGTAAAACTTAACGGGCTTGAATTTCATAATTAAATTCTGACCGAGTTTTTAAACAACTTTTACGAACTCAGTACTTTTTCTTTCGGTTTCCCAGAAAATTATAAAAAAAGGAAAAAGTGTCTGTCCGTTTTAGTTAAATTTTTTAAACCCTCTACACCTAGGCGCCCTGCGTACCATGCGCATTCACTTCAGAAATAGCACGGGAAGTTCTAAACGTAAATAAAACGTCTTGTTGGAATTTCCCCTTTTTTTTAAAAAGTAATATTTAAATTACTTAATATTTTTTAAATAGCACCGGTAATTTATTACCATACAACAGTCAATATAAGTAAGTAACCGTGTATTTTTGTAAATAGAAGTTATTTTTCAAAACTATTTAAGTACGTCAGACACTTTCTAATTCAACGAATTCTTAACGTGTTTTAAGTTACTTCTTTTTACTTTCTCTTGCCTTCATGAATATATAGGAAGGAAAGTATTATTTTTATGTCGATTTTTGGAAATGGAGTTTTCACCGGATCTACACGTTTTCAAACCCCCTGAACCCAAAAAAAACATGTTTTTAGCGATTGGTCTGCGTGTGTACGCGTGTGCGTGTCTGTGTGTGACCAGAATATCTCAACAACGGAACATCGTATGAACTTGAAACTTGCAACTTAAGTTATATAGGCCTACTAACGGGTGTTTTATTAAGGACTGATTATAAGAAGATAGAAGTAATACATCGGTAAATTTTCTGTCCCCCAATCGGTATGTTCGCAACAGTGTACTCAAGGCAAACTACCTAAGACAGTTAAAATGTTCCAGTCAAGCATTAGTGTGGTGACAGCAGTCGTTTCGTTATATTGTGATAGCAATGGTTTTTTCCAAGGAAGAACGCGTGTTTATTGTAGAGACTTACATAGCGAGTAAATCTTACAAATTTGTGCAAGATAAGTTTAAGTTGAAATTTCCGCGTTCTGCAGTTCCGAATAAATCATCAATATTGCGTTTGATAAATAAATTTCGTAGAATTGGGAGTGTACTCGATGAGAAACCACCTCGCCAGCCGACAAAGTTAACCGCGGAAGTTCTCGAAGATTTGAAAAATTGTTTGACTCAATCACCTAAAAAATCGGTTAGAAGATTCTCATCGCAAGCTGGGCTAACATTTACTATTGTTTTCAGAGCTACGAAAAAGTTACATTTGCATCCTTATCACGTTGGCGTAACTCATGAACTGAAAGCTACATACAGACCATCAAAAACGATTACAATATTGTCGGTGGTTTCGATCTTTGGTTGAAGAAAATGGTATTCAATTGTTGGATCATTTTTATTTTTAGTGATTAGTGATGAGGTTTGGTTTCATTTAGATGGCTTTGTGAATAGTCAGAACTGTAGAATATAGATGATATGCATTTTAGCGCAAAAATGTATGTAATCAAAGTTATAGAGAATTTAAAATCGTATAATTTTTATCTATAACATTTTTTTGTATAACGCTTAGGTTTAGCGGTAACTAGCGATTTTCTGTTTTTTTTTCCACGATTAACTGAAAAATAGATTTTTTTTAAGATTTCGGCCTTAGTATGCATTTTGCGATAAAAGTGTATATAATCAAATTTATAGGAATTTAAAAGATCTACAACTTTTATTTAGAACATTTTTCTCTACAGAGCCTAGTTTAGCGTGAAAGAATGATTTTCCGTACTTTTAAGCCAAACTGAATTTGATTTTCATTTTGCGTCTTTCACTCATGATTAAAATACGGTTATGTTTTTTGAGGTTAGTTTTTTGTTTATTTCTAATGTTTTATTACTAATGTTAGGTTATATTGGTCATTATTTGCATTGGAAAGAGAAAGTTGTGTGAGTGTTTCACACCAGATTTTTTAAAAATTTGATGATCAGGATTACTCTGTGGGATCGGATTTATTGGAGGTTTGATCAGGGAGTTGACAAGTGGATTATAAGTATAACAATTTTTTAACAGAATTATGACGACGACTAAGGTTGGGCGCAAATTGAGACACTTGTTACGTGACGTTATGCACACTAGTCACTTATTTACAGTCTGGTCAATAAAGATATTTTATATAATAGGCCGAAGGTGGAACTAATTAGGGGAAAGCTGGATTATGACTGGAATAAAGTGTATATCAGGAGTATATATCCTGAAAATTCTCCACTCCTACCCCACTTACTACCCTTCCCGTATCACCCAAACCTTGAGTTTGCAGTGTTTTGCTTACAAGGCTCTATCTCGTAAACCACGTATCTGCGGAAACGTTTTTTTAATAATTTTCTTAAATTGTTGTTTAGGTTGTCACCTGACGGCGACATTAAGTGGCGAGTTGGAACCTTTAATTTTTTGGTGGCCCTGAAAAGGGCCGTTTAAGCGGTGGTCGTCTTAATGGGAAGCGTCGATCGTAGTCGTCGTGTCGGTCGAGGAGCTGGGCGACACGGCGTGTCGTCATCCAGTGGAGATATCATCTTCTTCCCTCGCAGTAGTGCGTCGATGGCTACTTCGTCAGATCCAGTGGGCGTATGGCTCGGTCGAAGGACTGCTGTGGGCATCGCTCGCGTTATCAGGCGATGACGGTCCGGTCGACGGGTCGGCGAGCGGAAGCATCATCTTTTCTCTTGCGGGGTCATCGAGTAGTCGTCGCTAGAGTCCTGTAGCCGTGTGCCGTGGTGGACGTCTTCTCTGCTGTCTAAAATCAGAATTGAATCTCTCGACTCAGTGGAGCGCTCTTTTTATACCAAGAGCGCTGTGGTAGGAGGAGGTTACTGGCTCGGCCTTGATGACAAAGCCCTCTGTCGGTGCGCAGCCGAAAGGTTTGTCGGCACGCCGCCAGAGGGCCTACCGCGCCGACAAGGGCCGGGAGAAGTATTGAAGGCCGGCAACACAGTAAATGACTAATTAGAAGGGGTGGCGGTGACAAGGTCATCAGCCGAAAGGCTGGTTTCAACCTGTACTAAAGGCTTAACTAAAGAAAACGAGGAGTGGAAAAGTATGCTTAACAGCATGCCAAGCCCTCTAAAAAGCATCTACTTTCCACCCTGAAAATGACACCTACACTTCAATCAACACACTGTCTGACTGTTGTTTAGGTCAACAGCTGAAAGGCAGGTTTCAACCTCTAGAGGTTTTTTATGTAAAACGAGGAGTGAGATGGTTTACCATACCTTCCACACTGAGTACAAAAGTAGCCTATGCTTATCAGCATGCCAGGCCCTGCGAAAAGCATTTACTGTGCACCCTGTAAATGGCATCTTAACTTCATTCACCACACTGCATTCATTCACCATGGGCAAACTATCGTTTTATTTAACGTAAAAAACTTAGTACAGATATGTTAATAATATATGACATATCGATTGGCCAATTTTGTGGTAGAATTTTTAGAATTTTGAAAAATAGGTGGGTAATGCGGGGGGGGGATGTTACTATCCATCTTGCTAGTTTGTGTACGTGACATCCTGTCGGATTGTCTACCTGAATTGATAGACTGCATTGTCAATACAGGTAGACAGTCAGATTCAAGCTAAATGGATAGTAGCGCCCATCTCCCGCATTACCCATCTATTTTTCAAAATTCTAAAAATTCTACCACAACTTTGGCCAATCGATATTTCATGTTTTATTAACATATCTGTACTAAGTTTTTTTACGCTGAATAAAACGATAGTTTGCCCGTGACGAACGATCGAACGGTTACCGAGATAGTAAGTGTTCAGAATATTGTTAATAAATCAAATTTAAATAACTCACGATTTTGAAATTTCGTACACGCTATAAGAATACAACTGTCTATGTTTTGTTAAAATTTCAAACTTTTCGGTCAAATACTTATCGAGTTACACGTCTCTAAACGCATGAAATTTGTTGCGTATCAAAAAAAATGGCTCTTTTTGTCTTCCAATTTCGATATGGCAATTTTTAAACAACATTAAAAATCTGGTGTGAAACACTCACACAACTTTCTCTTGCCAGTACAAATAATTAACAATAAACCTAACATTAGTAATAAAACGTTAGAAATAAACAAAAAACTAACCTCAATAAACATAACCTAATTTTAATCATGAGTGAAAGACGCAAAATGAAAATCAATCTCAGTTGGGCTTAGAAATACGGAAAATCACTCTTTATCTCTAAACCAGGCTCTGTAGAGACAAATGCTTTAAATAAAAGTTGTAGATCTTTTAATTTTCTATAAATTTAATTATATACACTTTTGTCGTAAAATGTATAAATACTAAGGCCGAAATCTTAAAAAAATCAATTTTTCACACATTTTCGTGAGAAAAAAACAGAAAATCGCAAATTACCGCAAAACTAAGCTTTATGCAAAAAATTGTTTGAAATAAAAGTTGTAGAATTTTAAATTCTCTACAATTTTTATTATATAAAGTTTTGCGGTAAAATGCATATTAAAGCCGTAATCTTAAAAAAACAACGTTTTTACGAGAAACACCCTCACCAAGAATTTCAGCACACATGATGCCTAACCTATCTTGTAGAGAATAAAAAATTGAGTAAACCGGGCGATTTAAAAAAAAAAATCGTAGGACCAGTTTTTGAGAAAATCACAAAAAAGTTAAAAATTACACGAATAAACTACTACTTCCGGTTGACCGATTTTGATGAAAATGTTCGTGTCGGGTCCGGTAAGGGTATGTAACTTAAGTTTCAAGTTCGTGCAACGTTCCGTTCTTGAGATATTTTGTATACACACACAGGCACACAGACACACACACAGACCAATCGCTAAAAACATGTTTTTTGGGTTCAGGGGGTCTGAAAACGTATAGATCCGGTGAAAACTCGATTTCGAAAAATCGACATGAAAACAATACTTTCCTTCCTATATATTCATATAGGCAAGAGAAAGTAAAAATATAGGACTATTACAGGTGAACGCAGAATAAAATGAGCTAAATTTTTATGTAAAGCATGTTAAACTCCGACACATAGTTTTGGAGATGCAAGGGTTCAAACTCGGGTGTCTATGATTATGTAACCGATAGTAGTGTCTTTTACACCTCTACCTCTTCTGTTCTTAAATAGTTCAGTCATATAATTGGCTGACCACGTGATAAGAAACAGAACTATTATTTGTAGACCTGGAACTAGCAGATCGAGTGCAAATAATTTAACACTCCACCTACCTGCATGGGCGCAGTGTCTGGCTGTATAATTAAATTAATTACTCTTACAAGAGATAACTCAAATGACTAGGGTATTTACACCTCTACTTCTTCTGTTCTTAAATGTTCTTCTGTTCAGTCATGTAATTGGGTGACCATGTGATAAGAAACCGACCTATATTTTGTAGCCCTATTTTAAGCTTATACATATAACTTTTTGTAGTCAAATTATTTAAAAAAATCGAATAAAACCTTTACCACGTTTTTTTAACTTTACAAGTAAAGACATCCTCTTCTCAATTTTCGCTTAAGTAATAATTAAATAGACGTAGTACTTTAGAAGAAAAAGCTCTAAAGATCAGTTACTGAAATAAAGTACTTAAATTTTGTTGTACGAAAATAAATTTCAGTTTATTTTAAAAGTAACATTAACCTAAAAATTAAACAAAGCTTCAACGTCTTTGAATTATAAAGTCAACCAACTCTTATAATGTTAGTGCGAAACAGTTTCAAGAATGAGGCGGTAAATTGTGTGTGTGTGTGTGTGTGTGTGTGCGTTAGCGCATGCGCGTGCTCTGAGTCTCAGATGAGTCGCATAGATATAACCTTGCCCTAATAAATATAGTTCAATGCCACTGTGCTTGCTAAGCACTTTTTTATAAGCAAATATTTCAGCACTACTGTGCCATAAAGTTTGCTAGTCTCTATCAAACTTTGTTTATTTGATAACTCATATAGAAAGAGATATCTCTCTCCGCCTCACTCTCTCCCTATCTATCCATCCTTCTTCCTCCCTCAATCAAATAAATTTTTTTTTTTTTTTTGTTTAACATCTGACTGTTCTGCAATTACTGCTAATGCAGACGGTGAATGATGAAATGAAATGATTTTTTGTAACGTATGAAAAAATGCCTTGCCTGAATGGGATTCGAACCCAAGACCGCATGATGAGAGGCGAGCACGTTACCAACTTCGCCAATGCGGCCGGCAATCAAATAAAAGATGACTTCATTTTACCAATCATATTTTTTTCCAAAATATAAAATCTTGTTTGGAACACGCGCACTGCTTTCTCTTGCCAATATAATTAATTAACAATATAACCTATATTTAATCATGAGAAAAGAATGTAAAATTTAAAAGATTACCTAATTTTAATTATAAGTGAATGATGGTAAATGAAAATCAACTTCTGCAGGACTTAAAAGTACGGAAAATCACTAATTTACACTAAATTAGATTATGTAGAAAAAAATACTTGAAATAATATTTGTAGATTTTTTGTATTTCCTATAACATTGATTATATACAGTTTTGCCCTAAAATGAAAATTAAGGCCGCAACCTTAAAAAAAAAATATTTTTACCGCGATAGCACAAAAAAATGTAGTAATTGAGGTGATTTAAAAAAAATCGTACGGCCGTTTTTGAGAAAATTGCAATAGTGTAAAATCGCAGTACTACTTTCGGTTAACCGATTTTGATGAAAATGTTTGTGTCAGGTCCACTAGTGGTACCTAACTTAAGTATCATTTTCAATTTTGTACGATATTCCGTTCTTGAGATATTTTGTACGCAGGTGCGCGCGCGCACACACACACACACAGGCCAATTGCTGAAAACGTGTATTTTTGGTGAAAACTCAATTTCGAATAATGAACATGAAAAAATGCTTGTTTTTATATTCTCATGCCGGCCGCATTGACGTAGTTGGTAATGTGCTCGCCTCTCATCATGCGGTCTTGAGTTCGAATCCCATTCAGGCACGGCATATTTTCATACGTTACAAAAAATCATTTCATCCTTCACCGCCTGTATTAGCAGCAATTGCAGAATAGTCGGACGTTAAACCAAAAAAAAACCATTATATTCTCATATATGCCAAGAGAAGGTAAAAATAAATATATCATGAAATTAGAGTGATTCCACTTTTTTATGAGGGGAAAATTAACAAAATTCCCCCCTTAGTAATAGGAAAGTATCTCGTACCAATAATTCTTTTTCAAAAGAGATTTCCTTTAATTTTTCCCATAACTTTAAATGATAAAAGATTTTCTAAAAGTTGTAAACAATATCTTTACAGTTAGTTTTATAACTCAGGATTTTTCATATCAGTGCTAAAAAGAAACCTTTGTTGTGGTTTTTATCTATTTTTTTTTATAGTTGTTAAACTGCGGTATTGTTGTATAGGTCTAGTCGTGTTGTGTGTCATCATGTAGTCAACGGTTGATGTAAGGCATGTGAAAAGCGAAATACCTTTTAAAGTTTGTCGTTAAATTTTGTACATAGTTTGTGTAAAGTTGTCGTAACCTCGACCGTCTAATAGAATTCTTTTAGACAATGTTTCTTTTTTTTACTTGTTTATTTATTTACGGACTTTACTTCTAGACAGAACTGAATTTTGTGATTTTAAAAATAAAACGTTTCGTTGTAAAATGTTCTAACGTTTTATCTATTGTAGGTTTAAGTCACTTTTTATGTACAATTATTAAATTCTTATGTTTTCGTTCTGTAGTAAGAAAAAGTACTGCAGTCGAAAAATCGGTGATAATTTTTTTGTAAGTTTATGATGTAGCGTCATCATTATTTACTTTCTATTGGTCTATGAATATAAAGGAAAGGAAGTACTGTGAAACTTATCTCTAGGTCCGTTTCAGGATCTGGGTAAATTAAATAATTAACACACTATAGTTTAAAATTAAAGTATTTATTACAATTAAAAAAAAAAATCTGGTGTGAAACACTCACACGACTTTCTCTTGCCAATGCAAATAATTAACAATAAACCTTACAATAGTAATAAAACATTAGAAATAAACAAAAAACTTACCTCAAAATCATAACCTTATTTCAATCATGAGAGAAACACGCAAAATGAAAATCAACCTCAGTTTGGCCTAAAAATACGGAAAATCAATCTTTCACGCTCAACTAGGGTCTGTAGAGATAAATGCACGAAATAAAAGTTGTAGATCTTTTAATTTCCTATAATTTTTATTATATACTTTTTTGTCGTGAAATGCATTCTAAGGCCGAAATCTTAAAAAAATCGATTTTTCACACGTTTTCGTGAGAAAAAAACAGAAAATCGCTAATTACCGCTAAACTAAGCGTTATACAAAAAAATGTTTGAAATAAAAGTTGTAGAATTTTACATTCTCTACAACTTTTATTATATAACGTTTTGCGTTAAAATGCATATTAAAGCCACAATCTTAAAAAGAAAGATTTTTTACGTAAAAACAGCCTCACGCAGAATTTCAGCAAACATGGCGCCTACCCTATCTTGTAGAGCATAAAAAATGTAGTAAACAAGGGGATTTTTAAAAAAATCGTAGGACCAGTTTTTGAGAAAATCGCAAAAAAGTGAAAAATTACACGAATAAACTACTACTTCCGGTTGACCGATTTTGATGAAAATGTTCGTGTCGGGTTCGGTAGTGGTATGTAACTTAAGTTTTAAGTTTCAAGTTCGTACGATGTTCCGTTCTTCAGATATTCTGTTCACACACAAACACACACACAAACACACACAGAGGCCAATCGCTAAAAACATGTTTTTTGGGTTCAGGGGGTCTGAAAACGTATAGATCCGGTGAAAACTCGATTTCGAAAAATCGACATGAAAACAATACTTTTCTTCCTATATATTCATATAGGCAAGAGAAAGTAATTATAATTAATAAAGTGACTAAAATCTACAAGTAAATTATAATTAACTAATCACAATAAATAAACGTAACCAATTTACTAAATACTACTACAAAAATGATTCAGAATAAACGTTAAACAGTACACAGTAACGCTGGCCTTCTGCAAACGTAACCGTTAAGCACTACGCAATTCGTTCACTGAATCACACACAAATCGAAACTGACCGACTTGAAACAAATTGGCTGCTTATACAGGTAAGCTCTGGAGATTTCTAGAAGAAGAGAGATTTACGATACAATAATAAAATACGAAATCCTTTTGACGGCTTCTGAATAAATCTTAGCAAATGTATACAAATTATAATTGAATAAAAGGTGTTACAAAAAGGCCGATTATCTAAATAGATTCCCAGCCTCTTCACAATACGCGTACAACAATAGGCAGTCCTACCTGTGTTATACAATCATTTAAGTAGTAGTCTACATAATGTTCTATTTCTTGGTAACCCTATTTAGTACTCTTATGATTTACGTTAACATTTTAAAAATCTCGGTCCTCCTCGAAAATTCTCGAACAACACACGTCCCGTTAGATATAGTCACATTATTGTTGACATCGATTTTTGAAGTAATTTTTTCATCGGATGTAGACGTTTTCAGACCCTCTGAACCCAAAAACATGTTTTTAGGGATTGGCGTGTGTGTGTGTTAACGAAATATCTCCAGAACGGATTATTGTACGAAGTTGAAACTTAGAAATTAAGAAATACTATTAGGGTACTCGACATGAACATTTTCATCAAACTTTACGTTAAATTAAAATTTTATATGTTGCATACAAACCCTTCGCTGGTCTAGAGGTAAAGTCTTCGCTGTGAGTCAGTTCTTTGATAGCTGATGTATAGAGACGAAGATTCCATGGTTCAAATCCTAGTAAAGGTAGTTATTTTTACGCGGATTTGATTACTAAACAGTGGTTACCGGTATACTTTGATGGATGTAATTAAATTAACCATACTCTCTCAGGAATGGTCAGCCTGAGTCTGTGCAAGACTGCACTTCATTTATACGTCATACCCATTATCTCATTGGGTTGATTTTTGTTCTCAAATTGAACAAATTGTAAAGTACACACATTAAGGTAAAAAAAAAATATTTAACAGGTTTTCTGAAATGTAACAAAGTGTTAACCCTCGGTATTTTCCAACCACCAGGGAATTGAAACGGATAAATTGGACCCTATTAAGGGGAGATGGCACGATGGTTTTAACTCAAAATTTCGATTTTTGGTTTTTTATGTTTTTCAATAGTTTAGGCCTAGATCTACCAGAAAACATCAAATTACGCCAAAAAAATTATTATTTTATGAAAAAATTAAGTTTTTATCAGGTTTACTTTGAAAAATTATGTTACCGAGAACGAATATTTTTTACAATTTTATACTGCTCGTTTTAGTGAAAAGAGAATTTTAGTTTTTAAAATATCTGCATCACTGGTTTTTGTATTCTCAGCTATTGGTTCAGCTTTCACTGTTGATGGAAAACTTACTTGTTGTGTAAATTTTGTTTTTGATTTGTGCCTTCTTGTTTCTTGCGTTTTCCCGTAAATTTAGATTTTTAACACTAGGTACATTTTTCTCAGAAACTAATCAACCTACCGGGCTGAAAGTTTTACCAGTTAATTACCTTGTATATCCACATATACCGACGTTTTTATGACTCCTCTGGTGCTCCAAAAATAAGTAATACGCAAGAAACTTAGAAAACAATTCGTAAAAATTTTATGTTATTCGTAATTTAAAAAAAATTGGTATGGTCCAAAGATTAAATTGAAAAAATGTCAGTAGCTCGAGAAGAAACCCGACACCTATGGTGTCCAAAGTTTAATTTCCCTACCTTTTACCAATCTTATGAAAAATTTACCTGAAAATAGCATATTTAACATTAGTGGGATACAAAGTACAGTCTCCCCGTAAGGTTTGTTGACTAGAAGCAGTACAAGTTATCAATCTTTTATCTAATAATGAAATACATACTGTTCCTGATACAGTTTGTACTGCAATTTATTCAAATAGCCTGTTATTCAATGTGTAGATACCACGCACAACCGTTGTGTCGTTCACATTGCCTACCTTATAAGTAAAGGGGAAATACTAGCGAGTGTATTCACTCTAGTTTATTCGTTATTCCTTAAGTGATAAAGAAAATACTTCCATTACTGCAAATAGTAATACTCAAAGACTTGATAATATTTAACCTAAATTAATTTTTACAGATTTTGGTTTGGCCGATTTTTAAGGAGTTTTTAAGGATTAATGAAATCAGTACAAATAAATCACTTTGTTTAGCAGTTGTAGTTTTATGGAAATTTGCTTTAAAATGAACATGAACCTATTTTGATGATAATTTTAACAGAGCATAATAAATTACTTCTAAACAGCATCTAACCTGGCATTTAATAAAACTGTTACATTAAAAATTATTTAGTTATTTTATGAAGTTTTTTTAGTTTTGAACTAAAATGTATCTGTTTATTCCTTATGTGTGTGTGTGTGTGTGTGTGTGTGTAGTAATCTGTTCAATTTAGAACAATAAGCAACCCCTTGACCCAATGAGATGAGAAAGATGTGTATGACGTAAATGAGGTGTAGTGTTGTACTGACCCAGGTCGATCATTCTTGGGAGAGTGTGGTTAATTAAACACCAACCATCAAAGTTCACCGGTAACCACAGTCTAATATTTAAATCCGTATAAAAATAACTACCTTTGCTAGAATTTGAATCAGGAACTTTCGTCTCCGAAAATCATTCTTAAGGAGGGATTGTAGTGGAAAAATGAAAAAAAATTGATTTTAATTTTTTAGGGTAATATTGTAGTTTGAAATTCCATCTATCCAACGCCACCAAAATTACGTTTCTACGACAACTAGGAATATTTTTATTATATTTTAGTACATGACGTTTTGCTAGAATTTCACTTCCCCACTTTGAAAATATATAAAATACTTTTTACTGTTTTACCACCATTTTGGTAAAGAGCTAATTATTGTTTCTTTTTTGTACATGTTCCAAGTATTTTTCTTATTGTTTATCAACTGACGGTTGGCAATGATGAACAGCTGTTTACAATAACATTGACTTATTAACATGTAAAATATAGTAATTTTGAGCACTTCTAACACTTTAAAAACGTTTTACCGAAAATGTATTCTGTACACATGTTCCTTTTTCTGAAAAACTATTAAAGATACAGTCCTGAAATTTCTGCAGCAGTTATAACTGTATGAGATACACGTACTGGACCACATTCATGCGAAAACATTGGTTACAAAAAAAAATTTATGAAAAATCGGTGAAGAAAACAATTTGTTTTGACTGTCACAGAAATTATTTTTCAACCCCCCCCCCCCAAATGGGATCACTATGAATGTGGTTTAGTAAACTAATACGACCTATAACTACATTCTGTAAAAATTTCAGAAGGTTCCATTGAATAGTTTCTGAGGAAAAGGAACATAAATTTGGTAAAATTAACATGGGTAGCATAGGCACTACAATTCCCCCTTAAGGCTGTGATTTTGGGAATTGATTTTTCAATAAATTTTAATAAGAAAATAATGTGATCGAAATGGAGTTTTGGAAGCGAAGCTGTGGTGACAAGAAAAGACTGAGTTACTGACAGATGGAGTCAGATACAGGGTCCGGCAGAATAATCTGACGATTTTGGAGGGTCAATAAAAAAAGCACGATTCATAGTACAACAAAGTTCAATGGGTCAAATGAAAATTCAAATTATACAATTTTACTTACAGCATTTGAATATTTCATTTGAAAATTATGTCATCCAAATGTTTCCCATTGTTCCTCACGCACTCATTCAGCCTTACAAATTTTCGAGAATTACTTCACATGCTGTTTTGCGAGACGCGTAGTCATTTTCAGTAAGTTGTTGCACGAACATCATCTTGTACGAATGGAACTGAAGGTCATCATGAAGGATTCTTCTCACATTTGGGTCAGACATTCTTAGTGCGGCGGCAGCTGCATGCTTCACTACGGAACGCCGTGGAGACTGCGACACAGATAACCTTACAGCCTCAATGTTTTCAGAAATTCTCACACAACGCTTTCGTCCTGTTGGTTTCAGTTTCAAAGCAGACGATGTTAAACGAAAGTTTTTCACCCACAGCAATATCGTATTCCTACTTGGAACAGACGCGTTTCGGTTTAAATTAAAATGTCTACGAAATAATCGCTGCGTAGCAATAACAGAATCATTGTTTTTGAAATACGCTTCAACCACAAAAGCACGGTGTTCACACGACCAACTAACTCATGATGGCAGCTAAAATGGTAGTATTAGCGCTACCCCGTAACAACTGTACAAACTTCCTGTTCACAGTGTTTCCAACATACCGATGAATACAAAATCGTCAGATTAATCTGCCGGACCCTGTAGATAACGGATTAGTGTTCAGCAAGAGGTGGATGGACCCCGACGGTTCTTAAATAAAAATCAGGATAGATTTTCGGTTTTTTGCAGAATCCCGAAAGTTTCCTCTTTGGAATTATTAATTTTTTGAAAATCAATTTTGGTAGTACTCTGTATTTGAGAGTAAACTAAATCTTGATTTAAAATACAATGAACCAAAATTTTGCATTTTTAAAAATTATGATGATTATTATTTGGCAAGCGTTTAAAACTGCTTGTATCTTCAATTTATGGGTATTTTTGAGTAACAGGAACTTCCTCTGTAGTTCCTCCTTTAGATCAATAAAGAATTTTTTTTAAATACCAAGGCATGTGCACGTACGAACACGCCAAATGGTTATCTATCCGAAAATCATATTTTTCATCCAAAAGACCTATGTACTCGATCAGTTTTTCTTTTTAATAGGTTGACTCCCAAGGCAATTTTTTGCAATTTTACTTAAAAACCCCATTACTATTTTATAGTTCCTTTGCGATTTTTTAATTAATTTTCTTTCAAGTCTAATACTCTAGACGTAAGGCTTAAATTTTTTGGCGCTGTTTTTTTTTAGGTGAAATACTGATTAGGTACTAAAGAGTAAAAAAATAAAATTCACTGTGAAAGACTGATGTGTGTTTCACTGAAATTTTACTTTATTTTTATAAAATATTATATGTATTTTATGAGAAATTTACTTTGGGCTATTTTTCAATAAAACTACATAAATCTCGATGATGCATCTCTCTATCAAGCAGTTGTTCGGCGAGTGGTAAACTTGAGAACCAGTTGTCTACATAGAGGCACCCACCTCAGTCAACTTTTACAATGCAAAAAATATTGTATTATGAAACCCATAAAAATTAAAAGATAAAATTATTTTTCATTATGATATAATATTATTAAAGCATGATTAATATTGCAATAATAAATTATAATAATAGTCAATATTATATAATAGTAATAATAAGCCGTCAAGTTTCACCGCTAACCTACCGGGTTGGTCTAGAGGTAGAGTCGTCGCCAAAATCAGCTGTTTAACAGCTGATTTTCGAAGACGAAGGTTCCTGGTTCAAATCCTAGTAAAGGTAGTTACTTTTATACGGATTTGAATACTTGACAGTGGCTGCCGGTGTACTTTGATGGTTGGGGTTCAATTAACCATACTCTCTCAGGAGTGGTCGACCTGGGTTAGTACAAGACTACACCTCATTTACAAGTCATACACATCGTCCTCATCTCATTGGGTCATGTGGTTGCTTATTGTTCTCAATTGAACAGATTGCAACGTACAAATATTAGGAATCAAAAAAAAAAAAAGTTTCACCGCCTCATTTTTGACTCGATCGGATTAATTAAATCACGAACCATGATTGGGGAAATGTTTTTTTTTTTAATAATAATAATTTTTTATTTCTGTACATAATTTCATTTACAAATATTAGTATTAATAACAGTTTAATTTATAATAATCTTAAAATATAATACAATAAAATTTTACAAAATAATAAAATATTATACAACACTTACCATATTTCTAAAAAATAAATATTACACCAATTTTTTTAACTTCTCAATATTTAACAAAAGACTTACTTCATGTGATTTTGAATTAAAATTAAAATTAATTTCACCCAGAAATATTAAAATCAATTTTTATATTTTCATAAAAAAACAAGTGTAGTTTTGTGAATAATTTTAATAAATTTATTTATTTATTTATTTACAATATATTTATTTAAATTTAAAATAACAAAATAACTTAATTTAAATTGAAATAATATTACTGTGACATTCTTTAGCCAACTTTTTTTAATAAAAACAATAAAAAATTTTACAATTTAAAATTTTTTAAATATTATTTTATTAAGTATCATGTAGGATCAGATGACCTTTACGCAGAGAGACATAGCTGACGTAACTGATATGTTGAGACATAACTACTGGACTTAAAGAAACAATTAATTTTTCAAAAAAATTTCCTTGAAATTATTTTCAGTACTAATATCGGAAAAGAAGACTCTGTCTGAGATAATAGAACAACTGAGTAACATGGTGAATGTCATAATGTCCTACAAGAACTTTTTAAGAACTCATTTCTAATAGCTCAGTGTTTATGTTTCAGTGCAAACGAGCATCCAATCCGTTTCACGATTCTATTAAAACACTATTACGTGAGAGACGGATCAGTCTCTTAAAAGTAAATTTTACAGATCTGGTGAGAGACATGTAAGTGTCTCATGGGAGTCAATCCCTAACATGTGTACGTTGCAATCTGTTCAATTTAAAAACAATACGTAACTCCATAATCCAATAAGATCAGGATGATGTGTATGACGTGTAAATGAAGTGCAGTCTTGTATAGACTCAGAGACTATGGTTAATTGAACCTCAACCATTAAAGTACACCGGTAACTACTGTCTACTATTCAAATTCAAATGTAACCTTTACTAGAATTCAAACCAATAAGTCACATTGTAACATTGAAATAATGCAAAAGTTTTAGTCCAAACACTTCGCAACATCATAGACTCGCATTGGTACATATCTAACAATAAAATACAAAGAAAACTTCCACAGTAGACGAAGAAATACAGACATTTTGCATCAGGTACAAAACATAACTTGAAAATCATCAGAATCCAGAAGCCATCAATCTGCTAGACAAGAGTGAAACACACAGACTACAACCTACAGATTTATTTGAATACGTCATTATTTTATTTATTCTATATCCGCGTCAAAAACAAAATAAAAAAATCTGGTGTGAAACACTCACACAACTTTCTCTTGCCAATGCAAATAATTAATAATAAACCAAACATTATTAATAAAATATTAGAAATAAACAAAAACTAACCTCAAAAACATAACCTTATTTTAATCATGAGTGAATGACGCAAAATGGAAATCGAACTCAATTTGGCTTAAGAAAAACGGAAAATCACACTTTCACGCTAAACTAGGCTCTGTAGAGAAAAATTCTCTAAATAAAAGTTGTAGATCTCTTAATTTTCTATAAATTTTATTATATACACTTTTGTCGTAAAGTGCATAACTAAGGCCGAAATCTTAAAAAAATCGATTTTTCACACGTTTTCGTGAGAAAAAAACAGAAAATCGCTAATTACCGCTAAACTAAGCGTTGTACAAAAAAATGTTTGAAATAAAAGTTGTAGAATTTTAAATTCTCTACAACTTTTATTATATACATTTTTGCGCTTAAATGCATATTAAAGCTGTAATCTTAAAAAACAATTTTTTTACATGAAAACAGCCTGACCAAGAATTTCAGCAAACATGGCGCCTACCCTATCTTGTAGAGAATAAAAAGTTGAGTAAACCAGGCGATTTAAAAAAAAAATCGTAGGACCAGTTTTTGAAAAAATCGCAAAAAAGTGAAAAATTATACGAATAAACTACTACTTCCGGTTGACCGATTTTGATGAAAATGTTCGTGTCGGGTCCGGTAGTGGTATGTAACTTAAGTTTCAAGTTCGTACGATGTTCCGTTCTTGAGATATTTTGTACGCACACACACACACACACACACAGACCAATCGCTAAAAACATGTTTTTTGGGTTCAGGGGGTCCGAAAACGTATAGATCCGGTGAAAACTCGATTTCGAAAAATCGACAGGAAAACAATACTTTCCTTCCTATCTATTCATATAGGCAAGAGAAAGTAAAAATTTATGGAGCGATACCAGGGGGTATTACTCACTCCTAATTCAGCTGTTAAACAGTGGACTCGCGGCGACGATTTTACAAATGGCAATATTTTTATTATTTGTCATCGGGAACTGTATACATTATTAACAATCACCCAATTTGATTGCTGCTTTTTGCTGTATTTTTGACGTGAATTCGGCATAGGTTTGAACAGTAGAATTTGTTCACGTATATCTGTCAGCTAGTCACCGTACAAAGTCGCTTGCCCAACTGGTGTTACTTAACCCTAGAGCCGGCAATCGTCGATTTTGAGACGATGTTACCGTTTCTTGAATCGGTCGCGTCGCAAAATCGGATTTGCTTCTTAGCATTGCAATGTTGTCGTTTTAAATTCATCTACAGACAGCGTTGCTGTTTTGTGCAATAGTTTAGTAATGTATACAGTAAATTTTTACGTGTAATACAATAGTTTTTCTTGCATAATCTGCCTGTGCTTCTCTGTTGAAACAACGCTATCCTACTGCTAAATTTGGTTATTTCTTGGTTTACATGATGTGTTTTTGTATATATTTTCTTCAGTTTTGAACATAGAATCGTTTTTTTTTTTTTTTTAAATAAATATTATAAAGTAACGATTTGTATGTAATGAATTTTGAAAGGAAAGCATAAAAAAGTTTTAAACAGTATTGTCATCTGAAATTTTAGAAAAATATTTGTTTAAAAATTATTTTCAAATAGTTTCAACATCTCTAACTCAGATTAACATTTCAATTATGTAATTATTATATTTTTCTAAGTTTTCTTGTTATTTTAATACGTCACGTGATAAGATTTGTGATTTATAGCAAATTTTTAAAGATTTTATTACGGTTCGCTGACCTATTTGCTATAAATTCTCTGCCGGTTTGAAAAATGTTATTGCCGGCTATAGGGTTAACCAGACCCTGTGGTGAATGAAGTGAAGGTGTCATTTGCAGGGTGGAAAATATGTGCTTTTCAAAGGGTCCGGCATGCTGGTAAGTGTACTTTTCCATTCAGTGAGGAAGGCAATGGTAAACCACCTCACTCCTCGTTTTACTTAGTAAAACCTCTACAGGTTCAAACCAGCCTTTCGGCTGATGATCTAAACAACAACAACAACAGGGTTAACAAATAATAGCGACTTTCTACCAGCTGACTGACTGGGCTGGCTAGTAAGCCAAATTGCGATCATAATTACAAATTGGTTGAAATTTTTTCATGATTGCAATGCTTTCTAATTCTACACTATTGAGTTAAGATATAGTGAAGATTCTTTCATTAATTTCCTAGTAATGTTATTTATTTGATTCGTGTACGGTATGTGCGATTGTTTCGTGGATTAGTGCCAGACTATTCGTGTTAATCAAATTGGTCATTTGCGTTTCGTGAATGAAATATTTTCATGAACAATACTCGATTGTAAAATAGTTATTCCTGTTATTTTTACTCATTTAATTCATAGTATTTCAATTAGAAGTTTTTAAACTATTTGTGTACTAGTCTTTCATTGAAAAGTTTTGAACCATTGTTTTATTAATAACTTCCCTTTTTGTCGTTGTTTAGGTCAACAGCCGAAAGGCTGGTTTGAACCTCTAGAGGTTTTACTTAGTAAAACGAGGAGTGAGGTGGTTTACCATTGCCTTCCTCACTGAGTGGAAAAGTACGCTTATCAGCATGCCGGGCCCTCTGAAAAGCACATATTTCCCACTCTGCAAATGACACTTTCACTTCATTCACCACAGGGTCTGGCTGTATAATGAAATCCATTACTTTCAGAGGAGTTAACTCTGATTAGTGTCTTTTACACCTCTACCTCTTCTGTTCTTAAATGATTCAGTCATTTAATTGGCTGACCAAGTGATAAGAAACAGGACTATTTATTTTAGCCCTGCAACGAACAGACTGAGTGTAAATAATTTGACACTCCACCTGTCTATTATGGGCAGAACTTCCCTTATCATTCCTAAATCAGATTTACTATAAATGTTATTCATAAGTACAGTAAAACCTCAATTATCCGAGACCCGCTTAACCGAAACGGACCCGAAAAACCTTTTTTTACTTTACATTGTCCTGTATGATTATATTAGGAGGGAAAATTTTGTTTAAATGTCGATTTTTCACCGGATATACATGTTTTCAGGTCCCCTGAACCCAAAAAACATGTTTTGCGCAATTTGTCTGTGAGTGAGTGTATGTGTGTGGATAAAATATTTTAAGAACGGATTATCGTATGATATTGATAAGTTAAGTACCACTAGGGAACCCGACAAGAAAATTTTCATCAGAAAACGGTCAACCGGAAGTAGTAATTTATTCGTGTAATTTTTCACTTTTTTCCGATTTGCTCAAAAACGGTTCTTACGATTTTTTAAAATGGTCTAATTTGCTAGGTTTTTATGCTGTACTAGGTCGGGTAAGCACCATGTCTGCTGAAATTTGTGAGGGCTGTGGTCTCCTAGTCTTTTTAAGATTGCGGCCTTAGGATGCATTTTACGACAAAAATTTATAGCTACTACCTATAATTAAAGTTATAGGTTATTTAAAAAATCTACAACTTTTATTTCAAGAATTTTTATCTAGCGTTATTTTTGTTTTTTATTGTTCAGCGTTAATTAGTGATTTTCCGTCTTTTTAAGTTCTACAGAGGTTAATTTTCATTTTGCGTTATTCATTCATGATAAAACTTTGGTTTGTTTTCATTTTACATTGTTTACTAATAATAATTAAACATAGGTTATTTGTTTTTAATTTACATCGGTAAGATAAAGTCCTGTGAGTGTTTTACACCCTATTTTTAATTTTCTATAACTTTGATTATATTAGGTTTGATATAACTTATTACTGTTTGCGCGTAATGAGCAAGTAAAGTGTTAAATTATTTTCATTCGATCTGATAGTTTTAGGGCTATAAAAAATAGTTCTGTTTCTTATCACAAAGTCAGCCAATTATATGACTGAACTATTCAAGAACAGAAAAAGTAGAGGTGTAAAAAAAACTATTATGCTTTTCGTGGTTGATGAGCTCTGCTGTTCCATGTGTTTAGACCAGTCAGAACGTTTGCCAGCGTTGTCAGATTGTACAAATGTTTCAGCCTGATAAACATTACGCGCACATGCGTAAGAGCTGCATTAGTTCACTCGTGTCTTGTATCTCGTACTAAACACATCGATTATAGAGCGCGTTAACATGCAATAATTTATAATATAATCAGCTGATTGTATATTCATAGTTTATGATTGTTATTGAAAGACCAAAACAATGGCTGACGAAATATATAACAGAGCTACAAGAGCAAGTATTGGCAAGTGATTGGCTAGCTATAAAGTGGGTAGGGGCAATGCGTACGTTCAGAGCTCATCAGCCCTGAAAAATAATATAGTCAGTGTTATCTGCTCTGAGAGTAATGAATTTCATTATACAGCCAGACCGTGCGGTGAATGAAGTGAAGGTGTCATTTGCAGGGTGAAAAGTAGGGGTAAAGTCAACTGGACGAGGCCATCTACCTGAGGGACCGGAGGTTTAAGGAAATCGGCGTTTTATTAGTGTAGAAAGGGTCGCCTATTGTATTTTATTACTGGTGAAAGGGTCGCCTGTTGTTATGATGCGATGGACTCGTCTAGTTGCCTAAAGGCACTTTTACAGTTAACTTATTTTAAATCTATGCCATGCAAATGAACATGCAAAGATCTGTGGCCGCTTTTGGTAAATGAGGAGGTTATTGTGAAAAAAACTAATAATTTTCCATATTATCTAAAGCGGCTGCATGAATAGTGAAAACGAAGAACTCAAGAAATAAAATCTCTCTTGTTGCACTACTGCACTATTTATATTTTTACTTTTTAAGTTTTATTTGTTAATTTAAAATACATTATAATTATGTTATATAAAATTTATGCACATTAAAGTACATTATCTTTGCATGGCATAGGTTTAAAATAGGTTAACTGTCAAAGTGCCTTTAAGCAACTAGACGAGTCCATTATTGCATCATAACAACAGGCGACCCTTTCTACACTAATAAAACACCGATTTCCTTAAACCTCTGGTCCCTCAGGTAGATGGCCTCGTCCAGTTTACTTTACCCGAAAGTAGATACTTTTCAGAGGGCCTGGCATGCTGATAAGTATACTTTTCAACTCGGTGAGGAAGGCTTTGTTAAAACACCTTACTCCTCTTTTTACTTAGTAAAACCTCTATACTATTGTTCAAGGCTGATGAGCTCTGAACGTACGCATTGCCCCCTACCCACTTTATAGTTACCCAATGACTTGCCAGCAACGTTGCCAATACTTGCTCTTTTAGTTCTGTTATATATATCGTCAGCCATTTTTTCGGTTTAACCCACCGGGTTGGTCTAGAGGTAAAATTCGTCGCCAAAATCAGCTGTTTAACAGCTGATTTTCGGAGACAAAGGTTCCTGGTTCAAATCCTAGTAAAGGTAGTTACTTTTATACGGATTTGAATACTAGACTGCTGATACCGGTGTACTTTGATGGTTGGGGTTCAATTAACCATACTCTCTCAGAAATGGTCGACCTGAGTCTGTACAAGACTACACCTCATTTACACGTCACACACATCATCCTCATCTCATTGGACCACGGGGTTGCTTATTGTTCTGAATTGAACAGATTGCAACGTACACACATTAGGGATCACAAAAAAAATTTCGGTTTTTCAATAACAATATAACCTACGATCATACAAGCAGCTGATTGTATTATAATGTATTGCATGTTAACGCGCTCGATACAATCGATGTGTTCAGTACGAGATGCAAGACACGAGTGAACTACTTCGGCTCTTATACGCATACGTGCATAATGTTTGTCAGGTACAATCTGACAACGCTGGCAAAAATTCTGATTGGTCTAAACGCATGGAACAACAGAGCTTATCAACCGTGAAAAACATATTAGAGGTTCAAACCAGCCTTTTGGCTGATGACCTAAACAATAACAACATTCTGATGGAAATGAAAAGTTAATTTATATTAAACATTGTACTGTTTGTTGATCATGGGTAAGTTAATGCGATCACCCGAATCATTTTTATGAACGTCTGAGTAATTAATTGTTGGAAAATGTAAAACTTTACTAGTTTAAGTTGTAAATTTCCATTGAAATTTACATGTGGTTGGTGCAGTGGCGGTCCTAGCGGGTGGCCCACCCATTTTTAATATGACTTGACTGAAATAATAAAACAACGAGGATTTTTATTCACAACAAGATGGAAAACAATAATGGTTAAGATATTTACGTATCGCAAATGAGACGATTAAACCTTATCTATGGCAGGGCAAAGACTTAGTAACCTGGCGATTGTATCAATAGAAAGAGAGTTAAGTTTTCCTTTAACGTCGGATCCAGATCCAGTTGTGGACGAGTTTGCAGCTCAAAAAGGAAGACGGCTACAGTTCAGTTGGTTTTAAAGTAAACAATAATCGAGAGTTGACAAGTTTATGTGTTATTATTTCTTCATAATTTTGACCAACATAATGAATTTGGACTTGATTTTTATATTTTCAAACTGTTTTTGTAACTCATGTACTGTATTTAAAGTGTTCAATTTAGTAAATTTCTTATAAAAATTACAAGGTTCTGTTTGTTTATTCAATACTAATCCTGAAATAAAGAGAGAATGTACTTAATCGGTTATCTAAATGTATTCAATTTATAAAATCATAGACAAATATATACATATATGTATATATGTTTTACATAGGTAAAAATAATGTATATTACACATAAACAACTACTTTTTAACTTAAAATATTAACATATAAATATATAAGTGGGTCCACCCAGAAAAAAATTTCTGTGGCCGCCACTGGGTTGGTGATGATTGTAATAGATAATTGGTTCAGCAGCATTTTGCACTTGAATTCGTTCGGGAAACAAAACAATGGAGCAGTTATCTTGTTGGTTTCAATTCCGTGTTGTTGGTACAATCATTGTTTATTTGTAGCCCCTTTCAAAGCAGCGGTGGAGGTTCTTGTCGTATCGTCGACATTATTGTTCTAGTATCCAGCCAGGCTCTCTGTACTTTAACTTGATTCTCTTGTACTTTGCAAATCTCATCTGCATATTGTTTGTTTCGTCTGTATTTGTATTTATCTGATGTAATACACTGTGCATACCTATGAGTACATATTTATATAATCTTTATCATCATCATTACTCTATATTATGTACAGTATTACTTTATTTTGTTTTTATGAGAAGAAACAATTTTTTCTCATCTGCAAAAGATGAAATCCCCGTATTAACAAATAGTAACAATTTAATAAAAATTATTTCGCCGGAAAAATAAAATCGTTGAACGTAGGTATTTATTCATTAAAATCTAGTCTGAAACATTCACATGGTTTTTCTTTACCCATGTATTTAATAGAAAATTTTTATTTTTGTTATTCCTAATTTATGTACGTTGCAATCTGTTCAATTTAGAATTATAAGCAATCCCATGGCCCAATGACATGAGGATGGTATGTATGATGTGATGAGATATAATCTTGTACAGATCCAGATCGACCATTCCTGGGAGAGTATGGTTAATTGAACCCCAACCATCAAAGTTGGCCAACCATCAAAAGTAACTACAGTAGTTTCAAATTATGCAGATAGTAACTTTTATCCCTGGGGAATATTTTAGATTTTTTTAAAAAATATCCCTGTTTGAAATTAAAAATTTCCCTCTACAATTGTTTTCATTGTTGTTATTACAAGTTTAAATTGTGCATTATTTAAAATTTAAGTTGTATTGTTAATTTTTCGGTCATTATAAAGTATATTTATAAATATTTATTCAATAATAAAGTTTTCAGAACGATTTAATATTTTACAATGGTAACTACAAATTCTTGTTATACACGGTTTACATTTTTTTTAGCTTTTATTTGTTATCGGAAACTGTACTTTAATGACAACCAGCCAATTTTATCGCTGCTTTTCGCAAAGTCGCTTGCCCAACTAGTGTTACTTAACAAATAATAGCGACTTTTTACCAGCTTGACTGACTGGGCTGGCCCGAAGTCTGTATAAATAAATCAATTTATTTGGTTATAAATTTAAAACTTTAACCATATGATATGGCAATTTACAAAATTATGAAAAAAATTCCCTCTAGAGGTAACAAATGCGGTATAATAATAATAATAAAAAATTTCTTTTTTTAACCTCTTCAAATTATCCCTTTTTAAACTATACTGTCTCGTTAAATTGAACCTACTGTACCTTTACTTGGATTTGAACCAGGAACCTTCGTCTCCGAAAAGCAGCTGTTAAACAACTGACTCGCGGCGACGACTTTACCTCTAGACCAACCCGGTGAGTAGGCCTAATAAAAAATATAACGTAATTTTAATCATGAGTGAATGACGCAAAATGAAAATCAACCTCTGTTACATTTTTATTTTGAAAAGAAAAATGGACAATCATTAATTGAACTGTAGAAAACATTGCTTGTAATAAAAGTTGTAAATTTTTTAATATCCTACATCTTTGATTATACACACTTTTGTCGTGAAATGCGTAGTACGCATTTACTTAGGACCCGGAATAAGGACCTCTTACTTTTACACAAGGCCTCAAAAACTTTATACCAAAGGCATTTCTGTTATTTAGCGCCCAAACTGGTCAAGCTGCTCCCCCTATAAATTAATAATATGCCGGATATCACAAGGTATAAAAAAAGCAGTAACCATTTGGCTATTGGAAGTAGGGAGAGACGCTATAGAAAAAATTGTTACTCCAGGAAACATATAGTTTTGTGAGCTCGGCTACCGGTTTCAATTTTAGTTTTCTATTTTAAATAAATTCTTTTGTCTTGCATATTATATTGTTTGTTTTGTTTTTCATTTGTACATATATATACCAGCATAAACTATTATTACTTTCTCTTGCCTATATGAATATATAGGAAGGAAAGTATTGTTTTCATGTCGATTTTTCGAAATCGAGTTTTCACCGGATCTATACGTTTTCAGACCCCCTGAACCCAAAAAACATGTTTTTAGCGATTGGTCTGTGTGTGTGTATACAAAATATCTCAAGAACGGAACATTGTACGAACTTGAAACTTGAAACTTAGGTTACATACCACTACCGGACCCGACACGAACATTTTCATCAAAATCGGTCAACCGGAAGTTTAGTGGAAGTTTATTCGTATAATTTTTCACTTTTTTGCGATTTTCTCAAAAACTGGTCCTACGATTTTTTCTAAAATCGCCTCATTTACTATTTTTTATTCTCTAAAAGATAGGGTTAGGCGCCATGTTTGCTGAAATGCTTGGTAAGAGTGTTTTTACGTAAAAAAAGTGTTTTTTTAAGATTACGGCTTTAATATTAATTTTAGAGCAAAAATGTATATAATAAAAGGTTTAGAGAATTTAAAAACCTACAACTTTTATTTCTAGCAATTTTTTGTATAACGCTTAGTTTAGCGGTAATTAGCGATTTTCTGTTTTTTCTCACGAAAACGTGTGAAAAATCGATTTTTTAAAGATTTCGGCCTTAGTATGCACTTTACGACAAAAGTGTATATAATAAAATTTATAGAAAATTAACAGATCTACAACTTTTTTTTAGAAAATATTTCTCTACAGAGCCTAGTTTAGCGTGAAAGTGTGATTTTCCGTTTTTTTAAGCCAAATTGAGTTCGATTTTCATTTTGCGTCATTCACTCATGATTAAAATAAGGTTATGTTTTTGAGGTTAGTTTTTGTTTATTTCTAATATTTTATTAATAATGTTAGGTTTATTATTAATTATTTGCATTGGCAAGAGAAAGTTGTGTGAGTGTTTCACACCAGATTTTTTTTTTTTAATGAAAATGTCTTATTAGTTTAATTAGTTTTTAAGTAGCTAACATGTAGTTGTAATTACTAACACACTAATAGATTACCGTAGTACAATAGTTGTAGTAGTATAATGGACAAAGAAGCACTGAATTGATCTACTCTTGAACATGGAAAACCATAGTTGGGTGGATTAATTTCCCCACCGCGAATTAAAATAAATTGTTTTTAGATTATCAAAGTATAATTAAGGAAATTAACATTAATTTTGTATTGATATTTTTTTGTAAGCAATGGGAAATAAAATAAATAAATAAATATAATTGGCTGACCATGTGATAAGAAACAGAACTATTTTTTGTAGCCCTGAAACTAGCAGATCTGCTGCAAATAATTTCACACTCCACCTCTCTGTTTTAGGCAATTAAGCGTAATAAATAATTGTTGTTGTTGTTTAGGTCAACAGCCGATAGGCTGGCTTGAACCTCTAGAGGTTTTACTAAGTAAAAACGAGGAGTAAGGTGGTTTACCATTGTCTTCCTCACTGAGTTGTAAGAGTATGCTTATCAGCATGCCGGGCCCTCCGAAAAGCACTCACTTCCTCCCTGCAAATGACACCTTCACTTCATTCACCACAGGGTCTGGCTGCATAGTGAAATTCATTACTCTCAGAGGAGATAACTCTGACTAGTGTCTTTTACACCTCTACCTCTTCTGTTCTAAAATAGTTTAGTCATACAAGTGGCTAACTATGTGATAAGAAACAGAACTATTTCTTTTAGCCCTGGGCCAAACAGATAGAGTGCAATTAAAATAACACTCCACCTGCCCGTTTTGGGCATAATAAATAATTGTGATTTATAATTGTGTGAATAAATAACTGCGAAAAGTTTTAAAAAAAGTTTGTGTATTATTTATTATAACTAAAACCCCAAACGATCCTTACCTTAAGTTTTGCAATACGTAAAAGGAAGATTAAAGTAGTAAAATATATTTTAAAAACGTATTTGCCGGTAATTCATAAATTAGTAGAGATAAGAGTAGGAGATAGTAAAAACAAAAATCTGGTGTGAAACACTCACACAACTGTCTCTTGCCAATGCAAATAATTAGCAATAAACCTAATATTAGTAATAAAACGTTAGAAATAAACAAATAAACTAACCTCAATAAACATAACCTAATTTTAATCATGAGTGAGAGACGCAAAATGAAAATTAACCTTAAATTGGCTTTGAAATACGGAAAATCACTCTTTCACACTAAATTACTCTCTGTAGAGAAAAATGTTGTAAATAAAAGTTGTAGATCTTTTAATTCTCTATAAATTTGACTATAGGCTATACACTTTTGTCGTAAAATGCATACTAAGGACGAAATCTTAAACAAATTGATTTTTCACACGTTGTTGTGAGAAAAAACAGAAAATCGCTAATTACCGCTAAACTAAGCGTTATACAAAAAAATGTTTGAAATTAAAGTTGTAGAATTTTAAATTCTCTACATTGTTTATTATATAAATTTTTGCGCTATAAACATATTAAAGCCGTAATCTTAAAAAAACACTTTTTGTACGTAAAAACACCCTCACCAAGAATTTCAGCAATCATGGCGCCTACCCTATCTTGTAGAGAATAAAAAATTGAGTAAATGAGGCGATTTTTAAAAAATTCGTAGGACCAGTTTTTGAGAAAATCGCAAAAAGTGAAAAATTATATAAATAAACTAGGTACAACTTCCGGTTGACCGATTTTGATGAAAATGTTCGTGTCGGGTCCGGTAGTGGTATGTAACTTAAGTTTCAAGGTTCAAGTTTGTACGATGTTCCGTTCTTGAGATATTTTGTACACACACACACACACACACACACACACACACACACAGATCAATCGCTAAAAACATGTTTTTTTGGTTCAGGGGTCTGAAAACGTGTAGATACGGTGAAAACTCGATTTCGAAAAATCGACATGAAAACAATACTTTCCTTCCTATATATGTATTCATATAGGCAAGAGAAAGTAAAAAATAGAGAATTGAAAAATTTCAAAAAATATTGGAATTTTGTTTATTTCGTTTTACGAATTTACATAATTGTATCCTTTTACTCTAATTACATTACAACATACTCTGTTCAAACAAACTCATAAAATATTTGAATACTCTAATTAGTAAAGTATTTTGTATTGTATTGTAATTTACATAAAATAATGTAATAGAATTCAGTTGATCATTTTATCATCTCGGGTTATTTAAACATTGCGAATACTAATTTTAAAAGTTAGTGTATTACTGTATTATACACAGCACTATTATAAAAACTGTAACACTGGGATGCATTTGTAAATTAAATTTAGAGGAAATTCTTGCCGTTTGTGCCAACATTTGTATGTTTTCTCTTGGGTCATTTGTGTGAGATTACTACACAATAACTGTTGTATTCATGTACTCTTGTAAAAAGTTTGTACGTGTTTAATTCTATTGTTAACGGTCAGATTAAAACAACTTTAAAAATCTATTGTGAAACATTTACACGATTTTCTTATGCCAATGTAAATAATAAAACATATAACTTATGTTTAATCGTTGTTGTTTAGGTCAACAGCCAAAAGGCTGGTTTGAACCTCTAGAGGTTTTACTTAGTAAAACGAGGAGTGAGGTGGTTTACCATTGCCTTCCTCACTGAGTGGGAAAGTACGCTTATCAGCATGCCGGGCCCTCTGAAAAGCACATATTTTCCACTCTGTAAATGACACCTTCACTTCATTCACCACAGGGTCTGGCTGTACAATGAAATTCATTACTTTCAGAGGAGATAACTGTGATTAGTGTCTTTTACACGTCTACCTCTTCTGTTCTTAAATGATTCAGTCATTTAATTGGCTGACCATGTGACAAGAAACAGAACTATTTATTTTAGGCCTGCAATTAACAGATTTAGTGTAAATAATTTGACACTCCACCTGTCTGTTATGGGCAGGTTTAATCGTTAGTAAACAATATGAAATGATAAACCTAACCTATATTAATCATCAGTGAATAATAAAAAATGAAAATCAACCTATGTTCAACTTGAAGTATGGAAAATCACTGATTGACGCTAAACTAGGCCCTGTAGAAGAAAATGTTTATAACTTTTATTATAAATAAAAGTTATTTTTGTTGTAAATTACATACTAAGGCCGCAATCTTATAAAGAAAAATTGTTTTTTGTCGATTTTTTGATGAGAAAAATACAGAAAATAACTAATTTACGCTAAACTAAGCGTTGTAAACAAAAATGTTTGAAATAAAAGTTGTAGGGTTTTAATGTTCTACAACTTGGATTATATACCCTACACTTTTGGCCTAAAGTAGGCTTTATATTTTGGCTGCAATCTTGAGAAAAAGGTTTTACCACGATAGCATAGCCTCTCCAAGAATTTCAGCAGACATGGCGCTTACCCCTCATCTTGTAGAGAACAAAAAGTTGTAAATGAAGCGATTATTAAAAACATGTTGAAGCTGTTTCGTGAGAAAATTGCGAAAAATGTAAAATTACACAAATAAACTACTAATTCTGGTTGACCGATTTTGATGGATATGTCATCGTCGGGTCTTGGTAGTGGTACCTAACTTAAGTACCAAAGTACCAAGTTTCAATTTTGTACTATATTCGGTTCTTGAGATATTTTTTACCCGCAACCGCACACACGCGCGCGCGCGCGCGCGCGCACACACACACACACACACACACACACACACACACATCAATCGCTAAAAACAGTTTTTGGGTTCAGGGACCTGAAAATGTGTAGCCCGTCTGGTAAAAAGTAAATACCGAAAAATCGACATGATAACAATACTTTCCTTTACTATACAGTATATTATTCCATACAGGGCAAGAGAAGGTAAAAATGATAAGCTATCGAAAATGTAAATTTGATTTATAATCATCTTGCATTCTGATTTTCCGTTTATTTTTGATACAAATTAAAAGTAAGCAGCAAGGATTGTCTAATGAAATTAGTGGTTGATCAATTTTAAATTATAATTTATTATTACAATTGTTTGCATTTTAATTAAGGTTAGTTACATTAGGTACAAATATAAACAGATGGGGTAAAATAATTTTCTGCCCTCTTGGGGGGCGTATTGTTTGGTTTTGTTTGTAATCTGATGAAGTTTCAAGACGCAGTACGGAAGTGATATTTGGTTACATTAAATGAATTAAGAGGGGAAAAGGGTTAAATAGAAATTAAGGGTAGTATAACCAACTGTAGTAAGAAATTCCGTTGGGCTTAATTAAGGCTGTGGTTTCTCAATGGACCTTTCACTTTCAGCCATTGACCTTTATTTCTTTAGTTACTCTTTACTTACCGAATAGCTACTTTATAAAGTAAAAATCTTTTGTTTTAGATTCTAACTTCGAAATATCTTTTCTTTGTTATTATTAAGATATACTTCGAACATCTACATCGAACATTACGGATCAAATAATTTAATTATTTTAACAAATTTGTAATTGTTCTTTTGCTTTCCGTTCGTAAATACGTTGTTGTTGTTTAGGTCATCAGCTGAAAGGGTGGTTTGAATCTCTAGAGGCTTTTCTAAGTAAAATGAGGAGTGAGGTGGTTTACCATTGCCTTACTAAGTTGAAAAGTATACTTATCAGTATGCCAGGCTCTTTGAAAATTATGGGTTCGAATCCCATTCAGGCACGGCATATTTTCATACGTTACAAAAAAATCATTTCATCCTTCACCGTCTGCATTAGCAGTAATTGCAGAACAGTCGGACGTTAAAAAAAAAATCTGAAAATTATCTACTTTCCACCCTGCAAATGACACCTTCACTTCATTCACCACTGGCTGTACAATGAAATTCATTGCTCTCAGAGGAGAAAACTCTGATTAGTTTCATTTACACTTCTACTTCTTCTGTTCTTAACTGATTCAGTCATATAATTGGCTGAACTTATGATAAGAAACAGAACTATTTTTTATAGCCCTGGGACTAGCAGATAAAGAACTTATGTTTAATCACGAGTAAACAATGAAAAATGAAAATCAACCTCGATTGGACTTCTATATATAATATTTTTTGATATTTTGATGAGAAAATTACGGAAAATCACTATTTGACGCTAAACTAAGCGCTGTTTGCTAAGACCACAATCTTAAAAAATCGATTTTTTTTACAGATTTCAACGAGTCAGATTTCAACGAAATCACTAGTTCACGCTAAACTAAGCGTTGTAGAAAAATGTTAGAAAAAAAATTTCAGGGTTTTATTAATTATCTTCTACTTAGATCACATATACCTTTTTGTTTTAGAATGCGTATTTAGGCCGCAATTTTTAAACACCATTTTTTTACCACGAGTGCACAGCTCCCCACGAATTTCACCAGACGTGACGCTTAGGCTACTTTGTATTTTCGAGCACAAAAAATGTAGTATAAATGAGACGATTTTTTAAAAGAATGGTATGAGCCGTTTCTGAGAAAATTACAAAACTGTGAAAAATTACACGAATTAATCACTACTTCTGGTTAACCGATTTTGATGAAAATGTTTGTGTCGGGTCCCCTTTTCGTGGTACTTAACTTAAATTCAAAGTTTCAACTAGGTATGCTATTCCGTTCTTGAGATATTATACGCACGCGCACACGGAACAATCGGTAAATATGTTCTTTGGGTTCAGGGGTTCTGAATACATGTATTTCTGGTGATAAATTCTTCCATGATTAAAATTTGATTATTTAATTTTGTGTATTGTTTACTATGATTAAACATAGGTTATATTTTTCATTATTACGTTTGCTATAGAACCTTTTTTTATTTTTTCGTTTTACGTCCGACTGTCACACAATTACTGCTAATGCAGACGGTCAGAAGGCCGAGAGATGAAGATGAGTGATGAAAAAATGCCAGACCTGACCGGGAATCGAACCCGTAACCCCGGGGTAGATACCAGTTGGAGTAATCACTACGCCAACGGGATGGCCAAGAGAACGTCATGTGAGTGTTTCACACCAGATTTTTGTCGTAATGCACAAAAGTATTACAGAATAAGTAAATTAAACACTATTTTTGAGTGCGAAACGAGCAGGGCTGCTAGTTCTTTATAAAAATGATGATGATGATTACCACTAAAGAATAAGTTTTAGCGATAATTTATGCCGCTTTAATTTATCTCTAATTTATTTGTAACGCTGTAAAATAATAATGATTTAGGTCACTGGTTTTAGAGCACAGTAAGTATGATACCTTAATAACCACTTTAATTATTCTGTTTTTCATCCAGGTAAATAATGTAAAGATAAACGAACTTCCTTAGTCAAAATTTACTTTACTCAAATGATGTTTTGTCAAATATTTTTTTTGTATTCTTTAACTGTGAAAGAGGTTTCTTTAATGTAATTATTCCGTTTAAATGTAATTTTGTTTTTTTAACTTTTAATTATTTATTAGTAAGTTATATTTACTCAAATCATTGTCTTTATTAAAGGATTATTAGTTTTTCCAGGCGGAAAAGTAAAGTAGTAGATTTAAAAAACAGTTTTTCCATCATATTCGTATTCTGGTTAACGTCTGTAAACGGTCACACCATTTCACGTAAAGTGCAATGTTTTTTTTGCCTTTTATTGGAAATGAATAATCGTTGATGTGAAATCAAAAAATAAATCATAAAGAAAAAAAACCCTTTCATGAGACAACGTGTCTCATGGTGGTTGGAATTTTTAAATAGGCTTACCTTTGACTTCTGACAAAAACCATTAGTGATTTCTGTATCTACTCTTTCAGAGGAATCGAATGACACTATTTTTGTTTCCAAATTCCGACTTGGATTTCTTCAGTTACGGTTTTGGGTCATTTCCGGTCTAAACCGGAACTTTAGACCCAATCCAGAGCCACTAACTTTTTATGCAGATTACGAATCCGTTTCTAGCTACCTCTTGTAGTTTCTGACTTTGATTTTTGACTTCCGGTCGAAACCGGAACTTCAAACCCAATCCAGCCTCACTACCTTTTTGGGTCGATTACGAATTCGAAAATTATTTTTTGTTATCTCTTGTAGTTTCTGAAATCTGGTTGTAACGGAGGGACAAAGGAAAAATTATAGTTGACAATATTTTGAAAATTGCTACCAAAAAGGTTTTATGTCGAAGCCTGTCATTGAAGACAAGCTTCAATTCATTTTACTTTCTCTTGCCCTAATTAAATATATAGGGGAGGAAAATATTGTTTTCATGTCGATTTTTTGAAATCGAGTTTTCGCCGGAAATAGACGTTAAGTAGAAATACACCGGAAATACCCGTAGAGCAGCCTTCCTGTTCATTCTAAGACATTCACTCAAATTATCTCATTTATGTATCGTATGAACCTATTATAGGGATTTTGAGTGTGTAACCGTCAAATAATAATAGATCCCAGAAAAACAAATTATGCTGCTAGGAACGCTGGAAAAATAAAGACAAGAAAACAAATAGTATAATTTTTCAGCAGCAATTTCTCTACCTTAAGGGGCGATTAGTTAACGCATTCCCATCCTATGTACACTGTAATATAGTCTATCACCGCATCTGTTGAAACATTAACAGAAATATCATATCCTACTAATCTACGACCAAGAACTTGAGAACTTTTTCCAAGTGTTAAAATAACTGTTTTCTGGTTAGTTTTACTTTCTCTTGCCTATATGAATATATAGGAAGGAAAGTATTGTTTTCATGTCGATTTTTCAAAATCGAGTTTTCACCGGATCTATACGTTTTCGGACCCCCTGAACCCAAAAAAACATGTTTTTAGCGATTGGTCTGCGTCTGTATGTATGTGTGTGTGTGTGTGTGTGTCGTATACAAAATATCTCAAGAACGGAACATCGTACGAACTTGAAACTTGAAACTTAAGTTACATACCACTACCGGACCCGACACGAACATTTTCATCAAAATCGGTCAACCGGAAGTAGTAGTTTATTCGTATAATTTTTCACTTTTGTGCGATTTTCTCAAAAACTGGTCCTACAATTTTTTTTAAAATCGCCTCATTTACTCAATTTTTTATTGTCTAAAAGATAGGGTAGGCGCCTTGTTTGCTGAAATTCTTGGTGAGGGTGTTTTTACGTAAAAAAGTGTTTTTTTAAGATTACGGCTTTAATATTAATTTTAGAGCAAAAATGTATACAATAAAGGTTGTAGAGAATTTAAAAACCTACAGTTTTTATTTCAAGCATTTTTTTGTATAACGCTTAGTTTAGCGGTAATTAGCGATTTTCTGTTTTTTCTCACGAAAACGTGTGAAAAATCGATTTTTTTAAGATTTCGGCCTTAGTATGCACTTTACGACAAAAGTGTATATAATAAAATTTATAGAAAATTAAGAGATCTACAACTTTTATTTAGAGAATTTTTCTCTACAGAGCCTAGTTTAGCGTGAAAGTGTGATTTTCCGTTATTTTTAAGCCAAATTGAGTTCGATTTTCATTTTGCGTCATTCACTCATGATTTAAATAAAGTTATGTTTTTGAGGTTAGTTTTTGTTTATTTCTAATATTTTATTAATAATATTGGGTTTATTATTAATTATTTGCATTGGCAAGAGAAAGTTGTGTGAGTGTTTCACACCAGATGTTTTACTTTTATTTTATGAGATAGTTTGTATGCTCATTTATTGAAATTATTTCCTTTAAATAAAAATATTCAAATTTTATTAGTTTTATTTTAATTAGTCATCTATTTTAAGTAGTTTTAGGAAATAACTATTTTTTTAAATTCTTCTTCGTATTACAAATGTACATAATCTTAAGGTAATTTTTATTGTTATTAAAATTATTATTAGTATTGGTATTTATGTAAATTTAATGGTATTTATCATTTTATATTTAATGTTTTTTTTATTTCAAAAATTTTTTTAACGTAATTGTACCGTTTTTAGATTTTGTACGGCCTAATACAGTAGTAGTTATTAGAGTATTTTTGAATACATTACAAAACAACAACAATACAACATTACAAAATCGTATCTCCATAATAAAATACAATAAAATTATCATGTGATGTCACCAGCTGATCCTTAGCACCACGTCGCTTTGCTGAATCATATGACTTATTTTATGATAAATCTTTATTTGAATCACATCAGCTGGTTTAAAAGCACCAGATTATTTAACCTCATAAAAGTCTTAATGTATGACATAAACATTATTTCCAACCCTTCAGGGTTAACTTTTTAAGGGTTTCAATAGCCTAAAACCTGCACCGGCATCATAGTTACAACATAAAAAAGCTGCATGAAAATTGGTTCAGTAATTTAGGAGATAAAGGGGAACATACACTCGCACACATATATCGAATTTTTTTATATATATATATACATATACACACATATATCGAATTTTTTATATATATATATATATATATATATATATATATATATATATATATATATATATATATATATATATATATATAAACATATACATGTACTTTTTTGGAATTGGTGAGTTTGGATTATGATCTACTCATCTGTAAGATTTGTTAAATGTATTTTTAAAAGTAATTTTTTTTTTTGTAAAATGTCTTGGAACGTTCAATTTTTTAAAAAATTAAGATAATAATGATTCCAGCACATCTTTTGTCCTCGATTACAAGAGCTAATTTTCTGAATAGATAATAATATTTTGGAATTTCTAAAAAGAAATATTTAATTGAGGCACGTAATTAAACTTTTTCTCTACGCTTTGGATCATGTTTAGTATGTAGTTTATAAGCTTATTCTTGGTATGCTATAGTAATAAAAATAGGCTTCAGTGAAACGGTATCAATATTATTTAATATAAAAGCCTAGTAAGGTGTGCATCATTGTTGTGCTAGTTACATGTCTCCATCATGTCAAAGTACAGTTAAATAACACCACAACCTATCTATCGGCCATAATGGAAATTATGAATACAATGAACTAACACATTCCTTTAGACCTATTGTAATAGCTCCGTTTTATGTAACGTAAATCAAAAGTATGTAGGGAGCGTCTACCGGCTTCATTCTTTCGGGATCTGGTTATAATAAGTTATAGGTAGACTCCTTATAAATAAATCTTTATTTGTCAGCGACCAAAAGAGAAATGGACATTGTCAAAAATATACGTACATTTAAATCTATTTTAACAATTTTTACTTTCTCTTGCCTATATGAATATATAGGAAGGAAAATATTGTTTTCATGTCGATTTTTCGAAATCGAGTTTTCACTGGATCTATATGTTTTCAGACCCCCTGAACCCAAAAAACATGTTTTTAGCGATTGGTCTGTGTGTGTGTGTGTGTGCAAAATAACTTAAGAACGGAACATCGTACGAACTTGAAACTTAAGTTACATACAACTACCGGACCCGACACGAACATTTTCATCAAAATCGGTCAACCGGAAGTAGTAGTTTATTCGTATAATTTTTCACTTATTTGCGATTTTCTCAAAAACTGGTCCTACAATTTTTTTAAAAATCGCCTGGTTTACTCAATTTTTTATTCTCTACAAGCTAGAGGTTTTACTAAGTAAATCGAGGAGTGAGGTGGTTTACCATGCCTTCCTCACTGAGTGGAAAAGTAGGCTACGCTTATCAGCATGCCGAGCCCTCTGAAAAGTACATATTATTTTCCACTCTGCAAATGACACCTTCACTTCATTCACCACAGGGTCTGGCTGTATAATGAAATTCATTACTTTCAGAGGAGATAACTCTGATTAGTGTCTTTTACACCTCTACCTCTTCTGTTGTTAAATGATTCAGTCATTTAATTGGCTGACCGTGTGATAAGAAACAGAACTATTTATTTTAGCCCTGCAACTAACAGATCAAGTGTAAATAATTTGACACTCCACCTGTCTGTTATGGGCAGTTGTATCTAATAATAATGCATAATGTGTATACCTTCTCCATTTTTTCGTTTGTAAAAATTAAATAAGAAGTAATTCTTTCAGAATTACCAATTTTACAAATTAATGCTTTGGAAATGCTCTCCAGAATTGATCCTGATTTTCAATTCATTTTGTTGACCTTTGTTGTATATTTTGTTATTTAGATACATTGAATAATACAATGTAAATTTGTTGTACGTATTTTGTTTACTTGTAAATGAATCAGTTGTACCAACATTATACGTTACAAACAATGCAACATTTACAATTACAAACATTGTAAATAACTGTATTGTTTTAGATCGGTTGTGTTTCTATGTGTTTTCCTTTTTCGTTTTTTGTTTTAATGTCGTTCGGTGTAGTTTTGTGGCGTCAACATCAGTTGACTCTAGCGTAAACAGTTACAAGTCTGTTTTAAATTTAGATCATGCCATTACCAGGTGCGGTGTTCCACCACAAAACCCACCTAAAATACTGCTGTAAAATTTTACTTAAATCTCTATTTATGTTGAGGTGTTAGAATATTCATTATTCTTCTCTAACCTTATCAAGTTGTTTATTTTTTAGGTGTTTATTTATTTTTAACTGACATGTTACTCTAAATATATCCTCTACATGTTTTTAAAATAAATTTGTTTAAAATAATTTTTTTTTGTTCGTTTCCATCCACTGTTTCAGTTTAGTTTATTTTAATACTTTTAACTTCTTAGTAAGTAACTCGTTGGGTGAAATTTTAGAAAAAGGTCTTTAAACTTGAATAATCAAGGTCAAAAACTAAGAACGTGTATTGTAAAGCCCTTTTTAGATGTCCATGCAGTATATACTGTTCAATCACTATAGTCAGAAGATAATACTGTATTGTAACACCTAAGTCTAGGTTAGTTCGGGATCTGGGTATAATGAATAACTAACAGACTTTCTTTCTATAAACTGATAACAATTATTATTTATTTATTTGTTTTATTTAGTTAAACATAATACAATTATTGCTATACTAAGCTATTTACAATATTTTAACTAAATGTACTTATACGCAAAAACTCTTCTTCACGAAGAGTTCTGTCCGCGCATAAGAGTAAACAAAAAAATTATTTAAGCAAATTTATATATACTAATAACTACTATAAACAATACTATTATAAAATCTAAAAAGGGTACAAGAAATACATTAAACATTTTGTGTTAAAAGCATGAAAAATAAATGATAAATACAATTAAATTTATATAAATAATAATGATAATAATTTTAATAACAATAACATTTTTAAAAATTACCTTAGATTATGTACAATTGTATTTATAGAGAAAAAACTTCTTTTTTCAATAACTGAAACTACTTTACAATAATTTTAGGGAATTCATGTGGATATTTTTACTTATGAGAATTAATTCAATTAATGAGCACAGAAACAAAAAAAAACTACTGCAATGAGGAAAGCAAAAAAAAATGAGAGAACAGTTATTTTAAAACTAGGAAAAGTTTCTCAAGTTCTTGGTCGTATATCGATAGGATATGATATTTAAGTTTATGTTTCATACGATGTGGTGATATAATACTGTGTAAATACGATGGAAGTGCGTTGACGAACCGCCCCTCAAGATAGAGAAATGACTTATAAAAAAATGTACTTGGTTTTCTTGTCCTTATTTTTCCAGCATTCCTAGTAGAACAATTGGTTTTATTGAGATCAATTATTACTTTGCGGTTACCACCAGCGAGAACAGAATAAAGATCTTTATTCTGTTCTCGCTGGTTACCACACGCCCAATAGAATTGAAGGAGCACCTTGTAGGCCTAGACAAATAAATGCCTGAGAGGTAGGACTCCAAATTCTTGGAATAGCCTCATACGATCGTATTTTATTTATGTCGTATATTATTTATCGGCACATTTAGATTACTTCAATTAAATTAATTACAAATCTAAAATATTTTTCTTCAACGCTTAGGTTAGCGTCAATTAGTAATTTTCTGTATTTTGATCATCAAAATCGTTAAAAAAGTGGGACCTTTTAAGTTTTCGGCATTGGTACACATATTACAACAAAAGTATACTATACAGGGTGATTCACGAAGATATACAGAAACTTTAGGAGCTCATTGTACTTGTAAAAATAATGAGAAAATTTTATATAAGCATGGGTCCGGAAATGCTTCGTTTCCGAGTTACGGCTAGCGAAAGTTTCGCCCGGATTTCAGCTCACCAGGTGAAATGAGGTCTTCCTGGAATTCTGGTAAGGTAGATTAAGGGGCGAATTCAATCATTTGTTATGGTTTTTTATCTGATAAATTGAATAAAACAGGTCCCAGAACTGTAAGTTAAATAGTTTTTAAGAAAACCAGTGTCAAATGCAAAAAATGGAGTGAAAAACACATTTTTTCATCTTTGGGCAAGAATTACTTTGTTATTTTACCAAGAAACAGTTAAAATTTTTGAATAAAACAAGTAGAAAATTTTATTCTGAATAAACCGGTGTAAATTAAGTACACAGAAAGCGAATAGATGTTTGATTAAATGAATTTTTATTCATAAGAGTACAAAGTAAAATTAACCGGAAAAACAAAGATGAAAAAATGTGTTTTTTTTCACTCCATTTTTTTGCATTTGACACTGGTTTTCTCAAAAACTATTTAACTGACAGTTCTGGGACCTGTTTTATTGAATTTATCAGGTCAAAAACCAGAAGAAACGATTGAATTCGCCCCTTAATCTACCTTACCAGAATTTTAGGAAGACCTCGTTTCACCTGGTGAGCTGAAATCCGGGCGAAATCTTACGCTAGCCGTAACTCGGTAACGAAGCATTTCCGGACCCATGTTTATATAAACTTTTTTCATTATTTTTACATGTACAATGAGCTACCAAAGTTTCTGCATATCTTCGTGAATCACCCTGTATAACTAAAGTTTTAGAACATTAAAAAAAACTACAACTTTTATTTCAAGAAATTTTTTTCTACAAAGCTTAGTTTAACGTCAGTTGGTGATTTTCCATATTTTTAATACTCATCACATAATCGGTCAATTATATGACTGAAGTATTTAATAAAAGAAGAGATAGAGGTGTAAACGACACTAATCAGTTTCATTTTACAGCTAAATCCTGGTGAATGTATTGAAGATCTGATGAATTTGCAGGGTGGAAAGTAGATGGTTTTCAGAGGGCCTGGCATGCTGATAAGCATATGTTTCCACTCGGTGAGGAAAGCAAAGGTAAAACACCTCACTCCTCGTTTTACTTAGTAAAGCCTCTAGTGGCTCAAACCAGCTTTTCAGCTGATGACCTAAACAACAATAAACATAAAATAATAGAATAATTACTACAGTGTGTCGTAATGTTTTGTACAAATTTCTACTAAGAGCGCAGCTGCACGTGCCAGTAAATCAAACTCGACTGACTCGCAAGCTTGTTCATAAACCATAAGCTTGTTGAATAGCAGTCTATGCTCCCGTATGTCGTTGATCTAAAATCCAGCTTAATAAATCAATCGTTAAAAATTCAAGGAATAATTAAAAATAATAAAAAAAAACAATTTCTAATTTAAATTTAAATTATTCTAAACAAGAACTATATAGGCTATATAAAAATAAATTATAAGAAGAATATATTATATTTAAAATAAATATTTGAGAAGCCAAACATCTGAATTTGAAGCAAGAAAACAAAAATAGTATAATTTTAAGTAAATATTTTGGACCAGTTAGAAAAGAATTAAAAGAAATTACAAAAATATTAAAACTTAATATAATTATGGAACCAAATGAAACAATTATTTTGATTATTTTAAAATATGCAGATAAAATTTAAATAAATTTATTAAAGACTATAAAACCAAGTGCAACAGTGCATCGACACCCCATTTGATTTCCGATCGATGGATGGACAACAAGCAATCCAGAACTATTTCGTGATTATAATTATTATTTAATTAACTGAATTCATAAATATCATTTAACAAACTTGAATATTTTAATATCACATATTGCAATATATTTCTAACAATAAATTCATTAAAATATTTAGTTTTGTAGAATAAAAGTGTCATCAATAAATTAATAAATTTTATTAAAAGTAATCTCATGTTTTTATGTGTACATTAATTTGTTCAATTTAATTTTCTTTTCATTAAATATTTCATTTCATTTTCAAATTCCTTTATTTCTGTTAATTTAATTTCATAAGCTCCAGCACGCGCTATCTTAATGCGTGTTATAAACATTTATATTTTTATATTATAGCCTACATTTACCACGCTAATTTAAAGAAAACCCACCGGGTTGGTCTAGAGTCTAGAGGTAAAGTTGTCGCTGTGAGTCAGCTGGTTTTCGAAGACGAAGTTTCCTGGTTCAATTTATTGTAAAGGTAGTTTCTTTTATACAGATTTGAATGCTAGACAGTGGTTACCGGCGTACTTTGATGGTTGGGGTTCAATTAACCATACTCTCTTAGGTATGGTCGACCTGAGTCTGTACAAGACTACACCTCATTTACACGTCATACACATCATCCTCATCTCATTAAGTCATGGGTTTGCTTATTGTTCTGAATTGAACAGATTGCAGCGTACACACAGAGATTACAAAAAAAAAATTCGAAGATTAGGAAATCAAAACTAGTTCCAGCAAGCGCTAGCTCGCGTGACCGGCGCTTGTAGTTCTGTAACCACCGCCTTATACTTGTAAGAAGGAGGAGGACGAGGAGCAGCAGCAGCAAAAATAGCAGAAGGAGAAGGAGAAGAAGATGAACTTTTTTAACCTTATTTTTGCGTAAGAAATCAGCACCTGAAGTTATTCCACGCATTTCAGGGACATTCTGTATACTACAGGTAGAACTGGAAGAAGTGAAAAACTGAAGCATGAAGGCAAAGTTGGTAGCACAGATAGTTAAGTTATTCCCAACAGAGACAAACTTTGCTAGGCATACGTACCATGCCAACTCGCACTACATAACATTTTAAGTTATTCCTCCGGTATTGAACCCTTGTCTATATACTCTACATACTTATACCTGTGTTCATCCCCCTGGAGAAAATTTCTTACGTAGCTCTCTCTTTCTCTTTCTCTACCTTATTCATACATTTTCTTTTATTTAAACCCATATGGGATTTGATAATGACAAATTGTTTTTTTTTCTTTTTTTGATTTTTTGTAGCTAAATTATCGGTAAATGTTTTATATGTCAAAAAATTCACTAATTATGCTTGGAGAAGTTCACTAATTATGTTTAAATACTTAAGAAAGTATTGCAATTGAAAAAAAATTCTCCGGATCTTCATATTTCGTGTCCCCAAAACCAAAGAAGTTGAAAACAATGTCTATCTGGTTGTTTGTGTGTTTTATCAGTTCAGTAGAAAAGCACTACTAAATCGATTGAAATGAAATTTGAAATTTATATATCATAAATAATTCCAGAAGAATTTTTAAAATTAGCCTTGTAACCCCAAAATTAAACTAAATCGATTGAAAATTTCTTACGTAGCTCTCTCTCCCCCCTCCCCCCTCTCTCTATCTATCTATCTATCTATCTCTCTATCTCTATCTTATTCATACATTTTCTGTTATTTAAACCCATATGGGATTTGATAATGAACAAATTGTTTATCTCTTTTTGATTTTTTTTAGCTACATTATCGGTAAATGACTTTTATTTAAACCCATATGGTTCATCCCCCAGAGATCGCCTTTCTCATGCCAATGTAAATAATGAACAATATTACGTACGAGGTCTGTCCAATAAATACGCGAACTTGTGCAAGCTAGCGCCCATGACGCGGACTATAGTCCCACCCACTAGCGGCGCTAGTTGCCTGATTCCCAATGAGCCGTCAGTGCTTGGCGGATCGTCAAACTGTGCCTATAGTGCTAGTTATGTTAATTTCTGTTGCCCTTGTTTTTACTGTTTGTCGAAAATGGAAACTGGCGAAATCACGGAGCAACGAATCAATATCAAGTTTTTGGTGAAGTGCAGTAAAAGTTATAAAGAAATTACTGAAATGTTGACAGCTGTTTACGGTGATAATGCTCTGAAGAAAACATCAGTTTTCACGTGGATTAAGTGTTTTAAAGATGGCCGACAAGATGCCACGGATGATGCAAGGCCAGGACGACCTTCAACCACCTGTGTTGGACGACAACATTGATCATGTGCGGTCCCTTGTCCTTACTGATCGTCGAAACACTGTCCGAATGATAGCTGATGAACTGAATCTAGGAAAATCAACAGTGCACACTATTTTAACTGAACATTTGTCAAGGTGATGGATGGATCCTTCACCATGACAATGAGCCTGCACATTCACCATTATGTTCACCATGTTCACCAGTTTCTGGCAAAAAATTCAATCGCCATCCTTGATCATCCTTCTTACTCACCAGATATCACCCCTGCGACTTTTTCCTATTCCCAAAATGCAAAAACGTGATGAGGGGACATCACTGAGAAGATTTGGACACAATAAAGCAAGAAACGACGAGAACACTAAAAAGCCTAACTGCCGAGGACTTCCAAGGGTGCTTTTAACAGTGAAAAAGAAAATGGAATAAGTGCATAGCAATAAATGGAGAGTACTTTGAAGGGGACAAAATTGATGTAGACTAAATTTCGCAAAATAAAGTTTTTATGGGCTTAGTTCGCGTATTTATTGGACAGACCTCGTATGTTGAATCAAGAGTAAACAATGTAAAATACTTGTACTACGGTACAAATATAAAAAAATCCTGTTGAAGAGTCTTGAGGAAACGAAACAGAGTTTATGTTTTTTGAAGAATTAGTTTTCACAGCAATAACCAAGGCGACGTGAAAAGGTTTGAGTCCGTTTTAATAAAATGGTTCCTGATTTTAAAAATATCGTAGGAGCCGTTTTTAAGAAAATAGCAAAAAAGTGAAAAGTAGCTCATGTGCTTCCGATTAACTGAATTTTAATGAAATTTTCGTGTCGGGTCAGCTCATGGTACTTAAGTTTTAAGTTTCAACTTGTATTACACTACTCCGTTTTTGAGATACTTTTTCACACACAGACGATATGGTGAAAATATTTTTTTTCGTTCATGGGGCCTGTAAACATGTATTTCCTGTGAAAACTCGATTTTTAAAATCTTTATGCAAAGAGAAAGTAAAAACAGTTAACAATATCACTTTTGTGTTTAACATATATTTTGGCCGCTGCTTAATTAAGTTAGTATACTTGGTAATCTGCCCATAACAGACAGGTGGAGTGTCAAATTATTTACACTCAATCTGTTCGTTGCAGGACTAAAATAAATAGTTCTGTTTCTTATCACGTGTTTGGCCAATTGAATGACTGTATCATTTAAGAACAGAAGAGGTAGAGGTGTAAAAGACACTAATCAGAGTTATCTTCTCTGAAAGTAATGAATTTCATTATACAGCCAGACCCTGTGGTGAATGAAGTGAAGGTGTCATTTGCAGAGTGGAAAATATGTGCTTTTCAGAGGGCCTGGCATGCTGATAAGCGTGACTTTTCTACTCAGTGAGGAAGGCAGGGTAAACCACCGCACTCGTCGTTTTACTTAGTAAAACCTCCACAGGTTCAAACCAGCCTTTCAGCTGATGACCTAAACAACAACAACACTTGGTAATATATTTTTTTAAAACCATGAAAATCGGTGTGTTTTAAAATATACTGAATTAAAATTGGACCGTACGGAAAAAATGTTTATGACATAAGTCAAATATAAATTTAAAATGCTGTAATTTTTGTATGTAAATAAATTTTTCCAACGCTTAGTTTTGCGAACTTTTGTATTTCGCTTTAAACAGAACTAAATTTCATTTATTCGATGTTGAATCATTTCTCATTGTTCAATACGAAAAGTTGTAGCTGATTTAGCATCAAAATCGTTCACAAATAGAATAGAATTTAATCCTCTTTAAAGATTAGCTAAAAAAAATCTGGTATAAAACACTCACACGCCTTTCTCATGTCAATGTAAATAATGAACAATATTACGTATGTTGAATCAAGAGTAAACAATGTAAAATACCTAACAGTAATTACCTCTTAACTAGGTTCTGTAGAGAAAAATGCTTAAAGTAAAAGTTGTAGGTATTTAAATTTCCAGTAAGTTTGACTATTCACATTTTTGCCTTAAAATGTATTGGCCTCATAAGGCTTAAAACATCTGGTGTGAAACACTCACACAACTTTGTCTTGCCAATACAAATAATTAACAATAAACCTAACATTACTAATGAAATATTAGAAATAAACAAAAAAATAACCTCAAAAACATAACCTTATTTTAATCATGAGTGAATGACGTTAAATGAAAATCGAACTCAGTTTGGCTTAAAAAAACGGAAAATCACACTTTCACGTTAAACTAGGCTCTGTAGTGAAAAATGCTCTAAATAAAAGTTGTAGATCTTTTAATTTTCTATAAATTTAATTATATACACTTTAGTCGTAAAGTGCATACTAAGGCCGAAATCTTTATAAAATCGATTTTTCACACGTTTTCTTGAGAAAAAAAAACAGAAAATCGCAAATTTCCGCTAAACTAAGCGTTATACAAAAAAATGTTTGAAATAAAAGTTGTAGAATTTTACATTCTCTACAACTTTTATTATATAACGTTTTGCGCTAAAATGCATATTAAAGCCGCAATCTTAAAAAGAAAATGTTTTTACGTAAAAACAGCCTCACGCAGAATTTCAGCAAACATGGCGCCTACCCTATCTTGTAGAGAATAAAAAATGTAGTAAACCAGGCGATTTTTAAAAGAATCGTAGGACCAGTTTTTGAGAAAATCGCAAAAAAGTGAAAAATTATACGAATAAACTACTACTTCCGGTTGACCGATTTTGATGAAAATGTTCGTGTCTGGTCCGGTATGTAACTTAAGTTTAAAGTTTCAAGTTCGTACGATGTTCCGTTCTTGAGATATTTTGTATACACACACACAGACCAATCGCTAAAAACATGTTTTTTTTGGGTTCAGAGGGTCTGAAAACGTATAGATCCGGTGAAAACTCGATTTCGAAAAATCGACATGAAAACAATACTTTCCTTCCTATATATTCATATAGGCAAGAGAAAGTAAAAATACACTTTTTACCGATTTTATTGAAGAAACAAACTGAAAATCACTAATTGCTGCCGTACTAAATACAAAATCTATACATCGACGTACAAAATCCTATACATCGTACGATAACTGTTTGAAATAAAAGTTGTAGGTTTTTAAATTTTCTACAACTTTCATTACATACAATTTTTCTCTAGAATGCATATTAAGGCCGCAATTTTAAAGAAAACAATTTTTTTCTACGAAAGCTCAGCAGACATGGCGCGAATGAAAATGACATGTTTTTATGACATGTTTTGTATGGCATGTTTTTAATAAATGAAATTTAGTTCTGTTTAACGCGAAATACAAAAGTTCGCAAAACTAAGCGTTGGAAAAAGTTATTTACATACAAAAATTAGAGCATTTTAAATTTACCCTATGATGTAGAACATAAAAATATATTGCTTTAGTCCCAGCTCCTTGTAGTTGGAAGGAATGCAGTGCGTTGTTATAGTAGTGGGAGAATGAATGAGTTAGTAGTGTTTCACAGCTGATACATTTTGTAGTGGTAAGGTGTACTAACTAGACTAAAAAAATATTCTTATCATCCGGCGCAATAATTTAACAAATACCTACCGGGTTATTAACTTGGTCGGATTCATAATATTCAACTTGCTAATTTATATCAAAATATAATATATGTAAATGTAATTAATACAAACAAATATTTTAAATACGGAAAGTTTGAAAACGAATTTTTTGTGTCAGAGTAATACAACAATCGTTCTCCCAGCATGCGTCACTCATTTATTATACCTCACCTGTACCCTTCACCACGCAACTAACTACACGGAGTTTGGAACCGCACGATTGTAAATGAGGCTATTTTTAAAAATCTGGTGTGAAACACTCACACAACTTTCTCGTGCTAATGCAAATAATTAACAATAATCCTAACATTAGTAATAAAATATCAGAAATAAACAAAAAACTAACCTCAATAAACATAACCTAATTTTAATCATGAGTGAAAGACGCAAAATGAAAATCGACCTCAGTTTGGCTTAAAAATACGGATAATCACTCTTTCACACTAAACTAGGCTCTGTAGAGAAAAATGGTTGAAATAAAAGTTGTAGATCTTTTATTTTTCTATAAATTTGAATATATACACTTTTGTCGTAAAATGCATACTAAGGCCGAAATCTTTAAAAATTCGATTTTTCACACGTTTTCGTGAGAAAAAAAAGAAAATTGCTAATTACCGCTAAACTAAGCATTATACAAAAAACGTTTGAAATAAAAGTTGTAGAATTTTAAATTCTCTACAACTTTTGTTATATAAATTTTTGCGCTAAAATACATATTAAAGCCGTAATCTTAAAAGAAAAACATTTTTTGCGTGAAAACAGCCTCACCACGAATTTCAGCAAACATGGCGTTTACCCTATCTTGTAGAGCAAAAAAATTGAGTAAACCAGGCGATTTTAAAAAAAATCGTAGGACCAGTTTTTGAGAAAATCGCAAAAAAGTGAAAAATTACACGAATAAACTACTACTTCCGGTTGACCGATTCTGATAAAAATGTTCGTGTCGGGTCCGGTAGTAGTATGTAACTTAAGTTTCTAGTTTCAAGTTCGTACGATGTTCCATTCTTGAGATATTGTGTTCACACACACACACACTAACACACACACACACACACACAGTCCAATCGCTAAAAACATGTTTTTTGGGTTCAGGGGGTCTGAAAACGTATAGATCCGGTGAAAACTCGATTTTGAAAAATCGACATGAAAACAATACTTTCCTTCCTATATATTCATATAGGCAAGAGAAAGAAAAAAAATCGTAGGAGCCATTTTTGAGAAAATTGCACGAATAAACTACTACTTCCGGTTAACCGATTTTGATGAAAATGTTCATGTCGGGTCCCGTAGTATTACTTAACTTAATTTTAAAGTTTTAACTTAGTGCGCTATTCCGTTATTGAGATATTTTGTTCTCTCTCTCACACACACACATACACACACACACACACACACACCAATCGCTAACAACTTGTGTTTTTGAGTTCAGGGGGTCTGAAAACGTGTACATCCGGTGAAAACTCGATTTTGAAAAATCGACTTGAAAACAATAGGTATTTTGCTTCCATATTTATATTCACACTGTGACACTAATCTGTAAGGTCCGTTTCGGGATCTGGGTAAACTAAATCATGAACACACTAAAGTTTAAAATTACTGTTTTTTTTTTAGTGCTTGTTTAGCTACAATGGAACTACTTTAGTCAATTTGAAAGCTTTCAGTCTCTTTTTGGAGTGATATTCTCTCATGTTCTGAGCACGCTTCTGTTTGGGTGCTTCTGAAAATTCCCTTTCATATACTCTCAGGTGTCATTCGCAGGGTCGAAAGTAGATGCTTTTCAGAGGGCCTGGTATGCTAATAAGCATACTTTTTCATTTAGTGAGGATGGCACATGTAAACCACTTTACTCCTTGTTTTACTTAGTAAAGCCTCTAGAGGTTGAAACCAGCCTCTGGGCTGATTAACTAATTAACATATTCATATATTCACATAGGAAGTAAGTAAAAATTAGTTCGATCTTCTGTACCTGTCATTGATCTTTTATACAGGGGTGATTTTTCAGTCCTGTTACCCAATTGTTAATGTCTGGTAATTTTTTTCTAAGAAAGGGATATTTTGTTTTGTGACACAAAGTTGGTAGCCCTACTCAACCGGTATAGATACAACAGTTTGAGTTGATTCTCCTCGAGTTGCGTAAAAGTTTGTGCTGTTTCCAGTTGTGTTACGAACAGAATGTCTTTTACCCTAGAACAACGGGTTTTCATTCTTGAACAATATTTTGCTACAAAATCTTATGCGAGTGTAAAAGAATCATTTCAAATTAAATTTTTTGGTGTTCCTCCACTCTATTCTAGTCAATTTCTAGGCTAACTAACTGATTTGTAGAGGCAGGTATTGTTTGCAGCAGAAAACGTAGTGGTCGACCAACTCTCTTGACAGATGACGTTAAGAGAATGTGAAAACAAGATTGCTCAATTCTCCATGGAAAAGTTTACAAAAACTTTCCTCGCATGTTGATTTGTCATGTTCGAGTTCTCAGAAAGCTGCTAAAAAATTGAAATTGTATCCGTATCACATACGATTAGTTCTAGAGCTTCAGCCTCCAGATTTAAACAAGAGATTGTTTTAGGATAAAAGACATTCTGTTCGTAGCACGCCGGAAATGGCACAAAATTTTACACAGCTCAAGGAGAATCAACTTGCACTGCCATATCCATACTGGTTGATAGGACTACCAACTTAGTGTCACAAAACAAATTTTTTTTTTTTTTAGAAAAATATTACCAGACATTAACAATTGGGTAACAGGACTAAAAAATCACTCTGTACTTAAGTTACTTTATGTTTTATGTGAAACATGTGGAAAACAAACTGTGTCAGCTGGAGTTATGGAAAATTTGTTTTTGAGATAAATTCTCATGATAAACACATTTTATACTCTTTACGTTGTAAGCCGTACTACAAGTTCACCGTATATTGTTATTAACTAACAAGTAGCATTGTTCGCTTGTGTCAGGACTTTAAAGAAGCACTTTGTTGTTTCCTTATATTATAAATTATTATATGTCTGTCTAGAAGACTTAATGTACACGGTGTTTCAAAAAGTATTGCTCAAAATTTAATGAAAATTAAATTCTTAATATTGTAAAATTAATAATAGCGGTTCGTGTTGTTTAGGTCATCAACTGGAAGGCTGCTTTGAACCTTTAAAGAGTTAACTAAGTAAAACAACGGAGTGAGGGTTACCAATGCTTTCCTCACTAAGTAGCAAAGTAATGCTTAGCCGTATGCCCGGCCCTTTGAAAAGCATCTACCGGGTGATTTTTTAGTCCTGTTACCCAATTGTTAATGTCTGGTAATTTTTTTCTAAGAAATGGATATTTTGTTTTGTGACACAAAGTTGGTAGCCCTACTCAACCGGTATAGATACGACAATTTGAGTTGATTCTCCTTGAGCTGTGTAAAATTGTGTGCCATTTCCGGTCGTGCTACGAACAGAATGTCTTTTATCCTAAAACAATCTCTTGTTTAAATCTGGAGGCTGAAGCTCTAGAACTAATCGTATGTGATACGGATACAATTTCAATTTTTTAGCAGCTTTCTGAGCACTCGAACATGACAAATCAACACGCGAGGAAAGTTTTTGTAAACTTTTCCATGGAGAATTGAGCAATCTTGTTTTCACATTCTCTTAACGTCATCTGTCAAGAGAGTTGGTCGACCACTACGTTTTCTGCTGCAAACAATACCTGCCTCTAAAAATCAGTTAGTTAGCCTAGAAATTGACTAGAATAGAGTGGAGGAACACCAAAAAATTTAATTTGAAATGATTCTTTTGCACTCGCATACGATTTAGTAGCAAAATATTGTTCAAGAATGAAAACCCGTTGTTCTAGGGTAAAATAACATTCTGTTCGTAACACAACTAGAAACAGCACAAAATTTTACGCAACTCAAGGAGAATCAACTCAAACTGTCGTATCTATACCGGTTGAGTAGGGCTACCAACTTTGTGTCACAAAACAAAATATCCCTTTCTTAGAAAAAAATTACCAGACATTAACAATTGGGTAACAGGACTAAAAAATCACCCGGTACTTTCCACCATACAAATGCCACGTTCATTTCATTCACCGCAGAGTCAAGCTCTGTAATAATTAAATTTAATGCTCTCATAGGAGATAACTCTGACCAGTGTCTTTTACAACTCAGCCTCTCTGTTCTTTAATGGTACAGTTATATAATTAGCTGACCACATGATAAGAAACATAATTATTTTTTCTTGCCCTGGAACTAGCGGATCGAGTGCAAATAACTTACACTCCACTTCTCTGTTATGGGCGAAGCGGATATCTGTTGAAATTCTTCGAGGTTGTACTCTCGTGGTAAAAAATGGTGTTTTTAAGATTGCATCTTTGATTTTTAAAAAAATAAAAATTCTACAACTTTTAGCCAAGTTTAGCGTCAATTATTGATTTTTTTTGTATTTTACTCATTAAAATCGGTAAAAAAATAGGATTTTTTAAAGATTGCGGCGTTTTTTTTATCCTAATGTGTGTACGTTGCGATTTGTTAAATTCAGAACATTAAGCAACCTCCCGTGACCCAATTAGATTACGATGATATGTATGACGTATAAACAGATTTAGGCCGACCATTCCTAAAAGAGTATGGCTAATTGAACCCCAACCATCAAGGTACACCGGTAATCAAGGTCTAGTATTAAAATCTGATTGCGACATTAGTACGCATTTTTGACGGCTAAAGTGTATACGTATAATCAGAGTTATCGAGAAAAAAAAGAAAATCTTTTATTTCGAGGATTTTTACCTGTATAGCCTAATTTAGGGTTCATTAGTAATTTTAAGTCGCATCAGACGACTTAAAATTAAAATCAGCGAGATCACTCTCTCCCACAGTGAATCAATCATATCTCGATCTCAGTAGTTAAGGTAGGCACACTAATTTCCTGAGCTGGTGATGAAAGAGATGAATGAAAGTGAGAGAGTGAGTGTTGGTCAGTGACAGCGAGGTGGGTATTAGGCTACGGTTCCCTTCCACGCCCGGCTGACAGTATGTATTTTTTTTTTTAACCCGACATTTCTCTTGTAGTATTACATAAACAGTTCCGAGGGAGGTAGAGGGTTGTTTGCTAATGTCGGATCAAGTGGCCAGGCGGCGGGTTTTTGGTTGGTAAGGAGGTTGCGGCGTCCTTGGGGCTGGACGAGGATGCCTCAATTGAGTTCAACACTACTTCCCCCATCGTGAGGGAGTGAACATGAGTTTTTCTCGCCGCCTGGGATAAAAAAAAAGACTTAAAATCGTTAAACTTAAATTGGTTATTAGCGACTACTCTAGGGTATAGAACATAGTTTTGGCACGTAATCATTTTCTGACCCTAGCCGGGAATCGAACCCGGAATATTTCGCTTGTTAGGCTAGAAAGCGGCCAAAATTACTGTTAAAGTAAAAATATGATTTCTTTTGGAACAACCATTACTATATATAATTCTTTACTATAATATAATTTTAAAACTTATTTTAGTGGAGGTTTCATTACAAATTGTAGGAATGGTTTTCCCTATTGACCCAGTTATTGTTGTAATATAGAATACGAAGTTAAGTTTGTAAATCTAAAGTATTAACTTTATGTTTTCCTGGTTGATTTTTTAAAAGTTTTAAGGTATTTTTGAATCTTCTAAATAAATAATTCACTGTTTCTTTGGGTGTATGTTAGGAAATTAATGGTGTCGTAATTCTCTTTACGGTTTCGCCCGAATATTTATCAAATTTATTTGCAGTTTATTGTGAACAATTTGAATTATTTTTATAATGTATTCAATTCATAATCGTAAATTACATTAATAAATAATAGTAATTTATTCTCAAAAAAATAATATTAGTTTTAGCTTAACATTTTACATTCTTCACACTATACACACATTCGTTCCTATTATCGCATTCATTCAAGTAATTGAGACGGTGGAAATTGACATCTCGAACTATGGTTAAAAAACCACGTGCCAATGTAAAAAAACACATTATTTCACTAAACTTTAAACTGTTTACCACAGAAATATGGTGAGTGAGCTCACCGTTAACTTTGTGTTTTTACTTTCTATTACTTTTATATTGTCCCTTCCGACATTAATTATCCATTTCTGCTTTTCATCCTGAAATTTAATTTCATTCTGTTTAGTCATAGGTTTTAGGTAGCAAAAAGTAAAATTTGGGGCCAAGTGTTTCACTTCAAGTGAAACACTGCCAAGTCTGCCAAGTGTTTCTGGTGTCGCTCATACAGCGCGTTTCTTGCTTTGTCTGGAGTAATAGCAAGCCCAAATCAACAGCCCTCCCAAGAACTTCAGTAGACATGCCGCTTACCCTATTTGGTAGAGCATTAAAACATATAACAAATAAGGAGAGTTTAAAAGAAAATCGTAAGAGCTGTTTTTTGAAGAAAATGCAAAAAATGAAAATTCGCACGAACGAACTTCTGTTTGACCGATTTTGATGAAAATGTTTGTGTCGGGATCCCTAGTAGTATCTAACTTAATTACCAAGTTTCAATTTCGCCCGATATTCCGTTCACACACGCGCGCGCGCACACACACACACACATCAATCGCTAAAAACATGTTTTTTTTGGGTTCAGAGGGCCTGAAAACTTTATTTTGAAAATTTTATATAAAAACAATACTTTCCTTCCCTTTTTTATATTCATGTAGCGCAAGGGAAAGAAAAAATAACATTTTAGTTAAAACTAGTAAACACATTTTACAAAAACTTGTAGGAGCCATTTTTGAGAAAATCTCAGTGAAAAATAGCACGAATAAAGTACTACTTTCTTGTTGACCGATTTTGATGAAAACTTTCGTTTGGGGCCCTAACTTAATTACAAGTTTCAACTGCGTTAGATGTTCCATTCTTGAGATATTTTGTTCACACACTTTCAGACCAATCGCTAAAAACATCTTTTTGGGGTTTAGGGACATTAAAACGTCTATATCCGGTCAAAACTCGATTTGGAAAAACGACATGAAAACAATTCTTTCCCTATATATTCATATAGGGCAAGAGAAAGTAAAAATATCTACTGGATGTACAAAGCTGCACAGTTGTAGATTTAAAAAGACTGACTTTTTTTTATCCGAGGGGGCAAGAAAAACTCTTTTTAACTCCCTCACGATGGGGGAAGTAGTTTTGGACTCAATTGAGGCGTCCTCATCCAACCCCAAGGAGGCCGTAACCGCCTACCAACCAAAAACCCGCCGCCTGGCCACTTGATCCGACATCAGCAAACAACCTTCCACCTCCCTCAGAACTGTTTATATAATACAACAAGGGAAGTGTCAGGTTAAAAAATTTACATACTGTCAGCGGGGCGTGGAAGGGAACAGTAGCTTAATTCCCCCCCAAAAAAAACTTTGCGCAGTGGCGATATCGTAACCAATGAAGTTCTACTGTGCGATTATTGCTTGTTGAAAAAGACTGACTTACTTTAAATTAAAATGTTTACGTTACTTTTACTGTACCGGAATATTTTGTATAAAATTTTTGTAAGTACACTAGGCCTTAATGCTCGGATTAGATCTGTTGTTGTTATTTAGGTCATCACCTGAAAAGCTGGTTTGAACCTGTAGAGGTTTTACTAAGTAAAACAAGGAGTGAGGTGGTTTACAATTGCCTTCCTCACCGAGTGGAAAAGTACGCTTATTAGCATGCCGGGCCCTCTGAAAAGCACATATTTTCCACTCTGCAAATGACACCTTCACTTCATTCACCACAGGGTCTGGCTATGAAATTCATTACTTTCAGAGGAGCTAACTCTGATTAGTGTCTTTTACACCTCTACCTCTTCTGTTCTTAAATGATTCAGTCATTTAATTGGCTGACCATGTGTTAAGAAACAGAACTATTTATTTTAGCCCTGCAACGAACAGATTAAGTGTAAAATTTAACACTCCACCTGTCTGTTATGGGCGGGGATTAGATCTAACGGGAGTTATATGATGTAATAACTTTAATAAATTATTTCTTTAAAAGAATTATTTATAAAGAAACAAACACTTCCAATTAAGGTAATGCGTACTAAACTTTTACCTTTTACTAAAGTAAACTCAAATGAGAGTAAAAGGAGTTCCTCTAAGGATGTCAAACTGAAAAGTTTCTTCGTCTGAAAGTTGTCAAACAAAATATTCTTACTGTTATTATATTTCAGTTGAGACTGGAACTTTTCTAAAGCTGAATGAACTAAATATTACTTAATCATTTTTTTATAAGCCTACGTCAAATTTATTCTAACTGACTTCTTTTATTTTATAACTAATATTTTTTATTATGAACTTATTTCAAAAAAATCTAGTTTGAAACACTCGCACAACTTTCTCTTGCCAATGCGAATAATTAACAATATAACCTAACATTAGTAATAAAACATTAAAAATAAACAAAAAAATAACCCCAATAAACATAACCTAATATTAATCATGAGTGAAAGACGCAAAATGAAAATCAACCTCAGTTTGGCTTAAAAATACGGAAAATCACTCTTTCACGCTAAACTACGCTCTATAGAGAAAAATTTTATAAATAAAAGTTGTAGATCTTTTAATTTCCTATAATTTTGATTATATACACTTTTGTCGTAAAATGTCGCATACTAAGGCCGAAATCTTTAAAAAAATCCATTTTTCACACGTTTTCGTGAGAAAAAACAAAATCGCTAATTACTGCTGAACTAAGCGTTATGGAAAAAAATGTTTGAAATAAAAGTTGTAGGATTTTAAATTCTCTACTACTTTTACTATATTAATTTTTACGCTAAAATGCATATTAAAGCCGCAATCTTAAAAAAACCTTTTTTACGTAAAAACACCCTCACCAAGAATTTCAGCAAACATGGCGCCTACCCTATCATGTAGAGCATAAAAAATTAAGTAAATCAGGCGATTTTTAAAAAATCGTAGACCAGTTTTTGAGAAAATCGCAAAAAAGTGAAAAATTACACGAATAAACTATTACTTCCGGTTGACCGATTTTGATGAAAATGTTCGTGTCGGATCCGGTAGTGGTATGTAACTTAAGTTTTCAAGTTTCAAGTTCGTACGATGTTCCGTTCTTGAGATATTACAAAAAATGTTAAAATAATCTGAGGTTGTTTGTTGGGGAAAATAATTTGTGGGTTGATTCTTATTTGCCGAAAAATATCCCTGAACATTGTTAATATAACTTTCTATAATTACCCATACCTTGCACAAGGACCACCTTGCACCTTTTGTGCTCTTGCCTGCCCTGTGCTTCCCTTACGCAAACTTCTGTTATAATATCAAATTTTATCAGTAATGTCCAGTGTTAAGCTGAGAAAAGGAACCAACCCACATATTTCTTCAAAAATAAATTAACCTGAGAATTTTTAATATTTTTTTGTTAAAGAAATATTTTTAAGGTTTTCCATTGTCATTTTAAAAGAAAAAAACCTAAAAACACACATTAGAATATAATAAAAGCTTTAAACCCTTCATATCATTTTTTGACACTTTTAATTGAAATTTAGTATCTGTTATTATTTTAATACAACAATTTCTAAATGTGAAGCTAATGTTCCAAAACTTGATTTACTTGAAGGAGCGTGCAGTCATCACCACAGTTCTACAGTTGGCCAAGAAGATCTCTTGGCCAGAGGCGCTTCAAACGTCTGCGCTGAGCACCCGGTATCGCCCAAGTGTACATGTTTTGTATGAGAGGGTTGTCATGTAATTCAAATTTGTCATGCATCGTCTTGTATTGTTGTTTCGCGACATCAATTACGTATTAGATTTGTAAGTCTTTGTGCAACATTGAGTTTGTGATGTAAAAGGGGCATTGCATATCGTTCGTAGAATCTTGTTCTGAATCGCTTGTATACGTTTCGTGTGTGAAGGTTTATTTTCATATCTGAAAATAAACTTTATGTGGAATGGTTTCTTTTTGCATAACCTCCTCCAATTGGCATTTATTCACTGCGTAGAATAGCAGTCTATGCTCCAGAATATCATTGATCTAAGGTCAAACTTAATATGTCAATTGTTAAAGAATTCAAAGAAATCATTTTAAATAATCATAATTAATCATCAAAATAAATAATTTCTAATTAAATTAAAATTATTCTTAATCGCAATTAAATATATCAAGCTTAAAATTATTGTAAAAAGAAAATATCAAAAGTTATAAATAAATATTCCAGAAGCAAAAAAATTCAAATTTTATTAAAGATGAAGCAATAAAACAAAAGAAAGTATAATTTTAAATAAGTAAATTGAACCAATTAACAAATAATTAATAGAAAATAGAAGAACGTCAAGATTTATTTTAATTATGAACCTAACTGCAACAATTTGATGATTTTAAAGTAAGCAAATGAAAATAAAAAGGTTTTTTGTTAAATACTATAAAACCGATTGCAACAATACATCGATACCCCATTTGATTCCCAATCGATGGATGTACAAGCTGCCCATAACAGACAGGTGGAGTGTCAAATTATTTACACTCAATCTGTTCGTTGCAGGGCTAAAAATAAATAGTTCTGTTTCGTATCACGTGGTCAGCCAATTAAATGACTGAATCATTTAAGAACATAAGAGGTACAGGTGTAAAAGACACTAATCAGAGTTATCTCCTCTGAAAGTAATGAATTTTATTATACAGCTAGACCCTGTGGTGAATGAAGTCAAGATTTGCAGAGTGGAAAATATGTGCTTTTCAGAGAGCCCGGCATGCTTATAAGCGTACTTTTCACTCAGTGAGGAAGGTAAGGTAAACCATCTCACTCCTCGTTTTACGTAGTACGAGCATAATTATATTACTTCCGACCATTCCTGACATAGTGTGGTTAATTGAACCCCAACCATCAAAGTACGCCGGTAACCACTGTCTACATTCAAATCCGTATAAAAGTAACTACCTTTATTAGGATTTGAACCAGGAACCTTCTTCTCCGAAAATCAGCTGTTAAACAGCTGACTCGCGGCGACGACTTTGTCTCTAGGCCAACCCGGTGGATAATAAAAAAATAATTAATTTTGTAAAATAAATAATAAATTAATTGTTGTAAGTTTAAAGTTAATCTGGTTATTATTTCTTAAACCCAGATCCCGAACGAACCAGAGGCTTAGGTGTTAAATATCATTCTCATCTGATTGAGTAATGGGGTTGCTCATTGTTATTAAATTGAACGCATTGCAACGTACACACATTAGGGATTAAACAAAAAATTATTAATTTTATTAGAAACACAGCAAACGGAGGCTGTGTGGCTGTGAATAAAAATACACACACATTCAACGAAGATCTTCTAGAAACAACTTTTTATATAACTTTTCACCCTACATATTTTCTGCAGTGTAAATCTTTAATTACCAGTTCTAATAATTAACCTTTCTATTAATTACTGTTGATAACCCCATGTTATATCTGATTAACTCCGTATTAATTACATCTGATAACCCCGTGTTAATATTATTGATCGAATTTTCAGTCCGGGGTGTCGTTGGTGGTGTTGGAACATCAATGCTTTATACAGTGACGTAGGTCACTGACATCTTTATTGAGAAGGCCTTTTTATCGGTTGAATTAAAGTTTTCTTCTTTTTTTAAGTTAATTTAAACACCAGGCGGTTTCAATAATGGCTAAGTGCTTACTTGCTCGCTTGCTCCATTCAAATCTTTCATTCTACTAGCATCTTTTTCTTCTTCTTCTTCCTTTTTTCGTTCTTATAAAAGGAGAATAAATTTATAAAGAACACCAAAAGGTATTGGTCCTTTACTGTAATGAAAAAATAAATCTAATCGGTTGAACAAAAATTGATTTATTTTTTATTTATTAATTGGTTTTTCGATTAATGTCGAAAAAATTAAAAGATTCCGTTAAAAATAGTTCAAGAACCTTCATATAAAACTACATACATTTTTTTATGGTCTCGCGACTTCACCTTCCGTTCGAGTCCTGTCTGGATTAGCACAGAAATATAATTGTAAGTGTGATTGGAGTTTAACAGAAGGGAAGTGTGGCGATTGCGACTGGAAATCATTCAATTAAAGGAAATGACTAGAGCTGAATATATTGGAAGAGTCATTCGAACCAATTGTGTTTTATTGAACTAGTATCTGGGAGAAAAGTACGATTGCAGATTTATTGGCACAATTTTCCGATGTAGAACAGGCCAGTGGGGTCTAAATGATACCCCACTTTGAGGTGATCATCTTTGTTTATGCTCATTGTGCAATATTCGCGTCGTAGAGGACATTTTCCAGTTTTTTGGACAATGTTCAATTATAGCTGAATTCAGAATTTTGTTTAAATAAACTATGTTAACAGAAGATGAAATTGTGAATTTTTTTGGATGGAGAAAACTGGTTGATTTTGGTCGATTATGTAAGAAATTCTTTAAGGTACCTGCAGAAGAGTTTCAATTTTAGAGTTGAACTTTTAGATTATAAAAATAAAATCTGGTGTGAAACACTCACACAACTTTCTCTTGCCAGTGCAAATGATTACAATATAACCTAACATTAGAAATAAACAAAAAACTAACCTCAAAAAATATAACCTTATTTTAATCATGAGTGAAAGATGCAAAATGAAAATCGACCTGTTTGGCTTCAAAATACGGAAAATCATTCTTTCACGCTAAACTAGGCTCTGTAGAGAAAAATGCTCTAAATAAAAGTTGTAGATCTTTTAATTTCCTATAAATATGATTATATATACTTTTGTCGTAAAAAGGCATAGGCTACTAAGGCCGAAATCTTAAAAAAATCGATTTTTCACACGTTTTCGTGAGAAAAAAAACAGAAAATCGCTAATTACCGCTAAACTAAGCGTTTTACAAAAAAATGTTTAAAATAAAAGTTGTAGAATTTTAAATTCTCTACAACTTTTATCATATAATGTTTTGCGCTAAAATGCATATTAAAGCCGCAATCTTAAAAAGAAAATGTTTTTACGTAAAAACAGCCTCACGCAGAATTTTAGCAAACATGGCGCCTACCCTATCTTGTAGAGCATAAAAAATGTAGTAAACCAGGCGATTTTTAAAAAAATCGTAGGACCAGTTTTTGAGAAAATCGCAAAAAAGTGAAAAATTATACGAATAAACTACTACTTCCGGTCGACCGATTTTGTTGAAAATGTTCGTGTCGGGTCCGGTAGTGGTACGTAACTTAAGTTTCAAGTTTGTACGATGTTCCGTTCTTGAGATATTCTGTTCACACACACGCAGACCAATCGCTTAAAACATGTTTTTTTGGGTTCAGGGGGTCTGAAAACGTATAGACCCGGTGAAAACTCGATTTCGAAAAATCGACATGAAAACAATACTTTCCTTCCTATATATTCATATAGGCAAGAGAAAGTAAAAATAATAGAAAGTAATTTGTGGGATTTTTCAACCTGGCAGACGACCTCGGTCATGCCACTAAATGAACGGGTTTTTATTTATTTTTTTTGTTGAGTCCTGTCTGGAATTTTTCATCACTAATTTTCAAGTATCATCCAACACTGTCGGTATTTACTTTAATGTACATAAAAATCAGCTGTACCTATCGTTCCAGATTGATTTTAAATTAAAAATCTGGTTTGAAAACGTTCTCGTCTTTCTCTTGCTAAATTAAATATTGAAAAAGATTACGTATGTTTTGTTGTTGTTTAGGTTATCAGTCAAAAGGCTGGTTTGAACCTGTAGAGGCTTAACTAAGTAAAATGAAAATTAGAGTGGTTTAACATTGCCTTCCTCACTGAGTGGAAAAGTGTTCTTATTAGCATGCCAAGCCCTGTAAAAAGTATATACTTTCCACTCTTCAAATGACACCTTCACTTCATTCACCACAGAGTTTGGCTGTATAATAAAATTCATTACCCTCGGAGGAGATAACTGTTACTAGTGTCTTTTTTACCTCTACCTCTTCTGTTTTTAAATAGTTCAGTCGTATAATTGACTGACCAAGTGATAAGAAACAGAAGAAATTCTTAAATGCTTCAAACGAAATTTTTTGTCATCAGTCTCTCGACTAGTTTGATACAGTTTTCCAAGTGTGGTTCTATCTTGCGCTAGTCGTTTCATATCTACATACCTGTAACACCCTACATCTTTTGTAATTTGCTTTATAAACTCTAACTTTTGCCTCCCCCTACAATTCACTCCCTCAATATTACTTACCCTCCATTATTGATAGACCAATACCTGGATGTCTTAAGATGTGCCCCACTAGCCTATCCATTCTTCTGGTAAGATGCTTCTATATACTAGGTATTATAATGAAATATTTATAATTTTTAAATTGAAATTAATAATTTTTGTAATGAATAATCGTGTTGGTCAAAAATAAATTATTACTTAAAACTTTAATTTGGTTAATTAAACATGGATGTTATAAAATGTATAAAAATCAGGAAAATTTAAAAACTTTTTAAACAATTGTTAAAAAAGGAATGTAAGAAAAGTGGTCAGGATAACTTAACACTAATTATTGTGAAACAGAAGGTCTACCAAAAAAACTTTTAAAACAAAATTCCCTTACTTTTCCTGAAACCACCTTTTTTTCTCCCCTTCTACATACATAGATGTTCAGGTAACCGAATCGTAATCCGATTATCGTTAAGTGATACTGAAAGTTTAAAAGAAGGCTAAAAAAAGTAATATTATAGTACTGTAAACATCAGTACCGTAATCAATAACGAAACCGATGTTTGAAAGCTCAGTTTAATCATTAATGAAGCTACTTGTTTCTTGTCCCGACTTCACCCGGGTATAAATTTGTTTTATCAATAATTTTTAAATTTGAGATGTAGTCTAAATAAATCAAAAATAACATTTTCTGATTTGGAAACATCTGAGATATATATATGTTGACACTTCCACCGAGTTTCAGCCATCTACCTTGTCCGGAACTTAAAAAACAAAAAATATTGGTTTAAGGGTTGAAAACCGTTTTCAACCCCTTTAGGGGGCATTTTGGATAATATTTTTAGGTGTTTTATTATAGGTAGCGTCTCCACCGAGTTTCAGCTATCTAGCTCGTCTGTAACTGAGTAAACTGAATATTGATTTAAGGGTTGAACACTTTTCAACCCTTTACGGGTAAATTTTTGAAATTGTTAAGGTGTAATATTTTTGCGTCACTGTACGTAACATCACCAATGTTTAGGGATCTAACTCGTCTGGAACTTAGTAAATAAAAATTATTGGTTTAAGGGTTGGAGATCCTTTTCAACTGTTTAATCGTACATTTTAGAAATTGTTTAGGGGTACGTTTTTTTAGTTGCACTATAAATAACATCATCAAAATTCAGCCATCTAACTCGTCTGGGATTTAGTAAACCATAAATATTGGTTTTAAGGATTGAACACCTTTTTCATCCCCTTTAGGGGTACATTTTGGAAATGGTTAAGGAACAGTTTTTGTAGTTGAACCATAAGTAATACCTCTACCGCGTTTCAGCTATGTAGCTGGTCTGGAACATAGTAAACGGTTAATATCGGTTTAAGGCTTGAACATGCTTTTCAATCCTTTAACGGCGGAAAATCGAAATTATTTATTTAGATTGTCGTCCATTACTAAAATAAGAACTGGATTGAAAAAAGTAGAAGCGTATTTTTTTTAACTGAACTGAAACAGAAACTTTTTTTTTTTTTTTGGTTTAACGTCCGACTGTTTTGCAAATTTCTGCTAATGCAGACGGTGAAGGATGAAATGAATTTTTGTAACGTATGAAAAAATGCCATGCCCGAGTGGGATTCGAACCCAAGACCGCGTGATGAGAGGCGAGCACGTTACCAACATCTTCAAAATAGCTTCACCTTTGCCTCGTTCTTCAATTTCAGCTGAGGTTAGAGTCGCTGCTAACTGTTTCAATTTAGCAGACAATTTATTCGATCAGTTTGCCCCAGTTGATCTGTTGTTGGGTGTCCAAGCAACTTTAGCTTTAATGAGAGGCGAACCTATTTCACTAGGTTGTAACCTACTATACATAGTACCTACTGCACTGGGTCATGTACTCATGGGTCATGCTCCCATCGTAACTGACAATTGTGTTTTATTGTCAACCAGTGCAGAAGACGAACACGAACAATCGTCCGTACTTTCTTCTCTATTTTCCCTTTAGATTCAGAAACCTTACATACCCAACTAAAACAATTTTGGGAGTTGGAAGAAACATCACAAGCTGAAACAGAAACTGATGTGAGAACTCAACTGACCGTGTAAAGGGGGGCTTAGGGATAAAAAATGCTGCTGTAAAAATGTGAAAATGATTAATAATAAACGGTAATAATTTAATAATGATAATGGTACGGGTTCAGTCATTTTTGATAAAATGTTCCTTATTGATTAACATGTTGTATAAGTATTTCGTATCACGTTCCTTAAATTTATGTGTAAATAATTTGTGCACTAATATTGCTTTAGAAATTATCTCAAGAATTATGACAGATTCAATTAGTATTACATAATAGTATGACGGTGCACATACATTCCATGATAAATAGGGTACAGCAGTCGCGGTCTTCCACCCGTTTTGAAATATTTAGTGAATGAACTCCAGTGTAAAGTCAGTCACTCACGGAATGAGCCAGTGAGCTACTCTATTTCCTAGTGCAATTCGCGAACAGAAGCGATGTTGTGCATGGAAGAGGGTTCGCTCGGTTTAAACGAGGGGAACCCGTTGCTATGACAACGGATGTTCCTCCCTCCCACCCCCCTCCCCTTTGCCCGTCGGACCACTCCAGTCTACAACATTTTCCACCAAACTGTTCCATCGTAATTTCACTCTCTCTCTTTAACGTGTTCCTCTTCCTATAATACGATCTCTTTCTATCTGCAGTCTAAGTACATCTTTTGTTTTATCACCAAGACCCGCTGTTTTCCTCCGGTTCTCTCAAACTCCTTATCGGAAAGCTTTGTGAAAATTGCCGTCGTTTTTTCATACCCCCCCCTTCTGCTTAGCAACACTTCATGTCGATTCGTTTAATCGGAAAATGATTACAACGGTTATCATGATTTTTAAAATAACATAATCATTATTTTATAATGATACTTGGATAATCCGTGTGTTTTCTTTTTATTTTCCCACATTACTTAATGCAGGAGAAAAATTGCAATCATAAAGAAAAACATCTTTTGTTAAACACTCACACATCTTTCTCTTGTAAATGTAAATAAAAATCTGGTGTGAAACACTCACACAACTTTCTCTTGCCAGTGCAAATAATTTAAACAATATAACCTAACATTAGTAATAAAACATTAGAAATAAACAAAAAACTAACCTCAAAAAACATAGCCTTATTTTAATCATGAGTGAAAGACGCAAAATGAAAATCTACCTCAGTTTGGCTTAAAAACATGGAAAATCATTCTTTCTCGCTAAACTAGGCTTTGTAGAGAAAAATGCTCTAAATAAAAGTTGTAGATCTTTTAATTTCCTATAAATATGATTATATATACTTTTGTCGTAAAGTGCATACTAAGGCCGAAATCTTAAAAAAATAGATTTTTCACACGTTTTCGTGAGAAAATATCAGAAAATCGCTAATTACTGCTAAACTAAGCGTTATACAAAAGAATGTTTGAAATAAAAGTTGTAGAATTTTAAATTCTCTACAACTTTTATTATATAAATTTTTTCGCTAAATTGCATATTAAAGCTGTAATCGTAAAAACACTATGTTTTTACGTGAAACAGCCTCACCCAGAATTTCAGCAAACATGGCGCCTACTTATCTTGTAGAGAATAAAAAGTTTAGTAAATGAGGCGATTTTTTTAAAAAATCGTAGGACCAGTTTTTGAGAAAATCGCAAAAAAGTGAAAAATTACACGAATAAACAACTACTTCCGGTTGACCGATTTTGATGAAAATGTTCGTGTCGGGTCCGGTAAGGGTATGTAACTTAAGTTTCAAGTTCGTACAACGTTCCGTTCTTGAGATATTTTGTATACACACACACACACAGACCAATCGCTAAAAACATGTTTTTTGGGTTCAGGGGGTCTGAAAACGTATAGATCCGGTGAAAACTCGATTTCGAAAAATCGACATGAAAACAATACTTTCCTTCCTATATATTCATATAGGCAAGAGAAAGTACAAACCATAATTTTATGAACGTGTTCAATCATTAGTAAACAATATAAAACGATAAACATAACCTAATTTTAATCATGATTGTTTTTGTTTCTTCTTCAGGTAACCAGCCGAAAGGCTGGTTTGAACCTCTAGAAGCTTTAATAAATAAAACGAGGAATGAAGTGGTTTATCTATACCTTCCTCATTAAGTTGAAAAGTATGCTTATCAGCATGCCAGCTCTTCTAAATAGTATCTACTTCCACCCTGCAAATGACACCTTTACTTCATTCACCATAGGGTCTGGCTGTAAAATGAAATTCATTACTCTTACAGGAGATAACTGTGACTAGTGTATTTTACACCTCTACCTCTTCTGTTCTTAAATCCTTCAATCATATATGGCTGACCATGTGATAAGAAATACAACTACTTTTTGTAGCTCTGGAACTAGCAGATCGAGTGCAAATAATTTTACACTCCACCTGCTTGTTATGGGGATAAATAATAGTATAAATATAAAACAATAAAAATAAAAATTATTAAAATAAAATCACCTATCATGCATACAGAATTATAATGAATACGGAAAATCATTAATTGACGCTAAACTAGGCTCTGTAGAAAAAATGTTTGAAATAAAAGTTGTAGTTAACTTAAAAGTTGTGGAGATCTAAGCAATTTAAGTTAATTTTCTATAACTTTCATTTGCCCCTAACGGGCAGGTGGAGTATTAAATTAATTGCACTCGATCTGGTGGTTTCAGGGCTACAAAAAATAGTTCTGTTTTTTATCACATAGTCAGCCAATTATATGACTGAACTATTTAAGAACAGAAGAGGTAGAGGTGTAACAGACACTAGTCAGAGGTATCTCCTCTGAGATTAATGAAATTCACTATACAGCCAGACCCTGTGGTGAATGAAGTGAAGGTGTCATTTGCAGGGTGGAAAGTTTGTGCTTTTTGGAGGGCCTGGCATGCTGATAAGCATATTCTTTCAACTCGGTGAGGAAGGCAGTAGTAAACCATCTCACTCCTCGATTTTACTTAATTAAACCTCTAGAGGTTTAAACCAGTACTTCGACTGTTGACCTAAACAACAACTTTGATTTAATGTTGACTACACTTGCTATAAAATGAATACCAAGGCCGTAATCCAAAAACAATATTTTTTGCCCATTTTAATGAGCAAAATGTACAGTCACTAATTGGCGCAAAACTAAGCGTTGTAGAAAAAAAATGGTTCAAAATTTCTAGGTTTTCCTGTTCCTACAACTTTTATTTTAAATATAGTACCTGCAATTATTGCCCTAAAATGCATATTAAGGGCGTAGTCAACCCAGAAAATGAAAATCAAAACTTCTGGCTATAATTTATCATTATTTATTTTAAATGAAAGAGTATTTTACTAGTAATTATCCACCATTTGAACCAAGCCAAAAAATTAATTACAGCCCCTAATATAAGGGTGAGGTTGGAAAAGCGGGCTTTTACGGGGAATCAAATATCTCAGGAACCAAGAAAGATATCAACATGATTCTTATGCTACAAAATACAGAAAGTTGCTCTCTATTATCTGTTGTATGGGCTTGTATGTATTTTTTCTTACAAGAAATTTATTGAAAAAACCAATTTTTCAAAAAACATTTTTATTTGATGTATTCACAAATTATTTTTTAACTAAATCCCTATCAAGGTTTTTGAAATAATCATTCCACAGATAATAGAGCAAGAAATTGTGAACATTTGAAAAAAACATCATCCAAATATCTCCAATACTAACCAAAATATTTAATTTCCAAGAATGTACGAGGGGGTACCCAAAAGTATCCGGAATAGCTCTGCTGTGGGCGGAGCTTGTGCAGTACAAATTCCCGCCACTAGGCTGCTTGTAGCGCTACTCATTGCCAGTTCAATGCCATTTTGTTCGTTGATCTAGCTTGTTTTGTTCTCGTGCAGTGATTGTTCTCGCTAGTGCTGTTTTGTGCTCGTGTCGTTTTTCATGGTGGCAAGTTTTAATGAACAACGTGCGGCTGTGAAATTTTGCTTCTTGCTCGGTAAAAACGCCGCGGAAACAGTTGTAATGTTGAACACAGCTTACAAAGACGACGCTATTGGAAAAACCCAAGTGTACGAGTGGTTTTTGCGCTTTAAAAATGGCGACATGTTGATTGAGAACAAACCTCGTTCTGGACGACCGTCGACTTCCCGAACAGACGAAAATGTTGTGAAAGTGAAAGAAATTGTACGAACAGACCGACGACAGACCATTGACCAAATATCACAGGTTAGTGGGTTATCTTGGAGCTCAGTCCAACGCATTTTAACAGAAGACTTGACAATGAAAAGAGTCGCTGCCAGGTTTGTGCCTCGGGTTCTGACAGACACTCTAAAGGAACGTCGAATTGAAACGTGTAGTGATTTGAAACAACAGCTTGAAACTGATCCAGATTTCATGTCAAAGATCATTACGGGTGACGAGTCTTGGTGCTATGGGTACGACCCAGAAACCAAACAACAATCCAGTCAATGGAAGACTTCATTATCACCCCGACCAAAAAAAAGTCGTCAAGTCAGATCGAACATCAAAACAATGCTGATTTGTTTTTTTTGATGTGAGGGGAATTGTCCATTCAGAGTTCGTTCCACCAGGCCAGACGGTAAATCAAGCTTTTTATCTTGAAGTGTTAAGAAGACTACGAAACAGCATTCGTCGTAAAAGACCTAATTTGTGGCAGACAAGGGACTGGTTTTTCCACCACGACAACGCGCCTGCACACACGGCAATCTCGGTTACCCAGTTTTTGGCGAAAAACGGCATGGTTTTGCTACCACACGCACCTTACTCACCCGATCTGGCTCTGTGTGATTTTTCTTGTTCCCACGCATGAAAAGGGGCATGAAAGGTCTCCGATTTAACAACGTTGATGATGTCAAGAAAAAAACGACGGATGAGCTGGACCCATCACTGAAGAGGAGTACAAAAAATGTTTTGAACAGTGGAAGCACCGGTGGGACAAATGTATTAGTTGTAATGGAGAGTATTTTGAAGGGGATAAGGTTCTTTTGTAAAAAAATTAAAAATAAATAGTTTTAAAAAATAATTCCGGTTTCTTTTGGGTACCCCCTCGTACAATCATGTATAAACCACATTCCCGGAAAACTTAAAGTTGAAGGAATAATTTCACTCGCCTTGCTAGTGAGCTGTAACTGCGCCAATGCGCAGTTACCAACTGCGCATTGGCGCAGTTGGTAACGTGCTCGCCTCTCATCATGCGGTCTTGGGTTCGAATCCCATTCAGGCACGGCATCTTTTCATACGTTACAAAAAAATCATTTCATCCTTCACCGTCTGCATTAGCAGTAATTGCAGAACAGTCGGACGTTAAACCAAAAAAAAAAAATAGTGAGCTTTATTTTAAACAGATGATTTTACAACTTTTTGTCAACGTACAAACAAAGTAAACAAATGTTGTGATTCAGAAAATTTTAAACTTCAAATAATTGCAAAAAACCATCGAAATTAAAAAAAAACTATCTTCTTTAGTTGACTACCCCCTTAAGGCCACAATCTTAAAACAAAAAAAAAATTTATAAGAAAGTACAGCTTCCTAAGAATTGTATCTGACTGCTCTATTTTGTAGAGCATAAATACTCGTATGTATTTAATGAGTTGTTTTTAAAAAAAAAATCGTTATTATTTAATTAAAAATCTGGTGTGAAACACTCACACAACTTTCTCTTGCCAATGCAAATAATTTACAATATAATTTAACATTAGTAATAAAATATTAGAAATAAACAAAAAACTAACCTCAATAAACATAACCTTATTTTAATCATGAGTGAAACACTCAAAATGAAAATCAACCTCAGTCTGGCTTAAAAATACGGAAAATCACTATTTCACGCTAAACTAGGCTCTGTAGAGAAAAATGCTCTAAACAAAAGTTGTAGATCTTTTAATTTTCTATAAATTTAATTATATACACTTTTGTCGTAAAATGCATACTAAGACCGAAATGTTAAAAAAAATCGATTTTTCTCACGTTTTCGTGAGAAAAAAAACAGAAAATCGCAAATTACCGCTAAACTAAGCGTTATACAAAAAAATGTTTGAAATAAAAGTTGTAGAATTTTACATTCTCTACAACTTTTATTATATAACGTTTTGCGCTAAAATGCATATTAAAGCCGCAATCTTAAAAAGAAAATGTTTTTACGTAAAAACAGCCTCAAGCAGAATTTCAGCAAACATGACGCCTACCCTATATTGTAGAGCATAAAAAATGTAGTAAATGTAGTGATTTTAAAAAAAATCGTAGGACTAGTTTTTGAGAAAATCGCAAAAAAGTGAAAAATTATACGAATAAACTACTACTTCCGGTTGACCGATTTTGATGAAAATGTTCGTGTCGGGTCCGGTAGTGGTATGTAACTTAAGTTTCAAGTTTCAAGTTCGTACGATGTTCCGTTCTTGAGATATTCTGTTCACACACAGACACACACACACACACACACGCACACAGACCAATCGCTAAAAACATGTTTTTTGGGTTCAGGGGTCTGAAAACGTATAGATCCGGTGAAAACTCGATTTCGAAAAATCGACATGAAAACAATACTTTCCTTCCTATATATTCATATAGGCAAGAGAAAGTAAAAATAGCACGAACTACCGATTCCAGTTGACCTATTCTGATGAAAACGTTCTAGCGTGTCCTCTAATGGTATCTAATATAAATTATAATTTTCAACTTCATGTGATATTCCGTTAATAAGATATTTAAATTGGTAAGAGAACCTCGTATGAATGTTTGTTTCACAATAGATTTCTATATTAATATTCATCGAAAAGGTTATTTCGTTTGCCGACCTTTGATTTGAGGTAAGAACATTTTATAATCGTTTAGGAAATGATGAATTTTTTTTTTAAATCCTAATTTGTGTACGTTGCAATCTGTTCAATTTAGAATAATAAGCAACCCCATGACCCAATGAGATGAGGAAGATGTGTATGACGTGTAAATGAGATGTAGTCTTGTACAGACCCAGGCCGACCATTCCTGAGAGAGTATTGTTAATTAAACCCCAACCATCAAAGTACACCGTTAACCACTGTCTAGCATTCAAATCCGTATAAAAGTAACTACCTTTGCTAGGATTTGAACCAGGAACCTTCGTCTCCGAAAATCAGCTGTTTAACAGCTGATTCTGGCGACGACTGTACCTCTAGACCAACCCAGGAAATGATGACCAACCCAACTCTAGGAAATGATGAATGAGTGAATAAAATGAACAGATTACTAATTATAAATGAAAACTTTATTAAGGAACTTTACGTTATGTAACATAAAGTTAGAATTACAAAATAATAATCTTAACAGTCGGATTAAAATGGCGGAACGGTGTATTATAACCATGTCCATTGCGTTATTATTATTATTATTATTATTATTAGATATTATTATTATTTAAGCCTTTTACCTGATATCTGTACTCTTATAATGTGGTATCTGATGATAATGACGATGATGATATCATCTTATGAAGCTTTCATTACTTGTCTAGGACAGCTACAACAGCGTCTACATAGAATCCTTGCTTCCATATTATCATAACTTTTACATCTATAAATACATTCCACGTACTCAATAAAAGTAAAGTCCAGCCTCTCTTAGTTTGCTCCTAATGTAAACAAATAATGACGTCACTGAGCATGCGCATTATGTAAAAATGTGTACACGCTGATTAAAAAGTAACAACAAAATACTTTCAAAAGTATTTAAATACAAAATACTTTTAAAAGTAGTTTTATAAATGAAGTTGTTAAGCCTACATCATATCATGACTGATGTTTTAAGTAATTTAATTACTTATAATTCAAAACTTAGTTAACTTAATAGGAATACGACATCCATAAAGTCGCGGACTCTAGCGTGTACCCTGTAGTAGCTGGCTTTGGTTTGTTGACAGTAGGAGCAAATTAAGAACGGCTGAACTGTAGGTTGTATAGGGTGGGGAAAAATAACCTCCCTATTTTTATTGTTGTGCGGAGAGTACAGGGAGAAATTTAGAGGGTTGGGGATAACAGCAATCAACGGAGGAAAGGGGGAAATTTAATTTTATTATCGTCCAAGATTTTTGACTTTCTCTTGCCTATATGAATGTATAGGAAGGAAAGTATTGTTTTCATGTCGATTTTTCGAAATCGAGTTTTTACCGGATCTTCACGTTTTCAGACACCTTCAACCCCGAAAAAATATTTTTAGCGATTGGTGTGTGTGTGTTTGTGTGTGTGCGTGCGTGCGTGCGTGTGTGTGTGTGTGTGAACAAAATATCTCAAGAACGGAACATCGTACGAACTTGAAACTTAAGTTACATACCGCTACCGGACCAGACACGAACATTTCATCAAAATCGGTCAACCGGAAGTAGTAGTTTATTCGTGTAATTTTTCACTTTTTTGCGATTTTCTCAAAAACTGGTCCTACGATTTTTTTAAAAATCGCCTGGTTTACTACATTTTTTATTCTCTACAAGATAGGGTAGGCGCCATTTTTGCTGAAATTCTTGGTGAGGCTGTTTTCACGTAAAAACGTTGTTTTTTTAAGATTACGGCTTTAATATGCATTTCATCGCAAAAATTTATTTAATAAAAGTTGTAGAGAATTTAAAATCCTACAACTTTTATTTCAAACGTTTTTTGTATAACTCTTAGTTTAGTGGTAATTAGCGATTTTCTGTTTTTTTCTCGCGAAAACGTGTGAAAAATCGATTATTTTAAAATTTCGGCCTTAATATACATTTTACGACAAAAGTGTATATAATGAAATTTATAGGAAATTAAAAGATCTACAACTTTTATTTAGAGCATTTTTCTCTTCAGAGCCTTGTTTAGCGTGAAAGAGTGATTATTCATATTTTTAAGCTAAACTGAGGTCGATTTTTATTTTGCGTCTTTCACTCATGATTAAAAGAAGGTTTGTTTTTTGTTTATGTCTAATGTTTTATTACTAATTTTAGGTTATATTGATCATTATTTGCATTGGCAAGAGAAAGTTGTGTGACTGTTTCACACCAGATTTTTTTTATCTTACAGTAGATATATCGTATTTGTAATTTGATTGCCGAAATCTAAGATTGTAGACATCGATAATCCGCAAAGTTTGGACATCTTTCGTGTTCGGATTACCGCGACTATACTGTATTTAACAGGTTGACTGCTATTCGACTGATGATTAGTCTTGCCAGAACTACTACAACTTTTTTCATTTTAGCCAGTATAGTTTATAAAAATTAGTTACTACTAAGAAAAAAATAATTTTATTCTTTTATTTTTTAATTGGTTATCAGAGACTTTGACTATGAAACGATGGATTTTGACGTGTAATTTCCCAGCTCTATTTGAGAATCGAACGTGGAATTTACCATTAGTAGGCAAGCGTGCTAACCATTACGTCTCGAGGCAGCAACAATTTTTTTAAGTGCAAAATTTAATGCTGATGAAAATGAAATAACATCCGAAAAAAGCTAAGAACATTGTTGACGTCAGCATAATTTTCACTACCAGAGTAATTCAAAAACGACAAAAAATGAGACACTGATATGTGTTTCAAAGCGTTTCCGGCAATGTAAGCTGAGACATAAAAATATGTCTCACAGCAGTCAACCTGTTAAATTTCATTCCAAATGGTCGTGCCATGAGACTTTCAAACCACCCTGTAAGTAATATGGGTAAAACAATACCTGGATTATTAAGTGATATCTTTATGCGGTGGCAGGAGGGTGGATTATATAGGAAACAATAAGGAACGACTTTGAGGCTTATACGGTATCTGACGTTCATGAAATGCATAGACCGACATCCTAAGTCAATATTATATAAAGTTTCGCTAGATTTATCTACCTGTAGACTATGTATCGGAGATAAATAAATTTTGCTATTAAAGCTAAAATATCAAAAAATCTGGTGTGAAACTCTCACACGACTGTCTCTTGTCAATGCAAATAATGAACAATACAATATCTGTGTTGTTGTTGTTGTTGTTTAGGTCATCAGCCAAAAGGCTGGTTTGAACCTGTAGAGGTTTTACTAAGTAAAACGAGGAGTGAGGTGGTTTACCAGTGCCTTCCTCACTGAATGAAAAAGTACGCTTATCAGCATGCCGGGCCCCCTGAAAAGCACATATATTCCACTCTGCAAACGACACCTTCACTTCATTCACCACAGGGTCTGGCTGTATAATGAAATTCATTACTTTCAGAGGAGATAACTCTGATTAGTGTCTTTTGCACCTCTACCTCTTCTGTTATTAAATGATTCAGTCATTTAATTGGCTGACCATGTGATAAGAAACAGAACTATTTATTTTAGCCCTGCAATGAACAGAGTGAGTGTAAATAATTTGACACTCCACCTGTCCGTTATGGGCAGATAATATCTGTATGACGCTAAATTAAGCTCTACAGAAAAATGTGCGTGAAATAAAAGTTGTAGAACTTTTTTTATAATTAATTTACTTAAATTCGCATCAACTGCGTGGTCATTAGCGACTACGGTGGATTATGTAACATTAACTGTGGGACTTGACACGTGAACATTTCTAGAGCCGGGAATCGAACCCAGGACCGCCGCGTGGCAGGCCGATGTGCTAACCACTACGTTAACGAGGCGGCCAGTAGAACTTTTTATTTCTTATAATTTTTATTACATATACTACACTTTAGTCGTAAAATACAAACTTAGGCCGCAATCTTAAAATATCAATTTTTTTAACCGATTTTAATAAGAAAAATTATTGACGCTAAACTAAGCGTTGTAGAAAAAAAATGTTTAAAATAAAAGTTGTACGTTTTTTTTGCAATTAATTAATTTTTAATTATATACACGTTTGCCCTGAAATGGATTTAGCCCTATGGCCGCAATTTTTAAAAAATATTTTTTTCTACGAAAGCACCGCCCCCAAAAATTTCAGATACCATGACATTGACCATATCTTGTAAAGCACAAAGAATTTAGTAAGTGAGATGATATTTTTGAGAAAATCGCACGAATAAACTGTTCAATAATTTTGATTAAAATTTTCTTTTCGGGCTTATTCTTAGTACTTAACTTAAGTTCCAAGTTTCAACTTCGTACGATTTTTAATTTTTGAGTTCATACACCCCCCCCCCTTTTAAGTATACGTGCACGAGCGCACACGCAAACATACACCAATTGGTAAATCATGTATTTTGGGTTCAAGTGAAAACTTGATTTCGGAAAATCGGCATGAAAATATAAATTTCCGTATCTATCTTCTAATATATAAAATTCTCGTGTCACAGTGTTAGTTGCCGTTCTCCTCCGAAACGGCTTAACCGATTTTGATGAAATTTCATATGTACACTTGGTAGGTCTGAAAATAGGTTTTTATCTATTTTTTATACCCCTAAGTGATAAAAGTGGTCCACCCCAAAAAAAAATTTATTTTTTGAACAAAATTTTTATTTTTTTATAATGTGGCATTAAAAAATACACTCCTAAATAAATATATATTTAAAAAAAAATTGATTAGGTCCTGCACATGTTTCACGTGCGAAGCGGCACAGGCCGAGCTAGTATTTCTTATACGAGGGCAGTCCAGAAAGTCTGTCACGTTTTGCGTTGTAGCCGCTAGGGGTGGAGCTATTGCGGCCATTTTGGTGCCGCGGCGTTTCTCCGTTCAGTGGCTATCCAGCCGTGCTAGCGAAAGGTCTGTGTCGCTCTTCGTTGTTTTTCAACAACAATTAAAATGTGTGCCGCAATTCAAAATCCCGCCGGTTGTGAAGTACGGTCGGTAATACGGTTTTCTTCTTATCGATTTCTTGGAACGTGGCACAACAATAACCTCTGCGAGGTATTGTGAAACACTTGAAAAGTTAAGAAGAGCGATCCAAAACAAGCGCAGAGGAAAGTTGACTGGAAAAATTCTCTTTTTGCATGACAACGCCCGACCACACACGGCAAATCGAACACGAGAAGTCCTGGATGCTTTTGAATGTGAGGTTTTCCCACATCCGCCATACAGCCCGGACCTTGCGCCCAGCGATTATCACTTGTTCCCGACAATGAAGACATGGCTAGCGACGCAGCGCTTTGATGACGACGCGGAGCTGCAGGAGGGTGTGACTAACTGGTTAAAATCACAGGCGGTAGACTTTTATGACGCCGGCATTACAAAATTAGTTCACCGCTATGATAAGTGTCTTAATTTGTTTGGTGATTATGTAGAAAAATAGCATTTTAGTTGCACTTTCAAATGTATATAATAAAATTTTTTTCTTGTACTTAGTTTTTTTTTATATCAAAACGTGACAGACTTTCTGGACTGCCCTCGTATGTTAAAAGAACGTAAAGAATTTATTGAAGAAATAGAATCGAACCGTCTTTGTAGAATAGTTAAAGGTGTAATTAAATTACTTTAAAGTTTAATTAATTAAGGTAAATATTATACCGTACCTACATTGAATTTAAGTTAAGATATTATGGGGAATTTAAGGTTCAAAGGATAATTAGCTAATAACAATAATAATAATAATAACAATAATGACTTTAAATTGTTTGGCTTTAGTTTACTAATGTTGTATAATAGAGGAAAACTTGTTATAATTTGATTTGATGTAAGTTAAAGTTCAAATTATCCCAAGATTTACTGACGACGAAATAGTAGGCCTACATGAATATACGAAGGTAAACTAGTTGATACGCATGCGTAAAAGTTAAGGCGAATGATATATTAATGATTTATAGTTAGGGTGAAGTAGATCGGGATAAAGCTACTAATTAATATGTCAAGATGTGACTTAGGGTGACGACCACACCTCGTGTACTGTATCTTAAGATATGAGATATAAACCTAATCTAAATGTGGATAAGCCGTAGTGATGTTACTGGTGTTGTGAAATCAGTTTTCCAATGTTGCTCCTTAAATTTTGCGTCTACTTAATGAGGTCTATGGAGTCTATGTGACTTTGATTTCAAGAGAAATCTATTGTCATTCACATCCCTTATCCAAATTACGATTCTACTTCTATAATTAAAACCACTAACGGATTATGGTAGTATTCGAATTAAAGAAAATTCGAAATACAGAACAACAAAATTAGTATAGATTTACGTTTGATTTTTATATATTAAAAAATCTGGTCTGAAACACACACACAACTTTCTCTTGCTAATGCAAAAATGACCAATATAACCTAACATTAGTAATAAAACATTAGAAATAAACAAAAAACATAACCTTATTTTAATCATGAGTGAAAAACGCAAAATAAAAATTAACCTCAGATTGGCTTAAAAATACGGAAAATCACCTTTCACGCTAAACTAGGCTCAGTGGAGAAAAATGCTATAGTCTATGCAAATAAAAGTTGTAGATCTTTTAATTTTCTATAAATTTGATTATATACATTTTTGTCGTAAAATCCATAGGTTACTAAGGCCGAAATCTTAAAAAAATTGATTTTTCACACGTTTGCGTGAGAAAAAAACAGAAAATCGCTAATTACCGCTAAACTAAGCATTATACAAAAAAATGTTTGAAATAAAAGTTGTAGGATTTTAAATTGTCTACAACTTTTATTATATAAATTTTTGCGCTAAAATACATATTAAAGCCGTCTTAAAAAAACAATTTTTTACGTGAAATCACTCACCAAGAATTTTAGCAGACATAGCGCCTATCTAAAAAATTAAGTAAACCAGGCGATTTTTAAAAAAATCGTAGGACCAGTTTTTGAGAAAATTGCAAATAAGTGAAAAATTACACGAATAAACTACTACTTCCGGTTGACCGATTTTGATGAAAATGTTCGTGTCGGGTTCGGTAGTGGTATGTAACTTAAGTTTCAAGTTTGTACGATGTTCCGTTTTTGAGATATTCTGTTCACACATACACACAGACCAATCGCTAAAACATGTTTTTTGGGTTCAGGGGGTCTGAAAACGTGTTGATCCGGTGAAAATTCGATTTCGAAAAATCGACATGAAAACAATACTTGCCTTCCTATGTATATTCATGTAGGCAAGAGAAAGTAAAAATTAAATAAAAAAAACGTAGGCTTACCTTATCCCTAGAGCATAAGAAAGTTTTAAACAATAGTTTCATCTGAAATTTTAGAAAAATATTTGTCTAAAAATTATTTACCATTCCTAATTGTCAGATTAAAATTTCAATAATTAATTTATTATATTTTCCTAAGTTTTCTTGTTATTTTGGTACTTAGTTTTAGGTATTAGGTTTAAGTAGTCTACTGTTTTCAGTTATTTAATACTTGGGGTACTTAAGACATTTCTCACAAAACAATGCACAAGGCACATTCATTGTTTCCAACAAATTATTGGTGGCACTTTTTGTTCTCTACAAATTTAGATGGTAAAACTAACTTATTTCAGCAGTTTCAAAAAAAAATACATTATTTTCTTATCAGAAATTACTTTTCTGATGTAAAGTAATCAATCTGTTCTTGTGATAAATTGAAATTATGAAATACCTCCAGAATTACCTTTTTTTCTTTTCCTGAGAATTTTAATTTTCGGCATTTACAGTGTTTTTTACAATAAGTCTTCAATTATTTTTATTTAAGTACTGTAAACAAAATTCTGCCCATAACAGACAGGTGGAGTGTCAAATTATTTACACTCAATCTATTCGTTGCAGGGCTAAAATAAATAGTTCTGTTTCTTATCACATGGTCAGCCAATTAAATGACTGAATCATTTAAGAACAGAAGAGGTAGAGGTGTAAAAGACACTAATTAGAGTTATCTCCTCTAAAAGTAATGACATTCATTATACAGCCAGACCCTGTGATGAATGAAGTGAAGGTGTCATTTGCAGAGTGAAAAATATATGCTTTTCAGAGGGCCCGGCATGCTGATAAGCGTACTATTCCACTCAGTGAGGAAGGCAATGGTAAACCACCTTACTTCTCGTTTTACTTAGTAAAGCCTCTAGAGGTTCAAACCAGCCTTTCGGCTGATGACCGAAACAACAACAACAAACAAAATTATTAAAAAACACTTGAATGACCAAAGAATTAATGAGAACACTTACCGAGTAATAAAATATTTCGTGGTACTACCATATGGTTAGCTCTCGTTTTATAATATTTTAAATAACACATTTATTTTTCCAGAGATATTAACCTATTCTGTATTTCATAATAATTTTAGACAGGAATGTAAAATGTCATTGTGTTAGATAAGTTTAGTTTACTGTGAATTGCAAGTGGGATTCTGCCAGTACTGTATAAATATGATTATAATAAAACACAAATTCTATCGAAATACTTTTGGTAAAATGCCAAAATTTATGTGAAAAATGTAATACGAAATAATTGTAACATCCATTACAATATTGACTTATAAAAATCAATTCCGATACTTATTTCTTATAACGGGTGTTTCAAAAAGGACGCACTTTACGTTTCCCATGGTCAACTTCTTTCAGTTCATGAACTACACCGATGCGGTAAGGATGCAGATTTAATTTTTTTGTAGCCCTTAAAGCGGAAGATATTGATAATCCAGCTTGTGAAGATAACTTTCGAAGTGATTTGCCGGGTGAGGTAGTCAAATGTTAATTCACATCGTCCAAAACTTGTTCTGTTAACACTGATGGTCGACCTGTGCTTTTCCGATCGTGTTCACTGCCAGTCTCACAAAATTTATTAATCAGACGCGATATTGTGGTGTTATTAGGTACTTCAGAATCGGGAAATTTTAACTGGAACTCGTCTTTCACTCGTTCGTAAGATTTATATGCGCAATAACTTTCAATAATAAAAACACGTTCATCCTTTGAAAAAACCATGTTTGAACTTATACAGACACTACAGACACAAATGAATACCGGGATAGCACTAGTACATGTCAGTAATACACAATGGGTCAACAATGTTATTTGGTGGAAAAAAGTATTCCCTATGCATAAAATATTAACCCTTAAACTTCGAAGTGCGTCCTTTTCGAAACACCCGTTGTTACGTATATCTCTTTTTTGATTTGTTTATTCTCTTTGTTTTTAAAAATCTCTTTTCCATTCATTTTCTTTTCTTCTTTGGAACGGAAACAATATCAGAAGACTCACGATTGTAGACTTTCTAAATGTTGTTCGATGTTTACGTTAGTTATAAAGACTAGAAGATCTGTTATTTGGTCTTAGAGTTGAAATATAAGTGTGTGTGTGTTTGTGTCTATGTGTAAGGGGGTGGGGTTTGAAACCTTGACCTAACGTATTATTAAGAGGGAGGATGGAATTTTGTAAAGTACTACTACGCCTGGCAAGCATTCCAGTGGTCTTTTACCCTGATTTATACACAGTTTTCCTTTACGGCTAGATACATTATTATTATTCCAATAGTCCTTCTCTGGATATTTTGGAAGTCAGATTTCCTTTTCTTCTACTTTTTTTTACTGGATCGTTAAATAAATTCAATGTAGTATCATTATACGTGAAATTGTTTTCATAACCATGAATTTCAAATTATTTTAACAATATTATTCCAAGTTTTTTTTGTTAGTAACTATTTATTAAAAAATAATTTTATTTTTTTTACTTTCTCTTGCCTTATATATGAATATATAAGAAAGTAAAGTATTGTTTTCCCGTCCATTTTTCAAAATCGGCTTTTCACCGAATCTACACTTTTCAAGGCCTCTGAACCCAAAGAATCGTGTCTTGAGCGATTGATGTGAGTGTGTGTGTGTGTGTGTGTGTGTGTGTGTGTGTGTGTGTGTGTGTGTGTGTGCGCGCGCGCGTGTGTGTGTGTGTGAACAAAATATCTCAAAACGGGAATATTGTACAAAGTTAAAACTTAAAAGTTAAGTTATGCTACTATAAGAGGACCCAAAACGAACATTTTCATCAAAATTGGTCAACCGGAAGTAAAACCTTGTTTATTCGTGTGATTTTTTTCAAATTTTTGCGATTTCCTCAAAAACGGCTCCTACGATTTTTTTTAAATCGCCTCGTACACTACATTTTTTATGCTCTACAAGATAGGATAAGCGCCAAGTCTGCTTAAATTCTTGGGGGCTGTTCTTTCTTAGAAAAAAAATGTTTTTTTAAGATTGCCTTCGTAATAATACTGATGCATTTTAGAGCAAAAGTGTATATAATCAAAGTTGTAGAACATTTAAAAACTTACAACTTTTATCACACACATTTTTCTTACACAACGCTTAGTTTAGCGGCAATTATTGATTTTACGTTGTATCTTTCATCAAAATCTGTAAAAAATGTTGAATTTTTAAGATAACTGCCTTAGTAGGCTAATATGCATAAAAATGTAATATAAAAATAAAGTTATAGGAAATAAAAAATACAGCTACAACTTTTATTTGAAGAATTTTATTCTATAGAGCTTCGTTTAACGTTAATTAGTGATTTGCTATATTTGGCTCATTAAAATCGATAAAAAAATTGAATTTTTTAAGATTGCGGTCTTAGTATGTAATGCATTTTACGTCAAAAGTGTACGTAAATAATGTTATAGGAAATTAAAAAACCTACAACTTTTATTTGAAGCATTTTTGAGTTTTACAGAGGTTGATTTTTAATTTCCGTCATTCACTCATTATTAAAATAAGGTTATGTTTTCAAATTTACATTGTTTACTCTTGGTTAAACACAGGTTATATTGGTCATTAAATACATTGGCAAGAAAAGGTCGTGTGAATTTATCACACCAGATTTTTTTTTTAATAGGTACTATATTTTTTAAGGAATAAGAAAAACCTACGTAAAAGATTTTTACTATCTATGTATTTGACAAGAATAAATAAAACGATTTACTAGGTGTTTTTCGATACATCCGATGGATCATCATTTTGTGATTTCTGAAGAGTTTTGTATTCAGTTACTATGATTACGACCATCACCATCATCATCATCAACGCCGGAATATTCTTGAGTACAATTTATAACACGAAGCAACGCATTACTGATTCTTCTAGCTCGTTTATCTTTAAATTTTTTTTTGAATGAATATACTCATTGGTTCCTGTTTGAATACAACCGCTTCAGGAACAAGGTGAAATAGATTTTCCCTAATATTTTCCTTGATATCGGGTTTTAAAAGTATTGAACACTGACATTTGTGTATAAGGAAATATTGTTTATTTTTACTTTCTCTTGCTTATTTGAATATATAGGAAGGAAAGTAGCCTATTGTTTTCATGTAGATTTTTCAAAATTGAGTTTTCACCGAATCCACTAGTTTTCGAACCCCATGAACCCAAGAAAACATGTTTTATGTGCGTGCGCGCGCGTATGTATTTGTGTGAACAGAATATCTCAAGAACGGAACATCGTACGAACTTGAAACTTAAGTTAGGTATCCTAATTTAAGTAAAGGACCCGACACGAACATTTTCATCAAATCGGTCTACCGGAAGAAGTAGTTTATTCGTGTCATTTTTCACTTTTTTGCATTTTCTCAAAAACGGCTCCTACGATTTTTTTTAAAAATCGCTTCATTTACTACAGTTTTTATGCTCTACAAGATAGGGTTGGCGCCATGTCTTTTGCCAACAAGATAGAAAACAAAACTGTGCGATTATCAAACGAAGCAGAATTAAAAATGGTTTCCAAGTTCAGATACCTCGGGGAAAGAATAACCTACAATCTCAACGAAAAATCTCAATAGAAAACCGCACCAACAAACTTAAACTAGCCCAAAAACTCACATTGTCATCATATATATTAAAGGAATCGCTGTCCATAAAAGCCAAATTACGCCATTACAATACTGTTTTGAAACCCAAAGCCACTTACGCCTGCGAAACTCTTTTCAAGTTGAACACACACAACTGACAGTCTCCAAAATATTGAGACGAATATAAAGAACCATTCTTAACTTTAAACATGAGTCCTACGGGAAATGGTGGCTCATACCCAAGAAAACGAACAGATAAGAGACACAATGGTAAAAAGACGATTGTCATTCTTCAGTTACTTAATCAGGATCCCAAAAACAAGACTCGTCAAGAAACTTCTCAATCAGCTCATGCAATACAAATCACAGAATGGTTGGCTACAGGAGATAAACAACGATCTTAACACCCTGGGGATAACGTACAACATGATTTTGAGACGAGAAGATGGACCGGTACTCAAGGACCAAAAAATTCAATTGCTACTAATACCCAGAAAAGTTCGACTATATAACATAACTGACGAACAGAGGAGGGCCAGATCTTAGAATATGAAGAAGAAGATATGGAATATTAGAAGAAAACAAATCAAACGATTCGCTGAAGACTGAAAGTTGACTATAGGGCTCCAATTGGGACTTAAAAGAGAGAAAAATAATGTTACAATTAATTTTTGTTTTTGGATGACAAAGCTGAACTCTCTCTTTCCTGGAAAACTGGAAAATAATATCTGTAGGTAAGTTGTCATTCAGAAAGTATTATGCGCCGGATTTTACCAGCCTGGGGGCCGGGTCAAGTCCGTGTTTGGTACTACATTTGCCATCACTGGGGATTAGACAGTCTGAAGATTTTTCAAACATGCTGTACGTGCATATGTGTTAGTAAAACGAGTGGTATAGAATCTAGAGAGAGTGAGAGAGAGAGAGCGATTGATAGAGGGTGAGGATTATCGTCTGTCAGTGTCAACAGAGTAAGGATGTCAGTAATTTGTAGTTGGCTGGCATTGAGAGGCTATCAATACAATTTACTACTATTAGTAATAGTGCTTGGATGTCTCCTGCTCAAACTCAACCACACTTCCCCATTTGCCATTCGCAATTTCACTCTCTCTCTCTCTCTCTCTATTACTCTGCATTACGTTTATCTACCTGTAAAGAACATACGTGGCGAAAAAATACAATTCTTGTAATAATGTACCTTAACTATCAATTTAACAAATTGCTAAGAAGAAAAAATCTAGTGAAAATGATCAATCATCTCATGTAGTAATCTACTATATACTATATTTTAACAAGCTTCTTCAGTTTCTTTTATTCAAGTAAATTTTTTTGCGAATATTTAAAACAAAAACAAACATTAAAGTGCATTATTGTAAAGGTGGTTACACACGTAATTGTAAGCTTGACAAGCGTGCATCATCAATCTTTTTGTACAAGTGCGGAAAATTTTCCTTCGACACCACGCGATAAAATTATGCTTGAACAAGTGTCAGTTTACGTCGCGCTGAGTTCGGAAGACGATTGACTTGCTTTGGCTGATTATTACCTTGTCCAGAGGAAAATTCTAAAGAAGAAACGATATCTGGTGTGAAGAATGGTTTTTTTGTAATCAGTCTCTCGACTGGTTTGATTCAGTTCTCGAAACTCTTCTATCTTGCGCAAGTCGTTTCATATCTACATATCTGAAACACCCTACATCTTTCGTAATTTGCTTTAGATATTCTAATTTTTGCCTCCCCCTACAATTCACTCCCAATATTACCCTCCATTACTAATACCTTTAAATACGTTGTCTTAATGACTTATTTGGTTGTCATCACTACTTCAAAGGCTACTACTTCAAAGGGGGGGGGGTTTTGGTTGTCATCATTACTTGGTTGTCTTAAGATGTGCCCCACTAGCCTATCCCTTCTTCTGGTAAAATGTTTCCGTGTACTTCTGCTTTCCTCCACTTGTCTAAGAACCTGTAAATTACTTATTTTGTCCACCCACCTAATCGTTTTTCTTTTCTATAACATCACATATTAAAAGCTTCTATTCTCTTCCGTTCTACAGCCATTATCATTCACGTTTCACTTCCGTATAATGCTACACTCCAAACATAGTGTTTTAAGACATTTTCCTAATCTGTTAGTCAATGTTTGTAGTCAGCTGTTTTTCAATTTCAAAGGCTTTTCTAGCTTGAGCAATCCTACTTTTGATATCACTTGTGCTTTTACCATATTTTGTTATTTTACTCCCTAAATAGCAGAATTCCTCAACTTTCTGCATGTTTTCGTTACCTACTTTTTAATTTCCCATCTCTTCCAAACCATTCGTGTTCCTGTACAATACTTTCATTTTGTTCTTATTAATTTTCATAAAGTAATCCTTTCTCATAATCTCATCCATTCCATTTAAGATATCCTTTCGTTTTTTTTTAAAGAATGGTTAATGAAAAGAAAAACCTCAAAAACAGAAAAACCTTAATAAAAAGAAAAAAGGAGGAGGGAGTCATTTACTGACCCGTGTTATATCACCTTTCGCGGTATGAACGAAGTCTTGAATTTTCGTACTTACTGCAAAACGTACTTAGTGCCTTTAAGTGGTAAAATAACCATTATCATCAAATTATAATTAGAAAACACTGAAACGTTATATGAGAAAGCGCGGTATTACCGACGGCATTCTAACCGGGGTACTGTGTATGGCTACCGTATGTAGAATTATACGAATAAAGAACTCCAGAACTTCCTGAAGCTTTAAATTACTATATTAAGTAAGTTACTAAACAGTGTTTGAATAGCTCGTAGTGTATTTATTAAATGAACGGATCTTTCCCTAACACAATTCATCCAACGACCTGAGGAAGTACTATCTGATCAACTGCACTGTTCACTCGGCCGGTGGGTTGTCTTAAACCTTTATAGGGCTTTGGTAAGTATACTTACCACTGGCCATTAGGTTGATTTTTACATTCTCTTGCCTATATGAATATGTAGGAAGGAAAGTATTGTTTTCATGTCGATTTTTCGAAACCGAGTTTTCACCGGATCTATACGTTCTCAGACCCCCTGAACCCAAAAACATGTTTTTAGCGATTGGTCTGTGTGTGTGTGTGTGTGTGTGTGTGTGTGTGTGTGTGTACAATATATCTCAAGAACGGAACATCGTACGAACTTGAAACTTAAGTTACATACCACTACCGGACCCGACACGAACATTTTCATCAAAATCGGTCAACCGGAAGTAGTAGTTTATTCGTATAATTTTTCACTTTTTTGCAATTTTCTCAAAAACTGGTCCTACGATTTTTTTAAAAATCGCCTGGTTTACTCAATTTTTTATTCTCTACAAGATAGGGTAGGCGTCATGTGTGTGAAATTCTTGGTGAGGGTGTTTTCTTGTAAAAACGTTGTTTTTTTTAAGATTACGGCTTTAATATGCATTTTAGCGCAACAATTTATATAATAAAAATTATAGAGAATTTAAAATTCTACAACTTTTATTTCTAACATTTTTTTGTATACGCTTAGTTTAGCAGTAATTAGCAATTTTCTGATTTTTTCTCACGAAAACGTGTGAAAAATCGATTTTTTTAAGATTTCGGCCTTAGTATGCATTGTATGACAAAAGTGTATATAATTAAATTTATAGAAAACTAAAAGATCTATAACTTTTATTTCTAGCATTTTTCTCTACAGAGCCTAGTTTAGTGTGAAAGAGTGATTTTCCGTATTTTTAAGCTACATTGAGTTTGATTTTCATTTTGCGTCTTTCAGTCATGATTAAAATAAAGTTATATTTTTAGAGGTTAGTTTCTTGTTTATTTCTAATGTTTATTACTAATGTTAGGTTATATTGGTAAATATTTACATTGGCTAGAGAAAGTTGTGTGAGTGTTTCACACCAGATTTTTTTTTAAAGAATAAGCTATGCAGTTGAACCCTATTGCCATTTTATGGTTTTTTTAGATGTTCTCTGGTAAGTAGGCTATCAACATTTTGAAATTAGTTCACAACGACCATTTGCTTCATGAGTTACACGAATGTGGTAAGGATTCGTACCAGCGTAAGCAACCGTGTTGTTTTGTTGTTACTTTTGTACAGTGCTTAGAAAATTCTAGTTTTTTACGCGATAGCAATCATTTGTGCTAATACTTAGTTAAGGAGGCACTATACTCAAAAAAAAAAAAAAAAATTCCCTATTTAAGTAACAAAATTGTCGTTTTGCACAAAATATTCTGCATAAAATTACTAGTTATTTCATTAAAACAAACTGCGAAAATGTTTTCCCCAACCCTTACAATCGGGGTTGGGGATGAAATTTCACGCATTTTTTTTTAGATCAGAACTTAAGTAATTTTTAATGAATTTTTTTGATTTTGGTCTCAAATTAAAGAGAATTTTATGATGTACAAACTGTGTTACTAGTTTTTTATTTGTGATGCTGAGTCTACTTTTATGAGTTTTTAAATAAAAATCGTAAAATTCAACAGGTTTTTCAACTTCAACATTTTTTAAAAAAATATGAAAATGAGCCTTTCAGCAATTCAATACTACAGTTTGTGAGCTTAAAATTCTGAATTTTTAGAAAAAAACATCATGTTTCTAAGTGCTACAGAACCCAAGTTCTGATCTAACAAAGTTTAAAAATCCATATTTTCGGTAACGGCAAAAAAACAAAAAATAAACATATATTCACTACAAAACTGAAACAGTCTTACAGGCCTAAACTTTAAAACTATCACTAAAATGAACACGGTTCTATACGTTACAAACTATATAAATAATACAGGGTGATTCACGAAGATATGCAGAAACTTTGGGAGCCCATTTTACATGTAAAAATAATGAAAAAACTTCATATAAACGTGGGTCCGAAAATGCTTCGTTTCCAAGTTACGGCTAGCGAAAGTTTCGCCTGGATTTCAGCTCACCAGGTGAAATGAGGTCTTCCTGGAATTCTGGTAAGGTAGATTAAGGGGCGAATTCAATCATTTCTTATGGTTTTTGATCTGATAAATTGAATAAAACAGGTCCCAGAACTGTAAGTTAAATAGTTTTTAAGAAAACCAGTGTCAAATGCAAAAAATGGAGTGAAAAACTCATTTTTTCATCGTTGGGCATGAATAACTTTGTTATATCACCAAGAAACAGTCAAAATTGTTGAATAAAACAAGTAGAAAATTTTATTCTGAACAAACAGGTGTAAATTAAGTTCACAGAAAGCGAATAGTTTTTGAGAAAACCAGTGTCAAATGCAAAAAATGGAGTGAAAAAAACACATTTTCTCATCTTAGTTTTTCCGGTTAATTTTACTTTGTACTCTTATGAATAAAAATTAATTTAATCAAACATCTATTCGCTTTCTGTGTACTTAATTTACACCGGTTTGTTCAGAATAAAATTTTCTATATGTTTTATTCAAAAATTTTAACTATTTCTCGGTGAAATAACAAAGTTAGGCTATTCTTGCCCAACGATGAAAAAATGCGTTTTTCACTCCATTTTTTGCATTTGACACTGGTTTTCTTAAAAACTATTTAACTTACAGTTCTGGGACCTATTTTATTCAATTTATCAGATCAAAAACCATAAGAAATGATTGAATTCGCCCCTTAATCTACCTTACCAGAATTCCAGGAAGACCTTATTTCACCTGGTGAGCTGAAATCCGGGCGAAACTTTCGCTAGCCGTAACTCGGAAACGAAGCATTTCCGGACCCATGTTTATATAAACTTTTTTTCATTATTTTTACATGTACAATGAGCTCCTAAATTTTCTGCATATCTTCGTGAATCACCCTGTATTAATACACTAATACAAAGTAATGACTGAAAAAAATACAAATATGATGCACTAACATATACGTCAAAACGTAAACATAACCTTCAACATTTTGAAATTAGTTCACAACGACCATTTGCTTCATGAGTTACACGAATGTGGTAAGGATTCGTACCTGCGTACGCAACCGTGTTATTTTGTTGTTACTTTTGTACAGTGCTTAGAAAATTCTAGTTTTTTACGCGATAGCAATCATTCGTGCTAATACTTAGTTAAGATAAGTTATCCTACACATTATTTTTACTTTCTCTTGCCTATATGAATATATAGGAAGGAAAGTATTGTTTTCATGTCGATTTTTCGAAATCAAGTTTTCACCGAATCTATACGTTTTCAGGCCCCCTGAACCCAAAAAACATGTTTTTAGCGATTGATCTGTGTGTGTGTGTGTGTGTGTGAACAGAATATCTCAAGAACGGAACATCGTACGAACTTGAAACTTGAAACTTAAGTTACATACCACTACCGGACCTGACACGAACATTTTCATCAAAATCGGTCAACAGGAAGTAGTAGTTTATTCGTGTGATTTTTCACTTTTTTGTGATTTTCTCAAAAACTGGTCCTACGATTTTTTTTTAAATCGCCTCATTTACTAAACTTTTTATTCTCTACAAGGTAGGGTAGGCGCCATGTTTGCTGAAATTCTGGGTAAGGCTGTTTATACGTAAAAACATTTTCTTTTTAAGATTGCGGCTTTAATATGCATTTTAGCGCAAAACGTTATATAATAAAAGTTGTAGAGAATGTAAAATTCTACAACTTTTATTTCAAACATTTTTTTGTAAAACGCTTAGTTTAGCGATTTTCTGTTTTTTTCTGACGAAAACGTGTGAAAAATCGATTTTTTTAAGATTTCGGCCTTAGTATGCACTTTACGACAAAAGTATATATAATTATATTTATAGGAAATTAAAAGATCTACAACTTTTATTTAAAGAATTTTTCTCTACAGAGCCTAGTTTAGCGTGAAAGTGTGATTTTCCGTTTTTTAAGCCAAACTGAGTACGATTTCCATTTGCGTCATTCACTTATGATTAAAATAAGGTTAATTTTTCTGAGGTTAGTGTTTTGTTTATTTCTAATGTTTTATTACTTAAGTTAGGTTTATTATTAATTATTTGCATTGGCAAGAGAAAGTTGTGTGAGTGTTTCACACCAGATTTTTTAATAGTTGTTTTAATAAGCATTCTTACCACTAAACATTATGTAAAATCTATTTCAATAAACGTTTTTTGGTAAGTATACTTACAGGACTTAACATCAAAATAAAGAAATATCTTACTGTTCTGGCACTAAAAATAAATTATTCAAGTCCATGCACAGCAAAATTTAACATTTCACAACATATATATTTTCCCCCTTAGTACTGCCTTGTTGTTTAGGTCAACAGCCGAAAGGCTGGTTTGAACCTCTAGAGGTTTTACTAAGTAAAACGAGGAGTGAGGTGGTTTACCATGCCTTCCTCACTGAGTAGAAAAGTACGCTTATCAGCATGCCGGGCCCTCTGAAAAGCACATATTTTCCACTCTGTAAATGACACCTTCACTTCATTCACCACAGGGTCTGGCTGTATAATAAAATTCATTACTTTCAGAGGAGATAACTCTGATTAGTGTCTACTACACCTTTACCTCTTCTGTTCTTAAATGATTCAGTCATTTAATTGGCTGACCATGTGATAAGAAACAGAACTATTTATTTTGGGCAGGTGCCCATTTATAATGGGCAGGTGGAGTGTTAAATTAATTGCACTCGATCTGTTGGTTCTAGGGCTACAAAAAATAGCTCTGTTTTTATCACATTGTCAGCCAATTATATGACTGAACTATTTAAGAACAGAAGAGGTAGAAGTGTAGAAGTACTAGTCAGAGTTATCTCCTCTAAAAGTAATGAATTTCACTATACGGCCAGACCCTGTAGTGAATAAAGTGAAGATGTCATTTGCAGGGTGGAAAGTGGATGCTTTTCAGAGGGCCTGACATGCTGATAAGCTTACTCTTTCAACTCAGTGAGGAAGGCAATAGTAAACCATCTCACTCCTCATTTTGCTTAGTAAAACCTATAGGGGTTCAAACCAGCCTTTCGGCTGTCGACCTAAACAACAACTGGATTGCGGTTGCCCCCGTATCTCTTTCTTCATAAGCTACGGAACTCCACTGGTCTGGACACCGTCTAATTTACTTCTACTTTAGATAATATTTTAATAGTACAACTTGGTGAAGACACTTTGTTTTTTTACTGCAAGTTCGCCGTGGTTTGGTGAATTCATTAGGCTATATTTTCCATTATAAATTTGGTGTAAGTTGCCTTGAGTTACCTACTAATCTTGTATTTGTTATTACAAATTTGGTTTCTTTAATTATTATCTATTAGTTATATGCCGCAAATTAGTTTCTTTAGTTAATTTAGTTTTTCGTTGCATTTGTTGATGTCATGAATGCAAGATTTCTTCGGTTTTATTACTGTCATGTATACATTTATACGCTACTAGATGCTATAATGTATGATACATTACAGTTTTTTATTTCTACAGGAAATTTAGGTCGGTGGTTCGCGTCCGGACCGCGAATGAATGACACTAATCAGAGTTATCTCCTCTGAAAGTAATGAATTTCATTATACAGCGAGACCCTGTGGTGAGTGAAGTGAAGGTGTCATTTGCAGAGTAGAAAAAATGTGTTTTTCAGAGGGCCCGGCATTCTGATAAGCGTATTTTCCCACTCAGTAAGGAAGGCAATGGTAAACCACCTCACTCCTCGTTTTACTTAGTTTCACTTAGTAAAACCTCTACAGATTCAAACCAGCCTTTTGGCTGATAACCTGAACTACACATTTCTAGTTAATTGCACGCCAACAGGTATAAAGACACAATAAATGTGGGTATAACGTTATGGGTCGTGAAAACACTCCAGCAGCCATCGGTGGGTCGCAAGCCAAGAAAGGTTGGGAAACACTGCACTAAGGAATTGCGGAGACACAAGTGTCTATTGACGCGGAGACAGTTATCGCGTGCATAAACGAGGCCTAATAGAACAGTTCTAAGCTTATTTCGGAGTAAACACTGCATTTGGTAGCGTAATACTCGTAGAAACAGAACACATAATTCATCCGTTTAATCAATATGGTTTCCTTACAATGACTAAAGCAATAAATCAAAATTATTATTATTATTGTTACATATTAAAGGTTGTTTAAATTTAATTCTCTGTTACCATGTTACATGTCATTGTAACCATTTTCTTACTTAAGTACTTATATTAAGTACCTGAATGATTTACGTTTTCAGTATGCCACTTAAATTAGTTTTATACATTTAAATATGTACATAAAATTTATAATTTGTTGGTTTTTTAATTGGCTCTATTTTTTGTTTTGTTCGGAAAATTACTTAATAACTTCATACTTAAATTTGTATAATAATTATTGTAATTATAGCTAAACATTAAAATTATCTTGGACTTAAAAAATTCCATTAACAAAGAAAAATTGTCTCGTGCTTAATTTTAGATGAATTTTTGTCTACTAAAATAATCGTGGATTAGGCGTGTTGTTGATTAGGTCAACAGCCGAAAGGCTGGTTTGAACATCTAGAAGCTTTAATAAGTAAAACGAGGAGTGAGGTGGTTTACTATTGCCTTCCTCATTAAGTACAAAAGTAGCCTATGCTTATCAGCATGCCAGGCCCTCCGAAGCGCATCTATTTTGCACCCTGCAAATGACACCTTCACTTCATTCACCACAGGGTCTGGCTGTATAATGAAATTCATTACTCCCAGAGGAGATAACTCTGACTAGTGTCTTTTACACCTCTACCTCTTCTGTTCCTAAATAGTTCATCATCATCATCTTACAAGGATTAGGCTCTATTGGCCTGTTCCGGCATCCATTTTTTCCTCGGCCTTCCCACATCTCGTTTTCCTATAGGTTTGTACTCCCATGCCTGCAATGGAAGTCTATTGGGTGACATTCGGAGTAGATGACAAGACCAGTTATCACGACTTTTTTTCAAAATACTCAGTAGAGGTTCCACTTGTAATTCAGCTCTTATGTCTTCATTCCTTATCTTGTCTAGTCGAGTGCAACCTTTAACCGCTCGTAAAAACCTCATTTCAGCAGCTCGTATCCGAGACTCAGTTCTCTTCATAAATACCCATGTCTCGCTCCTAAATAGTTCAGTCATATAATTGGCTGACCACGTGATAAGAAACAGAACTATTTTTTGTAGCCCTGGAACTAGCAGATAGAGTGCAAATAATTTAACACTCCACCTGCCAGTTATGGGCAGTAGATTAGTGTGTTATGGGCAATGGGCCCCTGTTAGCGTATTATTTCCAAATCGCCCTTTAGAGAGATCATCCCAAATCACTATTTTAATCACTTTATGTTTTGTTCATTTTTATTTTCTCCCGCAGTCTCTTTATTCTTTCAGATTTTTCCTTCTTAAGTCCAATGTTGTGGAGTTTACGTCTCTTCCTATCATTCTCAACACTGAAGATCAATCTCGGGCTTTTTCTTCTAACAATTTCCCAATTTTTTATGTCTTTCAAGTTGATATTTGCATCTTTAAAGTCACTCAATGTAACCATGAGCTATGCTGGTTTGGTTTTGAGATTTATTATTTTACCAAAAATTTGTTTTGTCAATCTGCTATCATTCATTCTTGTCACATGCCCGAAAAATACAAGTTTCCTTTTTCTCATTTCATGAACTATGTTTTCAGTTTTTTCGGATATCTCTTTGTTCGAAAGGGGTCTATTGTAATTGTCTTCTCCCTTTCAAGGTCCTAGGATGTTCCAAACTTTTCTCCTTTCTACGTTCATTATTTTATTTTTTAGGTGGTATCAATACAACCTTTCAACACAATTTTAAGTGCTTTTGCTCCATATAATATTTTCGGTCATACCACCGTCTGATTAGTGCCTGATTTTTGAAACCCTTCTTAAGCCTTTTTTTTATTATTACAGGATTCTGGTATTAATGATTGCCGATAACAGGCAGGTGGAGTGTTACATTTATTTGCACTCAATCTGCTAGTTCCAGAGCTACAAAAAATAGTTTAGTTTCTTATCACATGTTCACCCAATTATATGATTGAAGTATTAAATAAAAAAAAGAGGTAAAGGTGTAAAAGACACTAACCAGAGTTATCTCCTTTTGAAAGTAATGAATTTAATTATATAGACAGACCTTATGGTGAATGAAGTGTAGGCGTCATTTACAGGGTGGAAAGTAGATGCTTTTCAGAGGGCCTAGCATGCTAATAAATATACTTTTTTACTCAGTGAAGAAGGCATATAGTAAACCACCTCACTCCTCGTTTTACTTTTAAAACCTCTGGAAGTTCAAACCAGCATTTCGGCTGATGAGCAAAACAACAACTAACAATGCTTCTGGTCTTACCACCTTCTGATAGTCCCTGATTTCTTTTTATTTAGTTTATATTCTTTTTAAGTCCTATCGACAGCTTGGTCATTAGCGACTACTGTAAATTTTAGTACTGTAACGGTGAATTTTAACGTGTTAAAATTTTCAATCCCTTGCCAGGGATCGAATCCGGGACCTCTGAGTTGTAGGTTTCTGGTATTCATGAATGCAGTTCTCATTTTATCCGTCCTTCTTTGTAACCTATCCTCGTTATTCTTCATTTTGATTCATGCTCCCAAATATTTTAATACCCTTACTCGTTTAATATTTTTACTTTTCCTTGCCCATATGAATGTAATATATGAACGAAAGTATTGTTTTCATGTCGATTTTACGAAATTAAGTTTTCACCGGATATACACGTTTTCAGAACCCAAAAAACATGTATTTAGCGATTGGTCTGTAGGTGTGTGCGTGCGCGCGCGTGTGAACAAAATATCTCAAGAACGGAACTTCGTACGAAGTTGAAACTTGGAACTTAAGTTAGGTACTACTAGAGAACCCGACAGGTACATTTTCATTAAAATCAGTCAACCGAAAGTAGTAGTTAATTCGTGTGATTTTTTTACTTTTTCCGTTTTCTTCAAAACGGCTTGTACGATTTTTTTTAAAATCACCTTATTTACTACATAGTTTATGCTCTACAAGATATGGTAAGGACTATGTCAACTGAAATTCTGGAAGGGGTCTCTGCTCCCGTTGGAAAAAGTGTTTTTTTTAAGATTGCGGCCGTAATATGCATTTAACCAGGAATTGAACCCGGAACCCTGGCTTCCATATCGAGGTCTCGGGTTCGATTCCCGGTCAAGTCTGGAATTTTTTCATCACTCATCTTCATCTATCATCCTTCTCACCGTCTGCGTTAACAGCAATTCCAAAACCATCAGACATTAAACAAAAAAAAAAAAAACAATGTGCATTTTAGGACAAAAGTGTACTATATAATAAAAGTTGTAGAACTTTTAAAATACTTATAACTTTTATTTTAAACGTTTTTTGTACTACGCTTAGTTTAGTGTAAATAATTGATTTTCCTTTATTTTTTCATCGAAATCGATAAAAAATAAAGGATGAAATTAAAAATAGGAAGTTTTAATATTGCAGCCTTAGCATGCATTTTACGATAAAAGTGTATGTTAAAATTATAGGAAAACAAAAAACCTACAACTTTTATTTTAAGCATTTTTCCCTACAGAGCCTAGTTTAGAGGCAATTACTGTTTTTCCATATTTTAAAGTTTTATAGAGGTAGATTTTCATTTAGCGTCATTCACTCATGATTAAAATTAGGTTATCTTTTACATTTTACATTGTTTACTAAGATTAAACATAAGTTATCTACTACGTTTTATTATTTACATTGGGAAGTGAAAGTCGTGTGCGTGATGCATATCAGATTTTCGTAAACTAGCCCTCCCCCCGCTCACTACACTTCACAATTTTATTACAAATTGAACTGGAGAAATTAAAATTAATTGGTAAGCAAAGTTGCGCTCATGGTAATTCAATTTTCAAAATTACTTTAGTTCTGTTATTGTGCATAGCGTATCGGTAAAATACTGTGTAATAATAATAATAATAATAATAATAAAGGCTCAACGCATATTATTTAATAAAACATCCTAATTAGTTAATCAAAATTATCTATTGTGAATGGAAAACACAAAGTTCATCATTAATTTTCCCTCTAGGAAAACGAAAGGGAAATTATTTGATTGTTATGTAATTATGATATTGTAAGTTCTGTTAAAAGGATAAAAGCAAAGTTATGATGATGGGGCGATCCTCTTTTCTCCCCCCCCTCCGTGTTATTGGCACGTGGATGTAGCTATTTTAGAACACTGAAATTTGCCTTTGAATTTCCATTTTATTAAATTGTTTTACAACGTGGTTTCTTACCTTTCCTGGTTGCTTTTCATTTTTACTTTTTCTTGCCTTATATGAATATTTTACCATAAAAAGAAGGTGAAGTGTTAAATTACACTGGACTGCAAAAAAAATGAAAGTTTTTTCCCCTTGGACTTTGATGGGTGATCGTTAGGTATCTTGACCCCCAGAATCCAAATATGACCTCCGTTTCTCTCTATCACCCACCGTTTTTGAGGGCCCCCCCCCGAAATTCTCTAAAAAAACACCTAAAAGCGGTTATTCCTAATAAAGCGAAGGGCGGATGGAGGTTGTAAGTACCCCATCCTCCCCTCCATAGAAAACATCTCAGTGCATGCACATTTATGCATGAAGACCGAAGGGGGAGGGTTGATATCACCGTTAGTTCAGAGGTGTGGCAGGGTGGGAAACCGGACCAAGTGATAAGCTTAGCTTAGTGAAAATTATGTTGAATTCGTCGAAGAATATTGATATCTGCATACGAGTCGATGGGTTGCAACATGTTATTAAAATGATACCTTTTATACGCGCATTTAAACTTTTTCCCAGAAAACTTGGGAGCAGTTTACGATGCACACAGAGAAGGTTTCATCGACACATTGCACTCTTCGAAAAACTGTTCTCTGGGAAGTGGAACTCAAGTACTGCTGGTCACTCTTGTGCGAAACTCCAAGAGATCAGTACAAGAGAAAAGCTACCTCCAAGTAAAACCACTCTCTTTTAGTGTATGTATTCGATGACAAGTATCTTGAACCAGAAAAATTGTATTAGTAAAAATGCACAAAATGTATCAATACATCAATAATCGCTTATTGTACTCTTTCAGTGTTAGGTAGGCTTTGAAGAACCATAAAAACGTGATACAACTGCAGAATTTCATATCCTAGTTACACCAGACTGATAAAAAGTTGAAATTTCCCAAATAAGGAGGAGTGGCCCACCCCGTAAAAATGGTGGGTGATGGACCAAAACGGAGGTCAGATTTGGATTCAGGGGGTCAAAATACTTTAAGATCACCTATTAAAGTTCAAGGGGAATTTTTGATGCAGACCAGTGTTATTTGCACTCGATCTGCTAGTTCTTGGTCTACAAAATATAGATTTGTTTCTTATCACATAGTGAGCCAATCATATGACTGAAACATTTAAGAACAGAAGAGGTGGAGGTGTAAAAGACACTAGTCACAGTTTTCTCCTCTGAGAGTAATGAACTTCATTATACACCCAGATCCTATGGTGTGTGAAGTGAAGGTCTCATTTGCAGGGTGGAAAATATACGCTTTTCAGAGGACCTGGCATGCTGATAAACATACTTTTCCACTCAATGAGGAAGGCAATGATAAACCACCTTTCTCCTTTTACTTAGTAAAGACTCTAGAGGTTCAAACCAGCCTTTCAGCTGATTACCTAAACAACAACATCTTTCTGTCGGCCGCATTGGCGCAGTTGGTAACGTGCTCGCCTCTCATCATGCGGTCCTGGGTTCGAATCCCACTCAGGCACGGCATATTTTTATACGTTACAAAAAACCATTTCATCCTTCATTGTACAATAGTTACACCCCAACGTCGTCGCTAATGACCGTTGCAGTTGATGCGACGTTAAATAAATAAATTAAAAAAAAAAACATCTCTGAGCTGTACACCCACTAAGCAAAATGCGGGTGCGCATTGAATGAATTTTAAAACCCTGCTCCACCGATAGCGCTTGAAACGAGCACGGTGCGAAGAGCCTTAGAAATCTCAAATAAAAATGAAAAAATAAGGGTGACGAAGAATTAAAAATATTTTAGTAAAGATCACGTGATTAAATAAACGAAGAAAATGTTTTGCTGTCGTAAAATCCTGTTATTAATTCACACTTGAGTAATTATATTTTCATACTTTTAATAACTATACTTTTTTGTTTATAAATTTATGATTATAAAGTGTCAACATTCGCAGTGTTTATGGGAAGTTTATGTCACTACTGAATACCAGGAATTCGTTGGGGACATATTAGTTTGTTCATTACAGCCCTTAGTCCATCTCATCTCGGGGTTTTGTTTAAGCCTTTAGCTTTCTCCGCTGTTCTCTCGTCAAAAAGAATTTCTCTGTTCCACGTTGCTACTACTACTTGTCTAATTTATGTTTAGGGGTTCACAATCTGTTGCCTCTAGGGTTGTAAACAAAAAGGGGTAACAACGGGCTAGATACAAAACTTTATACCGTGTCTTGTTTTCTATCTCACTCTATCAAAATATCTTTTGTCTCTTTTCATGTGACTTTACTAGCTGTGCGTTTTTAACCCTTTCTTTTTTCATCTCTCTCTCTCTCTCTCTCTCTCTCTCTCTCTCTCTCTCTCTCTCTCTCTCTCTCTCTCTCTCTCTCTACTTATATTCTAAATTGTAATTTTTGTAAAGGAAAATCTTTCTGGAATTTTTATTATTAAAATGTATTATCTTTGAAGTTCTTTGTGAGTATAAAATATCTCTACCAAATAAAAAAAATTGATATTAAATTTACAAATAACTAATTTCGTATATTTTTCTCTTTCAGGTAAGTTTGCAATCAATTTTCTACGCAGTTACAAAGAAACCTTTAAAATATAAAGGAGAAATGAAGTAATTGCAGGATAAAATGGTAAGTGAAATCAGAATTAGGTAAAAAAACTTACTAAATTTATTTATCTATACCGATATTATAGCCTAGGTAAAATAATATAGATAAAAGAAATTTGAGAGAAAGATCCCCAGCAAGATAATGGGTACAAAGACATTAGACGGACAATTTAGGTTGCGAGGTCGATAAGAAGTGTCCAAGAAAAATGAACGATTAATGGAAACAATATTAGAAAAAGAAGACCAAAATTTTACGGCTGGTTCAAATCCTAGTAAAGGTAGTAATTCTGTACGGATTTGAATAAAAAAAATTGTTACCGGTGAACTTTGATGGTTGGGGTTCAGTAAACCATACCCTCTCAGGAATGATCGGCCTGAGTCTGTACAAGACTACACCTTATTTACACGTCATACATATCATTCTCATCTTATTGGGTCATGGGGTTGCTTATTGTTTTGAATTGAACAAATTTCAAGGTACACACATTAGGGTTAAAGAAAAAACATTGCGGACACATGTACCGAATGAATGACAACCGTTGACCAAACGAATTTTTAAAACACTAAACAATAGATAGAAGGTGTCAGATAAATGGTTATTAAATCCGAAAGGATATTGAGAAAACCGGTGTCACCGGATGGTGACATTAAGTGGCGAACCTTATTAATTTGGTGGCCCTGAAAAGGGCCGGTTAAGCAGTAGTCGTCTGTCGTAGTCGTCGTGGCGGTCGACGAGCTGGGCGACACGGCGTGTCGTCGTCCAGCGGAGACGTCATCTTCTTCCCTCGCAGTAGTGCGTCGATGGCTGCTTCGTCGGGTCCGGTGGGCGTAAGGCTTGGTCGAGGGACCGCTGTGGACATCGCTCACGTCAGCGGGCGATGACGGTCCGGTCGATGGCCTACGGTGACGGGACGGCGAGCGGAAGCATCATCTTCTCTCTTACGGGGTCGTCGATTAGTCCTCGCTGGAGTCCGGCAGCCGTGTGCCGTGGTGGACGTCTTGTCTGCTGTCTGGTTCGAAGTGAAGCTCTTGGTGTCTTGATTGGAATTTAATTCCTGCTCAGTGCAGCGCTCTTTAAATAGTCGCCGAGAGCGCTGTGGTTGAGAACGGCTACTGGTTTGGCCTTGATGACAAAGGCCTTTGGGGTGCGCAGCCGAAAGCTTTGTCGCTATGCCGTCAAAGGCCGGGAGAACTATTGAAGCCGGCAACACAGTAAATGATTAATTAGAAGGGGTGGCGGTGACACCGGATTAAACCGATAAAAAAATTAATGAAACTAATCAAATTCAGACAACTAATTACGGACTTAAAATTTGCCCTTCATGGCCTTCCATTAAGTGCAAAATAAAAATACTGGAGGGACAGAAGAAACGAGAAACCCTACAGTGAGCGAATACTGAGAATTTGAACTGCAAAAAAGGTTCCTGAAACGTCTTAAGTTACCTCAAGTGGTCTAAAATTGGACCAGTACGAAGAAAAACTAATATTATAAAGAAATAACATTTGTTTGTTTGTACAAAGTAATCTAAGAAATTAATCGACCTTTCATTGTTTGAAAGCTTTGAGCACTGGTCACCAACTGCCTGACTTCGATCCGCCAACTCATTTTTTTGCGAACCGCAAGCTTTAGAGAATAATTTTTTTGTACGCAGATTTTATTTTCGTGTGTGATTTTTTTTACGTTTAGGCTGTGTCCATGCTGAGAGGAACTGGTGATGTTAACATGACATATACGCAAATTTCTCTAAAGAGAGTTGATGTTCGTGGGACAGAAGTTTACGACCGTGATCAAGCTGAAAACAATTCGTAATAGCACCGCGCTACAAAATACAACAAACTTTTGTATTCGGGCCTACAGTAATTTGAAATTGATGTTAAAATTTATTACTCAATTTTTTTAGAAATCAACAATTCGTATTAAGATTTAGCATTTAGATTCCCATTTCTAAATTTTTATTGTCGGAAAAGAAAATAAAAAATTTAGTGTAAAAAGTTGGGCAGATTCATCAACATTTTGAACGGACCTTGTCATATTTAGTTGATGATCACTGGCTTAGAGATTCTTTAGTAACATAGGACGTATGTACGGAATTACGTTATTTTTAAATTTTATAAACAATTTTTGATGGGTAGAATGAAGTCAGCTTTCAATAGAATTAGCATTCTAGTCAACAAAACATAACAGATAAAGTATAATTATTGTGAGACGCAGCAGTTTGAACATAAATTTAAATACGTTTGAACATGAATTGATAAGATTTTTAGTATTAAATAAAATTAGCTCGATAAGTATAAAAAAAGTAAAGAAATGTACAAAGAAAGGTAGGTTATTATTTTGCATTAGATAGAATATATTTTCATAAACTTACTAACATGTAGTCTAGATATATTTTGGCGTAAAATATCCTGTGTAAATTGTTGTTAAGGTCAGCAGCCGATAGGTTGGTTTGAACCTCTGGAGGTTTTACTCAGTAAAAACGAGGAGTGAAGTGGTTTACTGTTGCCTTCCTCACTGAGTTGAAAGAGTGTGCTTATCAGCATGCCAGGCCCTCTGAAAAGCACATATTTTCCACTCTGCAAATGACACCTTCACTTCATTCACCACCGGGTCTGGCTGTATAATGAAATTCATTACTCTCAGAGGAGGTAACTTTAACTTGTGTCTTTTACACCTCTACCTCTTCTGTTCTTAAATAGTTCAGTCATATAATTTACTGACTATGTGATCAGAAACAGAACTATTTTTGTAGCCTTTGAACCAACAGATCGAGTGCAATTAATTTAACACTCCACCTGCCCGTTATGGGCATCTGTGAAAATTATTTAAAAAAAAAAATTTACATTTGTTTGTTTGAAATAACTATTATTATTTATTATTATTATTATTTAATACGTAATGTGAGGCAGAAATTGTTGACAAACTCAACGTTACATATGAAAAATAAGGGCTGGATAGAATTTTTTACACGTTGAAGGTTTATAAAAACTGAAAAATAAGAAGTTAAGGTGTAATGTGGGATAGAGGACAGAAGGGAATTTAGAAAAAATTAAATACATACTAGTACATTAACTCTAACTAAATTTTTATTTAACATTACAATGTATCAATGTAAAACAAATGTTATTGTTGTTTAGGTCATCAGTCGAAAGGCTAGTTTGAACCTCTAGAGGTTTTACTAAGTAAAAAACGACGAGTAAGGTGGTTTACCATTGCCTTCCTCACTGAGTTGAAAGAGTATGCTTATCAGCATGCCAGGCCCTCTGAAAAGCACATATTTTCCACTCTGCAAATGACACCTTCACTTCATTCACCACAGGGTCTGGCTGTATAATGAAATTCATTACTTTCAGAGGAGATAACTCTGGTTAGTGTCTTTTACACCTCTACCTCTTCTGTTCTTAAATGATTCAGTCATTTAATTGGCTGACCACGTGATAAGAAACAGAACTATTTATTTTAGCCTATTACTATTTATTACTATAGTCTTAACCTATAACTATAGTATTAGCCTATAACTATAGTATTAGCCTATAACTATTTATTTATTTTGTAAAACAAATACAATAATACAATACAAAAGACTCATAGAAAACATACAATGTCTGTATATTCCAACAATAAAAATTCAAGTAGAAATTTTAATAATACATTTACTGAAATAAAAGATGAAAAACACAAAAATACGAGATATTTTATATTTTAACTCTTTTTGGAATGAAAATAAAATTGAAGTCTTCCAAGGGAAAGAGAAGACGGAAAAAATGACAACAACAAAATGTTCAAAAGTAAGTAAGAAAGAGTTTACTGAAAAAAATGAAAATGTTTAGGAAATACGAAAAAGAGAAAACACGTTAGAAAAACATCATTTAATGTGGGTCATTTGTAAGCCGAAACGATAAAATAAGAAGAATATTATCCGGGAATAGATTACGGGACGTTTTAATTTTATCAAGGATTACGCTATAAACTGAGCCACCGAATTGGTCAAAAGAAAAAAACAAGTTTTAATTATAGTTTATTGTGTTCAATTATTTATTATTATAACAAAAATGATTTACAAATATAGTATTTGTTTGTAAAATATTTATTTACTAATGTTTTAATAATAATTTTTCGTGCGTAAAAATAATATTGTATTAGGTTTGAGGTCATGAACATTTCCTATATTTAGAAGAACGCTGAATGAAAATGAACGAGATAAAAAAATAATGTTTAGGGTTGGTTGGTAAGAAGAAAGATAATTTATACGGAGGGAAATTTCGTTTTAACATTGTGGCAACACTGTGTGGCAGCATGTTTTTTGGGTGGGATAGATGGAGGGAGTAACTTAGACCTGCTCTCGTCTCTTCTGAACGGTTGCCTCCAGTTTCAATACCTACACTGCGTCGGGTGTTTCGATTGTCCGTTGGTTGTTTTGTGTTTTTCCGATTTCAAATACTATGTCGTTCGATTATTTATGCGTGAAATTGTATCGATAATGTTGGACGTATTACGGACTATACCAATTAAAATTTGTTTGTTTTTTTACTACATCAAATCTTGATAGTTTAAATTCGTTATGTGAATTGTGTTTTATCAATAATATATATTTTGTGTGCGTTTGTGTGTTACGTTTAATGTTTTCTTTTTAATTTTATAGTGTGTTTTAATTACATAAATTAAAAATAAGTGATTAATAATGTATTATCGTATTGAAAATCGTCCCGATAATGTGCCCTGATAATTTTACCATAATCTCGAGTGATTTCAGTGTTTTTAAACGTTATATTATAGTAATTTTGATAACCTATAATTATGCGACGTTGGTATCGCGATAGTGGGTAATGTCCCTACGTATTTCAGCCACCGGTGGTGGCGGTGGCGTTTGTGTTAACCCTGGAGAAGGTTCACCACAGGGTGGTGGAAACAATGGAAATACTATTCACCAACAACAACCCCAACCGCAAAAACTACCCGCTGCTGTGGCTATCGTTACACCACAACGTAGCAATTCATTGGATTTTTTAAATTTCGAAGAGAAACGACAGATCATTGCCTCGTCTCTGTCATTAACTGATTTTTTACATCACAGCGGATCTGCGACGAGCCCTTCTTCGCCAACTTCTGGCAATATATATCTAGGTATGTTTAACCTCAACATTTATTCACATTTCTTGTGTTTATATGGTAATATAAATAACAATTTAATACTATTAAAATTTTGTCAACATTTAATTATTTGTTTCGTTTAATTCATACATTATTTTTTATATTTTCTTAAACTTGGAATATTAAAAAATATTATGATAAATGTTATTTTGAGGTTATATATTATTAAAACAATTCATTTTATCACAAATCGTTCATTACTTCAAGCTTATTTCCCCTCTTAACAGTTTTAAAAATTAAATTTTTATTAAAATTTATCGTTTAAGTAACTTAATCGGTCTTATATTTTATTATCTTCGTGAATTTTTTAAAACTTTTTAGTTTAGGTGTGATTATTGATGTTTATATTTTGTTTTTTAAAGTCGATTCAACAGCTTGGGTTATTATCAACTAATTTGGTTTAAGGACGGTGGGTTTGAACTTGTTATAATTTTCGGACCCTAGCCAGGGGAACGGTGGGTTTGAACTTGTTATAATTTTCGGACCCTAGCCAGGGGAACGGTGGGTTTGAACTTGTTGTAATTTTCGGAACCTAGCTAGGGGAACGGTGGGTTTGAACTTGTTATAATTTTCGGACCCTAGCCAGGGGAACGGTGGGTTTGAACTTGTTGTAATTTTCGGAACCTAGCTAGGGGAACGGTGGGTTTGAACTTGTTATAATTTTCGGACCCTAGCCAGGGGAACGGTGGGTTTGAACTTGTTATAATTTTCGGAACCTAGCCAGGGGAACGGTGGGTTTGAACTTGTTATAATTTTCGGACCCTAGCCAAGGACAAAATCGGTCAACCGGAAGTAGTTTATTCGTGTCATTTTTCACTTTTAGAGGTAAAGTCGTCGCCAAAATCAGCTGTTTAAAAGCTGATTTTCGGAGATGAAGGTTCCTGGTTCAAATTCTAGTAAAGGTAGTTACTTTTATAGGAATTTGAATACTAGACAGTGGTTACCGTTGTACTTTGATGGTTGGGGTTTAATTAACCATACGCTCTCAGGAATGGTCGGCCTGGGTCTGTACAAGACTACACCTCATTTACACGTCATACACATCATCTTCATGTCATTGGGTCATGGGGTTGCTTATTGTTCTAAATTGAACAGATTGCAACGTACACAAATTAGGAATAAAAAACAAACTTTTTTCACTTTTTTGCGATTTTCTCAAAAACAGCTACTACGATTTTTTTAAAAATCGCCTCATTTACTAAATTTTTTATGCTATACAAGATAGGGTAAGCGCCAAGTCTGCTGAAGTTCTTGGGAAGGCTGTTTTCTCGTAAAAAAAATTGTTTTTTTAAGATTGCGGTTAATATGCATTTTAGCGCAAACATGTAGGATAATAAAAGTTGTAGAGATTTTGAAATTCTACAACTTTTATTTTAAACATTTTATTGTATACCTTTTAGTTTAGCGGTAATTAGCGATTTTTCTGTTTTTTCACGAAAATGTGTAAAAAATCGATTTTTTTTAAGTTTTCAGCCTTAGTAGCCTATGCATTTTACGTCAATAGTGAATACAATCAAATTTATAGGAAATTAAAAGATCTACAACTTTAGTTTAGAGAATTTTTTTATACAGAGCCTAGTTCAGCGTGAAAGAGTGATTTTCCGTATTTTTACGCCAAACTGAGGTTGATTTTCATTTTGCGTCTTTCACTCATGATTAAAATTAGGTTATGTTTATTGAGATTATTTTTTTCGTTTATTTCTAGTATTTTAAAATAAATGTTAGGTTATATTGTTAATTATTTGCATCAGACGAGTGTTTCACACCTGATTTTTTTTAATATTTAAGAAATCGTTTAATTTTTGAAATGTCATGGTTTTTAAGATTTTGTCTAATTTTTAAATCTCTTATTTTGTGTTAATAAAAAAAGTAAAGAACACCTACCCTAGGAAATGCCTTAATTTTAGCCATAGTTTGGTGTAGGTTTATTTTCTCCACCTCTTACATTGTATATTATAAATGTGTTATGGCTTTTAGAAATAACATAAAATTGGTTAATATTTTAAACTGCCCATAACAGACAGGTGGAGTGTCAAATTATTTACACTCTATCTGTTCGTTGCAGGGCTAAAATAAATAGTTCTGTTTCTTATCACATGGTCAGTCAATTAAATGACTGAATCATTTAAGAACAGAAGAGGTAGAGTTGTAAAAGACACTAATCAGAGTTATCTTCTTTGAAAGTAATGAATTTCATTGTACAGCCAGACCCTGTGGTGAATGAAGTGAAGTTGTCATTTACAGAGTGGAAAGTATGTGCTTTTCAGAGGGCCCGGCATGCTGATAAGCGTACTTTTCCACTCAGTGAGGAAGGCATAGGTAAACCACTTCATTCTTCATTTTACTTAGTAAAACCTCTATAGGTTCAAACCAGCCTTTCGGCTGTTGACCTAAACAACAACAACAATATTTTAAAATAAGGACATATATAAAGTTTATTGTTGGGATTCATCATGCGGTCCTGGGTTCAAATCCCACTCAGGCAAGGCATATTTTCATACGTTACAAAAAATCATTTCATCCTCATTACGCACAGTAACACCCCAACGTCGTCGCTAATGACCGTTGTAGTTGATGCGACGTTAAAAAAATGAATTTAAAGAAAGTTTAATGTTGTTAAGGTGATTAGCTGAAAGGCTGGTTTGAACCTCTAGAAGCTTTACGAAGTAAAACGATGAATGAGGTGGTTTATTCCTTCCTTACTGAGTGGAAAGGTAAGGTTCTCACAATGCCAGGTCCTTCGAAAAACACGTACTTTCCATCCTGAAAACGACACCTTCGCTTCATTCACCACACCCATCTGGCTGTATAATAAAATTCATTACTCTCAATGGAAATAACTCTGATTAATGTCTTTTACACCTCTACCTCTTCTGTTTTTAAATGCTTCAGTCATATAAATTGGCTGACCATGTGATAAGAAACAGAACTATTTTGTTTTGTCCTAGAAATAGCAGATTGACTACAAATAATTTAACACTCCATCTGTCTGTTATATGTTAGTTTTAAAATTCCTTGGTGTTTATTAATTTGAAATAAGTATCGTTCAGTTAATTTTTTTCTGTTAAGTTACACGATTGGCGTATCATTTAAACCATTCATATAAAAGGCACATACACCTGTTACGTGTCTAGTTTCTTCATTCATGATATTATAAATTTTTTATAGATTCATTCATTCATAAGAAACGCTTAAAATTATTGTGTGATTCATAATGGATAATAAGCAATGCGATTATATTTAAACTACACTTAAGCAATTACTAAAGCACTTATAAAAGTTGTTTCTTGATTATTTTTTTATCTTTTGTTGTTGACTAGATAATTAAGGTGCGAAAATGTTGTATAATTTTATTTTAATTTAGTTTAAGTTGATTTTCGATGATGTAAAAATTGATACAATAAACATAAATTTTTAAGGTATCCTTATTTTACAATACTAATTTTTACTTTCTCTTGCCTTATACGAATATATAGAAAACGAAAGTATTGTTTTCATGTCAGTTTTTCCAAATAGAGTTTTCCTCCGGATATACACGTTTTCAATCGCTCTTTGTGTACCCAAAAACATGTTTCTAACGATTAGTCTGTGTGTATGCGCGCGGATGTGTGTGCGTATAGTATGTGTATGTGCAAAAATATCTCGAACGGAATATCCTACGAATTGGGAACTTGAAGTTAGGCACCATAAAAGGACCTGCGACATGGACATTTTCATCAAAATCGGTCATCCGGAGGTAGTAGTTTATTTGTGTGATTTGTCGCTTTATTGCGATTTTCTAAAATTTGGCCCCTACGACTTTTTTAAATCGGCTTATTTACTACATTTTTATGCTGCTCAAGATAAGGTAACCGGTCATGTTTGCTGAAATTCTTGGGGAAGCTGTTTTCTCGTAGAAAAAAATAGATTTTTTTTAAGATAGCTGCCTTAATATGCATTCTATGGAAAAAGTGTGGCTATAATTATGGAAGTTATAGAACATTTAAAAAATACAACTTTTAATTAAAAAATTTTTTTTGTACAACGCTTATTTGAACGGCAATTAGTGATTTTTCTGTATATTTTTTTTCATCAAAACCGTTAAAATAATGGGATGTTTTAAGATTGCCGCCTTAGTTAGCTATGCATTTCATGACAAAATCTACATAACTAATCAAAGTTATTTCATACGTTACAAAAAATCATTTCATCTTTCACCGTCTGCATTAGCAGTAATTGCAGAACAGTCGGACGTTAAACCAAAAAATAAAAAATAAAAATAAAATAAAAATAAAATTTATAGGATATTTAAAAACCTGTAACTTTTATTTTAAGCATTTTCTCGTAGTTTAGGTCAAAGAGTGATTTTTTAAGTCGAACAGTGGTTGATTTTCATTTTGCGTCATTCAGTCATGATTAAAATTAGGGTACGTTTTTCATTTTACATTGTTTACTAATGATTAAACATAGGTTATATGGTTTATTATTTACATGAGCAAGAGAATGTCGTGCGAGTGTTTCACATAAGATTTTTTGTAGTGATATAATTTATTACTAACCAGGTACCGAACGAACTTAGAAAATGTGTTGTACTATTAAAAATATTCAAAAGAAATATCTTGTCGTTCTGTGTTAGAAACAGTTGTAAAACAATATTGTTGTGTCTGGTCGGGTACTAATTTATGTTTATTTAAAAAAAATAATGTTTATTCTTTTTCAGGTAATTACATGGCGCTTTTAGCGTTTTTAAATAAAAAATGACACTAGTGTTTAGGGAATTGAGATGTCAGTTAATACAATTAATGGAGAATTCTAAATGCTTTTAAGCTATACTCATGGGTGTATTCCTAATTACATTTCTAAAATAACTATCCTTAAATGCGTTCACTGTATCCCAGATCTATTACCCTTTTTAAATATTTCAATTTATTCCCTAATATATTTAAATCGCATGTGTTCTGACCTCAGACCGAAGAGATGGAACGTTTGTATAGAAAAAATATATTTATTATGTTAATATTTAACTGCCCATAACAGACAGGTGGAGTGTCAAATTATTTACACTAAATCTGTTCATTGCAGGGCTAAAATAAATAGTTCTGTTTCTTATCACATGGTCAGCCAATCAAATGACTGAATCATTTAAGAACAGAAGAGGTAGAGGTGTAAAAGACACTAATCAGAGTTATCTCGACTGAAAGTAATGAATTTCATTTTACAGCCCGACCCTGTGGTGAATGAAGTGAAGGTGTCATTTGCAAAGTGGAAAATATGTGCTTTTCAGAGGGCCCGGTATGCTGATAAGCGTACTTTTCCACTCAGTGAGGAAAGCAATGGTAAACCACCTCACTCCTTAGTTTACTAAGTAAAACCTCTACAGTTTCAAACCAGCCTTTCGGCTGATGACCTAAACAACAAAACAACATTAATATTTAACAGCTCCATTATTATTGACCTAATTTTAATCTTCAGTGAAAGAAAATTAACCACTAAAGGAGTTGAAATTAGGGAAAATCACTATAGTTCGATTCACGAAAGAAAACACCTGTCTTTAAACAGCAATTTCTTTTGAACCGTTGTGTGTAAAAACAATTACGATACATCAAATTAAAGCTTGTTTTATTGTTGATTACAGAATGAAGTTAACATGTAATACTTTGTAGCCCTATACATTTTAAAGTACGCGTAAGCAAAGTAATAGTACCTTGAAGTTTGGTATACCGGAAAAGTGGTTAAAAACAGGGTACTTTTTATGCATAATTCGTTATATTTAATACACTATAAATTTCCCAAATTGTTAATGTATATCTTGTAATCAACAATAAAACAAGCTTTAATTTAATGTATCGTAATTGTTTTTACATACAACGGTTGTAATATACCAAAATACTGGTACAATTAAACATATCTATATTTTGGTCTGTCAAAACATAATACTGTAAACACAGCTGATCCAAGCAATGTGTTAAAAAAAAAAAAAAATATTATTTTAAAAGTAGTAAAGAAGTTTAAGCAAATTTGCGTTACTAGGTAACTCAAGTAACAAGAAAAGAAGAAAACTATATAATTTTTCTGAAGTTGTGTTCTGGGTTCCAAGATGAGAGGACGGACACAAACTCATCATATTTAATCTTGTATAATTAATAGTTATATTAAAATAAATAAACATGTAATAATATACAATATGCAGATAATAATAATAATATGACGACACAAGATCTTGATTTTGGAGATAATGATAAAAATTAACAAAATACATTCTAAATAACAAACCATATATAATTTGTTTACATTACTAAAAATGGTTAAAAGAAAATGTACTACAAATTGTTAAATATATAAAAATAAGAATGATAAAGAAGATAAAATATCATATATGAAAAAGAATAAAAATTAATGCAAGAATGATGATAAATTGTGTATAACTTATTTATAATGTTACAAACCGGCGATCTCTTGTGTGGATGATAATTCTACTACTCCACACGGTTCAAAATATATTGCGGTTTAAAGATTCTAAACTAGGCTTTGTAGGAAAAGATTCTTTTAATAAAAGCTGTTGATTTTTTTTTTTTACTTTTCTATAACTTTCATTGTATAGTACACTTTTGTCATAAAATGTAAAGGCTGCAATCTTAAGAAATTCCTTTTTTTAGGTACCGTTTTTAATGCGCAAAATACAAAAAAAAATCACTAAGTGACGCTAAACTAAGTTTTTATTTGTAGAAAAAATTGTTTGTAATAAAGGTTGCAGGTTTTTTAATTTTCAATTCATGCAATTTGTTACTGTTTTGCGATTATCTCAAAATTGGCTTCTTTGATGTTTTTAAAAATCGCCTTTTTTACTAGGTACATCTTTAATATTCTTCAAGATCGGATTTAAGCGCAATTTCTGTTGAAATTCTTGTGGGGGCTTTGCTCTCGTGGTAAAAAATTTGTTTTTTGAAGATTGCGGCCGTAATATGCATTTTAAGGTAAAAGTGTGTATAATAAATGTTACAACATTTATTATACACACAAATTTCCTACAGAAGGAATTTTCTACAGAAAATTAAAAAATGACAATTTTTATTTTATGCGTACTTTCTGCACTGCTTAGTTTAGCGTTAATTAATAATTTTTTTGATTTTTCTCATCAAAATCGGTTAAAAATGGGATTTTTAAAAACTGTAGCCTTAGTATGAAATTTTCCATAAAAGCGTATGGAATCAAAGGTTAGGAAAGAAATATACCTACAACTTTTATATCAAGGATTTTTTCTACAGAGCCTAGTTTAGCGTCATTTACTCATGATTAAAATTAGGTTATGTTTTCATTTTATATTGTTTACTAATGATTAAACGTTGGTTATATTATTCGTTATTTACATTGGCAAGAGGAGGTATTAAAAAATTTTGACTAAGGCTAATGACCATAGCAGCTGTTTCACGAATTATATACAGGGAAGGAAAGTATTGTTTTCATGTCAATTCTTCCAACTCAAGTTTTCATCAGAAATACACGTTTTCAGCCCCCTTGAAACCAAAAAGTCGTTTTCAACGATTGGTCCGTGTGGCTGTTTGTGAACAAAACAATTTTTTTTATAAAAAACGGAATTTCCTACAGGTGAAGCTTGAATAAATATAAACTTGTGGGAATAAATAAACGAAAGGCACATAATTTAATTCTGGGTTTTGTTTAGGTCATCAGACGAAAGGTAATTTGAACCTGTAGAATCGTTACTAAGTAAAACAAGGATTAAGGTAGTTTACCATGCCTTTCTTACTGAGTGGAAAAGTATGCTTATCAGCATGCCAGGCGTGCCGAAAAGCATCTAATTTCCACCCTGCTAATGACACACATTTACCACAAGGTCTGGCTGTATAATGAATAAATTCATTATTTTCAGAGGAGATAACTCGGACTAGTGTCTTTTACACTTCTACCTCTTCTGTTCTTAAATGCTTCAGTCATTTAATTGGCTGACCATGTGATAAGAAACAGAACTATTTTATGTAGCCCTGGAACTAGCAGATTGAGTGAAAACAATTTACCACTCCACCTCCCTGTTATTACACCTTCACTTCATTCACCAAGGGGTCTGGCTGTATAATGAAATTCATTACTCTCAGAGGAGATAACTCTGACTAGTGTCATTTACACCTCTACCTCTTCTGTTCTTAAATGCTTCAGTCGTATAATTGGCTGACCACGTGGTAAGCCAATTATCACGAGATAAGAAACAGAACTATTTTTTATAGCCCTGGAACTATATATAACTCCACCTGCCGGTTATGGCCAATAATTATAATTCCCATAAATATTATAATTGGCCGCCTCCGTAGCGTTGCGGTAGCGCGCTGGCCTACCACGTGAAGGTTCCGGGTTCGATTCCCGGCTAGGGTTTGGAAATTATAGCAAGTCACAACGTTCCATAACCCATTGTAGTCATTAATGACCAAGCTGTTAATGCGACTTTAAATAAAAACAAAAAAAACATTGATAATTCCGGGTAGTTAATGTAAACCGATTACTACATCTGATTAAATAGCCTATAATTTTTGAAAAATTATTAAAGTTCTTTTCCTTATTGTTTCCCTTCTTTTAGTATTTTTATTTTTATTGTTATATTATTATAATTATATTTTTCTAAATCCAGTGATAGTATGTCAAGTCACGCGTGTTAACACAATTTTTCTGAGCGATTGCAGCATTATTAAATTATTAATTTTTTAACATAAAATTTCCTTATCATGGTAATCATCATTCCATTATTATAATATTGCATTCATTATTAATAAATTCTATTGATAACTGATAATAATATTTTACAGTATTACATAATCAGTAATTTATTATTAATATTTTTGTCATTACAATACTTTCGTGGTACGCATTATTATCGTAGTGCCCGTTGCGTGTTTTAAGTCGTAATGTTTATTTGCGTGCGTATCCCTTCTAAATATTTTATCATTTTATGTTTTATTCTGATGAGTTACGTTGTATTTGCGTTTAAAGGATTACTATTTACGTTTTATTGTCTTTGTAACATTTTCTATTTATAAAATGTATTATTACCATTTTAAAAGTAAGTTAGGTCTAAATCGTGGTAAACTTTCCATAAGTTTTGAGCTTGAACATGGTAATTGATTTATTCCTTTTTCCAGTGTCACCGGATGGCGACATTAAGTGGCAACCTTATTAATTTGGTGGCCCTGAAAAGGGCCGTTTAAGCGGTAGACGTCTGTCGTAGTCGTCGTGGCGGTCGAGGAGCTGGGCGACACGGCGTGTCGTCGTCCAGCGGAGACGTCATCTTCTTCCCTCGCAGTAGTGCGTCGATGGCTGCTTCGTCGGGTCCGGTGGGCGTAAGGCTCGGTCGAGGGACCGCTGTGGGCATCGCTCGCGTCAGCGGGCGATGACGGTCCGGTCGACGGCCTACGGTGACGGGACGGCGAGCGGAAGCATCATCTTCTCTCTTGCGGGGTCGTCGTTCAGTCTTCGCTGGAGTCCGGCAGCCGTGTGCCGTGGTGGACGTCTTGTCTGCTGTCCGGTTCGAAGTGAAGCTCTCGGTGTCTTGATTGGAATTGAATCGACTCGGCTCAGTGCAGCGCTCTTTATATAGCTGCCGAGAGCGCTGTTGTAGAGAGCGGCGACTGACTTGGCCTTGATGACAAAGGCCTTTGCGGAAGGAAGCCGAAAGATTTGTCAGGAACCGCTAAAGGGTTTGTCGCTTCGCCGCTAAATGGCCCATCGCGCCGACAAAGGCTGGAAGAAGTATTCAAGGCCGGGAACACAGTAAATGATGACACAGAAGGGGTGGCGGTGACACCAGGATTATTTTTAAAGTTCCTACATTTATGGTTTAAAGGTTTGGATTCTTTTACCGACATTTAAAAGCAGAATATCAGCTGTTGTAACTGTCGGTACCTTTTATTAGGTACTGTGCTGCCGGCCGACAATAGTTCCGACATGCCGACGGAAAAGACCGCCGTTACTCCTGCTGTCTTGATAAGTATGCACATAAGGGAGGCACCGTTGATTATCATTCACCACGGGGTCTAACTGTATAATGAAATTCATTACTCTCACAGGAAATAACTTAGATTAGTGTCATTTACACCGCTACCTCTTCTGTTCTTAAATGCTTCAAGTGTATAATTGGCTGACCACTTGGTAAGCCAATTATCACAAGATAAGAAACAGAACTATTTTATATAGTTCTGGAACTAGTAAATCGAGTACAAATAATTTTTGTTAAGTTGTTTGTTTACGTTTAAGTTGTTAATAAGTTTTGTTTTAATCCTAAGTTCGAATCCCACTCAGGCAAAGCATATTTTCATACGTTACAAAAAAGCATTTCATCCTCCATTGTAAACAGTTACACCCCAACGTCGTCGCTAATGACCGTTGTAGTTGATGCGACGTTAAATAAATAAATTAAAAAAAAAAAAGTTTTGTTTGAGTGAAAAAACAGTTTTGATTATCACTCCACAGACCCTATCCCACCCTACACTTATATCTATTGTATTATCTATTCGTATTATTTTTTTATTATCGTTTCCGTTGTATTTGCTCACTCTATCATGTAGAGCACAGAAAATTTGGTAAATGAGCTAAATGTTTGTTTTTTTAATAAGAGGAGCCGTTAATCACATTTTATTATGAGAAAAGTATTTAAGAGTCTCCAACCAGCCAAATTTTTCACATTTTATATGTAAGCTTACAATATTTTTTACGGTAAAAACGGGTGAAATATTATAAAAAAATCCTATACCAATATTCTTCAATTTAAGGTTAAAATATAGGTAGGGTAAATACATTGTTTTTTCTCAATATTATACTGTATCTAATAATGAAATATAAACTCACTGATTACGTAACTACATTAAATAATTTAATAACTTTCAATAAATAGTTTAAACGTTAACTTGAAAAATATTGATGTATGATTTTTTTAAATAGTTTTCCTGTTTTTATCAATAAATATACTGTATGATTACCTATATACGAAATATCCACAAAATGTGACAAATTAGGCTGGGGGTTTAGGGGGTAACAGGAAATACCCGTATTTATTTAATGAAAAATCGCACAAAAAACTATTACTTTCGGGGACCGAATTTGATGAAAATGGTCGTGCCGGTTCCCCTAGTCGTGGCTACTAAAATGCCAAGTTGTGCGATATTCCGTTCTAGAAATTGTTCACACATACACACCCTGACCAATCGCTAAAAACATTGTATTTTTTTGTTGAGGGGGCCTGAAACGTTTTTTTCCGGTGAAAACTCTTATTTCGAAAAATCGACTTGAAAACAATATTTTCCATCCCTGTTGTTGCTTAGATCATTAGCTGAAAGGCTTGGTTTGAACTTCTTAAGGGCTTTACTAATTGAACCGACCGAGGAGTGAGGTGCCTTACAATTGCCTTCCTCACTGAGTGGAAAAGTTTGCTTATCAGCATGCTAGGCCCTCCGAAAAGCACTTACTTTCCACCCTGCTAATAACACCTTCACTTCATTCACCACAAGGTTTTGCTGTGTAATGAAATTCATTATTCTCAGAGAAAATAACTCTGACTAGTGTATGTTTCATCTCTACCTAGAAGAGGTAGAGATAAGAAGAATTTAAGAACAGAAGGTTCTTAAATTCTTCAGTCACATATATGGCTGACCATGTGATAAGAACTATTTTTTTTGCCCTACAATTATAAAAAAAAAACAATAGATCGAGTGCAAATAATTTAACATTCCATTGGTCTGTTTCCATCCTTATGTCTTTAATAGGGCAAGAGAAAGTAAGAATGTATGTGTTTAAAATTTGAACTAAATGAAAACGAATTGCTTTTAATTTAATCTGTTCAAAATATTGATTTTTCGAAGTTATCACCAGATTGTGAAATTTTATTTAATTTCGTTATCTACGGTAGTTTATTAAATTCATACAACCTGTGTTCTCTGTATGGGTAAATGATTGCGTAGAATTTGACAGGTGTTTTGTACACGGCAGGTAGAGGTGCATTTATGTGTCTGTCAGGTGGGTTCATAGTCCCCGTTTTATACGACAGCATTGTGTATGTGTCGGCTATGTATATTTTTTTTGTAAAAACGCTCCCTTCTCTCTCACCTTTTACACATTTTGTCTACTATAATACCCGGTGTTCAAAATAAAAAAAATAATTAAAATCTGGTGTGAAACACTCACACGCTGGTCTCTTGCCAATTTAAATAATGAAAATCAAAATTTGTTTTATCATTAGTAAACAATGTTGTTTAGGTGATCAGCCGAAAGGCTGGTTTGAACCTGTAGAGGTTTTACTAAGTAAAACGAGGATTGAGGTGGTTTACAATTGCCTTTCTCACTGAGTGGAAAAGGACGCTTATCAGCATTGCGGGCCCTCTGAATAGCACATATTTTCTACTCTGCAAATGACAGTTTCACTTCACTCACCACAGGGTCTGGCTGTATAATGAAATTCATTACTTTCAGAGGAGATAACGCTGATTTGTGTCTTTCACACCTCTGCCTCTTTTGTTCCTAAATGATTCAGTCTGACCAGTGGCTGACCATGTGATAAGAAACATAAATTTTTATTTTAGCCCTGCAACTAACAGATTAAATGTAAATAATTTGACTCCTCACTTGTCTGTTATGGGCATTTGTAAACAATATAAAATTAAAAAATATAAACTAACTTTAATCATGAGTGTATGACGGAAAATGAAAATGAAACCTCTAAATATACGATAAATCATTATTTTATGAACTCCTATACAACTTGAGATATCTATATGTTAATTTCAGTTTAAGTTTATGTTAAATCCAGCGACTTGGTAAAGCGATTAGCTCGTGGGCACTCTCCGTATTGCTTTTTGTGTAGATGACGAACACACAATAGTGATCATCCATACACTTTCCTATAATAAAGGGCTGTGCATCGTAACTTAAAAACACCAAGATCTTGGTTTTAGTTTACGTCCAACTGTTAATTTTTCATTGGCAATAATGTTGACGTTGACAGGAGGTAGTGTGCCAAACCGTGGGTCATTTTGAAAATATAACGTTTTCAGTCTGAACTGTTAAGACAGATAACTAGTGCTCCCTTTTATGTAACGAACGACACACTACACACGGACTTAAACGTCCCATACATCAACAAAGTGTTCGTACGCACATACGCACGATTTAAAAAGAAATTACCCAATAATCCAAACCAGCTCATTGTTGACCTAGACACACCACATTTTCCAACTGCCCCTATACGAAGATTGAAACGACTCTGGAGTAGGGATAATCATGAGACGTCAAAATTAAATAAAAACAAAATAAAATTTAGTAAATAATTAATAAAATAATGAACTAACTTAATGATTACGGTTGGAGTACTGTCAATGGGCAACGATCTGCTCAATGTCTTAAAATTTGTATCATTTTTTTATCAAATTTGCTTGTTAATTTTATACAGTTGCAAATAAAAATATCTTGTATAGTCAAAAAAAAGAAAGGAGGTAGATAATAATGGATGATTAAAGAATATCAAACCTGACAGGGATCGAACTCGGTACAGTAGGTACAATTAGGTTCCTAGCGACCGAAACCCTTTGCCAGTCCACTGCATGCATGGCCTTCGTATCCACGCGAAAGCGACCCAAGATACTACTTACACTTACAGTAATTGTGTATTAAAACGGTTGTGTATTATGTCAGATAATTAAATTTTGACTAGGAAAAGACTTATACAGCAGTTTTTAAGTGGATGAAGCAGAAGACGATGATATTCTTTTAACGTTAGCAATGTTTTCGGGAAAAAGTATGGCGATCGACTCAATTTTTATATCTCGAGAAGAAGAGGGCTATTTTCAAACACTTATAAAAATATATTTGAATGATAAGGAAGAAATTCCACTAAAATTTCACTCTCTGTAGTAGAAGACATGGTGAAGACACAAGCAGTCTCATCGCTGCACTGTTTCAAGAGCGACAGCGTCGCTCGACCGATGCGACTCGTTGGTTGCCCTATTGTTACCTGCATCCGTCAGTCCTTCGTATTAAACCATTGAGGCAGTGGGTCACTAGGAACCGAATGCTACCTTAACCTTTTATAGGTCTTTGGTAAGTATACGTACCCGGGCAATAAGGTCGATTTTTTTTAAGAATAAGCTATGCAGTTGAACCCAATTGGCATTTTATGGTTTTATACATGTTCTTTGGTAAGTAGGCTATCCACATTTTAAAATTAGTGCGCAGCGACTATTTGCTTCGTGAGTTGCACGAATGTAGTAAGGATTCATACCAGCGTATGCAACCGTGTTGTTTTGTTATTACTTTTGTACAGTGCTTAGAAAATTCGAGTTATTTACGGGAAAGAAACCATTCATGCTAATATAAAGTTAAGTTATTCTACAGATTTTTCTGTTATATAGAACTACAAGTTGTTTTCTGCCCATAACAGACAGGTGGAGTGTCAAATTATTTACACTCAATTTGTTCGTTGCAGGGCTAAAATAAATAGTTCTGTTTCTTATCACATGGTCAGCCAATTAAATGACTGAATCATTTAAGAACAGAAGAGGTAGAGGTGTAAAAGACACTTATCAGAGTTATCTCCTCTGAAAGTAATGAATTTCATTGTACAGCCAGACCCTGTGGTGAATGAAGTGAAGGTGTCGTTAACAGAGTGGAAAATATGTGCTTTTCAGAGGGCCCGGCATGCTGATAAGCGTACTTTCCCACTCAGCGTACCTCACTTCTCGTTTTACTTAGTAAAACCTCTAGAGGTTCAAACTAGCCTTTCGGCTGTTGACCTAAACAACAACAACAACAAGTTGTTTTAATAAGCATTCCTACCACTAAACATTATGTGATTCCCATTTCAATAAACGTTCTTTGGTGAGTATACTTACCAGTGCTTAACATAAATAAAGAAATATCTTACTCTTCTGGCACTAGAAATACATTATTCAAGCCCCTGTAAAACAAAATTTAACATTTTACTACATGTATATTTTTCCCGTAATACTGCCCTATAAAGGGTAAACAGACCGTCCGCATCTAGAAAATCGTATGAAGACCGGGTACTTTAGCTAGTAATAACTTTTCTGACACCCAGTATCGTTGTTGTATTGGAGTTACACAGGTATCTGTTGCCATACCTCTCTTGTTCATTTTCATTCTATATCTCATTAACATTGAGATCGGCTCAGTTGAGTCTTTGGGTGCGAACGAATAGTATACCTTATAATATAAACCTCTCCATCCATCTCACTTTTTCTACCGTAGCTTCATCTCTCTCGTATAACTTCAGTATAAATACGGTATCAACTTAATAAACAGGTTAGCAACCTTGACCCCGCTACAAAAAATTTCCCTTTCTTTCACACCAATACAAAGTTGATTGTATTTATTAATCTTTTTACCTCTACTTGTTTTTTAATCCACTCACGCTTCATGTAACATTGTGTTGTTATTTTTTTTACATTCATTATTATTATATGAAATATTTATTGTTTTATCTACGTTACATGTTTTTGTTGTTGTTTAGGTCATCAGCCGAAAGGCTGGTTTGAACCTCTAGTGGCTTTAATAACTAAAACTAGGAGTGAGGTGGTTTACAATTGCTTTACTTACTGAGTGGAAAAGTATGCTTATCAGCAGCCCAGGCCCTCTGAAAATCATCTACATTCCACCCTGAAATTTTCACTTTCACTTTATTCACTATAGGGTCTGGCGGTAAAATAAAATTCATTACTTTCAGAGGAGAACTGTACTAGTGTCTCTTACACGTCTACTTCTGTTCTTTAATATTTCAGTCATTTAATTGGCTGACCATATGATAAGAAACAGTATTATTTTTCGCAGCCCTGGAACTAGTAGATCGAATGAAATAATTTAATACTCCACCTGTCTTTTATATCAAGTTAAAATTACTTGTATGTTAGGATATTAACGAAAGTTAAACTTGCTATTTTTACTTTTTTTGCCCTATATGAACATATAGTGAAGGAAAGTACATCGGTTTCGTGGCGAGTTTTCACTGAAAATACACGACTTTTCAGGCTTCTGAACTCAAAAACAGGTTTTTAGCGATTGGTTTGCTTGTGTGTGATAAAAATATCTGAAAAATGAAATATTGTACAGTTAACTCTTGGAAGTTAAGTTAGGTACAATTTTGGGACCCGACATGAATATTTTCATCAAAATCGGTCAACTGGAGAAGTAGTTAAATTTATGTGATTTTCTCGAAAACGGCTCGTACAATTTTTGTTCAATCACCGTATTTACTAGTTTTCTTTTATGCTCTACAAGTTAAAATAAGCGTCATGTCTATAAATTTTTTTGGGGGACCTTTGCTTTCGTAAGAATTTTTTTAAGATTGCGGCTTTAACGTATTTTAGAGCAAAAGTGTATAATCAATGTGTAAATTTAATTAAATTAAATAAAATTGAAAGAATTGAGAATTGAACGAATGAAGTGAAAACTTTCTAATGAAAGAAAAATTAAATTGAACTAAAATTGAATGTTACATGGATAATTGAAATTGAAAAATTGTTTTAATATTACTGATGACACTTTTGTTGCAATAATAATTAATTTAAAGAGTTTACTATTATAAACATTGCAATTTGTTATTGTGAAAAGATCTTTAAGCCTATTTAATGATATTTAATGAGCTCAGTTATTAACGAATTGTTCTGGATTGTTTGCAGTCCTCTGGTTTCTTCTTGTCCATCCATCGATCGGGAATCAAATGGGGCGTCGATGCATTGTTGCACTTGGTTCTATGGTCTTTAATAAATTTATTTACATTTTATCTGCATATTTTAAAATAATCAAAATTATTTCAGTTGGTTCTATAATTAAATTGAATGTTGATATTCTTGTAATTTCTTTTAATTCTTTTCTAACTTGTTCAAATTATTTACTTAAAATTATACTATCCTTTGTTTTCTGGCTTCAAATTTAGATAGCCGATTTGGCTTCTAGAATATTTATTTTAAAATATTATGTTTTCTTCTTAAAGTTTATCTTGATATATTTAGTTTTTTTTGATTTAGAATAATTTTAATTTTAATTAGAAAGTGTTTATTTTTGATTATTTTAAATTATTCTTTGAATTTTCAACAATTGATTTATTAAGCTGGATCTTAGATCAACGATGTGTGTTTGTTTGTTTAGGTCATCAACCGAAGGGCTGGTTTGAACCTGTAGAGGTTTTACTAAGTAAAACGAGAAGTGAGGTGGTTTACCATTGCCTTCCTCAATGAGTGGAAAAGTACGCTTATCAGCATGCCGGGCCCTCTAAAAAGCATATTTTCCACTCTGCAAATGACACCTTCACTTCATTCACTACAGGGTCTGGCTGTAAAATGAAATTCATTACTTTCAGTGGAGATAACTTAGATTAGTGTCTTTTACACCTCTGCCTCTTCTGTTCTTGAATGATTCAGTCATTTAATTAGCTGACCACGTGATAAGAAACAGAACTATTTATTTTAGCCCTGCAACTAACAGATTGAGTGTAAGTAAAATAATTTGACACTCCACCTGTCTGTTATGGGCATATCAACGATATACTGGAGCATATTCTGCAAATGTTGTAGAACATTAAAAAACCTACATTTTTTTAAAAAAAATTTTGGGTAATGCTTAGTCAATTATTAAAGATTTTCTGTATCTTTTTTTTCAAAAATATCGGTAAAAATGAAATTTTTTAATTTTGCTATCTTAGTATGCATTTTACGACATGTGTATGGTATAATTAAAGTGGTCTAGAGGTAAAGTCGTCGCCGAAATCAGCTGTTTAACAGCTGATTTTCGGAGACGAAGGTTCCTGGTTCAAATCCTAGTAAAGGTTATTACTTTTATTCGGATTTGAATACTAGACAGTGATTACCGGTGTACTTTGATGGTTGGGGTTCAATTAACCATACTCTCTTAGGAATGGTCGACCTGAGTCTGTACAAGACTCACCTCATTTACATGTCATACATATCATCCTCATCTCATTTGGTCATGGGGTTGCTTATTGTTCTGAATTGAACAGATTGCAACGTACACAGATTAGGGATTAAAAAAAAAAAATTAAAGTTACAGAAATTAGAAATATCAAGCATTTTTTGTACAGGAAAAGTATTTTAACGTGAAACTTCGGTTTATTAATGCAACCCTATGAAGTTATTAATATATTCTGGTTTAGCGCTGGCATAATTTCTAGCCTTAATTAAAATACAGTATTTATTTATTTAAGTACTGTATTTCGCAGTCAGTTATATCCCTCTACTTCTGCAGTCTATTATGGTGTAGTTAATAATAATTGTTTGGAGTAATAAAAATTTAACAGTGCTTGAAGTGTGACGAATATTTTAAGATTTTACTGTTTTAGTTGACTTTCTTTCTAAATTATATAGTTTGTATGTTTATTTAGGTTACAATTTTGTTTAGTTTTTATGATAGTTTTTCTTATAACATGTACCGTTAATTAATTATGAATTTAATTTACTTGGTATTATAGCTTAATATTTCTTAAGAATTTACATTTCTTATTAACGGGTTTTATCAATTTCCATGCTTCCCTCTTCTTACGGTCTTTTGCTTCATATATTTCTATTTACAATCCCTGAAATTCCTTACTACCATTGCTAATAAATAAATAAGAACTAAAGCCGTAATCCTAAAAAATCTAATTTTTTACTGATTTTACTGGGCAAAATAAGTTACTGAAAATCGGCAATTGACGCTAAACTAGGCATTTTAGAAAAAAAAGTTTGAAATAAATTTTTTTTTTTTATTTCCTACAACTTTAATTTTGTTCACGTTTGTAAAAAAAAAGTTTTTTGTTGGGTTCAGGGGAACAGAAAACGTGTGTTTCCGGTGAAAAATCGTCATGAATACAATACTTTCCTTCTTTATATATTCATACAGGGTAAGAGAAAATAAAATGTATTATGTAACTTTAACTACGTACATAGTTTTTGTTATATTTATCTTTATGGCTTATTTGTTTAAATACATTTTTTATCTATTTGTAGAGACCGTGATTATATTTTTAACGTTTTGCGTTTTTGCTGTCTTGGAATGTTAAGATAGCAATGATATTTTTCCTTGAATTACCTACCTTGTAAAGACCGTACAGCCTTTTATCTCACTAGTAATTGTTAGCAGCAGAGAGATGGGTAAAAACAAACTAGTTTATTATTTTTCCTTGTTTCCCGATTTTATGTCGCACTTGAAACTGAAATTTTAATTATAAAATAAATATTTTTATTTGGTATAATTTTACAGGATATGCATGCCGATTTTTGAACTGTAGATCTTGGGGAAAATGTTGAGTTGTATTTATTTCTTTAGCGTAGTCACCCGCGTTTTTTTACGTTTTAGATGAAAGTGGTAGAATTTTATATGTTTCAGGTTTTCTGTTCTATTCTTACCGAATAAATGAGACAGATTTTGGCTTCCGATGTGGAAATGCTCATAACGGGCACGTGGAGAGAATGTTAAATGATGATTACACTCAATCTGATAGTTCTAGGGCTACATAAAATAGTTAATTTTATTATCACATGGTCACCCAATTATATGACTGAAGCATTTAACAACAGAGAGGTAAAGATGTTAAAGACACTAGCCATAGTTATCTCCTCTGAGAGTAATGAATTTCATTATACGAGGTGTGGCTATTAAATAACGAGACTGACGTTATAAAAAATTTTATTTTTATTTTATACATAATCACTTATTATCACCTTCAATATACACTCCTTCTCTATCCCTACAACGCTCCATACGAATTTTCCATTGTTGGAAACAGTGCTGGAAGTCATCTTCTGTCAGCTCCTTCAGAACACGTGCCGCTCAAAAATGTTTGAAATGAAGCTCGCAAAAATTTTTGTACTGACACTTTGTACGCGATTGAAAATGACCCAAATTTTTTGGAAACCATAATAACATGTGATGAAAAGTGGTTTTTCACTTATGATCCGGAAACGAAGCGCCAATCCATGCACTGGAAGAAGAGCCGAACAAGCTCCGAGAGCCAAAAAAGCTCGAATGAGCGAATAAAAATTTAAAGCAATGATGATTGTTTTTTTATATTCATGGGATTGTGTACCTTCACTGGGTTCCTGAAGGTCAAGCAAGTAATTAATATTACTACCTTGAAGTACTTTCTGAACTACATCAAAGAGCAAGGAAAAAATCGTCCCGAAATGTGGAAGGACAAATCATGGGTTCTCCACCAAGACAATGGGCCAGCTCATTCCGCATTATCTGTCAAGAGGTTCCTAGCCAAGTACAGCATCGCAGTGTTAGAATATTCACCAGATCTTGCACTATATGACTTCTACGTGTTCCCTAAGGTGAAATCAGTATTAAACGGGACAAGATTTGAGTCTGTGGAAGCTGTAAAAGAGAAAGCGGCACGTGTCCTGAAGGAGCTGACAGAAGATGACTTCCAACACTGTTTCCAACAATGAAAAATTCGCATGGAGCGTTGTAGAGATAGAGAAGGAGTGTATATTGGAGGTGAGAATAAGTGATTATGTATAAAATAAAAATTATATTTTTTACATCGTCATTCTCGTTATTTAATAGCCAGACCTTGTGGTGAATGAAGTGAATGTGTGATTTACAGGGTGGAAAGTAGGAGCTTTTCGAAGGAGCTGGCGTGCTGATAAGCATGATTAAAATTAGGTTATGTTTATTGAGGTTAGGTTTTTTTGTTTATTTCTAATGTTTTATTGCTAATGTTAGGTTATATTGTCAATTTTTTTATTGGCCTTCGGGCCAGCCCAGTCAGTCAGCTGGTAGAAAGTCGCTATAATTTGTTAAGTAACACCGGTTGGGCAAAACGACGTTGTATGGTGACCAGTTGACAGCCATCCATGAAAAAACTCTACTGGTGGTCCCTGTTCAAACTCAAGTCTAATCAACGTCAAAAAATACAGTAAAAAGCAGCGATCAAATTGGGTAGTTGTCAACAATGTACAGTTCCCGATAACAAATAAAAATAAAAGCTTAAAAAAAATTGTATTGGCAAGATAACGTTGTGTGAGTGAACATCACATTTTTTTCTTTTTCTGTGACTTTTATGAGGACAAACCAAGTAAGGTCAGTTTGTTGTACCTACATAAATATTATTATTAAATTAATTTATTCCTACATGAACAATTTGTATTTTACTCATTGTAAATATGAGTACAGTAGAGTACCGATTTTCCGTGGATCGTTTAACCGGGGTTTGGATTAACCGTGCGATCACTAGAATTTTTTTTTTTTTTTGGTTTAACGTCTGAATGTTTTGCTAATTGCTGCTAATGCAGACGGTGAAGGATGAAATGATTTTTGTAACGTATGAAAAAATGCCATGCCCGAGTGGGATTCGAACCCAAGACCGCGTGATGAGAGGCGAGCACGTTACCAGCTCCTAAAATAAGGTGCAAAGAAGCTTTAACCGGTGCCGAAACATTACTAACTTTCATGGAAAATCAGGATGACACAGATTACGTGGACATTTTACATATTCGTGGTTATATAAGAAAAATAAAAGAAAAAATATTGCGGCATAAAATGAAACAAAGTAAAATAACAGATTTTTTGTGATTTTTTTTTTTGGTACGTAGTTTAAGGATAAGACTTATATAAATTTATGTAGTAAATATTTTTATTTCAATACAATTTGTTTATTTATTTCCGATATCCGATAGTATTAACATGCATTAATCAGTAGAATAAAACATACGCGTAACTAGTGGTTTTGTTTATGACGTAAGTAATCTCGACCGAATTGGGTTGTATTATCCGTGCTTTCCGGTTATCCGGTATAGTTATCCCCCAATAACCACGGATAATCGGTATTATACTGTATTGCCTTTTAGATAAAAATTCGCTAATCCGAACAGTCGCAGTTTTTATCAGTTCGGATTAGCAAGCTTGTACTTTACCAGTTATAATGGCTACATACAAATGACTCATGACTCCGCAGAGGATAAGGTATCAATGGTATTTGGCGTGTAGTGATCATGATGTTTGATTCGTTGAACAATTAAGAATGTAATTTCTCCATAGTTGAAATTCTTTACCGTTTACAGGTTCTATTATACTCGCAAGAAAGCTGAAACTCAGTCTGTAGTTTGATTTAGTAAGCTCTAGGTTTACCAGCGTTAATCATTCTGTATTTATGTCGCTAACGTCACAACAACACGTCGATTACTAAGTACATGACGTACAGATACGAATCGCTTTTTAAGTATTTAATTTCAGTTAAAAACTACTCGTATTTCGCCTCTTTGTTTTGTACTTTCATGATTTTTTCGTTTTCAACTTTTCATTTACACTTTAGCATACATAACGTATCGAGATGGTGTACAATTTTCGATAGTTTTCTTCAAGTTTGATGACTTCTTCAAACCAAAAAGGTCGTTTTGCAGGATACCACTTCTTAGGTACGTACTGTAATTGTTTTATTGTTGTTGTTGTTTAGGTCATCAGCCGAAAGGCTGGTTTGAACCTGTAGAGGTTTTACTAAGTAAAACGAGGAGTGAGGTGGTTTACCATTGCCTTCCTCACTAAGTGGATAAGTACGCTTTCCAGCATGCCGGGCCCTCTGAAAAGCACATATTTTCCACTCTGTAAATGACACGTTCACTTCATTCACCACAGGGTCTGGCTGTACAATGAAATTCATTACTTTCAGATGAGATAACTCTGATAAGTGTCTTTTACACCTCTACCTCTTCTGTTCTTAAATGATTCAGTCATTTAATTGGCTGACCATGTGATAAGAAACAGAACTATTTATTTTAGCCCTGCAATGAAAAAAACTATTAACACTAACCTATGTAACAGCATCAAATTTAAATTATTATGTCAAACAGTTATTCTGCAATAAATTTTTATAATCAGGGCAAGACTTTATGCTCACCCGGTATAATGATTTAAGCATAAAAAGTACCCTGTTATTAACCACGTTTCCAGTATAACCAACTTTAAGGTACTATTACTTTGTTCACGCGTACTTAAAAATGTATAAGGCTACAAAGAATTATATGTTAATGTAATCCTGTAACCAACAATAAAACTCACTCTAATTTGGTGTATCGTAATTGTTTTTACACACAATGGTTCAAAAGATATTCTTGTTTAAAGACAGGTGTTTTCTTTCGTGAATCGAACTATAGTATGCAGATTTGACGGTACCTGATCTTTGAAACGATACAAATTAAGTATGTTTTCGTATTACGTTATTAAAAAAGAAGTTAGTAAATTAGAACGTGTTGTGGCGCGGAGTCGATAATTTTAGTTAGTGTAGTAGCGCTCAAACTCCCACATGAAATACATTGCTTATGGACTTCCCGTACTGCATTCTGAACGTGAAATCAACTATAGGGGTATCCACTTTTGGATTGTTGTTGTTTAGGTCATCAGCCGAAAGGCTGGTTTGAACTTGTAGAGGTTTTACTAAATAAAAACGAGGAGTGAGGTGGTTTACAATTGCCTCCTCAATTTTGGATTAATTAACAGCATATTAGATTTTTTCTGTTCTGCCGTTATATCCCCATCGAGCTGCCATTCCAATCACCCACTTTGGGTATTCCCTTGGTGTGGATAAGGTTGGTTAAGAGGAGAGTTGGGAAGCAAAAAAAAATTATTTAGTTAGTTTGTTGTTTAGGTCAAAAGCCGAAAGGCTGGTTTGAACCACTAGAGGTTTTACTAAGTAAAAACAAGGAGTGAGGTGGTTTACCTCTGCCTTCCGCACTGAGCTGAAAGTGTATGCTTATCAGCATGCCAGTCCCTCTGAAAAGCACCTGCTTTCCACCCTGCAAATGACACCTTCACTTCATTCACCACAGAGTCTGGCTGTATAATAAAATTCGTTAATTTCAGAGGTGATAACTCCTGATTAGTGTCTTTTACATCTCTACCTCTTCTGTTCTTAACCCTTTATAGGTCTTTGGTAAGTATATTCAGCACTGGCAATAAGGTCGATATTTTTAAGAATAAGCTATGCAGTTGAACCCTATTGCCATTTTATGGTTTTATAGATGTTTTCTGGTAAGTAGGCTATCCGCATTTTGAAATGAATGCGCAGTGACATTTGCTTCATGAGTTACATGAATGTGGTAAGGATTCATCCCAGCGTACGCAACCGTGTTGTTTTGTTGTTACTTTTGTACAGTGCTTAAAAATTTGACTTTTTTACGGGAAAGCAAGCATTCACGCTCATATTTTAAAGCTAAGATAAGTTGTTATTCTACACATTTTCTGTTATATAGGACTACAAGTTGTTTAAATAAGCATTCTTACCACTAAAGATTATGTGATTCCCATTTCAATAAACGTTCCTTGGTAAGTATACTCGTACTTACCAGGGCATAACATAAAAAAAAGAAATATCTTACTGTTCTGGTACTAGAAAAACATTATTCAAGTCTATATAAAACAAAATTTAACATTTTTTACAACTTGTATATTTTCCCCCGTAGTACTGCCCTGTTGTTGTTTAGGTCATCAGCCAAAAGGCTGGTTTGAACCTCTAGAGGTTTTACTAAGTAAAACGAGGAGTGAGGTGGTTTACAATTGCCTTCCTCACGGAGTGGAAAATTACGCTTATCAGCATGCCGGGCCCTCTGAAAAGTACATATTTTCCACTCTGCAAACGACACTTCATTCACCACACGGTCTGGCTGTATAGTGAAATTCATTACTTTCAGAGGAGATAACTCTGAGTAGTGTCTTTTACACCTCTACCTCTTCTGTTCTTAAATGATTCAGTCATTTAATTGGCTGACCATGTGATAAGAAACAGAACTATTTTCTGTAGCCCTGGAACCAGCAGATCGAGTGCAAATAATTTAACACTCCACCTGCCCATTATGTGCACATTAGTAAGAATATGACAAATCATTTGATAAGAAATTTTAAATACGTTCGCGTCACCTATAATGAACGGTATTATAAAATTTTGTCTGAATTCACGGATGATTAGGTGGTAAAGATTTCTCATAATGGCATTTTCCAGTGAACAATATAGGCCTATTTTAGTGAGACGTACTATGCTAGCTTTCCCTTAATTTGTTACGACCATTGTCTGTCAATTTAATAGTTGTTTACATAAACAGACGCTAGTTTTATAATCATTTTTATGGACATTAGTTACGGTTCTTATAAAAACAATTTCCATTATTTTCTTTTCAAATAAAAAAAAATAACAAATGAGTAAAAGTGAACGTAAATCAATAATACGGTAATTCGCACTAACGTTCTGGATAAACTTTAAATTAGTTAGACCGGTTGGTATAGTGGTCGGTGCCAATATTTCCAATGCTAGGGGTCCCGAGTTCGATTCCTGGTTAAATCCGGTATGTTTTCTATACTCATTTTTACCTTTTTTATAAGAAGTATGTGGAGTGTTAAATTATTTGGACTCGATCTGCTAGTTCTAGAGTTACAAAAATAGTTCTGTTTCTTATCGTATAATCAGCCAATTATATGACTGAAACATTATATTTAAGAACAGAAGAGGTAGAAGTGTAAAAGACACTACCATCGGTTTCATAATCATAGACACCCGAGTTTGAACCCTAGCATCTCCAAAATTATGAGTCGGATTTTAACGTACTTTTGGAGATGCAAGGGTTGAAACTCGGGTGTCTATGATTATGAAACCGGTAGTAGTCACAGTTATCTTCTCTGATAGTAATGAATTTCATTATACAGATGATGTGGTAAATGAGGTAAAGGTGTCATTAATAAGGTCGAAGGTAATTTTCAGAAGGGCCTGGCATGCTGATAAGCATATTTTTCCACTCCGTGAGTACGGCAATGGTAAAACACCTTACTCGTCGTTTTACTTATTTAAGCCTTTAGAGGTTCTAACCAGCTTTTCGGCTGATGACCTTAACAAGAAACACCACCAGGCCCTCTGGTATTAACCCTTAAATGCATGATTTTTTTTTTCAATAAAAAAATTAAATTACGTGGTAAAAAACATTTAGATTAAAGGGAAAAATAATTTAAAATTTTTCTTTCATTGTATTTCTGGAAAACTGAGTTTTTCTTTGTGTGACCCGTGAGCAACACCATAGATAAAGGGTGCGCGTGAGTGGTAGCATATTTTGGACAATGAATAAATAAAAACAATGATTGATTATTGTAGTACAACTTCATTAACTATAACTTTAACTAATTGTATAAAAAATGCTTTACTCCACTATTCCTGAGCAACAACAGGATAGCTAATAAAATAAGCTATATTATAATTACTAAAAGAAGATTATAATTAGGTATCTGATTATTATTGATGAACATAACGTTATGGTAACGCTGTAGATTTTTTTCATTTAAGTAAAATGTTAATTTACAAACTGTTATAAACAGTTAAAAACTATCCAATATTCTGTGGTTCTCGTCACACCCGTTCCTAAGCAAGTCGCATGTAATAGAACAAAGAGTAAACAGAAAATAGTTAAACAGATGATTGTAGTCCCATATTCCATGACATAGCTATTAACACATAGAACTTCAAAATAAGGTTACCAGAATGGACTAGAATCACTAATACAGTTGATGTTGCTTCTGAGCTACTCCATGCATTAAAGGGTTAAGTAAATAATATATTTGCCCATAACAGACAGGTGGAGTGTCAAATTATTTACACTCAATCTGTTAGTTGCAGGGCTAAAATAAATAGTTCTGTTTCTTGTCACATGGTCAGCCAATTAAATGACTGAATCATTTAAGAACAGAAGAGGTAGAGGTGTAAAAGACACCAATCAGAGTTATCTCCTCTGAAAGTAATGAATTTCATTATACAGCCAGACCCTGTGGTGAATGAAGTTAAGGTGTAATTTGCAGAGTGGAAAATATGTGCTTTTCAGAGGGCCCGGCATGCTGATAAGTGTACTTTTCCATTCAGTAAGGAAGGCAATGGTAAACCACCTCACTCCTCGTTTTACTTAGTAAAACCTCTACAGGTTCAAACCAGCCTTTCGGCTGATGACCTAAACAACAACAACAACAACGGTATACAATTATTTTAAAAACTACCATCCAAAATTAGAATAAAAACAATTTTATCTATTGAATTAGAAAAAAAATATATAAAAAAGTGACCAAAAAACTTTATTTTTATATTTTAAAATTTTAATCCTTTTCATAGTATAATCGGGATACTTAGATTAGTAGCTATGTGAGGAATACAGCGGTAAACCACCTCACTTCTCGTTTTACTTAGTAAAGCCTCTAGAAATGCAAACCAGCCTTTTGAGTCATGACTTAAACAACAGCTATGAACAATAAATAAATATTTATTAGTCGGTAACCCTTTGGTGAATACACTTTTTGAAACAATATAGGATGCTGTGAATTTCGTATCAGCTGTTTCTCTCTAATTAGGACTTTCAGCGATATTAAACTTTTCCCGAGTGATATCCCCCCCCCCCGAGATAATTGGGTACTGACCCAACGCTTCAAATCCCTAACCTGGAGGGAGGGCCAGAGGATTTATTTATTTAGTTTTTGTAAAAGAAAATAATGAAAACTTTTTATAAGATTTGTAACAATGTTCAGAAAAATTATTATAAAATTTGTGTAAACAACTATTAATTGCTACTTAGATTTTGTAGTTATCTGTAACTTTGATTGTATACATTTTTGTCGTTAAATGTTTACTTTTTTAATTCCTAATTGTTGTATGTTGCAATCTGTTCAATTTAGAACAATAAGCAACCCCCAAGGCCCAATGAGATGAGGGTGATGTGTATGACTTGTTAATGAGGTGTAGTCTTGTGCAGCCCAGGCCGACCATTCCTGGGAGAGTATGGTTAATTAAACCCCAACCATCAAAGAACACCGGTAACCACTGTCTATTATTCAAATCCGCATAAAAGTAACTACTTTTACTAGGATTTGAACCAGGAACCTTCGTCTCCGAAAATCAGCTGTTAGTGTAAGTCAGCTGTTTAGCTGACTCGCGGCGACGACTTTACCTCTAGACCAACCCGGTGGGTCAAATGCATACTAAGGCTGCAATTTTCAAAAATTCTGTTTTTAACTATTTCAATGAGAAAAAACATAAAATCACTAATTGACGCTAAACTAAGCGTTTTAGAAAAAACGCTTGATATAAAAGCTGTAGGTATTTTAATTTTTTACAACTTCAATTTTATACAGTTTTGCCAAAAATCTATTTTAAGGCTGCAATGTTAAAAAAAAACATTTTTTGCTATGAGAGTACAGGTGAGTACAGGTAAGAGTTTTAGCAGACATGGTGCTACCCTATCTTGTGGAACATAAAAAATTTACTGAATGAGGCGATTTGAAGAAAAGTGTAGCCATTTTTGAGAAAATCGTTAGAAAGTGAAAAATCACATGAATAAACTACCACTTCCGGTTATTTGATTTTGGCGAAAATATTCGGTTCAGGTTCCCTTGTGGTATGTAACTCAGGTTCCGAATTTTAATTTCGTACGCTGTTCCGTACTTGAGATATTTTGTTCACGCTTGCACAGACCAATCGCTAAAATCGTGTTTATTGGGTTCAGGGGGCTTAAAAACGTGTATTTCCAGTGAAAACTCGATTTGGAAAATCGACATGAAAATAATACTTTCCTTCCTTATAACTTATATCCATATGAGTGAGAGAAAGTAAAAACAAATCTCGACTGAAATTGTAATGAATTCTGTAGTACCTATAGAGTACTGTATAATTTTTTGACCATCCATGTCCCTAAAGTCGGCACGTAATGGATAATTTTACATATTATTTTTAACACAAATCGAAAAATTTCTCGGTGTAAACAGGCAAAACAGGATATGTTTCCTGAACCGAGAATATCGGATTCTTTTAAGTCTACTTCAATTTTTTTTTTTAGAAAAAGTAATTATTTTTTCGTAATTTTTTTCTAAATTCAGATATTTGATAGAATTTTCAAAATGTAGATCTATATCCTCATAGTTTTTTTATCTATTTTACAACACACATATTGTTATAAAAATAATATTGATGTGTTCCGGAAATGGACGAGAGGAAGGAAGTGTTAAAAGTGAAAAATATCAAAAGAAGCGAAGTACCGTAAATTGATAACAGAAAGTTTGTTCTGTTACTTCCATTCCATTCATCTTCGTTGTTCCTTATTTTTTTGTTAACCACATCTTTCTCTCTCTACCTCTTTTTGTCTGTTCTAGTTCCTCCTGAACTATTCTTACATCTTCATCTGGTTTTCTTTTCCAATGACTTTTTTTGTTACTCATAGACTAGTACTATTGTTAGTAGACCGTGTCAAGTAAAGATTTTCTTTTTGCCTTTTTTGCTTTCTCGTGAGCTATTTATTGTTCATAGTGAGAAAATATTGCCATGATGTAAACTTCTATGTACCCGTATTTCAACTGATCTTCATTACTCATTTCCCCTTTAAGCCAAAAAACTCCATCCTCTCTGCATTTTCTTCTCCCCTCTCTCTCACCTGTTTGTGTATCTTGGTATTTACTATTTGAGGGAGTGGCTGAGCTTTGATAGTAAATTTTTTTTTTTTAATATTGCGGCCTTAATATGCATTTATCCCTTTTTAGGTCTTTGGTAAGTATACTTACCACTGGCAATAAGGTCGATTTTTTTAAAGAATAAGTTATGCAGTTGAACCCTATTATACCTTTGACAATTCGAATTGGCACAAGCCGCTTCGATGATTGTCTACTCCTACGCTACATAAGCCCATAAAGTTCGTAATTTGGTGCGGTTCATTAAGTTTTCTAAGTTTTTTCCAGTTTTCTCAATATCCTTTCTGACTTCTTTAAACCATTTACCTGACACCTTAGATCTATTGTTTAGTGTCGTAAAAATTTGTTTTGTCAACCAATTGTCATCATTCTATACGTGTGTCTGTAAATTTTTTCTCTTCTTTTTCTTGTTCATTTGTCTTGTACGGTTCTTCTCGACCTCGTAACCTATAATGTCCTTCTATCTTCGGGCCAATTATTTTGCGGGGGGATCTTTCTTTGAAATTTCTCTGATTCTTTCCAGTCGTTCTAAGACATTCACTCGCGTACAGACACACAGGTTTTATGCCGGTATTATAATGTCTAATCTTGGCTTGTCTTGGGAAGTTCTTTCTTCTTATACAAGTGGCGAGTTCCTCGGAGTGCATAGATCATCTTTCCTCGTCTGTTGTTCGCTTACTTTTCACTGACCCTTCGGTTGTATTTACTACTAGTTAAAATGCCCGTTTTCCGAACGGTTTTCTTGGTGCTGTGTACAGTCTGTTGGTGTACCGAGTTCGATCCCTGTCAGGTTTGATATTCTTTAATCATTCATTGTTATCTATTCGTACCTTCATTCAACGTCAGTATTAATATTAATGACAAAACAAAATAGTTGGACGTAAAATAAAAGCGAGATCTAGGTGTTTTAAAATCAAGATACGCAGCGCTTTATTATTTTCAGAAGCGTAGTTAATTATTTTACATAAAGAAATAAATTTACTATTTATATAGAGCAATGAAAATTGATGTTTTGAAGTTTAACTCACACAAATCTGTGTGTAATGTAACTGTAGGTAATTTAATTATTCGCTACAGAGCAATAAAAATTGAAATTAAAGGTAAAAAACACACTTGGAACACTCCGCGATGGTTAAGTACTAAGGTGACTGTCTTTCGTTTTTGACAATGTGATCAAGAACGGGTGTGTCGTGTAAGGTTAGGTAGTGGTGGAAGGGGTAGGGTACAGAGCTTCGGAATGAATACCTGCGGCGCGTAGACCTATGTTTATTGTTCTATTTATTTTGTTTTCTAAAATATTGCTTTGTTTATTTTATAAAATTGGGAATATCTCCGTTATTATGCATAAAAATGAAAAACTACGTAATCAAACTTATTTGTCTTTAAACGTTTCGTAATTTGGATTATATAGTAATATTTTTTGATAGATTGACTTTTAACGGAGATATTCGCAGTTTTTTTGTTTACCCCTCCCTCTGAACTCCCCCATCCCTTTGTGATAATAAAAAAAATTATAGCCTATTTTCATTTCGATAATGTCCCAAACCTAAATACCGAAATTCATTGAATTTGGTTCAGCGGTTCTTGCGTGATGCCGTAACATACAAACACATAAACAGACGAAAATTCAGCTGAACTTATTTTCGGTGATTACTTAGTAGATTTGACGTAGAAGCAAAATTTGGGGGATTTTGAAAAATTTTACAGACAAAATCACAATTTTATTTATATAGATTATCTTCCCAAGGTACTTGAAGCTATCAACTTTCCCAATTTTTCGGTAGTGTGTCTTCAAGTGACGCGGGGCTGTTTTGATGTTCGTTATGTACTTTTTTTACTTTAAGGAAATATGTAGTCTTGCTATTTACGTGTTCCCAGAAACGATTTTTAAGTCGTCTGCAAAAACAAGACTGTTTATCTTTAAGTCGTTCGTTGATCTTCGAATGGTGTATACTTGATTTAACAATCATTTATTGGCAGGTTCTATTAGCAATATTTTCAATTCTCATAGCTGACTCATAGCTTGGATTAGTCGTGATTTCAAATTTGAGAAGTCAGTACTTAGACTTAATAAGAGCCTTGTGCGTCTTGTCCTCGAATATTGTTCGACGGTATGGAACTATAGAAGAGACGTCACAGAAAAGGAACTGGAGAGGCTGCAGAAAAGATTAATTCATAAGTTAGAATGTAGATCTGGAGGAAAATTTGATGGCTATTAGGATGCCCTCTCATTCTACGGGCTTCAGAGTCTGAGCACGCGGCGTAGAGTAATGGAAGTTCTATACATTTACAGCATTCTGCATTCACGAGTTGATGTTCTGGATATCTCGAGGATTTTTCTGAGGGTGCCTTGCACAGCTTTAAGAAGTTTCAGGCTGTTTGCTGGAGCCACAAGAAGTAAAATAGCTCCAATCAATAGATGTATAGCTACACCAAATGAAATAAATGGAGAGGGAGATCTGTTTCACAAATATGGTAAAATTAAAGAAAAACTATACAGGATACTGTGAAAGAAGGCTGTAAATACTACGTGATCTTTATGTTGTTTTATTTATTTTTATAATATTCGTGTCTATGTGGTGTGGTGTATGTCGGGCTCGGCGTCTGACTGTTTTCTAGTGAAGAAAGAATGACTTATGTTTAGTTATAATGGTGCAGTATACTGAGGCGATATTCTATTGCTGTTCTACTGTACCACCTCGCATCCTTGCCATAGTAGTGGGTGGAGACGGCGGGGTGTAGGGGAGTTTGGGAGCCCCCCCAAAAAAAATTTCGTTAGATTTTCATTTTATATTAATTCATATGTTTCCAATTAAACTCCAATATATTGAGTATCTGCCTTAACAGACAGGTGGAGTGTCAAATTATTTACACTCAATCTGTTCGTTGCAGGGCTAAAATAAATAGTTCTGTTTCTTATCACATGGTCAGCCAATTAAATGACTGAATCATTTAAGAGCGGAAGAGGTAGAGGTGTAAAAGACACTAATCAGAGTTATCTTCTCTGAAAGTAATGAATTTCATTGTACAGCCAGACCCTGTGGTGAATGAAGTGAAGGTGTCATTTACAGAGTGGAAAATATGTGCTTTTCAGAGGGCCCGGCATGCTGATAAGCGTACTTTTCCACTCAGTGAGGAAGGCAATGGTAAACCACCTCACTCCTCGTTTTACTTAGTAAAACCTCTAGAGGTTCAAACCAGCCTTTCGGCTCTTGACCTAAACAACAACAACATATTGAGTATAAAGTAATATTGCTTCTAGATTTCTTGAGAAACGTAGTGCGGTTTGCCCACCATTTATTTATTAGATTTGGTTATATGTTATTAGACCGTGTCCAGAAAAGATTTCCTTTTTGCCTTGTTTTTGTTAATGTTTTCTTTAATGTAATTCTGTTACAGGCGTATAATATTTTTATCATTATTTTGTTTTAATTATTTTTATTTATGCACATTTAGATTTAATTTTAAGTGTTTCGTATTAAGTGTAGATATCTACTTGTATCTCTGTGCCTACGGATTACTTTATTGTTGCGTGATTCACGTGATGGTTTGTTTTTGTTATTAATGAGGAAATTCTTGTAATTTCATCGGCTGGCTCCATTCTCTATTTTATTTCCTGTTCTTTACTATTGGTTTGTTTTTGAAATGCAACAATTTAATTTCGTTATAATGAATTGAGACTGTATTTGGTAATTGCTGCCCTTAACAGACAGGTGGCGTGTCAATTTATTTACACTCAATCTGTCCGTTGCAGGGCTAAAATAAATAGTTCTGTTTCATATTACATGGTCAGCCAATTAAATGACTGAATTATTTAAGAACAGAAGAGGTAGAGGTGCAAAAGACACTAATAAGAGTTGCTTCCTCTGAAAGTAATGAATTTCATTATACAGCCAGACCCTGTGGTGAATGAAGTGAAGGTGTCATTTGCAGAGTGGAAAATATGTGCTTTTCAGAGGGCCTGGCATGCTGATAAGCGTAATTTTTCACTCAGTGAGGAAAGCAATGGTAAACCACCTCACTCCTTGTTTTAGTTAGTAAAACCTCTAGAGGTTCAAACCAGCCTTTCGGCTGATGACCTAAACAACATTTGGTAATTGGTTTTATCCTGGTGATTTTATTTTTATAAATAATGTATTCTGGATAGTATCATATACTATTTAAAACGTAAAATCTGGTACATTGTATTTTAAAATACAAATTCTGTTTGTTTTTATTCGAATATACAATTCTGCTTAACAGGTTTGATAAATTTTGACATGGTAGTAAAAAGAATACATTTAAGATTGTGCAAAAACGATCCGATTTTGCGAGATCAGTAAGACATTTAATCTGGTGTGAAACACTCACACGTCTTTCCCTTACCAGTAAATAATAAAAAATATAAGCTATGTTTAATCATTAGTAAACAAAGCAAAATAAAAATCATAACTTAATTTTAATCATGAATGAATTCAGCTAAACTAGCCCTATATAAATATATAAGAAAGAAACGGTTTTTCATATCGATTCTTCGAAATCAATTTTTCACCGGATATACACGTTTTCAGGCCCCCTGAACCCAAAACATGATTTAAGTTGAAAACCTACAAGTTTTATTTGAAACATTTCTTAGCATAATGCTTAGTTTAGCCACAATTGTTAGTGATTTTCTGTATTTTTTTTTAATAAAAATTGATATAAAAATATTTTTTAGTATTACGGCTTTAGTATAAATTTTACGACAATAATTTATAGTACAATTAAAATTATAGGAAATATATATGCCGGCCGCATTGGCGTACTTGGTAACGTGCTCGCTTCTCATCATGCGGTCTTAAGTTCGAATCCCACTCAGGTACGGCATATTTTCATACGTTACAAAAAAATTATTTCATCCTTCACAGTTATAACCCAACGTTGTCGTTAATGACCAACTGTAGTTGAAGCGACTTTAAATAAACAACGAAAAATAGTTATAGGAAATTTTAAAAACCTGCAACTTTTATATCAATCATTTTCTTTGTCAGAGCGTCAATTGTTACATGATTTCCCGAATTTTTAAGTCAGAGATGATTTTCATTTTGCTTCATTCACTCAAGATTAAATATAAGTCATATGTTTTATTATTTACATTGGCAGGAGAAAGTCGATTTAGGGTTTAATACCAGATTTTTTTAAGATATGAGTAGATACCGTGTGAAACATTACGAAGTCTTCATTGTTCATACGGATGATAAATTTTATTATTGTCTTTAAATCCTTGAATTGATTTATTGTAACTGGTTTCAAAATCGGATTACTGACATTGTGTATTATGTTACATACTAAATGACTACCTACTCTTCGGATCCTACTTATTAAGGATGGTAGACCATTCTGGTTCATGGACTAACCTTGCTACCATAGAATTCCATAGTATACGTTCTTATAAATCCGGTATTTCCTTTTTCGAATTAATCTATTAATAATATTAATTTGTACGTGTGTGTAATTAATTTTCTTCATGTCACATTGTTTCTTTATTGTATCATATTGAGGTTATTTGTACTTGACAGGGTGGTGGAGTATTAAATTATTTGCACTCGAACTGCTAGTTCCAGGGCTACAAAAAATAGTTCTGTTTCTTATCACATGGTCAGCCAATTATATGATCGAAGTATTTAAGAACAGAATAAGTAGAGGTGTTAGTTATGTTTCGTACCTTTTCCCTTCACAATTATTTATTTTTTTGTTTTTCTGCTGCTACCATATTGCCATTACTGATTTTTGCGTACTTCCAAGGGGGACGCGTACCAGAAATTGGGAACTGTCGTCTTAAACTATTATAAATTTCTTTAGTGGTCGGTAATTAAAAAAAAAATTCAGCAGTCTGTTAATTCGTGAGGACTTTAGCAAATATACATACAGCGGAGCGTCAGTTATCCGAACTAATCCGAACTAGAGCGGTTCTAGGGCTACAAAAAATAGTTCTATTTCTTATCACATGCTCACCCAATTATATGATCGAAGTATTTAGGATCAGAAGAAGTAGAGGTATCAGGTATGTTTCGTACCTACAGCTTTTCCCTTCACAATTATTTCTTTTTGCTTTTTTCTGCTGCTTCCGTATTGCCGTTACCGATTTTTGCGTACTACCAAGGGGTACTACGCGTAATTAAAAAAAAAAAAATCAGCAGTCTGTCAATTCGTGAGGACTTTCGCAAATATACATACAGCGGAGCGTCAGTTATCCGAACTAATCGGGACCAGAGAGGTTCTGATAATCAAATAGTTCGGATAATATGACACAATAAATACAGTACTGTAATTTCATACTCTGTACTGCAACAATTTAATATAACCTAAATGTGTTTTATAGGTTATTGAAGGCTAACATAACCTTTAGTTAACCCTTTCAGTACCAACGTCCGGAAAACAGGACGTCGATATAAATTATACCAGATCTTGCACCATGTGAATTCTACCTGTTCCCTTAAGGTGAAATATGCATTAAAAGGGACAAGATTTGAGTCTGTGGATGGTGTAAAAGAGAAAGCGGTACGTGTCCTGAAGGAGCTGACAGAAGATGACTTCCAGCACTGTTTCCAACAATGGAAAATTCGCATGGAGCGTTGTAGAGATAGATAAGGAGTGTATATTGAAGGTGACAATAAGTGATTATGTATAAAATAAAAGTAAAATGTTTTACAACGTCAGTCTCGTTATTGAATAGCCACTCCTCGTATATTTATTTTCTACGATGGTGGTTCGGATGATTGACGTTCGCATAATCGACGCTCCTGTATATATAAAAATTGTGTAAATTTTCTTAAAATATATCCTTTGAATTATGCACGGGAATAAGAGCTTTAGTATGAACTTGCCGTAATTTAAATTAAAATTTTTACAGAATGAACAAAATAGATAGATATACGTCTAGGTTAATTTATAGTTATAAACATTTGTTGGAAGTGAGAAAAAGTATCTACAACTTTAGGTAAAGACAGGATGCACAGTTAATAATAAAACGTAATGAAAAAGTTGTAATAAATTCAGAAAGTTTTTCCTTTATACTAAAACTTAATTAAGTTTCTCGAAGTTATTCATAACTTTTTAAGTATACATACTTTTTAGAATGAATACACGTGCGTGAAATCAGTAAATAAATCGTCTGAGCTGATGAATTCGTAAACAAGAGAGGGAAATTCTCTCACGACATTCCCCTATCTCAAAAGAAGCTTTTCAAAAAATAACCTATCGTTATTTTGATTCCCTTCTGTTCCATATCTTAATTACAACATGTGGAAAGTAAAACTGCACAAATATACGAGGTGCGGCTATTAAATAACTAGACTGATGTTATAAAAAAATGTATTTTAATTTATACATAATCACTTATTGTCACCTTCAATATACACTCCTTCTCTAACCCTACAACGCTCCATGCGAATTTTCCATTGTTGGAAACAGTGATGGAAGTTATTTTCTGTCAGCTCCTTCAGTACACGTACCGCTTTCTCTTTTACAGCTTCCACAGACTTAAAACCTTTTCCTTTTAATGCAGATTTCACCTTAGGGAACAGGTAGAAGTCACATGGTGCAAGATCTGGTGAATAAGGTGGATGTTCTAACACCGAGATGCTGTACTTGGCTAGGAACCTCTTCACAGATATCACGGAATGAGCTGGCGCATTGTCTTGGTGGAGAACCCATGATTTGTCCTTCCACATTTCGGGGCGTTTTTCCTTACTCTTTGAATTAGTTTAGAGAGTACCTCAAAGTAGTAATATTGATTAATTGTTTGACCTTCACGAACCCAGTGAAGGTACACTATCCCATAGGTATAAAAAAAAACAATCATCATTGCTTTAAATTTTGACTTGCTCATTCGAGCTTTTTTGGCTCTCGGTGAAGTTCGACTCTTCCAGTGCATGTATTGGCGCTTGTTCCTAAGGATCCTTGATCATAAGTAAAAAACCACGTTTAATCACATGTTATTATAGTTTCCAAAAAATTTGGGTCATTTTCAATCGTGTACAAAGTGTCAGTACAATCGTTTTTGCGAGCTTCATTTCAAACATATTTGAGCGGCACCTGTCCTGAAGGAGCTGACAGAAGATGACTTCCAGCACTGTTGCCAACTATGGAAAATTCGCATGGAGCGTTGTAGGGATAGAGAAGGAGTGTACCTATATTGAAGGTGACAATAAGTGATTATGTATAAAATAAGAATACAATTTTTTACAACGTCAGTCTCGTTATTTAATAGTCACACCTCGTACGTAAGTAAAATTTTATAAAAAATAAAAAATCTACAACTTTTATTTCAATTTTTTTTTCTTCAGAGGATAATTTTCATTTATTATGTTTTAGTCATTTACGCATGATTAAATATGTTATTTATATTTCATTATTTACATTGGCAAGAGAAATACGTTTGTTTGTTTCACACCAGATTTTTATGTATAGAATGACCTTAATGAAGCGAGCTGACCTTGAAATGAACATTTTCTTCTCATTTAGTTAACTCGAATAACTAGTAATATTTTCAATGTCAATACTACTCCGTTTAGAAACTACTATAATTGTCATTACCTACAATTTAACACAAATGCACTCATTTTTCTTGTTTTTAATTTCACAAACAAAAGCGACGACATTCTTTGCAGTTGCTAACTAATTTTCTTGGGAAAATTTTTTGCTCTCTACAACCTGACACTAAAGTAGAATTATAGTTCATTTAGTTGAGTTTTTCAAGGTGAAGTTGTATTGTTCATTGTTTCTATCTATATTTGTAAATAATGTTATTATTTTTTAGGCTTTTGTTATTATTAGTTTAGTTGTTCGACTAAATTAATATATCTATTTTCAATCATTATGTTACTGGAAATTCCGCAGTTTAGTTATTTTTGTTATTATTATTGTTATAATAAGTTAGTATTATTCTTGTTCGACAACTTCAGTAATAAGTGCTATTATTATAGTACTGTATTATTATTAAACACCTGATTTTCGGAGATGAAGGTTCCTGGTTCAAATCCTAGTAAAGGTATTGAGTTACTTTTACGTAAATTTGACTAGAAAAAATTGTTACCGGTGTACTTTGATGGTTGGGATTCAATTAACCATAACTCTCAGATATGGTCGGCCTGAGTCTGTACAAAAATACATCTTTTTACACATCATGCACTTCATCCCTTTCCATTGGGTCCATGAGGTTCCTTATTCTTCTTAAATTGAATCGATTTTGACGTACACATGTTGTTGTAAAGGTATTCAGCCGAAAGGCTGGTTTAAACCTCTAGAGGCTTTACTAAGTAAAACGAGCAGTCAGGTGGTTTACAGTTGCCTTCCTCACTGAGTGGAAAAGTATGATTGTCAGTATGCCCTCTGAAAAGCAACTACTGTATAATAATAAAATTTATTTCTCTCGGAGGAGATAACTCTGACTAGTGTATTTTGTACCTCTACCTCTTCAGTTCTCAAATGCTTGTCATATAATTGGGTGACCATGTGATAAGAAACAGAAGTATTTATTGTAGGCCTGAAACTAGTAGATTGAGTACAATTAATTTAACACTGTACCTGTCATAAGCAAGTACACAAATAGAGATTTAAAAAAAATATTATAATCTGATAGATGTGATTGTATGAAATTTTTACATTTTCGGGTAGATATTTTTATTTTCTCTTCACCTTATGTACGGAAGGAAAGTATTATTTTCATGTCGATTTTTCAAAATCGACTTTTCTCCGGAAATACACGTTATCGTGCTAAAACAGGTCGAAAACACATGTATCTATCAATGGTCTGTGTGGTTTATCACGTACGTGTGCTTTATCGTACGAAATCGAAACTTGAAAATTTAGTTAGCTATCACAAGAGGACCCGACACCAACATTTTCATCAAAATCGGTCAATTTGAAGTGGTTGTTTATTCATGCGTTTCCCTCAAAAAACGGGCTTAAGGTTTTTTTCTAGGAGTCGGCTCATTTACGTACTATATTTTTAATTTTTTTTATTTTGTGCGTGAAAACTTAAACGACGGGCTATTCAAAATTTGTGTACATAAATGGATATGTAATGCAGGAAGATGTAATAACATAAAAACGTTGCTTACAAAATTCAGGAGATAAGTCTATCTTAAGTGATACGAATTCTAAGTGTAGGTTGCCAAAAGAGTTTGCTGAAATGTTTAAAGTCACTTTACATGGTGTAAAACGGACTAATGTAAGGTTAAAATATCCATAAAATGTTTCCTGTAGCGAATTTTTTAACATTAGATACAGTGGTAAAAACCTTGAAGATTTTTTGACAGAAATACGATTTAAATGAATTTCAAAGAAACATTTGAAAAATTTATCTTTCTCAAAATTGAAAATTATTAAAAAAAGTTAACGTAGCGAAGCGACGTAATGTTAAGTTAAGAAGAAACTAAAGATGTTTCGTAACTGATTCGTTGATATTTTTGACAGCTCTTTAATTGCCTCTTTCTCCTTCAAAAAAAAAGTTCATATCGATCCAGTGTTGAGTGGATGTAACTTTTCATCCTGACAGAAGAAAGTTTCAATTATAAATTTAATTTTAAATTTGTGACGTAACAGCTGAAAGATTTCTTTTAAATGTTAGTATATAAGTATCGATTTTTTTGTATGGTAATAATTTTTTGATCTTTGGAGCGGAAAATATTTTCTTTGTAATAAATATAATGAGTAATTTGTAAACAAAGGTTAATGAAATATCTATAAATATACGCGACGGGTAACTGTGTTACTTTTCTTGTTACTTTCACTTACCCTACATGAATTAATCGAAGGAAAATTATATTTTTATGTCGGGTTTTCAAAATCTAGTTTTCACCGGAAATATTCGTTTTCAGTTCCCCTGATAAAAAAAAACATGTTTATACTGTTATGTGTGTGAACGAAATATACCTAACCTGGAAATCACATTTATATTACCTATTGAACTGTCTTAGCTCAGTGAGTTTTATTTTGGGAAATCTCCGGAAAATCTTGTCGGAAGAAGATATGATTATTTACTTATTTTGCGTTATTCCACTCTGTACTCAGCTATGGAGTCACGCAGTGGAGCAACTCAACCGAACACCTTAAGATTTTTCGCATACAAAAATACGTAATTAAAATTATCGCAAATATTCCGAGGCATTATTCTTCCAAAAGATTGTAAATACAAATATTGTAAATACAATATTCTTTCCTTGCCGTCTCTTTATATTATGTGAAATTTTAAAATTCGCGATAAGGAACAGAGCGTTATTTACAAAATATAATTATTGTACAATCACAATGATGAAACTCGCCATAACGATGACTACAGAATTGAAAAATATAGATATACGAAGTTCTCTAAAGGAATTCAGTACAATTCCGTGTGGTTTTTCAACAAATTACTATCTAAAATAAGACTCCTTATTTAAAAAAAACTTTGATCGGGAAGTAGAAGGTATTTTTAACAAAACATGCATTTTATTCTAACTAGTAGTTCTTAAGGGTGCGCTCTACCTCTGCCGCGCCGCTCAATGTAAGGGTTTAGATGATTACAACCAACTCGGTTGTTATGCAAGTCATAATTAAAGTTTGACATGCATTTTAAAGATTGAAATATGCTCTATTTACCAGTTAAAATTTTTTGTATGAGCATTAAATTTAAGCTTTAAAAAATTAAAGTAAAACTCTTAAAGTTGTAAAGTTTTCTAAAATTATTTGTTAAGATAGGAAGGTATTTGTCGCAAATTAATCTGTATCAGTGAAAAGAATATCTCTTTTAGATTCTAAATATACAAACTTTAACGTGTTTACTTATTTATCAGCGGCGATGTATTGCAATCTAAAAAACCTTTACAAGCACACATTTTTCAGCCGTTCAATAGCGTTCCGAGTTGACAGTTACGGAACTACTTACGCATAATGCTTTCTGTCACCAAGGTCATTTCTCCTTAACTTGTTTTCATTTCTGGATCATACAGAGTTGCCGGGTCGTGTAATAGTCTCATGTAGTGTTTGTTAGTATGTTTTGACAGAATTAAAATTAATCACTCTCCCAACCCAAACAAAGATTAATTTCAATTTATTATGAAAAACGATAATATTGTTCGTAAAGAAAAAATATATGGTTGGTCTACAGATTGTTATTTCTGTGTTAAGTTGTTATTGTTCGGATAGCAAAATTCTTTAATTTTTAAATAAATTCTCATAATAATAATAATAATAATTTCTCGTGCCCTTTTTTACGCTCCTTTTTACTCTCTTGCCCTGTATGAATATATAGGGAAGGAGAGTATCGTTATGTCGATTTTCCGAAAATATATTTAACCGAATGTGTAAGTTTTCAAGCCCCCTGAACCCAAAAATCAGTTTTCAGCGATTGGTGTGTGTGTGTGTGTGTGTGTGTGTGTGTGTGGGCGCGCGTGTATGAACAAAATAACTTACCAAGTTGAAACTTGGAACTTAAATTAGGTACCACTAGAGGATCCAACGCAAGAATTTTCATGAAAATCGGTCAACCGGAAGTAGTAGTTTATTTGTGAAATTTTTCACTATTTTTCAATTTTTTCAACAACTGTTCCTACGTAATTTTTGAAGTGAAAACTTCTCTGTAGGCACGTTGGGTGAATATAGTTTTGGATGGGTAAAATCTTACAGCTATCTGAAGCTTTATGTCCAGTTAGTAATCATATGTAGAGTATAAGCAAGGTTAGCTCAATGGTACACTGCTCGCCTACCACACGGGCGGCATGAGATCGATTCCTGGTCGGTATATTTAATTTTTTTAACATATGTAACTGAGATATTCGTACCTTTTTTTGTTGAGATTAATGGTATTATATTTATTTTACAAAACGCTTAAGTTTTTAACAAAATTACGTGAAGAAACTGAACACTTGCTCCGTTCAAGCTATCACTACATAAAATATAATATTGTATCAAGTTTATTTCTATTCTGATAAAGTTATATTACAAATAAAGTTAGTTACAATTTTGCTCTGATTGGACTTCATTGTCCGTTTTCTATGAATGAAACAATGGATTTATGAAAACTGAAATATCTTGTTATATAAAATAATATAAATGAACTTCAGAATCGAATTAATTTAAATATCTAGAAAAAGCTCCGTCAAGCATTGTTCCGTATTTCGTTGTGATTTAATTTGAATCATTTACATAATTAACCAGAATTTTTATTTCAAAAAATCTATTGAAGCCTTTGATTTTCTTTTTGAAAAATCCACATTCTCCACTCAAAATATTGTTATGTATTAGGTACCTACGTAGTTAGATAACGAAAGTTCTACAATACCTGTTGAACACTTGTCTTAATCCTTTCTCTTGTTATGGGTTATAAAGTAACAAATTCGGGTTTCCCCATTAAGGAGTTGAATAAAAAAAATGAGAGACAAGATAGGAAAAAACCTTCACTTAGATACGATTAGACAACATAAACCTACCACGACGGCTGAGGTCGCGTGTTAAAACTATAAACTCATATAAGTTTTCACTTCTATCGGGTGGTCATAAGCACATGAATTTTTTTTAATCGCCTCGTTTACTACATTTTATATAGGTACTCTACAAAGAAGTGTAAGCCCCATGTTTGCTAAAATTCTTGGGTAGGCTACCCATACGTGAGGTGTGGGTAGCGCGTTAGCCTACTAAGCGGAGGTCCCGGGTTCGATTCCCGGCTAGGGTCTGAAGATTATTTCGTGCCAAAACCCATCATAACAGTTTTTTAACCCACCGTAATCCCTAATGATCAAGCTGTTGATGCGACTTTAAACTAACAAAAACTGAAAACATAACCAAATTTTAATCATGAATGAATAATGCAAATGAAAACCAACCTCAGTTTGGCTTAATACTACGGAAAAATTACTGTTTCACGCTAAACTAGGCTCTGTACAGAAAAATGCTTGAAATAAAAGTTGTAAAATAAAGTTGTAAAGTCAATTTGTAGGTTTGTGGTATTGTAGTTTTTTAATTTTCTACAAATTTGATTATAGCCACTTTTGTTGTAAATTTTTGTCATACTAAAATACTAAATCTAAATTTAAAATCTAAATTTGTCATACTAAATCGTAAAATATTCAATTTTTTACAGATCTTAATAGAAAAAAAACAGAAAATCACTAATTACCACTAAACTAGAGATTATACAAAAAACAATTCAAATAAAAGTTGTAGGTTTTTAAATGTGCTACACCTTTGATTATATACACTTTTGCCATAGTATGCACATTAAGTTCGCAATCTTAAATTTTAGTTTAGCGGCAATTACTGATTTTCTGATTTTTTCATCAAAATTGATTGCGGCCTTATGCATTTTATAAGAAGAAAGTTGTAATAAAAGTTACAGGAAATTAAAAACCTACAACTTTAATTGTACGTACTTTACTCTACAGAAGTCGATTTTCATTTTGCGTCATTCCCTCATTAAAATTAGGTTGTTTTTCATTTTACTTTGTTCAGTCATGATTAAACAAAGGTTATATTGTTCCTTATTTACATTGACAGGAAAAGTCGTGTGAGTGTTTCACACCAGATTTTTTTATTTAATTTTGTAATATTTTTATGCCGCTGGCTTTAGAAATAGATTAGATCAGTAGATAGATTAGATCTCATTATATAGATTTAAACAACCTGCATTACGGATTGAAAAAAATTCTTGTTACGTTTCTCGATATATCCTACAACGTCGAATTAGGCTAATTCTCGAAATAAACACAAATAAGAGGATGTTACTACTTTATTAATCTCAGATCTGTAACAAAATCTTTACATAGGTAACATAAAAACATTTATTTTGCAGAATACTTTTCCTAGTAAATTATATACTGATCTTTGTTTGGTTTTTTGAAACAGTGCAGGCACCGTTTGCTACGGGCTCGCCTTTATGATAGATACCTCTCATTGTAGATTTTTCCGATTAGCTAGTGTTCACCGCGTGGCAATTACTTGCTATTTTGACAGGTGCAAATACCGTGTTGGGTGGTTGTTGTTGAATTTGTTTGTATTTGAACTAATATGCCGGGTGATCAAAGGAAAAGGAACTAACAGTATAGGCATATCAGCTAATCGAAATAGTCGCAAACGACAATTTTAAAAATTATTTTATCAGGTACAAGGCAACTACATGTGACCAGAAGAAAGTATTGCCTCTTTGTTGGATGGACCCCAATTGATATTTCGATTAAGAAGATAAATCAAGATGACCTATTCTGGGAGAGGAAAATGATTCAGCCTCTGAAATCCTTTTGTATGAAATATGTTCTTCCAGAGCTGATCGACCCTTGAATCCCATGACGATGTCCTGTAAGAGAGAGCGAACGAGCGAGCGAGCGAAAGAGAGAGAGAGAGAGAGAGAGTGAGTGAGAGTCTCTTTCATATATTCACTTTTCCCGGTACAGAAATCAAATTTCCAGTAAATCGCTGTTCATAAAAATTTAATATTACATAGGTATTATTACGTGCAATATGATTGTTAACGAACTATAATTATTTAAGTATTCGGTAGCATCGTAGAAGCCGAATCCTAGAGTAGAGTTAGCTTTCAAAAATTATATTATCACCTTTTTAATGCTTGTATTTTTTTAATATTTACAAGTACTTTTGCGGTGCGCACCGCTTAATCAGGTAAAAATCTGGTGTGAAACACTCACACAACTTTCTCTTGCCAATGCAAATAACAATAAACCTAACATTAGAAATAAACAAAAAACTAACCTCAATAAACATAACCCTATTTTAATCATGAGTGAAAGACGCAAAATGAAAATCAACCTCAGTTTGTCTTAAAAATACGGAAAATCACTCTTTCACGCTAAACTAGGCTCTGTAGAGAAAAATGCTTTAAATTTAAGTTGCAAATCTTTTAATTTCCTATAAATTTGATTATATACACTTTTGTCGTAAAGTGCACACTAAGGCCAAAATCTTAAAAGAATCGATTTTTCACACGTTTTCGTGAAAAAATAACAGAAAATCGCTTATTACCGCTAAACTAAGCGTTATTTAAAAAAAATGGTTGAAATAAAAGTTGTAAGTTTTAAATTTTCTACAACTTTTATTATATCAAGTTTTGCGCTTAAATGCGTATTAAAGCCGTAATCTTAAAAATACAATTTTTACGTGAAAACAGTTTCACCAAGTATTTCAGCTAACATTGAGCCTACCCTAACTTGTAGAGCATAAAAAAATTAGTAAATCAGGCGATTTAAACAAAAATTGTAGGACCAGTTTTTGAGAAAATCGCAAAGAAGTGAAAAATTACACGAATAAACTACTACTTCCGGTTGACCGATTTTGATGAAAATGTTCGTGTCGCGTCCGGTAGTGGTATGTAACTTAAGTTTCAAGTTCGTACGATGTTCTGTTCTTGAGATATTCTGTTCACACACACACAGACCAATCGCTAAAAACATGTTTTTTTGGGTTCAGGGGGTCTGAAAACGTGTAGATCCGGTAAAAACTCAATTTTTAAAATCGACATGAAAACAATACTTTCCTTCCTACATATTCATATTGGCAAGAGAAAGTAAAAATATGTTTTATTAAACAAAACCTACCGGATTGGTCCAGAAGTAAAGTCGCCACCGCGAGTCAGCTGTTTAACTACTGATTTTCGGAGACGATGGTTCTAGGTTCATATCCTAGTAAAGGTAGTTCCTTTTACATGGATAAATGAATACTAGACAGTGGTTATCGGTGTAATTTGATGGTTGGAGTTTAATTAACTAAAATCTCTCAGGAATCGGCTTGGGTCTGTACCAGATGTTCTACATCTTACTTACACGTCATATATGATTTTAATCTCATTGAGTGATGGGGTTGCTTATTGGAAAAAACACAGTCTTCTACGTTCGAGCCCAATAACTTTGTTAAATGACCAATAATCAAATTATTTTTCCCAAGAAAATTGTAGAGAATTTAATTCCGAAAACAATTATGTAAGCAATGTAAACTAAATGTAAATAAAATTTTAATAAAATGGACTCTTATTTAGACGATGTAAAACATATTTCGGCATAACCGCAGCCATCTGCAGTATACGTACAGTACATTGTAAATGTACGTGTAATAAATACAGATTACGCTGTACACTTGGCAACATCGACGCTACGCATCGTTGTTGCGTGCGGAAGTGAATAGCACACTAGCCGGCATGATTACTCCCACCTTTAGATTTACTAATCAAGGTTATGAAGATCGCACCTAGCGGACGCAACCGAAATCGCTCTGTCGAATTTTTCTAGTGCTGAGGCGCACCCTTAAAGAATGAAGTTCGTAAAGAATCTTACAAAGAATGCTCTTTAAATATAATCTATGTAAAATTAGACTTATGAAACATTGTTGTTTAGGTGAACAGCCGAAAGGCTGGTTTGAATCTCTAGAGGTTTTACTAAGTAAAAACGAGGAGTGAGGTGATTTACTATTGCCTTCCTCACTGAGTTGAAAGAGTACCCTTATCACCATGCCAGGCCCTCTGAAAAGCACCCACTTTCCACCCTGCAAATGACACATTCACTTCATTCACCACAGGGTCTGGCTGTATAATGAAATGCATTACTCTCAGAGGAGATAACTCTGACTAGTGTGTTTTGCACCTCTACCTCTTCTCTTCTTAAATACTTCAGTCATATAATTGGCTGACCATGTAATAAGAAACAGAACTATATTTTGTAGCCCTGAAACCAACAGATCGAGACCAAAATTTAACACTCCACCTACCCGTTTTGGGCAAAACAATATATGAAACATTGTATAGTGTAAATGACAAACCTAATATTTCAATGTACAATTTTTTTTAAATTTTTAATAAGTAATTTAATATAAAAGTTATTTGTTTTTTTTGTGTAAATACTTAGATTGTAAACAAAAAAATTAGTTAAATAGATTTAAGTGTACCTTCGTATATTACTGGTATATTTGACGATGTCGTTTCCTTTTTCGGTCGCTGATAATTACAGATTTATTTATTTCATTTTATCAAACAGCCGACTTGAACATTTTCACTAAAATCGGTCAATCAAAATTAGTAATTTGTCTCTCTCACACAATCAAGGATTAGGTTCCCGCGTGTTCCGAATCGCCGGCCGCATTGGCGCAGTTGGTAACGTGCTCGCCTCTCATCATGCGGTCTTGGGTTCGAATCCTATTCAGGCACGGCATATTTTCATACGTTACAAAAAAGTCATTTCATCTGTCACCGTCTGCATTAGCAGTAATTGCAGAACAGTCAGACGTTAAACAAAAAAAAAAAAAAAAAAAAAAAAAAAGAATCGCAACTGGTAAAATTAGTGAATCGTGCCGCCTCTTGCGTAGCCTTCCAATATCTCTCTTTCCCCTCCCCCGGGTTTTATTTTTAATTTTTTTTAAAGATTTTGTTATATTATTAAGTTAATTTTTGGGAAAATTAATTTGTGTTTTTTGTTTTTTGTTACAGGTAGGTTTGTGAATTTTTAATGGATTATCAACTACCAGTATTCCATTGTGTTTTGTAAGTCAGGTTTTTTTAATATACTTATGTATTATTACTTTCTCTTGCCTATATATATATAGGGAGGAAAGTATTGTTTTCATGTCGATTTTTCGAAATCGAGTTTTTACCGGATCTATACGTTTTCAGACCCCCTGAACCCAAAAAATATGTTTTTAGCGATTGGTCTGTGTGTGTGTGTGCGCGTGCGTGTGTGTGTGCAAAATATCTCAAGAACGGAACATCGTACGAACTTGAAACTTGAAACTTAAGTTACATACTTATCCGGACCCGACACGAACATTTTCATCAAAATCGGTCAACCGGAAGTAGTAGTTTATTCGTATAATTTTTCACTTTTTTGCGATTTTCTGAAAAACTGGTCTTACGATTTTTTATAAAATCGCCGCATTTACTCAATTTTTATTCTCTACAAAATAGAGTAGGCGCCATGTTTGCTGAAATTCTTGGTGAGGGTGTTTTTACGTAAAAAAAGTATTTTTTTAAGATTACGGCTTTAATATGTATTATAGCGCAAAAATTTATAAAATAAAACATGTAGAGAATTTAAAATTCTACAACTTTTATTTCAAACATTTTTTTGTATAACGCTTAGTTTAGCGGTAATTAGCAATTTTCTGTTTTTTTCTCACGAAAACGTGTGAAAAATTGTTTTTTTAAGATTTCGACCTTAGTATGCATTTCACGACAAAAGTGTATATAATAAAATTTATAGGAAATTAAAAGATCTACAACTTTTATTTTAAGAATTTTTCTCTACAGAGCCTAGTTGAGCGTGAAAGAGTGATTTTTCGTATTTTTAGGCCAAACTGAAGTTGATTTTCATTTTGCGTGTTTCTCTCATGATTGAAATAAGGTTAGTTTTTTGTTTATTTCTAATGTTTTATTACTAATGGTAGTTTTATTATTAACTATTTGCACTGGCAAGAGAAAGTTGTGTGAGTGTTTCAAACCAGATTTTTTTTTTAAGTTAAAACAGTCGTCCTGATAGTTTGCCTTTGACGATATCTTTAAAATGACGTACTAGATTATTTGAAATTCGAGTATAGATAGGCCCATATAACAACCGGGATGTGCAATGTCATTGCTTTAGTATACTACCATGAACAAAAACATTTATCGCAACTCTATTTTCCCTCCCGTACACCGCTCTACATCCTTTTCCTCGCGCTCTCTGTTTATCTATTTTTAAGAATTGAAAAGAAGCAATACGCACACCACAGAACACACACATACACACGCACGTGCGCGAATATGTTACACTCTTGCTTTCTTTTGTTATACTTTTTTGGCGGAATGTGTTAGTAGCGGGGCAGAGACAATTTTTTCAGGAACGAACGAAATTGCAATCATAAGTTACCTCTACGCCTTTATTTCCCCTAGTTTGAAACGGTTATTCAGTCCGTTTGTTACACGGGCGTAGCTGTAAGTGTGACAGATATTATTTTATTTTTCCGCCACTTTTTTTTAAGTTTAGAAAATTTGTGATCTACACGTGTATTCATTTTCGTTTAATTGGCTGACCATGTGATAAGAAACCAACCATATGCCCAAAACGGACAGGTGGAGTGTTATTTTAATTGCACTCTTATCTGTTTATTCCAGGGCTAAAAAAAATAGTTCAGTTTCTTATCACATAGTCAGCCACTTATATAACTGAACTATTTAAGAACAGAAGAGGTAGAGGTGTATTGTGACACTAGTCAGAGTTATCTCCTCTGAGAGTAATGAATTGCACTATGCAGCCGAACCCTGTGGTGAATGACGTGAAGGTGTCATTTGCAGGGTGGAAAGTGAGTGCTTTTCGGAGGGCCTGGCATGCTGATAAGCATACTTTTCCACTCAGTGAGGAAGGCAATGGTAAACCACCTTACTCCTTTTTTACTTAGTAAAACCTCTAGAGGTTCAAACCAGCTTTTCGGCTGTTGACCTAAACAACAACAACGTGATAAGAAACAGAACTATTTTTTGTAGCTTTGTACGTAATTAGCAGATCGAGTGAAATTTATTCACTCCACTTACCTGTTATATGGGCTGTAGATTAGGAAAAGAGTTATTGCGATTTATTGTATTGTTGTGTTAACTTTAGATCGGGAAAGAAAACGAAAAGCACCACGTTTTGTATTCAAAAGATCTACCTTTTTATTTTGGTATTTGTTTTGTTATTCTAGAGTTCGCAGCATTTTCTTATGCATATTTTATTAGCGCGTAAAATATGTAAGGCATATTTCGTATACCCCCTGTATAACTTCATAATGATTTAATATTTATTATCCCCCACACGTGTACCCTACTCCTCTGTTTCTAAAGTACGTTTGCTAGGGTTTCCCTTTTAAGGAAGCTCTCCGAGGAAAAGACCCTCTTCTAAATCTTATTTCCTACTTACTGTATTGACCGAAGATGAAATTTCTTACTTGTAAATACGATATCCTAAGCTGTATAAAAAGGCTATTTCAGTTCCATTTCAGATGTGGGTTTCTTTTTCCAGGTATTATACGCTACTATTTCATTCTATTTATATAAATGTGTATACTATAAAATACAACTTTTTACAAATATCTCTTCCCCTCCCTCGTCTTCCTTTCTTTCTTTTACTCCTCGCCTGTGGTACTTCTATTCGATTATTACCGTAACAATATTTTCATTTATTTCTTCACCACTCCGTTCCAAAAACATGTTTAAATTTTAACGAATCTATTTTTCTATAGTAAACAGTTGTTTCAAACTATAAAGATAGTAACTTTTTTCCCTGAGAGATATTTTAGATTTCTTTAACAATTTCCCTGTTCGAAATTAAAAAATTCCCTCCACTTTTTTTTAATTGCTTGTATTACGAGTTTTAATTTATTTTTATTGTTGTAATTTCATAGTATGTTTCATATAATATGTTAACAAAAAATTTATTTTTCTCGCATATAGTATTATACGCTATTAATATTTATTTAAGAATAAAGCTTTCAGAACGATTTAAACTATATTTTACAATGTTGTTGGTTAGGTCAACAACCGAAACCTGGTTTGAACCTCTAGAGGTTTTACTAAGTAAAACGAGGAGTGAGGTGGTTTACAATTGCCTTCCTCACTGAGTAAAAAAGCAGCTTATGCTTATCAGCATGCCAAGCCCTCGGAAAACCATCTACTTTCCACCCTGCAAATGACACCTTCACTTCATTCACTACAGGGTCTGGCTGTAGAATGAAATACATTACTTTCAGAGGAGATAACTCTGACTAGTGTCTTTTACATCTCTACCCCTTCTGTTCTTAAATAGTTCAGTCATATAATTTGCTGACCATGTGATAAGAAACATAACTATTTGTTGTAGCCCTGGAACTAGCAGATCGAGTGCAAATAATTTAACATTCCACCTGCCTGTTATGGGCGTATCTTACAATGGTAACTACAAATTCTTGTAATACGCGGTACAAATAAATCGATTACTTCTTTAAACAGCTGATATTGTTATTTAAAAAATTATGAAAAAATCCCTCTAGTGATAACTGATGCAGTATAATAATAACAAAACATTTCCCTCGTTAACCACTTCATACATTCCCTATTTAAACAATTATGTCTGAATAAATTGAACCTACTGTACGTCATAAGTGAGATTCAATGTCTAGCATCACTAACATCACCTCACGCGTCCACATCCTCCGTTCCCGCGTGTTTTGTTTAAGGTCAACAGTCGTAAGGGTGGTTTGAACTTCTACAGGCTTTACTTAGTACAACGAGGAGTCAGGTAGTTTACAATTGGCTTCCTCACTGAGTAAAAAAGTATACTTTTCAGCATGCCAGGCTCTCTGAAAACCATCTACTATCCACCCTGCAAATGACACCTTCACTTCATTTACCACAGGGTTTGGTAGTATAATGAAATTAATTAATCTTACTGGAGATAACTGTGACTAGTGTCTTTTACACCTTTACCTCTTCTGTTCTTAAATAGATCAGTCATATAATTGGCTGACTACGTGATAAGAAACATAATTATTTTTTGTAGCCCTGGAACTAGCAGATCGAGTGCAAATAATGTAACACAATTATGTCTGAATAATTTGAACCTACTGTACGTCATATGTGAGATTCAATGTCTAGCACCACTAACATCACCTCGCCCTCCACATCCAGCGTTCCCGCGTGTTTTTTTTAAGGTCAACAGCCGAAAGGGTGGTTTGAACCTCTACAGGCTTTACTAAGTAAAACGAAGAGTCAGGTGGTTTACCATTGTCTTTCTCACTGAGTGGAAAAGTGTGATTAAAAGCATCGAATTACCACCCTGCAAATGACACCTTCACTTCATTTACCACAGGATTTGGTAGTATAATGAAATTCATTAATCTCACTGGAGATAACTGTGACTAGTGTCTTTTACACCTTTACCTCTTCTGTTCTTAAATAGATCAGTCATATAATTGGCTGACTACGTGATAAGAAACATAATTATTTTTTGTAGCCCTGGAACTAGCAGATCGAGTGCAAATAAAGTAATACTCTACCACCCTATTATGCCGCGTGTATAGTTTAGGTCAACAGCCGAAAGGCTGGTTTGAACCTCTAGAGGTTTTACTAAGTAAAAACGAGGAGTAAGGTGGTTTACCATGCCTTCCTCACTGAGTTGAAAGAGTATGCTTATCAGCATGCCAGGCCCTCCGAAAAGCACTCACTTTCCACCCTGCAAATGACACCTTCACTTCATTCACCACAGGGTCTGGCTGCATAGTGAAATTCATTACTCTCAGAGGAGATAACTTTGACTAGTGTCTTTTACACCTCTACCTCTCCTGATCTTAAATAGTTCAGTCATATAAGTGGCTGACTATGTGATAAGAAACAGAACTATTTTTTTTAGCCCTTGACCAAACAGATAGAATGCAATTAAAATAACACTCCACCTGCCCGTTTTGGGCATCGCGTGTATAGATGAATAAATAAATAACTAAAAATTAAAACAGAATTTTATTACATCAGTAATGCATCAGCCCACCGGGTTGGTCGTAAAGGGTGAAGTCATTGCCGCGAATCGCCTGTTAAACAACTGATTTTTAGATACGAAGACTCCGAGGTTCAAATCCTAGTAAAGGTAGTTACTTTTTTAAGGATTTGAGTACGTGACAGTGGTTATCAGTGATTTTTGGTGATCGGGATTCAGTAACAATACTCTTTCTGGAATGGTCGGTCTGAGTCGGTACAAGACTACTTGTCATTTACATCCTCATCTCATTGGATCATTTCGTTGTTTGCGTATTGTTTTTAAATTGGAACAGATTGCAACGTAGACATACTAAGAATTTTAAGAAAAGTAAAAACCGTATTTATAGATCAAGAGTGTAATTTTCATGCGGCCTGGCAATTCTGCAAGTAACTGCATTGACGTTCAAGGTCACTATGATATGACGCATAGTATAATTTTTTATGTGTGTGCAAGTTTTCACATAAAAGATTTTAGTACGGGGTTTTTTCAAACTAGTCAAGATTTTTTTGGGGTGGTGTGAATAATTGTATTGCAATAATGCATAAAACCATTAGTTTATTATTCCAGTGACTATAGTATTTTCAATTTTTCACCTTTGGAAACCAAAAAATGTTCATTCTTTTCACTAGTATATTTATTTAACTGTTTATGCGCGCGCATGTATTTGTACTTTTGCTCAATCGAGAGAGAATTTGTTATTCAGATTTGTCTAAAATTTGACAACGAATTTCTCTCACCTTGCTCTCTAGACGTTTTTATTTTTAAAAAAATTGGAAGTTTTTACTTCTTTAACGTTATCATGTTAAGTTTCTTTGTAGATTAAACTTTTAAGTTAATTTGAAAATTTAAAGAATAAATCGAAAAAATTGGAGTTGATATTACGAAAATTCTAATTTTTTTTGTTATATTTTGTTTTTAAAGTTGCTTCAACAGATTGGTTATCAGCGACTATTGTAAGTTGTGTAATTGGAACGGTGGGTTTTCGATAAGACCCTAGCCCGGAACTAAACTTTGGGTAGCCTTTCCGCTTTGTAGATTAGCACGGTAACCACTACGACACAGAGTTGGCCAAAAAATAGATATTGTTACATTACACATAAGCTTACGTATACGTAACTTAAACGATTACTTGGTGGGGGAACTTATTAGACTGGTGTTAAGAATATTTATCGCTTTTAAATTATTATTTTTTTGTTGTGTTAGATGGTAGACCTACTGGGTTTGTCTAGAGGTCAAGTCGTGGCCGTGAGTCAGGTGTTTAACAGCTGATTTTTTGAGACGAAGGTTCCTGGTTTAAATCCTAGTAAAGGTAGAGTTACTGTTTTACGGATTTCAATTGTAGACAGTGGTTACCGGTGTACTTTGATTGATATGGGGTTCAATTAACCAAACTCTCTCAGGAATGGTCGGCCTGGGTCTGTACAAGACAACATCTCATTTACACGTCATACACATCATTCTCATCTCATTGGGTCATGGGGCTGCTTATTGTTCTGAATTCAATAGCTTGCAACGTACACACATTAGGGATTTTTTTTAGCTTTTATTTGTTATCGGGAACTGCGCTTTATTGACAACCAACCAATTCGATCGCTGCTTTTCGCTGTATTTTTGGCGTGATTCGGCATGAATTTTTGAACAGGGATCCTCAGTGGAATTCGTTCAGGAATGGCCGTCAGCTGGTTACCATACATAGTCGTTTGCCCAACCAGTGTTACTTAACAAATAATAGCGACTTGCTACCAGCTGACTACCTGGGCTGGCCCGAAGACCGATATAAGGGATTAAAAAAATATATAAATTTTCTCAGAATTAAATTTTTTACGTTGAACTGATATAGTTTTATTTTCGACCCCGAGTTTATGTTTTCGTTAGATATATTGAAAACCACGGAATAAATAATTTTGGGAACTGTTTTATTGATTTGTTTTAGATTGAAAATGATAAAATACCACCACTTTGTAATTATAGCCATAAAACGTTCAGTATGATCTCATTTAATCTGGGTAACTGAATTCCAGGTGAAATCTTTTGCCAGCCATAACTGGGTATCGAACCATTTCCAGATATTTTTTGATATGAACTTTTTTTTGATATTTTTACTTGGGTTAGAGGTATGGGGTACAACTAGTGTTCATCAATTATAGAAATACTGCAGCGCTTTCAATCAAAATGCCTGAGACTGATCACTCAGCCCCATGGTACGTAACCAATGAAATACTACACAATGACCTAAACCTGCCGTTCATAAAAGAAGAAATTAAACAACATAGCGAAAAATATTTACAGAAATTAGAAGACCATCAGAATCCATTAACGATTAACACCTCGACAACTGCGAAGATACTCATAGACTGAAACGTTTTAAAACACTACACTTACCTATACGATTTTAAACTTACCGATTTAAACTTTTTTTCGTTTCCACTTCAACTACTAATCATCGTCATCTCATAATAGACATCGTTATCATCTCTATCATCGTCATCATCTCCAGCTTCACCAGCTTTGTGATTTGGGGTGTTGATTCACAGTTCATCAAGTTTAGGTTTTGTACATATATATAAATATATTTTTCTTTGCGTTTAGTCCTGTTGAAACACACTACTGAGTGTGGTTTTTATTTTAATTCTATGGACACTACTCAGATTTTCTCGTCTTTGCTTAAAGTTTTTGTATTTATAAACTGTTTGTAAAAGAAATACACTATTACAAAAAAAAAAAATTAGTTGTACAAGTAACTTCCTAAAGTTTGGTCTTAACTTTTAAAGGGACTATGTAAATTTTGATATAATGATTGGTTTTATAGCTTTGTATGGTTTTCTGTTACAATGACGTAAAAATTGTTTCATCGTTATGGAAAATTTAGGAAAATAAAAGACTTTTTGTATCTCGGTGTTTGACATTGTGTTATTTTAATAAGAAATTTAATATACAATCTTTTTATGATACAGTTATCGATTTTCACATGGTTTCCGCTTCTGAAGAAAAAGAAATCAGAGTAAACGATATCAACTTTTGTGGAAAATTTCCCAGAAAGCCACTATGGGTACTGCACCTTATATGCCGACTATTTTCATAACTGTTCTGTAAGTTAGCGGAAGATGAAAAGAAAAGAAAAAAAATAACGAGAATAATAACGCAAGAGAAGACGATAGTAGTAATTCAGACGAATGAAAGGGATGGAGTTTTTTCATTTCCTTGGTTACTTTAGAAAGGGGGTTAATGTGTAAAAGGGTGGAGAATGGAAAAACTTGAAGGGATACGGGGTTAGTAGTGGTTGCTATGTTAGATTCCCTGTAACCTTACCAACCTAGCGTACTTTATGTTTTTCTTCTTTTTCTTCTTTATTTTGCTAAGGGTGGATTGCTACAGACAGGTTCATCATCGTAAAAAGCTAAGTATACATATGTATAGATTGACTCGAAAGCGTACATAATAGAATTTCTTTTAACCATTAGAGCATTTTTTACAATTTTTCCATTTCCTCACAAATTTTTTGAACATACTGAATTAAAAAAAAAGAAAAAAAAAATTGGTGTGAAACATTCACACGACTTATTCTTGCCGATGTAAATAATGAAAAATATAACTTGTGTTTAATCATGAGTGAATGACGCAAAATGATAATAACCAGAACTTAAAAATAAGTAAAATCACTAATTATCCCTAAACTAACATATGTAGAAAAATTTCTTGGAATAAAATTTGTAGGTTTGTTTATTTTTGATAACGTTAATAAATTTTATTATATATTTTTGTCGTGAAATGCATACTAAGGCCGCAATTTAAAAAAATCCCGTTCTTAACGATTTTGATATGGAAAGTACAGAAAATCACTATAATTGACACTAAACTAAGCGTTGTTTAGAAAAATGGTTAAAATAAAAGATGTAGGTCTTTTAATTTTTTGCAACCTGAACTATACACTTTGCCCTAACTTGCATATTAAGGTCGCAACCTTAAAAAAAACATTTTTTGTCATAAGAACACAGGCCGCCCAAGAACTTCCGCAGACATGATGCTTACCCTATCTTGTAGAGCATGAAAAATGTTAAGTTTTTTTTAAAATTCCTAATGTATGTACGTTGCAATCTGTTCTATTCAGAACAATAAGCAACTCCATGACCCAATGAGATGAGGATGATATATATATATATATATATATATATATATATATATATATATATAATATAATATATATGTATAATATATATATATATATATATATATGGCGTGTAAATGAGACTGTGTAGTCTTGTACAGACCCAGGTCGACCATTCCTGAGAGAGTATGTTTAATTGAACCCCAACCATCAAAGTACACCGGTAACCACTGTCTAGTATTCAAATCCGAATAAAAGTAACTACCTTTACTAGGATTTGAACCAGGAACCTTCGTCTCCGAAAATCAGCTGTTAAACAGCTGATTTTGGCGACGACTTTACTTTAAGACCAACCCGGTAAGTAATGTTATTAATGAGGCGATTTTTAAAAAAATCGGATGAGCCGTTTATGAGAAAATAGCAAAAAGTGAAAAATCGCTCGAATACTGTTTCGTGTTTACCGAATTTGATGAAAATGATCGTGTTGGGTTCCTTTGTAGTACTTAACGTGAGTTTTAAGTTTCAACTTCGTACGCTTTAACGTTCTTAAAATATTTTGTTCACATTCAGACCAATCGCTAAAGACTTATTTTTTTGGGGTTCAAGAAGCCAGAAAACATGTATTTCCGGTAAAAATTCGATTTCGAAAGATAGACATGAAACAATACTTTCCTTCTCTACACTATATTCATATAAGGCAAGAAGAAGTAAACAAAGTTCGTGATTTTATTTTTGAACAAATTCATTTACCAGTAGTATCTGCTCATTTTCCAAAAAAATATCTTTTTAAAGTTTTACACTTGATTATTTTAAATTCTATTGCCACCGAATTTTCAGAGTTTGTTCAATATGGAAAATTGATTTCCTTACTCAGAAAAATTTAAATATATAGCATTATATTTTTTTAAAAAATTATGATAATTCCAGTGAATTTTAAAGATTTTTTTTCATTTTTTTCGCTTTAATTCTTTATTTACAACTGTAAAATTTTACAACAAGCAAATGTGATGATTATGATAATAATGTAAATGACATGATAAGCATGAGAGGGGTAGGGCCCCCATTGGTGCCTCCCCACGAATGAAATTTGTGTATCAAATTAGCAGGTCTCTACTCCAGCGTCTTTTAAGGCATCTAGGGGGATTATCAGGTAAATGGAAGGTGGAAAGTGAACGCACCAGTGGGTTCTCGTGGTCGTGTGACTTGTCGTGAAAGCGTTTGTATAGGTATTCGATGGAATTTTGTACAAGTCGAGTTTTCAAATCTGTATGTAAGGTTTTGTTGTTAACGTAAAGAGGTGCTTTTGCTATAAGGCGTAATGTTTTTGACTGGAATGCTTGAATTCGTTGCAAGTTAGAGGGTTTGGTTCAACCGTAAATTTGGGACCCGTAGGTCCATATAGGTTTCAAAAGAGAACAATATATGCATAATTTTTGTAATTTTAGAGATTTAAACAATTTATTTTTAAAGATCCGGTTTCATTCCATTCAATAAATACAAAGTAAAGGAATAAAGAAAAAAGAAAGATTTTCAAAAGAAAAACAATCAAAGTTGTTCCTTATTGAGAAATGTGGCGAAAAGTTCACATGTAGTTTTATTGGAAAACGGACTTTCCTTAAATATATATTTTATTGAACTGAGTATAAAATACAAACATAGTACGGACTTTATAAAAATTTTTTATAAAATTTAGAAGATAATGTTACTCCTAAAACATCCTTCAAACGGCTTTTATAAATTACCTCAAACAATTTAAAAACTCCTTTCATTGAATATATGAATTGCGCTCATAAATTGTTTTCTAAAAATTTTCAATTGGTGTACCTCAAGTATTGAAGATTTGTCCTAATTCTTTACAAAATGTATGTCTACTATTTCTGTCCACGTGGTAATACACTAAAATATTGATTATTACATTTTCTACATCACATTTCCAGATTTTATATCGGAGCAATAAAATGGTCTTGTCTATGAAGATATAAAAGAACAATAAAAATTTGATTACGTTTACAATCGTATGTCTTGGTCGCTTTTAGTACCTTATCATCTTTGGTGTTCTCCCTTTACAAAAGGATGTTTCCATACTTTTACAAGCCAGATTCTTATGTATATAACTATTATTAGATTTTCTCGTCCATGTTTCCTTTTCTTATTTTGTTGTTTCCAACTATGGGATAAAATGTTTTTTTTTTTTAGTATTTACATCCATTAGATTCCCAAAGGAAGTATGACATATCAAGTACCCATAAGCCTATGTTAATAAAGTAAAATCTCGGTAGTCCGGCCGTGCAATAGTCCGACACCTCCAGTAATCCGGCCCTTAAAATATTAGGCCTAAAAGTATGAAACCTCACCCAGGACAGATTTTGGTGAAAGATTTAAATTGAATTAGGGAAATCAACTCGACCTAATTACGGCGGATTTAATATAACATGTATGTTTAGGATTTGATTAAAGAAATGAATAAGCAGACCTTAATTACTGTTAAATGGAATAATTTTTGGCCTTTTATCTAAAACCCAGAACTGGGTCCTACTCTATACTTCATGCTGAATTGACAACGAAACGTAATTCTCACAACACGAGCACCTCCATACCTCACTAGGCGATGTCAATAGCCGATAATTATGTTTAGTACAATGACTACAGAAGTACTCAGCAAATATTTTTTACTTAGTTAATTTAATTTAAAATCACATAGAAATCAGTGCATATTAATTTTTTGTTTAAATGTATAATTTATAATTCCAAAATTCCAACACATCCAGTAATCTGGCATTTTCAGTAATCCGGCTCCCTCTTGGTCCCTAACAGGCCGGACTACTGAGATTCTACTGTAATATCGTATTACTACGCCCATAAAAGACAGGTGGAGTGTTAAATTATTTGGACTTGATCTGCTAGTTCCGGGGCTAAAAAATACAGAGTGATTTTTTAGTTCTGTTACCCAATTGTTAATGTCTGGTAATTTTTTCTAAGAAAGGAAAATTTTGTTTTGTGACGCGAAGTTGGTAGCCCTACTCAACCGGCATAGATACGTGTGAGTTGATTCTCCTTGAGCTGTGTAAAAATTTGTGCCATTTCCGGTCGTGTTACGAACAGAATATCTTTTACCCAAGAACAACGGGTTTTCATTTTTGAGCAATATTTTGCTACGAATTAAATTTGTTGGCGTTCCTCCACCAGAAAAATATCAATTTATAGGCTCACAAACCGATTTAGAGAGACAGTTAGTGTTTGCGATAGAAAACGTAGTGGTCGATCAACTCTTTTGATAGATGACGTTTTAGAGAATGTGAAAACAAGATTGCTCAATTCTCCTCTGAAAAGTTTACGAAAATTTTCATCGCAAGTTTGTTTGTCATATTCGAGTGTTCAGAAACCTGCTAGAAAATTGAAATTGTATCCGTATCGCGTACGATTTCGTAGCAAAATATTGTTCAAGAATGAAAACCCGTTGTTCTTGGGTAAAAGACATTCTGTTCGTAACACGACCGGAAACGGCACAAAGTTTTACACAGCTCAAGGAGAATCAACTCATACTGACGTATCTATACTAGTTGAGTAGGGCTACCAACTTCGTGTTACAAAACAAAATTTCCCTTTCTTAGAAAAAAATTACCACAACCTGTTCCGGATAGCAATGAACAAAATTCGAATAGCCATGATGGTTGCCAACATCCGAAATGGATAGGCACGCCAAGAAGTAGAATTTTATTTTTCCTATTGATGATATTGCTGAAACTTTTTACGGATAACTACTGTTATTTATTGAGCACGTACTACAGCGTGTATCAAAATGGAAAATACAACTTTGAAAATTCATATTAATGTAGCCTATTCCTTTACGAACATGGTTTTAGCGTCATTTTACAGCAAAATATATCAAGTTTTTACCTTTAACCTAAATAGGTGCAATGTGATTTCCGTTGGTTATGCGGCATACACTCCATCTGAAGTCGATTTCTTGCAGCTTGTTCGCTGCAGCATATCCGGCGTAAGTTGTTCAGTTGCGGTGTAGATTCTAGCTCTAAGCTCTGGTAGACATTGTTTTGTTTTACGTCTGACTGTTGCAATTTCTGCTAATGCAGACGGGACGGTGGAGGATGATGATATATGAAAATGAGTGATGAAAAAATGCCAGACCTGACCGGAAATCGAACCCGTAACCCCGGCGTAAAAGCCAGTTGCGCTAACCATTACGCCAACAGGCCGGCCTCTGGTAGAGAAGCCGGTAACGGTGGATCATACACGGTATCCTTAATGAATCTTCAACAGATAAAGTCACCGGATCGATTTCGTAGGAGTGGTTACTAAACTTAGTCTAACTTGCTCTATTTACAACGACGTCCGACGTACGGAGATGACCTGGTGATTTGTTATGTCTTACCAAAAACATCCAGTTTCAGGAAAACACTTATGCCACTAGTAAATAATCGGCCTACTAGAAGTATCTCTACCATACTCTGTACGAAATTTACGTTGCACAGCCATCGCAGACTTGGATTCTTCAAACAAAAACACAGAGCGAGCACGTTCCGGACCGGTAAAGTCAGTCATCTCTGATGCAACTACCGCTGGTGCTTGATTTGGCGTGATTCTGTACTAAATGAGCTAAAACTTTATGTATTTTGCTGCAAAGTGACACTAAAAGTATGTGTTGTTGTTTAGGTCATCAGCCGAAGGACTGGTTTGAACCTCTAGAGGTTTTACTAAGTAAAACGAGGAGTGAGGTGGTTTACCCATGCCTTCCTCACTGAATGGGAAAGTACGCTTATCAGCATGCCGGGCCCTCTGAAAAGCACATATTTTCCACTCTGCAAATGACACCTTCACTTCATTCATCACAGGGTCTGGCTGTATAATGAAATTCATTACTTTCAGAGACGATAACTCTGATTAGTGTCTTTTACACCTCTACCTCTTCTGTTCTTAAATGATTCAGTTATTTAATTGGCTGACCATGTGATAAGAAACAGAACTATTTCTTTTAGCCCTGCAACGAACAGATTGAGTGTAAATAATTTGACACTCCACTTGTTTGTTATGGGCAATAAAAGTATTTATGTAAGTTAAAAGAATAAATTAATATGAATTTTCAAAATTGTAAAGTTCTTTTTTGATACGCGTTGTATTAACTAATACATATTTTATAAAATTGTCGAAAACGTTTTTGTTGTTTAGAGTTATCTGTATTGGTTCTAGCAAAACTATGTGAAAAAGTAAAAAACAGAAAATGTGATTTGTTTTTCTTTCACTGTGTGTTTGTTGAAGATAAGGGTTGGTCACTGCTCCTGATGGTGCATCCAAAGCATGCTTCTGCATGCATTCTGTGTTGACTCACTCTAGTTTCTCTCATTTTCTCTCTCTTGTATGCTTACTCTGGAACATCCATCCCTTCCCTTAACTCAGTTCCACCCCTTTCATGCCTTCTCCATTGATTTTCACCGGCATCCTCTCCCCCGTTCTTCTCTACAGCCTACCTTTCCGATTCTTCATTCACGCTTCCACTATTTCCGACCGACAACACTCGAGGGCTAATTTTCAATTTTCACTTTTGTGTTCCCATTCTAATTGTCTTAACACTTAACCTACTGTAGTACGTTTTTGTTTTTCAATTTGTAATCTTTTATCAGTTTTTTCTCGTTATATAAACAAATTTTATGAAAAGGTTATTCAAGATTTAATACCTGTTAATATCTCAATGTGTCAGTTACCAACTAATTTGCTCTTTGGTCTATTTAATTTATTACTTTATTACACTCTTAAAAATTTTTCTCCATGCTCTAATTTTCCTAAATGTCTACGATATTCAGTAATGTAGCCCTTCGGAAAAGTTTACCTCTTAGATGAAAAAGATCGAAAAAAATTGCTTTAGTTTTTCTGTTCAAACCATTGTAAATGAATGCACTAAATCCCAGCTTGCAGCTTCATGTAGGTATACAAATAAAAACGAACGCATGGAAAAACGAAAATATTAAATTTATTAAACTAAAATATTGCCCATAACAGGTAAGTGGAGTGTTAAATTATTTGCATTCGATCTGATAGTACCAGGGCTACCAAAAATAGTTCAGTTTCTTATCACATGGTCAGTCAAATAATGACTGAAGTATTTAATAACACAAGAGGTACATTTATGTAAAAGATACTAGTCACTGTTATCTCCTCTGAGAATAATGAATTTCACTACACAGCCAGACCATGTGGTGAATGAAGTGAAGGTGTCATTTGCAGAGTGGAAATTAGATGCTTTTCAGAGGGGTCCGGCATGCTGATTAATATATTTTTTCACTCAGTAAGGAAGGCATGGTAAACCACCATACTCCTAGTTTTACTTTGTAAAACCTCTAGAGGTTCAAACCAGCCTTTCGGCTGATGACCTAAACCACAATAAACTAGAATTTTAATCTTAAATTTAGACACTCTTTTGACTTTAACAAAAAGAAAAATTAGTTTTAAAAATGTAATTAATTATTTATTTATCTGAAAATTTTTAATATGTAGGTAGGCCTACATATAATGTTTCCGTGGAATGTATCTTACCCAGTGTAATTGTGGTATTTAATTTCTGTAGATATTTTAATATTTAATCTTATAATTTTTATAAAATTTATAATAGTATTTTATATATTTATACTATATTAAATTTGTTTTCAATTTTGTTTAATTATGTTTTAATTTTTTTTAAATTTTTAATTCTTAATATGTGATCGTTGCAATCTGTTCAATTCAAAACAATAAGCAATCCCCATGACCCAATGAGAAAAGGATGATGTGTATTACGTGTAAATGAGGCGTAGTCTTGTTCAGACTCAGGTCGACCATTCTTGAGAGAGTGTGGTTAATTGAAATCCAACTATCAAAGTACACCGGCAACCACTGTCTAGTATTAAAATCCGTATAAAAGTAACTAACTACCTTTACTAGGATTTAAACCAGTAATTATGTTTAATATTGATTTCATATACTCGGATTGTAAATTATTTAATGGATATGTATTTTTAAGTACAATTTTATGTGTCGTTAAGTTTTTGAATAATAATAATATTATTATTCAAAAAGAATATTCAATTAACTTTACAAATATATTATATTTATAAAGTTTACTCTTTTTAAATACACTAAATTAGTTCATAAAATATAACTTTAATGGTTTAAATACCTTATCTTGCAGAGCATAAAAAATTTGGTAAATTAGAGGCCATTTTAAAAAAATGACCTATTTTTTGAGAAAATCGCAAAAAGTGTAAAATTGCACGAACAAACTGCTACATATATCCAGTTAACCGATTTTGTTGAAGATATTCATATCGGGTATGTTCCTTGTGGTACCTAACTTAAGTTTTAAGTTTCAACATCGTACGGTGTTCCGTTCTTGAAATATTTTGTTCCCTGAGACATATACTCGCAGACTAATCACTAAAAATGTGTTTGTTTTTTATTTAGGGGACCTGAAAACATGTATGTATTTCCGGTGAAAACTCGATTTCGAAAAATCTACATGAAAACAATATTTGTCTTTCCTATGTTTTCATATAAGGCGAGAGAGAGTAAAAATGTATTCGAATCAGTCCTGACGAAAATCAAAAAGCAGTATTACATAAAACTCAGACATCACTGGATGTCTATGTTGAAGTTTTAACAATATGCTTTGCACGGTTTATGAGCTCTGCTGTTCCACGCGTTTAGCTCAATCAGAACGTTTGCCAGCGTTGTCAGAATGTATGAATGACTCAAACTGACAAACATTACGCGCGCATGCGTATGAGAGCCACAGTAGTTCACTCGTGTCTTACATCGATTATAGTGCCTTTTCTTTATTCCTAATATGTGTACCTGAGGACCCACTGAGATAAGGATGAAGTGTATGACGTGTAAATGAGGTGTAGTCTTGTACAGACCCAGGTCGACCATTCCTAAGAGAGTATGATTAATTGAACCCCAACCATCAAAGTACACCGGTAACCACTGTCTAGTATTCAAATCCGTATAAACGTAACTACCTTTACTAGGATTTTAACCAGGAACCTATAGAATACGTTATAATGTAATCAGCTGATTTTATGTTGATAGGTTATTGTTCTTGAAAGACCAAAAAAAAAATCGCTGACGAAATATATAACAGTTTCGTGAGGAAGTATTGTGAACGTTGTTGTTGTTTAGGTCCTCAGCCGAAAAGCTGGTTTGAACCTCTAGAGGTTTTACTAAGTAAAACAAGGAGTGAGGTGGTTTACCATTGCCTTCCTCACTAATTGGAAAAGTACGCTTATCGGCATGCCAAGCTCTCTGAAAAAGCACATATTTTCCACTCTGCATATGACACCTTCACTTCATTCACCACAGGGTCTGGCTGTATAATGAAATTCATTACTTTCAGAGGAGATAACTCTGATTAGTGTCTTTTACACCTCTACCTCTTCTGTTCTTAAATGATTCAGTCATTTAATTGGCTGACCATGTGATAAGAAACAGAACTATTTATTTTAGCCCTGCAACTAACAGATGGAGTGTAAATAATTTGACACTCGACCTGTCTGTTATGGACAGATTGTGAACGTTATTGACAAGTAATTTGCTAGCTATGAAGTGTGCAGGAGGCAATGCGTACGTTCAGAGGTCATCAACTTTGAAAAATACTATAACGACCAAAACCATTGAAAATATTTGGTTATTGTAAAAAGAACGTATACCCAATAAGAAATTCAATTTAAAAAAAGTATAGAATTGTTCAAGGGAGTCAAGATTGAGTTATTATTAAAACTAATTGAATTCTTAATTATTTAACTACGTTAATTAATTAGATTTGTTAATTGGAATGTAATTGGTGACTTTTTAACTTAATTAGTTATCTAATTAAAAAAATCAAGTTTCAGAACAGGATGTATCGATTCTACGTATCTGTGTGTAAATAACCTAATTATTTATTATTCGATGAAATCGAAGGCAGCATTCAATTAACAAAATGTTATTTCGTATATAGCAATGTACTGATTGAATTTGCTATTTCGTTACATAAAATAGGCGTACAAAAATGTGAATTATGTGTTTTGGTATTTGTTAGCTTACTTTTGTTTTGTATCAAATTATTCGTTTTTTCTATGAAATTTCTTATTCATAGGCCTACTTTAAAATTTTTGTGTGACTAATTTATGAAATATTATTTTATTTTTTCTTTCTCTTGCCTGTATGAATATGTAGGAAGAAAAGTAACTATTGTTTTCATGTCGATTTTTCGAAGTCGAGTTTTCACTGGATCTGTACGTTTTCAGATCCCCTGAACCCAAAAACATGTTTTTAGCGATTGGTCTGTGTGTGTGTGAATATGTGTGCGCGTGTGTGTGTGAACAGAATAGGCCTATCTCAAAAACGGAACATCGTACGAACTTAAAACTTGAAACTTAAGGTAAATACTACTACCGTACCTGAGACTCGAATATTTTCATCTAAATCGATCAACTGGAAGTAGTAATTTATTGATGTAATTTTTCACTTTTTGCGATTTTCTCAAAAACGGGTAGCCTACTACGATTTTTTTTTATAATCGCCTCATTTACTACATTTTTTATTCTTTACAAGATTGGGTAGGCTCCATGTCTACTGAAATTCTTGGAAAGGCTGCTTTCTCGTAAAAAAATAGTTTTTTTTAAAGATTGCGGCTTTAATATCCGTTCTTAAGATATTCTATTCACCCGCGCGCGCGTGCGTACACACACACACACACACACACACACACACACACACACACACACACACACACACACACACACACACAGACCAATCGCTAAAACATGTTTATTGGGTTCAGGGGGTCTGAAAACGTGTAGATCCGGTGAAAACTCGATTTCGAAAAATCGACATGAAATCAATACCTTATTCCTATATATTCATGTAGGCAAGTAAAAGTAAAATTTTGTTTTGAAAAGTTTGTGCCCTGTTTACGTTTGATTTTTTTTTTATTTAACGCATAGATCAAAGTTCCGTATATCCATATCGGACGAATTAGGTTGTTGTAATAATTTAATTTTTTTTTTAATAGGTAACTGTGATCTTCGGTAAAGTAGGGAGTACAAAGTCTTTAACATGTGACTTAGAGAAATACGTTTTTCTCTTGTTTAGTAGTTCTATATCAGTCTCCTGTGTAGTGTAAGGCCTTAAATACTTTACTGTTTCTGTTTGAGGTGTTGGGTGATTGTCAGTATACAGGGGGACAGATTTTCCAACGAATTGTGAACGTAATGTGGTGTGATAGGTGTCAATTATAAAAAGTATCATCTATAATTTCCTTTGTCCGTCCGGGAAACGATGTTAGAAACTACACAAGATAGCAACAAACGGTTTTCGGATTCGTGATCTACACGTAAAGTTAGTAGCCTTTAATTGGGTTTGAAGTTCCGGTTTCAACCGGAAGTGGCCCAAAACCGAAACTCAAGAAACATTTGGTTTGATTATGTGAAACAAAATTGGTGTCATTTGATTCCTCTTAAAAAGTAGATATTGAAATCATTGGGTTTGAAGTTTCGGAAGTGGCCCAAAACCGGAATTTAAAAAAAATTAAAGTCGCAATTAGGAAACAGAAATAGTTACATTCGATTCCTCTTGAAGAGTAGATACAAAGATCACTAATGGTTTTTCTCATAAGTTAAAGGTAAGCCTTTTGAAAATTGCCATCAGCCATTAGATGCAGTGTCTCATGAAAAAGGTTTTTTATTCATTCCGTTTAATTTTCTATAGTTTCCACTAGCAGCCGAGGTGAAATTTATATACAACGTACCTGTGCAGTACCTTTTGGAAAAGTAATTGCTGGAATTAAACAATAATTATAAATATTTGTCCAATTAAATGAATGCGTAAGTTAATTCAATAATTAGTGTAAAAATACATTAACGATTACCTTGAAGGATAATTACTTGAATAACAATATATTGTAATTGCGGAAGTTATTTATTTTTGGCTACAAATAATTTGTTGACAAATAATATTATGGGTGGCTTCATTAATTTAATTGTGTTTTATTTTTTAATTGCCTGTAGGTAATACGATTTTTTTAGGAAATTTATTTATTATCTGTATAAAAATATAGATGAGTGGTTTCTTTGATCTGTTCGGACTCAGAACCTACTGGAATAAGTTTCTTTCAACAATTTTTAATAATGCTCTTTAAATGGTGATGGACTGGCACCAAAATTCAATTCAATCAACCATTTTTTTTGTCATCAGTCTCTCAATTGGTTTGATGCAGTTCTCCAAGCTGTTCTATCTTCCGTAAGTCGTTTCATATCTACATATCTGTAACACCGTACATCTTTTGTAATTTGCTTTATATATATTCTAATCTTTGCCTCTCCCTACAATTTACTCCCTCAATATTACCCTCCATTATTGATAGCCCAATACCTGATGTCTTAAGATATGCCCCACTAGCCTATTCCTTCTTCTAGTAAGATGCTTCCATATACTTCTTTTTTCAATCACTCGCCTAAGAACCTCTAAATTACTTATTTTGTCCACCCACCTAATCGTAAACATTTTCCTATAACACCACATTTCAAAAGTTTTTATCTTCTTCTTTTCTACAGCCCCTATCACCCATGTTTCATCCCGTATAACGCTACACTCCAAACATAATGTTTTAAGGAATTTTTCCTAATCTGTAAATCAATGTTTGTAGTCGGTAAGCTCTTTTTTATTTCAAAGACTTTTCTAGCTTGAGCAACAATTAAAATCAACAGTATTAAAAATTAAAATTAAATTCTTTTTTATATCCGGTTTTTTTTACTTTTTCTTGCACTAGGCTATATGAATATATGAACAGTTCGTGTCGATTTTCATCTGATACACGTTTTCAGACTCCTGAACCCATAAAAACATGTTTTTAGCGATTCGTCTGTGTGTAAACAAAATACCTAAAGAACGGAATAGCGTACGAAGTTGAAACTTAAAACTTAAGTTAGGTACCACAAGGGGACCCGACACGAACATTTTCATGAAAATCGATCAACCGGAAGTAGTAGTTTTTTTTTAACTTTTGAGACCCCATAGGATCACTTCAGCTCAAATTCGGGTTTGTTCCAGGGTTGGGTTTCTTTAAGAAGCACGCCCTCTTGAGACCGCCTTCCCTTCGTTTGGCCCACACTTTCTTAAGACGCTCCGATCTTTGTCTCCGGTCTTCATCGGTAAACACCCTGTTGTATACTCTCCTGGGTTTTGGTGCAAATGTTATCATGTTAGCCTTGACCAGTTGGTCGTACTCTGCTGATTTCGTTAGTAGGTCCTGTTTAGTGATCTTAAGTTCCTCCATATCTTGCTGTACATTTTTCAGCCACTTAGGTCTCGACACCTCATCCCAAAAATGGCTGATCAACCGGTTCACAAGTCTGGAGTTTTCTGTTCTGAGTAGGTGTCCTAGGAATGATATTCTTTTCCTTCTGAAGTTGTTTGTTAGTGAGGTGATTAGCTTGTAGATGTCTTTGTTTGGGATTAACTTTTTGCATTTGGATTAATTTTTCACTTTTTGAGATTTTTTCAAAAACAGCCCCTACGATTATTTTTAAAATAATCTAAGAAACTGTCTGTACACTTTGGATACTTAGAAACTTTAACAGGCGTATTGTTTTTTTCCTGACAACAATAAAAACACGTTATGAATACTAAAGGTATGATGCTGATGATAATGATGACTGCATTGCTTTCAATTATTATAATAGGATGACGTAGGCTAATGTTTAGTCTATTGTATTTTGTATTGTATGAAATAAAATGCATACGTATATTTATTACTCTAAATGACCTTGAAAATGATTTCTATTAAAAAATTGCATCAATTTTAATTGTGTATCTGGTTGCAACATTTTTTAGGATTACATCCTATTTGTTATGTTCAGTGATACGTATGAACGTAATACGTTCATTCACTGTACGTGTTCTTTGGAATTATTTTTTGTAGTCGTCAGATAGTATGACAAAATTAATGACTGCCGATGTTCTTGTGGATTTTTAATGATGTATTGCGTTAGAGTATTTTTTTCATACCCAATTTCAATCGATCTTCTCGTTTCGTAACTTCTTTTTACTCTTCTTGCCATACATGAATGTATTACACGGAAGAAAGTATTGTTTTTCTGTCGATTTTCCCAAATCGAATTTTCACCAGAAATATACACGTTTTTAGACCCCTGATCAAAAAATAAATCATGTTTTTCAGGTTGGTATGCACGTGTGCGCAAGATTATGTCTGTGTGTGTGTTGTAGAACTCGACATATCTTGCGCTTCCTCCGTCAAATTTATATATTTATTGATTTTAATTCAAAAAAACCCACCGGGTTGGTCTAGAGGTAAAGTCGTCGCCAAAATCAGCTGTTAAACAGCTGTTAAACAGCTGATTTTCGGAGACGAAGGTTCCTGGTTCAAATGCTAGTAAAGGTAGTTACTTTTATTCGGATTTGAATACTAGACAGTGGTTACCGGTGTACTTTGATGGTTGGGGTTCAATTAACCATACTCTCTCAGGAATGGTCGGCCTGGGTCTGTACAAGACTACACCTCATTTACACGTCATACACATCATCCTCATCTCATTGGGTCTTGGGGTTGCTTATTGTTCTGAATTGAACAGATTGCAACGTACACAAATTAGGAATAATAAAAAAAAATTCAAAATAAAACAAAATCATTGTTAACAAAATCGTCGTTGCCGCTAGTCAGCTGTTTAACAGCTGATTTTCAGAGACGAAGGTTCCTGGTTCAAATCCTAGTAAAGTAGTTACTTTTATATGGATTTGAATACTAGATAGTGGTTACCGGTGTACTTTGATATTTGGGTTTCAATTAACCATACTCTCTCGGGAATGGTCGACCTGAGTCTTTTCAAGACTACACCTCATTTACACGTCATACATATTATCCTCATCTCATTAGGTCATGGGCGTGCTTATTGTTCTCAATTGAACAGATTGCAACGTACACGCATTATGAATAAAAAAAACTTTTAATTATTCAATCTTATTACTGTATACCTAACAGCTGGACCACTTTACTTTTCTTTTTATTTATCTATAAATATAAAAACTGCCCATAACAGACAGGTGGAGTGTCAAATTATTTACACTCAATCTGTTCGTTGCAGGGCTAAAATAAATAGTTCTGTTTCTTATCACATGGTCAGTCAATTAAATGACTGAATCATTTAAGAACAGAAGAGGTAGAGGTGTAAAAGACACTAATCAGAGTTATCTTCTCTGAAAGTAATGAATTTCATTGTACAGCCAGACCCTGTGGTGAATGAAGTGAAGTTGTCATTTACAGAGTGGAAAATATGTGTTTTTCAGAGGGCCCGGCATGCTGATAAGCGTACTTTTCCACTCAGTGAGGAAGGCAATCGTAAACCACCTCACTCCTTGTTTTACTTAGTAAAACCTCTAGAGGTTCAAACCAGCCTTTCGGCTGTTGACCTAAACAACAAATATAAAAAAACAGCTAAGCCTGCACTGTAAACTCAACAGCACAACTTGCTGCAGTGTGTGTGTGTGTGTGTGTGTGTGCGCGCGCGCGCGTGTGTGTGAACAAAATATCTCAAGAACGGAATAGCATACGATGTTAAACTTAGTATTTACTTAGGTACAAAACAAACGGACCTGACACGAATATTTTCATCAAAATCGTTCTACCATAAATGAGAGTTTGTTCGTGCGATTTTTCACTTTTTTTAATTTATTAAAAACAGCTCCTTTTATTTTTAAAAAATTATTTACTACATTCTTTGTGCTTAGTAAGATAAGAGTAAGCGCTATTTCTGCTGAATATTTTGGGGTGTATGCTCTAATGGTAAAAAATTGTTTTTTTTTTAAGATTACAACTTTAATCTGAATTTTAGGACTAAAGTGTTTTTTTTTAGGTCATCAGCCGAAAGGCTGGTTTGAACCTGTAGAGGTTTTACTAAGTAAAACGAGGAGTTAGATGGTTTACAATTGCCTTCCTCACTGAGTGGAAAAGTACGCTTATCAGCTTGCCGGACCCTCTGAAAAGCACATATTTTCCACTCTGCAAAAGACACCTTCACTTCATTCACTACAGGGTCTGGCTGTATAATCAAATTCATTACTTTCAGAGAAGATAACTTTGATTAGTGTCTTAACACCTCTACCTCTTCTGTTCTTAAATGATGTAGTCATTTAATTGGCTGACCATGTGATAAGAAACAGAACTATTTATTTTAGCCCTGCAACGAACAGATTGAGGGTAAATAATTTGACACTCCACCTGTCTGTTATGGGCAGGACTAAAGTGTATATAATATTTAAAGTTGTAGAAAATTAAAAAACCTACAATTTTAATTTCTAAAGTTTTTCTACAACGCTTAGTTTAGCGACAATTAGTGTTGTTTTGTATTGTGCTAATTAAATAACTTACATAAAAAAAGGCTTTTCTTAATATTGCAAATTATTTTTCATAAAAAAATTATAAAAATTTATGAAATTACAAAAATTATATTAATATTGACTTATTTTTCATCAAAATCGGTAAAAAATGGGAATTTTGAAGATTGCGGCCTTAGTACGGGCGTTACAACAAATTTGTATATAATTAAAGTTGTAGGAAATAAAAACATGTACGATTTTCATTTCAAGCATTTTCTTTTGCTGATCCTAGTTAAGCGGCAATTAGTGATTTTCCTTATTTTTAAACCAAACAGGGTGATTTTCCTTTTTTATTGTTTACTAATGATTTAACATATAGTCCAGCCTCTCTTAGTTTGCTCCTAATGTAAACAAATAATGACGTCACTGAGCATGCGCATTATATCAAAATGTGTACACGCTGATTAAAAAGTAACAACAAAATACTTTCAAAAGTATTTAAATAGAAAATACTTTCAAAAGTATTTTTCTAAATGAAATTGTTAGGCCTACATCATGACTGATGTTTTTAGTACTTTAAGTACTTATAATTTAAATAATACTTAAGTGTGCACCCTGTAGTAGGTGTCTTTTGTTTGTTGACAGTAAGAGCAAACTAAGAACGGCTCAACTGTTGGTTATATGGGTCATTGTTTACATTGGCATGATAAAGTCGTGTGAGTGTTTCACACCAATTTTTTTAACATATTTAGATTCGAAGTCTTTTACATGATTTGATTATTTATTTACTTATTTCAATGAACGTGTGCAGTAATAAGATGTCTGATAATAATCTAAAAAGGTGTTGATAGATTTATATGCTTATGACTTTATAATCACATTGAATAACGGATGTAAATTAATTGACAGAATTTAAAACAAATAAAAGATCTATAATCAGCTGTAACTGATGTTACGTTACATATTCATCAATAACTCCATTACAGATATGTGCTTTGTATCTAAACTGTATGGTAATATGGATTTTATACACTCTGCTCTTTACTATATTATAATAAACTTTTAACCTAGTTTTGGTCGCTCTAATTGTACTCTTTTTTGACCTATTTAATCTGTTATCCATTATTAATCGGTTTATTAAAATCTGTTCCTGCCCACAACAGACAGGTGGAGTATCAAATTTTTTACACTGAATCTGTTCTTTGCAGGGCTAAAATAAATAGTTCTGTTTCTTAACACATGGTCAGCCAGTTAAATGACTGAATCATTTAAGAACAGAAGAGGTAGAGGTGTAAAAGACACTAATCAAAGTTCTCTCCTCTGAAAGTAATGAATTTCATTATACAGCCAGACCCTGTGGTGAATGAAGTGAAGATGTCATTTGCAGAGTGGAAAATATATGCTTTTCAGAGGGCCCGGCATGCTGATAAGCGTACTTTTCCACCTCGGTGAGGAAGGCATTGGTAAACCACATCACTCCTCGTTTTACTTAGTAAAACCTCTACAGGTTCAAACCAGCCTTTCGGCTGATGACCTAAACAACACAAATTGTGTTTAATAATTTCTGGTTTGTTTCTTTGATATTTGTTAAAATTTTACAATTATTTTTGATTAATCAACTGCGGCTCACGTGAAATGATAGTCTTAAACAAGAAAAATATTACATAGATGTAAAGGATTTGTCCTTAACATGTAGGTAATGTGTTTAATTATTTCCACTCGATCTGCTAGTTTTAGGGCTACAAAAAATAGTTCTATTTCTTATTACATGGTTAGAGAATTATACGACTGAAGCATTTTTAAGAACAGATTAGGTAGAGGTGTAAAATACACTAGTCACAGTTATCTCCTCTGAGAGTAATAAATTTCATCATTGTACAGCTAGACCTGTTACACTCGATCTGTTAGTTCCACGGCTACAAAAAAATTGTTCTGCTTTTTATCACATGGTCAGGTAATTATAGCGTGATTTTCGTAAGGAGAGCGCTGGGCAAAACTAGCGCCTGCATTAGTATAGTCTTGTATGTACTGCAATAGTGCAGTGTACATAATCAACAATGGAACAGCATGCCTACAAAATACAATGGGTGTTGTCAATTTTCAACAACACTCTGACTGTACATCTAACTGTAGGTCGGAGGGGTATGCGGGGTCGAAGTCAAGTATGCGCATGAATAGCCCAGCGCTCACAGCAATTAGCTTGGCCTTTATATGACTGAAGCATTTAAGAACAGAAGAGGTAAAGGTGTAAAAGACACTAATCAGAGTTATTTTATCTGAGAGTAATAAATTTAATTATACAGTCAGACCATGCCCAAAACGGGCAGGTGGAGTGTTATTTTAATTGCACTCTATCTGTTTGGTCCAGGGCTAAAAAAAATAGCTCTGTTTCTTATCACATAGTCAGCCTCTTAAATGACTGAACTATTTAAGAACAGAAGAGGTAGAGGTGTAACAGACACTAGTCAGAGTTATCTCCTCTGAGAGTAATGAATTTCACTATGCAGCCAGACCCTGTGGTGAATGAAGTGAAGGTGTCATTTGCAGGGTGGAAAGTGAGTGCTTTTCGGAGGGCCTGGCATGCTGATAAGCATACTCTTTCAACTCAGCGAGGAAGGCAATGGTAAACCACTTTACTCCTCGTTTTTACTTAGTAAAACCTCTAGAGGTTCAAACCAGCCTTTCGGCTGTTGACCTACACAACAACAACAACACAGTCAGACCCTGTGGTTAATGAAGTGGAGGTATCATTTACAAGAAAGACAGTAGATGCTTTTCAGAGGGGTGGCATGCTGATAATTATACTTTTCACCTTTCACCTGAGTCAGGAAGGCAATGGTAAACTACCTCACTCTTCGTTTTACTTAGTAAAGTTTCTAGAGGTTCAAACCAGCCTTTTGGTTGATGACCTGAATAACAACAACAGACTATAGGAAATTTAAATAAATAGACAATACTAAATTTGGATGAACTTAAAACAATTTATTTTAGCTTTTTACCTATTATACAAGACAGTTCTTGGTAAAATAGTGTAAACTCATCTATCATATTTATATCAAGATAACTGTACCTAGGATTCTGTTATTTTTATAAATGTCAGTTCCGGTAAAGTAATTTCTCACCGAAGAAGGATTTTTAATAAAAATGCAGCACACAGAATGTGGGTCCCATCTTAACGCAGTAGAAGTACCTAAGGGCGATGTGGCCGACCGAAAAAAGGTACAAAGGGATAACGTAAAATGAAATTTATGTTCAATGCGCTCTTTGCTTATCCTCGTCCCCCTGAGAGACTCCATGAAAACCAACAATTCTCTTTTTAAACGGATCCCTTTTTCTCAGTTCATGATTGTTTCCCAAGATATCTGCATAGAGTAAAAGCACACCTAATACATTATGCTGTCTTGGTGTTGTACGGTACTAGCAGTTACGCCTGCGGGCTTATTGCTATATTGAGTGGTACATTAAATTGACTAGTTTATTGATTTCCCCAGTTTCACTCCATTCTTTACTTTTTCTTAGTATTACTTTTTTATGGTCTTAAATTATTTGTACTCAATCTGTTTATTCCAGGGCTACAAATAATATTTCTGTTTCTTATCAAATGGTCAGCCAGGTAATGACTGACCATATTTAAGAACAGAAAAGGTAGAGGTGTAAAACACACTATTCAAGAGTTATCTACTATGAAAGTAATTAATTTCATTATACAGCCAGATCCTATGGTGAATAAAGTGAATGTGTCATTTTCAGGGTGGAAAATATGTGCTTTTCAGAGGGCATGCTGATAAGCATGTTTTTTCACTCAAAGAGGAAGAAGGTAAATCACCTCACTCTTTTTTCTATTTAGTAAATCTTTTAGAGTTTCAAACGTGCCTTTCAGCTGATGACCTAAAAATAGTATTATTTTATATTTTTTCTCTTTTTCCATCATGGATCAGAAAACCGACTCTGACCATCTACTCCAAGGTTTACCTACACTTTATTTCTTTCAGGTCTTCATCTCAGGTGCTTCGAGGTGCATTCTTCCTTGGAGCAACAATTAAAAATGATCCCTCTATATCTTTATTTACTTACTGATTTTAGTATTCAATGCTCGGAAGTTTCCTAGTAGTACTACAGGAGAGTGAGGATGAATTGCCGAAAGCACTCTTCCTCCTGAACAAATTATGCAAAGAGCTGAAAATTTCGACACAGAAAACGGAGGGAAGGATCCAGTCTAAAGAAAAATTGTTATAGAGAAATACATTCTGAAACAGGTCCCCCAATTTCAGTATTTGGGTAGCAACGTAACATATCAACAAGATAAAGATGCCTTCAATGAGATGCACCGATTCCAACGTTTATGCGGGACTATCCACAGAACCTTAAAAAACAACACCAGTAGGGATGCAAGGTTGAAATTTTATAAAACAATAACAGTGCCAACCGTACTTAATGGCAGCGAAATTTGGGTGCTAGCAAAGAGAGAGGAGAGCAGATTGCAGGCATCTGAAATGAAATTTTTACAGCAAACGTATGGATGTAGTAGAGAAGACCGTTATTGGAATGGAGAGATTAGGAAAGAGCTCAATATCTTCTCTATAAATGATAGGGTACTGCCAAATAAATTGTAATGGATAGAGCATTTGGACAGGATGAGCGAGGATAGGATATTTAAGCAGGCACTGAATTACAAACCGGAGGTATGGAGACACTGAGGTAAATATGGGCAGATTTCAGAGGTTCGGAACAGACAAGGATGCCTTATCATTGAAGAGCAAAAGAAGAGTGCTTGAACTTTTTGCATAAATTGTTTATATAATTTGGAATTTAATTTTCAAACACCAATAGATTCGTGTTTAATTTTTTTTTAGTTTCTATTATACTGTTATAATGAAGCGGCGAAAAATAAAATCAGCTGGTCATAAACAGCTACTGATTAATTATAAAAAATCTGGTGTGAAACACTCACACAACTTTCTCTTGCCAATGCAAATAATGCCCAATATAACCAAACATTAGTAATAAAACATTGGAAATAAACAAAAAACTAACCAAAAACATAACCTTATTTTAATCATGAGTGAAACACTCAAAATGAAAATTAACTTCAGTTTGGCTTAAAAATACGGAAAATCAATCTTTCACGCTAAACTAGGCTCTGTAGAGAAAAATGCTCTAAATAAAAATCGTAGATTATTTAATTTACTATAAATTTTATTATATTTATTTTTGTCGTAAAATGCATACTAAGGCTGACATTTAAAAATAAACGATTTTTCACACGTTTTCGTGAGAAAAAACAGAAAATCGCTAATTACCGCTAAACTAAGCGTTACACAAAAAAATGTTTCGCTAAAATGCATATTAAAGCCGTAATCTTAGAAACCAATTTTTTTACGTGAAAACAGCCTCACCAAAAATTTCAGCAAACATGGCGCCTACCCTATCTTGTAGAGCATACAAAATTTAGTAAATGAGGCGATTTCAAAAAAAATCGTACGACCAGTTTTTGAGAAAATCGCAAAAAAGTGAAAAATTACACGAATAAACTTACTACTTCCGGTTGACCGATTTTGATGAAAATGTTCGTGTCGGGTCCGGTAGTGGTATGTAACTTAAGTTTCAAGTTCGTACGATGTTCCGTTCTTGAGATATTCTGTTCACACACACACACACTCACAGACACACACAGAGACCAATCGCTAAAAACATGTTTTTTTGGGTTCAGGGGGTCTGAAAACGTATAGATCCGGTGAAAACTCGATTTCGAAAAATCGACATGAAAACAATACTTTCCTTCCCATATATTCATATAGGCAAGAGAAAGTAAAAAGATGCATTCGATTGTTGAAGGCGGGCCGCGGTTTGAATGCCTGACGTGTTAGTTGCCTAAATTGAAAGGGATTCTTCGTTACGGTGAAGTTTGTTATTTTGTCATTAGACATTGTATTGAATGATTAATTTGATAAGAGCAATTGTTTATTTTGTTGTTGATATTTTTTTTCTTTTTTTTTGTTAGTTTTTATTTGTTATCGGGAACTGTACTTTATTAACAACTACCCAATTTGATCGCTGCTTTCTGCTGTATTTTTTTGACGTGGATTAGACATGAGTTTGAACAGGGACCCCCAGTATAGTTTGTTCATGGATGGATGTCAACTGGTCACCATACAAAGTCGCTTGCCCAACCGGTGTTACTTAACAAATAATAGCGACTTTCTACCAGCTGACTGACTGGGCTGACCCGAAGGCCTTGTTGATAATTACCTGAATAGCTTTGTTTTGTAAATGTTTAATATCTTATTTTCATGAACTCATTATTTTCATTGTTGTCATTTTTATTTGTTAGGTTTATTTCATCAAATAATTTTGTTGAATAAATAAACATAAATGTTAATTAATTTAATTAAAGTTAAAATTTTACTTTACTAATTACTACAACGAGTTGTAACAATATTGTGTTTGTTTCAAAGTCTTTATTGGTCGCTTTAGTACTATTTATTAATTTATTTTAACGAATTTAATAATTTTTCGTAGTAGTTCACAGTAACGAGAAAGGAAAAGTAATAAACGAGGAATAACATCTATATATTTAAAACGCAAAATCGCTTCCAATGTATTTTAAATGGGAATTCTTTAAAAAAACTCTTAAATACAGAGTTCTACCGAACGGATTTTTATAATTTTTACTTGGTTTTAAAGAGTATTCTTTTCTGATTTGGTAAAATGTTCTTAACTTGAAATTCATGCTAAATTCGAGCTTCATTTTACGAAATGAAAAAGAACAAAATATATTGTTTACAATATAAATACGTCAATTTAAATACGAGTATATAGAATAATGATTCCATTCCAGTATATATTCAATTCCTAATTTGTGTACGTTGCAATCTGTTCAATTCAGAACATTAAGCAACCCCATGACCCAATGAGATGAGGATGATGTGTATGACATGTAAATGCGGTGTGGTCTTGTACAGACTCAGGTCGACCATTCCTGAGAGAGTATGGTTAATTGAACCCCAACCATCAAAGTACACCGGTAACCACTGTCTAGCATTCAAATCCGTATAAAAGTAACTACCTTTACTAAGATTTGAACAAGGAACCTTCGTCTCCGAAAAACAGCTGATTTTGGCGACGACTTTACCTCTAGACCAACCCGGTGGGTAACAATAAATAATTGTTATAAGTTTTATCATTTAATATAAACCAGATACCGAAAGAACCAGGGAGCAAAAGTTACAATACGATTTAATTACAAATCAAATACAGTCGGACCTCCGTATATCGAAATTGTAGGTTCCTCATATATATATATATATAGTAACAGCTGATTTTGGCGATGACTACCTCTAGACCAACCCGGTGGGTTTAGTATATATTGTGCGAATTTATTCGCACGGGTCCACTAGTTACAGTTATTTTATGGTTTTTCGCCATTAGTGTATACAGTAAATAAGGGTATGATTTACACACATACTTTAATGTGAAATAAGTAATGCACGTATATAGTCCATACTTGCATGGTTATTAACGGTAGAAGGTTGTTCTTATGTGTGTGTGTGTGTGTGTGTGTGTGTGTGTGTGTTGTGTTGTGTGTGCTTCTTCAACTAAAAAGTAGTAAATGGGGCTCCACATACATCTGCTCTTACATTTCCTTTATTACGTTTTACCTTTTTATGCCTCCTTTTTTCGTACCGTTCCCCTTACTTTTATCATTTATTTATCTATTATTATTTGTACAAGTTTGCATAAATTTTGCCGCCATTTCAATGGTTTTAATATTTATTATATTGCATACCAAGTACTGAATTGTACTTCAATTAAACAAAAGAATTCATTCAAATGCCGACGACGCTTCAAGTGTTATACTTCATATAATTTCTTCATGTAAGTAAGTACTCCTTCCACTTCATAATGTTTGTTAACAAAGGAAAACCGCTGGATTGGGAAATAATTTGAATTCTAGTTTTCACTGATTTGTTCGGGTGTTGTTGTTTAGGTCATCAGCCGAAAGGCTGGTTTGAACCTGTAGAGGTTTTACTAAGTAAAACAAGGAGTGAGGTGGTTTACCGTTGCCTTCCTCACTGAATGGAAAAGTAAGCTTATCAGCATGCCGGGCCCTCTGAAAAGCACATATTTTCCACTCTGCAAATGACACCTTCACTTCATTCACCACAGGGTCTGGCTGTATAATAAAATTCATTACTTTCAGAGGAGACAACTCTGATTAGTGTCTTTTACACCTCTACCTCTTCTTTTCTTAAATGATTCAGTCATTTAATTGGCTGACCATTTGATAAGAAACAGAACTATTTATTTTAGCCCTGCAATGAACAGATCGAGTATAAATAATTTGATACTCCACCTGTCTGTTATGGGCAGTTTGTTCGGGTATAATAGTAAAAGCTTTATTAGTTTCATAAACTATAAAACAATTTTGGTGGTCGTTTAGTTATTTCGTAATAATATAAAATGTAAAAATTTGGTGTGAAAAAATTCACACTACTTTCTTTTTACCAATGTAAATAATAAACCATATAACCTTATTTTCTGCCCATAATAGACAGGTAGAGTGTTAAATTATTTACACTCAATCTGTCCGTTGCAGGGCTAAAATAAATAGTTTTGTTTCTTATCACGTGGTCAGCCAATTAATTGACTGAATCATTTAAGAACAGAAGAGGTGTAAAAGACACTAATCAAAGTTATCTCCTCTGAAAGTAATGAATTTCATTATACAGCCAGACCCTGTGGTGAATGAAATGAAGATATCATTTGCAGAGTGGAAAATATGTGCTTTTCAGAGGGCTGGTTAGCTGATAAGCGTACTTTTCCACTCAGTGAGGAAGGCAATTGTAAACCACCAACTCGTCGTTTTATCTAGTAAAACCTCTACAGGTTCAAACCAGCCTTTTGGCTGATGACCTTAACTACAACAACCTTATTTTAATCATGAGTGAATGATGCTAAATGAAAATCAACCTTTGTTCGACTTACAAAAAAACGGAAAATCACTAATTGACGCTAAACTAGGCTCTCAACCCCCAAAAATGTTTTTAGCGATGGTTCTGTGTGTATATTTGTAGGAAATATAGTATGGAATAGGGTACATAAGTATGGAAAAGGGTACGAATTTGAATCTTGGAAGTTAGGTATCACCATGGGACCCGATTAAATATTCTTATCAAAATCGGTCAACCGGAAATAGTAGTGCTATTTTTCACTGTTTGGCGATTTACTTAAAAACGGCTTCTACGAATTTTTTTTAAATCGCCTAATTTTTTGTGTGTTTGTGCTATGAAAGATAGGTTAAGCAGTGCTGAAATTCTTGGTGCTGGGCTCGCGTGATAAAATTTTTTTTTTAAGATTGCGGCCTTAATATGCATTAAGGGCAAAAGCGTACGAAATCAACGTTACAGGAAATTGAAAAACCTCCAAATTTTTTTTCAACCTTTTTTTGTCAGCAACATCAATTTGTAATTTCTATATTTTACTCAACAAAATTAGTAAAAAAATGTTATTTTTAAGTTTGCGGCGTTAATATGCATTTTACGACAAAAAGTGTATGTATAATCAAAGTTATAAGAAAAAATCTGGAATTTTTATTTTAAGCGTTTTTTCTATAGCCTAGTCCAGCCTCTCTTAGTTTGCTCCTAATGTAAACAAATAATGACGTCACTGAGCATGCGCATTATATAAAAATCTGTACACACTGGTTAAAAAGTAACAACAAAATACTTTTAAAAGTATTTAAATTCAAAATACTTTTGAAAGTATTTTTATAAATGAAATTGTTAGGCCTACATCATATCATGACTGATGTTTTTAGTACTTTAAGTACCTATAATTTAAAAAATAGTTAACTTAATAGGAATCTGACATCCGTAATGTCGCAGACTCTAGCGTGCACCCTGTAGTAGGTGGCATATGTTTGTTGACAGTAGGAGCAAACTAATAACGGCTGAACTATACAGTGGTTGATTTTCAATTTGTTTTGTTCAGTTTTGAAAATTAAGATACGTTTTTATTTTACATTCTTTTCTAATAGTTAAACCATTGGGTATATTTTTCATTATTTACATTGGCCAGCCAATGTCGTGTGAGTGTTTCACACCATATTTTTATACGTTTTGATCGTTTAATTTTAAACACTAATCTGATGTATCTACTTCTTTAAAACTCGAGTGTATCGTATATTTATTTATAAGTAACCTTAAAAGAATCTGGTTAATAAGTTTTGCGTTTAATGTCGGTGCTAATTAGTTGTTAAATACTACAACAAATTCCGCTTCGGTATAAAAATATATTTAATTGGATATCTTATTTTTTTTTATAAATACTGCCTAGTATAAGTAAACGTTTTTATAATTAACCTACTAACTTCACCTAGATATTTTGCTATTGTGTCAAGAATTTTAAATGGCTCGTTTTTTGTTTTTTTTTTTTTTTTTGATGAAACGTGGATAGAATGATATCTCCGGTGGTGCAGTTAGTAGGTTTCGAATGTAAGTATAATGGTGCCAGGTTCGATAGTCATGTTATTATTTGGTTATCACAATTTATAATTACTGTGGAGCATTAGTTATCCGAACTAATTTGGACTAGAGCTGTTCTGATAATCAAATTTTTTGGATAATCAAACAAGCTAAATACTGTAATTTGATACAGTTTTATATAATCTAAATGTTTAATTATGTTAATAAAGACTAACATAAACTTTAATTTATAAAAACACTAATTTATTGCATTTTATTGATATTAATTGCAAATTTAGAGTACTAAACATTATAAAAACCAACAGAAAAATACAGGATTTCAAAACTGAATAAATTAAAATCAACTACGGTAAAATCCTTCATGAAATATTTTTTAATGCACTTGTACATACCATACAGTATTTTTTTTTAAATCTTAAGTTTTCTTTTGAACTAAAATTGAAGTTTTTGTAGCAGTAGTATCTGTCATTCTTTTTAGTAACAATGCTTCAGCAGCATTAAATTCAGGCTGTTGTTCGCACCATACATACCATTGCAGTTTCTAGAGCAGAAAAGGCCTCTGCGTTAGTAAATATGTATTTTTACCATCGATGGTGATTCGGATGACTGATGTTCATATAATCGACGCTCCTTTATATAATTTAGTTGCTAATACTGAATTTACTTTAAGCAGACTACTTAAAGATCTACTTTAATCAGGGATCCTACAGCTGCTGCTGCATTCGCACCTATGTTTCCACCTCGGTCTGTTTCATCAATCTTCCTCGTCTAGTCCTCTCTGCTGCATAACCTCTCTCAACCCTTCTTCCCAAGTTCCACAGGGTCTGCCTCTCTTTTTCTGAGCAGCTGGTTGTTAGTTGAAGATCCTTTTCGGCAACCTTTCCTCTTCCATTCGACGTACATGACCATACCAAACCAATTCTCTTTTCTCTATCCTTTCCACAATTTTATTGTATCGCGCATCTCCGCCCAAGTCCTTACTTCTACATTTGTCACATGTTCCAGCCGAGAGATTCTACAAGCTCTTCTCAAAATAGTCCATCTTCACTCCACATCTTCTGTGGAAGATGAAGTTGTTAATGATCCTTTAATTTAATTTCAGTGGGAACTTTCCCTTTATTTTTTATTCATTTTCTTCCTAGTGTACCGAAACCATTTAAATGCGTAAATTTTTAAAAACTATTTCAAAATTCTAGAAATATTGTTATTGTAACACTTTTTCCAGTTTCTTTCAGTGTCTGGCTTAAATAAATTATAAGTTAATTTCTTTTGATCTTATAACAACTTTTTATTAACAAACTAATAAATTATTACGTTTAGACGTTGATAAATTACAAGTAACTTACTTATACCAAAATGTAATTACAAACTTAAAGTTTAAATTAAACTTAAATAATGAAAAATATAACTGTTTAATCATGAGTATTCAATGTAAAATGAAAAAGATAACGTAATTGTAATCGCAAGTACAGTCAACTCCCGAAAATTTTAAATTCTACGCATAAAAATGTAGTAAATCAGGCGATTTTTAAAGAAATCGTTGGAGCCTTTTTCGAGAAAATCCCAAAAAATAAAAAATCGCACGAATAAACTTCTACTAAGTTAACCGATTTGATGAAAATGTTCGTGTCGTGTCCCATAGTGGTATCTAACTTACTGTCCAAGTTTCTTTATACATTATTTGAAAAGTAGTAGGCCTAGTTTTTAAATTAATTCCAAAATTTCCCGAACACGTTTCTACCTTGTATTTATTTGAGCAGAATCTACATAAAAACTATTATTTATTGTAATTCTAAAAATAATCTTAAATAACGACCGTCTTAATTTACTAAACTTGTAATGAAACACAAAATCTCTCCAACAAAACAAAAATCGTGTGAACTTAATTTTTAATTAATTTTTCCTGCCATTGTTTTTATTTAAATTCTATTATAAACTATTGCGGTTTTATGTTATAAGATTTTTAAAAGTGATATGTTTTTATTCGTATGAATAAATAAACATAATGGGATTTCAAATCAGAATTAAATTCCAATTAAGATTTCAGAAGTTTTTTAAAGTTTTAGTTTATTTATTTTTTTAAATAAAGTATGTAATAAAAATAGTTTTGTCTTGATTTTAAGTTAAGTTATAAATTAAATACGATTAAATTTCTGTTAAAAAATCTTTTATATTTTATGCATTAAATTTTTTATATATTATAATGAAATTTTATTCTTTTGCTGTATTTTTTTAAAAATATAAATGTAAGCTTTAAGCTTTCATTTACAATGGGGATTTAAAGTCTAAATATAAACGTTCTTAGAATAAAAATATAAAACACATTCGGTTGTGTGTTTCAAAAAAAGACTATGCCGGTCGCATTGGCGCAGTTGGTAACGTGCTCGCCTCTCATCATGCGGTCCTGGGTTCGAATCCCACTCAGGCACGGCATATTTTCATACGTTACAAAAAATCATTTCATTCTCCATTGAACAATAGTTACACCACAACGTCGTCGATAACGACCGTTGTAGTTGATGCGACGTTAAATAAATAAATTTATTATTATTTATTTATTTAATTTTATTTAAGATTATGCCGGCCGCATTGGCGAAGTTGGTAACGTGCTCGCCTCTCATCATGCGGTCTTGGGTTCGAATCCCATTCAGGCACGGCATTTTTTCATACGTTACAAAAAATCATTTCATCATTCACCGTCTGCATTAGCAGTAATTGCAGAACAGTCGGACGTAAAAAAAAATATATATATATATATATATTTAAGATTAACTGTAACCAAACAATTCTAAACTTGACTTAACTGTGAAGATGATCATGATAATGATGCCGACAAAGAAATGACGATGATTAGCATAGTAGTAGAAGTAGAAAATTAAAAACAATAAATTATATATATATATATATATTAAAAAAAATATTTATAGTTAATGGAAAAGTTGTACGTAAACCGAATTAAAAAGTTTAACCTAATTTTAATCATGAGTGAGACGCAAAATGAAAATCAACCTCAGTTTGGCCTAAAAATACGGAAAATCACTCTTTCACGTTAAACTAAGCTCTGCAGAGAAAAATGCTCTGAATAAAAGTTGTAGATCTTTTAATTTACTATAAATTTTAATATATACATTTTTGTCGTAAAATGCATACTAAGGCCGAAATCTTAAAAATAGTCGATTTTTTACATGATTTCGTGAGAAAAAAAACAGAAAATCGCTAATTACCGCTAAACTAAGCGTTATAAAAAAATGTTTGAAATAAAAGTTGTAGGATTTTATTTTCTCTACATTTTTACTGTATAAATTTTTGCGCTAAAATGCATATTAAAGCCGTAATCTTAAAAAAAAAAAACAATTTGTTTACGTGAAAACAGCCTCACCAAGAACTTCAGCAAACATGACGCCTACTTTATCGCATAGAGCATACAAAATTTAGTAAACCAGGCGATTTAAAAAAAAAATCGTTGGACCCGTTTTTGAGAAAATAGCAAATAAGTGAAAAATTACATGAATAAACTACTACTTCCGGTTGACCGATTTTGATGAAAATGTTCGTGTCGGGTCCGGTAGTGGTACTATGTAACTTACGTTTCAAGTTCGTACGATGTTCCGTTCTTAAGATATTCTGTTCACACACACACACACACACACACCCAGACCAATCGCTAAAAACATGTTTTTAGCAATTTTTTGGGGTTCAAGGGGTTTGACAACGTGTAGATCCGGTGAAAACTCGATTTCGAAAAATCGACATGAAGACAATACTTTCCTTCCTGTATATTCATATAGGCAAGAAAAACCTCATTTGATGATGGTAATAAGCTAATTTGTCAAAATAACACTAAAATACAATACCTTCCTCTTTTTATTACAATAAATTATAATAATTTTTCATTGTTAGGTTCTTCTTTCGGTGTAGCCAATTTTGTTTGGTTTTTTTGGGTTAGGTGGAACTTTTCTTTCATCACTCCATTTACTTTCGGGCCTTTAATTTTATTACAGGAACCTCTCTTAGTCCGGCATTTTCGGGACTCGGGTGATACCGGATTACAAATTTTTCCAGATTACCGAATGTGGGTAATTTTACCCACATTCCGATGATAATCGGTATATGTCAGGTAAATTAAGAACCTGAGCTGTCAACCGACTACAATATACTTTATAGTACCGCTCAAATTAATTTGAATACTCAATACCTAAAAAAAAACACCAAATTTCTTTTAATACATAATTCATTAACGAAAATGGACAAACTTTTATTTTAATAATTGATAATATGTCCTCCTTTGTTTGTTCGCTATGACTTCCTAACAATGTTTAGGCATTGATTCAACAAGTTTCTCAAATTTTTTCAGTTCATCATCATTAAACCATTCGTTGATCAGTAAAGAGATCACAGAAGTTTTTGTGTTACAGTCTTCTTTGGCAAGTTTTTGGTTAAAAATTGACCACATTCTCGATCGGGTTTAGGTATGGTGAGTTGTCAGGCCATGGAAGAATATTTTATATTATTTTCGGTGAATAATTTTTTGCATTTGTTAAATGTATGGCAAGGTCCAAGATCTTATTGAAAAATCCCGTCGCTAGCTGGAAAGAATTTTGTTAACTTTGAATTACTCTTCTCTGGAGTAAATGTATGCATTTTTCAGAATTCATCGGTCCTTTTACTGAAACCAATGGTCGTGGTCCATGAAAGGTCATACATCCCAAAATGTAGATTACAAAAAAAATCCCGTAGTGTTCCTATTAATTTGAGCGGTACTGTATTTACTTGCCCATAACGGGCAGGTGGAGTGTTAAATTAATTGCACTTAATCTGTTGGTTCCAGGGATAAAAAAATAGTTATGTTTCTTATCACATAGTCAGCCAGTTATATGACTGAACTATTTAAGAACAGAAGAGGTAGAGGTGTAAAAGACACTAGTTAGAGTTATCTCCTCTGAGAGTAATGAGTTTCGCTATACAGCCAGACCCTTTGGTAAATGAAGTGGTGTCATTTTCAGGATGGAAAGTGGATGCTTTTCGGAGGGCCTGGCGTGCTGATAAGCATACTTTTCCACTCAGTGAGGAAGACAATAGTAAACTACCTCACTCCTCGTTTTTACTTAGTAAAACCTTTAGAGGTTCAAATTAGCCTTTCGACTGTTTACCTAAACAACACTGTATTTACATTTCTATGCTCATTCTTTTTACACACGGCGATGATTGTAAGTATCCGGTCAGAACACAAACGTTTTTAGCAATTACCAATTAAGAAAAATAGTGAATTTATTGCACAATTTATAACACAGTAAATTAATTTGGAACGAAAAATTAATTAAAACATTGAAAAAGTAATAAACATTGCAAGATAATCATTTTAACTCGTATATCAAGGTGGCCGACACCTAGAGAAGTCATTTTTAATGCCGTTCTGAACTACGTAAAACTGGAACTCACTCGATTTCGTTTGTTTTTTACAACTTGTGCTGATTTTCTGTTTAAGGTTAAGACATATTATTACAAAATTTATTTTGAAATATTTTATGTTAGATCTGAAGTGAGGTGTGTCGGACTAAAGACACCGTGGTGTAGTAGTCAGCACAACTGGCTACTATGGGCAACGGGGTCCTGGGTTCGATTCCCGGTCAGGTCTGGCTTTTTTTTTCATCTGTAAATCACCACATATCATTACCTACGCACAAGCCCAAGGCTTATGTAGGCATCATCACTCAATAAAAAAAAAGAGAGAGAGAGAGAGAGAAGGGGGTTACTGTATCATGAAAACCTTTGAACTCCTTAATTTTCATCCTGAATACATCTCTATATTTTACATGTTCAGGTGTTAATATTTTATCTCTTATACCGTGGTAATGAGTAAAACGTAACGTATATTTATAAAGAGCACATCTGTTTTTTAAAAGACGTACGCACGTATAATTGTGTGTTAGTTCCTGTACAGGCTCGTAAAGAATTATTTTTTCCTATATGGAATGCATTCCCATCGCCCGCATTTTGTTTCATTTATGAGTAATTGGGTCAGTGAACTTGTTCCCTTTTTATGTACAAGATTATACATTCGTAAGCACATCCTTTTGTTGTTCATATAACTAACTTACGTTACTTCGTACGTTTGTAAAAATGTTTGGCTTGTTGGCAACAAAAATGTGTTTGAAATTAAAATTAATAGATTTTTATTTTCTCTTGCTTTTTATGAATATACTAGCATGCCCCGCCGCGGTTTTGCACGCGAAAAATGGTGTAATCACTTTTCAGCAGTTCTTGCTTTTTGAAGTTTTTCAATCGTAATGATGGGTTTTTTGATGGCATTATTGAAAATGGAAAAATAATAACCACAAAAAAACCCAAAACTTAAATCTACGTTGAAAAAAATAAGAGTCAAAATAAAATATCAAAGCAATTGATCACTCACCAATTAAAATAAAATTAAAACAAATTTAAGAAACACGGAACTTTACTTTTATAAAATACTCAACTATACAAAATCGTATCTACATAATAAAATTATCATGTGATGTTGTCACCAGTTGATCCTTAGCACCACGTCGCTATTTGCTAAATCATATGACTTTATTTATGACAAATCTTTATTTGAATCACATCATCTGGTTTAAAAGCAGCACATTATCTAACCTCATAAAAGCCTTAATGTAGGACATAAACATTATTTTTAACCCTTTAGGGCTAACATTTTAAGGGTTTCAATAGCCTAAAACCTGCACCGGCATCATAGTTACAACATAAAAAAAACTGCATGAAAATTGGTTCAGTAATTCAGGAGATAAAGGGGAACATACACACACACATTATATCGAAATTTATATATATATATATATATATTATATATATATAATATACAGTATATATATAGGAAAGGAAAAAATTGTTTTCATGTCGAATTTTCCGAGGAAATATACGTTTTCAGGCCCCTGAACTAAAAAAAAACATGTTTTTAGCGATCTGTGTGTGTGTGTGTGTTTATGCGCGCGTGTGTGTGTGTGTAAACAAAACATCTCATGAACGGAATAACGTACGAAATTGAAACTTGGAACCTAAATTTGCTACCAATAGGGAACCTAACCCGAACATTTTCATCAAAATCGGCCAATCGGAATTAATAATTAAGTTTATTCGTGCGATTTTTCACTTTTTTGCGATTTTCTTTAAAAAGCTGTACGTTTTTTTTAAACCACCTAAATTACTTCATTTTTTTATGCTCTACAAGGTAGGGTGTACACAATCTCTGCTGATATTCGTAGGGTATTTGTACTCTCGTATTAAGAAATGTTTTGTAAAGATTGCGACCTTCATATGCATTTTAGGGAAAAATGATTACAGTTAAAGTTGTAGACAATTAATAAACCTACAACCTTTATTCCAAACATTGTTTTTTTCTTCAACGTTTAGTATTGCGTCAAATTTGATTGCTTCCATTTACCGTATTTTGAAGTACTACAGAGGTTGATTTTCATTTTACATTGTTTATTACTGCCCATAACAGACGGGTGGAGCGTCAAATTATTTACGCTCAATCTGTTTGTTGCAAGGCTAAAAGAAATAGTTCTGTCTCTTATCACATGGTCAGCCAATTAAATGACTGAATCATTTAAGAACAGAAGAGGTAGAGGTATAAAAGACACTAATCAGAGTTATCTCCTCTGAAAGTAATGAATTTTATTATACAGCCAGACCCTGTGGTGAATGAAGTGAAAGTGTCATTTGCAAAGTTGAAAATATGTACTTTTCAGAGGGCTCGGCATGCTGATAAAGCGTAATTTTCCATTCAGTGAGGAAGGTAATGGTAAACCACCTCACTCGTCGTTTTACTTAGTAAAACCTCAACAGGTTCAAACCAGCCTTTCGGCTGATAACCTAAACAACAACAACATTGTTTATTAATGATTAAACATAAGTTATTATTTACATTGGCAAGAAAACGTCGTTTGAGTGTTTCACACCAGATTTTTATTTGACGTCTTAGTACATGAACTAATTTTTTCTTCATTTCTTTTCTTTTATTATATTATATATTTAATTTTCTCCGACTTTTAATGTAATATCATTTTTTATTCTAAAATTACATGTACAGTAAATTACTTTGTAATCAAATATATACTTAAATAATAGCTACACAATGCAATTTATAATTATGTATTTTTTTATCTTATAATCATAGTAATTACTTTAATTTTTTAATGTAATTTGGCTGTTGTATCTTTTAAATTAACATTTTCTTTCTCGAAAAATAAAATTCCTTTACTTAAATTTAATTCACCTTATGAGAAATTTTGTGTTAGTGTGCATGTATGTATGTTTCCTATGTACTGTATTATTTATTTAATTACTATTCTTTCATATTTTGCGTTCCTATTTTTACTGGATGTTTCAAAAGTATATTTCTGATTTTACTAGTGTATTTTTTAAACTATATGAAAGTAGGTTCTACAGCGTGACCTCTAAAAAAATAGTAAAATTTATTGCATCTTAAGCGAAGCAGTGTCCCTTATCCTTTTCCATGTTAACGCTTGTACATTTTTCTAAGTTACTAGTAAAGATATCTTCATTCTGTTATTCTTTTCTATGAAAATTCAGAACGTTTTACTCTTTTTGTCAAATTAATTTTACAAAGAAATGTTTAAAAATTGTTTACTGATTTTTAAAGTTCCTCAATTTTCTTCGCTTAATACTGCACAAAAACCTGATTTTAAGATTTTTTCTTAAAAACCATTTTTATAGAAAATTGGAAAAAGTGAAAAATTTCACGAATAAACTACTACTGCTGGTTGACCAATTTTGATGAAAATGTTCGTGTCCCCTAGTCCCCTAGTGGTACGCAACTTAAGTTTCAATTCCGTACGCTATTCCTTTCTTGAAACACATTGTTCACACACGCGCGCGCATACACACACACACACACACACACACACACACACACACACACACAGACTAATGGCTGAAAGCATGGTTTTTTTTTATTTAAGGAACCTGAAAACTCATTTTCGAAAATTCAACGTAAAAATACTTTCCTTCGCTATTTTATTTTATTTTCGCAAGAGAAAGTAAAAAGGTTCTATTTTGGTTAAAATCTACCCAAATTAATACCTAGAAAACTTATTCTGTGTAGTGAAATTGGTGAAATCGAGAAAAGCCATAAACCATTTTCTAATGGTTAGTAATTTAAATCTAAAGATAAATCTTTATTTATCTCAAATGCAATTTTTTTTAATGCGAGAATTCGAAAATTATAGAAGTAATTGGATGTATAACTAGTTTAAAATCGGAAAAAGAGGTGTAATTCTAGAATCAACATGGACTTTGTCATCATATTTTTTAATCAATCTGTGTGCGTATGACCTAACCTAGATTCTTCGCTTAATTTAGAGAACTACTTATTAAACTTAGTGAGAAAGTGGTGATAGAGTAATTAATGTAATTGAATCATGCATTACATTACATTTTAAATTATGCACATACATTACATTATTTCCTGTAGCAAAACAAATTATTTCATGTTTCATTACATGTATCCATAATAAAATGTATTATATATTCAGGTTAATTGTTCATTAAAATTTGTTTTTTTTATTTTATTTTCTGTGGTTCAAATAGACGGGAAGTGTTTCATTTAACAGTTCTTTATTTTGGGGTCCTTCAAAGTTCGATTCTTGGCCCTATTCCGTTTATTTGCATTATTATTCATTATATTTTTTATTATTTGTTTATTGTGGTATATTATTTACACTAGATCTGCTAGTTCCAGAGCTACAAAAATAGTTCTGTTTCTTATCACATGGTCAGCCAATTATATGACTGAATCATTTAGGAATAGAAGAGGTAGAGGTGTAAAAGACACTAGTTAGAGTTATCTGCTCTGAGAGTAATGAATTTCATTATTTAGCCAGGCCCTGTAGTAAATGAAGTTAAGGTGTCATTTCCAGCGTGGAAAGTAGATACGTTTCAGAAAGCATTGTATGCTGATAAGCATACTTTTCCACTCATCGAGGAAGGGAATTGTAAATCACCTCACTCCTCGTTTTAGTTAGAAAAGTCTCTAGAGTTATAAATCGGCTTTTCGGCTGATGACGCAAACAACAACACAAAAGAACTGAGTTAATGCGTAGAAAAGTCATAATCATCATCATCATCATCATCATAAACAATATGGTTTTCCCCTCCTGATCGGTTCTAACTTCACTTTAATAGTCTGCTATTTCATAAGGAAATTAGGGGTGCTCACCTCTTTCGAGGTCTTCCTATACCACGATGTCACTGTTAGCTTGTAAGTAAACACCTTCTTGGGTGTTTGATCATCTGGCATTCGTAACGAATGACTTTTGTCTGTAATTCTGAATTTTTGACGCACCTCTGGCACAGCAAGTTCATCCGATAGTTCTTAACAATCTTATCTCAGCAGCTTCTATTCTTGATATCTGCTGATTTGTCAGGGTCAACACTCTGAACCATACAGTATAACTTTATTTGTTAGTAACTTAACTTTCGATAATTTACTTAAAGATTTGGTCATAGAAAAATATTCAACAGAAAAGTGTAGATCAAATTTCACCTAATTTATTATTGAATGTAGATGCTACAAATAACCTACTTACCTTAATGGTTCAGCCTATAAGATCTTGCACGAATAAGCCACAGATCTTGGATTCGATTCATGACAGCTGTCTTAAAATATAATATTTAACCAAAAAATGTTTCAATAGCTCTTATAAATCATGAGTGAATGACCCTAAATTAAAATCAATCTCTGTAGGACTTAAAAAATTACGGAAATCAGTAATGAACGATAAACTAGGCTCTGTAGAAGATGTTTGAAATAAAAGTTTTAGGATTTTTAATTAAATACGCTTTTCCCTCAAATGTTCGTACTAAGGCATACAATTTTTACCACTAGAAAACAATTAAAAATCAAGTAACTGAGGCATTTTTGTAAAAAAAAAACGTCTTAGGAGCCGTTTTTGAAAAAACCGCGCAAATAAACTATTGCTTCCGGTTAACCAATTTTGATGAAAATGTTCGTGTCGAGTTCCATTGTGATACTGAATTTGAGTTAAGTTTCTACTTCGTACGCCATTCCGTTCTTGACATTTATGTTCATTCTTAGACCAACCGGTAAAAACATGGTTTTTTGTTTCAGAGGGCCTAAAAAGCGTGTAGTTCCGGTGAAAACTCAATTTCGGAAATCGAGTTGAAAACAATAGCTACTTCTTACTTTCCCATATATACTTTGTATATGGCACGATAAAGGAAAAATACAATATTTTTAGTCAACTTTTAGATTCTCCTTAGTTTGAAATTGAATCCGAGACCTAGTCCTTTATTTTTATTTAAATAAAATTAACCTTAAATTAAAAATCACAAAAATAAACTAGAAAAATTTATCTGACAGTATATTATAGATGTAGATAAAGTTAGAGGTAGTAATATGACACGAATAAATTTATTAGATACATATATCAAATTGAGGATCGAATAACACGAATTAAGTTGTTCTCCCACTTCACCTTCTTAGTGTGACATGGAATTTATAGCGCATAAATACTGCCCCCAGGAAAAAGAGGGATGAGGAAATCCTAGGAGTATGCAGACATATATCAGGAAAACAGGAAACTGATCGAACAATAGTAGGAATCGAGATACGCTCAAATAATTCTACTTCATACTATCTGCCCTCTCTGCTCCAAAATTGGTATTTGTTCGTAAGCTAAATTTGCTTTGGCCTATACCACATTTGATTTGTAACTAATTATTATTATTATTATTGGTATTATTAAACCACAGTATTAGTTTACATTCCTGCGGAATATCTTTTGAATTAATAATTCAACTGGATGAATAATATTTTGTACAAAAGGATTAAAATTAACGCAATTTATTTGGCCTATTTATATTATTTGCTTATTTTGAGTGATTTCTTAGCATTTTATTACTTTTTACTTTCTCTTGCCTATATGAATATATAGGAAGGAAAGTATTGTTTTCATGTTCTCTCTCTCTCTTTCTCTCTCCCCATGTGCCTTACAGCGTCGGGGTAGTCTCGGACAACTTCCTCCATTGTACTCTATCCGCCGCCAATCGTCTCATTTGCCCTAGGGCCATGCCTCTTTTCTCTCCCAATCTTCGTATGTGCTCATCATATGAGTATCGTGGACGTCCTCTTTTCCTACTCCCGCAAACGATTACGTTTGCATACTGCTTGGCTTTCCTTTCGTCATCCATTCTTTGTATGTGACCCCACCATCCCAATTGTTTTCTATCTATTACTTCCTTCACATCCTTCATTCCTATTTCCTCCCTGATTCTTTCACTTCTTACTCTATCTCTCAATGTCTTCCCAGCTGTCCTTCTATGGCACTTCATTGCAACTGCCCTGATTCTGCTCATTTGTTGTTGCTTCAAGGGCCAGCTTTCTGCACCATACAGGACTATTGGTTCAATAATACTTTTATAGACCCTGTTTTTTACTGTGGCACCCACTTCTTTTTTTCCAAAAATACAATTTCTGGTTGCATAGAAGGCCCGACTAGCTTTACAGATTCTATTTCTTAGTTCATCATCTATTTTCCCATCGTCACTTACTACTGTACCCAGATACTCATATGACCTCACCTGTTCCATTACCTGTCCTTCCACATCTATCCCAATTCTTTCACCTTCCAAGCCATTAACCACCATGGTGGTGGTGTTTTCATGTTGATTTTTCGAAATCGAGTTTTCACCAGATCTACACGTTTTCGAACCCCCTGAACCCAAAAAAAAAAACATGTTTTTAGCGATTGGTATGTGTGTGTGTGTGTGTCTGTGTGTGAACAGAATATCTCAAGAATGGAACATCGTACGAACTTGAAACTAGAACTAGTTACATACCACTACCGGACCCGACACGAACATTTTCATCAAAATCGATCAACCGGAAGTAGTAGATTATTCGTGTAATTTTTCACTTTTTTGCAATTTTCTCAAAAACTGGTCCTACGATTTTTTTAAAAAAAAATCGCCTGATTTACTAAAAATTTTTTGCTCTACAAGATAGGGTAGGCGTCATGTTTGCTGAAATTCTTGGTGAGTCTGGTGGGGCTATCTTGTGTTTATGTAGCTCTTACTACATAATTGGTAATACATAGTTTGTAATTGAGTCATTGAAAAGTCCTCTTTTATGCTGTATTGCTGTAACCACAATTTTAATTCATAGAGAAATTTTCAAGGTGCTGACTGGATGAGAGTGGCTTTTGACTACTGACACTGATTGTTATCTTAATACTATTTAAAAATATATACTTTCTGTTTGACTCATTTTTATACTAAAATAATTATTGTTAATTGATAGGTACGAGTATTGGGATTCAGTTTTGTTAGAAATAATAGCTTATAGAAAATATTAAACAAAGTTTTCCTAGTATTTTGGGGGGGGGCATGGCCCCCATGGCCCCTTCCCTGAAACCGCCCCTGCATTGAAGATCATTACCACTTCAATGATGTCTTGCCTAAATATTTAAACAGACAAGAGATCATTGAAGTGGTAATTTCAACGTCAGCATACCAATCAGAAAATTGGAAAATTCTGTTAGTGGAAGTAGGATAATCACTAGTATGTAATCTGGTTTGTGGGAAAATCGCATATCTTGATACCCTTTTATTTTTGAAGCCTTTATTCAACGATCCTCCGTTTTCAAAGGTTTAGGCCTTACAACCAACATTTAAAAGGAAAATAACAATTATAGAAATTAATGTCTGGAAAAGAAGTTGTTAGTTGACTGAGCTAGAACAAATTAGTGAGGAAGAAATTTTAAATGAATTTGAAGTGAAATTTTTATTTATCATCCAGCGCCGTAGCAAGTTCCTTCTGCGCTTAGGACAAATCTGCGCCCTCCAATACCGGTGGGTCTAGGGGTTATTCCATATCCGTTAGGTCAGTTGTGGCCAGGGGGGGGGTCCGTGGTGCTCCCTGGAAAATTTTAATAATTAAGGTGGAAAACGGTTGAGTATTGTACTTTTTGAGCCAAGTTTTTTACTTTTTTCCAAGGTCCTTTTTATGTTAGAATTTCTGTAAAATTGTTTGTTATATTTATATAAAAACACTGTTGTTATCAAAGAAAACCTAAACCTCAATTTGAAAATGAACTAGTTAAGTGTGGAATTTCAAGAAGTTATGAAACGTTTTTGCGGACGATTGAACTGCATAAAAGATTATTAAATCATAAAATCTTGTATATCACAAGTAAAAGACATAATTACCCTGAGGCCTACTCGGAGTATGTATTACCTAAATCATCTATAATACTGTCTGTACAATACAGGGTGATTCATGAAGATAAACAGAAACTTTGGGAGCCCATTGTACATGTAAAAATAATGAAAAAAGTTTATATAAACATGGGTCCGGAAATGCTTCGTTACCGAGTTACGGCTAGCGAAAGATTTCGCCCGGATTTCAGCACACCAGGTGAAATGAGGTCTTCCTGAAATTCTGGTAAGGTAGATTTAGGGGCAAATTCAATCGTTTCTTATGGTTTTTGACCTGATAAATTGAATAAAACAGGTCCCAGAACTGTAAGTTAAATAGTTTTTGAGAAAACCAGTGCCAAATGCAAAACATGGAGTGAAAAAAACACATTTTTTCATCTTGTTTTTTCCGGTTAATTTTATTTTGTACTCTTATGAATAAAAATTCATTTAATCAAACATCTATTCGCTTTCTGTGTACTTTATTTACACCGGTTTGTTCAGAATAAAATTTTCCACACGTTTTATTCAAAAATTTTAACTGTTTCTTGGTGAAATAACAAAGTTATTCTTGCCCAAAGATGAAAAAACGTGTTTTTCACTCCATTTTTTGCATTTGTCACTGGTTTTCTTAAAAACTATTTAACTTACAGTTCTGGGACGTGTTTTATTCAATTTATCAGATCAAAAACCAGAAGAAATGATTGAATTCGCCCCTTAATCTACCTTACCAGAATTCCAGGAAGACCTCATTACACCTGGTGAGCTGAAATCCGGGCGAAATCTTTCGCTAGCCGTAACTCTGTAACGAAGCATTTCCGGACCCATGTTTATATAAACTTTTTTCATTATTTTTACATGTTCAATGGGCTCCCAAAGTTTCTGCATATCTTCGTGAATCACCTGTATAATATCTATGAGTCGGATCATCTGTGAAGAATTGCAGTGGTTAGTTTGCCACACATGATTTGTCTATGGATTCCAACCAGACGGAAGAAGCGAGGACGACTCAGAAAAACGTGGACAGACACCGTTATGAGGGATATGGATAAGAGTTTTACGGGATGAAGACGTTATTGTTTTAGGGAAGCTTCAATTTAAGGGCCAGGTAACAGAAATGCATTAAGAAAACTTTTTTGTACCTTTGTGCAAAGGGAATTGAATGCTTGTTTTTTTCTAATGTATTTATGGATTTGTTTCGGAAAGTTAACCGTGTTTTTGTGCGCCTGTATCAATCGGTATAACTAACGTGTTGTATCATCTCGACAAACTGTTGTTAATGTAGCTATCGTTCTTGTAGCTATTACTGGACGTGTATCTTAAATAAAAAGCAAACTTTGTACTTTACGGGAAGTTAAGTCTGATTAAGGTTATATCTGTACGATATTATTATTATTATTATTATTATTATTATTATTATTTTAAAAATAGGTGTGGGAAACTTAAGATGATTAAGTTGTAACAACACAATAAAATTACTATAATAACTCTCACGGTATTCCTCCCCCTTTCCTCCCCCTCACTTTACATTATTCCAATTTATCTATATTATCATTTTTCTTTTCCCTTAGTCACTTCTTGATTCCTCACCTTTGTAATGATCATTTGGTACGTTTTACAGTATGCACATAAAATAATCTCGTATCATTATATTGTTTGTTTTCTCTTCCATCTCATTTAGGGTAATTTTAGAATACGTTAAGTAATTTTTCTGGTTGATCTTTCTCGTAGCCCGAGCTTTTAGATTTGATTCACTGTAGGATTTTATATTTTTTCAGATCATGTAATATTCTCCTTTTGTTTTTTGTAGAAGCCCTTGAATGAACAGTCTGAATATGATCCGATTTATTATGTTTTTTTTTGTTTTTGATTAGTATTTAAATTTTCTTAAAATCTTTTGTTATTAAAGCGGAAGAACAACAACGAAAAGGCCCTTTTCAGGGCTAAAAATTTTAATAAGGTTACGAAATGCTTATCTAATCGTTTTCTTGTAAAGTTTTGACCTAATGTGTATAGTAAGGCATTAATTACGAGTAGTTTAGAGAAATACTAGTTTATTGGATCGAGAAGCGGGTCCTTCTCACGAGTTACCTTAGGAGTACGATTTGTACTATCTCAATTCAAACAAGGCCGCAAACTTAAAAAAATTCCCGTTTTTTACAGTGTTTGATGGGAAAATCATAGAAAGTGACTAATTGACGCTAAACTAAGCGTTGTAAAAAGAAAAGTATCTAATAGAAGTTATAGATGTTTCAATTTTCTACAACTTCAGATATAGGCTTTATAAAATTTTGCTCTAAAATGTATATTTAAGTCGAAATCTTAACAAAGCAAAGTTTTTGTCACGAGAGCACAGGGCCCTTAAGAATTACGGAGGACTCAAGAATTGCAGGACACAGCACTTGCCCAGTTTATATAGTTTGTTAAAAATGTAGTAAATGAAGCGATTTTTAAAAAAAATTGTTGAAGCCATTTTTGAGAAACTCGTAAAAGTTGAAATATTGCACAAATAAACTACTACTTCGGATTGACCGATTTTAATGAATATATTCGTGTCGGGTCCCGTAGTGGTACGTAACTTACGTTCCAAGTGTCAACGTTGTACGATAATCCGTTTTTGAGATATTTTGTACACACACACACAGACCAATCACTAAAAACATATTTTATGAGTTCAGAGGGCCTGAAAACGTGTATAATTTCCGTTAAAAATCGACATGAAATTGTACTTTATTGCCTATATATTCATATAGGGCAAGATAAAGTATAAATTGTAACATAATGTTTTGCGCATCCTGTATTTAGACGAGCAGGGGAAGATTTGTTTTCCACACTTTTATAGTATTGTCTTATCTTCAGTTAAATTAGATGAGTAGTCACAATGCAACCGACTTAGCTTATGTCAACGTAAAATTCTAACATTGTTTACTTCTTTTCGTCATTTCTTTTCATAAAAGTGTACAATTTTTTGTGTTAAACCTTTTATTATTGCATTTTATTATTTGCATTCGCTTCAACTTTTTGGTCTTTAGTGACTGCAGTGGTTTAAGAAAAATTAGAAAGAAAAACTTTGTCTTATTTTCTCGCGTACCCTTTCTTCTTCAATCGTCTTTTTTCTCCTCTTCTTTCCCATCCTCTTTCTTTTTGTCTCCTCATCCTCTTTTTCTTCTTTTTCGTTTAAAGAAGAATAATCTTTAAAAATCTTTCAATTTATACTTCTTGTGACACTGATGACCATCATTTTAAAGGGGTATTTTGGTTTATGGTATTTGTGGTTAAGTCCAATTTAGGGGATGCTTTGAATCTATTCTGTCCACATTATGTCTTTAAAACCTTTCTCGTGATTTATATCATCTCATTAATATGTCACTGATTACTTTAATAGTCCTCAAGAACTAAGCCTGGGGACTGATGGATGAATTGAGAGGTTTATCGGCCCTAAGTACTGGTAAAGGAGGAGCGTTGAAAGATACTGTGACAGATCGAAGGAAAGGATCGTTCGCGAAGGTTCTAGTATTTTCATGAAATGGTACAAAGTAGATAATAGAGCGAGGACAATAAGGACACTAAAGGTATGTCTATTCATAAAAATTGTAATAACTATTGTTTAGGATAGATAAAAGGTCGGGTATTGTAAAACTGTTATGAAAGGGACCCGTAACATCTTTTATTCTATTAAGACCTATTGTTGACTTGTTTACAACGGATTTTTCTAGCTTTCATTAATAAAGAGTTATTTTTTGTACTTTTGTTTGCATGATTTCTCTACTCTTTGCTAGAATGATCTTTATAAGGGTATATAAAGAGACCCCGAGCGCGGTCAGAGTAGTATTCGTTTGATCTTCGACGAGCGATTATCGGAGCGTTATTTCAGCAGGTTAACGATTCCGCGCATTGTGTTGGTCAACGATTGTTATACTGTCTTTGTGTGTGTAATGTGTAAAATTAATGTGCAGTTTTTGTGAATTCAGTTTCTGTGTTTTGTATGTTTGTGTATTATAAACGTGTTTGTAAGTAGTGCTAAGTAAATTATTAAGTTATTTATTGTTTATTATTTATTTTAAGTAAATTATTAAGTTACTTATTGTAATAAGTCATTTTAATTAGTTTATTATTTATTTTGTAATCTTTTAGTGTAATAAATATTTGAAATTGTAAACCTTAGTGTAATAATTATTTAATTACGTAGATCCCGAAACGGACCTTAGCAATAAATGTCACAATACTTTCAGAAACCTGCCATTTGGAAAACATATAATATGCTCATATGAAAGATGTAGGGTGCTGCAGGTATGTAGATAAAAAAACGACTTGTGCAAGATAGATAAATAGACAGATCGATTGGATAACTGCATCAAACCAGTCGAGAGACTGATGACAAAAAAATATGCTCATAGAAAAGCCTTGTATTATAGGCTTGGGAAATTTTCTACATCCTGAACGGGAATGGAATTCCAGATATTCGGTTTTTCGGTCAAACCAATTCCTCTACCGAGGTGGTCCCCGTTTATGACTATTAATTTATTAAACCGCACTTGAAAAAGTAAATAAAAAAATCAAACTAATTTAAATACAATTACCAATAATGATAATTTATGGTATGTGATGTCAAGATTTATGGGTTTATGACAAAGTATTTTAATTAATCATTCGCTTAAATTTATCTTTTATATTTTGATTTATGTGTTTATTCATTGTTTTAAATATATGGACATCAGTTACTAATATTTTTATACTTGTACCTCATCATTTTAGACATCTTCTTGTTATTAATAATGTAAACATTCTCTGATGGAAATATATTTTGACACATTAAAATTATTTATTCATCATGTTTGTCATAGATTTATTATCACTTATAGAGTTTAAAAATTATATTTCTGATAGAGTTTTTGTCAACTTTTTAGTATCAACAAATAATCTACATTAGATGAAATTTATGAAAACTATTTAGATAACTCAACCCTCAATAACTATTTAGATAAATCGGAAAAGTATTGGAACGAATTATTAATTTTTGTTTTAATTACTCCTTGACAACAGCGAAGATACTCACAGACTGAAACGCTTTAAACCATTGGACTTACCTCTACGATTTTGTTAGTCATTTAATTTTAATTTTTTAATTTTATTTTTTATCTTTTCTACTTCAACTCTTATACATCAGCATCTCATAATTGGCGTCGTTTTCATCTCTACCATCGTCATTGTCATCTCCAACTTCAACTCTTTGTGTTTCGGGATGTTGATTCACGGTTTATCAAGTTTGATTTTGTATAGATATTGTAACAGTCGACTGATGACGGACGACAAAAACAAAAACAATGGAAAGAAATGGACCACAACATAGGACAGAACGAGTCAGCCCCACGTTGGGCGCCAATTTAATGTAACAGTCAAATGCCGACACACCAGCCGACTGACACATCAAAAACAGGTGTTGGGGTGTCACCTGAAAAAGAAACTTAAAGTAATCAAAAAACGACCACGGTCAGGATGCCACTAATGACCGAACTTACCTTGGTTATCATCCAAGCAGGGCAACTGGAGACCCATTAAACATCAATCCAAAATATCCAAGTCGAAATTCCAAATAAAAATAAAATAAAAAAAATCTTAAACTCGCGATTTTAAAACAAAAACAACATCACAATGAAATAAAATAAATACGAAATGTGAATAAAATAAAACAAAATATAAATTAAAAAACAGAAAACTCAAAACAAATTTAAATTTAGAAAAAGGTAAGCTATATTAAACAAACATACAGTAAGGTTACATTAACCTATATCTGCCTAGTCAGCTGATCATGTAAACAAACTGATCTGACAGAAAACATCTGATTCGGTAACAGAACAGTTTGACAGACGACATGCGATCCATTCAATCAGAATCCATTCTCCTTTACCCCAATGACAGGAATGCTGAAAATAAGCTTAATCTAAATAAATGTAAGGATTGTGATATATAAAAATCAAATAATAAAAAAAATAAAAAAAACTTACTAGACTCAAGTTCTAGAAACAACAACCAATTTGACAGCTCGAAAAACCCTCCGAATACAATTAACTAAATATTATAAAACAAAGTTCATATCACAATGCTTACATACAAGGGATATTGGAATTTCATCAATCAATAAATCAAACTACAATTTTAAAAGGTAACAAATTAATTGAAATTTATTAAAAATATTAATAAAATCATTTATCATAATGAAACAATAAAAGTAAGCCATGATCAACATTACAAGACATAACTTGCCTAAAATCATTCAACCAAAATAAAACAAATAAATAAAAAAAATTCTTTAAAACTGACAGGGATGGGAACTTTGAACTCAGTGAATTAGATCCTAGACAAACAGATCTTTTAAATTATTAACCAATCATGTTAAATTTTTTAGTAAATGCTAAATACCAATTAGGCATATGAAATTTTGTTACAAAAATTACTTAATTCAAATTTTATATGTTTGTACTAAATAAGTAAATTTCATAACATTTTGAATTTTGTTTCTAGCCAAATTTTTACCTGTCTTAATAAAATAACAAAATTATACATTTACAATTTATTTTAAATACCGGGCGGAATATGAACATCACAATCCCCTCCGATCCACATTATGAATGTCAATCATGAATAATATGGATCCAACAAAGTGATGTGAATTATTATGTCCGGTACTTCTATCTCACAATACCATTCAAACAGACTCCAAGTTATGACTTTTTTCTACACCTTATATCGATTATTACAATTTGTATTCTATTATGCCATTAATACATTGATTTACACTTTCTAAAATTAATTTTACAATTTTTCTGATTCTACCTTTAACCGCAATGGATTGCTCTAGTAGATCCTAATCTCCCCCTCCACATTCTCTCCGAAGTTTTCCTCTTCTTCTTTTCCTAATAAATCTTTAATTAATTGATGTCGAAATATAATATTCAGTGATAATTTCTTCATTGATTCGTTATCATAGTTGATTATTTTATTCCTATAATCTATGTCCTTTATTTTTACTCCAGTATATACTTCAGTTGTAACGAAATGATAACTATCTTCACTCATAATTGTAATTATGTTTTGATCGAAATCCAAAGTCGCTCTATGCGCAGCTAGCCAATCTGCTCCAATTATTGCTTTATAATTGAGCTCGCTCGTTAGATAACAATTTACCTTAAATTCTTCTTCATTTATTTTCACCCTAAGTTCAATATAATCCGTAACCCTAATTATATTTTTATTAATGATGCTAGTAAAATATACCGGTTCTGTTGTACTTATTTTGTTTGTCTGATCCAGTTCATATAATCTCACTATGTCCAGGCTTATTAAACATTTCTGCGATCCTGTATCCAATAAAAATAGCAAAATCTTGTCGTCGATTTGACATTTTAAATACTGCATAAAATTTTTGTCTTGCTTAAACTGTGACAGCATTCCATTTATCCAAATTCTCGGATAATTTGTCGCAGCTACGATTTTCCATGATCGTGTGTCTTTTCCGGGTTGTATTATACCATTCGGCGTTGTCGATAAATTAGCATTTTGGTTATCGTTATTCCAGGGTTTTTCCTTTTCCACTGGCAGGTTATTTATTATTTCTTTACTGGAAGATGCCTTCTTAACTTCATTCTTCTGCTTTTCACTCATTCCATCACTATCTCGAACATAACTGCAGCTCGCTCCATAATTAATCAAACAACTTATATTTTTACTTGTCGCTTTATTACAATTTTTATTATTCTTTTCCCCATTACAAATTTGTGTACTTTCGACATCAAATTGCTTATCTCCTTCAATCACTTCCTTAACATTGCCGATTTGTGCTTTACCGCAGTCAAATCGCTTAATTGTATCATCCTTCTTCATAACTCCCTTTTCCTTCTTCTTTAGTTCACTATTTTTACTATTATTACCCCCCTTTTTAAGTTGTTGCTTATGAACGATGCACTGTTCCACTTCTTCCTTCTTCTTCCTCAATTTTTCTTGCTTGATTCTATCAATTACTTCTTTTCTCACGCATACTCTTCCATTTTTTATTTCATAATTATTCGGGTCAGCAGTCAACTTCCCGTCTTTTTCTGTCAATAAATCCAAATATTTTTCTTTACTTTTCTCACAACAATTACCAATTGTTTCATCCTGGTCACCAAATAGTGTATTAATTGGCGTTATTTCGTCACTGGTGAAATTAATTCTACTATTAACAACACGTGGTTCATCGAATTTTTTAATAGTTTTCTTCTTTTTATTCAGAGATTCAGTATTTAAATTTACTTCCCCCTCCAAATCCTGTATCCTTAATTTTTTTTCATTATGCTCTGATCCATTATCTTGCAATTTTTCCTTCTTATTAAAAATCATTGTTTTTATTTTTCTATTATTTTTGTGTTTATTATTATTGTTGATTTTCTTACAATTTAAATTATTTTTTTCGTAATTATTTCTTTCATCTTTCTCACATTTCTTTTTATACTTATAGTCATTATCTTTATTATAATTATTTTTATAATAATTATTTCGTATTCTTAATTCTTCTTTGTTGTTCCTATTCCATTTTCGATAATTGTAATTCTTTTCATTTCCACGTGTTGTATTTATTTGTCAATTTTTTTCCGAAGGTCCTGGTCCTTGATTCCGTTCTTCCTTCCGCTTTTCTTCTGTATTTCTTGGTGGCATTTGTCGATTTTCTCTTTCGTTCCAATGTCCATGTTGATGATATGGCTGTCGGTTTGTCGTAATATTCGGATTTGGATTCTGATTCCTATTTTGATTATTTCCCTGGTTAGGTGGCCTATATTGTCCTCGATCACCCCTCCAGTTCGGTACAAAATTTTGTTGTGGTCTTGGTTGATTCCCATTTCCGTGGTTCTCATTTAATCTTCCGTAATTACCTCTTCCTCCTCCTTGATTGTTGTTGTTATTAAACGATCTATTCTGATTATATCCGTTATTACCGTTACCACCACTATTATTATTACGATTATTATTATTATAATTATAAGAATTAGTCCTTGGTTCGTTATATCCTCGTAAATAATCTCGTTGCTCGTTTCTGCTCCTTTCGTATGACACTTCCATTCTCCTTACAATTTCCTTGAATTCCACCATCGTTTCCGGTGGTCTAGCCCGTATTATCGTTGCAATTTCTCGTGGTAACTTTTCGATTAAAATCCAAATCAAACCTTTTTCCGATATTTTTTCTGTCAAGTAGCTGTTTTCTTTTTGGATCCGTTCGATGTATGTAGTCATTGTCGTTCGTCCGTCGTATGTACTTGAAGCGTCCACTATCCTGGATAAAGTAGCTCTTTCGTGACTTTCACCCCACACTTCCTTCCGAAATTCGCTTTTAAATTTCCCAAAATCTTCAAACTCCTCGATGTGTTCTCTATACCATGATGCTACATCGGATCTTAATTTTGTAAGTAGTGCAATTTTCGTATCCTCCCATGGCAATTTGCACGTCTGCAATACGATTTCCACAGCTTTTAGAAATTCTAATGCATGTGTTTCACTATTCTGTCCTCCAAAAATCGGTATTGACGCCACAGCACTTTGTATGGTTGTACTTAATTGGCACGGTCCTGCTGTTCCTGCTATTATTGTTTTCGGTTGTTTTCTCAATTCTTCCACTTCTTTACTCAGTTTGTCCACATTATCTTTTACTATAGATACGTTTTCTTTCATTATTCCGGTATCCGCAGTAATTAACGCCACTCTTTCGTTGATTTTACTATTTTCTTCATGCACCACCTTTTCCACTGTATTCGTGTTATATCTGCATGCTTCTTTTGTCTCGTCGACTCGTTGGTTAATTGCATCTGTTACTGCTAATAAGTCCTGTGCAGCTGCTTGTTTGACCTGCTCAATATCGGATTTGACCTCCTTAACTTGCTCTTTGACCTCTTTTTGAACAATATCTATTCTCTTCCCGAGTTTTTCGGAACACTCATTGATTTTTCTTTGCGCGCGCTCCTCTGTTTCTTTAAGTGCCTCTTTTATTTTTGTTAATTCTTCTTGAGTCTTCTGTGTTGATTCCTTTATTTGGGCCTTGAATTGTCGTCGCGTTTCTTCTTGCTCTCTTCTTTGTTCTTGTTTTGCTTCTTCTATATGTTTTTCTATATTTCGTTGTGTTTTTTCGTATAAAACCTCGTATGCTTCTTTTGTCTCTCGTCTTGTTTTTTCTTGCTCCGCTTTTGTTTCCTCCAATCTTTCTTCCATATGAGCTTCAAACGTTTGTAAACCCTGATTGAAATTACCATGTATATCTTCTAATCGCTTTCTATTTTCCAATCGAGTATACTCTACGCTCTCTAGAATAGTCCTTAACGCACCAACTAAATCTGTGCTTTCGTCTACTCTGTTTATATTATCCAGCGATGAAGTACGACCACTCATGTTCCTTGCACCCAACCATGATTGACTATCATACGACTCACCCCAATCTCTTGTTGTTTGAGTTACTTCTGGCGCAAATACAGGCAATTGTGCACTGGTTCCTTCTCCAGTATATTCCGGTCCAGCTGTTGATGTTGCGGTTATGACTTGTGTCGGTACTATTTGCGGAGTTTGAGCCAATGTTTCCTGTTGTTGGTTATCTACACTCTCTTCAATGTTACTAATTATTACACTGTTCTCCATTTCGTTATCTGCTGGTTCGTTGTTGAGGCTAATCGTATCGTTGTTGATTATTTGTTCGGGAGCTTCCGGATTCTCGACGTTTTGTTGCGGTACGTTCTCCATTGCGGTTTACAAAATAAAAAAAAATTTTCTTTCTTTTTTATAAAAATACAATTTTCCAAAAAGGGAAAATTGAAAATTTCACGAAAAATAGCAAAAACCGACAAAACAAAATTAAATAATAAAAAAAAATTTTATCTCCAAATTTAAAGTCCACAAAATTTAACCAAATTGGTTAAAGAATATACCATTAAATTTAAATATAGTATTATAACTGTAACTAGTAACTAAATCGTTCATACACAATTGTAAAACTACTGTTATCACAATACAATCAATTACAACTATCCTAATAGGATATTATAACCCTTTATCAGATTATACAATTATCATTAAATAAAGATCTGTTTGCCTATTCACTAATCACTGAGTTACCAGTAGGGCCATAACGTCACTAACGTTAATAAAATTAAAAAAAAAATAAAAATTTACTTAATTACTGAAATTCCAATTTTTTAAAAACTACACACATAATATCATTTAACATACATAATACACATAGGTTAACACATTTCCAGTTTTCCATCTAAAAAAACGAATTATTCAAAAACAAGGTATTCAAAACTCCTATAATTTAAATTTATTACAGCTTTACATTGGTCCACCTATAACCTGAAAATGAAATTAAGATTAAAAAAAAATTTTAAATTTATAACAAAAACACCCCAATAGTGCACGTCACAGCCCCACGTTGGGCGCCAATTTAATGTAACAGTCAGCCGATGACGGACGACAAAAACAAAAACAATGGAAAGAAATGGACCACAACATAGGACAGAACGAATCAGCCCCACGTTGGGCGCCAATTTAATGTAACAGTCAAATGCCGACACACCAGCCGACTGACACATCAAAAACAGGTGTTGGGGTGTCACCTGAAAAAGAAACTTAAAGTAATCAAAAAACGACCACGGTCAGGATGCCACTAATGACCGAACTTACCTTGGTTATCATCCAAGCAGGGCAACTGGAGACCCATTAAACATCAATCCAAAATATCCAAGTCGAAATTCCAAATAAAAATAAAATAAAAAAAATCTTAAACTCGCGATTTTAAAACAAAAACAACATCACAATGAAATAAAATAAATACGAAATGTGAATAAAATAAAACAAAATATAAATTAAAAAACAGAAAACTCAAAACAAATTTAAATTTAGAAAAAGGTAAGCTATATTAAACAAACATACAGTAAGGTTACATTAACCTATATCTGCCTAGTCAGCTGATCATGTAAACAAACTGATCTGACAGAAAACATCTGATTCGGTAACAGAACAGTTTGACAGACGACATGCGATCCATTCAATCAGAATCCATTCTCCTTTACCCCAATGACAGGAATGCTGAAAATAAGCTTAATCTAAATAAATGTAAGGATTGTGATATATAAAAATCAAATAATAAAAAAAATAAAAAAAACTTACTAGACTCAAGTTCTAGAAACAACAACCAATTTGACAGCTCGAAAAACCCTCCGAATACAATTAACTAAATATTATAAAACAAAGTTCATATCACAATGCTTACATACAAGGGATATTGGAATTTCATCAATCAATAAATCAAACTACAATTTTAAAAGGTAACAAATTAATTGAAATTTATTAAAAATATTAATAAAATCATTTATCATAATGAAACAATAAAAGTAAGCCATGATCAACATTACAAGACATAACTTGCCTAAAATCATTCAACCAAAATAAAACAAATAAATAAAAAAAATTCTTTAAAACTGACAGGGATGGGAACTTTGAACTCAGTGAATTAGATCCTAGACAAACAGATCTTTTAAATTATTAACCAATCATGTTAAATTTTTTAGTAAATGCTAAATACCAATTAGGCATATGAAATTTTGTTACAAAAATTGCTTAAAATTAGTTACTTATCTTTAATTTGGAAATCCATAAAATTAACAGGTGGTTATTATACGCAGATTACCCGAACACATTTATAAAAAAAAATATTTAGCACAAAACACTATTTGCTCACAAAACATAGAACACCATTGAAATACTTGATGTATTTATTCCACAATTGACATCACTTCCGTTAATTTGCATTATTAAAATAAATAAATTTTTTAAAGTTGACACTACTTTAAATAAAATTTAACAATTTATTTCTCTCACATATGGCCTATACATATCGGCCCTAAATACAGAATACTCGATCCCTCCATACTACTATATAAAACATTTTACGAGCAATTTTAAAACACGTCAGTTACGCATCGTGTCTAATAGAGGACTCTCTGAATTTTTGGTTAAAAATTACATCTACAAAAAGTAAGTGCCAACTTGTGCAGATTAATAATACATTTTTTCCCAATGAAAATTGCTAATAACAAACAAATTAAGGTGAAACAAAACAATATAAATAAGTGATAACTTAAAATACACAATATGTAAGTTTTTCTTATTACAATAAAGCTTATAGAACATAACTTAACATCATTTGACATTTATATAATTTTAATACTTTATGTGATTTATTACTGTTCGTGAGGTTGGCAATTCAACTATGAGAGAAGTCCATCCCCACCATAATAATATTTATAACAAAAATTTAAATTTACAAGAACAGCATTGAGCCCTACATCAAATTCAAGGGTTTTTTCTGCTGATTACAAAGGTGTTTTTCTTTTTTAAATCGGATCGTTAGTTTTTTAATAATCACATAATTTAATTTTGTCTAAAATTCTATAAAATAATTGTTTTATGAAACCGTAAAATATTTCAAATAGCTTTTTATTATTAACATTTTAACATTTCTAGGTATACGAATCTTAAAGATATCAACAAAATACATCTTTTTATCTAATTACATTTTAAAAATACTCATTAATTAAAGAATAATGACACTAATTAACATTGTCTTTATCATACGATAAAAGCTTATTTTTACGGCTTAATTACAAAGTTACCATACATATTTTTGTATCTTAAAAAATACCAAACTATTCAGCGGATCTTTATACATTAGCATATCCTTTCATTTTTTTAAAATTATTAATCAAACTCTTGTAATTAATTAAAATCTGACACACTGTTCTCCTATATTTTTACATGTGTTTTTAATTAAAATATCAAATTTGTCGTTCAAATAAATTCTCTAAAATTTTTAATTACATTATAATATTCAAAACCACATATTACATCGAAATAAATCGTTCTATGCTTCAAGAATTATTCCTACTTCGTGTAATTAACGTAATTAGCTTAATAGCTGATATACGCATTTTTATAAGAAATTAACCTAATAATCTTTATACTTTACAGAATTTTATCAAATTTGGATTCAAATTGCTTAGAATTTCATCCAGAGTTCAAATCTTCCCTTCAAATTAACATAAAATTAACATAACAAAATTTTTAACTTACTTATAAGGAATAAAATTTAGGCTCAAAAGGGTCTTTCATTGTTCGATTGGTCATCTAATATTACCGGCAAAAGTTACTTTGACATGAAATATTCTGATCTATTGTACAAATTTTTCACAAAAGCTATAAGTAACATGAGGTATAATTCTTGATTACCTCCTAATATTAAATATTACTCTGAGATAGACCTTAAATAATTTCAAATTAATTAAATTTAAATTTTTTCCAAATTGCACCTTAATTCAAATTTTATATGTTTGTACTAAATAAGTAAATTTCATAACATTTTGAATTTTGTTTCTAGCCAAATTTTTACCTGTCTTAATAAAATAACAAAATTATACATTTACAATTTATTTTAAATACCGGGCGGAATATGAACATCACAATCCCCTCCGATCCACATTATGAATGTCAATCATGAATAATATGGATCCAACAAAGTGATGTGAATTATTATGTCCGGTACTTCTATCTCACAATACCATTCAAACAGACTCCAAGTTATGACTTTTTTCTACACCTTATATCGATTATTACAATTTGTATTCTATTATGCCATTAATACATTGATTTACACTTTCTAAAATTAATTTTACAATTTTTCTGATTCTACCTTTAACCGCAATGGATTGCTCTAGTAGATCCTAATCTCCCCCTCCACATTCTCTCCGAAGTTTTCCTCTTCTTCTTTTCCTAATAAATCTTTAATTAATTGATGTCGAAATATAATATTCAGTGATAATTTCTTCATTGATTCGTTATCATAGTTGATTATTTTATTCCTATAATCTATGTCCTTTATTTTTACTCCAGTATATACTTCAGTTGTAACGAAATGATAACTATCTTCACTCATAATTGTAATTATGTTTTGATCGAAATCCAAAGTCGCTCTATGCGCAGCTAGCCAATCTGCTCCAATTATTGCTTTATAATTGAGCTCGCTCGTTAGATAACAATTTACCTTAAATTCTTCTTCATTTATTTTCACCCTAAGTTCAATATAATCCGTAACCCTAATTATATTTTTATTAATGATGCTAGTAAAATATACCGGTTCTGTTGTACTTATTTTGTTTGTCTGATCCAGTTCATATAATCTCACTATGTCCAGGCTTATTAAACATTTCTGCGATCCTGTATCCAATAAAAATAGCAAAATCTTGTCGTCGATTTGACATTTTAAATACTGCATAAAATTTTTGTCTTGCTTAAACTGTGACAGCATTCCATTTATCCAAATTCTCGGATAATTTGTCGCAGCTACGATTTTCCATGATCGTGTGTCTTTTCCGGGTTGTATTATACCATTCGGCGTTGTCGATAAATTAGCATTTTGGTTATCGTTATTCCAGGGTTTTTCCTTTTCCACTGGCAGGTTATTTATTATTTCTTTACTGGAAGATGCCTTCTTAACTTCATTCTTCTGCTTTTCACTCATTCCATCACTATCTCGAACATAACTGCAGCTCGCTCCATAATTAATCAAACAACTTATATTTTTACTTGTCGCTTTATTACAATTTTTATTATTCTTTTCCCCATTACAAATTTGTGTACTTTCGACATCAAATTGCTTATCTCCTTCAATCACTTCCTTAACATTGCCGATTTGTGCTTTACCGCAGTCAAATCGCTTAATTGTATCATCCTTCTTCATAACTCCCTTTTCCTTCTTCTTTAGTTCACTATTTTTACTATTATTACCCCCCTTTTTAAGTTGTTGCTTATGAACGATGCACTGTTCCACTTCTTCCTTCTTCTTCCTCAATTTTTCTTGCTTGATTCTATCAATTACTTCTTTTCTCACGCATACTCTTCCATTTTTTATTTCATAATTATTCGGGTCAGCAGTCAACTTCCCGTCTTTTTCTGTCAATAAATCCAAATATTTTTCTTTACTTTTCTCACAACAATTACCAATTGTTTCATCCTGGTCACCAAATAGTGTATTAATTGGCGTTATTTCGTCACTGGTGAAATTAATTCTACTATTAACAACACGTGGTTCATCGAATTTTTTAATAGTTTTCTTCTTTTTATTCAGAGATTCAGTATTTAAATTTACTTCCCCCTCCAAATCCTGTATCCTTAATTTTTTTTCATTATGCTCTGATCCATTATCTTGCAATTTTTCCTTCTTATTAAAAATCATTGTTTTTATTTTTCTATTATTTTTGTGTTTATTATTATTGTTGATTTTCTTACAATTTAAATTATTTTTTTCGTAATTATTTCTTTCATCTTTCTCACATTTCTTTTTATACTTATAGTCATTATCTTTATTATAATTATTTTTATAATAATTATTTCGTATTCTTAATTCTTCTTTGTTGTTCCTATTCCATTTTCGATAATTGTAATTCTTTTCATTTCCACGTGTTGTATTTATTTGTCAATTTTTTTCCGAAGGTCCTGGTCCTTGATTCCGTTCTTCCTTCCGCTTTTCTTCTGTATTTCTTGGTGGCATTTGTCGATTTTCTCTTTCGTTCCAATGTCCATGTTGATGATATGGCTGTCGGTTTGTCGTAATATTCGGATTTGGATTCTGATTCCTATTTTGATTATTTCCCTGGTTAGGTGGCCTATATTGTCCTCGATCACCCCTCCAGTTCGGTACAAAATTTTGTTGTGGTCTTGGTTGATTCCCATTTCCGTGGTTCTCATTTAATCTTCCGTAATTACCTCTTCCTCCTCCTTGATTGTTGTTGTTATTAAACGATCTATTCTGATTATATCCGTTATTACCGTTACCACCACTATTATTATTACGATTATTATTATTATAATTATAAGAATTAGTCCTTGGTTCGTTATATCCTCGTAAATAATCTCGTTGCTCGTTTCTGCTCCTTTCGTATGACACTTCCATTCTCCTTACAATTTCCTTGAATTCCACCATCGTTTCCGGTGGTCTAGCCCGTATTATCGTTGCAATTTCTCGTGGTAACTTTTCGATTAAAATCCAAATCAAACCTTTTTCCGATATTTTTTCTGTCAAGTAGCTGTTTTCTTTTTGGATCCGTTCGATGTATGTAGTCATTGTCGTTCGTCCGTCGTATGTACTTGAAGCGTCCACTATCCTGGATAAAGTAGCTCTTTCGTGACTTTCACCCCACACTTCCTTCCGAAATTCGCTTTTAAATTTCCCAAAATCTTCAAACTCCTCGATGTGTTCTCTATACCATGATGCTACATCGGATCTTAATTTTGTAAGTAGTGCAATTTTCGTATCCTCCCATGGCAATTTGCACGTCTGCAATACGATTTCCACAGCTTTTAGAAATTCTAATGCATGTGTTTCACTATTCTGTCCTCCAAAAATCGGTATTGACGCCACAGCACTTTGTATGGTTGTACTTAATTGGCACGGTCCTGCTGTTCCTGCTATTATTGTTTTCGGTTGTTTTCTCAATTCTTCCACTTCTTTACTCAGTTTGTCCACATTATCTTTTACTATAGATACGTTTTCTTTCATTATTCCGGTATCCGCAGTAATTAACGCCACTCTTTCGTTGATTTTACTATTTTCTTCATGCACCACCTTTTCCACTGTATTCGTGTTATATCTGCATGCTTCTTTTGTCTCGTCGACTCGTTGGTTAATTGCATCTGTTACTGCTAATAAGTCCTGTGCAGCTGCTTGTTTGACCTGCTCAATATCGGATTTGACCTCCTTAACTTGCTCTTTGACCTCTTTTTGAACAATATCTATTCTCTTCCCGAGTTTTTCGGAACACTCATTGATTTTTCTTTGCGCGCGCTCCTCTGTTTCTTTAAGTGCCTCTTTTATTTTTGTTAATTCTTCTTGAGTCTTCTGTGTTGATTCCTTTATTTGGGCCTTGAATTGTCGTCGCGTTTCTTCTTGCTCTCTTCTTTGTTCTTGTTTTGCTTCTTCTATATGTTTTTCTATATTTCGTTGTGTTTTTTCGTATAAAACCTCGTATGCTTCTTTTGTCTCTCGTCTTGTTTTTTCTTGCTCCGCTTTTGTTTCCTCCAATCTTTCTTCCATATGAGCTTCAAACGTTTGTAAACCCTGATTGAAATTACCATGTATATCTTCTAATCGCTTTCTATTTTCCAATCGAGTATACTCTACGCTCTCTAGAATAGTCCTTAACGCACCAACTAAATCTGTGCTTTCGTCTACTCTGTTTATATTATCCAGCGATGAAGTACGACCACTCATGTTCCTTGCACCCAACCATGATTGACTATCATACGACTCACCCCAATCTCTTGTTGTTTGAGTTACTTCTGGCGCAAATACAGGCAATTGTGCACTGGTTCCTTCTCCAGTATATTCCGGTCCAGCTGTTGATGTTGCGGTTATGACTTGTGTCGGTACTATTTGCGGAGTTTGAGCCAATGTTTCCTGTTGTTGGTTATCTACACTCTCTTCAATGTTACTAATTATTACACTGTTCTCCATTTCGTTATCTGCTGGTTCGTTGTTGAGGCTAATCGTATCGTTGTTGATTATTTGTTCGGGAGCTTCCGGATTCTCGACGTTTTGTTGCGGTACGTTCTCCATTGCGGTTTACAAAATAAAAAAAAATTTTCTTTCTTTTTTATAAAAATACAATTTTCCAAAAAGGGAAAATTGAAAATTTCACGAAAAATAGCAAAAACCGACAAAACAAAATTAAATAATAAAAAAAAATTTTATCTCCAAATTTAAAGTCCACAAAATTTAACCAAATTGGTTAAAGAATATACCATTAAATTTAAATATAGTATTATAACTGTAACTAGTAACTAAATCGTTCATACACAATTGTAAAACTACTGTTATCACAATACAATCAATTACAACTATCCTAATAGGATATTATAACCCTTTATCAGATTATACAATTATCATTAAATAAAGATCTGTTTGCCTATTCACTAATCACTGAGTTACCAGTAGGGCCATAACGTCACTAACGTTAATAAAATTAAAAAAAAAATAAAAATTTACTTAATTACTGAAATTCCAATTTTTTAAAAACTACACACATAATATCATTTAACATACATAATACACATAGGTTAACACATTTCCAGTTTTCCATCTAAAAAAACGAATTATTCAAAAACAAGGTATTCAAAACTCCTATAATTTAAATTTATTACAGCTTTACATTGGTCCACCTATAACCTGAAAATGAAATTAAGATTAAAAAAAAATTTTAAATTTATAACAAAAACACCCCAATAGTGCACGTCACAGCCCCACGTTGGGCGCCAATTTAATGTAACAGTCAGCCGATGACGGACGACAAAAACAAAAACAATGGAAAGAAATGGACCACAACATAGGACAGAACGAATCAGCCCCACGTTGGGCGCCAATTTAATGTAACAGTCAAATGCCGACACACCAGCCGACTGACACATCAAAAACAGGTGTTGGGGTGTCACCTGAAAAAGAAACTTAAAGTAATCAAAAAACGACCACGGTCAGGATGCCACTAATGACCGAACTTACCTTGGTTATCATCCAAGCAGGGCAACTGGAGACCCATTAAACATCAATCCAAAATATCCAAGTCGAAATTCCAAATAAAAATAAAATAAAAAAAATCTTAAACTCGCGATTTTAAAACAAAAACAACATCACAATGAAATAAAATAAATACGAAATGTGAATAAAATAAAACAAAATATAAATTAAAAAACAGAAAACTCAAAACAAATTTAAATTTAGAAAAAGGTAAGCTATATTAAACAAACATACAGTAAGGTTACATTAACCTATATCTGCCTAGTCAGCTGATCATGTAAACAAACTGATCTGACAGAAAACATCTGATTCGGTAACAGAACAGTTTGACAGACGACATGCGATCCATTCAATCAGAATCCATTCTCCTTTACCCCAATGACAGGAATGCTGAAAATAAGCTTAATCTAAATAAATGTAAGGATTGTGATATATAAAAATCAAATAATAAAAAAAATAAAAAAAACTTACTAGACTCAAGTTCTAGAAACAACAACCAATTTGACAGCTCGAAAAACCCTCCGAATACAATTAACTAAATATTATAAAACAAAGTTCATATCACAATGCTTACATACAAGGGATATTGGAATTTCATCAATCAATAAATCAAACTACAATTTTAAAAGGTAACAAATTAATTGAAATTTATTAAAAATATTAATAAAATCATTTATCATAATGAAACAATAAAAGTAAGCCATGATCAACATTACAAGACATAACTTGCCTAAAATCATTCAACCAAAATAAAACAAATAAATAAAAAAAATTCTTTAAAACTGACAGGGATGGGAACTTTGAACTCAGTGAATTAGATCCTAGACAAACAGATCTTTTAAATTATTAACCAATCATGTTAAATTTTTTAGTAAATGCTAAATACCAATTAGGCATATGAAATTTTGTTACAAAAATTGCTTAAAATTAGTTACTTATCTTTAATTTGGAAATCCATAAAATTAACAGGTGGTTATTATACGCAGATTACCCGAACACATTTATAAAAAAAAATATTTAGCACAAAACACTATTTGCTCACAAAACATAGAACACCATTGAAATACTTGATGTATTTATTCCACAATTGACATCACTTCCGTTAATTTGCATTATTAAAATAAATAAATTTTTTAAAGTTGACACTACTTTAAATAAAATTTAACAATTTATTTCTCTCACATATGGCCTATACATATCGGCCCTAAATACAGAATACTCGATCCCTCCATACTACTATATAAAACATTTTACGAGCAATTTTAAAACACGTCAGTTACGCATCGTGTCTAATAGAGGACTCTCTGAATTTTTGGTTAAAAATTACATCTACAAAAAGTAAGTGCCAACTTGTGCAGATTAATAATACATTTTTTCCCAATGAAAATTGCTAATAACAAACAAATTAAGGTGAAACAAAACAATATAAATAAGTGATAACTTAAAATACACAATATGTAAGTTTTTCTTATTACAATAAAGCTTATAGAACATAACTTAACATCATTTGACATTTATATAATTTTAATACTTTATGTGATTTATTACTGTTCGTGAGGTTGGCAATTCAACTATGAGAGAAGTCCATCCCCACCATAATAATATTTATAACAAAAATTTAAATTTACAAGAACAGCATTGAGCCCTACATCAAATTCAAGGGTTTTTTCTGCTGATTACAAAGGTGTTTTTCTTTTTTAAATCGGATCGTTAGTTTTTTAATAATCACATAATTTAATTTTGTCTAAAATTCTATAAAATAATTGTTTTATGAAACCGTAAAATATTTCAAATAGCTTTTTATTATTAACATTTTAACATTTCTAGGTATACGAATCTTAAAGATATCAACAAAATACATCTTTTTATCTAATTACATTTTAAAAATACTCATTAATTAAAGAATAATGACACTAATTAACATTGTCTTTATCATACGATAAAAGCTTATTTTTACGGCTTAATTACAAAGTTACCATACATATTTTTGTATCTTAAAAAATACCAAACTATTCAGCGGATCTTTATACATTAGCATATCCTTTCATTTTTTTAAAATTATTAATCAAACTCTTGTAATTAATTAAAATCTGACACACTGTTCTCCTATATTTTTACATGTGTTTTTAATTAAAATATCAAATTTGTCGTTCAAATAAATTCTCTAAAATTTTTAATTACATTATAATATTCAAAACCACATATTACATCGAAATAAATCGTTCTATGCTTCAAGAATTATTCCTACTTCGTGTAATTAACGTAATTAGCTTAATAGCTGATATACGCATTTTTATAAGAAATTAACCTAATAATCTTTATACTTTACAGAATTTTATCAAATTTGGATTCAAATTGCTTAGAATTTCATCCAGAGTTCAAATCTTCCCTTCAAATTAACATAAAATTAACATAACAAAATTTTTAACTTACTTATAAGGAATAAAATTTAGGCTCAAAAGGGTCTTTCATTGTTCGATTGGTCATCTAATATTACCGGCAAAAGTTACTTTGACATGAAATATTCTGATCTATTGTACAAATTTTTCACAAAAGCTATAAGTAACATGAGGTATAATTCTTGATTACCTCCTAATATTAAATATTACTCTGAGATAGACCTTAAATAATTTCAAATTAATTAAATTTAAATTTTTTCCAAATTGCACCTTAATTCAAATTTTATATGTTTGTACTAAATAAGTAAATTTCATAACATTTTGAATTTTGTTTCTAGCCAAATTTTTACCTGTCTTAATAAAATAACAAAATTATACATTTACAATTTATTTTAAATACCGGGCGGAATATGAACATCACAATATATATATATATATTTTTTTTGTTTCTTTACAGTTTGGTCTTTTTCAAACACACTACTGAGTGTCGTTTGAGTTTTAATTCTAAGGACATTACTCAGATTTTCTCATATTTGCTTAAAGTTATTGTATTTATTAAACTGATAGCAAAAGAAAACTGTACTGTTACAAAAACAAAAATGTGTTTTTTTTTAAGGAATCATAGCTACCTTGTTGTTAGGACAACAGCCGAAAGACTGGTTTGAATCTGTAGTGGCTTTATAATGCAAAACGAGGAGTGAGGTGGTTTAAAATTGCCTTTCTCACCGAGTGGAAAAGTATGTTCCTCTGAAAAACATCTAATTTCCACCCTTCGAATTACACCTTCACTTCATTCACCTCAGGGTCTAGCTGTATAATGAAATTCATTACTCTCAAAAAAAAACTCTGCACCACTAGTGTCTTTCACACCTCTACCTCTTCTATTCATAAATGCTTGAGTCATATAATTGACTGACCATGTGATAATAAATATAACTCATATTTGTAGCTCTGGAACTAGCAGATCTAGTGCAAATAATTTTAATACTCTACCTGTCTTATTTTTAGCTACATGATTTTTTTTTGTATTGTCCTATATAAAGAACGCACTGGTTATGTAAAATTATTTTTTTAAGCTGTCGTTTGTTCGCATGATACGCCTTCATCCTCTCGCTAACCTTCTCCCTTTGTTCCTGCGTCCATGTCCTCTGCCTTGTTTCTGCAGTCGGGAAATTCCCAAAATCTTTTATTTTCCTTCTCAAGGCTACATGATTTATTAATAGAGTTTAAAAATTGTATTTCTAATTGATTTTTGTGGGCTTATCAGTCGGGCCAATTATTATCTACATGAAGTGAAATTTTTAATAACCATTTTGATAAATGAAAGGAAGTAGTTGAAAATTATTGTGTCAAAACATTAATTTGATTCTTGGTACATTGGAAACTGAAAAAATTGGTGAGAAAAAGGATAAGGATTTGAGAGAGCTGAGAATGTTGGCGTGGACAGGAAGAAACTTGATAGATTTAAAGATAGCACGCTTAAGGTGGAAGGGGTAAATACAGAAGAAGTAACCAATTTATTTTTTGTTGAGATTTGCGAAAAGTAAACATTTTAAATTACTTTTAGTCTGGTATATATAAACATATAGTTTAAAGGCAATAATAGAAATTCTGGAACGTCTAGAGTATTCCTGTTATTATTCACCATGTATTTTTATCTCTATTTTTAAACAATTTGAAAATAAAAGTAAAAAATGTGTAATGCACCTGATACACATACTAAAATAGCTCGGCGTAGATAAAACATGTTCGTCTCTCTGGTTAATGCAGTCACGTTCTAAAGCTACTGCTCCATGCGTTTACTGTAAAATGTGTTAATTTCAGCTTATCTTTTGTAAGGTTATGAATTTTTAAAAAAATTTTGTTTACTCATTTTTGTAAACAAAAAATCTGGTGTGAAACACGAATTTTTCTTGCCAATGTAAATAATTATAAACATAATATATTGTGACAATATCTAAAAGGAAAGAGTGTTCGAGAATTCTCGAGAAGGACCGAGATTTAGAAGTGTTAATGTAAATAATAGTTAAAAGTAAATAATAAATAGGGTTTCTAAGAAATAGAAATTTTACGCACAACTGGTTATGACAATGATAATGCGACGTAGCCATCGAAGTCCTCATTACAAGAGCGTAAAAAATCTTCCCAGAATCCTGTACAACAAAATTCTCAACCTACTATTCGAAAGCAATTCAGTGACTGGTACACCATCGAAGAATTACCTGGCCACCGCAAACAAATACCGTCACTGGCTATCATTATATTTGACCACTATTGCTACATATGAAAAAAAAATTTCATGATGCTAGGATCGTGAAAATTTTTGGCACGAAACACCATCTGAGAAGAGATAATCATCCACATATATCTTGGTTTGGAATATGCGAAAAATTAATACCAAATGCCAGAAGGAATCTGTGATACTGAATTAAAAGTTCAAATACTTCAATTGGACAAACTGGAATAATTGCGAAAAAATAGTTAAATTCGCGAGCGAAACGTTCCACTCCGAGCCGGAGTGGAACGGTTTCTGGTTTTTACGTGGCTGAAAAATCGACATCTTCGATTTTGTATTTATTTTCAAAGTACATCGGTCTAAAATATTGATTTTGGAGTCCTCTTGGTTATAGGTCAGCCTATTGTTGTACGGCTACCTAAAAGAGCCTGGTATCTATTAAGATGATTGGCTATTTTGTAATTATTCTTCAATTATAGTGAATTGTTTACGTTGTGTAAAAACTTGTATTTTTATTATTACGAGGGTAGGCTGATAAGTAATGCACACATGCTTGTAGAAGACAACTAAATAAACTTCAGTAGCGCGCCTGGTGACATGTGGAAGTACTATTTCTCCTCTACAAGCCTGCGCAGTTTGAAGGCGTTGCTTTCATTCAGTTTGTTTTGAGTAGTGGAAGTATGGCGTCGTGTTCTGGTGCTATGTCAACGAGAATTAAACAACGCGCTGTTATCGAATTTTTAACTGCTGAGAAAGTGAATCCTAGTGAGATTTATCGTCGTTTAAAGGCTGTTTATTGTGACGATACTGTTGATAGGTCTACTGTGAATCGTTGGGTAATAAAATTTCGTGATTGCCAACCTGGAAAAGCCTTAATTGTTGACAAAACACGCAGTGGACGACCAATCACTGCCTCAGACGATAATCGTCGCAAACTCATCGATGATTTGATTCAAAATGACCGGCGAATCACTCAACAGCGTATCGCAAACCAAATTGGAATATCTAAGGAACGTGTTGGCTTCATTATTGAACAATTGGGATACCGTAAAATCTGTGCACGATGGGTACCACGCCGTCTGACAGACGAGAATAAACAGCGTCGATTGGAATGCTGTGAACAACTTTTGAAGCGCTACCGTGACGAAGGAGACGACTTTCTTTTGAATATTGTGACGGGGGACGAGTCATGGGTTCATCATTACGATCCCGAAGAAAAAAGGCAGAGCGCTGAATATCGTCATCCACATTCTCCTGTTGTGAAAAAGTTCAAAACACAACCGTCCGCAAAAAAAATTCTTTTGACTGTGTTTTGGGATGCTCGCCGAGTTTATGTGACTGATTATCTGGAACGAGGGGCAACGGTAAATTCTGCTCAGTATATACAGACTCTGAAACACCTCCGACGTCGAGTTTGTCGTGTTAGAGGCAACCTGGCGCCAATAATTTTGCAACACGACAATGCTCGTCCACACACTTCGCGTGCAACTGGAGAGGCTCTGAGAAACCTGAAGTTTCAACCAATTTTACACCCTCCGTATTCTCCCGACCTTGCGCCTTGCGATTTTTATTTTTTTCCTCTACTGAAGAGAGACCTTAAGGGTAATCATTACAGCTCGGACAATGAGGTGAAGGTAGCTATTGCGTCCTGGGTTCGAGGAAAGTCGGAAGAATTTTTCAGTGACGGAATGAAAAAACTTGTTAAACGTTGGGAGAAATGTGTAATGCTTAACGGTGACTATATTGAAAAATAAATAGATAATTTGGTAGGTTAAGATTTGTACTTTAATTTGTTATTTACCCCATCTTGCTATTTCTTTTTGTTCGTCTTCTACAAGCATGTGTGCATTACTTATCAGCCTACCCTCGTATATAGAAAATCTCTGTCCTTTTCGTGACGTCTATGGCTGCATCTATATAAGGAACACGCCGTTTCGGAGTTTAGTTGTCTTTGATCGGTGCTTCTATAGTATGCGGCCTACTTCGTTATGTTCATTGAAGTTTGTATTTGGTGATGTGGTAGCACTGTCCAGTTGCACTTCTCGCGCTAAAAAAATTCACGTATATTACATTAAGTTTACGTCTTAGCTACAGTTAACTTAAGGCGAGTGGTTCAACCTATAATAACAATGTTAATGAAAGTGCACGTATCATAAAAAGCACTGAAGATATTTTATTTCTGTTTTTTTTTTTTTACATAAAACTACAAAATTTTCTCTACATTTTAACATATCCATCTTATGTTTAATGCATGAAATTGAAATAGTTAGATATTTTTAAATACTAGTAGTTTTTCGTCGATTAAAAACTTTTTGTTCATCTTCTGTACAAAACTTTTACATTTGGATATGTTAAAACTATCACCTTACTGTAAGAAACACAAAGTAAATATTCCACACTGATATCTGCAGTAGGAACTAAGAAAAGTGCAATTTGAAGTGAGAAAATGAGATTTTCGGAAATTCCGCTTTAAAGATAAGAATAACTAAGAAATTGACGTATACTTGTAATTATATTTGTTGTAACATAACTGCAGAAAAAGTACAATAATAAAAATAATATCTATCAGATTGTTACAAAATTACCATCATTTTAAAAAGGGAAGTTTTAAATTATTGATTAATGTAAAAAAAAAAACAAAAATCAATATTTTTTCGGTGAACCACTCCCCTTAATCATATAACTCGATCATAAATCTTTAAAACTGATGAGAAAAGAAGAACCTGATTTTTTTGTTGCTTTTCGTAATAATATTCATAGTGTGTACTGTGTACTGCCCGTTTCCAAGCTTTGTGCAGCTGAGAGGTATGCATTACGTCACTACTACTGTGAGAGATTGCGTTAGTAGTAGTAAAGTTTTACTTGTATGTTTATAGTAGTCAAGGGTACTATCCAAACTACATATATTCTGTCACCGTCTAAAGCGAATAGTCAAAACAACACCTACGTATGTCACCGCACTAGGCAGCCTACTGCCTAGCGAAGAGCAATGAGATGATTAGTACAGTGTTATGACGTAGCAGTAGTCTGGTACTTCGTCTGTCCCCTTCATCCTGCAGCTGCATAAAGCTTAGATTCATACAGTATAGACCGACTTAACATAAATATAACTGAAATATATACACCTACCTATAGTATTTAATATCCTTTTCGTATTATTAATTATAGTACTATTTGCTATTTTGAAAATTCTTTAAAATTATCCTTTTATTGTAAAAGTGGGCGAAAAGTGCTAGTGGACAGTGCTACCACATCAACAAGTACAAATTTCACTAAACATAACGCTGAAGCCGCATACTATAGTACCACCCTTTGATCTGTGTTTGACGAGTGTATACTGCGTAGAGCTTAACAATTACTTTAGAAGAAGGTCAATTTGCACTGTGTATTGTCTAAAGCTTATGTGGCATCGTTTGTTAGTTGGATTTAATTATAATTTTATTGTACTTAGTTTGTTATTTATTGTAAGTTAATTGTAATTTGTAGTGCTTAATAAATAATTGTTTGTGATTTTAAACGATATTTTTTTAATTATTTAATTTACCCAGATCCCGAAACGGACCTTAGAGATAAGTGTCATAATATTTTGAACTTTAATTGTGATTGGAAAATACGAAAAATCAATAATTAACGCAAAACCAAGCATTGTAAAAAAAATTACATAGCTTCACTTTTATAGCTATACACTTTTGCGCTAAAATGCATATAAAGGCCTCAATTTTTAAAAATAATTTTTTTGCCTATTTTTATATTGAAAATTATGTAAAATCAATAATTAAACAAATAAAATATGTGCTGCAGAAAAATGAAATAAAAGTTGTAGATTTTTTGTAGTTAAATTCATAAAATAATATGCTTTATAGTTCATTAAGGGGGTAGTCAACTCAAGAAGATGATTTTTTTTAAACTTCAATGTTTTGTGCAGTTATTTGAAGTTTAAAATTTCCTGAATCATAACATTTGTTTACTTTGTTTGTTCGTTGACAAAAAGTTATAAAAACATCTGTTTAAAATAAAGCTCACTAGCAAGGCAAGTGAAATTATTCCTTCAACTAAGTTTTCCGGGAATGTGGTTTTTACATCATTGTACATTCTTGGGAATTAAATATTTTGGTTAGATTTGGAGATATTTGAATGATAATTTTTTCAAATGTTCATAATTTCTTGCTATAATGTCTGTGGAATGATTATTACAAAAACCTTAATAGGGATTTAGTTAAAAAATAATTTGTAAATACATAAAATAAATGTTTTTGAAAATTTGTTTTTTTTTCAATAAATTTCTTGTAAGAAAAAATATATACAAGAGCATACAACAAATAATAGAGAGCAATTTTCTGTAGTTTGTAGCATAAGAATCATGTTGTTATCTTTCTTGGTTCCTGAGATATTCGATTCCTCGTTAAAGCCCGCTTTTCCAACCTTACCCTTTTATTAGGGGCTGTAATTAGTTTTTTTGGCTTGGTTCAAATGGTAGATTATTACTAATAAATTACTTCATTTAGAATAAATAATGATAAATTATAGCCAGAAGTTTTGGTTTTCATTTTCTGGGTTGACTACCCCCTTCCGGCTGCAATCTTTAAAAAAACATTCTTTTATCACGAGAGCACATCCCTTTTACGAATTCCTTCCTATTAAATGATGCGATTCTAAAGAACATCGTAAGAACCGTTATTGAAAAATTTGAAAAAAAATATTATTTATCCTATTAAATTAATAGGATATAAAAGATTTTGTCGGTCAGTTACTTGAGTGCAGTCAGTTCAAGTTATCATACGTTGTACTATCAGTTTCAATATATTGTACGTTAAGAAACTGTTTGTATGGTATACATATAGAATTTGGTTGTAGGTAAAATTTTACAATTTTATGAATTGTTAAATTATTGCTATTTGTGGGTAAGTTAGTTTAAGCTTTAAGATTTTGTAATACATTTTATTTATGTTATTCGATTGTAACTTATTAGCAACTATATTTTTTTAATCCCTAATACGCGTGTACATTGCAATCTGTTCAATTCAGTACAATGAGCAACTGCGTGACCCAATAAGATAAGAATGATGTGTATGACGTGTAAATGAAGTGTAGTCTTGTACAGACCCAGGCCGATTATTCCTGAGAGAATATAGTTAATTGAACCCCAACCATCAAAGTACACCGGTAACCACTGTCTAGTATTTAAATCCGTAAAAAAGTAATTAAAGTCCAGCCTTTCTTAGTTTGCTCCTAATGTAAACAAATAATGACGTCACTGAGCATGCAATTTATATAAAAATGAGTACACGCTGATTAAAAAGTAACAACAAAATACTTTTAAAAGTATTTTTATAAATGAAGTTGTTAGGCTTACATCACATCATGACTGATGTTTTAAGTACTTATAATTTAAGACATAGTTAAGTTAATAGGAATACGACATCCATAAAGTCGCGGACTCTAGCGTGCACCCTGTAGTGGCTGGTTTTGGTTTGTTGACTGTAGGAGCAAACTAAAAACGGCTGAACTGTACCTTTACTAGGATTTGAACCAGGAACCTTCGTCTCCGAAAATCACCTGTTAAACAGCTGACTCGCGGCGACGACTTTACCTCTAGACCAACCTGGTGGGTCAAAAAAGAACTTAGCACAATAAGTAATAGTAATTTATACAAGTAATCCTGTAAATAAATAATTGTTATAAGTTTAAATGAAATCTGTTGGTAATTTTTATTGTGCCTAGTTCCCTAACACACCTAGGCTTTTTAACATTATTGTGATGAAGACATTCTTTTTTATAATGACGTTTTGTTGTCTCGATTACCGTGTCATAGAGTACAGATTTGACTTGAAATTCTACGTGCAATTTAATAACTGGTTTTATTAGTCAGGCGTATTCATTCTTTAGTGGTTTCTTAGTCATCTTCCTGATTACTCAGTTGTAGTTATTCTCTTTCCATGAATTCTTTTTATTACTCTAGGCTAGTTTAAAAACATTTAGTGTTTGTAAAACGTAATGAACTTTACATATTATATCAGTCTACGAAAAAATTGTCCTACAAAATTGTAGTGTTTTAGTTTTATGTAACTACGAACTGACCGTCTCATCTTTATCCTGGTGAAATTTTGTTTTATTTTAATATATTTTTAAATTAGGGTTATGAACTAATCAAAAATAAAATTTTATGATCTGGAAACATTTTAAATATGATAATAATAATAATAATAATAATACGAAAGTTAAAAAATGGGAGGTTAAACCAGAGACCAAAGCTCCAAGAACCGGAACAAAATGGAGTGAACAAAGAAAAGCTGAATTCTCACAAAGAATGAAAAACTGGTGGGCAGATAAAAAGGACAGGAAATCTCAAAAACAAACCAGATGTACTTAGCGTCTTCCACTTCGGGACCTTTACGACTAATAATAATAATAATAATAAAACTATCAGTTTGAAATATATAAACATTTAAGGGTTTAATGGTTGAATACCTTTTTCAACCCATTTTGGAAATTGTTAAAAAATAATTTTTTATGTGCATTACCGGTAACACTTCCACCAGTTTCAGCCATTTACCTCGTCCGAAACTTAATAAACAAAAATCTTTGGTTTAAGGGTTGTACATAATTTTCAATCCTTTAGGGGTACATAATGTAATTAGTTTAGAAACATTTTTTAAGGTGCACTGTCGGTAACACCACCATCGAGTTTCAGCCATCTACCTCGTCCCGAACTTAATTAAACAAAAATATTGGTTTAAGGGTTGAACACCGTTTCAACCCCGTTATGGGTACAGTTTTGTAATCATTAAGTGACAATTATTTTAGGTGCACTATTGGTACTTAACATCTCCACCAAGTTTCAGCCATCTAGCTTGTAACTGAAAATATTAATTTAGCAGTTGAACATAATTTTCAACCCGTTACGGGTATATATTCGTAATCGTTAGGGGGTTATTTTGTTAGCTGCAGTATAGGTAACATGTCCACCGAGTTTCAGTCATCTAACTCATCCGGATGGTAAATAAGAAATTGATTTAAGGGTCGGGAGGCCCTTTCAACGTTTTAGGAGTGCATTTTGGAAATGGTTAAGGATTACGTTTTTTAGTTTGATTTAAATACCATCACCGAAATTCAGCCATATGACTCGTCGGGAACTTAGTAAATAATAAATTTTGGTTTAAGGGTTGCAAATCATTTTCATCCCCTTAAGAGTACATTTTTGTAATTGATTTATAAGTAAAATTTCCACCGAAATTCAGTTATCTAGTTTGTTTGGAACTTAGTTAACAGAAAATATATGTTTAAAGGTTGAACACCCTTTTTAAACCCCTTTACAGTAGATTGTCTAAATCGTTTCTATTTATCGTAAAGTGAATATTCCCTAAAATTTCAGCTTTTTTGTTAGTGTGCCAGTAGGAGAATTAGTGATAAGTGAGTCAGTCAGTGAGGGCTTTCCCATTTTTACTTTCTCTTGCCTACATGAGTATATAGGAAGGAAAGTATTGTTTTCATGTCGATTTTTCGAAATTGAGTTTTCACCGGATCTACACGTTTTCAGACCCGCTGAACCCAAAAAACATGTTTTTAGCGATTGGTGTGTGTGTGTGTGTGTATACAAAATATCTCAAGAACGGAACATGGTACGAACTTGAAACTTGAAACTTAAGTTACATACCACTACCGGACCCGACACGAACATTTTCATCAAAATCGGTCAACCGGAAGTAGTAGTTTATTCGTATAATTTTTCACTTTTTTGCGATTTTCTCAAAAACTGGTCCTACGATTTTTTTAAAAATCGCCTCATTTACTCAATTTTTTATTCTCTAAAAGATAGGGTAGGCGCCTTGTTTGCTGAAATTCTTCGTGAGGGTGTTTTTACGTAAAAAGTGTTTTTTTAAGATTACGGCTTTAATATTAATTTCAGAGCAAAAATGTATATAATAAAAGTTGTAGAGAATTTGAAAACCTACAACTTTTATATCAAGCATTTTTTTGTATAACGCTTAGTTTAGCGGTAATTAGCGATTTTCTGTTTTTTCTCACGAAAACGTGTGAGAAATCGATTTTTTTAAGATTTCGGCCTTAGTATGCACTTTACGACAAAAGTGTATGTAATAAAATTTATAGAAAATTAAGAGATCTACAACTTTTATTTAGTGAATTTTTCTCTACAGAGCCTAGTTTAGCGTGAAAGTGTGATTTTCGGTTTTTTAAGCAAAATTGAGTTCGATTTTCATTTTGCGTCATTCACTCATGAATAAAATAAGGTTATGTTTTTGAGGTTAGTTTTTGTTTATTTCTAATATTTTATTAATAATGTTAGGTTTATTATTAATTATTTGCATTGGCAAGAGAAAGTTGTGAGTGTTTCACACCAGATTTATTTATATGTACAGATTTAGTCTATTTATGATCATGTAAAATTGTGCAATTTGTGAGAAAATTTAATTTCAGTATTTTCTTTCTTGTTACAGGTATGTAATGTGTTAATGGATCAACAACTAGGAGATTTCCATAATGTTTTGTAAGTCAATATTGTTCTTTACAGTATAAATATAGGTTCTATTAGTTATTGTTAGTCAAGCTGAAGATTTGCCCTAGGCAATTTATTGTAAATTACTTACTGAAATCCTTGTAATTTTAATGGAGGTGTGAGAACGTATGGTAACTGACTCATGTTGTACTACCTCTGTTTGGCCAGGTGTTACATCTCATTATTTTTTTAGCTGTCTTGGAATACTTACGTGTCATAAATATAGTGTTTGAAACAAACTAAATGTCGCGTGGTAGTTTTTTCCTATAGATTTTTTTATTATTAATAGGAATAAATGGCACCTGTTGAAACTCATACAAAAGTATTGTCTTCAAAACATCGTCGTCCATCATGGATTAATTGCTCCTGTTCCGGCGTCCACTTCCCTTGTACCCCTCGGTTCATGTGCCGTTATTTTTTCCCCATTTAGTCCAGTCCTGATCCGATGCTATTATTAAAAAAGTCCTATTAAACCCTCACACTTTTAAATTTTCCGATATCTGGCCGTAGACACAATGCTAAAAATTTACAAGAATTGAACTTGTTTATTTATAGTTTGGTTGAAGGAGACATCGCGAAAAACTCATCTTTATGTATACTGCAAAATTAACTGAAAAATAACGCAACAGGGTAGGCCTACTTAAGTCCACGTACTAGGTGACATTTCTCGCTAACAAACGCCGTGAGGGGAAGGCTAGAGGAAGAAGTGGGAGCAGTAAAATTCGTTACCGCTCTCTGCGCTGTCTGATGAGTAAACCGTTGAACTAACCAAGGCTGCATAACATAAGAAAAAATCTCACATTTTTTGGTGCGCGTTTTCCATCAAAACGACTAGGAATTTTTAAAAAATTAAAACTAATTTAGAATTCTGTTATTAATTGAAAGCCAGCAAAATTTTCAAATACTTTAATCGATGTTTAATTAAAGAATTAGCATTTAATAGGAAATCCCTTCATAAAAAGAAAACAGTGGAAAATCGATTTTTTAAAAAGTAATTATTTATTTTTTAAAAGGTCTAGGGCACATGCTGTCCAAAATCCGTTGAGAGAAATGCGTCCGTTGAGACTTTTGTGCAGCAACTTGACAGAAAATCGCGTTATTACAACCACCGTTCAGCTGTATAGTTGAATCTTAACGCTTGCCAGTAGTATTGAAGTTCCCAGGTGATGGGACTGCCACTTCACTGTTTCCAATCCTACAGGATTTGCTCTCAGTGTTTACTGCCCCAGGTTCTTCCGACGTTGGGAATCTCCTTCTCATCCGCCTTTACAGCCGTTGACCGTTTTCTTTTTTGCCTCAGTTGATCCACGAGTGCTTTGATTATTATAAAATGTGTTAATTTTTGATTATCTTTGTAAAAATTATGAATTAAAAAAAAAGTTTACTCATTTCTGTAAACAAAAAAAAAAGATCTGGAGTGAAACGCGCGCGACTTTTTCTTTCCAATGTAAATAATTAAAAACTAACCTATTTTGGACTTCGATATTGATAGGAAAGTACGAAAAATCAATTAACGCTAAACCAAGCATTGTAAAAAATTCCGCATAAATAAAAGTTTACATTCTGTATAACTTCATATTTATAAACTTAAAAGTATTAAAATGTCACCGTCGTCCTCTTTGATTAGATACTGGGTTGCCGGATATTAAAGCTTCCGACTTAGCGACAGAGGGAACCGCCAATTGTTCCGAACGGGACGGTAGGCCTGTGGTGGTGTACCGACAGAGGCCTTTGTCGCCAAGGTCAATACCAATACCACAGCGCTCTCGGCGACTTTATAAACAGCGTTCCACTGAGCCAGGGAGATTCAATTCCAATCCAGACTAGAGATTAGGTTCCACTCATCGACAGCATCGATGTGACTTCCTATAGTTCAGCCGCTCTAAGTCTGTCAACAAACCAAAACCAGCTACTACAGGGTGGACGCTAGAGTCCGTGACTTTACGGATGTTGGATTCCTATTAAGTTAACTATTTTTTAAATTATAGGTACTTAAAGTACTAAAAACATCAGTCGTGATATGATGTAGGCCTAACAATTTCATTTAGAAAAATACTTTTAAAAGTATTTTGTATTTAAATACTTTTGAAAGTATTTTGTTGTTACTTTTTAATCAGCGTGTACACATTTTTACATAATGCGCATGCTCAGTGACTTCATTATTAGTTTACATTAGGAGAAAACTTAGAGAGGCTGGACTTTACATTGGCACACGGCCACTGGACTTCAGCGAAGACTCATCGACGACCCCGCAAGAGAGAAGTTGATGCTTTCGCTCGCCGATCCGACACCGTAGGCTGGTGACCGGGATCGTCATCGTCTGCTGCTGCAAGCGATGCCGACAGCGGTCCCTCGACGGAGCCTTACGCCCACCGGATCCGGCGAAGCAGCCATCGACGCAGCGTTGGATTTACACAGGGGCAACATGGGCAAGTGCCCAGGGCGGTAAATTTTTGGACAAAAAACTTAAAAAATTAAGTTTTGATATTTTAATTCTGATTATTTGATCGATAAACTTTACTCACGATTTCGAATTGTTAATCAACTCATTTTCATTCGTAAATTTAAATTTGGTAGTACGACATTAAAATTTGACTTAGCTGTAATAAATATCGAGGCTGATATCCTTTTACAATTAGATTGCGAAGAAATTATTACTGATTTTGCGACAAAAAAAGTGAGAAAAAATATTTTTAAAGTTAGATTTTGAAATGACCTGGAATATACGTTGTAATTTGAAAAATGATAATTAATTTGTGTTATGAAAGTTTCAAATAAAGTTTAATAAGTTAATGTAATAACAAACTTGCTTGTTTAATTTTTATTCACTTTAATTTAAAACGCTGATCTTTCAAAAAAATTTAAAAGGGGCGGCATTTTTGCCTTGCCCAAGGGCGACTTCCATAGTAAATCCGGCCCTGCATCGACGCACTACTGCGAGGGAAGAAGATGACGTCTTCGCTGGACGACGATACGCCGTGTCGCCCAGCCCCTCGACGACGACTACGATCGACGTTTTGCCAAGACGACCACCGCTTAAACGGTCCTTTTCGGGACCACCAACAAGTAAAGGTTTCAACTCGCCACTTAATGTCGCCATCCGGTGACAAAAAGTAAAAATAAAGTATTAAGTATTCAGTGAGTACTTAAAGACATTCCTACCTTATAATCATCTGTCTTGCCCATAACAGACAGGTGGAGTGTCAAATTATTTACACTCAATCTTTTTGTTGCAGGGCTAAAATAAATAGTTCTGTTTTTTATCACATGGTCAGCCAATTAAATGACTACATCATTTAAGAACAGAAGAGGTAGAGGTGTAAAAGACACTAATCAGAGTTATCTCCTCTAACAGTAATGAATTTCATTGTACAGCCAGACCCTGTGGTGAATGAAGTGAAGGTGTCATTTATAGAGTGGAAAATATGTGCTTTTCAGAGGGCCCGGCATGCTGATAAGAGTACTTTTCCAGTCAATGAGGAAGGCAATGGTAAACCACCTCACTCCTCGTTTTACTAAAAACCTCTAGAGGTTCAAACCAGCCTTTCGGCTGTTGACCTAAAAAAAAAATCATCTGTCCTGCATATCTACAGGAGCGTCCCCTATCAGCTATTGGGACGCAGTGTGTCGGGGTTGAGCCCCCCCCCCATCTTGTCGTCTCACAACAGGTTATCCCCAGCCCCTACTCGATTCAGAACCTAGTACTATTGTTCCTAGTACATTATTAAAATATAAATTTTGTACAACAGATTTTTGGTGAAAAAACAAAATTTCTTGTACCGTTTAATTATTTGTTTTTCCTCATGAGAGTCTTACAGGTGAAATACAAAATTGAATGAGAAACCATTCGTACATTTTGCAGTTAATTATTGTCAAAAGTTTAATTACGATAAATTAACTTAAAATTTATGATATAAACTTTATAACTCAGCTTAATAAACAGAAGAACGTTTATGTAATAGTCTAATAATGTAAATTCTGTCATAAAATGTTTATTGCGTTTGTATAATGAGCCATAAAAATTTAATTGATTATAATAAAAAAAAAATCTAAATTTATAAATGCAGTACCGTTTTACTTTTATGTAAGCTGTGCGTGATAGATTATATAATCACCGCCATTTGAATAACAATACAATGCAACTTAACCTTACATTTTCCATATTACCTAACCTAACATAACATTCACTCGGTTGAAAACGTGGGAATTTATATTCAATGCTGTCTCTATTGAGCAGTCTATCGTTATTATCATCGTTGTTAAATCCTGTTCCATATTGCATATCTAAATAATGTTTAACCCGATAGTTTGAATATTTTTTGTTAAGATTTTCGTTAAATCCCCATATTATGTGGATTTATCTTTTTTGCGCCCTGGAGACTCCAGGAGGAGTATAGGACATGTCGTCAGATACAACACCTGAAATACATATAAGAATCACACAATGTATCACTACTATCAAGAAAGAAATTCTTGTATGCTATAAAAAGTTTCACCGCTCAAGTAATTTTTCAGATTTTTTTTAAAGGAATTCAAATCCTCACAACACTTTAAAGATTGGGGTAATTTATTCATGAATTTTCTCCCTGCATAAGTAGGTTTTTGTTCAAACAATTTTGTGGAGTGATTAGCCACGTAATAATCATTTCTGTTTCTCGTGTTATGATTGTGAACATTGAAATTCTGCATAAAATTATTTTGCCTAACATACTGTACATAATCACCTAAAAAATGTAGAGGGAGGGAACTGTAAGCAATTTAAGCTCCTTAAATAGTGGCCTGCATGAGGTTAGCTGGTTAGCTCCCACCATACACCTAATAGCTTTCTTTTGAATTTTAAAAACCCTATTCATATTACCCATGCTAGAATTACCCCATACTAAAATACTATAACGGATATGAGACAGAATGAGGCCATGATAAGCTGCCATTAGTAATTTTTTATAATTTAATCTTATCAATTTGTTTTAATGCAAATACCCCAGATGATATTTTACTACAAACTTGATTGGTATAGAAGTTCCAAGACAAAGATCTATCTAGAGATACTCCTAGGAACTTCACTGTTTCTACATGCTCTAAACTATTATTATGAATAAATACATCACTTCTCTACTTTCTTTAACGTTATGTTTATTTTTAAACTGCAAGCTTAATCTGGACCACTGAGTGACATGGAAGAACACATTTTATCGAAACTGTACTCCATACCGTGGAACACGTCAAAATATAAATGTATTAAAATATTATGATTGAATTTAGCGCGATCTATTCGAGTTACAAAAAATGTTCTTTGCTTATCAAATGAAACTACATATATGCTAATTGCAACGTATACTTAATACAAAATACGACAGTTTTTTGTCGAACGTTAACCTCCGACCATCAGGCAAATTTACGTGTAAAACATTGAAAAATCCGGTAATATAATAATTTTCTTATAGTAAATGCAGCTGAGAAGAATTTTTAAATTCAATTTCATAAATATTTCACGTAAATTCATTTTCAATTATTAAATATTTTCAAAATTAGGGCAGTATTAAAATTTTATTTGTCTTATTTATTCATTTGTTTAGATTAGATTGTCAATTGTTTTTTATTAATATTTTCATGATACCATTAAATTAAGTTATTAATATCAAACAATAAACAATTTTTTTTTTTCAATTTAAAGAACCCTGAGATATTATTTTCGTAAATTTATTAATTCAAAATTCATTAAACGTCTTAAATTAACCTGATTGTTTTATTCGTATAACTTAACCTATTTTTAGACCCCTTTGTTTAAAATTAGTGTAGGTCTAGAAAATACCTACATTTTGTCGCCCAACTTAGGGGGCATAAATAAGCATAAATAAATTTTAAAACATGCTAGTGTTTACCTACAAACCTGAAATGTAAAATACATTAAAAATCTCTAACTTCGAATTTTTTTTTTGTAATCCCTAATTTGTGTACGTTGCAATCTGTTTAATTCAGAACAATAAGCAACCCCATGACCCAATGAGATGAGGATGATGTGTATGACGTGTAAATGAGGTGTAGTCTTGTACAGACTCAGGTCGACCATTCCTGAGAGAGTGTGGTTAATTGAACCCCAACCATCAAAGCACACCGGAAACCACTGTCTAGTATTCAAATCCGTATAAAAGTAACTACCTTTACTAGGATTTGAACCGGGAACCGTCGTCTCCGTAAATCAGCTGTTAAACAGCTGATTTTGGCGACGACTTTACCTCTAGCCCAACCCGGTGGAATTTTAAAACTTGAAACATCAACCACAACTTTCAGAAACGTTTATAGGTTAACAATCAAATTTCAAATTTAAAACTTTGAAACTTCATACCTTCAAACATTAACCTCTATTTTTAAAAATTCAAAGGTAATTATTCTCATTCAACCAACCCCTCAGGCGGCCAAACATCACCCTATGCGGTCGCGCGGCGCACGCACTTTTATGGTTCTGATCCACTTACCCCTCTGAGGCGAGACACGGAAGCGGCGCGAAGCACCGCTGAAGGGGCGAGTTAATGATTACAACCGAAAATATTGAGATAGAAAATTGAAGGATTGAATTTTTTCCTGAACTACTTGGTTTTGTTCTGCCGAAAAGTTGTAAGTTGTCTAATGGTTACCTTTGATTATTGATTACCATTATTAATGATTAACTTTTTTACTTTACATTGGCAAGAGAAAGTCATTGAGTGTTTTACACAATTTTTTTATACTTTTTAGAATTTTTTTACCTATTACTATGATTATTATTTAGTGCGTTGTACAGTAATTTTGGCTTAGTTTAAACAAATGAATATATTCATAACAAAAAACTGTAAATAAAGTGACGGTATTATAACTTTTGAATAATGATGTAATAATTTAAATAATTTTGTCATATTTACTCGATGATTATCGATTTTATTAGTTTTAATAATCTTTATTTGTGTTTTTTAATGGGTTTCCATTAGGTATATGTTGTGCAATATTAATTAAATATGTCTGTATCTGTCAATATATCAATCATTCAATCAGGCTTTCCATTAAAAACACTATGTTATTTAACTTTTATTATTAAAATAAATTATTTGCGTTGTAGTATTGTTTTTGTTAGAAGTTTGAAAAATCATAGTATAAGTAAAAAGGTTGTTTATAGGAAACGGCTCATCTGAGTGGAAAATGTTTGAAGAGTTCTCTCACCGATTTCTTCTTAAGCGGCCCATTCACTGGCTGACCAGTCTGTCTTCTAGGTTGGGCGGCCAACCCTGACCGGTTGGCCTGTTGCCACAGACTTGCGGACCCGTCCGCCAGACTGAAGTACAGTTTTTGAGTCATGAGAGTGCTAGTTAGTTTGGTTACTAATGCCTCGTACAAAGTCAAAAGTTCAGGAATATTGTCTGCCGAATTTCCTGTTGATGTTCAATTTCCTGAATTTTTCTGAACTGTCATGAAAGAATGCCCGTAAAGAACTAACTTTTTTGAAGACATACTTCTTGTTAGCGTCCGGTTTTATCTCTTTACATTCCATGATGAGAGTTTCATACGCACTGTTCCGTAAATTTCTGTTTGATTCTGCTAGATTTTACCTTCCATTACAAGGATATTCGCGGTACATGTTGATAAATTCCTCACAAAAGTATTTATTTTCTTCGAAAGATATTACGTAATTACGTAAGCTAAATCAGTTATAATATTACGTAACTACAAAATATTTAATACCTATTTAAATATAGACAAACTATACGACCACAAAACAAACTCCATTAGAATGAAGAATCTTATCACAAAATTATTGCCAAATATACTAAAACAAAGAATATGTATAGAAAATGCAGACGAGCCGCTCGAGACTTGGCCACACACACACACACACACACATACGCACGCACGCGCGTACACACGCGCGCGCGCGCACACACACACACACACACACACACACACACACCAACTTCAGTCGTACTAGTACGCCGACAGGTCCGGCTCGTTGGTCTAGCTGACGATCCTCCAACCCTTACCCAACCACGAGCCCGACAACGAACTCCCTCCACTTTCGAACCAGTCCGGGCCAACCAAGCTCACGGACCGGTCGGCCAGTGTGTGGAGGCCTTTTTTTGGAGGTTTTTTAATTATCTCTCGTTACATGTTAGTTATCATTCCTTCTTCTTCTTCTTCTTCACTTCAAGGATTAGGCACGTCTGCCCGTTCCGGAAACCATCTTCTTCTCGGACGTCCCACACTTCTTTTTCCCTTGGGTCTGTAGTACCTAGCCAAGCGAGGAAACCGCTGATCCCCCATGCGCTCCAAATGAATGCACCAATTACTCCTGTAGGCTCTCATCTTATCTTCCAAGCTGTATATACCTAACTCCTGTCGTATATCCTCACTTCTCAACCTATCCTCTAATGTGCATCCCTTTGTAGCCCTGAGAAATCTCATCTCCGCAGCTCTCAAACTACTCCGTTGTCGCCTAGTAAGCGCCCAGGTCTCACACCCATACAACACCACTGGAACTGCCATTGTCTTATAGAACTTCAGTCTTGTTTCCTTCCTTGTCTTATTCTTTAAAGTTCTGTGGATTGTCCCGCAAATATGGTTAAATTTGTTTACTTTATTCTCCACATCAAAACTACCTATGGGAGAAACCTCGTACCCCAAATAATTAAAGGAAGAAACTTGTTCCAGAATGCTCCCATTCAGCTCTATCTTTGATCTCACTAGGTCTTTCCCAATGAAGGCCATAACTTTAGATTTTCGACCAGAAATCTTCAAATTATAATCTTTGCACACAGAGTGCAACCGATAAATACCTCTTTGTAGCATGTCCTCTGACTCCTGAATCATGACAACATCATCTGCATAAGCTATTACATTGATTCTCACACTTTCATCCAGCTGTATCCCCAAGTCAAATTCTTGTTTCCATTTGTTGATGGCGTCGTCCAGATAAATATTAAAAAGCGTTGGAGATATACAGCATCCCTGTCTTACTCCTTTATTTGTTTCAATGTCTTCTATCAGTTGTCGTCCAGCTGAGATATTAACCTTGGTGGCCAGGTATAAACTCTTAATGGCCATACGGAATAGTTATCATTCCGATTTTCATAATTTTAATTTGCCCATAACAGGCAGGTGGAGTGTTCAATTATTTGCACTCGATCTGCTAGTTCCATGGGTACAAAAATAGTTCTGTTTCTTATGACATGGTTAGCCAATTAAATGACTGGAGTATTTAAGAACAGAAGAGGTATAGGTACTAAGACACTACTATCGGTTCATTATTATATACACCTCAATTTAAACCCTTGAGTGTCCAAAACGATGAGTCGGATTTCAACATACTTTACATCAACATTTGGCTCATTTTATTGCGCGTTGACCCATAATAGTCCTATATTTTGAATGTTATTTAAAAATTGCTATACGAGGTTGGAACACAATAAGACCCGGTTTTTTTTGCTACCGCAAAGAAGTTCACGCGTTTAGAGGAGTATAACTCAAGAATTATTTTTGCAACAAGTTTGAAATTTTAACACAACATAGCAAATGGTATTCTTTCGTGTACGAAATTGCAGATTCGTAAGTTACTTTAAGTTTTATTTATTGACAATACTCTGAACTCTTGCTATCTCGGTAACCGCTCAATCGTTCGGTTCGGTACGAGCAAACTATCGTTTTATTCAGCGTGAAAAAATTAGTACAAATATATTAATAACATAAAATATTGATTAGCCAATGTTGTGGTAGAATTTTTTTTTAATTTTGAAAATTAGACTTGGTCATGGGGGGGACGCTACTATCCATGTACCCAGGTTGTGTACGTGACATCCTGTCGGACTGTAAAAATACAATTCGCTATGTTGTGTTAAATTTTCAAATTTGTCGGTCAGCTGTTTAACAGCTGATTTTTGGAGACGAAGGTTCCTGGTTCAAATCCTAGTAAAGGTAGTTACTTTTATATGGATTTGAATACTAGACAGTGTTCACCGGTGTACTTTGTTGATTGGGTTCAATTAACCATACTCTTTCAGGAATAGTCGGCCTGGGTCAGTACGAGACTACACCTCATTTACATGTCATGCGCATCATCATTGGGTCATAGGGTTTCTTATTATTCTCATTTGAACAGATTGCAACGTACACACATTAGGAATTTTAAAAATTACTTCTTGAATTATACTCCTCTAAACGCGTGAAATTCTTTTTGGTAGCAAAAAAAAGGTCTTATTGTGTTCCAACCCGTATGGAAATTTTTAAACAACATTAAAAATATAGGGCTATTGTGGGTCAACACAGAATAAAATGAGCTAAATGTTGATGTAAAGAATGTTGAAATCTGACTCATCGTTTTGGAAATGCGAGGGGTCAAACTCGGGTGTATATATTTTTGAAACCGATAGTAGTCAGAGTTATTTCCTCTGAGAGTAATGAGTTTCATTATACAGCCAGACCCTGTGGTAAATGAAGTGAAGGTGTCATTTGCAGAGTGGAAAGCAGATGTTTTTCGGAGGGCCTGGTTTGATGATGTCCATACTTTTCCACTCAGTGACGAAGATGATTTTAAACCACCTTACTCTTCGATATACTTAGTAAAACCTCTAGAGGTTCAAACCAGCCTTTCGGTTAAACACCTAAACCAGAACAATAGCACTTAACAAATGTGCATGAGTATGTTGTGCCGTAAACCACCATTGTTTTTTTCTAAAAGTTCAATAATTTCGAAGTGATTTTTAATAACGTTTGTGTCTTGCATTGTTTTGTTAATTGTTATTTTGTCGTACACTCATTCTGTAAATTGCAATTCGAAAAGAGAAACTTATTTTTTAAGAGACTTGAATTTACTGTTGCGTACAGTTTTAAGAGGTTTCTTCTGAGAGGTTTTCTTCGTTCTTTATTAATGGTTTGTTGTGTTAGCAGTGCAGACGAAATCAGCTACTGTAGTTTTAAATTTCTGTCTACAACAGATTCTGTCCATTCATCTATGCCACATTACACACACACCCTCTACTACACCTCTCTTTTACACGCGCACGCACATATACCCTATTCTTCATCTCTGTCTTTTCATTCCTGTAATAGGGATTTCTTCTTTGTACAAATGCTTTTAAAAACTACTCAGTGTACGACGTTAAAATGGTTTATCGTATTTTTTAATGTTAATGGCGTTTTGGAAATTTTTGTGAATAAAAAGTTTATATTGTCAAAATTTTTTGTCTATTATTTCATAAACAGTGTGTACGCTCTAGAACACGTAATGCATACCCTTAAAAAGACCGATTTAGCTGCTTTTTATCCGACTCGCTCCGCTAGATGCATTCATGGTTATTGGAAACGGCCGTTCATACATGTGTTTGTCGTAGAGTGACGTACGACAACCTTTCTAGGTAGTGGCGCTACAATCTTAGCGGTGACTCTTCAAACGTGGACGAGGAAACTTAGCCAGCATGACTATGAAGTCGGGTATTATCTCAAACCACACGGGCTCAATACGCTGCTCTTTTCGTCTTGTGGAAGACATCTATGGAAGAATGCGTCCGTGTGGTTTTTTTGCGTCTAGGAGACTCCCGGAGGAGTATAAGAGATGTCAAGAAGTTATAACGCCTAAAATACATACACTTTTTTTTCTCCGAGGCGTCGAGAAAAACTCATGTTCACTCCCTCACGATAGTGAGATAGGGGAAGTAGTGTTAGACTCAATTGAGGCGTCCTTGTCCAGCCCCCAAGGAGGCCGCAAACGCCTACCAACCAATACTACAAGGGAAAAGTCGGGTTAAAAAATTCACATACTGTCAGCGGGGCGTGGAAGGGAACCGTAGCCTAATTCCCCCCTCGCTGTCACTGACCAACACTCACTCTCTCACTTTCATTCATCGCTTTCATCACCAGCTCAGGAAATTAGTGTGCCTACCTTCTGAGATCGGGACAGGATTGATTTACTGTGGGAGAGGACGATCCCACTGATCTCCAGATGTCTCCTCCCTCAGTCTCCCGATCACCCTCTCCGCAAACTGAGCGACCAACTTCCAGCTCTTCTCATCCCGTAGCATCGCTGCCCTTACTCTCTCTGGGATCCACTGTGCAACGCCTATTTTCTCAGATATCTTCATGAAATACATACCTACAACTACACATTGTTCTACTACTAATTTTTAGAAAGAAATACTTGTCCGCTATAAAAAATTTCACTAATCAAGTGGTTTTTCAAATTTCTTTAAAGGAATTCTAATAATCACAACGTTTCAAAAATTGAGATACATTTAAAAAATTGTTTAAATTGATTAGGGGTAGAAACGGCACTACGATCTTGGCGGATACTTATCACTATGGCCGAAGGAATCCAAATTACTTGAATGGGATAAAGGTTGTGGGACACCTAGGGCTCATACCGCACGTACTCGTTTGGGTTAGCCCACGGTACGGATTTCGGGTTTTTTAACCCGTGATTCGGGGGTCGTGGCGGTGGTTGTCATTCTGTTGCATTGTTTTATAAATTGTTTAGTGCTTTGGTATTTATCTCTTGAGTTTTCTGTTTTTTTGAAAAAACTAATAGGTTCAGTTATTTTTCAGCATTTGTTTGAAATAAATGGACATTAGTACGATTGTTTAAATCCAGAAGACATTTACAAATTAATGGTGAGTCAGATGAAGGATAGAACTAGATGGAGAGAAATGGGAGAGAGTTGTATCTAGGGGTAGATTAAAGAGCTACTAGGTGAACCTATGCAGGAAAACCTGCACAAAAGTGTAAATTTGTTTTTATAGAACGTCTCCTGCCTCTCGGCCTTCCCCTTAATGGATGATTGTCCATTAATTTCCTAATCAAAAAATACAATAGCTCTGGAAAGAGCTGGTAAGTCCAAAGCAGAGTGTCACTACCAGAGATCACTACCAATGCGTTGGTATACTTTAGTTCGTTGAACTTGCTCCCCTCCAACCTGAAATAGCTTTGCAAGATGTGGGAGGGATAGGTAGAGAGAGAAGAGAGAGATATATGCGTGGGTAGTACTGCATTCGGTACGCATTGCTTACCGTATCTCGTTTTTGTTAACTTCACGTAGACCACCTCTTTTAGTCATAAATCAAAATATATGATTTTATTAGTTTTCTGCAAATCTGCTTAAACAGAGGATTCATTTGAGCCTACTTTGGGGAAAATCGGTGAAGGTTTAGGTGGTTAAAATCGTGTTAAAAAAAACTTCGGAAATAATTTGTATTTCTTGTTCATTCAGCGATGAAGAGAAGTTGGGGTTATACAGTTACTAGTTTGGAATCAGAAGCTATCCATTAAAGTTCGTGTACTATCGTAACTTGTGAAAACATTTTTTTAAATTAATTTAGCGGGCATCGACTGCATGGTCATTAGCCATCGTCAAAATTCTAAGAAACTTCCTGTGACCGGTATTAATTATAATAAAATTATATCTGCTTAGGCTTTATCAGTTAAAGAGTGTTAACTTAACAACCATGAAAGTGCCAAGAATGAATAAGGCCCAAGATGGTTTAAAACTAATTATATTTGAGTTTTTATAAGAACTTCGTCAGACGTCAAACATTTAAAACACATACGCCGGGTGTAAAGTGCCCGCCGCATGTGCAACAAGCATAAAATAGACAAATGATTCGCACACAAAGTAACATAAACTCTAAGACTTATTCCATTCGGTTGTAATTAACCCTTTATAGGTCTTTGGTAAATATACTTACCACTGGCAATAATGTCGATTTTATTTAGGAATAAGCTATGCAGTTGAACCTTATTGGCATTTTATGGTTTTATAGATGTTCTCTGGTACGTAGGCTATCCACATTTTGAAATTAGCGCGCAGCAACCATTTCCTTCGTGAGTTGCACGAATGTGGTAAGGGTTCATACCAGCGTATGCTACCGTGTTGTTTTTTGTTGTTACTTTTGTACAGTGCTTAAAAAATTAGAGTTCTTTACGGGAAAGCAAGCATTTAAGCTAATATTAAAGTTAAGATAAGCTATTCTACACATTTTTTTTTGTTATATAGGACTACAAGTTGTTTTAATAAGCATTCTTACCACTAAACATTATGTGATATCCATTTCGATAAACGTTCCTTGGTAAGTATACTTACCAGGGCTTAACATCAACAAAAAATAAATATCTTACTATTATGGCACTATAAATACATTACTCGTTAAACCAAAAAAAAAAAAAAACCTATATCCTCTTGGGACCTGAGATATTTTTTTGGGTTACATATACTGAGACCCAACGCTATAGTATACTATACTTGAAGGTTTCTTTAGTTGAGTCCTGACATATCAGTTGTGATGTGCATTGGTAGAGACCCATAGGTATGTTATACTATACCTGTATGGTGCAAGGGTTGAGTCCTGTGAAATTTTTTCCATTTCTAGATGGAGTTGAAGCGTTTTCCACCATTTTGATAGGGATAAACAGAATAGAAGGAAACATCATTTGTAGTACAACAAATATCCAAAAGTTGGTATGCACTGGTAAAAAGTCAAAAGTATTACGTAATACGTATGTGAAATAAACCTTAAATTTAAATTTAAATAAATTTACCTGTGAAATCAAGGTATAGTATACTATACGATTGGTCTCAACCAAAACACCGTAATTTTTCTCATCAGGCCTCAAACAGTGCAATATGTCTGGTATAGTATAGGGTACTATACTATAGGTCTCAAAGCCAGGCACCATCTATAAAACTGCTGCTGGGTCTCAATCAATGCAAACACATGGTATAGTATACTATACCGCCTGGTCTCAGGAGGATATAGCAAAATTTAAAATTTTACAACATTTATATTTTTCCCTGTAGACTGCCCTATAAAGGGTTAAATAAACCGCTTTGTTTTAAAAATCTTTTCTTTATTTAAACTCTAAATAGGGTCAAAAATCTTCTTTAATTCTTCCTTAATTTTTAGTCTCGTGAGATGTGTGCAGTTTGTGCACTCCTCCGGTAAGTGGTTAACAATGTGGGTGTGTCACATTACATAAATTGTTTGTAAGTACCAGCTACCATGATGACCAACCTTGTTAGTCCAATTCTCGTCAAAATTACTGTTTCTTTCCTTCTTAAGTCTGTCTCATATTTCCAATTTGATGGGGTATCCTTAATTTCATTAAACTTGGTCATTAGTGCTCTGCAGTGATCACTCCATCCTCTTTTCACAATTCTGTTTACATGATTTTTAATGATGCAGTCGCAGGCATCTCATTTACCTCACCTTCTGTTGTTTTTTTTTTGGCAGCCTCATAAGCGGCTTTATTATCTGGTGTACAGCAAATTCCAGGAGACGAGACGAGATTTCAACAGTTACACATTTTTAATATCAAAAATTTTCCCATAACAGGCAGATGGAGTGTTAAATTTTTATTGCATTCGATCTACTAGTTCCAGGGCTACAAAATATAGTTGTTTTCTAAGAAAAAAGAAAAACAACTATATTTTATACATTTTTAATTTCAAAAATTTTCCCATAACAGGCAGATGGAGTGTTAAATTTTATTGCATTCGATCTACTATATAGTTCCAGGGCTACAAAATATAGTTGTTTTTCTTAGAAAAAAGAAAAACAAGTATATTGTAATTGACTAACCATGATTATGATTGATTAGTCAATTACACGACTGAAGCTAAGCTGAGGTCGATTTTCATTTTGCGTCTTCCACTCATGATTAAAACTAGTTTGTGTTTATTGAGGTTAGTTTTTTGTTTATTCGTAATGTTTTGGTTTTTTATGTTTTTCAATAGTTTAGGCCTTGATCTACCAGAAAAAACATTAAATGACGTCAAAAAAGTAATTTTTTTATAAAAAAAATAAGTTTTTATCACGTTTACACAGAAAAATTATCATGTTACCAAGAACGAATATTTTTCACAATTTTATACTGCTCGGTTAATGCAAAGATAATTTTAGTTTTTAAAATATCTGCATCACTGTTTTTTGTATTCTCAGCTGTTGGTTCAGCTCTCTAAACAAACTGTTGATTGGAAATTTACGTGTTTGTGTACATTTTGTTTTTATTTTCGGAGACGAAGGTTCCTGGTTCAAATCCTAGTAAAGGTAGTTACTTTTATACGGATTTGAATGCTAGACAGTGGTTACCGGTGTACTTTGATGGTTGGGGTTCAATTAACCATACTCTCTCAGGAATGGTTGACCTGAGTCTGTACAAGACTACACCTCATTTACATCATCCTCATCTCATTGGATCATGGGGTTGCTTATTGTTCTCAATTGAACAGATTGCAACGTACACAAATTAGGAATTAAAAAAAAAAAAAATTGTTTTTGATTTGTGCCTTTTTGTTTCTTGCGTTTTTCCGTAAATTTAGATTTTTAATATTAGGTACATTTTTCTCAGAAACCAATAAACTTACTAGGCTGAAATTTTTACCAGTTAATTATCTTGTACTACATATACCGACATTTTTATGACTTTCCCAGGTGCTCTAAAAATTAGTAATACGCAAAAACGTAGAAAACAATTTGTAAACATTTTATGTTATTCGTAAATTAAAAAAAAAATGGTATGGTCCAAAGATTGAATTGAAAAAATGTCAGTAGCTCGAGAAGAAACCCGACACCTATGGTGTGTAAAGTTTAATTTCTCTATCTTTTACCAAACCTATGAAAAATGTACTTAAAAATAGCAAATTTAACATTGGCGGGATACAAAGTACAGTCTCCCCTTAAATTGCTTGATTTTTCCCGATTATCTTCTGTAAAATTACCGACATTTGGTATTATGGAAAAAAATCTGTTATCCGGCTTCATCTGTGACCGGAAAGTGCCGGACTAAAGAGAGGTTAGTATATCTGGAAGTAAAGTTTGTAGTGGAACCGGGAAAATAGATAAACCAGATATCATCTATGACTAGCAATTCATACTTAATAATTTTTTTATTTTTTATTTTTTTTTTAGTTTACGCCCACATTGGAGCACTTTAATCAGCCTGCATTAATTTTAGTCTTTGAAGGATGAGCTCTATATTTTGTATGTAGCATCCTCTTTCGCTCCCAAAACTTCTTCATTCTCTCCACTCTGGCCGCCCTTTGTTCGTCACTCAAGGTGTATGGTTTTCGTACGAAGGTTTTCAATTCAAGTCTTGTGGCTGTATTCCTCAAAACTCTCTTCTCATCCTTGTTCTCAATCTGCTCCATTGTTATGCCCAATTCTTTAATTAATAATTCTTTTATTGAAAACAAAATATCTGATCCTCTTTGTTTCTTTTACCAATAAAGGTTAAGGGAAATTGAAAGAAAAGAAAATTTCAGCCTATTGTTTTTCTTTGTAACGATTGTGTTAATAATTTTCCTTTAAACGAATAAATATTAGTCTGAGATGTTCTTTCCGCAAGAATTCTTTTATTATTCTTTCGTCTTCTTTTCTTGAACGTCCTAAAAAAGTTTTTTTATCTTTTTTATGGTTGTACCGTTTCTTGTCTGGTACTACTACCATCTTACTATGTGTATCCAATAACAGTGTTTTAAAACTCAACCCTAACAAATAATTCAAAATACTTTCTTTATTTCATCCCTTTTACTTCTTTACAACCACTCATACTACTACTACTACTACTACTACTACTACCCTTTCTTAAATGATAAAAGGAAATTTTAACTTTCTATTTTTAACCCGCTTTTATTATTGCATTAGCGATTGCGCCCGCTCTACACGCAGCTCCAATTGATAACATCAGAAGGGTTGTATTAAAATTTAGTTTGCGAACTTCACTGGGTGAATAAACATTTCTAGAATTAACTTATTAGAATGTAAATACGGTAGTACTCCGTTTAGCGGTTGAAATGCGTTTCGCAGGCATCGGGCTATACACGAAACAGCGCTGTACGGGGTGGAGCGATTACGTAACGTAATAATATCGGGTTCCGTACAACGCTCGTACTGCACAGTACATAGTACTACAGTACATATGCTCCGGCCACATTGGTGCAGTTGGTAACGTGCTCGCCTCTCATCATGCGGTCCTGGGTTCGAATCCCACTTAGGCACGGCGTATTTTCATACGTTACAAAAAAACCATTTCATCCTCCATTGTGGAATAGTTACACCCGAACGTCGTCGCTAATGACCGTTGTAGTTGATGCGACGTTGAATAAATGAATTTAAAAAAATACATATCTTTACTGATTGTTTTTTTGTTTTATTTTTAGTATTTATTTTGTTTTTTTGTTTATGGGGTTTAAATATTTAATTATAAGTACAGTATAATATAAACAACAAATTAAATACAGCATGTCAAATTATACATTGAAAATACAAAACGCAGTACGTTACACAATAAAGAATGTGCCGGCTTCTACAACGCATTTCTGTACAAACCTCTGATGACCTTGAAGGCTTCATAAAAGCCTCCAACGAATCAGCGTTAAACGGGGAAGCGTTCTGCGAGGTATTACTGTAATTCAAAAGTTTTCTATATTATTTGTGAATCAACTCAGATGTATTGCGGCTGCAGTAACTTTCAGAACGAGATTGCTTGTTATCAATATGGGTACAAAGAATTAAGTTAAAATTAAAAAAATACGATGTGAAACACTCACACGACTTTCTCTTGCTAATGTAAATAATGAAAAATATAACTTTTGTTTAATCATTAGTGTTGTTTGGTCATCAGCCTAAAGGCCGGTTTAAACCTCTCATGCTTACCAGCATGCCAGGCCTTCTGAAAAGTATCTAATTTCCACCCTGCAAGTGACACCTTCCATTCATTCACCACAGGGTCTGGCTGTATCATGAAATTCATTACTTTCAGAGGAGATGTCTTTTACACCTTTACCTCTTCTGTTCCTAAATCCTTCAGTTATATAATTACCTGACAATATGATAAGAAACACAACATTTTTTGTAGTCTTGGAACTGGTATGCTGTAAGCATACTTTTTCACTCAGTGAGGAAGGCGATTGTAAACCACCTCACTCACTCCTCTTTTTACTTAGTAAAACCTCTAGAGGTTCAAACTAGCCTTTCAGTTTATGACCTAAACAACAACAATATGAATTACATTTGAAAGTTCAAATTGTTTTGGTTTGATTTCCAGCTGATGTATGATACATTTGAATACATTTTAGTGTACATGAATACATTTTAGTGGTAATACATAATATCCATTGAACAACCGTTGTGTCTGTTAAAGATGTTGTTGTTGTTTAGGTCATCAGCCGAAAAGCTGGTTTGAACCTCTAGAGGTTTTACTACGTAAAACGAGGAGTGAGGTGGTTTACCATTGCCTTCCTCACTGAATGGAAAAGTATGCTTATCAGCATGCCGGGCCCTCTGAAAAGCACATATTTTACACTCTGCAAATGACACCTTCACTTCATTCACCACAGGGTCTGGCTGTATAATGAAATTCATTACTTTAAGAGGAGATAACTCTGATTAGTGTCTTTTACACCTCTACTTCTTCTGTTCTTAAATGATTCAGTCATTTAATTGGCTGACCATGTGATAAGAAACAGAACTATTTATTTTATCCCTGCAACGAACAGATTAAGAGTAAATAATTTGACTCTCCGCCTGTCTGTTATGGGCAACTGTTAAAGACGCAACGTTAAATCAATAAATGAATAAACTTTATTATTTATATAAAATAAAATGTGTATGATTTTGAAGGATGTGTCAGGTAGTAATGTGTTACCCCAGACTAGTTTTGTTGGTATTGATTTATTAGCTTTTAGGCGTCATCCATTTTGCTCTTTGAACCATGTGAATTTGATAAATTTCCGATCTGATAATACCGATGACGTAAAATTTTAAACGGATATTATGATAAAATTTTACGACCGGTGAGAAAATTTTGAATCAATTTACTACGTTTCAACGCTTTTAAAGGCCCCCATACACGGTCGGGAATATAATTGATTGTAGATTGGAAGTTGGCTCAGTGAACGTTTTTCGTAAAATCTTAATCCGAATATGTTTGTGGTTTTATAAAAAAGTGTTGAACATATATTTTTGTATGCTTCCAGCATTGTATTCCTGTCAGGCTGATGTATTTTCATAAAGTTATATACCTATCTGTTTTTAGTACTGCCTGTGACTCATTTACCTCCATTCTTCCTGTTTTTTCCGCTATTTCCTGTCGAAGCCATTTGTTTCTACAATCTATGTTTTCGGAATAACCTAGCTAAAAGATAGCTGAGAAATTGCTGTCGAATATTTTTAAACAACTTCTTCTGGTGGCCAGGAATCGAAGAATAGTTGCTAATATTTCTAGACGACTGACTTTAGGATTATCAACTATAGAATAACTTGGATAATCCGAACCTTCGGGTAATCCGAACTCCCAAAAAAATTCAAGTTGATACTCAAAATGATGACATTGTAGTGTGCTTAAAAAATTAATCAGAAATATCATGATTTGTTTAGGTACTGCTTGGAATTTTATTAACAAGGCTTTAATAATAGCATCGTGGAAAAAAATATGACTTTTTGTCAGTAATGATAACGAAAATGTAGTCAGTAGTCTAACTAAAGAAATAAAAAGTGTGGTAGAAATGATGTAAGCTCTTAACTTTTAACTAAAAATAATAAAGTAAGTTCTTATAAGTTGGATTAATGTAGACGGAAAAGAATGTATCCAACTGAAAACCGACGATGAAATTAATGAAACAGTACGACAAGGTTTCGATGAAATTGTTGAAAATGATTAAGAAGATTATTAAATTGAATTAGGCGCAAAGAGTGTAAAACATGAAGACGCAATAAAATGTATTAATACTTGTATTCAGTGGGCAACAAAGAACGACATGCCACCGCACAAACTACTTTTACTGGCTCGAATACGAAAAACACAGTAGAAAATCATTAACTTCAAAGAAATAGACAAAAATCACCGATTTTTATGCCGTAATAAAAGTGTTGTTTGCATAAAAATAAAAATCTGGTGTAAAACACTCACCGACTTTCTCTTGCCAATGTAAATAATGAACAATATAACCTAAAATTAGAAATAAACAAAAAACTAACCTCAATAAATATAACCTAATTTTAATCATGAGTGAAAGACGCAAAATGAAAATCAACCTGTCTGGCTTAAAAATACAGAAAATCACTCTTCTCACACTAAACTAGGCTCTGTAGAAAAAAATTCTCTAAATAAAAGTTGTAGATCTTTCAATTTTCTATAAATTTGATTATATACATTGTTGTCGTAAAATGCATACTAAGGCCGAAATCTTAGAAAATCGATTTTTCACACGGTTTCGTGAAAAAAACAAAACAGAAAATTGCTAATACCGCTAAACTAAGCGTTATACAAAAAAATGTTAGAAATAAAAGTTGTGGGATTTTGATTTGTCTAAAACTTTTATTGTAGAAATTTTTGCGCTAAAATGCATATTAAAGCCGTTATCTTAAAAAAAACAATCTTTTTACGTCAAAACAGCCTCACCAAGAATTTCAGCAAACATGGCGCCTACCCTATCTTGTAGAGCATAAAAAATTTAGTAAACCAGGCGACTTTAAAGAAAATCGTAGGATCATTTTTTTGAGAATATCGCAAAAAAGTGAAAAATTACACGAATAAACTACTTCTGGTTGACCGATTTTGATGAAAATATTCGTGTCGGGTCCCGGTAGTGGTATGTAACTTAAGCTTCAAGTTCGTACGATGTCTTAAATATTCTGTTCACACACACACAGACCAACGCTAAAAACATGTTTTTTCTGGTTCAGGGGGTCTGAAAACGTGTAGATCCGGTGAAAAACTTGATTTCGAAAAATCGACATAAAAACAATACTTTTCTTCCTATATATTCATATAGGCAAGAGAGAGTAAAAAGAGTTGCGTGACTTATTTCAGCTTCCAAAACTACCTTGATACGCTATCCTGTTTCTTTAAATTGAACCCTTGATAATTCGAATTTTTCGTAATCCTTTGTTATTAGTTTGAATTATCCGGAACCTCCTGTAGCTTGAATTTGTGAGGTAAATGGGAATCATCATGTTTGGTTGCGAAGGTCCTTTCTCGTGATATGACATATGATATGACAAACATTGCACACCGTGTATGAGGGTCTTCACTGTTACGTTTCATCAACCCACAATTATATACATACATGACAGTGTTATCTTTTGTGTGACGTGAGCTTTTATTATCGCATAAATCCCTGTCATCAGGAAGTAAATGCATACACAATATATTGAAAGATTATCACAACAATATCGAATCGTTAGGGTTAATGCAGTTCATAAATACTGTATTAACATGTATATTTCTACGGATAAACCTGGTGTGACACTGAACCGTACGTGTTTTTTTTTTACTTATTGTAGCATGTAATTCATGCTTCAACATTTAGTATTCAACATGTAGTGATTGATTTAATATTTTGGATATGCGACATCTGGGAAACATCCGGTCACTCGGGTAACAAGTTTACGGAATCATTATTGGGTTTATTTCATATTAATTCTGAGGATTAGCTCAGTTAAATATGTGGTCTTGGGACAGGACAAGGAGTTTGTAATATATACCTATACCTGGTGTGTGAAAAGCCTAGAAACAGGTTAATTTTTAACGAAATAGCTTATTGTCTGCCCATAACAGACAGGTGGAGTGTCAAATTATTTACCCTCAATCTGTTCGTTGCAGGGCTAAAATAAATAGTTCTGTTTCTTATCACATGGTCAGTCAATTAAATGACTGAATCATTAAAGAGCAGAAGAGGTAGAGATGTATAAAACACTAATCAGTTATTTTCTCTAAAAGTAATGAATTTCATTGTACAGCCAGACCCTGTGGTGAATGAAGTGAAGGTGTCATTTACAGAGTGGAAAATATGTGCTTTTCAGAGGGCCCGGCATGCTGATGAGCGTACTTTTCCACTCAGTGAGGAAGGCATTGGTAAACCACCTCACTCCTCGTTTTACTTAGTAAAAGCTCTAGAGGTTCAAACCAGCCTTTCGGCTGTTGACCTAAACAACAACAAGCTTATTGTAGCGAAGAATAAGCAATGAGAATCCAGTAGAGATACAAAAAATGAACTTTTAAAGTGCCTGAAATATACGTCCACCATCTTGTATTCCGCCACGTGGAATCGATCTTATATTTAAATAGGAAGGTAGACATATGGCTCATGATTTCGATGTAGAATTTCAAGAGAAAAACAATGGCGAAACTCGTTTAACGATAATTCTTATTGCGAATTTTGTTGTCAAAATTCGCAAAAAAAATATCGTTTTATCAATTAACAGAAGAGATATTATTAAATGGATTGTAGAACTGATTTTTGCATAAGAATATGATGTTAAATAATGTGGCATTTATGTTTTTCTGTGAATAATTATTTTTGTTAGAATATTATTTTTAGAAGGATATTATTTTTATCGCGAATAATTAATGTAGACAGAGGTTGGCGATACCGTTTTTCCGTCGATCTGGACAATTCATTGGCTAACATCTAAAGAACGGTGACAGATATAGTTTAATGGGTCGCCATTGTTTTTTTCTTAGAGTTTTACATCGGAGTCATGTGTCATAGCTTAAGTCTACCTTCCTATTTTTTGAGGAAAGGTTGATTCAATATGGCGGAATCCAAGATGGTGGACTTAAATTTCGGGTACATAAAAATTACTTTATTTGTATCACTACAGATTCTCATTGCTTATTCTTTGCTACAATGAGCAAACCTTCCTATTTTTTAAAAAAAGGTAGATTCAATATGGCGGAATCCAAGATGGTGGACGTAAATTTTGGGTACATGAAAAGTATTTTTTTTTTGTATCACTACAGATTCTCATTGCTTATTCATCGCTACAATGAGCAAACCTTCCTATTTTTTAAGAAAGGTAGATTCAATATGGCGGAATCCAAGATGGTGGACTTAAATTTCGGGTGCATAAAAATTTTTTTTTGTATCACTACAGATTCTCATTGTTTATTCTTCGCTACAATGAGCAAATCTTCCTATTTTTTAAGAAAGGTAGATTCAATATGGCGGAATCCAAGATGGTGGACTTAAATTTCGGGTACATAAAAAGTATTTTTTTTGTATCACTACAGATTCTCATTGCTTATTCTTCGCTACAATGAGCAAACCTTCCTATTTTTAAGAAAGGTAGATTCAATATGGCGGAATCCAAGATGGTGGACTTAAATTTCGGGTACATAAAAAGTATTTTTTTTTTGTATCACTACAGATTCTCATTGCTTATTCTTCGCTACAATGAGCAAACCTTCCTATTTTTAAGAAAGGTAGATTCAATATGGCGGAATCCAAGATGGTGGACTTAAATTTCGGGTACATAAAAAGTATTTTTTTTTGTATCACTACCGATTCTCATTGCTTATTCTTCGCTACAATGAGCAAACCTTCTTATTTTTTTAAGAAAGGTAGATTCAATATGGTGGAATCCAAGATGGTGGACTTAAATTTCGGGTACTTTATTTGTATCACTACAGATTCTCATTGTTTATTCTTCGCTACAATGAGCAAACCTTCCTATTTTTTAAGAAAGGTAGATTCAATATGGTGGAATCCAAAATGGTGGACGTAAATTTCGGGTACATAAAAAGTATATTTTTTTGTATCACTACAGATTCTCATTGCCTATTCATCGCTACAATAAGTAATTTGACTAAAAATTAACCGGTTCAAGACTTTTTACACACCCGGTATTTATTGAGGCAATGTAATTGTTTAGGTAGGTAACTGGTTGATAAAGTCATGGGATGGGCAGCTTGATGCAGTCTTCTAGAGGCTGTTGAATCTCGTCGATTTCTTTGATGGTACGTTTTGTTGAAACGAAGCACAGCCGTGGAGGTTTCTTGATGTGTTGTAGATGTAGTCCTCAAGGGTACGACAAGATTTTAGTATGTGTGCCAGATAAATAAATATATTTTTATGGTTTCATGGCCCTCCGAAAAGCATATGCTTTCCGCTCTGCAAATTACACCTTTATTTCATTTACCACCACAGGGCTTGTTGTATAATGAAATGTAGTACTTTCAGAACAGATTACTGTGACTAGTATATTTTACACCTCTGTCTTTTCTGTTCTTAAATGCTTCAGTCATATAATTGTATGACCATGTGATAAGAAATAGAACTACTCTTTGTAGCCGTGGAACTAGCAGATCGAGTGAAAATTTAACACTCCACCTTGTAACTTGAAAATTAAATTAAGTAAAAATTAGGAGAAAATGGAAATAAATGACATTTTTAATGAAACAAAAACTTTAAATTAGGTAAACAAAAATTGATTTTACATAAATTAAATTGATTTTTGAAATAGTTTTATAACTATTGATGACACTAAATATAATTCTAATTACGTTAATGACTTTACTTGTATAAAATATTACAATATATACCTATTGATCTGAAAATATTTGAATTTTATTAATATTGTGTAATGAGCTCAGTTATAAGTTAAGAGTTTATAGTTACGATTTTATTCTTGAATTCTTGCAATCTTCTAGTTGGCTCCTTTTCCATTCATCGATTGAAAATCAAATGGGACATCAATGCATTGTTGAAATCGGTTTTATAGTACAGGGACCGGCAGAAAAAGTGGATGGTGTTTGATCTAACTGTACATCGCAACAGTGCGAGTGGGGAGAACCGGGTCAATGACTTTCATTCCCCGGCTCCATGCCATTGCAGTTGCAATGGAGTCGTGGAACGCACAACATTGTGCTTTCGTCATAGAGACTTACTTTAGTATCGGTTACTCGGTAGTCAAAACCCAGCGTTTGTTCCGTACAAAGTTTGGAGTAAGTAGACACGGTAGTGTTCCCAGTCGCAATGCAATAATGCGTTATGTTATAAATTTAAGAGAAACGGTTTCATCTTTAAACCGGAAACCTACAGGCTGTCCACGTAGCGTTCGTACTCCCGAAATACAGATGCTTGGCGATTGTCAGTAGCCAGAAGTCCGCGTCGCCCAGCTGCGCATCACGCAGCTGTGCTAGGAATATCAGATTGAAGTGTTCGAAGAATTTTTGGATCTTCATTTTTATCCGTATAATATCGTAACTGTTCGAGAACTAAGCCAACATGATTTCCAAAACCGAAAAGAATGTGCACAATCAATTCTGAACATCTTAACTAACGATTCAATAATCATAGTGTCATATGAGGCCCATTTTCACCTGTCTGTTGAGTAAATAAACAAAATTTCCGGTACTGGGCGGCAGAAAATCCTCGTAGCGTACACGAAAAACCACTTCATTGTAAACGTGTGAGAGTTTGGTGCGCAGTGGCTAAATTCAGAGTGATAGGTCCATATTTTTACGAAGAGAACGGTCGAGCAGTTTCGATCATTTCAAGTCGTTATGTCGAAATGCTAAATAATTTCCTTGCACCAGAGTTACAACGTCGTGAAGTTGACACTGCAAATGTTTGGTTCCAAAAAATGGGGCTACTGCTCACACTGCCAGAGTGTCAATGAATGTGTTACGACAAAATAATGTTTCCAGAACACATGATTTCAAGAAATGGTGACCTTTCATGGCCTGCTCGCTCCCCAGATCTTTCGGTATGTGACCTTTTTGTTTTGGGGTATTTGAAATCGAAAGTGTATGTCGTAAAGCCTCGAACAACTGAAGATCTGAAGCTAGCAATTCGAAACGAAATAGCAGCGATACCGAACGACATGATTGTGAAGGCAATGGATAATTTCCAAGTACGATTACATGAATGCGTGCAGAATGAGGGTCATCACTTGACTGACATAATTTATAAAACTAAATAAGTGAATTTTAGAATTTAAGTGCTTTAATAAAAAAATGGCAAGAAATGATGTTTCAATCTATTAATAATTTTTACTTTCTCTTGCCTATATGAGTATACAGGAAGGAAAGTATTGTTTTCATGTCGATTTTTTGAAATCGAGTTTTCACCGGATCTACACGTTTTCAGACCCCCTGAATCCAAAAAAACATGTTTTTAGCGATTGGTCTGTGTGTGTGTGTGTGTGTGTGTGTGTGTGTGTGTGTGTGTGTGTGCGCGTGTGCGTGCGTGCGTGCGTGTGTGTGAACAGAATATCTCAAGAACGGAACATTGTACGAACTTGAAATTTGAAACTTAAGTTACATACCACTACCGGACCCGATACGAACAGTTTCATCGAAATCGGTCAACTGGAAGTAGTAGTTTATTCGTGAAATTTTTCACTTTTTCGTGATTTTCTCAAAAACTGGTCCTAAGATTTTTTTAAAACCGCCTGGTTTACTAAATTTTTTATGCTCTACAAGATAGGGTAGGCGCCATGTTTGCTAAAATTCTTAGTGAGGCTGTTTTTACGTTAAAAAATTATTTTTTTAAGATTGCGGCTTTAATATGCATTTTAGCGCCAAAATAATAAAAGTTATAGAGAATTTAAAATTTTACAATTTTTATATCAAACATTTTTTTGTATAACGCTTAGTTTAGCGGTAATTAGCGATTTTGTTTAGATTTCGGCCTTAGTATGCATTTTACGACAAAAGCGTATACAATCAAATTTATAGGAAATTAAAATATTACAACTTTTCTATTGAGCATTTTTCTCTACAGAGGCTTGTTTAGCGTGAAAGAGTGATTTTCCGTATTTTTAAGTCAAACTGGGGTTGATTTTCATTTTGCGTCTTTCACTCATGATTAAAATAAGGTTATGTTTTTTGAGGTAAGTTTTTTGTATACTTCTAATGTTTTATTACAATTGTTAAGTTTATTGTTAATTATTTGCATTGGCAAGAGAAAGTTGTGTGAGTGTTTCACACCATATTTTTTTTTACATCTCATTTCTGATTTATTTTATTCATTTCAAAACCATCTGCTTACTTTAAAATCATCAAATTGTTGCAGTTGGTTCCATAATTAAAATAAATCTTGGTGTTCTATTTTCTTTTAATTATAAGTTAATTGGTTCAAATTACTTTTTTTAAATTATACTTTCTTTTGTTTTATTGCATCATCTTTAATAAAATTTGGGTCTTTGGCTACTGGAATAAATTTTTATACTTTCTTCTTACAATTTATCTTGATATATTTAATTTTGATTTAGAATATTTTTAATTTAATTCGAAATTATTTATTCTGATGATTAATTATGATTATTTAAAATGATTTCGTTGAATTCTTTAACAATTGACTTATTAAGTTTGACCTTAGATCAATGATATTCTAGAGCATAGACTGCTATTCTACAACCTTCCTGTTATGGGCAGGAATAATTTTTTTGAATAAATAAATAATTTTTTTGCGTTCGTTAAATTCGGCTCGGTTAGTTACCAATTTCCAAATACAAAAACTAACCAGTTTGAGATCAATTCATCCGTTGAGTGTTCCGTAGGATTATACATTGTATAAGAGGTACCAAAGCAGTTACTCGTTAGTGATCTCCGTTTAGAAACAGATCCTATGAAGTAGCGTCCCGTACGAACGGCCTTAGCCTTTTTACTTTCTCTAGCCTATATGAATATATAGGAAGGAAAGTATTGTTTTCATGTCGATTTTTCGAAATCGAGTTTTCACCGGATCTACACGTTTTCAGACCCCCTGAACCCAAAAAACATGTTTTTAGCTATTGTTCTGCGCGTGTGTGTGTGTGTGTGCAAGCGCGCGTGTGTGTGTGTGCAAAATATCTCAAGAACGGAACATCGTACGAACTTGAAACTTGAAAGTTAAGTTACATACCACTACCGGACCCGACACGAACATTTTCATCAAATCGGTCAACCAGAAGTAGTACCAGAGGTATAACTACCAGAGGTAGTTTATAGGTGTAATTTTTCACTTTTTTGGGATTTTCTCAAAAACTGGTCCTACGATTTTTTTTAAAATCGCCTCAATTACTTAATTTTTTATGCTCTACGAGATAGGGTAGGCGCCATGTTTGCTGAAATTCTTGGTCAGGCTGTTTTCACGTAAAAAATTTGTTTTTTTTTAAGATTGCGGCTTTAATATGCATTTTAGCGAAAAAATTTATATAATAAAAGTTGTAGAGATTTTAAAATCCTACAACTTTTATTTCAAACATTTTTTTGTATAACGCTTAGTTTTGCGGTAATTAGCGATTTTCTGTTTTTTCCCACGAAAACGTGTGAAAAATCGATATTTTTAAGATTTCGGCCTTAGTATGCATTTTACGACAAAAGTTTATATAATGAAATTTATAGAAAATTAAAGATGTACAACTTTTATTTAAAGCATTTTTCTCTACAGAGCTTGGTTTAGCGTGAAAGAGTGATTATCCGAATTTTTAAGCCACACTGAGGTAGATTTTCATTTTGAGTCTTTCACTCATGATTAAAATTAGGTTGTTTGTTGAGGTTAGTTTTTTTTTTGTTTATTTCTAATGTTTTATTATTAATGTTCGGTATATTGTTAATTATTTACATTGGCAAGAGAAAGTTTGTGAGTGTTTCACACCAGATTTTTATGTTATTCGAAATTTTGCGTCTTTCACTCATGATTAAAATTAGGTTATGTTTGTTGAGGTTAGTTTTTTTGTTTCTTTCTAATGTTTTATTACTAATGTTTGGTATATTGTTATTTATTTGCATTAGCAAGAGAAAGTTGTGTGAGTGTTTCACACCAGATTTTTCTGTTATGCGAAACTGTATTAATAATTTTAGTACTGTAATAACGAGTCTAACGAACAGTGTTTGAGGTTAATAAACCACTTAAGGTAATCAACTGATGGCAATCGAGGTTAAGGCAAGTCAGTTTTTTTCATGAATTTAAATATTGATACCGACCGATGTTAGTGGTTCTTTTTTAAAGAACTTCAATTACACTGTCATTTTTTAGGATTAGTCAACGTGTGTCAAGGCGAAATTACTTCTTAACTATATGTGGGCTGTTTTTAGTCACAGTTAAGTTTTTTTTAAATTATTCTCAATTCGGGTCGTGTGAATTTTTATTAATTTTTTTATTTTTCCTCGATAAATAAACTGGTTTCTCGCTTTCCACGGTTTCATTACACTCTATTATTTCTGTGTATCACTTTTAAAAATTGATAACTATTTTCAGATTTACTGTTATTTAAAGAGGAGCTCTTAATTGAATGTTTGAAACTAAAAACGTTTCTTATTTGATTTTATGTATTTATTTATTTATTCATAAATATTACTTCTCCAAAAGAAGATAACCCGTGTTTTTATTTATTTGATTTACATATTTCTGAACACTAAATGATTTCACTGAACATTTCGAAATAAAAATTATGAACAGTTTGTGATAAAAACTGAAAACTCTACGAGGTATACGAGGTGTGGCTATTAAAAACCGAGACTGACTTGTAAAAAATTTAATTTTAATTTTATACATAATAACTTATTGTTGCCTTCAATATACACTCCTTCTCTATCTCTACAACGCTCCATGCGAATTTTCCATTGTTGGAAACAGTGTTGGAAGTCATTTTCTGTCAGCTCCTTCAGGACACGTGCCACTTTCTCTTTTACAGCTTCCACAGACTCAAATCTTCTCCCTTTTAATGCAGATTTCACCTTAGGGAACAGGTAGAAGTCACATGGTAGAAGATCTGGTGAATAAGGTGGATGTTCTAACACTGAGATGCTGTACTTGACTAGGAACCTCGACAGATAACGCGGAATGAGCTGGCGCATTGTCTTGGTGGAGAACCCATGATTTGTCCTTCCACATTTCGGGGCGTTTTTGCTTATTCTTTGACGTAGTTTAGATAGTACCTCAAGGTAGTAATATTGATTAATTGTTTGACCTTCAGGAACCCAGTGAAAGTACACAATCCCATGGATATAAAAAAAACAATCGTCATTGCTTTTAATTTTGACTTGCTCATTCGAGCTTTTTTGGCTCTCGGTGAAGTTCGGCTCTTACAGTGCATGGATTGGCGCTTCGTTTCCGGATCATAAATAAAAAACCACGTTTCATGTTATTATCTTCTACCTGTTCCCTAAGGTGAAATCTGCATTAAAAGGGACAAGAATCGAGTCTGTGGAAGCTGTAAAAGAGAAAGCGGCACGTGTTCTGAAGTAGCTGACAGAATATGACTTCCAGCACTGTTTCCAACCATAAGATATTCGCATGGAACGTTGTAAGGATAGAAAAGGAATTTATATTGAAGGTGACAATAAGTGATCATGTATAAAATAAAAATACTATTTTTTTACGTCAGTCTCGTTATTTAATAGCCACACCTCGTATTCCTGGAAACTGAAAAATTTCCGAGGAACTCACCACTTACATCAAAAGAAAGTACTCTCAAGTCAAGCCAAGGTAGACATTATACTGTAATAAAAAATGTGTTTCTGTACGTGAGTAAATCCCTTAGAATGACGGATGAGGCAGGTCTAAAAGAAGCTAAGAAATTTGAGAGAAAGATCCTCTGTAAGAAAATGGGTCCGAATGTAGTAGATATATTCGGATAGTATATTATATATATTCGAATATAATAGATATATAGAGATAGTAATATTGGTTACGAGGACTAGGAGACCGTACAAGAAAAATTAAGGATTAATGGTGATGGAAACTATTAGAAAAGTAAAAATAAAACTCTTAATTCTAAACCTCTTTATAGAATGATGACAACTGGTTAACAAAACAAATTTTTAAAACACTAAACAATAGACCTAAGTTATCGGACAAATGGTTTAAAGAAGTCTAAAGGGATATTGAGAAAACTTAGTGAACCGATTCAATTTCAGATAACTAATTAATACGGACTTTAAGGGTTTCCATTCGCCCATAACAGACAGGTGGAGTATTTAATTATTTGTTCTCAATCTGTTAGTTCCAGGGCTACAAAAAATAGTTGTTTTTTTATCACATGGTCAGCCAATTAAATTATTGAAGTATTTAAGAAGAGAAGTGGTAGAGGTGTAAAATATATTAGTCTGAGTTACCTCTAAAAGTAATGAATTTTATTATACAGCCAGAACTTGTGGTGAATGAAGTGAAGATGTCATGAAGTGCTGAGTAGAAAGTTAATGATTTTTAGAGGGTCTGGCATGCGGATAAGCATACTTTTTAACTCAGTTAGTACGGCAGTGGTAAACCACCTGACTTCTTGTTTTACTTAGTGAATTAGAGGTTCAAACCAGCCTTTCGGCTGATGACCTAAACAACAAGGGCTTGCTTGAAGAGCAAAAATAGAACACCGGGCGGACAAAAGAAAGGTAAAAATCTGGTGTGAAACACTCACACAACTTTCTCTTGCCAATGCAAATGATTAACAATATAACCTAATTTTAGAAATAAACAAAAAACTAACCTCAAAAACAATGAAAATCGAACTGTTTGGCTTAAAAATACGGAAAATCACTCTTTCACGCTAAACTAGGCTCTGTAGCGAAAAATGCTTTAATTAAAAGTTGTAGACCTTTTATTTTCTATAAAATTTATTATATATACTTTTGTCGTAAAATGCATTCTAAGGCCGAAATCTTAAAAAAAACGATTTTTCACGTTTTCGTTAGAAAAAATAAAAAAATCGCTAATTACTGCTAAACTAAGCGTTATACAAAAAAATGTTTGAAATAAAAGGTGCAGGACTTCAAATTCTCCACAACTTGTATTATATAAATTTTTGCGCTAAATTGCATATTAAAGCCGTAATCTTAAAAAGAAAATGTTTTTACGTGAAAACAGCCTCACCCAGAATTTCAGCAAACATGGCGCCTACCCTATCTTGTAGAGAATAAAAAGTTTAGTAAATGAGGCGATTTTTAAAAAAAACGTAGCACCAGTTTTTGAGAAAATCGCAAAAAAGTGAAAAATTACACGAATAAACTACTACTTCCGGTTGACCGATTTTGATGAAAATGTTCGTGTCGGGTCCGGTAGTGGTATGTAACTTAAGTTTCAAGTTCGTACGATGTTCCGTTCTTGAGATATTCTGTTCACACACACAGACACACACACACACACACACAGACCAATCGCTAAAAACATGTTTTTTGGGTTCAGGGGGTCTGAAAACGTATAGATCCGGTGAAAACTCGATATCGAAAAATCGACATGAAAACAATACTTTCCTTCCTATATATTCATATAGGCAAGAGAAAGTAAAAAGCCTACAGTGAGGGAATGCTGAGGATGTGGGCTGTAAAAATAGCTTCCAGTAACGTCTAGTCACCATCACGTGATCTAAAATTGGACCTATACGACAGAAAAATCTGGAAAAGCACTGTAACTAACTTGAAACATTGTTTTAGTTTTCTCGGTTGATGTTGTTAGAGAAATCCTGAGATTTAAACATGTGAGTATATTTAATATTAAATAACATCTACATGGGGATCCATTGTAATACTAATGCCATTACTTCACGATCACTGCGTATGATGAATGGTTTTACATAACTTTATTGAAGGAATACAAACTACGAAATGAAGAATGGAATAAAATGAGATAGGTATATTGTATATGTTTTACAGGGAGAGAGATAGAAATGAAATCGTTGTCCCTACTATAGCCTGGATTCAGTTCAAGGTAAGGGAGACGAGCAGTGGTTATTGGAAGAAAGCCAGTAATGTACAAGCAGGAGGTGTGGTTATATATTCCATAGTTTTGCATTGCCACATTCGATCTTCGCAAAAACACCACTCGCACCACAAATACACACACACACTATAAAAGCATCGTTTAGATCGTTTATGACAATCACTGGAATTGTGCCATTAATGTTCTGTTTTTTTTTTGCTTTTTTAATGCTATATTATTTTTAAATAATGTTCTTAAATGTTTAAATTGCGGTTTATCTGTTCCACTATATGATATTGTACTAGAATATTCGTACCTGTTTTTCTTTTTCATAATTTTTCCTCGTCAGGGACGAAATTCAAATAGTACTGTCAGAATTTATTTTACTTTCGAAAATCATAATTACAGTAGTCTTTCTTTATAACGATGAAATAAACGAGGATTCTTTTTGTTTGCCATACCACTAATATATTTTTCTATCAATATACCGATATTTTTTACTTCTTATAACGATGGTATTCAGTAATTCAACGCGTTTCTTGTCACTTTGTATTATTGAGCGCATGCTACCTGAGTAGCAAAGTAGTCGCCCGACGTATTTTGTTTCCCGCTTGAGCAATGATGTGTCACTACTGTACAGTCTCAATTATTTTTCGGTGCGTCAACGGTCAACATGTTTTTTAAAAAGCTTTAAGTGCTCACCGTTAAAGAAAAGTTATCATTGATTCGGGCAATGGAGAAATGCGAGAAACAAAAAGATATTCGGCAAACGGGGCTCCCCCAGTCAACTGTGGCTACCATCTGGAAGGATAGGAAGAAGTCGCTTGATGAGGAAATAATGGGAGGCTGCAGGAAGAAATTAAGGAAGCCTCAGCATGAAAATTTATATCGGGTCATGTTGCAGTAACGCCCACAACAGGCGGGTGGAATTATTTGCACTCGATAGTTCCAGGGCTACAAAAATAGTTCTGTTTCTTATTCCAGGGCTACAAAAATAATTCTGTTTCTTATTGGTTGTTCGGCCAATTATATGACTGAACTATTTAATAACAGAATAGGTAGAGGTGTAAAAGACTAATCAGAGTTATCTTCTCTGAAAGTAATGATTTTCATTATACAGCCAGACCCTATGGTAAGAAGTGAAAGTATCATTTGCAGGGTGCAAAGTAGATGCTTTTCGGAGTGTTGGTCAGTGACAGCGAGAGGGGAATCAGGCTACGGTTCCCTTTCACGCCCCACTGACAGTATGTAAATTTTTTAACCCGATATTTCCCTGCAGTATTATATTAACAGTTCCGAGGGAGGTGGAGGGTTCTTTGCTGATGTCGGATCAAGTGGCCAGGCGACGGGTTTTTGGTTGGTAGGCGGTTGCGGCCTCCTTGGGTCTGGTCGAGGACGCTTCAATGGAGTCCAAAACTACTTCCCCCTATCGTGATGAAGTGAACATGAGTTTTTCTCGGTGCCTTGGATAAAAAAATGATATAAGTTAATGTATTAATGAAACAAAAATTCAATATCATCTTGTAAAAATAACCAGGCTTTCAATTTTTACTTTCTCTTGCCTATATGAATATATAGGAAGGAAAGTATTGTTTTCATGTCGATTTTAAGAAATCGAGTTTTCACCGGATCTACACGTTTTCAGACCCCCTGAACCCAAAAAACATGTTTTTAGCGATTGGTCTGTGTGTGTGTGTGTGTGTGTGTGCGCGCGTGTGTATACAAAATATCTCAAGAACGGAACGTCGTACGAACTTGAAACTTAAAACTTAAGTTACATACCCTTACCGGACCCGACACGAACATTTTCATCAAAATCGGTCAACCGGAAGTAGTAGTTTATTCGTGTAATTTTTCACTTTTTTGCGATTTTTTCAAAAACTGGTCCTACGATTTTTTTTAAAATCGCCTGGTTTACTCCATTTTTTATTCTCTACAAGATAGGGTAGGCGCCATGTTTGCTGAAATTCTGCGTGAGGCTGTTTTTACGTAAAAACATTTTATTTTTGAGATTGCGGCTTTAATATGCATTTTAGCGCAAAACGTTATATAATATAAGTTGTAGAGAATTTAAAAACCTACAACTTTTATTTCAAACATTTTTTTGTATAACGCTTAGTTTAGCGGTAATTTGCGATTTTCTAATTTTTCTCACGAAAACGTGAGAAAAATCGATTTTTTTAACATTTCGGCCTTAGTATGCATTTTACGACAAAAGTGTATATAATAAATTTTATAGTAAATAAAAAGATCTACAACTTTTATTTAAAGTATTTTTCTCTACAGAGCCTAGTTTAGAGAGAAAGAGTGATTTTCCGTATTCCTAAGCCAAACAGGTTGATTTTCATTTTGCGTCTTTCACTCATGATTAAAATTAGGTTATGTTTATTGAGGTTAGTTTTTTGTTTATTTCTTATTTTTTATTACTAATGTTAGGTTTATTGTTAATTATTTGCACTGGCAAGAGAAATTTGTGTGAGTGTTTCACACCAGATTTTTTTAAAAAGTTAACTATTTTTACACATGAGGTTACATTTAAAGGGAAACATTTTCACTAGTTAAAACCCACCGTTTCATATCTCACCGTAGTCGCTAATGACCGAGCTGTTGGTGCGATTTTTTATACACTAAAAAAAACATTTTAAACTTTTGGGAAATAATATCATCGTTTTTTTTCAGCAACCGACATATTTTTCCGACAGAGGTATCCATAAAATTTTGAATGTGATGACGTTGATAAAATAAGACAAGTTAAGTAAATATCCGCTTTTCTTCTAGAGGAGGGGGAAGATAATTAATCCACCAGGGGTTGGTTTAGCGAATATTATTCCCCTGTCTACCCTTTAACTTCCTTTAATTAAATCAAGTACTTTCTAAACTTAGATGTACTTTGGTTCTTAACTTATTTCACTTAACTTTCTGTCTTTCTTTTTTCATCACGTCACTTTCTTTAGTTTTTTTGCTTATTGTTTCATCAGTAAAAAGTTGTGTTCTTTCTTTTGTTGGTACATTAACGTTTATAATTTTAGTATAAAACAAAAGCTGGTTTGTTTTGATAAATTACCGCCAGTGTTTTGCTTAACAAAGCTTTTCTTACTTTATTATGTAAATTTTCTCAAGTGATAAAGAAAACATTTGAATTTTATCACTCTGTCCAAAAGTATGAACTTAAATACGCTGAGAACTACTGTTGGTATAATTTTATTAGATTGTTTTACGTTCTCTTTGTTACGCTATTAACGTATCCACTACAGTCAATGTTCAATTTAACGGACTAGCTTTCTAAATAAAGTATTATGTCACCACATCTATTAAAACATAAACTAAAATATCATATACTATCGATCTACGAGCAAGAACTTGAGAGACTTTTCCAGGTCTTAAAATAACTATTCTTATTAGTTTTTTTTCTCTTTGCGATGGTTTAACTGTTTCTTTATGCTCATTTATTGAATTAATTTCCCATAAAGTTAAAATATTTACATTGTGTTAGTTAAAATATATAGGCCTATTATTGTAAAGTAGTTATAGTTATAAAATAAAAATTATAATATATATATATATATATATATATTTCTCTCTCTCTCTATTACAAACCAAACATAATCTGAAAGTTTTTTTTTAAATTTCTATTGTTATTAAAATAAAAATGTAATATTGATATTTTAAGTAAAATGTAATTCAATTTATCATTTATTTTATGTTTTTTTTTAATTCTGTTTAACGCAATCTTTGTAACTTATTTATTTGTAGTAATTTAACTTAGTAATTTTGTAGTAGTTATAAGTACATTTAAGTGATTTAATTTTTTTGTTCTGTATACTCCTATGCGCGGGCAGAACTCTTTGTAAAGAAGAGTTTTTGCGTATAAGTATATTTAGTAAAATATTGTACATAGCTTAGTATAGTAATGAATTGTAATTTTAATGTAGCTATATTTTACTAAATAAAATAAATAAATAAAAATAAAAGAGTTTGAAAATTTTAAAAATCTAAGGAATGTTAATTTTTGTTAAAAAATTTGGTGTGAAACCCTCACACAACTTCTCTTGCCTATGCAAATAATTAACAGTATAACCTAACTTTAGTAAAAAAACATTAGAAATAAACAACAAAACTAACCTCAATAAACATAACCTAATTGTAATCATGAGTGAAAGACGCAAAATGAAAATAAACCTCAGTCGGGCTTAAAAATGCGGAAAATAACTCTTTTACGCTAAACTAGCCTCTGTAGAGAAAATGCTCTAAATAACATTTGTAGATCTTTTAATTTCCTATAAATTTGATTATGTACTCTTTTGTCGTAATGTGCATACTAAGGTTAAAATCTTTAAAAAAAATCGAAAAACAGAAAGGTGGCCTGTTACATTACGTGCACTCAATCTGTTAGTTCCAGGGTAAAAAAATAGTTCTGTTTCTTATCATATGGTTAGCCAATTAAATGACAGAATCATTTAAGAACAGAAGAAGTAGAGGTGTAAAAGACCTCAGATCAGAGTTATCTCCTCTGAAAGTAATGCATTTCATTATACGGCCAGACCCTGTGGTGTATAAAATTAAGGTGTCATTTGCAGGGTGGGAAATGTGTGCATATCGGAAGGCGCGGCATGCTGATAAGCATACTTTTCAAATCAGTGAAGAAGGCAATAGAAAACCACCTCACTCCTCGTTCAAATCTGCCGGTTCGGCTGATGACCTTAAACAACATAAGTAAAGAAAATAAGAAAATAGTACAGTGAAAAAATGGTGAGAATTTGAGCTGTAAATAGAGCTTTGAGAAGTATGTAGTTATTTACCTTCTCCGAAAATATGCTGTTAAACAGCTGATTTTCGGAGACGAAGGTTCGTGGTTCAAATCTTAGTAAAGGTAGTTACTTTTATACGGAGTTGAATACTAGACAGTGGTTACCGGTGTACTTTGATGGTTTGGGTTCAATTAACCATACTTTTTTAGGAATGGTCGGCCTGGGTCTGTACAAGACTACTCGTCAAACAACATTCTCATCTACCTGGGTCATGGGGGTTGCTTATTGTTCTAAATTGAACAGATTGCAACGTATACACATTAACGATTAAAAAAATTTATAAAATATAATAAAATTGTGGAAAATATCTGAAACTTATAGGTTAATTCTGACTGGCAGTATATTTAATCGACCAACTATTGTCTAACTGCAATTGTTAGCAGTATTTGTGATATTTCTTTTTTTATAATTATTTTGTTTCATTCTAAACGATCCGATGTAAATAATGAGAATGAGGTCATTGATAATGTTGTACTAAAAAAAAATCAGAATAAAAAGGTATTTTATATAAAAATATTTGGAACGGTGACAATTAATTTTGGTCTCTGAAATGGCAAATTTCCAGTTTATTTACATTATGTGCTCACTTCCTTTTTGAAGAGGAAACATTTTATTGCGTAACTTTTTAATTATTAACTCGGTTTTGTGGTTTTAATAAATCGTTTAAAATTAAAGATGGGTTTAGCTTCCTTCGTAACTTTGTGGTTAGCGAGCTAGCCTACAACGCAGCGGTCCTGGGTTCGGTTCCCAGCTAGGGTCTGGAAATTTTCACAAGTCAAAAACCAACTGTTATAGATACATTACCTACCGTAGCCGCTAATAACCGAACCGTTGATACGACTTTATATTAACTAAACCTGGGAATTTTTTTGATAAAGGGAGTGTGGAATGGAAAAATTTATCGATTTTTCGTTAAAAATATGGTTTGAAATTGCGCTTTAAAATGGCGTTAGAATCAAGTTGTTCTGCTAACTAGAAAATATGTTATTAATTTTTTTGTGATTGTATGTTTAGCTGATTTTGCCACCTGTCACGAAATTTTACAAAATAATTTTCCTTTTCGATTAATATTTTACTGTGATTTATTATACTATTTTTTCACATTGCTGTTTCTCTTTTACTTACTCATAGCTTGGTAGTATAACCTAAAATTTTATTACTTGCACTATTTTCGTTTTGGTCTGTCTTTGTTTACACTCGTGTTTTTGTTTTTTAAAAACTTTAAACGCAATATCTCAAAACGTTATTTTTAGAACTTTATGTACCTTTTTCTCAGCTTCCACAAAAGGTACAAGGATGAAATTTTTATGGAGTATGTTAATCGTCCAGTTCTATTGATTGCTCGCCTCTCATCACGCGGTCTTGGGTTCGAGTCCCACTCGGGCATGGCATTTTTTCATACGTTAAAAAAAATTCATTTCATCCTTCACCGTCTACATTAGCAGCAATTTGCAAAACAGTCGGACGTTAAACCAAAAAAAAAAAAAAAAGTTCTATTGATTGATGTGCCGTTTTTAAAAATATTGAAAATTGTGGGAGAAAAAAAGTTTTGCTGATTTTTCGATGAAAAATTACTTTTAAAAAAATTGTGAAAACCAAAATTCTTACCAGAATGAAATTTCATTATATTTATTTATTTATTTAACGTCGCATCAACTGCGACGGTGGGGTGGAACTTTATGCAATGTAGGATGAAATGATTTTTTGTAACGTATGAAAATATGCCGTGCCTGAGTGGGATCGAACCCACAATTTATTCGAGTTACAATTTTATTTATTTATTTATTTTTTTGTATGAAAGGCCGCTCTTAGGTACACAGTTATAATGTATAATTGTGTACCTACGAGTAGCCTTTCATACAAAAAAAAAAATTAAAAAAATTGTAGCTCTAGCTGTAGTAGTGGTTGCAGTGGTTGCTGAGAAAAGGTACAAATATTAACATTACTTACGATTGGGATCCACACTCCCCAAATAATTAAAACAAACATAACAGAACATAATAGGCTGAAACATATCATTTTATTAAAAAAATCCTATTAAACCCTCACACTTTTAAATTTTCCGATATCTGGCCGTAGGCACAATGCTAAAAATTTACAAGAATTGAACTTGTTTATAGTTTGGTTGAAGGAGACATCGCGAAAAACTCATCTTTATGTATACTGCAAAATTAACTGAAAAATAACATAACAGAGTAGGCCTACTTAAGTGCATGTACTAGGTGACATTTCTCGCTAACAAACGCCGTGAGGGGAAGGCTAGAGGAAGAAGTGGGAGCAGTAAAATCCGTTACCGCTCTCTGCGCTGTCTGATGAGTAAACCGTTGAACTAAGTAAGGCTGCATAACATAAGAAAAATCGTGACGTCACACATTTTTCGTGCGCGTTTTCCATCAAAACGACTAGGAATTTAAAAAAAATAAAAACTAATTTAGAATTATGTTATTGATTGAAAGCCAGCAAAATTTTCAAATACTTTAATCGATGTTTAATTAAAGAATTAGCATTTAATAGGAAATCCCTTCATAAAAAGAAAACACAGTGGAAAATTGATTTTTTTAAAAAGTAATTCATTTTTTAAAAGGTCTAGGGCACATGCTGTCCAAAATCCGTCGAGAGAAATGCGTCCGTATTTGAGATTTTTGTGCACCAACTTGACAGAAAATCGCGTTATTACAACCACCGTTCAGCTGTATAGTTGAATCTTAAATTCAGAATTATTGCAATGTGTTGATAAGTTGTAAACTTTAGATTTTATTATTTAGGTACTGTATATATTTAGTAGTAATCCGTGTGCAAGACACCGTGAAGACACGTTCAAGTCACTAGCGGCAACGTTTTATGAAGAGGGTACTGGAAAGCTTGTACACCGGTATGATAAATGCCTCAATTGAAATGGTGATTATGTTGAAAATCATTTTTTTTTTGTTATTTGCATCCAGGAGACTCCAAAGGGAGTATAGCACATGTCAAGATAAAACTGATAAACTGAAAGTTTATCACCAATGATAAATACATCACTTACCACCAGAAAATTGTTTTTGCTACTGCTTACTTCAGTAGGCTTGTCATGAACCCCATTGAATCAAATATCTCACAAAATAAAAATTAAAAAAAATCAAACACAATGATAAATTCATCACTTACCAATAATTTTTTCCTGCTACTGCTTAACTCAGTAGGCTTGTCATGAACCCCTTTGTATCAAATAGTACACAATATTTGTTTAATTAGAAGTTAAATATTTTTCAATCAAAACTATTTAGAAAGGAATTCGTGCACACTGTAATATGTTTCATCAATCAAATATTGTTTTAGCTTTTTTTTTAAAATGACTTAAATTGTCACAACTTTTTAAACCTTGTGGCAATTTATTGATGTATTTTCTACCTGCATAAGTTGGTTTTTGTTCAAACAATTTAGTGTTGTGATTAGCAACATAATAATCGATTCTGTTTCTTGTGTAGTGGTTGTGAACATCTAAATTGTGTGAAAATGTATTTTTCTTTACGTACATTATCACTTCAAAAATGTACAAAGAAGGAACTGTGAGTAATTCCAGCTCTTTAAATAGTGATCTGCATGAGGTAAGGTGGTTGACTCCCATCATACACGTAATAGCTTTTTTCTTTTTATCATACTGCGTTCAGTGAGATAATAAGATTTGCTGTGAAACATGAAGCTCGTCTACATGGCCACATCAATCCTGAAACAATTCAACATCTTCATAATGAAAATGTTACTAGAAGACTTAAGAGGAAGAAGCCCTTCGAACTAGTGTAATAGTGCAGTATTACGGGTTAAAAGAGAGCATTGTGAAGTGCTAAAAGTAGTGAATAGTTTTATTTTTTAGTGTTAAAGTATAAATCATTGTTGAAGGGATTGGGCCTATATACTAATTTAAGAATTTAGTTTTTTAAATAATATGAACGAAAATTAATTGTTTATCTTTTAGACTAGTTTTAACTCTTTCCGTACCAACATCCGGAAAACAGGATGTCGCTACATTTTTCGTAGTGACAACATCCGGTTTACCGGACGCTCGTAGGTTATGCATAAAGTGCCAACGTCCGGTAACAGAACATTTACAAAAAAACTTTTCATCAAAAATTAATTGAATAATGTATTTTGAAACCGCCTGCAAAGCGATAGGTCCCGGGTTCGATTCCCGGCTAGGGTCTGGAAATTTTAACACGTTAAAATCACCGTTAAGGTAACAAAACTCACAGTTGTTGCTAATGACCAAGCTGTCGAACGATTTTAAATAAACTAAAAAACTATTTTGAATAGTTTTAGTGTTAGAACGATTTCTTTTTTACTTTCTCTTACCTATATAAATATATAGGAAGGAAAGTATTGTTTTCATGTCGATTTTTCGAAATCGAGTTTTCACCGGATCTACACGTTTTCAGACCCCCTAAACCCAAAAAACATGTTTTTAGCGATTGGTCTGTGTGTGTGTGTGTGTGTGTGTGTGTGAACAAAATATCTCAAGAACGGAACATCGTACGAACTTGAAACTTAAGTTACATACCACTACCGGACCCGACACGAACATTTTCATCAAAATCGGTCAACCGGAAGTAGTAGTTTTTTCGTGTAATTTTTCACTTTTTTGCGATAATCTCAAAAACTGGTCCTACGATTTTTTTTTAAAAATCGCCTGGTTTACTCAATTTTTTATTCTCTACAAGATAGGGTAGGCGTCATGTTTGCTGAAATTCTTGGCGAGGCTGTTTTCACGTAAAAACATAGTTTTTTTTAAGATTACGGCTTTAATATGCAATTTAGCGCAAAAATTTATATAATAAAAGTTGTGGAGAATTTGAAGTCCTGCACCTTTTATTTCAAACATTTTTTTGTATAACGCTTAGTTTAGCAGTAATTAGCGATTTTCTGATTTTTTCTCATGAAAACGTGTGAAAAATCGATTTTTTTTAAAGATTTCGGCTTTAGAATGCATTTTACGACAAAAGTGTATATAATAAATTTTATAGTAAATAAAAAGATCTACAACTTTTATTTAAAGCATTTTTCACTACAGAGCCTAGTTTAGCGTGAAAGAGTGATTTTCCGTATTTTTAAGCCGAACTGAGGTTGATTTTCATAATACTGCGTCTTTCACTCATGATTAAAATTAGGTTATGTTTTTTGAGGTTAGTTTTTTGTTTATTTCTAATGTTTTATGACGAATGTTACGTTATATTGTTAATTATTTGCATTGGCAAGAGAAAGTTGTGTGAGTGTTTCACACCAGATTTTTTATGAATATAATAAAAATTATTTTTAACAGGAAATTTTAGTTTTCTGTAACGTTGAAATTATGGTCGGCAATGAGAGGTTTACGTCTGCAAGTTTTCGAAATAAGGTCTGGCACTTTTTGTACACCCATATTCAAATTAAATTGCTTTAGATCAAACTTTTAAATACTTTTCGGCATTAAAAGGGTTAATCTGTTTTAATTTTTTTTAAATGATGTAAAGTAACCAAGTATGTATTTAACTTTTGATGTGTTTAGGTCATCAGCCGAAAGGCTGGTTTGAACCTGTAGAGGTTTTACTAAGTAAATCGAGGAGTGAGGTGGTTTACCAATGCCTTCCTCACTGAGTGGAAAAGTACACTTATCAGCATGCCAGGCCCTCTGAAAAGCATATATTTTCCACTCTGCAAATGACACTTTCACTTCATTCACCACAGGGTCTGGCTGTATAATGAAATCCATTACTTTCAAAGGAGATAACTCTGATTAGTGACTTTTACACCTCTACCTCTTCTGTTTTTAAATGATTCAGTCATTTAATTGGCTGACCATGTGATAAGAAACAGAACTATTTATTTTAGCCCTATTTATTTTAACTTTTGATAATAAATTTATTTTAATATTCTCATTAATTTTATTTTTATAACCAATCGGAGGTTGTAAAAAACTTATATAAAATAAAATTTGTTTCGGGCTTTTGGAAAATTGATGCGGTTAACCGTCTTACAGATATTATTAAAACCTTTCTCATTCTTTTCATCTTTTTTATTTATTTAACAATTAATTTATTACGTGAACCACAGTAATTCAATTTGCAGTGTCGGTTTTATAACTAAGAGATTTCCGTTGAAATTACTAGTTTAATGTTTTTATCTTAACAAGAAAATATAATCAAGATGATTGTTGTTTGTGGAAGAACTTTTAAAACGGAATTACAGATGGAGAAAATGAATGATTATGGTCTATACGATAGACTACTGAAAGCAGTCATTTTAAATAGCAATTAATTTAATACTAATACCGAGCTAAGTTTATCTTCCCTAATAAGAATCTGGTGGAATGTCTACTTAAAGAGTGAAAGCTATGCAATTCAATTTCTTTTTATTCTTTTCAATTTCGCTTAGAAAGATCTACAGTCGGACCTCTATTTATCGAACTTCTATATATCGAAATTCTCTATTTATCGAAGTATTTCCTGAGTCCCGTGAAATTTTAAATGAAAAATACTTCTGTATATCGAAAACAAATTCTTTATATCGAATTTAATTTTAGTGAAAATATAAATATAAATCCATGACACGCTAGTCAATTCGAAATATATATATATATATATATATATATATATATATATATATATATATATAGAGAGAGAGAGAGAGAGAGAGAGAGAGAGAGAGAGAGAGAGGGAGTGAGAGTGAGCAACGTGACAATACAGTACGTCAGTACGTTGACCACTGTGGTCCACGTACAAGAGTAGTGTGATACGTTTATACTATGTATGATCAAAAATATGTAAATACGACGACGAAGTTTTCAAATGGGTACCTAAAACTGTTACGAGGTAAAATCATGGCCTAAGCAAAAGAGAAAAGTTATTCTTTTTGTGGACAACTGCCCTGGACATCCGTCTTCACATTAAAACAAATTTTATTGTAAACAAATACTGTTTTTAGGTAATATGGTTACGGTCGAGTAATCTCACTTAATATGAGTAGCAGTCATAATGAAAAAAAGCAGCGTTTCTCTTTATCGAAGTTTCTATATATCAAATTTTTTATGAGGAACCTACAATTTCGATATACGGAGGTCCGACTGTATTTGATTTGTAATTAAATCGTATTGTAACTTTTGCTCCCAGGTTCTTTCGGTATCTGGTTTATATTAAATGATAAAACTTATAACAATTATTTATTGTTACCCACCGGGTTGGTCTAGAGGTAAAGTCGTCGCCAAAATCAGCTGTTTTTCGGAGACGAAGGTTCCTTGTTCAAATCTTAGTAAAGGTAGTTACTTTTATTCGGATTTGAATACTGGACTGTGGTTACCGGTGTACTTTCATGGTTGGGGTTCAATTAACCATACTCTCTCAGGAATGGTCGGCCTGGATCGGTACAAGACTACACCTCATTTACACGTCCTACACATCATCCTCATCTCTCATTGGGTCATGGGGTTGCTTATTGTTCTGAATTGAACAGATTGCAACGTACACAAATTAGGAATAAAAAGAAATTATTGTTATATATATGCCGGCCGCATTGGCGCAGTTGGTAACGTGCTCGCCTCTCATCATGCGGTCCTGGGTTCGAATCCCACTAAGGCACGGCATATTTTCATACGTTACAAAAATTCATATTTCATCCTAAATTGGACACAGTTCCACCCGAACGTCGTCGCTAATGACCGTTGCAGTTAATGCGACGTTAAAAAAAATATATACTCGTACATTGTATATTAACAAATTAATTAATGACTATATAATATTATTATTGTTTAACTGTTGTTTGTTTTTTAGGACTTCAGCCGAAAGGCTGGGTTGAATATTTAAAAGGCTTTACTAAGTAAAACGAAGAGTGAGGTGGTTTATCAATGCTTTCCTCATTGAGTGGAAAATTATGCTAATCATCATGCCAGGCCCTTAGAAAAGCATCTAATTTCCACCCTGCAAATTACACCTTCACTTCATTCACTTAGGTAATGGCAGCCCCAGTCCTTCTGAAAATGAGTCATGGGTTATACCCTCGATACCCAAGAAAGCAGGATCCAGGCAGCTGAATTGAGGTTTTTAAGAAAGGTGAAGGGCTGCTCGAGGCTGGATGTATAATACATAACGAGGAAATTATATCTGAGTTGGGTGTATTTTTAGTCTGAATGAATGAAGTGTAGGAGTTCCGCAGTCAATGGAGGCAACAATTGGAACGGATGCCAGAAGAGAGAATATCCTTCAAAGTTACGGAATATGTTCCAGTTGGAAGAAGGGAGGTGGGAAGACCTTGAAGAAGATGGCAGTAGTCGATATGTTGTACAGGTTTGAATATCTTGTGGCTTTGTGTAGGATTGTTTGTGAGTTCGGAAGAGGTTTATGCCTAATCCGTGATAGTAAGAAGAAGAAGAAGACTTCATTCACCACAGGGTCTGGTTGTATAATGATGAAATTCATTACTTTCAGAGAATGTAACTGTGAGTAGTGGCTTTAACATCTTCGTTAACCTCTTCGTTCTTGAATGCTTTAGTCATATATTTGGCTGACCATGTGATAAAAAACAGAACTATTTTTAATAGTTCTGATACTAGTCTAGATACTTAAAATTGAATACTTAATCCAATGTTCCTAAAAAGTGACTTTTGGTTCCGTAATTAACATCCCTTATTTGTTAATATTTTCCTTACTCATGGAAACGGCCTAAGTGTTATCGCTATTGTAATCCATTGTGTCCGCTAGTATAGTATGGTCGGGCCGTTGGCGTAGTGGTTAGTGCAACTGGCTTCTACGCTGGGGTCCCGGGTTCGATTCCCGGTCAGGTCTGGCTGGCATTTTACATTACTCATTTTTATATATCATCATTCTCTACCGTCCGTATTAGCAGAAATTGCAAAAAAGTCAGACGTAAACCCCCACCCCCAAAAAAGTATAATCCGTGGAGAAACTTAGATCTTGTTCGGAAAATCTGTTTTTTCACAATTACAGTCCTTCGGTGGTTTTTATTGCAAAATTTAATAATAATAATTTAAAATAAATAAAAAGAAACCGAAAAAGATCTAACTTTACTAAACATAAGACAAATATAATATAGGTAATAGAAGTTGTAAATAAATTCAGAAAAAAAATTGAAGAACATTTTTGGAAGAAAAGTGTTAAGAAAATTAACATGTCGAAGTGGAGTGACGGAAAAATTAATCAACATTTTCAGAATTAATGAACAGTAATAGAAAGAAAGAAAACTCGACCTACTACGTAAAACGAACTGAAATTATAGGACCTGAAATTTAATACTAAATTTACTTAGGAAAAAATTTAGGTAATGAAAATTGTTAAATTTAATTGTGCATTTGAATTTGTGTTTTTCATATTGAATCGGTCGACTTACAGTAGTCTGTTGTAAAATTTACAAAATCGCCTCAGATCTCCTTCGCTTGAGTTATGAACCAACGTGATATGACGTATGGTTTCTGATGGCAGTTGATTAACCAATGTAAACATTTTTCAGGTAATCGGTTTACTTAAAAAAAAAATTCTCAATTTGTGTAAAAATTCTGTTACTTTAAAACAATAATATTTTAACTTAGGCTATAATTTTTGTTTATTTCTTTTGTTGCAGGTAAGATTCTTGACAGAATATATTTCAGTGGTTTTTCCGTTCGGTAAATACATTTTAAAATTTTATCTCCTGAATTTTGTGGATATTACAATTTTTTTTTAGAAGTTAAGAGGAATTTTCCTAATTTCTCGCTACTTGATCTATTGGGTAGGAAAAATATGGGGGTCGTAAAGAAAATTTGCTTTCCTGTTAATAAGTAAATAAGAGTAGCTAGATCCGCTGTATGGTAATTTTTTAAGGTATTCATAATTGTTATGTTGTTTAGATTGATTTAATTATTATGTCTTTGCAAACCCGTATCTTAGGAAGTGAAATTGTTTTGTTAACAACCATATTTCATGTAAGAACCGCCAACCCGTTTTTGTATTTCAATACGAGTTGATTTCCGCTGCTGGTTCCAGATATTTTTTTCCGAGGCGGCGAGAAAAATTCGTGTTCACTCCCTCACGATGGGAGAAATAGTGTTGGGCTCAATTGAGGCGTCTTCGTCCAGCCCCAAGGAGGCCGTAACCGCCTACCAACTAAAAACCCACCGCCTGGCCACTTGATCCGACATCAGCAAAGAACCCTACACCTCCCTCGGAACTGTTTATGTAATACTACAGGGAAATGTCGGGTTAAAAAATTTACATACTGTCAGCGGGGCGTGGAAGGGAACCGTAGCCTAATTCCCCTCTCGCTGTCATTGACCAACACTCACTCTCTCACTTTCATTCATCTATTTCATCACCAGTTCAGGAAATTAGTGTGCCTACCTTCTTAGATCGGGACAGGATTGATTTACTGTGGGAGAGGGCGATCCCACTGATCTCCAGATGTCTCTTCCCTTCGGAGTCTCCCAACCACCCTCTCTGAAAACTGAGTGACGAACTTCCAGCTCTCCTCATCCCGCAGCATCGCTGCCCCTATGGCTCCCGATCTACTTTAATCCAACTTCCTAAATACTTAAATTTTTTAACCTCCTCAATAAGTTTGATGTTCAATAATTCGGTTGATTCGTGTGTGAGGAACCATGTCGACTACAATCATTTTAGTTTTCAGTGGACTGATTTTCAAACCAAGATTCTTATCCTCTTTGGTCCTTCTTAGACCTTAGGTCCGTTAAGATGTACTACATTTAGCTTAATCCAATCGAAAGTTTTATGAAGAGCTCGCTTAAATTCTAGATCTGAGTACAAATTAAATACAAGTGGCGAAATAACTCAACCCTGCCCCATACCCCATTCTCAAGGGGACCTTGGATTCCTATCTTACTCAATGTTAACGTCTGTACCTTTTTCTCAGGAACCATACATGATAGACATAATTATTTTTTATATATTACAATTCAGTCTTTGGCACTTTGGCACATATTGTACGTGCAGAATTTCTTGTTTGTAATTAAATATTTTTTAATATTATTTTTTGGAAAAATCTCTTTTTCCCTACTTAATTTTTCCCAAAATATTATTTTTGGGCCTTAATTATCAAACATTTTGAAAACTGTGCACGTAAAACCTAAGTTAGTAGGAGCTTAGTAACCCCAAAAATTTCATGTATGTAGCTTTATAAGGAGTTGAGAAAAACGTACATAAAGTTTAAAATATAATTTTTCAGTAAAACGCAGGTTAACCTAGATGTCGGGTACTAAGGTTAGGTAAGATAAAGTTAAGTATAGGTATGTTAAATAATTAGGGAGGTCATAGTTAAATACTAGCTGGTAATGGCAATATAAGTATAAAAATCAAAATCGAAGTTATAAAAATATGGTAGACTATTTCATGTAAAACTTCAATATAATTTTATACAGAAAAAGTTATTAAACAAGTTTTCCACCCTTAGAGACGTTAACCCATAGAAACATAATAAATACACCATTTTAAAGAGGGCATTTCCAACAACATGCAACAAAAAACAAAAAATTGCTTTTTTTATCCATGGCCACCTTAATAGAAACATGATCTGTTATCCGTTCATATTTTAACAGCTGATAATATTTGATACCAATAAATTTTTTAATTTGATTTATATCTAATCAACTCTCATTAACATTTATCTTCTATAATATATAAAGCCCCAGCCACTAATGACTCACTGATGGAAATTCTCGCCTATTAGGACCATATTAGGGTCTCTAGAAGCAAAATCCCTGAGGACCTTTTTTCTCGGGCGTCGGCTGAAACCCCCGGGAAAAATGCGAAATTTAAAGTATCTCTTTTCGAAAGCTCAGAGGAGGCGCGCGAATATTTCAAACTTTTTAACGAAGTTTCGTAGCGCAAAGGCCACTGCGACCATTTTTGTTCCCCTCCCGAAGTACGTTAAGACCATATATATAAAGTTGCCCTTAACCCGCCGGTTCGCTAGAAAAACTCAAAAAACAAAAATTCGGCTTTTTCGGGGTTGCAGTTTTTAGGTTTTTCTTTGTAACACCACGAAGACGGGTTTCATTGACAAATTTTTATTAGGACCACATTACACTAACTCCCGGAATCACGGGTGACTTTTCAAATTTTAGATCAGGGTCCTACGGGGTTTGGTACCCTTATTTAAAAATTATGAAATTTTTAAATTTTTATAAATTAAAAAATCTGTTAACGGTATGGTGTTTGGAGTTAAAAAATACATAAAAATATGATAATCCGAAAATTTTAAAGTTGCACCCTCTTTTTTGCAGTAGGGTTTGTATTTTTTTATCTTCTAAACGGTGCATCGTAAAAATAAATTGAATAGAATATTTTTTGTACCCCTTTTAATGTACTTCAAAACCATATAGCTTTCGTTGTTCTCAACTTACCGGTTCGGTGAGAAAACTCAAAAAAACAAAATTTCGCCTTTTTTGGGGTTGCAATTTTCAAGTTTTCTTTTGTAACACCATCAAAACGGGTTTCTTTGGCAAACTTTTGGTAGGAACACATTACACGTACCCCCCCGCATTACGGAAAATCTTTCAAATTTTAGATCGGGATTCTACGGAGGTTGCTACCCTTATCTAAACATAATGAAAATTTTAAATTTTTAGAATATAAAAAATTGTTAACGGCATGATGTTTGGCATTGAAAATTACACAAATATTTGATAACCCGAAAATGTTTAATTAGCACCCTCTAGCCAGCGGTAGGGGTTGTATTTTTTTATCTCCTAAACGGTGCATCGTAGCGAAAAATTGTATAGAATCTTTTTTGTACCCGTTGCAAAGTACTTTAAAACTATATAGTTATCGTTGCCTTTAACTTGCCGGTTCGGTGTGAAAACTCAAAAAACAAAATTTCGGCTTTTTGGGGTTTGCCGTTTGCATGTTGTTCTTTCTTTACACCATCAAAATGGGTTATTTCGTCAAATTTTTATTTTTAAACAGTTACACGTACCCAAAGCGTCACGGGTAATTTTTTAAATTTTAAATCGGGGTCCTACGGGGGTCGCTACCCTTATTCAAAAGATATGAAATGTTTATATTTTTAGAATACAAAAAGTCTTTTGACGGCATGTTGTTTGGCGTAAAAATTACACAAAAATTTTATAACCCGAAAATTTTAAATTAGCACCCTCTAGCCTGCGGTATGGGGTTGTATTTCCTTATCTCCTTAACAGTGAATAATAGGGACAAAATGCATGAACCTGTTTTGTGCCCCACAAAAAGTACTTCAAGATTATATAACTAAAGTTGCCCTTAACCCACCGGTCCTCTGAGTAAACTACAAAAACCAAATTTCGGTTTTTTGGGGTTTACAGTTTTTCTATCTTTACACCTTCAAAACGGGTTTTAGGCAAATTTTTATTAGCAAAACGTCACAGGTACATATAGCATCACAGGTAATTTTTTAAATTTTAAAAAGCGATCCAATGGGGGTTGCTACCCCTATCCAAAAATTATGAAATTTCTAAATATTTAGAATACAAAATTAAATTACAAAGTTAAATAAAAATTTGGTAACGCGAAAACTTTCAGGTTCCACTCCCTTACCGTTGGTAGGGGGTTGTATTTTTTTACCTTCTGAACGGTGCTTCGTAGAGGAAAATTATATAGAATCTTTTTTGTGCCTCTCCCAAAGTACTTCAAAGGCCATGTAGCTAAAGTTTCTCTTAACCTACCTCTTCGCTGAGAAAACTCAAAACACTAGCATTCCGGCTTTTAGGGCTTGCCGTTTTCACGTTTTTCTTTTTTTACACCTTCACAACGGTTTTTTCACAAACGTTTATTAACAAAACGTTACACATACCCCTAGAGTCACGAAGAATTTAGGTCGGGGTCCTATGGTGATTACTACCCGAACAAAAATTTTAAAATTTTCGGAATACAAATTTTCGGAATACAAATAATCTTTCAACGACATGTTATTTAGCGAAGAAAATTACATAAAAATTTGGTAACCCAAAAATTTCAGGTCACATGAGAAAACGAGAAACCCTAAGTATCATACATTCAAACCACAACATTTAAAGTTGAAGTTTTGAAACTTTAAACATTAATCTAAAATTTTAAAACCTTCAAATTTTAAATTTTGAAACTTTAACCTTCATCTTTAAACTTTCATATCCTGAAATTTCTAAAATTGTGATCCACCCAGCCTCACTGGCGGCCGAACTTCATCTTGTGGCAAATGATTCTGATCCACTTATGAATTCTGATCCACCTACCCCTCTGAGGTCGAGACACGGAAGCGGCGCGAAATGCCGCTGGAGTGGCGAGTAAATTGATTAAAATTCTTGAGGTTGCTTTTCAAAGTTCACATTTCCAAACTTAAATAATGTTTTAAAACGATCCATTTAAATCTTAGCAAATCTGGTTTGACATTTTGTTTTAAATCAACTCCTATTTTTATTTTATTTTTGTTGTAATACAGTGTAACCTCAGAAATCCGAACCCCTAAAATCCGAAATTTCGGATAATCTGAACACCAATTTTGCAATAAGCTAAAAAACTTCTACTCTTGAAAAGTGATGGAAAGTTATACTAATTACAAATCAGAAATGAATTTAATATTGATTTGAACGTTTTAGTTGATATTTTATAATGAATACGTCACTTTAATTTGTTGGAACAAAATCGGTTATCTTCTTCTGACGCAAGGAAGTAATCCTGCTTGAAGCGGCGATGTTGCGCTAGCGTCGCATAAACATCACGTCCGTCCGGGTAGCGGCAGCATGCTGTTCTACGTAGTGCAGAGCAACTTCAAGTGCACTAGTGGCATCTGTATGTGAAATAACATCAGTCGAGACGTCCTCTTCTTCACTTTCTTCGACTGTGGCATTATTTTGGTCTTGTTCCTGGACCATTGGAACAATAGCGCCATCGCTTAAATATTGATTACCGGCGTCGTCATCTGCAAACCATTCTTGAAGACAGTTTTCTTCGGCTTCTTCGCATCCAGGAATCTGCTGAACGAGTGGAAGTATGTTTTCCATTTGATGCTGCACAACAAAATTTGTTTCTTCAAATGCAAGGCTTGGCCACAGTTTTTTCCAAGATTTTTGGATCAAAGTCTTAATACATTTCTCCCATGCTTCAGCAACCCAATAAAAAGTTGTACAGTGCAAATCACTGCTACTGCGTCACTAACACATACAGACGCCTTAACAGACCACCCACAATTCATAGTCTTCTTTATTTGGAATAGTAAAGGTAAATTACCAAGTGCCCCGCATAATCCGAATTTTCCGGAATCCGAACGGGGGTCAGCCCCAATTAGTTCGGATTTCTGAGGTTACACTGTAAAATATAATAAGTTTAATAATTTTGTTCTGACTATCATGTTATCAGTTATGGGTTTTATTTTATTATTATATTTTTTATGACTTTAATATGAACTAGGAGTAATGTTTTGTGAAGGTTGTATTATCGAACAGCTTTCGCTTTCGGAGACATTAAATTTTCTGTGGTTTTTTATTAAAAGTAAAGTTATGTGGAGGTGGAGTCCCATCGTTGTCGTCATACTGACTGCGATGGGTTACAGTCATACACTCGTAGTCATAGTGTCGTGATTGCATCATCAAATAATAAAAACCTGTTCTTCCTCTCTTCCTTCTACTCTTTATCAGTCTTGCTCTTTCTGTTCCTACATTTTTCTTTCTTTTTTCAATTTTTTCGTCGTTTTTATTATTTTTTATTTTTGTTATCTTTTATTCAGGTACGTACAGATTTGTGAATTTTTACTTTCTCTTGCCCTGTATGAATACATAGGGAAGGAAAGTAGGTATTATGTTTTCAAGTCGATATTGTTTCAAAATCGCTGCCCATAATAGACAGGTGGAGTTTCAAATTAATTACACTCAATCTGTCCGTTGCAAGGCTGCAAAAAATTGTTCTGTTTCTTATCACATATTCAGCCAATTTAATGACTGAATCATTTAAGAACAGAAAAGGTAGAGGTCCAAAAGACACTAATCAAAGTTATCTCCTCTAAAAGTAATGAATTTCATTATAAAGCCAGACCCTGTGGTCAATGAAGTAAAGGTGTCATTTGCAGAGTGGAAAATATGTGCTTTTCAGAGGGCCCTGGGTGCTGATAAGTTTACTTTTCCACTTGGTGTGAAAGGCAATGATAAACCACTCTTGGTTTTACTTAGTAAAACCTCTACAGATTCAAACCAGCTTTTCGGCTGATGACCTAAACAACACATTTCAAAATCTAGTTTTCACCGGATGTACACGTTTTCAGACCTCTTGAATCCACACACATTTTTAGCGATTGGTCTGTATATTTGAGAACAGAATATCTCAAGAACGAAATATCGTACGAAATTGAAACTTGGAACTTAAATTAGATAGTATTATCTCGGGTCCTTAAATGGTACCGGTTGTTGTTGTTTAGGTCAACAGCCGAAAGGCTGGTTTGAACCTCTAGAGGTTTTACTAAGTAAAACAAGCAGTGAGGTGGTTCACCATGCCTTCCTCACTGAGTGAAAAAGTACGCTTATCAGCATGCCGGGCCCTCTGAAAAGCACATATTTTCCACTCTGTAAATGACAACTTCACTTCATTCACCACGGGGTCTGGCTGTATAATGAAATTCATTACTTTCAGAGACGGTAACTCTGATTAGTGTCTTTTACACCTCTACCTCTTCTGTTCTTAAATGGTACAGTCATTTAATTGGCTGACCATGTGATAAGAAACAGAACTATTTACTTTAGCCCTGCAACGAACAGATTGAGTGTAAATAATTTGACACTCCACCTGTCTGTTATGGGCAGAAAATGGTACCTAACATAAGTTTTAAGTTTCAACTTTGTACGATGTTTCGTTCTTAAGATATTTTGTTTTCGTACACACTGACCAATCGCTAAAAACATGTGTGTGGGTTCAGGTAGTCTGAAAACTTGTACATCCGGTGAAAACTCGATTTCTAAAAATCGACATGAAAAAAATACTTCCCTTCCTATATATTTATATAGGCAAGAGAAAGTAAAAAAAAAACATTACTGATAAGTAATAGTGTTAATAGAAAACTATACAAAATTGATTGCTGTTGAAATCTAGAAAATTTATGCTACTTCGTAAAGAGACTGACTGCTGTTTTATATTGTTCCTTGAATTTGTATTTCGTTTATTGGCTTTCGATAAGAAACTGTCTAAACTGTACGATTCCTTTTTGCAATAGAACAGCGTTCATATCTCCCACTAGAAACCAGCGTTCAGAATATAACCCAAAATTGGGTTGGTCTAGAGGTTACATCGTCGCTGTGAGTCAGCTGCTTAACAGCTGATTTTCGGAGACGAAGGTTCCTGGTTCAAATCCTAATAAAGGTAGTTACTTTTATACGGATTTGAATACTAGACAGTAGTTACCTGTGTACTTTAATGGTTGGGGTTCAATTAACCATACAGTGATACTTATCTCTAAGGTCCTTTTCGGGATCTGGGTAAATTAAATAAGTAACACACTAAAGTTTAAAATTACAAGTTTTTATTACAATTAAATAATTGAATACAATCTACAAGTATATTGCAATGAAACTACTTAATAGATAACAAACTTAACTATAAAACAAACTTAACTTTACTATAAAAGACCATTTATATAACACATAATATCCTTAACTATTTTGCAGGAAATACTATTTATTACTCTTATTATTCACGACAACATTTCCAATCTCTCAGTCTTCCTCGAAAATTCTCGAACCCACATTCCCTTTAGATATTGTCACAATACCTTCTCAGGAATGGTCGGCCTGAGTGAGTACAAGGCTACCTCAATCACACGTCATATATATCATCCCATATCATGGGGTTGCTTATTTTTCTTAAATTGAACAGATTGCAACGTGCACACATTTTTTTTGTCATCAGTCTCTCGACTGGTTTGATGCAGTTCTCCAAGCTGTTCTATCTTGCGCAAGTCGTTTCATATCTACATACCTGTAACACCCTACATCTTTTGTAATTTGCTTTATATATTCTAATCTTTGCCTCCCTCTACAATTTACTCCCTCAATATTACCCTCCATTATTGATAGCCCAATACCTGGATGTCTTAGGATATGCCCCACTAGCCTATCCCTTCTTTTGGTAAGATGCTTCCATATACTTCTTTTTTCATCTACTCGCCTAAGAACCTCTAAATTACTTATTTTTGTCCACCCACCTAATCTTTAACATTTTCCTATAACACCACATTTCAAAAGCTTCTATCCTCTTCTTTTCTGCAGCCCCTATCACCCACGTTTCACGTCCGTATAATGCTACACTCCAAATATAATGTTTTAATAATTTTTTTTAATCTGAGAAGAAAGAAAGAATTTTTTCTAATCTGTAAATCAATGTTTGGTGCACACATTAAGGATTAAAAATATATCTCCCCAAACCAAGTTTAGTGTGTACGCACCTTAGATAAGGTAATAAAATCTAATACCAAATTCTATTCCATCTCGTGTCATGTTAGTAGGATATTTCATTCAGGTACATTCCCAAGGTTCTAGCTTTCGTTTCTCTCTCTCTCTCTCTCTTTCTCTTACAAATCTTCTGGTTTTTTAAATTTTTTAAATCTCTCATTACGTAATAAATATCAGGAATTTTTTTCTTGTTATCTTCTTTCTAATACATCATTTATTTTTACGATTTAATATATTTTTTATGAATTCTTTTACAACTTAATTTTTATTGTTATTTATGGTTATTAGTTTGTTTTAAGTGTTTTATGGTTTCATTTACATTTCTTTTTTATTTGTTTAATTAAACTTTATAACGGTGTATTTCTTTCTTTATATTACGGTGTGTGTGTGTGTTTTTTTTTGTATAATGGTTTGTTAATTTTTTATGTAATTTTTAAGTAACGGTTTTTAATTTTGTTTCTTTTTTAACTTAATCTATTATTTTTGTAATTAACTAAGTATTTGTTTCTTTTTTTTATAAATTAGTTTTGTAGTTGTTCCTTTGTCTGTAATTAACATTAATGGTTGGCTTTAAACAATTACATGAAATGTAATTTTCTTTAAAGATTATGTTCATTACTTTTTTAGCTAACAACTTTCGTAATTACTATTTTAATAACTGTGACATTTTAAAGGAATGTTTGATGATTTCTATAAATTTATTGAATTTCAAAATTTAAAATCTGTTAATTAAATTATTAAAAATGAACCCCGCCGTGCCAAACAATAAAAAATGCAGGTTTGTCGGAGTTCAGAGTCCGAACCAAGCATTTTTGTGGTTATTGTTTTTTGCCTATATGAATAAATAGGAAGGAAAGTATTGTTTTCATGTCGATTTTTCGAAATCGAGTTTTCACCGGATCTATACGTTTTCAGACCCCCTGAACCCAAAAAAACATGTTTTTAGCGATTGGTGTGTGTGTGTGTGTGTGTGCGTGTGTGTGTGCGTGCGTGCGTGCGTCGTACGAACTTGAAACTTAAGTTACATACCCTTACCGGACCCGACACGAACATTTTCATCAAAATCGGTCAACCGGAAGTAGTAGTTTATTCGTGTAATTTTTCACTTTTTTGTGATTTTCTCAAAAACTGGTTCTACGATTTTTTTTAAATCGCCTGGTTTACTCAATTTCTTATTTTCTACAAGGTAGGGTAGGCGCCAACTTTGCTGAAATTCTCGGTAAGGCTGTTTTCACGTAAAAACATTGTTTTTTCAAGATCGCGGCTTTATTATGCATTTTACCGCAAAAAATGTATGTAATAAAAGTTGTAGAGAATTTAAAACCCTACAAATTTTATTTCATACATTTTTTTGTATAACGCTTAGTTTAGCGGTAATTACCAATTTTTTGTTTTTCTCACGAAAACGTGTGAAAAATCGATTTTTTTAAGATTTCGGTCTTAGAATGTATTTTACGACAAAAAAGTATATTATTACATTTATAGAAAATGAAAAGATCTATAACTTTTATTCAAAGCATTTTTCTCTACAGACCCTAGTTTAGCGTGAACGAGTGATTTTCCGTATTTTTAAGGCAAACTGAGATCGATTTTCATTTTGCGTCATTCATTTATGGTTAAATATAATCATAATTAGGTTATATATTTTGAGGTTAGTTTTTTGTTTATTTCTAATGTTTTATTACTAATGTTATATTGTTAAATATTTGCATTGGCAAGAGAAAGTTGTGTGAGTGTTTGACACCAGATTTTTTTTATTAAGGAGGTAATTCATTAGGAAAAATAAAAGAATACCGAACTCCTCGGTATTCTTTTATTTTACATTCTGAAGATACATCCAAAAAAGTTGCTCGTTTTTTCCTGATTGTGTCTCGATTTTCATATATTTGTTTATTAAGCAATATCCATGTTTTTCCTTTTTATCCGGTCCTAATATTTTTTTTTTTAATTTTCCTTTTTATTTTTTTATTGTTTCTATTTCCCCTTTATTCGCTATTTACAAGCATTTTGACGCATAAAGTTCTTCTGGTTAAATTACTGTGTTATAGTGTCGGTTTTTGGTATTTATTGATATATTTTTTGTTGTGTGTATTCATTGTTTACTTCTATGTTAGATTTAGTTTTCTTTCTCTTTCTTTATTATAATTTACTTTATTAATTCAATAATTTTTTCCATTGTGTGCGTTATTATAATATGTCCACAGCTCCATGGAACCTACATCATAAACCGACCCTTACACACACACACACACACGCACGCGCAGCAACCCCTTACCTGGTTAAGCCTGCCTTACCTCCTTTTTTGCCGGCTGCATTGGCGTAGTTTGTAACGTGCTCGCCTCTCATCATGCGATCTTGGGTTCGAATCCCATTCAGGCACGGCATTTTTTCATACGTTACAAAATATCATTTCCTCCTTCACCGTCTGCATTAGCAGTAATTGCAGAACAGTCAGACGTTAAAAAAAAAAAAAAAAAAATTACCTCCTTTCTACAAATTTCAGTAGTGGGTCACCTACTAGGCGCTTGACTGCAATAGTACCATTTTGGTTGTAATTATCTTTATCAAAATTGTATAATTATTTTCAAAATCTACGTATTATTCCTTGAAAAATGTATCCAAAAACGGTGTCATTGTGATAATCCTACGCTTTTCTTATGTTGGATTTTATTCTGACTGCCGTTGTTCGATAATATTATTGTAAATTAATACATTTAATAATATTATTGTTATTATTGTAATTAATGTAATCATTAATAGCATAATAAAAATAATAAATGCAATGCTATTTAATTTTATAAAAACGACACTGTTAATCAAATATTATGTTTTGATAATATTAACGGATTAGATGTAATAACCTTATTGTTATATGTATAAAAAATAATATTAATTTTGTTTCGTTTATGATAATAATTATTAAATTTATTAATATTATTGAAGAACGGCAGTCAGAATGAAATCCGACATTGGAAATGCTTAGGATTATCCCAATGTTACCGTGTTTGAGCTCATTTTTCAAGGAATAATGCGTAAATTTTGAAAATTATTATACTATTTTGATAAAGGTAATTACAATTAAAATAATAGTATTGCAGTCAAGTACCTAATAGGTGACTCACTACTGAGGAATGTAGAATACCGCTAGGAAGGTATAGGGGTGGTAAGCGCGCGTGTGTGTGAGTGTGTGTGTAAGGGTCGGTTTATAATGTAGGTTCACGGAGCTGTGGACAAACTGTACACATTGTGTTATAAAAGCGTTCTTTTTGCACATAATTTTCTTTTTTATTTCCAAAAAGTAGTACCGTACCTTTAGTTTATAACAAGTTAAGAAAGTACGCGCGCGCGCGTGTATTAGAGTTCCCGCACTATTTTTTTTTTTTTTTTTTTTTTTTTTTAATAAGGGCGTATCCGAGTGGAAGTTGTATTCAATGTACTCTGTTAATTTAATTAAAAAAATCGTTGTTTGTGTATTATTTTGTAACAGTAATATTCTCTTTTCACTGGTAAGAAAAAATTTGTGGGAGGTTTAGATTAATGGAGGGCGGCTCCAAAACAATCTTATTTAATTTTAATTCTTTCGATTTATTTAGTTTAATTAAGTCTTGTGTTTTTTTACAAAAATTTAAGAATGAAAGAAATAGTACGTAGAATGAAAATAATTGACTGATAGATTATTATTGTATTTGGAAATTTTTGTAGGCGTTTTCATTATCGGTGGGAAGTACAGTTTAGTTTTGATTCATAATACTACACTGTATTTAGTATCTTGTCATCGTTAGAAAATGAATTTTTTTCTTCAATTGCTTTGTCGTTTTATTTTTTTAATCAATTCGTTTTCAATTTGTATCCCGTAGAAACTGAAATGACATGTGGCTAATGATGCATTTTTAAATGGATGAAATGATTGTTTTCAATCATGTTTCTAAAGCTGTGTAAAATTTTAGTGTTCGTCATTGAAGTAAGATCATACACCTTAAAATATGCAAAAGTAATAAGATAGGAATGATTTTTGTCCCTTTTATACATGGTCTTGTTCTGGGTCATCCAAAATTCCCCTTAGAGGTGAAATTAATACTGTTTTATACAGGGTGATTCAAAACTATACGGCAATCTCTTGGGATCTCATTCTATAGCTAAAAATAAGAAAAAAAAGTTCATATAAACATATGCTTAAAAACGCTTAGTTAGCGAGTTACGACTAGCGAAAAATTTCACGTAGAACTCTGTACCCTCGGTGAAGTAAGGCCGTATAAAAATGTTAAAAATAGTTACAAAGATACAAATACAATTGATTCTTATGTTTTTTAATCTGAAAAATTGAATAAAAGTGGTTCCAGAGCTGTAAATGCAATACTTTCAGAGATATCTTACATAAAACACTAGAATTGGTGCTAAGAAATAACATATTTTTGTGTTTAACGTAAGATTACTTCCATAAATGGTAAATGAAGGTGTATTTTTTCTTAAATAAATTTGTAGAAAATTTAATTCTGAAAAGATTCATGTGAATTATTTAGGAAAAAAATGAATAATAGATATTGAAATTTCGCTTTATTTAAAATCAAAACAGACGCACATAAAACGCGCAATCTTAACTGCATAAATATTAGGTTGGGAGTAACAGCTGATAATGATCAGCTGTTACTCCCAACCTACATATTAGTTAATATTTTATGCAGTTAAGAATGTACGTTTTATGTGCGTCTGTTTTGATTTTAAATAAAGCGAAATTTCAATATCTATTATTCATTTTTTCCCTAAATAATTCACATGAATCTTTTCAGAATTAAATTTTCTACAAATTTATTTAAGAAAAAATACACCTTTATTTACCATTTATGGAAGTAATCTTACGTTAAACACAAGAATGTGTTATTTCTTTGCACTAATTCTTGTGTTTTATGTAAGATATCTCTGAAAGTATTCCATTTACAGCTGTGGAACCAATTTTATTCAATTTTTCAGATTAAAAAACATAAGAAACAATCGTATTTGTATCTTTGTAACTACCTTTAACATTTTCATACGGCCTTACTTCAACGAGGGAACAGAGTTCTAGGTGAAATGTTTCGCTAGCCGTAACTCGCTAACTAAGCCTTTTCAGGCATATGTTTATATGAACTTTTTATCTTATTTTTAGCTATAGATTGAGATCCCAAGATATTGTCGTATAGTTTTGAATCACCCTGTATAATGAATTTCACTAACCTTTTTTGAGCTGCCTTTATTTTTTATTGATCGCTTACATGTGTTTCGGTGGATCCACCATCATGAGTATATTATACAGTCTGAAACTTAAAAAAGAAAAAAAATTAAAAATTTATAGAAGATGTTTCATCTTTTATAAATTCTATGATGCCCATAACAGACAGGTGGAGTGTAAAATTATTTACACTCGATCTGTTTGTTGCAAGGCTAAAATAAATAGTTCCGTTTCTTATCACATGGTCAGCCAATTAAATGACTGAATCATCTTAGAACAGAAGAGGTAGAGGTGTAAAAGACACTAATCAAAGTTATCTCCTCTGAAAGTAATGAATTTCATTATACAGCCAGACCCTGTGGTGAATGAAGGAAGGTATCATTTGCAGAGTGGAAAATATGTGCTTTTCAGAGGGCCGGGCATGCTGATAAGCGTACTTTTCCACTCAGTGAGGAAGGCATTTGTAAACCACCTCACTCCTCGTTTTACTTAGTAAAACCTCTACATTTTCAAACCAGTCTTTCGGCTGATGACCTAAACAAAAAATACAAGAGATAATTATTGTAGGCCTGACGTTTATGCCGGGTTCTTTTAAGGATCTGTTTATTAATTAATAATAAAAGTTTCTTTTAAACTTAGGCCGACAACAAGTTGCCTATAACAGGCAGGTGGAGTGGGTAATTATTTACACTCGATCTGCTAGTTTCAGCTATAAAAAATCGTTCTGTTTCTGATTTAAGAACAGAAGAGGTAGAGATGTAAAATACACTAGTCAGAGTTATCTTATTTTGCAGCCAGACCCTGTGGTGAATGAAGTGAAGGTGTCATTTTCAGGGTAGAAAGATGTTTTCAGAGGGCTTGGCATGATGATGACTTTTCCACCCAGTGAGGAAGGCAATTGTAAACCACCTCACGCCTCGTTTTACTTAGTAAAGCCTCTAGAGGTTCAAACCGGCCTTTCGGCCGATGACCTAAACAGCGTAACAAGTATAGGGTCTTTAAAATAAAGGACGACTTATTTTTTAGATGATATCAATGTAGTAAAAAATATTAAATGAATGAAATATTTATTACAATTGATTGTATGCAATAATAGTCAAGTTATAATGAAACTCACCGTTAATAATTTTACAATGATGAAAACTAATGATGGTTAATAATGGATACGTATTGAAAATGATTCCTGTGAAACGAAGGTAGTTTTGTACTCGTGCCGTAACATTTGTAACCACATTTCGTATTGTTTGTTCATCAATGTTAGAAATTTCACGTTCAATGATCGCCTTCAATTTTTCAAGTGGAATTTGTCAAATAGAAAAATAGTGTTATTGGATTCGTCTTAAAGAGTAGATCCAAAAATTATTGTGTTGCCTAACGTTCTCGTTTCGTTCCGAAAGTCAGTAACTACTAGAGTTAGCAACAAACGCTTTTAGGATTCGTAATCTACACAAAAAGTTAGTGGGCCTGGATTAGGTTTTAAGTTCCGGTTTCGACCGAAAGTGACCGAAAACAGTATGTCAAGAAATTAAAGTCAGAATTTGGAAACAAAAATAGTATTATTCGATTCTTCTTAAAAAGCAGATACAGAAATCATTAGATTTGAAGTTCCGGTTTGACCGGAAGTAGCCAAAAACCAGAAGTCAAGAAATCAATGTCGGTATTTGTTAACAAAACTAGTGTCATTCGATTCCTCTTAAAGTGTAGCTTTTTTTACTTGGCTTAAAAGCTAATTTGGCTTGATCCCATTATCAGGAACGATAACCTCCGATTTAAGCGAACACGCAATGTGTTTCTTCTCGGGCCGACTTCATTTCTTTAGAAAAGTTGCCACCAGTCTTGAGACGCGTCGCTTATTTCTTTTCAAATTGGTTTTCATAAAGTTTTCTTTCTTACGAAGAAATTTAATTCATTATCATACAAAACCGGCTAAGATATTTGTCAACTATTAATTTATACTTTTACCCATTTTTGTTGTTTATTTTTTATTCAGTGACCACCCATGATGTGGCCGATATTACAGTTAATTAATATATTTCAGGACCACCCGCGTGCGTGCGATGCGTACGCACGGATACTGAAATTAAGGTACTACATAAATTTCCATGTTCTGTTTTGAAATGAACGAGAAATTTTGTCCGTATTTGCTTTATTAACATTTTTTAATCAATAACGTTTTGTGTTAAAATATAGGGATAGTTTAATCAGTGTACGAATTTTAATATTGTTTTCTTCTTTCTTTAAATTGAATGCTTTATTTACTCATGTATTTTTTTTCTGTACGAGCGTTCCTATTTTTTTTTGTAGTCAGTAATATTTTTGTTTTGGTGAAAATAATCTACTAGTTATTCCTAGAATTTATTTTAGTTATTTTAGAAAGGGTGCATTTAGTAACCTGGTTTATTGGTTTTCCCGGATATATTGCACATTTAATTTTTCTAGTTATCGCTTTAAAAATAATTATTCGATATTTTGAATTGAAGCTTTATAGAAAGGTAACAAAATTATATTTTTATTGCTTCAGGGTAATTCCCATTTTCAAGGATTTATCAGTTTTCTTTGTTTATTTTCCAACAAGTTCTACCATTTCTGTATTAGTATACGTATAATTTTTGTTTTTTTGTTTTACGTTCGACTGTTTTTTTATTAATGTTAATGGAGACGATAAAGGGTATACCATAGTTTTTTCGAGTGAAAATTGATTTGGAAAAATCGACGTAAACACAATGCTTTCCTTCCCTATACAGGGTAATTCATGAAATTTTTTTCTCCACTTTTACAACGATTTCTACTTGTAAAGATAATGAAATTTTTTTTATATGAACAAAGGTCCGAAAACGCTTCGTTAGCAAATTACAGCTAGCGAAGTGTTTCGGCATGTTTTCTGGGCAAAGAGTGAAATAAACTCGTACTGAAGTAAACTGTACTGAGTAAACTCGTACTCTTACTTCTGGAAAGGTAAACCTTTCCAGAAGTAAGATAGTAATAGATAGAAGTAAGAATAGTAAGATAGATAAGAAGTAAGTAATAAAGACCTGGAGAAGCTAATAAAATAGGTTTTAGAACTCTACCTTTAGTAGTTTTTAAGGAATTTGGGGATAAATGCAAGAAATTTGGCCATGAAACCCCTTTTTTACGTTTGATAAATTATATAATAACTTGGTTAAATGGGTAATAAATACATAAAATCTTCTAACATAAATTGTAGAGAATTTAATTCCGAGAAAATTGATGTTAGTTAAGTCATAAATAAAACAAAAATAAGTACAAAAAATTCGATTTTATTTAGTATATGCATACAGGGCAAGAGTAAGTAAAAATGACCCTTCTGCCTTGTATTGTAATGTTAAGGAGTTACGAACACTAATATTTATTTACCAACATGGCAAAAATATTTTTGTGGTTTTAAATCAAAAAATATACAGTTGTAATAATTTAAAAAAAGTAAAGTGAAACAATTTAACGCTTGATATCGCAGGTTTTTTTTAATCCCATCGGCAGAATTCTTTGTGGGAGGGACGTATCTTTTAACGTAACATATATCTGTATTAGCAAGAGGGTTAGGCTTGTAATCCCCAGGTTTTTGACCGTTGCTCCCTACAAACAGTGTTCCCTTATATATATTTATTACACTGGGTATAGGCTTGCGAATGTCGCTCGTAAACACTAGTCACTAGATTGTGTAATTTAAAACGGGGGCTGATGCATCCAATGGGGAAATCTTGAGTAATAAATTTCAAGATTTCTTCTTGAACGTTCCAAGTGATCTAAGTTGACTATTTGACATTGTAATTATACTGTATTTGATGTACTTTTAAAAATTATTGTTTGATTGTCACTTTGTAGTGTGCTTTCTTACTTTCTCGTGCCCTTTATGAATATGAATATACAGGGGAGGAAAATATTGTTTTCACGTTCATTTTTTTCGAAATAAAGTTTTCACTGGATTTAGTACACGTTTTCAGGGCCCTTGGACCCAACCCGACTCGAACATTTTTATCAAAGTCTACAGGCAGTAGTAGTTTATTCGTGCGATTTTCTCAAAAACGGCTCCTACAACTTTTTTAAAAATCGGCTCATTTACTTAATTTTTTATTTTCTCTTGCCTATATAAATGTATAGGAAGGAAAGTGTTGTTTTCATGTCGATTTTTCGAAGTTGAGTTTTCACCGGATAGGCCTATACACGTTTTCAGACCCCCTGAAACCCAAAAACGTGTTTTTAGCGAATCGCCTGCGAATGTGTGTCTGTGTCTGTGAACAGAATATCTCAAGAATGGAACATCGTAGAAGTTGAAACTTAAAACTTAAGTTAGATACTACTGGCGGACCCGACACTAACATTTTCATTAAAATCGGTCAACCGGAAGTAGTAGTTTATTCGTTCATTTTTCACTTTTTTGCGATTTTATCAAAAACGGCTCTTACGATTTTTTTAAAAAATCGCCTTGTTTACTAAATTTTTTGTGCCCTACAAGATTGGGTAGGCGCCATGTCTGCTGAAATTCTTGGTGAGGCTGTTTTCTCGTAAAAAATTATTTTTTTAAGATTCCGGCTTTAATATGCATTTTAGCGCAAAAAATGTATAGCTATAATAAAAGTTGTAGAGAATTTAAAATCCTACAACTTTTATTTCATACATTTTTTTTTTATAACGCTTAGTTTAGCGGTAATTAGTGATTTTGTTTATTTTTTGCTGTGAAAATCTGTAAAAAATCGATTTGTTTTAAGATTTCAGCCTTAATATGCATTTATTTTATTAAATTAGCGATTTTATGTTTCTTCTCACGAAAACGTGTAGAAAATCGATTTTTTTAAGATTTCGGCCTTAGTAGCTATGCATTTTATGACAAAAGTCTATGTAATCAAATTTATAGGAAATTAAAAGATCTACAACTTTTATTTAATGCATGTTTCTCTACAGAGCCCAGTTTAGCGTGAAAGAGTGATTTTCCGTATTTTCCAGCGAAACTGAGGTTTGATATTAGTTTTGCATCATTCACTCATGATCAAAATAGGGTTATGTTTTTTGAGGTTAGTTTTTTGTTTATTACTAATGTTAGTTTATATTGTTAATTATTTGCATTGGCAAGAGAAAGTTATGTGAGTGTTTACGCCAGATTTTTTGCCCTACATTAAAGGATAAGCGCCATGTATGCTGAAATTTTTGGGGAGGCTGTACTCTCGTAGAAAATAGTGGGTTTTTTTAAATATAATAATAATAATAATAATATTTATTCCACTTTATACAAATACAAAATTATATCTTATCTACTAGGAATAAATAACCACCAACTCAAGTAAACGGTGGTTATACATATATATAAAATAAACAAAATACATAAAAATAACTTTACAAATGAATTACAAATCAATGTCGTCATTTACTACAAATGACAATTCAAATTGTAGCGGCAGCTACAGCGCATGTTAACTATTTTTAACAACATTATTAACTAAGCCGTCAGTCTTCACAGCAGATATTGACCTGTATATGACTAACACTAAAATCAGTTATTATTGTCATAATATTTACCAAGATTAGTTAATTCGTACAAGGACTGAATAGCAAGCACCGCAAGTCAGCAACGGTAAAACACCAACACTAACCAACAATTCTTACAAGTGAATCAAGAGTAATTACGTCATTGAGCCAATCTTTAACCTTTCTTGAAAATATTAACATGTTTAAGCTATGCGGTCTTAGTGTCCATTTTACGACAAAAGTATATCTAATGAAAGTTATACAACATTTAAAATACCTACAACTTTTGTTGTAAGCATTTTTCTCTTCAGAGTGTAATTTAGAGCAATATTACTGATTTTCTGTATTTTTAAATTCTACACAGGTTTATCTGTATTTTATGTAATTCACTCATGATAAAATTAGTTAATGTTTTTCATTTTACTTCCTTTATTCTTAATTATTGTTTAATATCGGTCCCTATCTACCTTGGCAAGAAAAACTCATGTGAGTGTTTCGCACGGATTCTTTTAATGTAGAATGAGGAAGACAAGCGATTGAGTAAAATTATCCATAGTCTACCCAAATTTAAATATTATGAGAATTTTAAATCTCTGTTTTTCGATTTGGAATTTTCGGAATCGATTCGGAATTTTCTATGATTTCTCGTATCGTAATTTTGTGATTGAAGTTGTTTCTAAGAAACAATCTCGAGTTTCTTTTTACGAACTTTTAAATTTCGAAAATATCGGATGAATGTTGAATTATGCAAAGAAACTTTTATACATTTGTACTTTTGAAATATTTGTGGAAATATTTATAGGATTTTTTTTTTTTGGATCCGGAGAAAAGTAAATTTTGAAGATTAACGAAGATATTGGAGTTTGTCCTGTTTCACATACTACATTAACAACATTTTTCAACAAAGAAAATGTTCCTGAGAAAAATTTATTTGAAAAACAAAGTCCCGTGAACGAATTTGTTAGAACTTATTGTGTTATCAATATACCTCGAAAATTTGTACTTGAATTCTTGTAAACGTAATACGTATTGTAAAATGATTTATATGGTATTTTTTATAAAAAAAATATAAACATATTTTTATACGCACGGATATTCGAAGAACATCTATTCAAGTTTAGGCAGTGGTTCATAAATAAAATCCACCTAGATTTAACATGTTACATCCAAGAGATTTTCTCACGGAAGGAACTTAGGGTTTCGTATCTTGGTAATAGTATTTCACTTTTTACACTTTATCAAGTATCACATCCTTGTGAATTTTGTAACTTTACACGGTAGATGACAAAGTTTCTAATGCTGTAGTTAGGATTAAGTTAGTGTGTTAGTAATTTCTTAAATAAACTTATTAGACTAAATAAGTTGAAAGTTGAGAACTGGTTTTTTTTCAATCAACTCGCGGGATTTTTGGAAGTTACAATACGTAGGTTGAAAATTAAGGGTAGTGTATTTTTTAGTAAAACATTTCATAAAATTCGGTGTAAAACACTCAACATGATTTTCTCGTGCTAATGTAAATAATGAAATATATAATCCATGTTTGATCATAAGTAAGCAATGTAAAATTGAAACAAAAATGGTTAAAATAAAAGTTGTGGGTTTTTTTTTTAATTTTCTGTAACGTTAATTACATATACGTTTTTTGTAAAATGCAAACCGAGGTCGCAATCTTAAAAAATCTAATTTTTACCGATATTAATGAGAAAAACACAGAAAATCACAAATTAACGCTAAAGTAAGCGTTTTAGAATAAATATTGAAATAAAAGTTGAAGGGTTTTAAATTTTTTTAAACTGATTAAGTATACACTTTTATTAAGTATACGCTTTTGGCCTAAAACGCACATGAATGCCCCAATCTTTAAATAAATACTTTTTACCATGAAAGCATAGCCTTCCATTAATTTCAGATGACAGGGCAGTGTGTATGTGTGAACCGGAATTAGTAGTTTATTTGTGCAGTTTTTCACTTTTTGCAGTTTTCTCAAAAAAATGCTCTTTTATTCGTTTAAAATCGTTTCATTTACTAAATTTTTTGTGCTCTCCATGAATGAGTAAGTTCCATGTTTGCTAAAATTCGTGGGGGGCTGTGCTTCCGTTTTTTAAAAAATAGTTAATTTATGTTTGCGGCCTTAATATCTGCTGTTTTGGGCAAAAGTTTACGTAGTCAAAGTTGTAGGAAATTTGCAACTTTTATTTGTAACATTTTTATCTACAAAGCCTAGTTAAGCGTCAATTAATGATTTTCCGTATTTTGAAGTTGAACACAGGTTGATTTTCATGTACTGTCTGATAATTGACACATGATTAAAATTATTTTTCATCATTTACATTGGCAAGAGAGAGAGTCATTTGAGTGTTTCACTTCACAATTTTTCTTATTATTAGTTATACAATCTCTTCTTAGAGTTTGACGTAACCTTTTAAATACACCGTGTATAAAATGAACGATAATGCGGTTTGTCGTCCATTCATTTAAAATTACGAATACCACAATAATTAATGAAAATATTTTAATATTTGTGCTTGTTTTATTCTAATAGCTGAGAATTGTTATTTATGACAAAAATATCCACAACCCAATCGTTTTATAACGCTTAACATGTTGTATTGTCCACCAATTTTTATTCTTATAATAATTATTAACGTGGTGTTGTGATTTGTGTTTGATAATTGTGGTGGCAATGGTCGTTGGTTTTGCTGTACAGTAATTAATTTAGGTGTGTTCGTTATAAATCATCCGCTTTTTTACCTATAGTACAGTATCTCCTCGTGTTACTTTTAAAAAAAATTAGACTAATATAATTTATTTTATTATTCCAAATGCAATACTTTCTATCAGTGGCGGCTTGTGCCTTCAAAAAAAATAAGTGAAGAGTAGCAAAAAACCGAGAAAAACAAATTAGTATACTTACAAGTTTCCGCGAGACTCCCGAGAGTATAAAAAACTGTAAAATACACATGTAAATGTACAAAACAACTGTGTGATACCACAAATACAAACCAACTAACGTACGGTGACATAAATGTGAAAATGGTGAAGGTGCAGTAAGTAGGTTGGTCGATCCGCATCAATCTTTTCACTATTCAGGGACGAGTGGGGAGAGCTGGGCGTGGTTACTACCTCTTGCCGTTGTTGTGACAACCCACTCATGCTGGAAGAGAAGCGGCGGCCACTCGTCTACTCGGGCATTTATAACGTATATTAAGGCCATTGTTGTTTAGGTGATCAGCCGAAATGCTGGTTTGAATCTCTAGAGGCTTTACTAAGTAAAAATAATGGCTGATAGGGTCAGTGGCGGAGAGTATAGCAGCTTACTGTCGATAAATAAAAGTTTTATTCCACTCACCTTGGAAGTCCTGCGGCTTACCAGCTGGTACCAGTGGCTTTCCGATGAGTGTTGAGCTGCCGAAGATCTTGAATAAGTGGACTGTATTTAGAGTGGTCGGTTTCCTGGAGTGTCTCCAGCGCGTTAAAGCACTGCGGCGCGTGAATTAATATTAATTTGTGTAGCGAAATATTAGTATTATAGCGTTTTCAAAGTATAGCGTTAGTAGCGATCGCGGATAAGACCGGATCGAAAAGCGTTAACAACAAGATAGCGTTCTTTTGCGTTGCGAGTTAGCGGACGACTGTGTCCAGTTCAGTATAAAACTGTTTGTATGTGCAGGTAGAAATCAACCCTCATTGGTTGAGACCGATAAATGATATCTCAGAATAGAACACAAAAATAAATTGATGAATTGAACCAAACATAATATTTATATAAGTAGTCCCAAACAATGGCCTTCCGTACTGAGTGGAAAAGTATGCTTATCAGCATGTCAGGCCCTTTGAACCCTGCTTTCCACCCTGCAAATTACACTTTTACTTTATTTACCACAGGGTCTGGCTGTGTAATGAAATTTATTTCTCTCGAAAAGATAACTGTGATTATAATGCTTTTCAGGTTGATGAGCTCTGCTGCTCTGCGTGTTTAGACCAATCAGATCGTTTGCCAGCGTTGTCAGATTGTACGAATGTATCTGCTTGACAAACATTACGCGCCACAGTAGTTTACTCGTGTCTTGCATCTTGTACTGGACACACCGTATATAGAGCGCGGTAAAATGCCATACTTTAAAACATAACCATCTGGTTTGTATGTTCATAGGTTATTATTATTGAAAGACCAACCAAATGGCTGACGAAATATATAACAGAGCGACGAGAGCAAGTATTTAGCAACGTTGCTGGCAAGTCATTGGCTAGCTATGACGTGGTTAGGGGCTCATCGTTCAGACCGAAGCCGCCTGTCGGGGCCTCGGCTCGCTCTCAGCCAACCAGCGCTGAGCAGTTTTCATGGCAACCTTTCGTTACAGCGTTGTCATATTTCAGTAGCGCTCCGCTTTTGCAATGAAGAGTGTACTGTACTTTTTTAAATTGCAAATAAATTTGTTGTGTATTTTTGGAACACTTTTCACTGTAAAATACACCTCGTAACGAGAGAAAGCAAAGTGGAGGCACACAAATGATGCATACATCGCCATTGCTGGTAACACACTGCACATAGCGGCAACACTGGAGGCTGAGAGCCCCGAGAGCTACCCCCAACCGTCACAGCTGTAAGTTTGTTTTACTTTTAATTCTACTATAGTAGGGGAGAGGAACCAATTATGAAACACCATTTTCATTTTTTCATTTTTCTGGTTTTCTATGACTTTTTTAAATTACTTGAATTTTATATCAATAGTAGAAATAGTTTATTTCACAACTAAAAAATACAAAATCATAAATTTCCAATATTATAAATTTTTTTAAAAAGTTTTCTTTAGCGACATGATTTTTACAATTTACAAAATAGGATCTTAATATGGAAGACATTGGGTTATAATTTGGAATACTTGAAATAGATACATAATTTGCATACATAGTTTTTAAAGCACCAAAGTATTAGTTCAATCAGTTTATTCACAGTAATCGCAGATAAAATACCACTGTTCAGCACTAGTGCATTGTTCATGATATCAATTGTTACACCTCGAGCACTGAATCCACTTTTCACCTTTTTTATTTTCATAATCACCTTGACTAAACTCGCTGTATTTTGGTCTGTTTGAATCTGGTAGTTGTTTCTGTCGGCATAACCAATGATGCAAGAAGATAAGGATTTCCTACGTCCTGTCTGGAAAAACACAAGTATTCCATAATAAGACCCTATTCCATATATGGCTCCCTTCCCTTGTTCTTCTTAGGGTGCCTGTCCGTTCCGAACGTTGGTGATCATTCTGGCTATTATTACTTTGTTGGTTGCGCTCCTGAACAATTGGGTGGAGGTCTTTCCGAACCACGCTCTAAGGTTAGCCAACCAGGAAATTCTTCTTCGTCCTGGGGCTCTCCTGCCTTCTATTTTCCCTTGTAATATGCTCTGCAATAGCTCATACCTACCTTGATTGCGCATTATGTGACCTAAATATTCCAGCTTTCGACATTTGATGAGGTTGACCAGTTCTGGGGCTGTATTCATCCTCCTTAGTACCTCTTGGTTGGTAACCCTATCGGTCCATGGTATCCTCAGGATTCTTCTGTACAGCCATAACTCAAATGCATGGAGCCTCGATATTGTGTCCTCCTTTAGGGTCCATGATTCTACACCATACAGAACTTCCCCTACAACTATTAAACTATAAGGTTCAATCGTTTAGTCATGTACAGTTCTTGAGTTTTAATGGGAGCTGTGACGTTGAGAATACCGCGATGGAGTGGGTAGCAGTGCGGAGTCATTATTCTCCATTTCTAAAAACATCGTACACACATTAGTCCCAACAAAAATAAATCATTTCGTTGAGAAGTGGTTGTTTGATTGCTTATTTATTGAAATGGTAGTTTTACGAGGTCTGGCTATTAAAAAACTAGACTGACGTAAAAAAATGTATTTTTATTTTATACATAATTACTTATTGTCACCTTCAATATACACTTTTTCTCTTATACTTACAACGCTTCATGCAAATTTTCCATTGTTGAAAACAGAGCTCGAAGTCATCTTCTGTCAGCTCCTTCAGGACACGTGCCGCTTTCTCTTTTACAGCTTTCACAGACTCAAATCTTGTCCCTTTTAATGCAGATTTCACCTTAGGGAACAGGTAGAAGATAATAACATGTGATGAAACGTGGTTTTTTTACTTATGATCTGGAAACGAAGCGTAAATCCATGCACTGGAAGAGCTGAACTTTACCGAGGGCCAAAAAAGCTCGAATAAGCAAGTCAAAATTTAAAGCAATGATGATTGTTTTTTTGTGATATCCATGGGATTGTGTACCTTCACTGGGTTCCTGAAGGTCAAACAGTTAATCAATATTACAACCCTGAGGTACTTTCTAAACTGCGTCAAAGAGTAAGGAAAAAACGCCCCGAAATGTGGAAGGACAAATCATCGGTTCTTCACCAAGACAATGCGCCAGCTCATTCCGCGTTATCTGTCAAGAGGTTCCTAGCCAAGTACAGCATCTCAGTTCCCTAAGATGAAATCTGCATTAAAAGGGACAAGATTTTAGTCTGTAGAAACTGTAAAAGAGAAAGCGGCACGTGTCCTGAAGGAGTTGTTTCCAACAATGGGAAATTCGCATGGAGCGTTGCAGGGATAGAGAAGGAGTGTATATTGAAGTTGACAATAAGTTATTTTGTATAAAATAAAAATAAAATTTTTTACAATGTCAGTCTCGTTATTTAATAGCCACACCTCGTATATCCTATATTCTGTCTTACATAAATGTCATTCCAATTTCAAATTTCCGTAGTGAGTGTATATTCACCAACGCAAACGATGTTTTTAGTTAGAGTAGTAGCAGTTTGGCTCGGCCGGATGAGAGACACAGTTTAACCGCACGGATTGTACCGGGTGTTTGGAAAAGAACTCCCTAGTTTCAATGTGTCGTAAAATCTGTACAAAGCGACATACACTATTGTAGTTTGTGGTGTTTGATTCATCAGCTGTCCAATTTTTGCTCCCATGCAGTTGGCAGGCCTGCTTGACCTTGAGACGCAGCAATGCTTAGTTCAGTTCAGTTTGATGGAAGATCGTGTGATAGGTCCTTTCATTTTTATAGAAGGAACAATAAACGGGAACATTTACCACGACCTGTTGACTGAGTATGTCTTTCCCCAAATAGACGATATTGAGGCAGAAAAAGGGCTAGTGTTTTCCAACAAGATGGCGCCCCACCTCATTACAGTAACCAAGTGCGCGCGGCTCTTGATACTCGCTTTCCAGGAAGGTGGATAGGCAGGTCTGGCCAAATCGCTAAGCCACCACGAAGCCCAGACTTAACCCCACTGGATTTTTTTCTTTTGGGGCCACATAAAAAATTAAGTGTATGGTGAAAAGATCCGAAACATCAATCATTTACGGGAAAGAATCGTCGCGGCGGTTGGGACAGTTACACCTGTTATGTTGCTGAATACGTGGAGAGAGGTGGAATATCGTCTCGACGTGTGCAGAGCTACAAATGGATCCCATGTTGAAGTCTACTAACATTAAACAAAACTTGAAGGTACACTCTTTAATTGTATGCACACGTTGATATAGTTTTTAATTAATTTCACCCATAAATTTTTACTTAAAACTAGGGAGTTCTTTTCCAAACACCCTGTACTTTGAGAATCACCTAGTACATACAAAAATTTAAAAAAAAAACTAATAACATCAGAGTAATACGGTGCAAAAAAAACAATACAAATAGAGTAATAAAACTACGAACCATCAACCACTGAACGTTCGAGTATATAAATATATCTGTAAGAACAGCTAATAGTAGATGCGGTCTGGTACCATTAGTGGTCAACTGAATACTAGTTTTATTGGTATCGATAGTACAAGTACACATCATCATCGTGTTAAAAAACAACAGTGCTCTCTTCCGTTATGTTACACAAAATCGTTTGTACAAGGAAAACTGATTAGTTAAGTGTAGGCCAACCTTTTTACAATTACCACATAGTAAGTAATGAAAACAATTACGCACAATACAAATAATATTATACTGAAAAGTTTAATCCAGGTTCTTTCGGAATATGTTTATAATACATGTTTAACAAACTTCTTTTAAACTTATAACAATTATTTATAAACAATATCATAAATTTTAATAATAATACGAGGGTCATTCGTAAAATAAGGTTCCCTAAGCTCCCGAGAAACAATGCGATGTGCTGAGAGAATCTGACGACACTGTCTTACTCATCAGCTCTCCCTCTCTTTTTCCGCACCACTCCCGCCTCGCCACGTCGATCAGTGCCGGCCTAGCAGCCTTCGAAGTTGGAGTTTCCTATTGCTGTTATCGCCAGATGCGAAATTCGCACTGTAATGCGTTTTTTAAATGCAAAACGGATTTCACCTACTGACATTCATCGTCAGTTAATCGAAATTTATGGTGAAAACTGCATATCTGTTCAACATGTTCGGAAATGGTGTAGAGAATTCAGTGAAGGCCGCACGGAAATTCACGATGAAAACCGAAGCGGACGGCCTTCAGTTTCAGATGGAATTGTCGATAAGTTGAGACAATATTGCTTGTGAAGATCGGAGAATCACCATTAACGAACTTGCTTTGCGTATTCCTGAGACTTCCAACACCACAGTCCATAAGATTTTAACAGAAAAATTAGGCTATCACAAAGTGTGTGCGCTGTGGGTACCGCGAATGCTCATGTCTCACATCAAACTCAAGAACTGCTGACAGATTTTTGGCTGGACTGTTGTGCCCACCACCCCACAGCCTGGATCTAGCCCCAAGTGATTATCACTTATTCCCAAAATTAAAGGAACACTTGGGTGGCCTACGCTTCAGTACCGATGATGAAGTCAAGGAAGAGGTTACTCGTTTCCTCAAAGGATTGGCGGCAGAATTCTACAACATGGGCATAGAAAAGTTGGAGCATCGTCTGCAAAAGTGTTTGGACAAAAACGGCGATTATGTAGAAAAATAGTGTAAGTTTTAAGCTCTTAATTGATGTATAACACTAAGATAAAAAATATAGCTGTCTATTTTTAAAAATCATGGGAACCTTATTTTACGAATGACCCTCGTAATAATATTGTGACACTTATCTTTAGGTCCGTTTCGGGATCTGGGTAAATTAAATAATTTACAAACTGTCTTTTAAAATCACAAACAAATATTTATTAAGCACTATAAATTACAATTAATTACGCTACTTTAATTTATTAATATGTTATATCCTAGAATTCCAAAAATCTTCATTTCACCCAGGGTTACAATATTACAAAATAGATCAGGACATGTATTTTTATTAAGTACGTACATATTGTAATTAATAAGTAATTGTTATGCAATTTTATATACTTCGTTTATAATGACAAATTCTAAAATTAAAATTTGTTCCAATGTTAAAAAAATAAAGAATATTTTACTTAATTTATTTAGTCTACAGAAAACTTCTTTTTTACGTTCTCTTGCCTATATGAATATATAGGAAGAAACGTATTGTTTTCATGTCGATTTTCCAAAATCGAGTTTTTACCGGATCTAAACGTTTTCAGACCCCCTGAACCCAAAAAACATGTTTTTAGCGATTGGTGTGTGTGTGTGTGTGTTTGTGCAGAATATCTCAAGAACGGAACATCGTACGAACTTGAAACTTAAGTTAGATACCACTACCGGACCCGACACGAACATTTTCATCAAAATCGGTCAACCGGAAGTAGTAGTTTATTCGTGTAATTTTTCACTTTTTTGCGATTTTCTCAAAAACTGGTCCTACGATTTTTTTTAAATCGCCTGGTTTACTCAATTTTTTATTCTCTACAAGATAGGGTAGGCGTCATGTTTGCTGAAATTCTGGGTGAGGCTGTTTTTGAGTAAAAACATAGTTTTTTTTAGATTACGGCTTTAATATGCAATTTAGAGCAAAACTTTATATAATAAAAGTTGTAGAGAATTTAAAGTTCTACAACTTTTATTTCAACATTTTTTTGTATAACTCTTAGTTCAGCAGTAATTAGCGATTTTCTGTTTTTTTCCCACGAAAACGTGTAAAATATCGGTTTTTTACGATTTCAGCCTTATTATGTATTTTACGACAAAAGTGTATAATCAGATTTATAAGAAAATTAAAAGATCTACAACTTTTATTTAGAGCATTTTTCTCTACAGAGCCTAGTTTAGCGTGAAAGAGTGTTTTTCCGTATTTTTAAGTCAAACTGAGGTTGAGTTTCATTTTGCGTCTTTCACTCATGATTAAAATAAGGTTATGTTTATTGAGGTTAGTTTTTTGTTTATTTCTAATGTTTTATTACTAATGTTAGGTGTATTGATAATTATTTGCAGTGGCTAGAGAAAGTTGTGTGAGTGTTTTACACCAGATTTTTTTTTAACTTAGCTTTGCCTTAGACAATTCTAGAATATAAATTGTAGAATGAATGTTACAATATTGTTGAAATTTCTATTGATAATATTTTAAATGATAACTTCTGTGTTACCCACCCAGTGTATAACGAAGATTAAACTAGTTTACGATATCATAAAAATCGTGCCATAAAATTGTTATTTTTATTTTAGATTCATTTTAAAAATCTGTCATAGTCATGTAGTTTTATATTCGATTCAAGATTTGTAGTGCTTTTTAATTACGCCATTAAAGTATTTTGTTTTACTGAAGTGCACTATTAGTTGTTTTATTGTTACTAAATTTAACTTTACTATTCTATTTTTATGTATTAAATTTTATTTTTAAATAAAGATTAAATTGCAGGAAAGATATTTGTTGATCATTTTGTAATAAAAGTATTATATTGTATTTCATATCTTAGATTATTTTTTCTATTTATATTTCTAGTAATGTTAATAAAAATGTATCCTAGAATTTTATTTTTGTTTCAATTTTGTTTCTTTAATAACTTTTTATTGTATTCCCTTACGTTTTATTGTTTTTTTTTTCTAATTTTTATCTTCGTTTCATCTTAGACCGAGCGCTCACCAAAAATACTTTGTGTAATTTATTGGGGGTTCTATTAGGTTGTGGTTATTTATAAATAATAAAACCTCATAGTTTTACTTTCTCTTGCCTGTATGAATATACGTTCTATACAGCGTATTTACGCCGAATGCAAATAATATTATTCTGTGAAGTTTAATCCATGTTCTTTCGGGATGCGTGTATAATTCTTGTTTAACAAACTTCTTTTAAACTTATAACAATTTATTATTATAAACAATATCGTAAATTTTAATAATAATAATAATAATAATAATAATAATAATAATAATAATAATAATAATATTCTGCCTTTCAAGGATTAGCCATCTCTGCCTGTTCCCAACCTCTCAAATCTGCCCATCTCTTTCTCGGGCGTCCTCGTTCTCTCCTGCCCTCCGGTTTATAGCCCAGTGTCTGCTTAGGTAGCCTATCCTCCCGCATTCTGTTTACATGCTCTAACCACTGCATTCGGTTCTGAGACACCTTTTGTTTATAGAGAAGATTTTGAGTTTTTTCCTTATCTCGGTATTCGTGTAACGATCTTCTCTACTACACCCTTATGTATGTCGAAGTTTCATTTCAGATGCTTGCAATCTACTCTCCTCTCGCTTTGATATAATATTAATAATAATAACAATAATTCTGTTGTGACACTCTTCTTTAAGGTCCGTTTCGGGATCTGGGTAAATTAAATAATTAACAAACGGTCGCTTAAAATCACAAACAAATATTTATTAAGCACTATAAATTACAATTAGGCCTAATTATGCTACTTAAATCTATGTATATATTATGTCTAGAATTCGAAAAATCTTCATTTCATCTAGGGTTCCAAATTCTTGGAGAAATCTTTCGCTAGCCGTAACTCGTTAACTACGCATTTCCGGACCTATGTTTATATGAACTTTTTTCATTATTTTTACGAGTACAATGAGCTCTGAAAGCGCCGGTAACACTAACCGAATCACTCTGTATAATTGAAAGTCGCATCAACAGCTTGATCATTAGCGATATGGTGGGTTAAGAAACTGTAATGATGGGTCTTGGCTCGTAAAAATTTTGGGCTTTAGCCGGGAATCGAACCCGGGACCTCCGCTTAGTAGACCAGCGCGCTATCCACTACGTCACGGAGATGGCCATTTTTCCTTTTTTATTTTACGTTGTTTTATAATTTTAGGTTATAATTGTTCATTATTTGCATTAACAAGTGAAAGTTGTGCGTGTTTCACAACAAATTGTTTAGTTTTTATTTGTTATCGGGAACTGTACATGATTGACAACCACCCCATTTGCTCGCTGTTGTGCTGTATATTTTACGTGGATTAGGTATGGATTTGAACATGGATTCCCAGTGAACCCATGCGTGGCTGTTAGCCTGTCACCATACAAAGTCTCTTGCCCAGCCGGTGTAACTTAGTAGCGCCTCTCTACTACATTGGGCTGGCCCAAAGGCCAAAATCTTATTATTAAATTTATAAAAAACTCACGGGTTGGTCCCTAGAGGTAAAGTCGTCGCCGCGTATCAGCTGTTTAACAGCATTTTCGGAAACGAACATTCTTGGTTGAAATCATAGTCAACATAGTTCAAGATTACGTCAGTACTCATTTAAATTCAGTGGCGGCAAAATTTTATGAAGAGCGAGTATTGAAAGCTCGTCCGCAGGTACAAGTACCACAATCGCCAACGTGATTATGTGGAAACGTAGCTAGCTATGCGTGTACGTAACTTTTAGTAAAACATTTAATATTTTAATAAAAAATTTTTTTCTATATTCACTTATATTTTATTTATGCCCTATCGGAGGTTGAAAAAAACCGCCCTCGTATTTTAATTTTTATTTATGTACATTACATCGAAAATGTATTGATTTTCTGTCGTTTCGGATAATTCGGACACGGTTACCCGGGGTTTTACTCTATTGTATTCGTCTATAGGTATTAATATTTTGTTGATGATTATCTCCTTTTAATTTTTTATAAATTTTTAACTACAGCGAGAAATCGTTGGGTTTTTCAACTTTTAAGTTTTTATAAATCTTTTAAAAATCTGTTTGTATTCATTTTGCTACGGGTGCCTTCTGAATAGAAAAGATGCGCCGTACAAACAAAAAGAAATTCACTAAAAAATTCTCTTCACTATAACCTGTGGTATTATTTCTTATAATGAGTTTTCCTTTTTCACAGAAATATGAAAACGAGAAAAGTGAAAACAAAACGTTGGAAAATAAAGTTGAGGTTGCGCGTCTGTTAATAATTAATATAATAGTAATAGCAATTAAAATCGTATTTCGTACTATTTTAAATTTCTTTTCTTTTGCCAGTTGTTACTCTGTTCATTTTTTTCAAAAAAGGAAAACGTAAAACGAGATCTTTTGTAATTATTCCTCTATTTAAAAAGTTTCTTTCATAAAAGTTACTTTTGACTTTTTGTTTCATTTTTCAACGTTTACTTCAGGGAATTTGATTTGTTTTAAAATTATTACTGTTTTCTAAGTTATCATTTATTATCTACTTATTTTTATTTTATTTTTACTGTTTTTTATTTATGACTTGGATATGTTGTTTAGGTCATCAGCCGAAAGGCTGATTTGAACCTCTTGAAGCTTTACTAAGTAAAACGAGGAGTGAAGTAGTTTACAATTGCCTTCCTCACTGAGTTAAAAAATATGCTTATCAGCATGCCATGCCCTCTGGAAACCATCTATTGCTTGAGCCCCAGCTCCGTGTAGTTGGAAGGAATGCAGTGCGTTGTTATAGCAGTGGGAGAATGAATGAGTGTTAGTAATGTTTCACTGCAGCTACATTTGTAGTGGTGGTGTGTACTAACTAGACTAAAAAAATATTCTTATCATCCGGCGCATTAATTTAACAAATACCTACCGGGTTATTAACTTGGTCGGATTTATAATATTTAACTTACCAATTTATATCAAAATATGTAAATAAATAAATGTAATAAATACAAACAAATATGTTAAATACGGAAAGTTTAAAAACAAATGTTTTGTATCAGAGTAATACAACAATCGTTCTCCCAGCATGCGTCACTCATTCATTATACCTCACCCGTACCCTTCACCCCGCTAGAACACGGAGCTTGGAACTGTACAATACTTCCACCCTGCAAATGACACCTTCACTTCGTTCACCACATGATCTGGCTGTATAATGAAATCCATTACTCTCAGAGGAGATAACTATGACTAGTGTCTTTTATACCTCTACCTCTTCTCTTCGTAAGTAGTTTAGTCATTTAACTGGCTGACCATGTGATAAGAAGCAGAACTGTATTTTGTAGCCCTGGAACTAGCAGATCGAATGTAATTAACCCATTCAGTAACGAATTTTTAACTTAGAATTTAAAAAAAAATTATATTCTTACCCATCGGGTTGGTCTAGAGGTAAAGTCATCGCCAAAATCAGCTGTTTAACAGCTGATTTTCGGAGATTAAGGTTCCTGGTTCAAATCCTAGTAAAGGTAGTTACTTTTATACGGATTTGAATGCTGGACAGTGGTTACCGGTGTACTTTGATGGTTGGGGTTCAATAAACAATACCCTCTCAGGAATTGTCGGCCTGATTCTGTACAAGACTACACCTCATTTACACGTCATACATATCATCCTCATCTCATTGGGTCATGGGGTTGCTTATTGTTCTGAATTGAACAGATTGAAACTTACACATACTAGGAATTAAAAAAATATATATACTGTATAAATATTCTTAAAGTACTATTTTTTTTATTATTATTAAAACTTTTCAAAAGTCCCAATAGATTACAGCACTTGCTGGACTCTTAAAGAATTTTTTCATGTATGTGGCCAATTTTACGCAAAGCGATATGTGCGCAGTTTAGTGCATAAGAATAGGTAAAATTTTATGTACTATGTATATGGCCAAGGTGAATGAATGGGTTTAACACTCCACCTGCCTATTAAGGGCAAATTTTTCAAATTAGAAATGTATGACTGTTGAAATCTCGTCTCGTCTCCTGAAAATTGCAGTACCTATACCAGATAATGAAGCCGCTTGTAATGCTGCCAGAAAAGACAGCCACAAAAGGGGTGATAAATGAGATGCCTGCGACTGCATCATTAAAAATCTGGTGTGAAACATTCACACAACTTTCTTTTGCCTATGCAAATAATAAACAATAATCCTAACATTAGTAATAAAATATTAGAAATAAACAAAAAACTAACGTCAATAAACATAACCTAATTTTAATCATGAATGAAAGACCCAAAATCAAAATCGACCTCAGTTTGACTTAAAAATACGGAAAATCATTTTTTCTCACAAAACTAGGCTCCGTGGAGAAAAATGCTCTCAATAAAAGTTGTAGATCTTTTAATTTTCTATAAATTTTATTATATACACTTTTGTCGTAAAATGCATACTAAGGCCGAAATCTTAAAAAAATCAATTTTTCACACATTTTCGTGAGAAAAAACATAAAATCGCAAATTACCGCTAAACTAAGCGTTATACAAAAAAATGTTTGAAATAAAAGTTGTAGGATTTTGAAATCTCTACAATTTTTATTATATAAATTTTTGCGCTAAAATGCATATTAAAGCCGTAATCTTAAAAAGAAATTTTTTTACGTAAAAACAGCCTCACGCAGAATTTTAGCAAACATGGCGCCTACCCTATCTTGTAGAGCATAAAAAATGTAGTAAACCAGGCGATTTAAAAATAATCGTAGGACCAGTTTTTGAGAAAATCGCAAGAAAGTGAAAAATTACACGAATAAACTACTACTTCCGGTTGACCGATTTTGATGAAAATGATCGTGTCGGGTCCATTAGTGGTATGTTACTTAAGTTTCAAGTTTCAAGTTCGTACGATGTTCCGTTCTCGAGATATTCTGTTCACACACACGCGCGCGCGCACACACACACACACCAATCGCTAAAAACATGTTTTTTGGGTTCAGGGGGTCTGAAAACGTATAGATCCGGTGAAAACTCGATTTCCAAAAATTGACATGAAAACAATCCTTTCCTTCCTACATATTCATATAGGCAAGAGAAAGTAAAAATCATGTGAACACTAATGTGAAACAGGATGGAGTGATCGTTGCAGAACACTAATGACCACTTAGTGGAACTTTATGCTTATCAGCATCATACCCTCTGAAAATCTTCTACTTTCCACTATGCAAATGAGACTTTCACTTCATTAACCACAGAGTCTGGCTGTATAATGAAACTCATTACTCTCTGAGGTGATAACTGTGGTTAGTGTCTTTTACACCTCTACCTCCCATTTTTTACCACTTTTTTATAGTTTTTACCACTACCTGCCCATAACAGACAGGTAGTATCAAATTATTTACACTCAATCTTTTCGTTGCAGGGCTAAAATAAATAGTTCTGTTTCTTATCACATGGTCAGCCAATTAAATGACTGAATCATTTACGAACAGAAGAGGTAGAGGTGTAAAAGACACTAATCAGAGTTATCTCCTCTGAAAGTAATGAATTTTATTATACAGCCAGACCCTGTGGTGAATGAAGTGAAGGTGTCATATGCAAAGTGGAAAGTATGTGCTTTTCAGAGGGCCCGGCATGCTGATAAGCATACTTTTCCGTTCAGTGAGGTAGGCGATGGCAAACCACCTCACTCCTCATTTTACTTAGTAAAACCTCTACAGGGTCAAACCAGCTTTTTGGCTGACGACCTAAACAACAACATAAAATTGGCTACCATGTGATAAGAAACAGAACTTTTTTGTAGCCCTGGAACTAGCAGATTGTGTGAAAGTAGTTGAATACTCTACCTGCCTTTTATTATCAAAATTCCGTATCTTAACTCTTCATGATACTCTGAGTATCATAGTAATTAATATAGTTGTTGTTCTGGTCATCAGCCGAAAGGCTGGTTTGAACCTGTAGAGGTTTTACTTAGTAAAATAAGGAGTGAGGTGGTTTACCATTAATTAATATTACCTCACTTAGTGGAAACGTACGCTTATCAGCATGCCGGGCTCTCTAAAAAGCACATATTTTCCACTCTGCAAATGACACCTTCACTTTATTCACCACAAGGTCTGGCTGTATAATGAAGTTCATTAATTTCAGAGGAGATAACTCTGATTAGTGTCTTTTACACCTCTATTTCTTCTGTTCTTAAATGATTCAGTCATTTAATTGGCTGGCCATGTGATAAGAAACATGACTATTTATTTTAGCCCTGCAACAAACATATTGAGTGTAAACAATTTGACACTCCACCTGTGTGTTATGGGCACGATTTATATAGTTAGGCCTATTTACCCCACAGAGGCTAGGAATAAGTTTGAATGCAGCGCCGGTGTAATCTTTACTTTATAACAAGCGGAACGATGTGGAAGTTTGTGCTGTTATTTTCAAACCGGTATCTGGTAGAGTACGTTCTGGCAGTTTTGTAGTCATCAGCCGAAAGGCTGGTTTGAACCTGTAGAGGTTTGTTTTACTTAGTAAAATAAGGAGTGAGGTGGTTTACTATTGTCTTCCTCACTTAGTGGAAACGTACGCTTATCAGCATGCCGGGGTCTCTGAAAAGCACATATTTTCCACTCTGCAAATGACACCTTCACTTCATTCACCACAGGGCCTGGCTGTATAATGAAGTTCATTACTTTCAGAGGAGATAACTCTGATTAGTGTCTTTTACATCTCTATTTCTTCTGTTCTTAAATGATTCAGTCATTTAATTGGCTGACCATGTGATAAGTAACAGAACTATTTATTTTAGCCCTGCAACGACAGATTGAGAGTAAATAATTTGACACTCCATCTGTATGTTATGGGCACAATTTATATAGTTAGGCTTATTTTTACCCCACAGAGACTAGGAATAAGTTTGAACGCAGCGCCGGTGTAATCTTTATTTTATAACAAGCGGAACGATGTGGAAGTTTGTGCTGTTATTTTCAGACCGGTAACTGGTAGAGTACGTTCTGGCAGTTTTGTAGTTATTGTCCACCATGACGAAATGCCACCATCACCATCATCATCATCATCATTGTTGTTGTTTATTATGAAGGTGAGCGCGTAATACGCGGTCGATGATGAAGAAAAAAACGGGCACACAAGAGGCTAGGCTACTGGTAACCACGTGAGAACCACTTGAACACTGCTTGAGAACCGTGATTAATCTGGCATCGTGTGTCCTCATAAGTTGAAGAAGAAAAAGAAGAAATACTACATCAATACCATCTATTCAACCATCATTCAAGGTGTGAATTATGTTAACAAAATAAAAAAGATTATGGTTCTCTCTCTCTCCCCCTTCTCTATCTCTTACCTCTTTCTCTCTTGACAAGGAACCAAGAAGTATTGTGTAAGATATAAAGAATGTGTCCTAAAAAATATGAAGGAAATATTTTCGCGTCAAGGTTAATTATTACATCGAAAGCTGCTGTCGTTGTTCTGCCGTGAAAGTTCAATGGCATTTTATAAACAAATTAACTAACTAGGAAGGACATCCATAAAAAGAATTCCTACATAATGGTCTTCTTATACGACCAAGTATATTGCCTACCAAAAAAAACATTGTATTTTTTTATTCAACGTTGTTATTGATGATTTATAAAAAAGTTCATGTACGTTTTTATTCAAGAAATTTCGGTGGCAGAAATCGTTGTAGTTATCTTGTTTTGATTGTTCTCATGGTTTCTTTTTACATTATAAAAGATTTCTTTTGATTATCTCTTTATATTATTTGGTAGCGTATTATTCAACTTTAATAAATAGGTTTCCGGTTCGATTCCTCATTTCTTCTTATCTCTGTGGCAATTTAACCTTTTGTTGTTTAGATTATCAGCCGAAAGACTGGTTTAAACCTCCAGAGCAGTGGTTTTCAACCTTATATTAATAAAGGGCTAAATTTGTATTATGGAAGGGGTTGAGGGCTACATTAATCTACTATTTTCTTTTTTTTTTCTTTTATGACCACATTGGATCACTTTAGTCAAATTTAGAAAGCTTCTTCCTTTTCATATTCTTTAGCTTGGTCTTCTGCCAGTATGCCTACATTCGAACTGATCTTGCTTGCCGAACTTCCTCTGAAACGACCGGTTTCTTCCTGCTTGGGTTAGTTCTTCCATCTGATTTTGTTTCAAATCTACTTTCCTTATTTCTTAAGATTTTTAATATTTCGGTTTTTGTTTTCTAAATCATCGAAAGTTAATCCGAGTTTGATCATGACTTCTTTGACATTTCGGATCCATGCTCCTGATGTTATCATTGAAAAGAGTTTTCTAATAATCGTGTTTAAAATTCTGTCTTTAGGTGTTCTGATAAGATATCCAAGAAAAGATATCCTTTTCTTCCTTATTGTATCTGTTATGGGTTCGTTTAGTTTTAGTTTTAAAATTAAACCCTCCGGATTGGTCTCGAGGTAAAGTTTTCGTCGCGAGTCAGCTGTTTAACAGCTGATTTTCGTAGACTAAGGTTCCTGGTTCAAATCCTAGTAAAGGTAGTTACTTTTATACGGATTTGAATGCTAGACAGTGGCTACCGGTGTAATTTGATGGTTGGGGTTCAATTAACCATACTCTCTCAGGAATGGTCGACCTGAGTCTGAACAAGACTACACCTCATTTACACGTCATACACATCATCCTCATCTCATTGGGTCATGGGGTTGCTTATTGTTCTGAATTGAACAGATTGCTACGTACACAAACTAGGGATTACAAAAAAAAAAATCCTAGTGAAGGTAGTTACTTTTATACGGATTTGAATACTAGACAGTAGTTACCGGTGTACTTTGATGGTTGGGGTTTAATTAACCATACTCTCTCAGCAATGGTAAACCTGGGTCTGTACAAGACTACACCTCATTTACACGTCATACACATCATTCTTATCTTATTGGGTCATGTTGTTGCTTATTGTTCTGAATTAAACAGATTGCAACGTACACACATTAAGGATAAAAAAAAATTTAAAATTACAGTGAAAATCAATACTCAAAGAATAGTACTTGAAAAAGTGGAAAATGATTATTTTTAAAGCTTAAACCTGTAACAAAACAAAAAACTAAATTTAAAATATCAAATATTGATCTTCTTTTTAGTCCAATGAAAATCTGGAATTCTTTGTTTTTCACTAATTCAACATCAGCTTTCATGTTGTATGAAGCAATTTAAAGAGAGTTCTCTAAATGAGTATCAGAAACACGATTCCTCAATTTTGACTTAACGTTTTTCATTTTGAAATATAGCTCGTGTCAGATGTAAGTGGACCCGAAAACTCTTTGTTCTTTGTATCATCGGTAAATCAAAATAACATTATTGTGGTTGTGGTTATCGAAATGCCCTGCTCTAAAGGTTTTACTAAGGAAAACGAGGAGTGAAGTAATTTACTTTTGAAAAGTATGCTTATCAGCATGAAAAACACATATTTTCCACCCTACAAATGACATCTTCATTTCATTCACTACAGGGTCTGGCTGTATAATGAAATTCATTATTCTCAGAGGAGATAAGTCTTGACTAGTGTCATTTACATCTCTACTTACTTGTTCTTAAATGATTCAATTATTTAATTGGCTGACATTGTGTAAAGGAACAGAACTATTTTTTGTAGCCCTGGAACTAACAGATTGAGTGCAATTAGTTTAATTATCCAACAGTCTGTTATGGGCGGAATTCAACATTATTCAAGGGATTGAAACCCTCCGGGTTGGTCTACTGGTAAAGTCTTCGCCGCGAGTCAGGTGTTTGATGATGGATGATGTTCGAGATGTAAGGTTCCTTGGTTCGAATCCTAGTAAACATTATATTTTGAAACGTTTTGATTACTGGACAGTAGTTAACCAGGGTACTTTAAAGGTTGGGGTTCAACTAACCATACTTACTCGGAAATAGTCGGCTTTAGTGTATACCCTATCTCATTTACACATCAAGGTTTTTCATGTAACATAACCCAAAACTAAATTAAAAATATCAAAATGTTCCACTTTAAAAAAGTTTAAAATAAAATTGGGCTGGATTATACTAAAAAATATATTTTTACCGGCCAGAAAATTAGGGAATCGAATTTTCGCTATATCTCGGTTGTTTCCCGTCCAATTTACAAAAATGAAATAACTTTTTGTTCATTACAATAAGCCTAACATTTTCGATATTAAAAAGCCTTTGACAAAACTAATGGTTTTCGAGGAAAACAGTTTTGAAAATTTCATTTGGCCGCCATTTTGAAAAATTGGAATGTTTGAATCTTATTGTTTTGAGTACGAAGGTGCCAATAATCAATCCTTTCACTTGATATTATTCTTTTTCTGAAAAATACCAAATGGCGGATAGAATGTGAAAGAAGGGTGACATTTTTTCATATGAAATATTTTGTTTGTTTTGCTGTTTGTATAAGTCAACAGCTGAAGGCTGGTTTGAACCTTGAAGAGGTTTTACTAAATAAAAATGAGGAGTGAGGTGGTGTTCAACTGCCTTCTTCACCGATTTGATCGAGTACGCTTATATGCATGCCAGGCCCTCTGAAAAGCACCCACTTTCCACCCTGCAAATGACACCTTCACTTCATTCGTCACATGGTCTGGCCGTGTAGTGAAATTCATTACTCTCAGAGAAGATAACTCTGACTAGTGTCTTTTACACCTCTATCTCTTCTGTTTTAAATGCTTCAGTCATATAATTGGGTGACCACGTGATAAGAAACTGAACTATTTTTGTAGTCCTGGAACCAACAGATCGATTGCAATTAATTTAACACTCCACCTGCCCGAAATGGGTAATGTTTTGGTAGGCTATATTAATTACGAAAATGAAGCTCGCGCTAAGGCGTTTTGAAACATCCGATGTGCATTACATATTGTCACCGGATGGCGACATTAAGTGGCGAGTTAAACCTTTAATTTTGTTGGCCCTGAAAAGGGCCGTTTAAGCGGTGGTCGTCTTGATGTGCAGCGTCGGTCGTAGTCATCGTGGCGGTCGAGGAGCTGGGCGACACGGCGTGTCGTCGTCCAGCGGAGACGTCATCTTCTTCCCTCGCAGTAGTTCGTCGATGGCTGCTTCGTCGGATCCGGTGGGCATAAGGCTCGGTCGAGGGACCACTGTGGGCATCGCTCGCTTTAGCGGGCGATGACTGTCCGGTTGACGGGTCGGCGAGCGGAAGCATCATCTTCTCTCTTGCGGGGTCGTCGATTAGTCTTCGCTGGAGTCCGGCAGCGATGTGCCGTGGTGGACGTCTTGTCGATGCTGTAGACTGGTGGAAGTGAATCTCTGTGTGTCTAAATCGGAATTGAATCTCTCGGCTCAGTGGAGCGCTCCTTTTATAGTCGCCAAGACCGCTGTGGTAGGAGGCCGAGCTACTGGCTCGGCCTTGATGACAAAGGCCTCGGTCAGTGCGTAGCTAAAAGGTTTGTCGATACGCCTCTAAGGGGTCTACCGCGCCGACAAAGTCCAAAAGAACTAATGAAGGCCGGCAACACAGTAAATGATTAATTAGAAGGGATGGCGGTGACATTATAGTACCTCAATTGTCCAATACAGAGGCCTGTTTCCTTGGACCGCACTGTCAACTGAGTGTGTGCACACGTATGTAATATAATTTTGTTAAGATGATTGCAGACCGAAGGGGATACATGACAGTAAGTAATAACAAAATCCCAAACTTGACCGGGAGTTGAACCCAAGAACCCTATGGACGAGATAAAAGCCATTTCCGCTGATCGTTACATCAATGGACCGTTCTGTAATATTAACAGTAGATTTTAAAATATTTACGAATACGTAGCCAAATTTTTCTTTATGTATTTTACAAATTAAAGCAATTTATGTACAGTTGTTGATTCGATGTAAATTTAAAATGTTTGCACAGTTGGTTGTTAATGCAAGCAAGTACTGTTCTAAACTAATACAATAACAATGTACCATAAACAAACATTTACTCCTAAACTAATGAATATTTTAAAACTTAACTAAACATTTGCTAACCTACGCAAAACTTTTCAAATACCTTTTTACTGGCTATAACATTGACAAATTCGGTGTTTGCCAAGTTTATGTTTGTTTTTTTCTGTGTAGGATAGTCTGTTTTTAACAACGTGTCTGTCGTTAAATATTATTTATATTTTCCTTAAATTAACGGTTGATTCTCGTACATTTTTGAAATGATGTAATTTTTACTTTCTCTTGCCTGTGTTCAGGTCAACAGCCGAAAGGCTGGTTTGAACCTCTAAAGGTTTTACTAAGTTAAAACGAGGAGTTAGGTGGTTTACCATTGCCTTCCTCACTGAGTTGAAAGATTATGCTTATCAGCATGCCAGGCCCTCCGAAAAGCACTCACTTTCCACCCTGCAAATGACAACTTCACTTCATTCACCACAGGGTCTGGCTGCATAGTGAAATTCATTACTCTCAGAGGAGATAACTCTGACTAGTGTCTTTTACACCTCTACCTCTTCTGTTCTTAAATAGTTCAGTCATATAAGTGGCTGACTATGTAATAAGAAACACAACTATTTTTTTTAGCCCTGGACCAAACAGATAGAGTGCAATTAAAATAACACTCCACCTGCCCGTTTTGGGCATCTCTCTTGCCTATAGGAATACATAGGAAGGAAAGTAAGCCGAATTATTTTCATGTCGATTTTTCGAAATCGAGTTTTCACCGGATCTACACGTTTTCAATTCCCTGAATCCAAAAAACATGTTTTTAGCGATTGGTCTATGTGTGTGTGCGAGCGCGTTTGTGAACAGAATATACCAAGAACGTAACATCGTACGAACTTGAAACTTAAAACTTTAGTTAGACACCACTACCGGACCCGACACGAACATTTTCATCAAAATCGGTCAACCGGAAGTAGTAGTTTATACGTGTCATTTTTCACTTTTTTGCGATTTTCTCAAAAACGGGTCCTACGAGTTTTTTAAAAATTTCCGGGTTTACTAAATTTTTTATGCTCTACAAGATAGGGTAGGCGCCATGTTAGCTGAAATTATTGGTGAGGATGTTCTCACGTAAAAAATGGTTTTTTTAAGATTGCGGCTTTAATATAAATTTTAGCGCAAAAATTTATGTAATAAACGTTGTAGAGAATTCAAAATCCTACAACTTTTATTTCAAACATTTTTTTGTATAACGCTTAATTTAGCGGTAATTAGCGATTTTCTGTTTTTTTCTCACACGACGTGTGAAAATGGATTTTTTTTAAGATTTCGGCTTTAGTATGCATTTTACGAGATAAGTGTATGTAATCAAACTTAAAGGAAATTAAAAGATCTACAGCTTTTATTTAGAGCATTTTTCTCTACAGAGCCTAGTTTAGCGTGAAAGAGTGATTTTCCGTATTTTTAAGCCAAACTGAGGTTGATTTTCATTTTGGGTGTTTCACTCATGATTAAAATTAGGTTATGTTTATTGAGGTTAGTTTTTTGTTTATTTCTAATGTTTTATTACTAATGTTTGGTTATATTGTTAATTATTTGCATTGGCAAGAGAAAGTTGTGTGAGTCTTTTCACACCAGATTTTTTTGTATTTAGTTCTGTTGACCACATTGACTTAAGTCAATTACTTTCTAGTATCTCTATTGAAGTTTTTGTTCCCAGTATTTTTTCATTCTATCGGACATTGCTTTTCTATATTCGCCTGAAAGTACCCTGTCTGCTTATTTTCTAGTTTCAGCTTGTAATATAGTGTGTGTGTCTTTTAGTATTTTAATTTTTCTGATTTACGTTTTACATTTTCCAGTGTAATCTACATTTCCTCCGTATTCTTTTTAACTTCCTTGATCCATTTCATTTCGTATTTCTTTTTCAAATTGCCTCTGTGATTTTTCTAAGTATACTCTATTTTTCGGTGTTCTGATTATAAGTCGTAAAAAAATTCTCTCTTTCTTAATTGTGTTTATTTCTATTTTTTGATGTACGGATTCATTGGATGCCATCTTCCAGTGTTCATGTTGCCATGTTTTCTTATTCAAGCATGTTCTTTTATTATTATTATTCTTTCCAACTTGAGAATTTTATCCACTTTTATTATATGGAGTGATTCGTGTTGAAAATGGTTTCACTTGCATTGTGTTATCACTGGTGTGACTCTTATAATGCCTTTTTTTAGTGGTTATGGATAAGTTTTTTGTTGTTGTACGAGGTGTGGCTATTAAATAACGAGACTGACGTTGTAAAAAAATTGTATTTTTATTTTATACAGACAAAATCACTTATTGTCACCTTCAATATACACTCCTTCTCTATACCTACAACGCTCCCTGCGAATTTTATATTGTTGGAAACAGTGCTGGAAGTCATCTTCTGTCAGCTCGTTCAGGACACGTGCCGCTATCTCTTTTACAGCTTCCACTGACTCAAAACTTGTCCATTTTAATGCAGATTTCACCTTAGGGAACAGGTAGAAGATAATAACATGTGATGAAACGTGGTTTTTTACTTATGATCTGGAAACGAAGCTCGAATAAGCAAGTCAAAATTTAAAGCAATGATGATTGTTTTTTTATATCCATGGGATTGTGTCACTGGGTTCCTGAAGGTCAAACAATTAATCAGTATTACTACCTTGAGGTACTGTCTAAACTACCTTAAAGAGTAAGGAAAAAACGCCTTGAAATGTGGAAGGACAAATCATGGGTTCTCCACCAAGACAATGCGCTAGCTCATTCCGCGTTATATGTCAAGAGGTTCCTAGCCAAGTACAGCATCTTAGTGTTAGAACATCCACCTTATTCACCAGATCTTGCACCATGTGACTTCTACCTGTTCCCTAAGGTGAAATCTGCATAATAAGGGAGACGATTTGAGTCCGTGGAAGCTGTAAAAGAGAAAACGGCACGTGTCCTGAAGGAGCTGACAGAAGTTGACTGTTTCCAACAATGGAAAATTCGCATGGAGCGTTGTAGTGATAGAGAAGGAGTGTATATTGAAGGTGACAATAAGTGAGTTATGTATAAAATAAAAATAAAATTTTTTACAAGGTCAGTCTCGTTATTTAATAGCCACACCTCGTATGTATCGCTAGTAATGTGTTGCATTATAGTTAATTTATATTGCCTGTGTAATATTTATTGTAAGTATTTTTGGGGATACGTTGATGTTTTTTAAAAAAAATTCGGTTTTAACACTTTAACGCTATTATCTGTTGTAAAAGAAATAAAGTGTTTGCGATTGGGGAAAGTTTTCGGGATCTGGATTTTACTTGAGTATTTTTATTGTTACCCCCTTTGTAGCCAAAAAGTGAACTTTAAAAGGATATTCACCTTTTTGTTTTTTCGTTTCATCATTATCTTCTTTATTCCTCTTACAAGTTTTTTCGGGTCGGGCCTGACACAACTCTTCTCCACCTCTCCCTATCACTGAACCATAGCTCCTCAATTGTTCTCTTGCCGTCGCGTCTTTTCCCAATTTATCGATAACTGAATCCATCCACTTCACTCCTGGTGTTTTCCTCCTTCATCTTCAAGGACAACATCCTCTTGACATGACCAAACACTAGTAGCTTTGTCTGTCCGTTTCTTCTTATCAGGCTGTCAATCCCCAATTGTTCCCTATTACATCTTTTCTCACTTTATCAATTCTTTTCTTCTTTTACCACACTCCTCTTGAATTTCATTCCTGCCGCCTGCTTTTCACTCTTTCATCCTTCTACTTGTCTATGTTTCTTCTACTTAAGTCAATATTGGCACAAAGTATTTATTTATCGTATATTTCTTACACATTCTTTTCTTTTTTTATTCCCTAAGAAAAAAGTATATGTTGTAAAAAAACAAATAAAACGACATAGTGCTGTAACGATTAAATATCATCCCTTAGTTCGATAATTCATATAAAAACGAATTGAAACGAAGCAGAAAAAAATGATGAAGGAAACTTCATCGTGAACAATAAATAACAAAATTGAGTATAATTAAAAGTTAACAACGAGATATTTCAATGTTTATTTATACAATTATAGAATAATGATGAGAAATAAATAATTATACAATACATGAAATACAATAGAGGAAAATTGACCTAGAGATTTAAATAACGACATTATTTAAAACAGATGTTAAATGTAATAAATATACAAAGTAAGAATAATGAAATATATTCAGTAATTGCAAGGTTACTGATGTAATTATATTGCAGTACAAATAAACTTATAAGTTTTATTTATATATTTTTTATTGATATTCACAATAGGACTAAGTATAGCCAATATTTATTTAGATATTTACCTTTAATATTCAAATGATAAATGCAAAATGTTTTTAAGTATGCAATAAAAATGTTTAAATGATTCATTTGATTATAGTTTATTACATAATATGTAAGGACTAGTGTCAAACAAGAGTGAAGTTGGTAATATATCATCAGTTATTTCCTTAAATGGTAATCAAAGATTTTTATTGATTTATATGTACAGTACAACCTCGTTTATCCGGAGTAACCGGGACCAAAGGAATTTCGGAAAATCGAAAATCCGGGTAATAAACAAAACAAATCCTTACAAAAGCAAACCTACCGTTCATTACGATAAAAATGATGTATTGTAACAAAATTGTATAGAATGGTTTGTTGTTGTTGTTGTTGTTTAGGTCATCAGCCAAAAGGCTGGTTTGAACCTGCAGAGGTTTTACTAAGTAAACCGAGGAATGAGGTGGTTTACCATGCCTTCCTCACTGAATGGAAAAGTATGCTTATCAGCATGCCGGGCCCTCTGTAAAGCACATATTTTCCACTTTGCAAATGACACCTTCACTTCATTCACCACTGGGTCTGGCTGTATAGCGAAATTCATTACTTTCAGAGGAGGTAACTCTGACTAGTGTCTTTTACACCTCTACCTTTTCTGTCCTTAAATAATTCAGTCATTTAATTGGCTGACCATGTGACAAGAAACAGAACTATTTATTTTAGCCCTGCAACGAAAATATTGAGTGTAAATAATTTAACACTCCACCTGTCTGTTATGGGCAGAGAATGGTTTAGAAGACACAAATCAAATTTCTTTTTTGCTTTTGTTATCAGGAACTGTACAGTGTTGACAAGCACCCTATTTGATTGCTGCTTTCCGCTGTTTTTTTGACGTGGATTAGGCATGAGTTTGAACAGGAACTCCTAGTAGAGTTTTTCACGAATTTTTGTTTTTGTTTAATGTCCGACTGTTCTGCATTTACTGCTAATGCAGACGGTGAAGGATGAAATGATTTTTTGTAACGTATGAAAATATGCCGTGCCTGAATGGGAATCGAACCCAAGACCCCATGATGAGAGGCGAGCACGTTACCAACTACGCCAATGCGGCCGGTTAAAAAAATGGCCGGCTGTTCACGAATGGCTGTCAGCTGGTCACCATACAAAGTCGCTTTCCCAACCGGTGTTACTTAGTAAATAATAGCGACTTTCTACTAGCTGACTGTTTCGGCTGGTCCAAAGGTCTAAAATACATTAAAATAAAATAATATACCGTGCTTCCCAACAAATCTGACGTGTAAGGAAATTAACATTGGACAATGTAGCCCTACTGTCAACATTAATGTTTTTATAAGGGTGTAATCTTACTTCTGTTACTCCTGTCGTTTGGAAACTGAATAAAAATGAGTCTAAAAAAGATATTAATAGCTTTTTCCATGCGAGGATTTACAGCCCCAGCCGTATCTCGCTTCCTAAGCACCGCCTCTCTCTGTCTCGCCAGTCCCCATCGGAGTGCCGCCGTAAAGACATTGCCTCCTGCACTCCATCCAACCATGTCACTTCCAGCCTACCCCTCCTTCTTCTACCGGCCGGCGTCCACTCCCATACCCTCTTTCGCCACCTACCATCCTCCATCCTCTTCAAATGGCCAAGCCATTTTAAGTGGTTTCGGGATATGGTATCCATGATATTTCCTTGAAAGCCGATTCTTCTCCTAATTTCAGAATTCGGAATTTGATTGATCCACAACACACCACAGTTCTGCCTCCAGAAATTCATCTCCACCGCTTTTAGGGGATCCTTCTATCTCCTTCTCAATACCCACATTTCCACAGCATATGATTTTAATAGATAATAATTTAATTATTAATAAATGAAGACAAAAAATGGTATTAAATTTGGATATAGCGCGGTACTTACATAAGAATTATTTGTGGTACCATTAACAGGACACTGGGTAACAGAGCTACAACAGAGACAGTATTGAAGTTCTACAAGGTAATGGCAGCCCCAGTCCTTCTTTATGGAAGTGAGTCATGGGTTACCACAAAACGCCAAGAAAGTAGGATCCAAGCAGCTGAAATGAGGCTTTTAAGAAGGGTGAAGGGCTGCTCGAGGCTGGATCTAATACATAACGAGGAAATTAAAGCCGAGTTGGATGTATTTAGCTTGAATGAACGAGTGGAGGATTACCGGAATCAATGGAGACAACATTTGGAACGGATGCCAGAGGAATGAATATCTCTAAAAGTGACGGAATATGTTCCAGTTGGAAGAAGGAAGGTGGGAAGACCTCGTAGAAGATGGCAGTAGTTGAGATGTACGGGCTGGAGTGTCTCGTGTTTGTGTTGACGTACAGGATGGTTTGTGAGTTCGGAACAGGCTTATGCCTAATCCTTGATAGTAAGAAGAAGAAGAAGAAGAAGACTTACATAAGAAATAATTTATGTATATTATCCAAATTTTGTGTCGTATCAAACCTTGTGAAATAAATGGAATTTATTAGGTTAGATACAGTAAGTTTTTTTTGTGTGTTAATAAGAAAACGGATTTACTGTAACATTTAGTGGTCGCCAGTTGGTGACCAATTGCTTAAAGAATAGCGACAAAGTTTGTTCGGTTTGCCTTACTGTTTTAATAATAATATGATATTTATGAGATTGGCTCCAAAGATATGGATACTTTGTAAACAATAAAACGTAATTAAAATTAAATTAATGCAAACAGCTATGTAAAATACCTTTTATAATTAAAACACAATACAATACAAATTAATTTATTCAATAGAGGAGTATTTTACATTTTAGAAAACGAATTACAATGGCTCAAACTTTGTACCAAACAATATTGTTCGGTACAGAATTTTAAAACAATGAACCTGTAGCCGTCCTAGGTATTGTAAAAGTTTTTCTTTTAACTACTCCAACGTATAACGGAAGTGTGACATCCTGTCACGTCTCACTAGTTTTTACTTAAACTACTTGCTACAAAATTTCTAATTAAATCCTACTTTTTTTCTTTTTGTGAATAGGGCAATTTTGAAATCTTACTGTGTTGGACTCTTTCCTATATTCCTACATTTTAGATTATTAAATTGCTTTAAAGACAGATTGGTAACAAATTTATTTTACTTACTTTCCCGCGTTTATCTGTATAATACAGGATGTTTTAAAAAGGAGTAGCTATACAAACTCTAGGAAGTACAGTATAATACCGATTATCCGTGGTAATTGGGGGGATAACTATACCGGATAACCGGAAAACACGGATAATACAACCCAATCCGCTCGAGACCACTTACGTCATAAACAAAACCACCAGTTACGCGTATGTTTTATTCTACTGATTAATACATGTTAATACTATCGGATATCGGAAATAAATAAACAAATTGTATTGAAATAAAAATATTTACTACATAAATTTATATAAATCTTACCTTAAACTACGTAACAAAAAAATCACAAAAATCTGTTATTTTACTTTATTTCATTTTATGCCGCAATATTTTTTCTTTTATTTTTCTTATATAACCACGAATATGTAAAATGTCCACGTAATCTGTGTCATCCTGATTTTCCATGAAAGTTAGTAATGTTTTGGCACCGGTTAAAGCTTCTTTGCAACTGATTTTAGGAGCTGGTAACGTGCTCGCCTCTCATCACGCGGTCTTGGGTTCGAATCCCACTCGGGCATGGCATTTTTTCATACGTTACAAAAAATTCATTTCATCCTTCACCGTCTGCATTAGCAGCAATTTGCAAAACAGTCGGACGTTAAACCAAAAAAGAAAAAAATTTCTAGGGATCGCACGGTTAATCCAAACCCCGGTTAAACGATCCACGGAAAATCGGTACTCTACTGTAATACCATATGTGAAAATAAGAAAAAAATTCATATAAACTTACAGCTGTTGTAAAATAAGATAAGAGTAAATTATACCATGGTTAAGCAATGGGAAATTTTTAATGTAATATTTCTCTGCAGTGTTTCACAGACAGGGAAATTTTACTTCTCTCGCTTATATGAATATTATAAAAGGAAGGAAAGTATTGTTTTCGTGTTGATTTTTCGGAATCGAGTTTTCACTGGATATGCACTTTTCAGACCACCAAAACCCAAAAAACATGTTTTCAGCGATTGGTGTGTGTGTTGTGTTTCTGTGTAGCCTACGTGAGTGTGTGAACAAAAGATCTCAAGAACGGGACATGATACGAAGTTGAAACTTGAACATAAGTTAGGTACCACTAGGGTACCCGACACGAACCTTTTCATCAAAATCGGTTAACCGGAAGTAGTAGTTTATTCGTGTAATTTTTCACTTGTAGCGATTTTCTCAAAAATGGGTCCTACGATTTTTTTTAAAAATTGCCTCATTTACTACATTTTTATGCTCTACAAGATAGGGTACCAGGCGGTCATGTCTGCTGAAATTCTTGGAGAGGCTGTTGTTAGCGCCTTGATGGCAGGAGATTTGAAAATAACCCAAAATAAATTGGATTAAACGAATGATGCGGTAAGCCGACTTGTAACTGTAGGACATCAACCCACTATGCACGACACATGGCAGATTAATGTAAACTGAAGTATAAACGACTAATTCCGGAGGACCTAGTTTCATTTAATGGCGCCAGAAACCAACGGCGAAACGACTGAATAAGCAAGATACAACGATGGAAAATACACTGAGGGAGACAAAGGTAAAACGATAAGTAACTGCAGGAACAGCAGGACATCACTGATTAGCACAAACACAAAATTAGAAAGCGTACAACAAAATAGACTAATTCGCTTACCTGTTGAATGGCCTGAAGTATACGAACGGCGTCCACGCGACACGTGTCCGGGGTTCGACTCACACTGTAACTTTAATGTTTGATACGAAAACAAGAACAATTGTAAATGATTACAAATTACACACATAAGTAAAAACACACTTGAAAATGATGTATGGTACATCCGAAACGAACGAAGAATATCGACAATTGCAGAAGCGACGCCATAGGATGGCCGGCGGAGCGGTCGCACGAACAGTCTACATGCTGCAGAATCCAATCAGTGAGTGTGCTAACCGGGAAGATAGGAATGTGAGTAGAGGGAGAAGGATTACGTCATGGACTGAGATCACTACGGAAATCAAGACAAATATGCAGGAAGAGGCGGGAATAAGGTTATTAATACAAAATCAGTGTATTTAACGACGATAACAAAAGCGGGGAAATACGAATTACTTAACGGGGGTGCGATCGGCCTTAACATACCGCCCGCCTAAATCGATGAAAGCGATTTACAGAAACAAAACTAGCAGAGAAGATCGAAGAACGAAGCCGCCCGCCCTGAACCAACCAGGGAGCGGAAAACGCAGGAAGAGGTCGAAGAACGAAGCCGCCCGCCCTGAACCAACCAGGGAGCGGAAAACGTAGCAAACGAAGAGTACGAAGCAAAGAAGACGACGAAGAAGAATCGAATGAAGCGAAGAACGGAGCATCTTGAGGTGGCGTGACAAACGCACGGGTTTGCCCGGCCAACGACGAACGGAACATCTTCCACGGCTTGCGCGGAAGCCAACGAGTAACGGAACGATCTTGAGGTGATTGCCAACAAGGGTTGACAACCAGAAGCGACGCAGAAGAAGAAACGAAGAGAGAAGACGGCGAACGAAGAAAACAAACGAAGAACGAAAATGAACGAAGAACAAAACGAATGGAGATGAGTTGGGCGTGAAACGAAGTGAGAACGGCGGAGAAGTTAGTTGCCCAAAGGCAGAGCTAACTGATAAGCGGGTTGCGAAACGAATTGACGAGCAGGCGAACAATGTTGGCGAGAATCGAGAGTTGCGGTACGGCGAACTTCACTAACCAGTTGTGAGTGAATCCGTGATTGAGGTTGAGACGACGAGCGAGAGTTGCGAAGATCACACCAAGCATTGAACGAGCGAAGAGAGTTGAGATTACAATTATTCACCGGTTGTGAATAATGTGTACGACGATTGGGGCCCCGCCCGCCAAGAGGGGCTAAAGGCGTGCGAAGAGAGTTAGCAGAACATGAAACGACTGAGGAGGGCCGGTTGCCCTTTAGCGAAGCGACTTGCAGCGGTTGATCGAGAGTGTTTGCGAGAGACGACGAGAAGCGATGATTTGAGATGAGTTGGTTAGCCGTAGAATCGACTGAGGCGAACGTAGTAGGTTTTATTGGCGAATTAGCGATGATGCAGCGAGATGCGAAGCGGTTTGGCGAAGAATTGACTGAAGACGACTCGGTGGAGGCCTTCAGTGCAGACTTGAATCGAGGCGTTGACTTGAAGCGAGGCGCAGAGTTGAAGCGACGAATTGGCGTAGTACCAGCAGCAAGATCGGTCGAGATACTGGCGGAGTCAGTAGACGAAGCGAGACGAGGATTGACAGCGATGATCTCGGACGAAGCGGTGAAACGATTTGAAGGCGAAGAGACAGAAGTATGGTGAAGACTATTAGTTGAAGCAGAAGGGCGATTAGTTGAAACAGCGGCGTGATTCGAATTATTGTTGAATACAGGCGAAGCGAGTAGGCAGCTAGGCGGCTGGACGATAGAAGCGATAGATTCACTGATTACAGGGTTTGAGGTGACATCGAGGTTGATTGATGACTTAGCAGGAACGATAGTTTGTTGGTCAGCGACGATAATTTGAAGCGAAGATGAATTTTTATTTGACGAGTGATTTTGAACAGCAGGCGATGTGAGATTAACATCAGTAGCAGGCGACGAGACTTGAGCGTTGTTAGCGAAAACAGATGTTAAGAGCGAATCGTTACTTGAAGCAGAACTAAGTGGTTGTAGTTCGGGCAATTTTCCGAATACTACATAACCAAATACGGTTGATAAAGCGGATGGAGCACCTTTAATTAAAGGCGTTTTACTAAAATCGAGAATTTCTGAAAAACAATCAGCGCCAAGCAGTAAATCTACTGGATTGGAGCTGCGGAAGCGAAAATCAGCTAGCAGATGTTGTGAAAACTGTTCACCGATTGACTTATGAATTCGAGAAGCAGGTAGGCGGTCTGATATTTTGTTAATAACAGTAGCCTGAAGCGGAAGGCGAAAGTTAGAATTTTGCGGCGACAGAATTGTAAAATTTGTAATACCTTTAACTGAGGTGACTTCGGCTGAAATGCCTTGCAGGCGTTTAGAAGTAGGAACGATGTCGAGTTGCAGTGAACGAGCGGCGTTGTATGTTAAGATGCTGGACTGAGATCCATTGTCGATCACAGCGCGAAGCGGAACGATTTTGCCGGATGAATCGACAGCATGAACGATAGCAGTACCTAGCAGCGCAGTTTGGCCGTTAAGTCGACATGAAAGTGAATAATCGGCAGGTTGGTTAACAATAATGGACGAGGACGACGAATTTGAAGTAACTACCGGCTTATCAGCACAGCAGGTAGTACAAGAATTAATTGGCGGAGTTGCGATAGTATTAGCTTGAATCGGCGGCGAAGAATTTACAAGTAGGCATCCAGTAGCCGGTGAATCGGTGTCCGGATGTACGGCAGGATGATACGGACTAGCAGTTGGCGAATTATGCGAATTAACAACAGAAGCGGTGGACGAATTAGATTTTTGAGGGCTGCGATCAATATGCAGCAACGTATTGTGCGATTTTGACTGGCAGATACGACAATGTTTATTTGAGTTACAATTGCGGCGATCGTGTCGCCCGAAGCAGGCAAAACAAAGTTTAAGGCGAGAAATAATTTTGTAGCGATTATCTACATTTTGTGCAAGAAATTCACTACAGTTGTGAATTGAATGAAAGTGAGATTCGCACAGACATTTGAGTGAATTTGATTTGACGAAAAACGAAGGTACATTATCAGAATTAGGAGACGGCAAAATAGGACTACGATGACTGTGTACAGAATTGAAATTATCGGTTACCGGGTTAGCTGAGTCCGGTTGATCGAGGTTTGAATCGCCGGAGTGCGAAGAACTGACATTATCGGTTGACGGTGAAGAATTTAATAATTCGAAAGAGTGCATTTTAGCGGTAACGAATGACATTAAGGCCTCGTATGTAGGCACGGTAGAATTAGGATTTGAATCCTCGAACGCTTGCTTTGTTACGGGATCCAAATTGGAATAGGCTATCTCAAAAAGTAAATATTCAAGTAAATTTATATTTAGCAGACGTAAGGCTCCGATTGATGATTCATGGGTATTAAGAAAACCTTTTAACGATTGATAGGACGGAGTGTCAGATTTAACGAAATTGAATATCTGATTTAAATGAACATTTGCTATGCGCCTTGAGTTGGAGTAGCGCTCAACAATTAAATTGTACGCTAACGTATAATTTTCAGGCGAGAGAGGCAGGTGTTCTATTAGACGGAGTGGTTCATCGACTAATGAGCACCTCAAATAATGAAGTTTTTGAACAAATGATAACTCAGAATTATTGTGAATTAGATCATTGAACAAGCTGATGAAGTTCTGGAATTTCGCAACATCCCCGTCAAATGAAGGTAGGCGAATTCGAGGTAATTGTATTAATTGCGAATTAGAAGACTTGACTTGATTTGGTAAAACGATTGTATTGTCCAGAGATTCAATTAATTTCTGGGCACGATCAATTAACTGGAAATAATGAGTTTCGAAAGCAGTGCGTTCTGATTCGAAATCTGTTTCGGGCTGAAGTAATTCGATGTTCGTTTGTATCTGTTCAAAGTCACACCAGAGATCTAAGAATTTGTCAAGTCGTAATTTGACTTGGTTAACTTCAACGTCAGATTGAAGAAAATTATTAAAACGAGAAAGATGATTATTAACAACGTTGCGTTTTTTGATTAAAGATTGTAAATCGTCCATGTTGAAAATAATGAACGAAAACAACGAGTGAAAACAAAATAATAGAATGTAAACAAAACACAGCTGTTTATTGAATCTAGGTTAGTTGCAAGTATGATGTATACGCTGCAGACGACGCAAGTGAAGTGACTCTCTCAGCGCTACCAGTATCGACGGACAGCACGAGAGAGAGCGAATGAGAGAGAGGGCACGCATGCGCTGTAAGCTGCGCGAACCAGTTAACAAGAACTAAGGAAAAAAATGGCGACTCTAGCCAAATTCTGGCCGTGTCGAAAGATGTAGCACTGAACTGATCTACTGTGACGTCAGCAAAGCGTTGGTTGGAACTTGTTGTATTGAATGAAAGCGTCACAAGACTGATAATACATTGCATTTGTTATGCAACTTAACCCCGCATTTTTTTAACTGAATAAATGAAATTGTTTTTAATATTAATATTTTTATTAATGTTTTTATTAATATATTGAACACATGTAAGACACGAAACACAGTAAATGACACGATGAATGTATGTAACACCATGCAACAACGAATTAAACAAAATACTGAAATTGTTGACGATTGCAAGAATTAAGACAATAGATTGTATTTCCAAATATGCACTGATAAATATCCTGCCCGGATCGGACCAAAATGTTAGCGCCTTGATGGCAGGAGATTTGAAAATAACCCAAAATAAATTGGATTAAACGAATGATGCGGTAAGCCGACTTGTAACTGTAGGACATCAACCCACTATGCACGACACATGGCAGATTAATGTAAACTGAAGTATAAACGACTAATTCCGGAGGACCTAGTTTCATTTAATGGCGCCAGAAACCAACGGCGAAACGACTGAATAAGCAAGATACAACGATGGAAAATACACTGAGGGAGACAAAGGTAAAACGATAAGTAACTGCAGGAACAGCAGGACATCACTGATTAGCACAAACACAAAATTAGAAAGCGTACAACAAAATAGACTAATTCGCTTACCTGTTGAATGGCCTGAAGTATACGAACGGCGTCCACGCGACACGTGTCCGGGGTTCGACTCACACTGTAACTTTAATGTTTGATACGAAAACAAGAACAATTGTAAATGATTACAAATTACACACATAAGTAAAAACACACTTGAAAATGATGTATGGTACATCCGAAACGAACGAAGAATATCGACAATTGCAGAAGCGACGCCATAGGATGGCCGGCGGAGCGGTCGCACGAACAGTCTACATGCTGCAGAATCCAATCAGTGAGTGTGCTAACCGGGAAGATAGGAATGTGAGTAGAGGGAGAAGGATTACGTCATGGACTGAGATCACTACGGAAATCAAGACAAATATGCAGGAAGAGGCGGGAATAAGGTTATTAATACAAAATCAGTGTATTTAACGACGATAACAAAAGCGGGGAAATACGAATTACTTAACGGGGGTGCGATCGGCCTTAACAGCTGTTTTCACGTAAAAAAATTGTTTTGTGTAAGATTGCGGCCTTAAAATGCATTTTAGGGCAACTGTGTGTAATGAAAGTTGTAGACCTCAAGTAAAAATCTGGTGTGAAACACTCACACAACTTTCTCTTGCCAATATAAATAATTAACAATAAACATAACCTTATTTTAATCATGAGTGAAAGACGGAAAATGAAAATCGAACTCAGTTTGGCTTAAAAAGACGGAAAATCACTCTTTCACGCTAAACTAGGCTCTGTAGAGAAAAATGTTCTAAATAAAAGTTGCAGATCTTTTAATTTTCTATAAATTTGATTATATACACTTTTATTATAAAATGCATACTTAGGCCGAAATCTTAAAAAATCGATTTTTCTCACGTTTTCGTGAGAAAAAAACAGAAAATTGCTAATTACTGCTAAACTAAGCGTTATACAAAAAATGATTGAAATAAAAGTTGTAGGTTTTTAAATTCTCTACAACTTTTATGATATAAATTTTTTCGCTAAATTGCATATTAAAGCCGTAATCTTAAAAAAACTTTGTTCTTACGTAAAAACAGCCTCACCAAGAATTTCAGCAAACATGACGCCTACCCTATCTTGTAGAGAATAAAAAATTGAGTAAACCAGGCAATTTTTAAAAAAAAATCGTAGGACCAGTTTTTGAGAAAATCGCAAAAAAGTGAAAAATTACACGAATAAAATACTACTTCCGGTTGACCGATTTTGATGAAAATGTTCCTGTCGGGTCCGGTAGTGGTATGTAACTTAAGTTTCAAGTTTGAAGTTCGTACGTTATTCCGTTCTTGAGATATTTTGTACGCACACACACACAGACCAATCGCTAAAAACATGTTTTTTTGGGTTCAGGGGGGTCTGAAAACATGTAGATCCGGTGAAAACTCGATTTCGAAAAATCGACATGAAAACAATACTTTCCTTCCTATATATTCATATAGGCAAGAGAAAGTAAAAAAGTAAAAAAAAGTAAAAAAGTATTAAGTTGTAGTAGACAAAAAATCTGTGCGTACATGTTTACAATTATTTTTTGTTTATTTAACACTTTCAGTGTCGAAACAATATTTAAAAGTTTGATGTAAAGTGCCATTTAATTTGAATAAGGGTGTACAAAAAGTGCCAGCCCTTATTTCGAAAACTTGCAGGCGGAAGCCTGTCATTGCCGACCAAAATTTCACCGTTACAGAAAAGAATGTCGTGTTAAAAATTATTTTTTTTTGTATTCATAAAAAAATGTTCTTACACTAAAAATATTAAAAATATTTTTTTGTTAGTTTATTTGAAGTCGCATCGACAGCTTGGTCATTAGCAACTACTGATTTTGGTACCTTAATGGTGGTTTTAACGTGTTAAAATTTCCAGACCCTAGCCGGGAATCGAAACCGGGACCTTTCGCTTTGTAGGGTAGTGTGCTAGTCACTAAGCCACGGAAGTGGTTTCAAAACACATTTCATTAATTTTTGTTTAAAAGTTTTTTTGGAAATGTTCGGTTATCCGGACGTTGGCACTTTATGCATAACATAGGGAGTCCGGTAAACCTGATTTTATAACTACGTAAACGATATAGACGTCCTTTTTTCCGGATGTTGGTAATGAAAGGGTTAAAGTCGCATCAACAGCTTGCTTATTAGCGAAAACGGTGGGTTATCTAACTGGAACAGGGATTTTTGGCGTGTGAAAATTTCCAGATCCTAGCCGGGACTCGAACCTAGAGCCTACGCATTGTAGGCTAGCACGCACGCTACCACTACTCTATAAAAACGGCTTAAGTTTACAATTTTTTTATAATGATAGTTTTGTTAATTTAAATTTTCACTTGAAGTACAAAAGAGTATTATTATTTAACACGAACGAAAGTAAAATTGAATGTAAGCGAGTGTTTGTAAAAGCCTTTAAATCGTCGCGTGCTGAAATAAATTAAAGCACCTCTTCACTCTGCATTCCTTCACTTCAATTGTATCTATTTTTTTTTAATTAGATAAATTATTCTAGTTTAACTCTTTAATAGTAATAATGAACAGATTAAGTGCATGAAAAATATCTCCATTTGTATTGTTAGTTTCTGTCTCGTTCGCTTTTATTTTTTAAGTTTTAACGTTAAAAAGCAAATGAATTTAATTGAATTAAAGTGTACTGTAAGAACGTGGTAATGTAAAAAGGTACTTAAATCAGTTTCAAACATTTCAATTAGTTCTGAGAAAAACACAAAAAATGGGTTTTGAAATATATTTATATTGTATTAAATATATGATATAAGTAATATAATAGGATAATAAAAGTAGTACGTTCAATTTTTGTATATCAAAATTCAGTTTTTTGTGCTTTTTCTCAGAACTAATTGAAACGGACTGAGGTACGTTTTTACATTAACGCGTATTACAATTCGATTTTTTACAAATTATTCGACAAATAATTCAAACTTACACATTCCATTTTCCACATTCCACATTACACCAATTCCATTTTACACATTACTTTCTCTTACCCCATGTGAATATATTATTATAATAATATTATATATTATATAATATTTATTATTATATGAATATATTGGGAAGGAAAGTATTGGTTTCACGTCGACTTTTCGAAATCGGGTTTTCACCGGATATATACGTTTTTAGGCCCCTGAACCCAAGAAATGTGTGAAGAAAATATCTGAAGACCGGAATATCGTACGAAATTGAAACATGGAACTAAGTTTGGTACTACCGGTCCCGTTCAAATAATATAAACGAATTCTTGTTTACCAGAACAGTATTTGTGAATTCAGTAAAATAGCAACAGTCATGTAGGCCCAGTAGAAGAGTTGACCGGGTCCAAGTTCACCTATTTCAATACATTCCTCAACGAACAGTGGGACAATTGTCTAGAGGTTAGGTGTAGGATAGAGAAGGCAAGGAATCCGTTTGTTAAGATGAGCAGACTTTCTCAGAACCATAATTTGGATCTAGAAATAAAAGTGAGTCTCCTCCGGTGTTTCATCTTTTCAATATTGTTCTAAGGAGTTGATTCATGGACACGGACAGCAGCTACACAAGGGAAATTAGAGGCTTTCGAAATGTGGTTGTATAGAAGAATCCTGAGAACCTCTTGGGTAGATCATGTAACAAACTGAGAGGTTCTGAAACGGATGGGGAAGGATATGGAGGTTGTGAATAGAGTGGAAAGAAGGACGCTTCAGTATCTGGGATTTGTAATGAGAAACGGGAATAAGTACCTGTTTCTTCAGTCCATTCTTCAGGGTAAGATCAAAGGGAAACGAGGAGACCGGGTGGAAGACGGATTTCTGGCTCAAGACTCTTAGAGTGTGGTTCACCAAAATAACTCCACAACCATTCAGAGCAGCTGTCAGTAAGGTTGTGACTACCAGAATAATCGCCAAAGTTCGGATAAAATAAGCACTACAAGAAGAACTACTAGAGTTTAGGGGACAGAGAGAGTTTGATACCAGAGTATTAGGTTTATTATGTATTTAATGATTGTTACGACTTTTGATAAACGACTAACTTGGAGCACACATATCAAACTGAAAGGTTTATTACTGAATTCCCGACTTAAACTTCTATATTCCCTACTTCACAAACGATCAGAATTACCAATGGTTCAAAAATTACGCATATATTGTTCTCTTTTGAAACCTATATGGACCTACGAATTTCATTCGTGGGGGGGAACCAATGAGGGCCCTGCTCCTCTCATGCCTATCATGGCATTTACATTATTATCATATTCATCACATTTGCTTGTTGTAAAATTTTACATTTGTAAATAAAGAATTAAAGAGAAAAAAAGATAGTTACTTCATGTTATATATACACGTAAATTTTGTTGTGGAGTTCTGAAACAGACCAAATTCGAAAAATCCAGTTTTTGATGGTTAAGGTTTTTTCAAGTTTAAACACTATTGAACCTGTAATTTTTTTCTCCAGTTCAAAAAACACATACATGATAATACAGACGGACATTATTTAAAAAAAAAAAACAATTTCGTCTTCAAGGGTTTGTGAAACGAGTTCAGTTAAAATCTGGGTATCGATTATTTTGTCCCAGCATTATACAGTTTCGCTGTTTGTTATACAGAGAGCTTTATAGCTGTCTATTTTTTACTTTCCAGTAGAAATTAAAAACTTCAGTGGCTGTTATGAAAGACACACTCACACACACACTCATACATACACATCTAGTACAAGTGACGTTTGCGTACGGAGATTTCTTTGAACTATTCATCATAGAAGTGTCCCTCTCTGAAATGAGATTTTAGAATTTTATGACATTTATATTTAATTTCATTCCATCGTACTACACTTTTTAATTTTCTCTTTGTGAATAAATACATTATTTTTGTAATCCACTACAGGTTCCCTTTATAAATTTGTTGAATTTATTTAACTGTTTTTTTTTGTATTGTTAACGGAACTCATCTACCTTATCATGATAAATTGTCTAAATCAAATTTATTTTTATTTCTCTCGTGTTCAAATTTTAATTTATTTAATAAATGATTTCATTTTCAATTTTTACAATATATTTTTGTAACAAAAGGAAATAATTGTTATGTTTATATTTTACTGTTCTTATTAATTCGTATAGGGGAACGTTAGCCGATGTTTTTTAAATTGTAACACCTAAGCCTAGGTTCGTTTGGGATCTGGGTATGATAAATAATAAACAGACTTCCTTAAACTTATCAAAATTATCTAATCACTACATTATAAATTACAACCAAATTATTGCCAAAAAACGTAAATCTTCAATTGACTGAACTAATTTGTTGTTGTTTAGGTCATCAGGCGAAAGGCTAATTTACAGTTGCTTCCCTCACTAAGTGCAAAAGTATGCTTATCAGCTTGCCAGGCCCTCTGAAAAGTATCAACTTTCCACCTTGCAAATGACATTTTCACTTCATTCACCACACGGTCTGGCTGTGTAATAAAATTCATTGCTCTCAGAGGAGATAACTGTGACTATTGTCTTTTACACCTCTAACTTTTTCTGTTCTTAAATGCTTGCCATATAATTGGCTGACCATTTGATAAGAAATAGAACTATTTTTTGTAGCTTGGAACTAGCAGATTGAGTGCAAATAATTTAACACTTCATTTACCTGTTATGGGCAATAAATTTGTAATAACGAATCGAAATTATGTTGACGTTAAAGCTATTAATATATACGAAGGCAAATTTTGCAACTTGGCTTCAAGTGGTTTTGAAATGTGAAGATCAGTTTAAATCCTTCTATAGAAAAGTTTGCATTGTCAAATTACTTTCTTCCTTTCTACTACAAATAAAGTTCGGAAGAGTTAACTAAAATGGGGTACAGTATTTTTTTTTATCGTACACTATATTACAGTGATCACAAATTGAATCAGAGTAGACACTTTTGGATTAATAGTGGTACGATTCGGGTACTAGAATGTTTCCAGTAGATTAACCCGTGTTAAATACACGCGGTGTGATCGCGCAATTCATCAAAATGATTCAACATTGAATTCATTTATGCGTAGGCCTCCTATCAAATCCCCCACAATTACAAATGATTTAAAAAAATGGTTGTTTAATTTAGTTTTTACTTTCTCTTGCCTATATGAATATATAGGAAGGAAAGTATTGTTTTCATGTCGATTTTTCGAAATCGAGTTTTCACCGGATCTATACGTTTTCAGACCCCCTGAACCCAAAAAACATGTTTTTAGCGATTGGTCTGTGTGTGAACAGAATATCTCAAGAACGGAACATCGTACGAACTTGAAACTTGAAACTTAAGTTACATACCACTACCGGACGCGACACGAACATTTTCATCAAAATCGGTCAACCGGAAGTAGTAGTTTATTCGTATAATTTTTCAGTTTTTTGCGATTTTCTCAAAAACTGGTCCTACGATTTTTTTTAAAATCGCCTATTTTACTCAATTTTTTATTCTCAACAAGATAGGGTAGGCGCCATGTTTGCTGAAATTCTCGGTGAGGCTGTTTTCACGTAAAAACGTTGTTTTTTTAAGATTACGGCTTTAATATAAATTTTAGCGCAAAAACTTATATAATAAAAGTTGTAGAGAATTTAAAAACCTACAACTTTTATTTCAAACATTTTTTTGTATAACGCTTAGTTTAGCGGTAATTAGCGATTTTCTGTTTTTTTTCCTCACGAAAACGTGAGAAAAATCGATTTTTTTAACATTTCGGTCTTAGTATGCATTTTACGACAAAAGTGTATATAATTAAATTTATAGAAAATTAAAAGATCTACAACTTTTGTTTAAAGCATTTTTCTCTACAGAGCCTAGTTTCGCGTGAAAGCGTGATTTTCCGTATTTTTAAGCCAAACTGAGTTCGATTGTCATTTTGCGTCATTCACTCATGATTAAAATAAGGTTATGTTTTTGAGGTTAGTTTTTGTTTATTTCTAATATTAGGTTTATTATTAATTATTTGCATTGGCAAGAGAAAGTTGTGTGAGTGTTTCACACCAGATTTTTTAAAGTTATTTTCTTTGGTCAGTTGACGAATAATAAATACTAGCATGCCCCGTCGCGGCTTTGCACGTGAAAAATGGTGTAATCACCTTTTTTCAAATATGTAGCAGAAATTGTGTAGCTGATAGATCAAAAATTAAAACAATTGATCACTTACCAATTAAAAGAAAATTAAAACAAATTAAAGAAACACGGAACTTTACTTTTATAAATACTCAACAATACAAAATCGTATCTACATAATAAAATACAATAGAATTATCATGTGATATTGTCACCAGCTGATCCTTAGCACCACGTCGCTGATTTAAAAGCTGCAGATTATCTAACCTCATAAAAGCCTTAATGTAGGACATAAACATTATTTTCAACCCTTTACGGCTAACTTTTTAAGGGTTTCAATAGCCTAAAACCTGCATGAAAATTGGTTCAGTAATTTAGGACATAAAGGGGAACATACACACACACACACACACACACACACACACACACACACACACACACACACACACATACATCGAATTTTATATACAGTTCAGCCGTTCTTAGTTTGCTCCTACTATCAACAAACAAACGCCGCCTACTATAGGGTGCAAGCTAGAGTCTTCGACTTTACGGATGTCGTATTCCTATTAAGTTAACTATTTTTTAAATTATAAGTACTTAAAGTACTAAAAACATCAGTCATGATATGATGACTTAACAATTTCATTTAGAAAAATACTTTTAAAAGTATTTTGTATTTAAATACTTTTGAAAGTATTTAGTTGCTACTTTTTAATCAGCGTGTACATATTTTGATATAATGCGCATACTCAGTGACGTCGTTTTTTTGTTTATATTAGGAGCAAACTAAGAGAGGCTGGACTGTATATAGATTTAATGTTTTATGACCCACCGGGTTGGTTTAGAGGTAAAGTCGTCGCCGCGAGTCAGCTGTTTAACAGCTGATTTTCGGAGATGTAGGTTCCTGGTTCAAATCCTAGTAAAGGTAGTTATTTTTATACGGATTTGAACACTCTACAGTGGTTACCGGTGTACTTTGATGGTTGGGATTCTATTAACCATACACACTCATGAATGGTTGGCCTGGGTCTGTACAAGACTAGACCTCATTTACACGTCATATAAAAATATCATCCTCATCTTATTGGGTCATGGGGTTGCTTATTGTTCTGAATTGAATAGATTGCAACGTACACACATTAGGGATTAAAAAAGGTTATGTTCTATTTAATAAAAATAGGCGGAAGGACTTAACTAAACTACTGAATAATATAGTATTTATCCAAGGTCAATGTACCATCATCCCAATGATTGTTGAATTTGATTGTTTAGAGGCAGGTTCCATGCACGGTTCTGGTCTCCAACTTAAACTGACTGTTTCCAACTAGATTGGCTTAATTTTGTTTTTTGTTTTCATGTGTTTCCACCAGACAGTCTCTGGTTTTTTTTATAGGTCTCTCTAATGTGTGGTGTACGTTTTAATCGGTTCAATTCAGAGCAATAAGAAATCTCGTGACCCAATGAGATGAAGATGATATGTATGACGTAGTTTTGTTGTTCAGTTTCTGGGTTGACTACCCCGTTAAATGGGATTATTATTACTATTTAATGACAGATAAATTTATTAATTTTTTTCATAAAATTATTTAATTTTCAAAATTTTCCGTTTATTTGAATCACCCGGTACTTCAGGATGAACTTTGTTTTAAAATATAGTTTTATTGAGGTCTTCACTACAGATTTCGAAAATCCAAAACAATAAAGGAAGGTTTAACGAAATATTCCGTTAAGTATTACGTGACAGAATAATGTGAGGAATTTATATAAAATCTAGATTCAAAACTATTAGGCCTCTTCGTAAAGCTTTAGTAGCTTTTGAGGTTGTCTTTTGTTAATCCCTTTAACAAATATTGCAAATTCCAGAACATGTTTGCTACGTAATAACCAAGCAACGCTCAACGTCTAAAAGTTAAACTCTAAAAGAAGTTTAAACGATGTTATTTTTATTTTTTTTTAAACTCATCCTCTCCGCTGTTGGTTAATTACTTCATTTGCACTAAACTCCCGCCGACTTTAATATCATTAAATTTATATTAATCTATCCCTTTTATAACATTTAAGCAAAGATTTAACCGTTTTATAGCTTGAAATAATCTTCATTCTTCTCTTATTGTCAATTAAAATTAATTTTTTAATTAAATTTTTCTTTATCATCATATTTTAAAATATCGTTAAAAGTCATTTGAATTTTTAAACGAATTAATTGAATTATTCTGTGTAGTATGCATATTACATTAATGCTTTTGTAGTAGTATTCTGATAGCTTGACGGTAAAAGTAGAGGTATAGGTTGTGCACTTCTTTAACAACTTGAGATTTGCGATGGGTCTGGTGAACGACCCTAAAAACAAAATGGTGTAGGAAATATGCGCATTATGTATGCGCGGAAGTCGTATTGGAGTTCAAATTGTATCGAATAAGACGAGAACAATGTTCTCCGTTTTTCATTGCATTACACTTTAAATTACAGTATAAATGAAAATTATCACGTTACCTTTGGTTGCTTTTTAAGTTTAAAAAACTTCAGCGCGTTTCAGAGATACCACCTTCTTCAGATCGTATTATTAAAATTAAAAATTAAAATTCAGAACGGTTTTTCCAATCAGTCATTTAGATTAAAACTGATTTAAATTTCATTCCTGTATTTGTTTGTACTTAATACAATAAATGGCAACAGCTTCCGTTAAATTAAATTTTCCGTTAAAATAAAAATTTAAAGATGATCTTTAAGTCATCTTTAAATTTTAATTTTTCATCAATTATTTTATCTTTATGTAAATTTTTGAGGATGTGTACTTAAAATATTTCATTTTTTTGTATTTTATAGTTATTATCGCATGAACATTTATCCAATATGTACAAATCCTCAGCTATTTTTCCAAAATTATGTCCCGAGTCTTTAACATGTTTTGCAATCCTTATTTCCACATTTTAATGTATTTTATTTTATTTTTTTGGTTTAACGTCCGACTGTTGCAATTACTGCTAATGCAGACGGTGAAGTACGAAATGATTTTTGTAACGTATGAAAATATGCCGTGCCTGAATAGGATTCGAACCCAAGACCGCATGATGAGAAACGAGCACGTTACCAACTACGCCAATGCGGCCGGCAATTTTTATTTTATATATCCCTTTATTTTCAAATTTGTCATTTTCATTAAATATTTTACTAATTTATTTTTTATTAACTTCATAAGCAATTCTGTAGTGGCTTTTTAATGGTTTTATTATCTTATTATTTATTTATTATTATGGTGATGACACTTTATTTTTATTACACTTTATATCAGCCATTTATAACGAACTGTCTTAACCAATAACTTTCGTATCTAATTATTTTTGTACCTGTCTCATGGATTTTAAGACCGTCCGTACTTCCTTCGATTTTATTCTTCCAATGTATTGTTCCATTCTGCTCTCACTTTTGGCCCTCGTTTTTAACCTGCTCATTTATTTTTTATAGAAAAAATGAGCATCAATACTAAAAAAAAATATTTTGTTTAATTAAAATTAATAGAATAATGTATCGTATTCCAGTTAAGTATGAAAAAAGCGGAATACAATATTGTTTAAAGCTGAAGGTCCCAAATTCAATTCCCGGCTATTTTTTTTTTTTATTTGTTTAACGTCCGACTGCTCTGCAATTACTGCTAATGCAGACGGTGAATGAAGAAATGATTTTTGTAACGTCTGAAAAAATGCCGTGCCTGAATGGGATTCGAACCCAAGACCGCATAATGAGAGGCGAGCACGTTACCAACTTCCCGGCTAGGATCTGGAAAGTTCAACTGGTTGAAATCCACAGTTACTGTACTAAACCACACAGTAGTCACCTATTACAAAGCTGTCGATGCAATTTTAAATAAAAATACAATTGCGGTTTTTTTTATTGCGTTGTTTATAATGCAATTTAAAAAAAGAGTAATTTATCAGATTTTGTGCTCATGTTATGAACAAATGAAATGGTCTAATGTAATTTCACAATCGTGTTTAATGCCCATAACAGGCAGGTGGAGTAATTAAATTATTTGTAATGGATCAAAAAATAGTTCTGTTTCGTATCACATGACAGCCTATTATAGGCCTAGTTTCAGGGCTACAAAAAATAGTTCTGTTTCTTATCACATGGTCACCCAATTACATCGTATATGACTGATGTATTAAGAACAGAAAAGTAGAGGTCTAAAAGACACTAGTCACATAGTCACAGTAATCTTCTCTGAGAGAAATGAATTTCATTGTACAGTCAGACCCTGCAGTGAATTAACTGAAGGTGTCATATGCAGGGTGGAAAATAGGTGCTTTTCAGAGGGCCTGATTTGCTGATAAGCATACTTTTCCACTCAGTGAGGAAAACAATTGTTAATCACCTCACTCCTCTTTTTATTTAGTAAAGCCTCTAGAGGTTCAAACCAGCCTTTCGGTTGATTACCTAAACAACAACAATCGTGTTTAAGTTACAATGTATTCAAATATTTTATGAAAATAGTTTCTGAATTTCATAAAAGAGCGAATGAAACGGGTTATAAATTTAGAATAACTCTTTCACAAACCTTTATTTAATGGTTTTTAGGACCACGCTATCTTATGCCCCAGCAGCGAAACACACAAACGGCCCTTTTCAGGGCTACCAAATGATTAAAGTCTCTGAACCCCAATCGTTATTGTACCATCCATTTTCACTTCCATATATTACAAACCATAATTTAGGATGTGTTTTATTTATCTGAATTTGCTTATTTACCTTTCCATTAAGAGATAGTAATTAAAGTTACTGAATTTACGGTAATAATTAAGTTTTTAATCATTTTGAATGTATAATCGGAAGTTTATGCCCGTAACAAGCAGGTGGAGTGTTAAATTATTTGCGCTCGATCTGTTAGTTCCAGGGCTACAAAACATTGTTCTATTTCTTATCATATGGTCAACCAATTATATGATAAGCATTTAAGAACATAAAAGGTAGAGGTGTAAAAGACACTAGTCAGAGTGATCTCATCTAAGAGTAGTAAATTTCATTATACAGCCAGACTCTCTGTGGTGAATGAAGTGAAAATGTCATTTACAGGGTGGAAAAGATGCTTTTTGGAGGGCCTGGCATGTTGATAAGATAACTATTTTCACTCAGCAGGAAGGCAACAGTAAACCACCTCAGTCCTCGTTTTACTTAGTAAAGCCTCTAAAAGTTCAAACCACCCTTTCTGCTGATGGTAACGTGCTCGCCTCTCATCATGCGGTCTTGGGTTCGAATTCCATTCAGGCACGGCGTATTTTCATACGTTACAAAAATTCATTTCATCCTTCACCGTCTGCATTAGCAGTAATTGCAAAACAGTCGGACGTTAAACAAAACAAAAATTTCTGCTGTGACTTAACGACAACAATCGGAAGTTTACGGTATTTTTATTACGATATTTCCAAGAAAAGTAGTAGCTATAGCTTGTTGAATCAGTTAGGTGGATTGTAGATTTAAAATTTCCTTCGTCCTAACTACTTTACTTAATGTGTCTTATTTTACCGTCTAACGTAGAAAAACGTAGGGCGCTTTAAAAGCAGTAGAGCTGACCAGCTGCTTCAATAAAATATATTAGATTTAATGAATCCTCGTTAACTTAATTGGTCTACTGCAACTGCAGTCTAAATTGTGCAGTTGTAACTATAGTACTATTCAGATTGCAAAATAGCACGAGGATATTGTTGCTACCGCAGCGTTGCCAACATAAGATAATTTTATTTCTCTTCATTCAAATGACATTAGTACCTTTTTTAGTTGTATTTTTTTTAGTTTATTTAAAGTCGTATCAACAGCTTGGTTATTATTAACTACGGTCGGTTATGCAACCAGAACAGTGGGTTTTGACTTGTGAAAATTTCCAGATCTTAGCCGGGAATCAAACTCGGGACCTCAGCTACCGCACTAACCACTACAAAGACGGTTTTGACTTATTTTAGTTTTTTTTAAACTCGACTTTTCAACTAGAACAGTGGGTTTTTCTGAAAATTTCCAGACCATAGCCGGAAATCAAACCCGGGACCTCGGCGTTGTAGGCTGGTTTTAAATGGCGCGTTTACTGAGGCGGCTACCACCTATTTAAGTTTTTAACTCGATTTTTCAACTAGAACAGTGGGTTTTTACTAGTGAAAATTTTCAGACCCTAGCCGAGAATCGAACCTGGGACCTCTAGTTAGGCTACCGCGCTAACCACTAGCCTACGGAGACGGGCACCACCTATACTAGTTTTTTTTATTAGATAAAATATTTTAAGTGATATCATTTTTGTCATTATCTACTACTGTAGGTTAAGGAATAGGCAGTTTGTATGTGTAATACTTTTTCAGACTCTAACCGGGAATTGAACTCGGGACTTACGCCTTGCATTGTACCACGCTAACCACTGGATCAAGGAGGAGAACACCGCCCATTTTTTTATATCTGCACGTTTCTTTTTAAGTACACTGTACGGATGTAATGTTAAAAAATCGATTTTGATTCGGTTTTTAACGGAAAATTATAAATATTGGGGAAAGTTAGCTATTCGGACCAAGGAAAATGCTTTACATTATGTTGTAGAGTTTGTAATTTCATTAATTTCTGTTGTATGCAATTTTGAAAGAAAAACAATTTTCGAAACATGAACACAGCTCCCCTCGCCATATATATTTTCAAGTATTTCACGTACACCGACTTAATTAGCCAAGCTTAATCACTCTCCGGGTTTTTTTTTCAAAAATTTCCCTATTATGATGCCGTGTCGATTTTTACGTCTTTAAGGTCATTCAGTGTTACTGAGATTTATTAGTTTATTGAAAATTTGTTCTGTCTGTCTGCTATGATTCATTCTTGCCATATGTCCGACAAAATAAGTCTCCTTTTCTCATTACATTGATTATGTTTTTAGTTTTCTTGTATATCTCTTTGTGTGAACGGGGTCTATTGTAATTATTTTCTTCGTTCTTAGGTCCTAGGATGTTCCAAATTATTTTCCTTTCTATGCTCATTATTTTATTCTTTCTTCTGGCTTTCAAGGATTAGGCATCTCTGCCTGTTCCGAACCTCTCAAATCTGCCCCCATGTCTTTCTCGGGCGTCCTCGTTCTCTTTTTCCCTCCGGTTTATAGCGTATTGTTTGCTTTGCTATCCTATCCTCCCTCATCCTGTTCACATGCTTTGACCACTGCATTCTATTCTTTGATACTCTGCCGTTTATAGAGATGTTGACTTCTTTCCTTATCTCGGTATTCCTATAACGATCTTCTCTACTACACCCATACGTATGTCGAAGAAATTTCGTTTCAGATAACTGCAATCTACTCTCCTTTCGCTTTGATAGCACCCAAGTTTCTTTGCTGTAGAGTAGGGTCGGCACTACTATTGTTTTATAAAATCTTACCCTTATGTTTTTGCTGGTGCTATTTTTTAAGGTTCGGTGGATAGTTCTGCATTTCTTTTGCTGAAATCGGTGCATCTTATTGTAAGCATCTTTATCCTGTTCATGTTGTTGTTTAGGTCATCAGCCGAAAGGCTGGTTTGGACCTGTAGAGGTTTTATTAAGTAAAACGAGGAGTGAGGTGGATAACCGTGCCTTCCTCACTGAGTGGAAAAGTAGGCTTATTAACATGCCGGGTTCTCTGAAAAGCACATATTTTCCACTTTACAAATGACACCTTCACTTCATTCACCATAAGTTCTGGCTGTATAATGAAATTCATTACTTTCAGAGGAGATAACTCTGATTAGTTTCTTTTACACCTCTACCTCTTCTGTTGTTAGATGATTCAGTCATTTAATTGGCTGATCATATGATAAGAAACAAAACTATTTATTTTAACCCTGCAACGAACAGATTAAGTGTAAATAATTTGACACTCCACCTGTCTGTTATGGGCAGATCCTGTTCATATGTAATGTTATTATTTTATTGATACAATATTTATTATAACCCGACTTCTAGTGTGCATAGTTTTCAATAAACCTTTTTTGGCTTTAGGGATGATATTGTGGTAATCAAGGTATTTAAAATTGTACTCAATATTAATACTTTTGAAACAATATAGTTAATAGAAGGTGAATGAAAGTAAAAAAAAATCAAAGTTCATTTTAATGTTTTACCATATAAAGTAAATTTTTTTTGTAATAAATTTTAAATTAATGTAGCTAATGAATAAAAAATATATTATTAAGTAAATGGATGGACTTTTAAAAAAGTTTCGTCAAGAATATTAAAATATTAAACTTCTCGCTGCCTGTATTTTTTCTCATTTTTAGTAATACACTGTAATATTAATAGATGTTAAGTAGCGTGCAAAAGATTAGTGTCGAATTCTTTTAAAAAAACTTTCACCATGGATTATCTACTTTATTTTATTACTCATTCTTTTTGTATTGAAAATTTGTCAAGAGTACTTTTTTACAAGATCTATTATTATTAGTCTACGTGATTTAGTTTTTAATTTTTTCGTATTTATTACTTTCATATTTTTTATGAATGTAGTAATGTATGATTTAAAAAAAATTCTTTATACGTAACATATGTTGTGGTCGTTTTAAATTCTTTAAATTTTTAAATTAGAAAGTGTTTTAGTGTATTTAATTTTTACTTATCAAAAATTGTTAATTTTTTTATTTGTTAGTTTGTTGCGTCGAAAACTTAAGTCATTAACGATAAAATTGAGTTATGAAAAATACTGTTGTAATCTCCGATCTTTAAAATATTTTACCAATTACTTAGCTCAGAATTAGTTCAGATGATCTTTTGAAAAGGGAAAATGAACATCTGAAAAATGCTGTAAGGTTTATTACAGGTTTTTTTAGGTTATAGGTTATTAATAAATGAATAAACATCCTTTTCAACTTGTAACAAGTATTGCAAAAATATTTCAATTTTTCACTGACCTTTACAGCTCCTATATCACTTGTTTTCTGTTTACTTTTTTTATTGGCAGGTTTCAGTGGATCCACCGTCATCAAATTTAACTAAATTGAGTTTAATATGAATGGCTGAAGATAAAACATCTTCTGTAAATTTAATAAAAGTCAATATCAATTTTTTTGTACTCTGATAATAATGAATCTACTGAAACAGAGGCGATTTTTTAGACCACGTGAGGTGACTGTAAATGTTTCTGGAAGCTCTTTTTGGAGCCCACATTCTCAGCATTCGCTCACTGTAGGCTTTTCTCGTCTCTTTTGTCCACCTGGTACTCTGATTTTGCTCTTCATGGAAGCCTTTGAAGTCCGTAATTAGTTGTCTGAATTTGGTTCGGTTTATTAAATTTTTTTGGTCTATTGTTTAGTGTCTTAAAAATTTGTGTTGTCAACCGAGTAAAAGATTATATAGATAAGGTAAAACAGTACAGTGTTCACAAAGATAACAATGATGTACTTCCCTTGTCACGGACGAACTGATTCCAGCACGTGACCACACCCCAAATGATTTTACTTCGCATCTTTTTAAATATTATAATGACATAACATCAGGTTTGTTATATAAGAGAAAATTGTTGATACCAGAAAAATAAGGAAAGAATAAATAATAATAATAATAATAGAGTATACTGCCTGTGTGTAGAAAACGGCAATTAAATGTAAAGGTCCCGTTTTTACGAAAAACAACTCCTATGAAAGCTATTGTCGAAACATAATTTTCCCTTTTACACTATTACAGTACAGTAGTTTCAAATTATGCAGATACTAACTTTTTTACCTGTGATATTTTAGAGTTATTTAAAAAAACTTGGGTTCGAATCTCTCTCGGGGATGGCATTTTTTCATACGTTACAAAAAATACATTTCATCCTTCACCGTCTGCATTAGCAGCATTTGCAAAATAGTCGGACGTTAAACAAAAAAAAAAATCCTGTTTGAAATTAAAAAATTCCCATTACAACTTTTTTTATTGTTATTACAAATTTAAATTGTGTATTATTTAACATTTAAGTTGTATTGTTAATTTGTCGGTCATTATAAAGTATATTAATAAATATTTATTCAATAATAATTTTTCAGAACGATTTAAACTATATTTTACAATGGTAACTACAAATTTTTGTAATACACGGTATAAATAAATCAGTTTATTTGTTTATCAATTTAAAACTTTAACCATAAAATGAGTATCATTATTATATAACAGCTGATATGGTAATTTACAAAATTATGAAAAAAATTCCTCTAAGCAGTATTTTTTTGTTTTTTTTTGTTTAACGTCCGACTATTCTGCACTTACTGCTAATGCAGACGGTGAATGATGGAATGAGTTTTTGTAACGTATGAAAAAATGCCGTGCCTGAATGGGATTCGAACCCAAGACCGCATGATGAGAGGCGAGCACGTTACCAACTTCGCCAATGCGGCCGGCCTATAGCAGTAACAATTGCGGTATAATAATAACAAAAAAATTTCCTTTATAACTTTTCATAAGTTCCCTATTTAAACAATACTGTCCCATTAAATTGAACCTACTATATCAATGTGTAACAATCTTTTGGTTTTATAAACGCCTTAAAACACTTAAACAAGGACAGGGCGGGACACAAATCTTACCGGAGTTTCAGGGAACATTTCAATATTAAATTCTGAGGTGTGAGAAAAGCTATTCCATCAAAAATGTGCCACGTCAGCCGGATGTAAATTGGAAATGAATTGATGGACGAATTTCGTTCGTCGACCAAAAACGAAATACTGGACAAAACACCCAAGTGCCCATACTTCTGCGGCTGTGTTCTGTTTATCCCCTCTGATACGAGAAATAACTGCCCATAACAGACAGGTGGAGTGTCAAATTATTTACAATCAATCTGTTCGTTGCAGGGCTGAAATAAATAGTTCTGTTTCTTGTCACATGGTTAGTCAATTAAATGACTGAATCATTTAAGAACAGAAGAGGTAGAGGTGTAAAAGACACTAATCAGAGTTATCTTCTCTGAAAGTAATGAATTTCATTGTACAGCCAGACCCTGTGATGAATGAAGTGAAGTTCTCATTTGCAGAGTGGAACATATGTGCTTTTCAGAGGGCCCGGCATGCTGATAAGAGTACTTTTCCACTCAGTGAGGAAGGCAATGGTAAACCACCTCAGTTCTCGTTTTACTTAGTAAAACCTCTACATGTTCAAACCAGCCTTTCGGGTGTTGACCTAAACGACAACGAGAAATAAGGCAGTGCGTAGCTCCAGCTTTTAAATTTTAGTGTATTTTAAAATGTGACAATAACAATAAACATTTGTATTTTTTTAATGTTGTTACACGAATTTTCTAATTGTCCGTTTCTGATGGATGCTGAAGACGTAACCGTTGTTCATCTGGCAGGACATCATGAAGTGTCTAGACTTTTTATGACCGTAGCTAATGGCGCGTCATACTGAGCCGGAATTCATGAATAAAAATTTTTATTGATGACTCACAATTAACTCGTTTTTTCTCTTTGAACTTTTTTTTATAGCATATATCGAATTTACACACCATTTAACTTGTCACATTGTAACTCTTAATTTATTTAATTATACATTTAAATTTGTTGAAATTAACGTTTCTTCTTTCTTTGTTTTTAATTAGAATTTTTTTATTCATTTGTTTCAGGTAATTTATTGAACGTACTTCATTTTTAATTGGTTTTCAAAAGGATTTCGTAAGTTTTTTGAAATTAAATATTTATTTCGGTAAAGTTTGTTTGGTGTATTACCATTCTAAAGGTTATTGTATTGTAAAATATTCTTCTTTATCCCTAGCGGGTAGATTAATTGTCCTAAATTTGTTTGTTATAGTTCTGTTTCTGCGTACATGATCATACAATGTTTAGGTCATCAGCCGAAAGGGTGGTTTTAACTTCTAGAAGTTTTATTAAGTAAAATTAAGAGTAAGGCGGTTTACTATTGCTTTCAATACTAAGTTAGATGCTTATCAGTATCAGCATGCCAGGCTCTCTGAAAAGCACGTATTTTCCACCCTACAAATAACACCCCGCACTTCATTCACCACAGGGTCTGGGTGTATAATGGTATTCTTTACCCTCAGAGGAGATGACTCTTTTTACACCTCTATCTTTTGGGTTCTTAAATACTTCAGACATTTAATAATTGGCTGGCCATGTGATACGAAACCGAACTATTTTTGTAGCCCCGGATCTAGCGCTGCCAATTTTTCGTGGCGGAAAATCGGGACGGCGGTCTGGGCGTATGGAATACCATCCTCCAATGTATACGGGGTGTGTCGGAGGGTCCTCCGCAGAAAACATTTAAAAACTAGGTTTGAAATAATGACGCTTAGTAATAATTTGGAGTGTATTTTGAACATCTGAAAAAGTTAACATGTATAAAAAGTTGTGCCTCATTAGTACAAAAATCAATGAAACAAAATACTTTTACTTTATATCTGCCCAGTACCCAATATGGGGTTATTCGTGTTTGTCCGAAATTTAACAAATGAGTGTATCAATTATAGGTTATAAAAAATCGGGAAAATAAGCGTTCCGATATCAGTAATATTGGCAGACTCTTTAAAAATCAGGACGGTCCCGTCAGAATCGGGACGGTTGGCAACGCTGCTCCAAACTAACAGATTGAGTGTAACACCTCAGTCGCATTAACAATGAGGGTTGAAGGGCATTGATCCCCCCCCAGAACCCTAAAAATACAAAAAATATTCGTATAACAGGAATCCAACTTGTTACTGTAACTTTGTATAACAAATGTTAAATGCCAAATTTCGTGTATTATTATTGTTCCTTATTTTAGCTTAGTCATTTATTAATGTTAATTGTTAAGATACTGGTGTCCTACGTTTGTAAAATTAATAGCAGTGGATTCCTAAATGTATAAAATAGGAAACATTACAAATATCTGGTAAAATTGCTACATTTTTAATAGAAGGCAGGATTTACTACATTGTCTTTTTTTAATTTTTTTATTTAACGTCGCATCAACTGCAAGGTCATTAGCGACGACGTTGGGGTGGAACTGTGTGTAATGAGGATGAAATAATTTTTTTTTTTTGTAACATATGAAAATATGCCGTGCCTGAGTGGGATTCGAACCCAGAACCACATGATGAGAGGCGAGCACGTTACTAACTACGCCAATGCGGCCGGCACGTTGTCTTTTATTCTAAAAAAAAGTCAAGATACTTTCGATTAATATAGTTTTCTAGTAAAACTTAATTAAAAGTTTGTTGTCATTTGACTAAAATCTTGTTCTGTAACACTGAAATCTCATTGTAGAGTAGAAATTTTTTCAATTTTTCCGGGGGAGGGCCCCCCAGGACCCCTTTTTATAGGGTGGTTCGGTGTGGTGTGCTCTTCAATCGGATCCATCACCCCAAAGCCAAGTGCTAGTTACTCCACTGCTCCACCTCCCTGTTATGGGCTTAATATAGGGTCTTTTCTGTTTTATGTATGCCACTATCAAATCCGAATTCCTTGAAGGGTTGTTCATTTCTCACACTCCCTGCCATAATGAGACAGACACACTCAACGCACGCGTACACACGTCCTTCCCAGTCCCAGTATATAATACTATGTTACACGTTTTGTTGTTTTATTTCTTATTTTGATTGTTTTATTTTGCTATTACTACATTACTATTACGTTATTTGTAATTATTTACAGTGGGAGAGAAGTCGTGTGAGTGTTTCAGTCATGCTTACTTTATTTAGTAGTCACATCTTTGGGGATTATGCAAAAAAAACCCTTTCCTGAAGAAACTCTGCAGCATATACCTCCGTCCGAATATTATTTAGTAACTCTACAACATTCATAGTAGATTGTGTAGCAACTAACTGGGAAATGGGAGTGGAGTTGACACTACGCAGGAATATTGCTAGTCAGATTGGTGCGATAGACGCACGAGTGGCAGAAATGTATAACCCTTCAGGGAATTCGGATTTGATAGTGGCATACAGTAAACGGAAAAGACCCTTAATATATTCATGTAAGGAAAGATAAAGTAAAAAAAAAAATTGTTGATAAAATTCTGTTTAAAAAAATCCCCTTCCCGCACCGATAATACAACTTTATTGAGGCATGAAAATTCAGTGAATGCATTAAGTAATGTGACAGTTGGGTGAAGATATGGAATAACAGGTGCTGCCTACCATTTTATACTATTTTTATTGTAATGGATGCGTGGCAAAGTAAAAGGAGGGTTGAAATATTGGCGGGAAATAAAAACGGAATGGAATCTGACCTGTTGGTGGGACGTTTCCTTCGTTAAGTGAGAGGTTAAGTGGTTCCAGACTTCCCTTTCGAACTTGTTTGCTTGTAGACCGCTGTCGTAGCCTAGTACACGATTGACCGATCGACTATCTTACTATGCACTCGGTATATAGTAAAAGAACTTTTATAGTGGTGGTTAGAAAACCTGAAATGTAAAGGTACGAGAAGGACGTTTTGCTGGCGCCAAGGTTGTTGTTATTGTTGTTATTTCTGTAGTGGATTCTCCCCACCTTTCTAACGTGTAGTTGTTTTTTTTTTCAAATAACTTCTTGATCGTGTTTGGTGGGGACAATCGTAACCGTTTCTATGAAGACAAGCCCCCTTCAAGAATTCTTCCTTGCTTAATGAATCATTTTTTTTATTGATGATTGTTTCGTAGTCAAATTATTTGCTGTTTCCTCTTCATATTTTATGGTTTTAACCTTCTGGCGCTATGTCTATTGTACACAATACCCAGAAGCGTTGTACGGCCCGTGTGCCCGCACGAGTCGCTGACGTTGGGGGGCGCCAAAATGGGTTATTATAAAAAAATCTAAAAGAAATTGCCATGATTTTGTAGAGTTACTTAATAATATTCGGACGGAGGAAGATGCTGCCGAGTTCCTTCACGAAAAGGGGTTATTACATAATCCCAGAAGATGTGACAACTAAAAAAAATATGTGTGAAACACTCACATGACTTTCTCTTCCCAATGTAACTAATTAAAAAAATATAGGTAACTTAATAGTAACGTAGTAATGTCAAAATAAAACAGTCAAAATTTGAAATAAAACAACAGAACAACAGAATATAACATCTTCTTCTTCTTCACTTCCAAGGATTAGGTTTCTTGAACCTGTTCCGGTACCCATCTGTTCCTCGGTCGTCCTATATCTCTTCTTCCTGTAGGTTTGTAGTTTCTGGCGGCTTTTGGTATTCTCTCGCCTGGCATGCGATTCAAATGGCTGCACCATCTGTTCCTGTTCTGCTTGATTCTGTCTAGCAACGGTAAAGCATTCAGTGTTTTTCTAATTTCTTCATTTCGTAGCCTATCTCTTCGGCTGCATCCATATACACTTCGTAAGAATCTCATTTCTGCAGCCTGGATTTTGCTGTCTACCTTTTTCGTATGTATCCAGGACTCACTGCCATACATCAAAGTAGGGACAGCAATTGTATCGTAAAACTTAAGTCTCGTATCTTTTCTTGTTTTCCGTTTCAGATGTTTATGTATATTACCACAAATGCTTTGAAATTTAGATAGTTTGTAAAGCACATCTTTGTCAAAGTCATATGAAACATCATTACCAAGATATCTGAAATGAGAGACTTGTTCAAGCACTCTTCCTCCTAATTCTATTTTAGTTCTTACGGTGTATTTTCCTTTAAATGCCATAGTTTTAGTTTTTGTCTGCGATATTTTCAAATTATATTTCTCAGACATTTTGTCCAACCTAAAAACCGCTTTCTGTAACTCGTCTTCGCTTTGTTGTATTAATACCAAGAGAATATAACATAATATACCATTTACTAGGACTGGGAAGGACGTGTGTACGCATGCGTGAATATGTCTGTCTCAGTATAAGTACTGTATGAATCTGAGCTTTGTGCAGCTGCGGGATAAAGGGGACAGACGAAGTACCAGACTGCTGCTACGTCATAACACTGTACTAATCATTTCATGGCTATTCGCTAGGCAGTATGCTGCCTAGTGCGGTGACATGCGTGGGTGTTGTTTTGACTACTCGCTGTAGACGGCGACACCGTATATACGTAAATTGGATAGTACCAGTGACTACGACAAACACACAGAGTATAGAAGTAATAGAGCGGCCTAGTGGATGAGCGAAGTGTGTCTACTTACCCCCACTCTTTGGTTACCCATATCGCCTGCCACTTCAATCATTTCCCTTCCCACGAAGCGGTAACTAACCTGTGCGTTTCTTTTAATTTTTTCAGTTATTGTTTAATATTATATTGTGCGTTTTGTTTATTCACTTTAGTTATTGTGTGTGAATTATTGTGCGTGGATTTTTGTATGTAAATTATTGTGTGTGGACAATTATCCAGCTTTAAAATTGGTATGTGTGTGGCGTACGGATGCAATAACCGAAAAAAGAAAACAGAAGCTGTAGAGGGAATGAAAATTTCTTTCCACCGTTTTCCTAACAATCCAGAACTCAACGAAAAATGGATTTAAGCAATCAGGAGAGACAACTGGAAACCATCTAATCACAGTCGTATTTGTCGTGACCATTTCAAAGAAGATGATAATGATAACTCTTCTCCTTTTCGAAGATATTTACAAAAGATGCAGTTCCAGCGATATTTGCAGCATTTCCACCACATTTACAGCCGTCAACATCAACATCAAATGTAAGGAGAGTTTTAAAGCGTGCTCTCTCACCGATTTCGCCCTCAATATCGAAAAAAGTACAAAAAACTTATTTCGAAATAACTACCGAAAAACTTAAGAAAACCCAACGGAAACTAACTGAAACAAGAAAACGATTAAGAAATATGCCATTAAAACAAAAGAGACCACACTTTTCAGGCCTTCCTCATGTCCGAACGCGGTAATACATTAATGTAATGTGGCTAAGTGGTATTCTTCAATAATTGAAGAATACCACTGGCTTAATGCCGAACCAGGGTTTAGCTCAGAAGTTTTCCGAGTACTAAAAGAAAAGTTTCAAAATGAACATGGTTTGGTGTGCAGTTTAATGTTCGATGCAATGGCCATTTGGCAGCATGTAGATTGGGATGGAAAAAAAATTGTATGCCTACGTGGATCTGGGACACGGAAATACTGACGACGGAGCTCCAATAGCCAATGAAGTGTTTGTCATTCATCTCGTATGTGTCAATAAGTTATGGAAAATACCTCTGGAGTACATTTTTTTTAAAGGAATCACCGGTGAACAAATTTATTCTCTGACCTTTCAATGCTTGCACCTTCTATCTGACGTAAACATCAAAGTTACGTCAATCACTTGCGATGGCACATTATCTAACTTTTCGACTTTCGTAAGATTTGGTTGTAATTAAAAAGACTCAAAACAAAACTTTAGAAAAAAGATTTACCTAAAACAAAAAATAAAGTGAACCAGAACAAACATTGAAAAACTATTAATTACCACTGAATTATTATTTTTTTAATTTATTTTCTTAATGTATTAATTATAATAATAGTCGACAGCCAATTTTGGTTTTTGATTTTTACTTATTACAGTAACGAATCAATCAATATACATTCATTTAGTACTTTTTAATAAACATAAATACCAGTGATTTCATATTTTGTATAATTTTGTTCATCTGGCTTTCTATATTATTTAACTTATTCTCTCAGTTACACTGAAAACTAACAGAGGCAAAACCAAAGAAATCTGAGATAAGGCAGAACAACAAACGAAACAGAAACAGCAGTGTGATGGCAGGTGGCTGGGCTTGGCGAGGTAGGTAACCAAGGAGTTGGGGGGGTCAGCGCACACAACCGCCAGTCTGCCGCTTATGGAAAGGCTTCTCTATTTATTCTATACTCAGGGGACAAACATTACTAGTAAAACGTTATCACTACTAACGCAATCTCTCACAATAGTAGTGACGTAATGCATTCCTCTCAGGTGCACAAAGCTTAGGAACGGGCAGTATTCAGTAAGCCAGGGAGTGGGAGAAATGAACATGTGTGCAACGTTTAGGGAATTCGGATTTGATAGTGGCATACGGAAGATGGAAAAGACCCAAGAATTTAATTCATTCATTAAGTAAATAATTATACAAAATCTGAGGCCAGGTTGTGAGTTTTAGTTAATGGGGATCAGATCTTTGTGACCTTTAAAGCTAATATCCTTGGATTGCAGTTGAAAAATGGGTTGAAACTTTTGTTTTCGGTGATACATATGATTGTAAATAGATACGTATATGATTTGGAGACGGTTAATGGTTAAAATTTATAAACAGGGTGATTCACGAAGATATGCAGAAACTTTGGCAGCCCATTGTACATGTAAAAATAATGAAAAAAGTTTAAATAAACATGGAAATGCTTCTTTACCGAGTTACGGCTAGCGAAAGATTTCGTCTGGATTTCAGCTCACCAGGTGAAATGAGGTAAGAAATTCCTGAAATTCTGGTAAGGTAGAATAAGGGGCGAATTCAATAGTTTCTTATGGTTTTTGACCTGATAAATTGAATAAAACAGGTCCCAGAACTGTAAGTTAAATAGTTTTTGAGAAAACCAGTGTCAAATGCAAAAAATGGAGTGAAAAAACACAATTTTTCATCTTTGTTTATCCGGTTAATTTTACTTTGTATTGTTATGAATAAAAATTCATTTAATAAAAACATCTATTCGCTTTCTGTGTACTGTATTTACACCGGTTTGTTCAGAATAAAATTTTCAACATGTTTTATTCAAAAATTTTAACTGTTTCTTGGTGAAATAAAGTTATTCTTGCCCAAAGATGAAAAAATGTGTTATTCACTCCATTTTTTGCATTTGACACTAGTTTTCTTAAAGAATATTTAACTTATAGTTCTGGGACTTGTTTTATTCAATTTATCAGGTCAAAAACCATAAGAAACGATTGAATTCGCCCCTTAATCTACCTTACCAGAATTTTAGGAAGACCTCATTTCACCTGGTGAGCTGAAATCCGGGCGAAATCTTTCGCTAGCCGTAACTCGGTAACGAAGCATTTCCGGACCCATGTTTATATCAACTTTTTTCATTATGTTTACATGTACAATGGGCTCCCAAAGTTTCTGCATATCTTCGTGAATCACCCTGTATCTGTCCGAAAACGAAGTCGTTGTATCAGAAAAGTTGGGCCGATTGACGTCAAGTAATAGTAATAGACAATCGGGAGATTGTGACCGAGGGGGATGCCAAGTGACTGTAACGGGTGACATTTTGCTCTTGAGCCGCCCCTGACAATACCCGGTTGTCTACGGTTCAGTTGTAGTCCCTGGAGTTTGTTATTCATTGTCGAAGTAGCTTGATGTCAGTAAATCTTTTGGTCGTCCGTGTGTTTAATGGAGTATTTACTTGACAAGCCACTTTCCTCAAATCTTAATTGACAACCAGCAGTCCGTTTTCTTCCTGAAACTTAATTCTCTATCAGCTGTGTTTTTAGTTAATGTAAATCAATTTTCATTTCCCACCAAATCAGAACGCGAGGAAATATAAAATACCGATTATGTATAATCCGATTATTTTTATTTTTTATGAACAGGTGATATTATTAAAGTATTTTATTATATTTTTTAAATCCCTAATGTGAGTCCGTTGCAATCTGTTCAATTGAGAACAATAAGCAACCCCATGACCCAATGAGATCAGGGTGATGTGTATGACGGGTAAATGAGATGTCATCCTTTGCATTTTCCTTGATTTGGTTTCATGTATTATAATTAGTAAGTATAAAATAACGGTTATGACCCGTGATGGCTGAATGAACTCTGCAGCCAGAACCGAAGCCTCGCTTCTGCTGGTTCCCTATGGTGCAGGATTTATTTATATGTTATTAAATTATGTATTGTGTTAAATTGATAAAAGTGTATATCAATTTTGTATGAATAAATAAATATTTCAATATGAAGTAGACAAAAAATAAAATAAGTAAATGTGTAGTATGTAATAGGGTTATTCTTATTTGTAAAGTTGTTCTTTTTTTAGAAAATAGGTTATTTATTATTATTATTATTCCAGATTTCCTCTGATTTTTGTCATTCAATCGGTTTGAATATTCATGGTTTAAATTCTAGGATGTTTCTAGTGAATATATCCACTGATATTTAAACTTTTTTCCGAAATGAAAATACACGTTTTTCTATATTAATTTATAGTTTTTCATTTGTTTCGAGTTTATTTTTATTTTGTTCCGCGTTTATCATTTCGAAATTCTAGTTTCATTAGCATTTTAATTTAAATGTAAATTGTTTTGTTACTTTAAATAAATTAATTAATAAGAAAATGTTTACGTTTCAAGGTCAAATGCAACGACGCATTTTCTTTATCTTTCATGAAAAACAACATTAGGTTTCCTTAATTTTTGCTACATATTATTTATATTCTGATGAAACGTACTTGTTTGGTGAATCATTATTACTTGTAATTCTATTTTATTTTTATTACTTATGCAACTCATTTTATTTTCTTCTACTGGTTGACCAAAAAGAAACTCGTCAAGTTTTCCCATAAAGAAAATAAATTAATTTTAATTTATTTTGTTAATAGTGTTTTTGTATTTTTACTTACGTTAATGATTCAACCGTTTTGGTGAACTTTTTGTGTAATTTTTAAAATCCTATTTTCAGTGTTGAACGGCGACTTGAATTTAAGTTGCTAAAATGCCGATTACTTTTGGAAGTAATAAAAGTTTGAACCATGGAAACACAAGTAATTTCTCGTTATTCACGGGGAGTTCCGCGAACTTACTGCGGAGAGAAAAACCAAATATTTATGGAAATAGAAGTTTTTCTGTTCGTCAAATAAAAAAAATTGATAATTTTAGTTCACCATGGTTAATTTACAAAAAACGCAGGTCTGTCAGTAACATTTCTTTTGCAATCTCGTTGAAAAATATGATCGTTTAAACGCCGCGGTTTCTTTTGAGTTAACCCCTCGTGGATGTCTTAATGGTTATCAAAATTATGCCAAAATATCTAAATATCCCAAAAAATTGCACCTGGAGATGGTGCACTCCCCGTTAGTGGTTCCTGGCTGCCACGAGATCGGTGTTCCATTTCAGTTGTGCTTCATCTATACTTACGCGTGTTACGTTCGTCAAATTTAATAATAATATTTTTACCATTGCAGTTCAACGTAAAAATAATTTTTTTTGTTAGTTCTTATTACATATACGCAGAAATCACGTCACTGAGGAGTAAAGATGGATGTATCTGTATCTATTATTATTGAGTAAAAGTAAAGAGAAAAACCAGCTATGAAACACTCACACGACTTTCTCTTGTCAATGCAAATTATGAACATCATAACCTAACATCAGTAAGAAAGCATTAACAAAAAACATTATAAACAAAAAAAGTAACCTCAAAAAACATAACCTAATTTTAATCATAAGTAAATGATGCAAAATGAAAACCAACTGTAGTTTGGCTAAAATATACGGAAAATCACGTATTTTCCACGTGTTATTTTTAATGCTTGCGCGCGCGCGCACACACACACACACACACACACACAGACAGACCAATAGCTAAAAACATGTTTTTTTTTAGTTTCAGGGGGTTTGAAAAAGTGTATATCCGTTGTAAACTCGATTTCGAAAAATCTGACGTGAAAATAATACTTTCCTTCTAATATATTCATATAGGGAAGAGAAAGAAAAAATCTGTAATAAAATTCACGTGGATTCTAAACCTTTAAAAACAGTATTAAGATCGGTGACACTAGAGACAGGTAATTATAGAACTAACAGACAAGTAATTACATGAATTTTTACGGATCTCGCATATGACATCTCTGATCGGTTAAGATTTGAATGAAATTTTTTATAATCACTTCACAGCGGGACCTCTATAATAGATTTTCTGTAGGATATCTGCTAAAAACAAGAAATCATGCAAGAATGTGTATTCTATTGTTCTTGCAGTACATCAGTGTTGACAGGGAATGTAATACTGTAGCCCTACTATTTTATGAAGTTTGCGTGTGTCTGAGTCAGCTTGGTATGCAACTCCCTTTACACCTGCCCATAGATATGCCCCTCAGGGCAACAGTCGGTTGTAACTTATCAAAATCTTCTGATCTCATCGGGAATGTAATAACAAACAAATTTTTAATGTAATCGTTTTATTTCATTTTTTTTGTTCATAAGTTAAAAGGTTTCTTATGTTTTTTTTTTTTTAATTGGGGGCTCCCAAATTTCCCTTCACCACGCCGTCTCCACCCTTTACTATGGCTGGTTGTAAGGATTGTGAGATGGTACAGTTGTTTTTGTTTAGGTCATCAATTGAAAGGCTGGTTTGAACCTCTAGAGGCTTTATGAAGTAAAACGAGGAGTGAGGTGGTTTACACTTGCCTTCCTCACTTGAAAAATATGCTTATCAGCATACCCTCTGAAAAGCATCTACTTTCCACCCTGCAAATAGCACCTTCACTCCACTCACCACATGGTCTGGCTGTATAATGAAATTCATTACTCTCAGAGCAGATAACTTTAATGTCATTTACACCTCCACATTTTTGTATTCGTAAATACTTCAGTCATATAATTAGCTGAACATGTGATATGAAACATAACTATTTTTGTAGCCCTGAAACTAGCAGATCGAGTCTCAATAATTTAACACTCCACCTTCCTGTTATAGGTACAGGTCATTTGTTCTAGCTAGAAGCTCTCCCTCCAACGCTCTGTGCCGCTGAGCTGTTCTGTTTAGTGGTGCGGGAAGCACCTCGTAGTTGAAACAGTAGTATACAGTTAGAAAGAGAGGGAATGATCATTAAGTGAGAAGGAGACAACACTTGCCCCTTGAAACTATCCCTACTCTACCTACTCGTTCTCCCGTTACAAGCTTCTTCCTAAAACAAATGTACTATATGTCATTCAATTATGATTAAAATTAGGTTATTTTTTCATTTTACATTGCAAAGAGAAAGTGGAGTGTTTTACACTATATTACTTCGTTTGAAAAAATAGGAATTATGATGTTGTTTAAAATTCGGTACTCGTATTTATGCTGTTATTCTCATAAAAGTTCTAATAAAACAATTGAGTTAAACATAATGAATACGATTTAATAAAACCGTGAAAATTAATGGGTAACTTATTTTGAGCCACCCTGTATCTGCACGGTGATACGTAGTTTACACATGAGGAGTTAATGATCCGCGTAGTGTTTAATGTACCTTAGAAAATTACTTCACTGTGTATGGAAAATTGTTTTGTATTTATTTTTTTACAATTTTTTCTCTTTTATTGACTTCAAAGTATTTGCTCGCATGGAATATTGTACAATAAATATATACCCTTGTGTTTTGATGTTTTCTCAATGTGCTATTGATCATACTTGAAATGTTTTCTTGTGATTCAATGCTATAATTGTCTATAGTATTGTTGCAGTTGCCGTTTTTGTCTCCTTTGACAGTAATAATAATAAAAATAAATAATATTTTTATTATCCGAATATTTACACGTGTATACCGTCTGCCCATAACAGGCAGGTGGAGTGTTAAATTATTGACACTCGATCTGTTAGTTCCAGGGCTACAAAAATAGTTTTGTTTTTTATTACATAGTCAGCCAATTATATGACTGAAACATTTAAGAACTGAAGAGATAGAAGTGTAAATGACTCTAGTCACAGTTATCTTCTGTGAGAGTACTAAATTTCATTATTATTCAGCCAGACATTGTGGTGAATGAAATGGTGTCATTTGCAGGGTGGAAAGTAGGTGCTTTTCGGAGGGCCGGGCATCTGATAAGCATTGTTTCCCACTCAGTGAGGAAGGCATTGGTAAACCACCTCACTCATCGTTTTACTTAGTAAATTCTCTACAGGTTGAAACCAGCGTTTCGGCTGGTTTTATAAAGAAGATTCTGATGCACTCACAGAAACTCAAAATTACAACCGTCTGGATCAAGCAAGTGCAATCCGATCTAAGAGATGCAAATATCACACCTTCAGACCTCAAAGACCGTAAAACCTTCAGGCATAAAATTCACACCTGGGAAGTTGCATCAGAGGGTAAGCCGAAGAGACCTAGGGCAAAATGAACGGATGAACGTCGTGTTAGACACCGCGAATTTATGAAGGCAGTTCATAATTGACTTTATGTGATCCTGAATGGGTCTAAACAATCTAAATAAATAATAGCCTTTTTATTAATTTCCTTTAAAATTACATACTTTACATTGAGTAGATACATAATACATAGTACAATAACTATGTAATAATTAATTATATTAAAAAAAACAAATAAATTTATAATTTTTAAACTTTAATGTCCAAATAAAATCATAATCACTTTTTTTTATATAACTATTTAGGAAACTAGGCCCATTTTTGGGCAAAGGCCTCTCCCAATGTTTTCCAACGGGATTTGTCTCTTGTTGTAATTTGCCAATGTGCACCGGCATGTTTGACCAATTCGTCGTCCCACCTCAAACACTGTCTACCTCTACGCCTGATATTTTCAATCGGTTGCCATTCTGTAACTCGTTTGATCCATCTGTCGTCATTTAGCCGTAACACATGTCCAGTCCAATTCCATTTCAGTCGCTTTACCACTTCGACTACATCTTGAAGTTGTGTTCTCCTCCTAGTCATATTACACAAACATAAAAACTGTATATTTATCTCTACAGTACAACCTCGTTTATCCGTATATCCGGATTATCCGGACCGATTATTGAATAAAAAAAAAGACTCAAAATATTGTTCCCTCAGATTCTGTGGGAAAGAAAATACAAAATTGTAAATTAATGGTACGTGATACTGAGATATCCTGTTCGAAATAAAAAATAATGATCACACGGCTTTCTCTTGCCAATGTAGGTAATGAACTATATAGCTTAATCTAGTTTAATCATGAGTAAACAATGTTTATTGAAAATCATCCTATGTAGGACTTAAAAGTAGGTTTATAAAATCATTAATTGAAGCTAAAATAAGCTTTGTAGAAAATATGCTTGGAATAAAAGTTGTCGATTTTTTAAATTTTTTATAACTTTGATTGTAGGTATACTCGTTTGTTGTAAAATGTATTTTTACCAAGACCGCAATGTTAAAATATCCTGTCCACAGAAAATCATTAATTGACGCTAAACTCAGCGTTTGCGGAGAGGGTGGTCGGGAGACTGCGGAGGGAGGAGACATATGGAGATCAGCGGGGTCGCCCTCTCCCACAGTGAATCAATCCTGTCCCGATCCCAGTAGTTAAGATAGGCACAATAATTTTCTGAGCTGGTGATGAAAGAGATGAATGAAAGTGAGAGAGTGAGTGTTGGTCAGTGACAGCGAGAGGGGAATTAGGCTACGGTTCCCTTCCACGCCCCGCTGACAGTATGTGAACTTTTTTTTAACCCGACATTTCCCTTGTAGTATTATATAAACAGTTTAAACAGTTCCGAGGGAGGTGGAGGGTTCTTTGCTGATGCCGGATCGAGTGGCCAGGCGGCGGGTTTTTGGTTGGTAGGCGGATGCGGCCTCCTTGGGACTGGACGAGGACGCCTCAATTGAGTCCAACACTACTTCCCCCATTGTGAGCGAGTGAACATGAGTTTTTCTCGTCGTCTCGGAAAAAAACAAAAAAAACAGCGTTTTAGAAAGAGATGTTTGAAGTACAAGTTGTTTTTTTAATTTCCTACAACTTTAATTTTAATACATGTTTGCTCTTAAATTAATTTTAAGAGCGCAATCATGGTCTCTCGGGCTAAAGATTTAGTGTAGTAGAAGAAATGATTTCATTTGACGAGTACTTTGTCACCATGCCCTGTTCACAAGCAAAAAGATCCGGTGAAAACTCGATTTCGAAAAATTTACATGAAAACAATACATTCCTTCCTATATATTCATATAGGCAAGAGAAAGTAAAAAAAAAAAATTATTATGGTTTTTTCATTATTTTGCACGGAGTTGATGAGAATTATTATGAAACTAATAAACCGTATGCATAATACAATAAATACTAAAATCCATCTATTTTGCCCGTAATTATTAACGCCATATAATCAAACAGACGGGTAGAGTGTCAAATTATTTACACTCAATCTGTTCGTTGCAGGGCTAAAATAAATAGTTCTGTTTCTTATCACATGGTCAGCCAATTAAATGACTGAATCATTTAAGAACAGAAGAGGTAGAGGTGTAAAAGACACTAATCAGAGTTATCTCCTCTGAAAGTAATGAATTTTATTATACAGCCAGACCCTGTGGTGAATGAAGTGAAGGTGTCATTTGCAGAGTGGAAAATATGTGCTTTTCAGAGGGCCCGGCATGCTGATAAGCATACTTTTCCACTCAGTGAGGAAGGCAACGGTAAACCACCTCACTCCTCGTTTTACTTAGTAAAACCTCTAGAGGTTCAAACCAGCCATTTGGCTGATGACCTTAACAACAACAATCAAACGTTGATGAATTCATATCTGATAGTACTGGTTTTTGTTTTTTTATGTCCGTAGGGGTTTTCCTATTGCGTGTTTGTTTCCTTTTTGTTATGATTAATAAAAACATGCGATAAATATAAAATTGTAGCCCACCTTTATAAGAATGCCTAACTATGATATTCTCATAGATAAGGTGAACGTACTCTCATGTTTGTTGAACTATTCCAGTTTTCATTTCGAGTTAAAATAAGCAACAACAAAGAAAAACGATTGAATTTAAATTTATTCTGAAATTTTTTTGTTACGGAATTCATACTTGACTGGTTGTTTTTTAAATTTTCGGAGAGTTAAAATTTTAATCTTTGATGATACAATTTGGCCTTTTAATATTGGTTTTAGTTATAAAATTGGAAAATTTTATAACTTCAAGTATCTTGACCAGAAAATATTACGGAGGATATGCGAAAAGGAAGAAAACAATAATAAGCGAGGAAATATGACCGTTACAATTTGAAGAGTTCTCAAGCAAACTGTACAAGAAGAAAGCATTATGGAAATAAGATGTTAAATTTTGCGTGTCTGTTCGCGAATGAATTTCATAGAATGATCGGAAAAATTAGTCCACGAAACGTAAATAAAGTTTTGAAAGATCCTCCTGACGATATTTGCTCCAAGTCCAAACACAGTAAACGAGTAGTGCAGTTTACGAAGGAGAACTTCGCATGAAAAACGAACAACTAATAGGACAGATAAGAAAATGAAGATTAAAATTCTACGGACAAATGTATAGAATGGAGGATTAATGGTAAATTAGCACATTTTTAGGAAACTAAACAGTTACGTAATATAACTGGTTTAAAGAAATCTGAAAAGATATTGAGAAAATTTGAAAACGTTATGACATAATTATTGACGACGGGCTTCCAAGAAAATCAAAAGCAAAGTACCTGATGAACGTAAGAAGAAATAAAACCCCACAGTGAAAGAGTGCTTAGGTGTGTATCGTTTTTACTTTCTCTTGCCTATATGAATATATAGGAAGGAAAGTATTGTTTTCATGTCGATTTTTCAAAATCGAGTTTTCACCGTATCTATACGTTTTCAGACCTCCTGAACCCAAAACACATGTTTTTAGCAATTGGTCTGTGTGGTGTGTGTGTGTGTGTGTGTGTGTGTGTGTGTGAACAGAATATCTCAAGAACGGAACATCGTACGAACTTGAAACTTAAGTTAACCTTAAGTTAAACTTAACCGGACCCGACACGAACATTTTCATCAAAATCGGTCAACCGGAAGTAGTAGTTTGTTCGTATAATTTTTCACTTTTTTGCGTTTTTCTCAAAAACTGGCCCTACGATTTTTTTTAAAATCGCCTGGTTTACTCAATTTTTTTATTCTCTACAAGATAGGGTAGGCGCCATGTTTGCTGAAATTCTGCGTGAGGCTGTTTTTACGTAAAAACATTTTCTTTTTAAGATTGCGGCTTTAATATGCATTTTAGCGCAAAACGTTATATAATAAAAGTTGTAGAGAATATAAAATTCTACAACTTTAATTAAAACATTTTTTTGTATAACGCTTAGTTTAGCGGTAATTAGCAATTTTCTGTTTTTTTCTCACGAAATGTGTGAAAAATCTATTTTTTAAGATTTCGGCCTTAGAATGCATTTTACGACAAAAGTGTATAATAAAATTTATAGGAAATTAAGAGATCTAAAACTTTTATTTTAAGCATTTTTTGTACAGTGCCTAGTTTAGCGTGAATGAGCGATTTTCCGTATTTTTAAGCTAAACTGAGGTCGATTTTAATTTTGCGTATTTCACTAATGTTTTTTTAGGTTAGTTTTTTTGTTCATTTCTAATGTTTTAATACTAATGTTAGGTTTATTGTTAATTATTTGCATTGGCAAGAGAAAGTTGTGTGATTTTTTTATATATTGTTAACACCTCAACCTAGGTAGGCTCGTTCGGGATCTGGATATAATTAATAATAAACAGATTTCCTCAAACTTATTACAATATTTATTTACAAAATAAATAATCACAATTAATTATTAAACCTACTAACAAGTACAATTAGATTACTTTAATAAAATTAATTACAAAAATTACGATTTGACTAAACTTGATTATTATTAAGAAATTGTCCTTTAGAAATAAAAAAAAATTCTGTTCACAACCACTTGTTACCACCCGTACGCACCATTAACTTAACTCAGAACCGAGCCCGTAACGACACTATTTCAAAAGGTCCAACGTACTTTCCATTCACATTTCAGGTATTGACTGATTGACTGCAAAGGCTCTAAGTGTTTATATACATGCGGTATAATAGTTAATCTGGACCCTTCGAAAATATTATCCATTCTAGTCGGACATTGTAGAAGGAGTAAAATTAAAAACAAACATTTCTACTATTTCCGATTTCCGAGAATTCCAATTCAAGACATTCATTGCAATTTACTATCCTTGTTCAACACACTTCAGCCTATACAATACACAATTCTTACAATATAATCGCACTCACACGCTTAAATTTTTATGTTGTTGAAACAATTGAACAATCTGTTCGGGTCGTTGATCACTCTTGTTCCGAGAATTTGTATTTCAATGAAGTATTTTACCGTTCACTGTTATGATGTTTTGTTATTTTATTGTAACGATTCGGAACTTCTGTGACGTTAATGTGGGCTGCAAGAAGAGTTTGATAAATATCTAAAGTTATGTTGTTGTTATACTTTAGGTCATCAGCCGGGAGACTGGTTTGAACCTCTTGAAGCTTTACTTAGTAAAACGAAGAGTGAAGTGGTTTACCATGCCTTCCTCTTTGAGTAGAAAAGTATGCTTATCAGCATGCCTCTGAAAAGCATCTGCTTTCCACCCTGTAAATGACACTTTCACCTCATTCACCAGAGGGTCTGGCTGTATAATGAAATTTATTACTCTCAGAGAAAACAAATTTTGACTAGTGCCTTTTACATCTCTCTACCTCTTCTGTTATTAAATGTTTCAGTCATATAATTGGCTGACCATGCGATAAGAAACAGAACTAATTTTATAGCCCCGGAACTAGCAGATCGAGTGCAAATATTTTATCACTCCACCTCCCGTTATGGGAAAAACGTTATATTAGTGGTTTATAATGGTCCTAAACTTGGGAAAATGCAGATTTTTTAAATGTTGCTCTTATTTTTAAAAGACTATGAATAATTCTAATTTTTGAGAGTGATAACTCAATAATCTAATGCTTTTATTTATTTAGTTTATGAGTTAGTTTATGTTTTCCGAGTTTTAGTTATACTGAGTTGTGCAATGGGGTTTCTAACCGATGTAAGTATTAGTCAAAAGAATCAAGTTCTAACATGAAGTAATTCGGCCACGGGTCAATAACCGCTCCACGATAATTGTACCGGAGTAATGGAGACATGTACAAATAATTAAAAGTAATTTAGAAGTAAATAAGAGAATAGGTTCAAGGACAAGTTCTTCTGTGCCTTTGCCGCCCGATAATGTTCGTTCAACATTTATTTCTTCGTTGTAGAAAACAAATTCTCTTTTAAATAAAAGACGTACACAATCAAGTTAAAGGGGATACATAAATTGGTAAACAGCACAGTCTCTTGAAGCTTTCATTAAAATATTTCACTGCCTTTTAGATCGTTTTCTATTCTGTATTACTGATAAAATTATGAATTGAATCAGAACAGTTCTACTGTAAAACATACGGACCAATTTTAATACAACTTCTACACAAAATGGAAATGTTTTCAGTTGTAGCATTTTTAATTATCTCTTAACGTGTTTGTAACTAGGGTGGTACTAGGGTTATGTAACGGTTGGTTTTAACTTGTGAAAACTTTCAGACTCAAGCGGGAATTGAACCCGGGACCTCCGCGTTGTAGGTTAGGGCGCTACTACTAAGCTACGGAGGCGGCCCTCTCTAACTTTTGTTATTGTAGTTTCACCAAATTTTAGCAGCATTTAGCAGTTTAAGCATTTAATGACCGTGAAAGTAGTATTGTTTAATTAGTTACTATAGATTATTCTTCGGAGGAAAACGAAGAAGATAATCTTCCAAGCAGTAGCGAACGCAATGATGACTTAGAAATTTCAATTTTGGCAAATTAGTAAAAGGAAAAAGAATAGGGTGAATGCAGTGGAGATAGATTATTTGAGAAGAGCTTGTAGAATCTCTCGGCTGGAACATGTGACAAATAAAGAAGTAAGGATTCGAGCAGAGGTGCGCGATACAATTGTAAAAGGGATAGAAAAATGACATTTGGTTTGGTATAATCATCTACGAGTATGTCGAAGGGAAGAGGAAAGGTTGCCGAAAAGGATCTTCAACTATTAGCCAGCCGCTCGGAGGAAAAGAGGTAGACCCTGCGGTACTTAAACAGAAGGAGTGAGAGTGGCTATGCGGAAGAGAGGGCTGGAGGAGGAGGAGGACCGGGTGGAAATTGAGGTGGGATACGGCAGCAGCTGTCGGATCCCTCGCTTTAAGAGAAGAGAGGTAAAAATCGATGATCTTTAACAAAAATTCAGGTACCTTACAATATAAAAATAACGATTATGTTGAGTAGTGAAAACACATTTTTATGATTCCATTTACCTAGATATTTACACTGATATGTACATATGGTTTTTATAGTGAAGGAAAATCCTTCCTTTTTCGCGAATATCCACATTTGAAAGCGTAGTTCATGATTCTAGGAACATATTCTCCACTAGATAATAAGTAATTCCGTATTCAACCAACGTTCCTTTATGAACATAATATGATTCAAGAGAAAATTTTATTCGCGACTGAAAATTTTCCGAAGTATCTTATTATTAAATAAAGCACCGGATTAAAGTATTAAGACCGTGTATTGTATAATATGGGAATTTCAGCTGATTTAATTTTATTCTTTACCAACTCAACAACTGTATTGAACAGGATAGTAATTTTAACTCGAAATAATATAATATTGGATTTTAACTGTTCCTCGCAAATCATGGCCTTTAAGGGCTATTCACACGACGCTAGTAGACCTACTGGCGCCGTGGGAACGATCAACTTGCAGCTAGTTTAGTTAAAGCGCTAGTGACTTTGAACATGTTTGATTTTACTAGCGCTAGTAGGGAACAACAGGTCACGTGATTGACTAGTGCTAGTTAACTATAGCGTATTGTGAACGTTTCGAAACGTTGCTGGTTACAAATAAGCTCCTAGTAAACTAATATCGTGAGAGCTGTCACCGAAGCGCTAGTAGGTCCTGCTATTACTAGCAGCTAGTAAACTAGCGTCGTGGGAATATGGGCCTTTGCAACCCAAAAAAAAATTTCACAAGTCATTAGTGGCAAAATCGTATATTGTCAAAGTTGTAGAAAATTATAAATCGTATAACATTTAATTCAACCGTTTTTCTCTATCGAGTTTAGCGTCAATTAGGGTTTTCTATAATTTCCTAATTAAAATCGGAAAATATTGTTGTTTTGAAGATTGCGGTCTTAGTAGGCCTATAAATTTGTCTTTAGAAATATAGAACCAAAGTTATAGAGAATTAAAAGCCTACAACTTTTATTTAAACGTTTTTTTTGTATATCGTTTTGTTTAGCGGTAATTAGCAATTTTCTGTTTTTTCTCACGAAAATGTTTGAAAATCGATTTTTTGCATTTTACGACATAAGTGTATAATAATCAAATTTTTAGGAAATTAAAAGATCTACAACTTTTGTTTAGAGCATTTTTCTCTACAGAGCCTAGTTTAGCGTGAAAGAGTGATTTTCCGTATTTTTAAGCAAAACTTACGTTAATTTTCATTTTGCGTCTTTCACTCATGATTAAAATTAGGTTATGTTTATTGAGGTTAGTTTTTCGTTTGTTTGTAATGTTTTATTACTAATGTTAGATTATATTGTTTATTATTTGCATTGGCAAGAGAACGTTTTGTGAGTGTTTCACACCAGATTTTTTAAATTTTTTTCTAAAAGTATTCCTTTTTAATCGGATATAATGACAAATTAATCTACTTCATCGAATTAAGTATCATCTAGACTATAAAAGAAAAATCATTACTTAATTAAGAAGATGGATCATATGGTGCCACAGATACTGTTAGTTATAAAAAAATTAATTGCAGCCATTTAATTTCGTAATGGAAAACTAAAATGTATTTTGTAATTGGTTTCTTTCTATTTCATTATCTCGTTTCTCTATTATTATTTTTTTATTTTATTTATTTTTATTTCAAGTTACTTTTGTTCAAGGGATACATTCTTCATTCTATTTTTATCATGCGTTAAAAATTGTTCTGTCAAGTTAAAATTAGATGTTCAATTATTTATTAGGTAATTTTATTTCGGAGTTTAATTTACTTGTAGTGATTAAATGTTGTTGAATTTGTGACCTTAGGATCTAAACAGCGGCCTTAGAGGTTTACTTTTACTTTCTATTTAGAGTTAGAAAGCATTGTTGTATAGAAATTTATCTTTATTCTGATGTCAACTGTTTTATGACCACCTGAAGCCATAAGGTGTGTTTTTTTTAAAGTACACCGTGTTTGTGTATGCGCTCGCTCCGAGAAAATTAATTTTTTCAAAGTTACCTCAGTGTACATTTTTGAGAAAAATCGCATCTAAGAAAAATAAAAAAAAACAACTTTTTGTCAACTCTTTGATTAGATCAATTTATTTTATTTTCCCATCGCGATGCATGCATTAGCATCAATTTTGTATCATTTAGCATCATTAGCATCATTTAGCATCAATCTTGCTTTAGCATCAATCAGCTTTCACTTTATGTTGCTCTATGAATATATAGGAAAGATTTTATTTTCATACAACTTTTTTTATGCATAATCTGTTGTATAACATTAAATGAAACTTATCAATAAAATTGATAAGTTGCAATTAGAACTAACACATGAACAAATTACAACCCACTGGTGTAATTAACAAATTATAACATTAAAACATAATATACTGCTCTTAATTATTATTTACAATCAAAATTAGATAGTTCTAAAAAAAACAAATAAAAATAAAATAACAAAAACGTCCTTTAAAACGAAAAAACAGAATGAGAAGTAAGAAATAATAATCACATGATTCCAAAATATATGTACACCGAACTTTACTGGAGATAATTAAAAATGTTCATTCAGTTATTTACACATTCACACTCAAACACACGTCATCTACAGAATATTAATATTATATTATTTACAATGTAAAATCACACTATCAGAATCGCCCTGGGAGATCCAGTACTGTAGCACGTTTTAGTCTATGAACATTATTGCTGTTGTCTGAGAGATTCAGTGCTAAGTGATTTACGTGGTTGTTTAGACGTTTGATGTATTTTTTTTTTTTTTTGGAAAGATATGTATTTTTTCATGTCGATTTTTTCGAATCGAGTTTTCACCAAAAATACACGTTTTCAGGCCCTTAGAACCCAAAAACAATTTTTTTAGCGAAAGGTTTTTGTGTGAACAGAATATGTTAAAAACGGAATAACATACGAAGTTTAAACTTGGAACTTAAATTACGTTCGACAAAAGGGCACACGACACGAATATTTTTATACAAATCGATCAACTAAAAGTAGTAGTTTATTCGTACGATTTTTTCCGATTTTCTCATAAACGGCTGAAACGATTTTTTAAAACTTGTTTCATTTACTACATTTTTTATCCTCTACAAGATACGGTTAGTGCCAAATCTGTTGAGATTCTTAGGGAGGGGGGCTGTGCTCTCGTGTTATTAATTTTTTTTGTTTAATATATTGCGGGCTTAATATACATATTATGGCAAAAGTAAACAAAATGGTATTTTTTTTTAAGATTGCGGGCTTAGTAAGCATTTAACAGCGAAAGCGTATAGCGTTAAAGTTATAGGAAATTAAAAAACCTACAACTTCAATTTTATATAAAATGTTTTTAAAGAGCTTATTTTGACGTCAGTTTGTGATTTTCTTTTTTTTAAGTCAAAGAGAAGTTGATTTTCATTTTTCGTCATTCACTCATGATTTAAATTAGGTTATGTTTTTCATTTTACATTGTTTACTCATGATTAAACGTAGTCATAGGTTTTATTATGTAGGTTGGCAAGAGAATGTTGTAGGCCTATTTTTACAACAGATTTTTCTTTTTAAACATTTTAATAGTTAGAAAATTATTTTGTAATTCAATTTTTTTCTCCGGTAATGGCATTGTAAGGTTTAAAAATTTCTTAATAAGAACTGTTCCAGTTAATAATAATTTAAATGAGAAAAACTGAAAAAGACGATTCAATTCAAGGGAGTAATTCATATCAAAGTCAATTGTTGATATAGTAGCATCTGTTTTATGTTTCAATTTTTTTTTTGAAAATTGAAAAATTTGTAACATTCTGTATTATTTGAAAAACAAATAAAGTAATTGGTGTATAGGATGACTGGATATAATACACAATATAAATAATGGAACTAGGATTTCCAAGACTCCTGACGGTATTGTCCTGGGAAATCGTGACAATTCCCTGGATGGGATTGCAGGTATTACGGAGTGTCGTTTCTTCTCATTCTGTTTGATGTATTAAAATAACGGTCTCATTGCTACCGTAAGAAAGCATGTTTCTTTTCGGTGAGTGTGTGTGCTTGCGCGCACATACACACACACACTTATTTTTGAAAAAAATATTTTATATGATGTGTGCCTTCTCACATCTGTATTTGGTGTATTAGGTATAATTAATCTTTTGAAATTAGGTGAGAATATTGGTGCAATGGGATTTTGAATAAACTTCTTTCAAATTTATTTTATTGTGGTACTTTTTAGTTCTATCTGGGTTATTCAAACAGTATCTGTTCTTTTATTTGGTTTTCTTTTTTAACATTCCTTTTAAGTTTGCAGCAACGTTATTAATAATGCGGTGAATGCTGGTGTTCAGTAAATGAGACTTTGTGATTTTCTTTCACGGTTTAATCGTTAATCAAACCTATGAAATTTATTTTACCAGTTTTTTACGTTGTTAGGTTAACCATGGACGTGGTCCGTTTAATATGTTTTGGGAATTTGGTTTTTCTTTTTCTTCTTCTCCTCCCATACTTCACTCTTACTCATCATCCTCCACCTCCTTTAAATTCTTATTGTTATCAAATATTTTACATACAATTTGTTTTGCGTCCCAGCTCCCAATATTATTAGTTGTTTCATCTTTATCTTGGTCTTCCCGAACTCCATCTTCCCTCATACCACTTTAGGAATTTGGTCCGCAATCATCTTTTCAATGTGTGCTAACCTCAGCATCTTGTAGTTGTTTAACTATTTCCGCCGGTGAAAATATTTGTTGTGAAACACTTACACGACTTTCTCTTACCAAATAATGAAAAAAAAAAATAAAACCTAGCATGTGTAATCATAAGAGAATGGCGCTTAATAAAACTCAACATCTATTAGACATAAAAAACGTAAAATCACTAATAAACTCTAAATTTAATTGATTAAAAAAATATTAATTTAAAGAAAACGTAATTAAATTTTTAATTAAGTAAGGATTTTTTAAGATTGCGGTCTTAGTAATTTAAGGGCAAAAAAGTATAAATTTAAGTTGTAGAAACATTTTTTTTATTTTTTATTTAACTTCGCATCAACTGCAACGGTCATTAGCGACGACGTTGGGGTGTAACTTTATGCAATGTAGGATAAAATGATTTTTTGTAACATGCAAATATGCCGTGCCTGAGTGGGATTCGAACCCAGGACCGCATGATGAAAGGCGAGCACGTTATCAACTACGCCAATGTGGCCTGCTACAACATTTATAACAAAAATATTTTATTAAAACATTTATTTCAAAAATATTTTTCTACAACGCTTAGTTTAGTGTCAATTAACGATTTTCTGTATTTTGTTCATAAATATCTTTTTTCTCTAGATTGCGGCCTTAATGTGTATTTTATGACAAAATTGTATATAATAAAAGTTATAAGAAATAAAAAAATTTACAACTTTTATTTTAAGAATTTTTTTATACAGATATTAGTGTTTATAGTTCATTAGTGATTTTCCATACAAGTCGATCAGAGGTTGATTTTCATTTTACATTGGCAAGAGAAGATCGTGTTAGTGTTTCACATCACATTTGTATTATTTATTCGTTAATTTAAAATGTAGTGTAAGTTATAAAAGTTTTGAAACTGATGAATATTGGCGGAAAATTACCTCTTGATGTTCTGATATGCTAAATTGAACTAGTTGCTGGTTCGTGTGTGTAACATTGGCAAGAGAAGGTCGTGTTAGTGTTTCACCAGTGGCGGTCCTAGCGGGTGGGCTGGGTGGGTCCGGGCCCACCCATTTTTAAATATGACTTGACTGAAACAATAAAACACGGGGATTTTTATCCACAACAAGATGGCAAACAATAATGGTTACGATATGTATGTATCGCAAATGAGACGAATTAAACCTTATCTACGGGCATCTATGGCAGGGCAAAGACTTAGTAACCTGGCGATTGCATCCATAGAAAGAGAGTTAAGTTTTCCTTTAATGTCGGATCCAGATCCAGTTGTGTACGAGTTTGCAGCTCAAAAAGGAAGACGGCTACAGTTCAGTTTGTTTTAAAGTAAACAATAATCGAGAGTTGATTAGTTTATGTGTTATTATTTCTTCATAATTTTGACCAACAGAATGGATTTGGACTTGATTTTTATATTTTCAAACTGTTTTTGTAACTCCATGTACTGTATTTAAAGTGTTCAATTTAGTAAATTTCTTTTAAAAATTTTAAGGTTGTATTTGTTTATTCAATACTAATCCTGAAATAAAGATAGAATGTATTCAATCAGTTATCTAAATGTATTCAATTTATAAAATCATAGACAAATATATATATGTACGTATATGTTTTACATAGGTAAAAGTAATGTACATTACATATAAACAGCTACTTTTTAACCTAAAATATTAACATATAAATATATAAGAGAGCCCAACCAGAAAAAAATTTCTGGGGCCGCCACTGTGTTTCACATCACATTTCTAGTATTTATTCATTAATTTAAAATGTAGTGTAAGTTATAAAAGTTTTGAAACTGATGAATATTGGCGGAAAATTACCTCTTGATGTTCTGATATGCTAAATGAACTTGTTGCTGGTTCGTGTGTGTAATCTTAGCTGTAGAATTTTGTATGTAAATAACTATACACGTACCGTATGAAGAGTGTTTGTGCTTGTTTATAGTAAATATAGTATATACATTGTAATAAAACAGTTAGTTACTTGTTGAACCAGTGTTGCGTGTTATAAGCCCTTATGCCTTGCTGGTTGCCTGCCTGCCTCCTTGATCATTATACAACTTCCCAGCCTTCATCTTCATCTTGCTTAACTAACTCTAAATCCTGTCTTATATCTTCTTCTCTTCTTGTGCTTTTATACTCCAGATTAAATGAAAACTTCTCGGTGTCGATCGTGTTCATAATGGCAATAATTATGAAGGAAATTTAACCTTCTCTTTTCTCAGCTTAATGTTTGTTTGATAATTTGTTAACATTTAGAAATGTTAATAAACGATAGAAATTTCGATAATTGTTAGGTGGAGTGTTAAATTGTACGCACTCGATCTTCTAGTTCCAAGGTTACAAAAAAATAGTTCTTTTTCATATCACGTGGTCACCCAGTTATATTTTTCAGAACTATTTTTTTGTTAAATAGTTATGTTTCTTATCACGTGGTCACCCAGTTATATTTTTCAGAACTTTTTTTTTAATAGTTCTGTTTCTTATCACGTGGTCACACAGTTATATTTTTCAGAACTATTTTTTTGTTAAATAGTTATGTTTCTTATCACGTGGTCACCCAGTTATATTTTTCAGAACTTTTTTTTTAATAGTTCTGTTTCTTATCACGTGGTCACCCAGTTATATTTTTCAGAACTATTTTTTTTGTTAAATAGTTATGTTTCTTAACACGTGGTCACCCAGTTATATTTTTCAGAACTTTTTTTTTAATAGTTCTGTTTCTTATCACGTGGTCACACAGTTATATTTTTCAGAACTATTTTTTTTAATAGTTCTGTTTCTTATCGCGTGATCTCCCAGTTATATATTTTTTAGAACTATTTTTTTCAAAAGAGACTAGCCGGAGTTATCTCTTCTGAGAGTAATAAATTACATCATTATACATCCAACCGCGTGCTGAATGAAGTGAACATTTCATTTGCAGGGTAGATGCTTTTTAGAGGGCCAGGCATGCTGATAAGCATACTTTTATAATCTGTGAGGAAGACAATTGTAAACCAATTCACTCCTTAGTAAAGCCTCTAGTGCAGCGATTCTCAACCTGGGGGTCGTGGTGATATTCTTGGGGGGTCGCGAAACAATGATGAAATCATTTAATCATTTATGAGAAAAAATCATTTATTATAAACTTACTTATAAAAATTTTACATGCAGTAAGTACTTACTTGTGAAGAAAAGAAATTAATCATTAATTAATTATTAATGTGGTGGTTGCATTTGTGTTTCATTTAAAATTTTCTTCATACATGGATCTTAGTTAGAAACATGAAAGTAAATTATTCTCGAGTGATAACATATGATTCCTATATATAATTTTTAGAGCAACCATAGAGGAAAACCCCTTTTTACAGAGATAAGACGTGGAGAAAAGTATTAATATTTTCTATGCTTCTGTGACTAATTTTTTATATTCATTTACTACTATTACCGGGGGAGGGGGGTCGCGAAATATTAATTTTATTTAGTTTTACTATTTGGGGGTCGCGGAGCAAGAAAGGTTAAGAATCACTGCTCTAGAGTTCAAATCAGTATTTCGGCTGATGATCTAAACAACTTCACACCTTAAATCAGAGTAACAAAGAACTTTGTCGCTATAAAAATTTAGGTACCATTTGTTGGGCAAGCGACTTTGCAAGGTTACCGGTTAACATTTTCCGTTAGATCGTGGCATTTGATTAATAAATGTTTTAAAAAATTGCTTTGATATATGGAGTTACTTTGTACATGCAGTATGTTTTTAAATTGAGAATTGAATTTCCAATATTATTTTTTTTACAACTAGAAACTTTTTTGTGGAATGTATTGGTTTGTATATTGTTGATGTACGATTTTTATCAGTTGTATCTTTGTACGTACAGTTCACTGTTTTGAGTGGAATTCAATTAAATTTTTTCAACATTCCGTTTTTATTAATTCTTATCAAAGGGAATGTATATTGATGTATTGAAGGTGTGTAGTTTGTAAATTTATTGTATGTTATTTTTAGAGATATCCAGATTTTGTTACTGGTATAGCTCTTGAATTATTTTTATTACCAAGAACGTGTAATATACTCGTATTTCATATATTCTATACTTCTCGTAACTTCCTAAAAGCCAAACATTCGGGTTTTACAAGAAGCCCATTATTTTGTTTTATTCGTTCTGCCAAGTCTGTGTTAAAGATACGATAGAAAGACAAATAAAAACATAATGTGAAGTACACGGGCGTTAAACACAACACGTAAAATAAAAAAGTATTACAATCACTTATTACAATTAAAAACTCAACAGGTTGGTCTAGAGCAGTGTTTCCCAAACTTTTTTTTCTCGCGGCACACTACAAAAAAAAAACGGCCAATAGCCGCGGCACACCTATTACTTTATGCCATTGATTAAGCTTAAGTACTTGATATAAACGTACTTATATAATACGAGGGCAGTCCAGAAAGTCTGTCACGTTTGATATAAATAAAAACTTAGTACAAGAAAAAAATTTTATTATATACATTTGAAAGTGCAACTAAAATGCTATTTTTCTACATAATCACCAAACAAATTAAGACACTTATCATAGCGGTGAACTGATTTTGAAATGCAGGCGTCATAAAAGTTATTTCTTAGTCATCGGCTAGGCATTATTTTGTTGGACCGTTTAAATTTAATTTATATTCCTTGAGTTCCGCGGCACACTTGGCCGGCCTCGCGGTACACAGTTTGGGAACCTCTGGCCTAGAGGTAAAGTCGTCGCCAAAATCAGCCGTTTAACAGTTGATTCGGAGACGAACGTTCGTGGTTCAAATCCTAGTAAAGGTAGTTACGTTTAAACGGATTAGAATTCTAGACAGTGGTTACCGGTGTACTTTGATGGTTGGGATTCAATTAACCATACCTCTCAGGAATGGTCGGCCTGTGTGTGTACAAGACTACACCTCATTTACACGTCATACACATCATTGTCATCTCATTGGGTCATGGGGTGTGCAACGTACACGCATGAGAGATAAAAAAAACTTATTACGATAATTGACTCACCGGGTTGGTCTAGAGATAAAGTTGTCGCCACGAGTCAGCTGTTTAACAGTTAATTTTCGGTGACGAAGGTTCGTGGTTCAAATCCTAGTAAAGGTAGTTCCTTTTATACGGATTTGAATACTAGACAGCGGTTACCGGTATAGGTTTTTTGATGGTTAGGGGTCAATTAACGATACTCTCTAAGGAATGGTTGGTCTGAGTCTGTACAAGAGTACATCTCATTTACACGTCATACACATCATCCTCATCTCATTGGGCCATGGGATTGCTTATTGTTCTGAATTGAACAGATTGCTACCTACACTTGTTAGGGATAAAATAAATTACAATTAATCACCATAAACAACTAACCGATAACAAAACTTAAGACTAACTAAAATTGTTACACGCAACGGTTTTGATATTTGTTTTTAATTTTTGGAAATTTCTGTAATTAAGTAGAACGATCGTAATGTGAATACTTTTAACATATTCGTAAATAAGTTTTCACCACTCTTCTAACATACACTAATGTAGCTCTCCCTCTCTCTCTCTCTCTCTCTCACTCTCTCTCTGTCTCTCACGTGCACACATACACACACATCGCGTCACTCTCCGCTCCACCAACTTCAGTCTGTTGTGTTGCTTAGGTCATCAGTCGAAAGACTGTTCTGAACCTCTATAGGCGTAAGTAAATAAAACGAGGAGTGAGGTGGGTTATCCGACGTGGAAATGTAAACTTAGGGGGCCTATGAAGGCCCCCCCAGTAAAATGGGGGTCCGGAAGACCTCCCCGGGATTTTTGATGTTTTTTTTTAACTTAAAAACGTGAATTTTAAGCCATCTTTTAAACAATTATTAGAGTTATTATGTAGGCAAAAAAGACGTTTATATATAATTATAATTTTTTTCCCACGGAGGTGGGGGTAGGGTGTCTGACTGATGACCACGGAGAGAGATCGGAGTAGACTAAATCAATTCACATATACAATACAAATCACATTCCGCCGCTCGTGCGTTGCATGTGTCGTGGTATTTTTTTACTTTAATCTTTCAATTTTACGATTCTTAATTTTTCATAGTAACCTAAACGAAAGGGGTGATATATCACCCTGATCACCTCCCGTGCCACTGGATAGGTGGAGAAGAAACTTGGAAGAGGGATAAAGTAGATGATAATGAGTTTCTGAAATTACCTTGTACAAACAAACAGACATTGTCTTTACTTAATACCCTGTTTTGCTCATAATAGGCAAGTGGAGTGATTATTTGCTCTCGATCTGCTAGTACCAGAGCTACAAAAATAGTTTTGTTTTTTATCAAATGGTCAGCCAATTATATAACCTAAAGCATTTTAGATCAGATGAGGTAGAGGTGTATAAAATACACTAATCAGAGTTATATTTTCTGAGTGTAATGAATTTCATTATACAGACAGACTCTGTGGTGAATGAAATGAAGGTGTCATTTGCAGGGTGGAAATTAGATGCTTTTCAGAGGGCCCCTAAGCTCTTATTTTTATTTTTTACATAATCACTTATTGTCACCTTCAATATATACTCCTTCTCTATCCCTACAACGCTCCATGAGAATTTTCCATTGTTGGAAACAGTGCTGGAAGTCATCATCTGCCAGCTCCTTAAAGACACGTGCCGCTCAAAAATGTTTTAAATGAAGCTCGCTAAAATGTTTGTACTGACACTTTGTACGCGATTGAAAATGACCCATATTTTTTGGAAATAATAATAACATGTGATGAAACGTGGTTTTTTACTTATGATCCGGAAACGAAGCGCCAATCCATGCACTGGAAGAACCGAACTTCACCGAGAGCTAAAAAACCTCGGATGAGCAAGTCAAAATTTAAAGCAATGATGATTGTTTTTTTTATATCCATGGAATTTTGTACCTTCACTGGGTTCCTGAAGGTCAAACAGTTAATCAATATTACTACCTTGAGGTACTTTTTAAACTACGTCAAAGTGTAAGGAAAAAACGCCTCGAAATGTAGAAGAACAAATCATGGGTTCTCCACCAAGACAATGCGCCAGCTCATTCCGCGTTATCTGTCAAGCGGTTCCTAGCCAAGTACAGCATCTCAGTGTTAGAACATCCATCTTATTCACCAGATCTTGCACAATGTGACTTCTAACTGTTTCCTAAGGTGAAATCTGCATTAAAAGGGACAAGACTTGAGTGTGGAAGCTGTAAAATAAAAAGTGGCACGTGTCCTCAAAGAGCTGACAGAAGATGACTTCCAGCACTGTTTCCAACAATGGAAAATTCGCATGGAGCGTTGTAGGGGTAGAGAAGGAGTGTATATTGAAGGTGACAATTAGTGATTATGTATAAAATTAAAATTAAATATTTTAAACGTCAGTCTCGTTATTAAATAGCCACACCTCGTATTTTCCCACTTAATGAGGAAGGCATGGTAAACCACATCACTCCTCGTATTACGTAATAAAGTTTCTAGAGGTTTAAACCAACCTTTCGACTGATGACCGAAACAAAAAGTCGTAGTTTTTTACTTTCTCTTGCCTATATGAATATATAGGAAGGAAAGTATTGTTTTCATGTCGATTTTAAGAAATCGAGTTTTCACGGGATCTACACGTTTTAAGACCCCATTAGCGATTGGTCTGTGTGTGTGTGTGTGTGTGTGAACAGAATATCTCAAGAACAAAACATCGTACGAACTTGAAACTTGAAACTTAAGTTACATACCACTACCGGACCCGACACGAACATTTTCATCAAAATCGGTCAACCGGAAGTAGTAGTTTATTCGTGTCATTTTTCACTTTTTTTTTGCTTTTCTCAAAAACTGGTCCTCCGATTTTTTTTTAAATCGCCTGGTTTGCTAAATTTTTTATGCTCCACAAGATAGGGTAGGCGCCATGTTTGCTGAAATTCTTGGTGAGGCGGTTTTCACGTAAAAACATTGTTTTTTCAAGATCGCGGCTTTAATATGCATTTTAGCGCAGAAATTTATATAATAAAAGTTGTAGAGAATTTAAAATCCTACAACTTTTATTTCAAACCTTTTTTTCTAAAGCTTAGTTTAGCGGTAATTAGCAATTTTTTGTTTTTTTCTCACGAAAAGAGTGAAAAATCGATTTTTTCAAGATTTCGGCCTTAGTATGCATTTTACGACAAAAGAGTATATAATCAAATTTATAGGAAATTAAAAGATCTGCAAATTTATTTAAAAATTTTTTTCTTTACTTTTAAATTTACTTTAATCGTAGAAAAGGTTAATGACTGTTGTTGTTGTTGTTTAGGTCATGAGCTGAAAAGCTGGTTTGAACCTCTAGAGGTTTTACTAAGTAAAACGAGGAGTGAGGTGGTTTACCATTGCCTTCCTCACTGAGTGGAGAAGTACGCTTATCAGCATACCGGGCCCTCTGAAAAGCACATATTTTCCACTCCGCAAATGACACCTTCACTTCATTCACCACAGGGTCTGGCTGTATAACAAAATTCATTACTTTCAGAGGAGACAACTCTGATTAGTGTCTTTTGCACCTCTACCTCTTCTGTTCTTAAATGATTCAGTCATTTAATTGGCTGACCATGTGATAAGAAACACAACTATTTATTTTAGCCCTGCAACGAACAGATTGAGTGTAAATAAATTAACACTCCACCTGTCTGTTATGGGCAAGTTAACGACTAGTACTGTTCTATTAATAGGTCATAATGTAATCATGAATGAATTGGTTTTACTCGTAATTCAAGTTGAAAAATGTTGAATGAAATTGATTACCGTGAATTTCTTTTTGCGTAAGTATTCAGCAAGAACACTGTGTCATGTGTGTTTGTATTTTTATGTTTGTATGTGTATGTGAATAGTAGTACACTGAAAAATATTTGAGTACGTGTGAATGAGTGGTTAAGGATGCATCATTATGTATATTTTAACCGAAACAACCAACAACCGACGCGTCTGGTTTTTTAATAAAACAACATTCCTAACAGCTATAATCTTTTCAGCCTATACGATGCACAGCATACTCACGATCATGATATTCCAATGTATAATTTTACACAACATTTTCAACTCTAGTTTTTTCTTTTGGTTTTTATTTTTGTTAACTAGTCGTATGTTTTGTATTTTATTTTTCTTTCGTTTTGGTTTGTTTCACCAGAATTGGTCTACTGTTTTAATTTTATTTTTTTTCTATATTGCTACCTGACTTCTCGTGTTTAAAGACAAACACTATTAAAAATGTTATTCGTTTTGTAATTAAGGTTTTATCTCCATGCGTGCTTTTATTTCTTTTAATAATTGTTTTTTCTTATTTTTTTATTTTATTCTTTTACTCTACAGATAATCGTAAAATCGAATATTTTTGTTTTTAAATACGTTTTGTCATATATTTTTTTAATTTTATATTTTTTATTCGTCTCGTTTTTCTTTTTTTTCATTTTTCCTACTCCTGCACCTCATTTTCTTCCTCCCCCACCATCTCGATCACCACAAACTCCCACCACCTTAAAAATAGACTTAAGTGAATCAATAAATTAAATCAATAATTATGAAAAAAGAGTACTTAAACAATGTAACAGAGTACTTAAACAATTCACAGATTTACGGAATAAATGCTTTTTTAAAAATGATGATAATGCCTACGCAAGCCTTAGTTTGACTTTTAACAAATTATAATTAAATTACTTCTATTATTCTATTAATTAAAAAATTTATTAATTAAAAATGTTATTCGTTTTGTAATTAAGGTTTTATCTCCATGCGTGCTTTTATTTCTTTTAATTGTTTTTTTCTAATTTTTTTATTCTGTTACTCTACAGATAATCGTAAAATCGAATATTTTTGTTTTTAAATACGTTTTGTCATATATTTTTTTAATTTTATATGTTTTATTCGTCTCGTTTTTATTTTTTCATTTTTCCTACTTCCGCACCTCATTTTCTTCCTCCCCCACCATCTCGATCACCACAAACTTCCACCACCTTAAAAATAGACTTAAGTGAATTAATAAATTAAATCAATAATGATGAAAAAAGAGTACTTAAACATTGGCAATTAATTATAAATTCACAGATTTACGGAATAAATACTTTTTTAAAAATGATGATAATGCCTACGCAAGCCTTAGTTTGACTTTTAACAAATTATAATTAAATTGCTTCTATTATTCTATTAATTACAAAACCTAAAAATATTGTTTGAAATTACAAAACCTAAAAATATTGTTTGAAATTCCCGCTTTAAAATGATGTATTTATCAGATTTGTAGGTAGTGTAGAAATGATTTTATGATTATTTGGGTATCGTATGTTTAGTTAAAAGTTAATTTTATTGGACAACTTTACATGTGTTTTTCTCAAAACTTTATTTTTCATATTCAGGTGCACGTTTCTCAGCTCTCATAAAAGATACAACAATGAAATTTTTGGGGTTGTAGTGGTTGTTATATACTCTTTTAGCTGAATGTAGTTTTAAATTTTTTAAATAGTTTTGGAGAAAAACAATTTTTTATTTAAATTTTGACCTCAAAAATCGTAATTTTTCAAAAAAATATGATTTTTAAGGCCAAGACACTACCGTACCCATTCAACCACAGTACAGAATTAATCAACTGTTTGCAGCAAAGGTGACGTAGCCAAAATAAACAGTAGGCGTAGTAGTAGGCTACCGCTCCAAGGAAAATACTTATATTATCGGTAAAAATCCTGTCTGCAGTGCTGAATGTCATGTAGGCATACTTTACATGCTATAATTTACAGTTCAGTTTGCTTAATCAGTATTTTGGTACAGAAATACAATTTACAGTATTTTATTATTTTTATTACAGTTATTTGTAGAAAAATTACATTTAAAATACTGAGTATTTTTTGACGTTTCGGATAATCCGGATTTCGGCTAACCCGGACGTGTAGTTGGATTCCACGTTCCACAGCACAAAAGAAACTATGATCGCACAAATATGTGACCGCACCTTTAGGAAGCGAAATAGGTATGGGGCTGGCAAATCCTCGCGTGAATATATGAATACAATTTATAACATTTTTTGAAGTAAAACTAAGTATAAAATAAATTTTATATTAATGTAGGTGCTCTGTGATTAGTAGTCTACGTAATCTATATTTCAGTTGGCTAATTGTGAGTAAATTTGAGAGGAAACGCCTCCTATCTTATTATATTTAGCAAATTTTATCCTCTTCCCAAAAAAGGATTAATGATCCGTTTAAACCGAGGATAAAGGATCATTCAAACCATGACAAATTTGAACAGAGACCTCTTTCTCCTTGTGGAGTTTGTTCGTCTGTGGTTGTCAACTGGTCATCTTTAAAATTTGCTCACACTACTGGTGTTACTTTACATTTACTAGCGACTTTCTAGTAGTTAGCTCGAAGACCAGGAAAAAGTATTCAACAAAAATTTCTATTGGTGTTCTAGAAATAATATTTTTATGTAGACCTATTTATTATTGTAGTTGATCACAACATTTTTAATAATTATTAAATTTCACTTAATTACTGTGGTGAGAGAGCGACTGAGGAATTCCTCTTGTACAATTAGCCAAATTGCTCTAGAATTCTTGTTTCTAGTTTAAAACTTGTTCTTCAATCAAAAGTTTTCAACTTTACTTTCTTGCATTTGTAGTATAGAATGATACACAGTAGTACATCGATGTGTAAAAGTTTTTTATGTCCGTATTTCGCCTGATCCTTAATACACATTACCTATTGAAGCCAAAAAAATGTTTCTTTTTTGTACAAAATGGAGTAAACTGCATGTCTGGTGAAATTCGTGGAGAGGCTTTGAACTCATGATAAATTTTTTTTTTTAATTAGCGGCTTTATTTTGCAATTAGAGCAAAATTATATACGAGGTGTGGCTATTAAATAACGAGACTGACGTAAAAAAATTTATTTTAATTTTATACATAATCGCTTATGGTCACCTTCAATATACACTCCTTCTCTATCCCTCCATGCGAATTGTCCATTGATGGAAACAGTGCTGGAAGTCATCTTCTGTATTAATAACATTTTTTTCTGTATTATAATCATTTCTGTGAGCTTCAGGACACGTGCCACTTTCTCTTTTACAGCTTCCACAAACTCAAATCTTGTTCCTTTTAATGTAGATTTCACCTTAGGGAACAGGTAGAAGTCACATGGTGCAAGATCTGGTGAATAAGGTGGATGTTCTACACTGAGATGCTGTACTTGGCTAGGAATCTCTTGACAGATAACGCGGAATGAGCTGGCGCATTGTCTTGGTGGAGAACCCATGACTTGTCTTTCCACATTTCGGGGCGTTTTTTCCTTACTAACGTAGTTTAGAAATTACTTCGAGGAAGTAATATTGATTAATTGTTTGATCTTCAGGAACCCAGTGAAGTTACACAATCCCATGAATATAAAAAAAAACAATCATTGCTTTAAATTTTGACTTGCTCATCGAGGTTTTTTGGCTCTCGGTGAAGTTCGGCTCTTCCAGTGCATGGATTGGCGCTTCGTTTTCAGATCATAAGTAAAATACCACGTTTCATCACATTTTATCATCTACCTGTTCGCTAAGGTGAAATCTGCATTAAAAGGGACAATTTTTTTTTTTTGGTTGTACGGCCGACTATTGTGCATTTACTGCTAATGCAGACGGTGAAGGATGAAATTATTTTTTGTAACGTATGAAAATATGCCGTGCCTAAATGGGACAAGATAAAAATCAAAATAAAAGGGACAAGATTTGAGTCTGTAGAAGCTGTAAAAGAGGAAGCGGCACGTGTCCTGAAGGAGCTGACAGAAGATGACTTCCAGCACTGTTTCCAACAATGGAAAATTCGCATGGAGCGTTGTAGGGATAGAGAAGGAGTGTATATTGAAGGTGACAATAAGTGATAATGTATAAAATAAAAATGAAATTTTTACAACGTCAGTCTCGTTATTTAATAGACACACCTCGTATCATTAAAATTTTAGAAAAATAAGAAAACCTACAACTTTTATACCTCCTTAGTGTTGTGTCGATTAGTGTTTCCGTATTTTGCTCATCAAAAGTTGATGAGCAAAATACGGAATTAATTAATTCAATTAAAATTAAATTTTTCTTTGATTTTAATTAATTCAAATTAAATCTTTGTGAGGAATTACACCCTTTAATTACCTTCCTACTTTCTGTTTTAAAATATTGTTAGTTTTTTTTGTTCAGGAATGTACAGGTACATACGCATGTTAATCGTTCCTTCTAGATCTACATTTTAAAAATCGATTTACAATATAATATGTATGGTAACCGATTTGAAAATAGTTCTTTATATTTTTTAATCGTTTATGAAATGGCCTTCCATTTTAATTGGGGTTGTGACCTCCTATTTATCGAACAATCATTTTTGTTAAATAAGATCTGCTTAAATAAATGGATCAGGCCAATAATTAATAATAATAATAATAATACGCAGGCGTATTGGGTTGAATGCACTGGTCCTTCATGTCGGTTTACATTCCATCGTACTCATTTTTACTCTCTCTTGCCTATATGAATATATAGGAAGGAAAGTATTGTTTTCATGTCGATTTTAAGAAATCGAGTTTTCACCGGATCTACACGTTTTCAGACCCCCTGAACCCAAAAAACATGTTTTTAGCGATTGGTCTGTGTGTGGGTGTATACAAAATATCTCAAAAACGGAACATCGTACGAACTTGAAACTTGGAACTTAAGTTACATACCACTACCGGACCCGACACGAACATTTTCATCAAAATCGGTCAACCGGAAGTAGTAGTTTATTCGTATAATTTTTCACTTTTTTGCGATTTTCGCAAAAACTATTCCTACAATTTTTTTTAAAATCGCCTGGTTTACTCAATTTTTTATTCTCTACAAGATAGGGTAGGCGCCATGTTTGCTGAAATTTTTGGTCAGGCTGTTTTTACGTAAAAAGTGTTTTTTAAAGATTGCGGCTTTATTATGTATTTTAGCGCAAAAATGTATATAATAAAAAATGTAGAGAATTTAAAATCCTACAACTTCTATTTCAAACATTTTTTTGTATAACGCTTAGTTTAGAGGTAATTAGCGATTTTCTGTTATTTCTCACGAAAACGTGTGAAAAATTGATTTTTTTAAGATTTCGGCCTTAGTATTCATTTTATGACAAGAGTGTTTATAATTACATTTATAGAAAATTTAACGATCTACATTTTTTATTTAGAGCATTTTTCTCTATAGAGTCTAGTTTAGTGTGAATAAGTGATTTTCCGTATTTTTAAGCCGAACTGAGTTCGATTTTCATTTTGCGTCATTCAGTCATGATTAAAATAAGGTTATATTTTTAGAGGTTAGTTTTTTGTTTATTTCTAATGTTAGGTTATATTTTTAATTATTTACATTGGCAAGAGAAAGTTGTGTGAGTGTTTCACACCAGATTTTTAGTCAATAGAATAATGTTAGTCAAATTGCTATATATTCGTTGTACACTGCACTTTGAATTTCACTGCGTGCTGGTGTATTGAATAAAAATGAGTGGAACCGAATTGTTTTTACCAATTATTCCAGATATTTATTATTTACATTCTATTCTTATTTATTACGAATTTTATTACAAGAATTACACGAAAACAGCAAAGTAGTTGTTCAAATTTTGATTCATATTTTTTCTTAACCCACTGGGTTTGTCTAGTGGTAAAATCGTTGGGTTTTTTCTAAAGAGAAATAACGAAATTATCTTAATGTTATCCAAAATATCTTTTAATAATTTTTTTAAATTTTTTGAAATAAACTTATATTTAAAGGAGTTTTGTGATTATGATACAATTATTATTATAGTAATTTTTTTTAGGTTGTTTAATTTTTACTTTTTCTTGCCGATATGAATATAGTATAGGAAGGAAAGTATTGTTGTCATGTCGATTTTTCGAAATCGAGTTTTCACCGGATATGCACGTTTTCAGACCTCCTGAACCCAAAAAACATGTTTTTAGCGATTGGTCTGTGTGTGTGAACAGAATATCTCAAGAACGGAATATCGTACGAACTTGAAACTTAAGTTACATACCACTACCGGACCCGACACGAATATTTTCAATGAAATTGGTCAACCGGAAGTAGTAGTTTATTCGTGTAATTTTTCACTTTTTTGCGATTTTCTCAAAAACTGGTCGTACGATTTTTTTAAAATCGCCTGGTTTACTAATTTTTTTATGCTCTACAAGATAGGGTAGGCGCCCCGTTTGCTGAAATTCTAGGTGGAGCTGTTTTCACGTAAAAAAATTGTTTTTTTAAGATTACGTCTTTAATATGTATTTTAGCGCAAAATGTATTTAATAAAAGTTGTAGAGAATTTAAAAACCTAAAACTCTTATATCAAACATTCCTTTGTGTAAGGCTTAGTTTAGCGGTAATTAGCGATTTTCTGCTTTTTTTCTCACGAAATCGTGTGAAAAATCAATATTTTTAAGATTTCGGCCTCGGCATGCATTTTACGACAAAAGCGTAGTATATAATCAAATTTATAGAAAATAAAAAGATCTACAACTTTTATGTAAAGCATTTTTCTCTACAGAGCCTAGTTTAGCGTGAAAGAGTGACTTTTTCGTATTTTTTAGCCAAACTAAGGTTGATTTTCATTTTGCGCCTTTCGTTCATGATTAAAATTAGGTTATGTTTATTGAGGATAGTTTTTTTGTTTATTTGTAATGTTTTATTACTAATGGTAGATTATATTGGTAATTATTTGCATTGGCAAGAGAAAGTTGTGTGAGTGTTGAACACCAGATTTTTTAAATATTGGCTTTGGGGTAAATTTTGAATTGTTTTTATTTGTTTCAGGTGAGTTTTTATCCAGATTTGCAGTAACATTTCAAGTCGAGGACTAATGGAACTTGTGAGTTTTATTAAGGTAATTTATTTAAAAGAACACATTACGTACACTAAAACTCCTCTGCTTTCATTTTAACAATGATACTAGTCCAGCTCAAATGGTTTTTTCCTTTTAAGCCTTCGCTTCAGATCATCGTTGTCAAAACAGCTTAAGCATGAGGTAAAATCTTTCCTCATGCTTCTACATAAATCTTTTTATTTTTAACTAAACTATTAATTAGTAAACCTACTGTTTGGATCGTTTCATTTTGTGTTAAGGGGAGTGTGGATCCCTATCCTAAGCAATGTTAATGTTTGTACCTTTTTCTCAGCAACCACTACAGCTAGAGCTACAAATTTTTTTTTGTATGAAAGGCCACTCTTTGGTACATAATTAGAATGTGTAGCAATTAATTCTGGTAAGAATTTTTATTTTCACAATTTTTTTTAAAAAGAGACTTTTATTTCATTGAAAAATCACAGAAAAAATTTTTTTTCTCCCACAATTTTCAATATTTTTAAAAACGGCACATTCAATCAATAAAACTAGATGATTTACATACCCCATAAAAATTTCAATCTTGTATCTTTTGTGGGAGCTGAGAAAAAGGTACATAAAGTTCTAAAAATGACGTTTTGAGATACCTTTAATAACCTTTTAGTCCTGACTTACCTTTAATAATCACCAGCACTGTAAGATGGTTTTTCTGGGGGTTCTTTACCTTCATAATAATCTTCTAGTCTTCTTTTATTTAGTGCCCTTTTTTGTCTGATGGTTTTCTGAAATATTTCTGTGGCCCTTTCACTTTTTTCGACACGCTCACGGTCTAATTTTTCCATAGCCTGAATAGTGTATCTACCAGGATCCAGTTTCATTGCCTCCAAAGCAAATACTTTTGACAAATGACCATCATTAAACTTGGTAACAGCCTCATAAACACCATAATGAAGGGTCTCTATGCTTACAAATGTTCTTTTTGGCAAGATCGACCAAATAACATTATTTAAACTCTCGTTAGTATTCTGAGTTTTGCCCGCCAGACATTTTTTTAATAGATGCTCCTCGGACAAATCCTTAAAAATAGATTTAATTTCAGCCATTATAACAGCTGGCAAGTGAAAATGGTCATCATGATTGTAAGGTATTCCTTTCTTTACTGATTCCCGAAACTTACACCATGTGTCATCAGAATCTGGACACAACTGATGCATAGGAGATGCGTTACTGGAAGACACATGGAAAAATTCTGCCCAAATACTTTTTCGCATGGCAGAAACACTTTGAGTATTCCGTCTTATTGCCAGACCATAATACAACTGCAACTGTTGTATAGCAGTATTTGTTAATCTACCTTTACCTGATATACTTTTTCCATCAGAAAGAATTGAGCCCTTTGATTTCAATTTCCTTAGTCTGCTACCCATTCTTTTTTGGACATGTCCAATGCATTCCAATTTTTCAATTTGAACATCTTGTCCATATGGTAAGGCCTCAACAACAGACTTGTAAGCTGAAGAATCTCCGTCGCCCAAATATCCCGTATATCTTACATTGTATAGCTCCTGCGAACGCTGGAACATTTCTAATGCCCCAGCCACCTCCATTCCACCACTAGTGCCCATGTAATTCGCTTTACATGTATCATTATGAATGTTCTTCAATTTTTCTGGGCATATACAGTGTTTAGACAACACAGATACATCTAAAACCTTACCAGTGTCCATGGAAGTGAGGGTCACAACTCCATTCAGTGAGGTATGCCCTCTTTTTTGCCATGACCCATCTACTGTCACACAAAGATCTCTACTATCTACAATACTAACCACTTCTTCAACAGAGTTTTTCATTGATGTTTTACACAAATCCTGTAAAACAGAGCCTACAAAAATTTCATGTTCATTATATCTGTCTGGAGGAGGCGGTAGATTGAGAATACCGCAAACCATTCGGGCTGCTGTACGACCCTTTCCAATAGCTCTAAAACTATGTACTAACCTGAGATTTAAATCATACAGGACTCTGTCAGGTTTGTCTTCTATTTGAACAATTGTAGTTTTACAATTATGAAATTCAGTGTTGGCTGTACATGATGAACAAAATATTTTTACTTTGGCTGCAAGACCAACCACCTGTTTTCCTTCTATTGTAAACTTATTTTGACAAAACTTACATTCAGCAACATCTTGCAAATTCAATGATAATTCATTTATGTTTACCAACATATATTCTAAATTACTGGTTTTACTCTTATAATCGTCTATTGACTTGCAAAGTTTTTCTTTAGATTTAGAAACTGGTGGAGCAGAACTTGGACCTGGAGTAGAAATACTATCACTTACCTTTGGAGAAGGAACACGATCACTTGCACTTTTCTTAAAATTAAAACCACCTTTCCTTTTCTTAAATAAACGCGTTGATCTACCCATGATTAGAATTAGTTATATTTACAAAGTACACGGAATTCTAAAATAATGGACACGAGAAATAAACACAAAATAAAGTTTGAGAAACTAAAACACGAGTGTAAACAAACACAGACCACAACAAAAATAGTGCAGGTTATAAACTTTTAGGTTATACTGCCAACCTATGAATAAATAAAAGAGAGGCGGCAGTGTGAAAATAGTATAATAAATCGCAGTAAAATATTAATCGAAAGAAAAAAATTATTTCGTAAAATTTCGTGACAGATGGCAAAATCAGCTGTAACATACAGTCACAAAAAAATTAATAAAATAATTTCTAGTTGGCATAGCAACATGATTCTAACGCCATTTTAAAGCGCACATTTCAAACTATATTTTTAATGAAAAAACGAAAAATTGACAATTTTTTCATTTTTTCATTCCACACTCCCCTTAAAATTGTATTGTAAAATTCCGGTTATCCGAAAAATTTAGAGCGGACCCATTTTGGATAATGTGTTTTTTTCGGATTACCCGGATTTATGGGGGGAATTTGTCTTAACCCTTTCAGTACCAACGTCCGGAAAACAAGTCGTCGATATATTTTACGTAGTGCCAATGTCCAGATAACCGAACATTTACAAAAAAACTTTTAAACAAAAATTAATGGAATAATTATTTTGTAACTGCCTCCGTGGCGTAGTGACTAGCGCGCTAGCCTGCAAAGAGAAAGATTCGATTCCCGGCTAGGGTCTGAAAATTTTAACACGTTAAAACCACCGTTAAGGTACCAAAACCCACAGTAGTTGCTAATGACCAAGCTGTCGATGCGACTTTAAATAAACTAAAAAAACGATTTTGAATATTTTTAATGTTAAACGATTATTTTTATGAACACAAATACAAATTAATTTTTAACAGGAAATTTTATTTTTCTTTAAAGTTGAAATTTCGGTTGGCAATGGCAGACTTACGCCTGCAAGTTTTTGAAATAAGGGCTGGCACTTTTTGTACACACTTATTCTAATTAAATGGCTTTAGATCAAACTTTTAAGTATTGTTTCGGCACTGAAACGGTTAAAAAAAGCACAAAACAAATGTTGCTAAATATAGGTCCTTTGGTCCAAATTGTTTTGAATATAACGGAATAATTTACTTTTTTCTAAGATATCTGAAAATAGTTTTAGAAAATGAACAGTTAACGTGTATTAATAACAGTTGCACTTAGTGTAAATGGATAATTAAAGGCGTTGTAATCTGGTCGCCTCTTATAACGTTATTCAACGTTTCCCGTGAATTATAATTTTACATGTCTTGAAAGTCAAAAGAAGTTATAATTTTAGTTGTATGATAGTTCAGATATTTATGATATCTCAGTAACGGAATATTGGAGAAAGTTGAAACTTGATACTTAAGTTAAGTACTAGTACGGAAACCTACACGAACATTTTCATGAAAATCTGTTATCCGGAAGTAGCAGTTTATTCGTGTGATTTTTCACGTTTTGCGGTTTTTTCAAAAACGGCTCCTATGCTTTTTTTTTAAATCGCCGCATTTACTACATTTTTTTATACCTTTTCAAAATAGTGTAAGCGTCACGTCTACTGAAATTCTTGCGGAGGCCTGTGCTCTCGTAAAAAAAAAATGTTTTTTTTTTAGAAATCGGCATTAATATGCTTGTAGAGCAGTGTATAATCAAAGTTGTAGTACGTACATTAAAAACCCTACAACTTTTATTTCGAACATCTCTGTGTACACCCAGGGCAATAGAATACTATTAGAATACTATAGTATTTTATTACCCTGGTAAACACCGCTGTAGTCAGTTAGTGGTTAATTTATATGTCAATGCTTAGCGTCAATTAGTGATTTTTGGTGTTTTTCATCGAGTTTTTTTAAATATTACGGCGGCCTTAGTATGTAGGCGGATTTTACGACAAAAATGTACTATATCATGGATGTTATAAGAAAAATTTAGAAAAGTACAACTTTTATTTCAAGCTTTTTCTTCTGCAGTGCTTAGTTTAGCGTCAATTAGTGATTTTCCGTAATTTTAAATTCTACGGAGGTTAATTTTCATTTAGCGTCATGTATTTGTCACCGCCACCCCTTCTAATTAATCATTTACTGTGTTGCCGGCTTCAATAGTTCTTCCGGCCTTTGATGGCATAGCGACAAAGCTTTCGGCTGCACACCGCGAAGGCCTTTGTCGTCAAGGCCAAACCAGTAGCCGCTCTCTGCCACAGCGCTCCCGGCAGCTATATAAAGAGCGTTGCACTGAGCCGAGTCGATTCAATTCCAATCAAGACACCGAGAGCTTCACTTCGAACCAGACAGCAGACAAGACGTCCACCACGGCACACGGCTGTCGGACTCCAGCGAAGGCTAATCGACGACCCCGGAAGAGAGAAGATGATGCTTCTGCTCGCCGATCCGTCACCGTAAGCCGTCGACCGGACCGTCATCGCCCGCTGACGCGAGCGATGCCCACAGCGGTCCCTCGACCGAGCCTTACGCTCACCGGACCCGACGAAGCAGCCATCGACGCACTACTGCGAGGGAAGAAGATGATGTCTTAGATGGACGACGACACGCCGTGTTGCCCAGCTCCTCGACTGCCACGACGACTTCAACCGACGCTCCCCATCAAGACGACACACACGCTTAAACGGCCCTTTTCAGGGCCACCAAAATTATAAGGTTAGCCACTTATTGTCGCCATCCGGTGACATATTCATGATTAAAATTAGGTTATGTTGGTCATTATTTACATTGGTAAGAGAAATACGTGTGTTTCACACCAGATTGTAAAAAAACAACTTACAACTGTATTTTACATAAATTTGGATATCACGAGTTGAATTGACAATATTCAATAGAATTGGACTTAAAATCGGAACGAAAATAATGGTGATCAGAGGAAATAAAAAAATAAAAATAAAAAACTGGTTAGTCCGTAATGGTTGTATGTAGAAGTGCTTTTACATGAACGGAAGATGTCGAAGCAAAACCGGTTCGTTTTACATGAAATGAATGAAAGTTGTAATGCAAACCGACAACTTAACTGGTTCATGATACGATCTTAGATTGCCAATGAAACGGCTGTATTTTACTTTTATTATTGACCGTTTCATTTTTATCTACTTTTTAACATTATTATTATTATTATTCAATGATTGCACGTGACTTGGAATCGTAAAATTCTTTTTCATTCCCGCTCAAATATGTCACATTGTATTTGTGTTACTGTTTTGACTGAACGTTGTGATGTTGAATCAGTGCACTCGTCAGGTTATGTTTGCCATCATTTATCTCGTTTACTAGGTTAACTTGTTAATCTGCCATCTATATAAATCTTCTATTATTACTAGTATACTTTATTTATTTGTTCTGTGCTGGTAATTTCTTATGACAGTTCACATCTACCGGAGTTGTTGATTTTTCCATTCTTCTCTTTCTTCTTGAAATAAGTTTTAACTATCTGTTGTGTTAAAACATTTTGTAATTTTATTGTTTTACTAGCATACCCCGCGCGGCTTCGCACGCGAAACATGTGTAGGCCTAATGAATTTTTTTTAATTAATTTTTTTTAACAGTCGCTAGCAGCGACTGTATTTCCAGTCTATCTCTCCCCCCTTCTCTCTCATACACACGCGCGCGCGCGCACACACACACACATACACTTTCATACTCTCTCACTCTCCCGCCTTCTCTTCCTCCCCACCTCCCCGCTATCAATCTTCTCCTCCCTGTTTTTTCTCCCTTATCCTCACATGCACGCACGCCCACACATTTCCCCCGCGTATGTCTGTCACCATCATCAAACCCCTTCCTCTACTTCAACAGCAATACATACTCACATGTACACACACACATACGTATTTATGAAAATCTTCTGTCGGGCCCTTAGGGTTATAATTTTTGAAAATTTAAAAATAAAATGTTACTGTGAATATAAATACGAATATGCTGTCAAAATTTCATGAAAATCTGTTCAGCAGTTTTTGAAATCAGCTAAAACAGCTCCCCTTTTACGGCCAATTATAAATGTAGTGCCTGCATTCATACAAAAACAAATATATTTAATTTAATTTATTTATTACATACTTTTAAATATTTCTGTTGTCATTTGCTGCATATATTTGTTAGAATATTTGTTGTTTAGGTAATCAGCCGTAAGGCTGGTTTGAACCTCTATTGGCTTTTACTAAGTAAAACGAGGAGTAAGATGGTTTAATTATGCCTGCCTCTTTGAGTGGAAAAGTACGCTTATCAGCATATCGGTCTTTCTGAAAAGCATCTACTTAACATCTCGTAAATGACACCTTCACTTCATTCATCATAGGGTCTGGTTGTATAATGAATTTCATTTCGCTCGGAGGTGATAACTCTGACTGTTGTCTTTTACACTTCTACTTCTCCTGTTCTTAAATGCTTCAATCATATATTAATTGGCTGACCATGTGATAAGAAATAGAACTATTTTTTGTAGCCCTGGAAATAGTACATAGAGTGCAAATAATTTAACACTCCACCTGCATGTTATTAAACGTAAATAAATAACTTTTTGGAAATAAATTATTTTTATTATTCGGTAAATATAATATTATCATATAAACTTCTAAGAGTAATGAACTCTCAGATGAGATAACTGTGACTATTATTGTCTTTTACACCTCTACCTCTTCTGTTCTTAAATGCTTCAGTCATCTGCTCCCCCTACAAATTAAAAATATGCCGGACATCATAAGGTACAAAAAAGCAGTAACCATTTGGCTATTGGAAGTAGGGAGTGACGCTATAGAAAAAATGGTTACTCCAGGAAACATATAGTTTTGTGAGCTCGGCTACCGGTTTCAATTCTAGTTTTCTATTTTTAAATAAATTCTTTTGTCTTGCATATTATAATTTTTGTTTTGTTTTTCAGTTGTACATGTAATTATGTAACAGCATATTATTTTTTAATAAAAATGTCTTAGTAGTTTAATTAGGTTTTTTGTTTTTGTTTTTTTTTGGTTTAACGTCCGGCTCTTCTGCAATTACTGCTAATGCAGGCGGGGAAGGACGAAATGATTTTTGTAACTTATGAAAATATGCCATGCCTGTATGGGATTCGAATCCAAGACCGCCTGATGAGAGGCGAGCACGTTACCAACTACGCCAATGTGGCCGGCGTATTTAATTACTATTTAAGTAACTAACATGTAGTTGTAATTACTAACACACTAATAGATTACCGTAGTACAGTAGTTGCAGTAGTATAATGGACAAAGAAGCACTGAATGGATCTACCCTTGAACATGGAAAACCATAGTTAGGTGGATTAATTTCCCCACCGCGAATTAAAATAAATAGTTTTTAGATTATCAAAGGATAATTAAGGAAATTAACATTTATTTTGTATTGATATTTTTTTGTAAGCAATGGGAAATAAATAAATAAATGTAATTGGCTGACCATGAGATAAGGAACAACTCTTTTTCGAAGCCCTGGAACTAGCAGATCGAGTGCAAACAATTTAACACCGCATGTCTGTTATAGGATAATGTTTCCTATAAACATCGAATACTGAGCTAATCTTGTGCAAAAAGTTAGATCTATAGCTCTGGTCGATTTTTCTTGAAATTTTTTATTAAATCGATGAAAAATAAGCGGTTTTGGTAGCCTGCTTTAAAAAAGATACACACGCAGCTCGTGGAGAAAATCGGCCAACGAAGACCTTCGTCAACCAATTGAAACTCAATCCGATTTCCATCAAGATATCACTTTCGATCCATAAATTATGAACAAACACTCGTTTTTGCTTAGTAGCTTTAAATATAGTAATGTCGCCATCATTTATTTTTATAGTTTCAGAATTCAGGCGGGTATCATTGTGCTATTTAGTGCAGGTAATCGCAGTTATTAGTTTTTTAATGAGTAAAATGATAAAATAAAGTACAGTAGTTTAATAATAGTTTTATATGTAACGGTTTTCTGTTTTAATTAACTTCCTTCCGCAGGATACACTATCAAAACATGTTTTAATGCACTCACTTCTCCATGTCTCTTGCGCTTCTGTTGTAATTGTAGAGCCGTTCTAAACAGTTCTGGTTGGTGATTGGAACAACCTGTGCTCTCCGTATTGCGGTAGTATTAGTAATACCGGTATATGTAATATACAGGGTGATTCACGAAGATATGCAGATACTTTGGGAGCTCATTGTACATGTAAAAAAAATGAAAAAAATTTATATAAACATGGGTCCGGAAATGCTTCGTTTCCGAGTTACGGCTAGCGAAAGTTTCGCCCGGATTTCAGCTCACCAGGTGAAATGAGGTCTTCCTGAAATTCTGGTAAGGTAGATTAAGGGGTGAATTCAATCATTTCTCATGGTTTTTGATCTGATAAATTGAATAAAACAGGTCCCAGAACTGTAAGTTAAATATTTTTTAAGAAAAGCAGTGTCAAATGCAAAAAATGGAGTGAAAACAAATTTTTTCATCTTTGGGCAAGAATAACTTTGTTATTTCACCACAGAAACAGTTAAAATTTTTAAATAAAACGTAGAAAATTTTATTCTGAACACACCGGTGTAAATAAAGTACACAGAAAGCGAATAGATGTTTGATTAAATGAATTTTTATTCATAACAGTACAAAGTAAAATTAACCGGAAAAACAAAGATGAAAAAATGTGTTTTTTTCAGTCCATTTTTGCATTTGAGACTGGTTTTCTTAAAAACTATTTAACTTACAGTTCTGGGACCTGTTTTATTCAATTTATCAGGACAAAAACCATAAGAAACGATTGAATTCGCCCCTTAATCTACCTTACCAGAATTTCAAGAAGACCTCATTTCACCTGGTGAGCTGAAATCAGGGCGAAATCTTTCGCTAGCCGTAACTCGGTAACGAAGCATTTTCGGACCCATGTTTATATAAACTTTTTTAATTATTTTTACATGTACAATGGGCTCCCAAAGTGTCTGCATATCTTCGTGAATCACCCTGTATATATACTTACTTACTTAATTCGTTGATCGACCAACTAAGGATCACGTTAAGCACTATGCATTTTGGTCTCTTCTTCTCAGGATGTCATTCCTCTTATCTGCCCAAAAAGCCTTCATTCGTTCGGAATGCTCCTTTCTTCTCTCATCCGTCCACCTCCCACCAGTACCCTCTCTTCTTGCAGATTGCACAGGCAGACTTATCCTTTTGTCATTTGTCTTCTGCCTAAATTTGTCTCTATCGTAAATGTCCTCTTCGTCAACTCGAAGTTTTTTAGATCCTTTTTAGTATTGATAAACCACTTCAAAGTAGTCTTAGCATTTTCAAAGTTATTCAAAATTTTCTTTGTCAGTCTGTCATTGCTCATCCTCTTTATGTGCCCGTAAAATCGTGTTCTCCTTCTTCTGAAAGTCTCTGACATCCTCTCTACATGTTCATACAATTTGGTGTTTGAAACGTTTTTATAGGTATTGTGTTCTTCATCACATCGTGGCCCGTAGATCTTTCTCAGAATCCTTCTTTCTCTCTTCTCGACATCTTCTATAAGTCCTTTATTTTCTGAGGTCAATGTCTCTGATGCATATAAAGGCACAGGCTTTACTACTGTCTCGTAATGTCTTAACTTTGCAGTTCTTGAGAAACATTTTTTGTTGTAAATATTTTTAGTAGCTAAATGTGCCAGATCCAATTTCTTAATCCTGGCTTTTAACGCCTCTTTGTCACTTTATATGAATATTTAGAAACGAAAACTATTGTTTTATGTCGAGTTTTCAAAATCGATTTTTCTCTGGAAACACAAGTTTACATAACTCCCTGAACCCAAAAAACAACATGTGTTTAGTGATTAGACTTTGGGTGTGAACAAAATATCTTAAGAACGGAATAGCGTACGAAGTTAAAATTTCGAACTTAAGTTAGGCACCACTTGGGGACCCGACATGATTTCATTAAAATCGAGCTACAGGAAGTAGTAGTTTATTCGTATAATTTTACAATTTTTCCTTTTCTCTCAAAAACGGCAGATATGTTGTTTTTTTTTAATTGTCCTATTCACTATATTTTTTATGCTCTGCAAGATGGATTAAGCGCAATGTCTGCTGGAATTCTTTAAGAGCCTGTGCTCTCGTAGTAAAAAAGTTTTTTTTTAGAAGTCTTAATATGCATTTTAGGGCAAAAGCAAAAGTGTATACAAAGTTGTGTAACATATAAATACCTACAACTTTTATTTCAAACATGTTTTGTTCAACGCTTAGTTTTGCGTCAATTAGTGATTTTATGTTATTATTTTCATCAAAATCGGTAAAAGTGAGATTACTGCCTTAGTATGCATTTTACAACAAAATTTAATAGAATTAACGTTTTTTTGTCATCAGTCTCTCGACTGGTATGATGCAGTTATCCAAGCTGTTCTATCTTGTCCAAGTTGTTTCATATGTACATACCTGTAACACCCTACATCTTCTGTGATTTGCTTTATAAACTCTAACCTTTGGCTCCCCCTACAATTCACTGCTTTAATATTACCCTCTACTAATGATTGACCAATACTTCGATTTCTTAAGATATGCCCCACTAGCCTATCCTTTCTTCTGGTAAGATGCTTCCATATACTTCTATTTTGATCCACTCGTCTAAGAACCTCTAAATTACTTATCTTGTCCACCCACCTAATCTTTTACATTTTCCTATAACACCACATTTTGAAAGCTTCTATCCTCTCCCTTTTTACAACCCCTATCACCCATGTTTCACTCCCGTATGATGCTACACTCCAAACATAGTGTTTTAAGAAATTTTTCCTAATCTGTAAATCAATTTATGTAGTCAGTAAGCTGTTTTTCAAATTAATTAATTTGTTATTTTACATTGTTTATTAATGATTAAACATAGCTTCTACGTTTTATTATTTACATTGGCTAGACAACGTCGTGTAAGTGTTTCAAACTTGATTTTTACTCTTGAACTAGGGTAATAAAACCCATTCACGTCTGTCTAAATTTTATTTGTTTTCATTCGGATAATGAGTAATACAGATTTTTTTTTTATTTAACTTATTTATTTACAATCAGCCTTACAATGTGGCTTTAAGCAAATCATTATATAAGAACTAAACTTACGTGAGTGAAGTAGACAGCCTTTGCTCTCACTTCAACTAAAAAAAATTAGAAAATAAAGTTAATAAAAACTAAGAAATGTTGTAAAGTTACAAAATTAACAAAACCAATGTAAAAGACGTAAACAATGCAAAAGAAGTTAACAATAAAAATTAAAATAAATAAAATTTTTAAATTTCACTTTAGATTAAAAAGTAGTGATGAGGATGAGTGGTGAATTTAACTTCGTGTATGTATTAAAATCGTTGGTCTAAGTCGAGGATGTGATGTCTTTTGAGGCGCTTCGTTTCCTCACTGTTCTCCAGTAAATTTAATGCCAGGTGGTTCTGGTGATTGTTTAATCTTAGCTGGTACCGGAGGCTCAGCTCTCTTATCTCTTCTGTTACGGTACGGATACGAAGATGGTCATGTATTTCCGAGTTTCTTATAAACCACCCAGCGTTACTCGTCGATCTTAATACTTTATTTTGGAAGCGTTGTATCATTTCTAAATTGGATCTGCTGGATGTACCCCAAAGCTGAGCGCCATACTTCCAAACAGGCTTGAAAATTGTATTGTAGATCAAGACCTGATTTTCAACAGATAATTGTGATCTTCTTCCTAACAACCAGTTAAACCTCATGTATTTTAAATTAAGCTCGTTCCGTTTACATACTATGTGATGTCGCCAAGTTAATCTCCGATCAAGATGCAAGCCAAGGTACTTCACAAGATCTTGTTGTGGGAGTACATCATTACCTAGGAGTACTGATGGGCATTCCTCTCTTCTCATAGTAAACGTAACTTGGACGGATTTATTTGCGTTGGCTTTTAGTCTCCATTTGTTCAACCATAGTAGCACTTCGTCTAAGTATATTTGAGCTTTATTTGATGCTTCTGTAGCATTATTGTCAGATGAAAGAATTGCTGTATCATCAGCGTACGTAGCGGTAAGTACTGATTGGTTTAGAGGCATGTCAGCGGTAAATATTACGTACAATATTGGAGCAAGTATAGATCCTTGAGGAACCCCGGAGTTTATTTCTCCAAATTTTGAATATGCACCTCTGCATTTAATTTGAAATATCCTACCTTCCAGAAAAGATTTAAGAACAAAATAAAACGGATAAGGTAAAATTGTTTTTAATTTGTATAAAAGACCAATATGCCACACTTTGTCAAAGGCTCTTAATATGTCTAGAAAAAGAGCACAGCAGATATCTCCCCTTTCTAATGTGTCAGATATCATATTCACTACCCGATGTATTTGCTCCACAGTAGAGTGACCGCTTCTGAATCCAAATTGATGGTCTGGAACAACATTCTGTTGTATTAGAATCCTCTGAAGCTTCTTTAAAAACAATTTTTCAAAGACCTTGGAAAGAAGAGGCAGTAAGCTAATTGGCCTATATGAAGACATTTCATTTGGTGGTTTACCTGGTTTTGGAATCATTATTATTTGCGAGACTTTCCATTGAGAAGGAAAATGTGTCGTTCGCAAGATACTGTTGAATAGAATTTGAAGATAAGTTAATGCCCTGACAGGAAGATGTTTGATGACTTCAGACGTAATTAAGTCAAATCCCGGAGCCTTTTTTGATGGAAGGTGATTGATCACTTGTTGTATCTCGCCAACAGTAAAAGGTTCTATCGGTAAGTCCATAGGCACTGGTATTTCTATAAACTCGTGAATTTCTTTTTCGTCAATTCCGACAGAAGGATGAGGTTGAAATACATCACTTAGGTAGTCGCAAAACAAATCGGCTTTCTCTTCATCACTTCTAGTACGATACTTTACCTCACAAAGTTAACCCTTACAGTGCCAGCGTCCTAGTATTAGGACGTCAAGTTTTAGACTAAAAAATGCCAGCCTACTTTTGTGCGATTTGTAGCATTTTAGTCTATCCATAACATGGCTATTTTTCTAGGTATCTTAATGATTTTTTTTTATTCATAAAAAAAATTTGATCTTGTATGACATTCAACTTGGAACATATTTCTTACAATTTAAAAATAAAATGATACGTAGACATTTTTATGGAAATTTCCTTTTTAATTAAAAGCAAATCACCCTAAAAAAAAATATGTTACTCAATTTCACTTAAGCCTATATCACTTTAATAACAATTTAATTATGCAAAATCACAAACAAATCATTTATGTATTGTAAAAAATACAAACACTTATTTTTAATCAATATTAATCAATTTCATTCATAAAAAACTCTACATGTATTTTTTTCAATCTACATTTCTTACGTTTTTATGAATTTCATTCATAAAAAACTCTACATGTATTTTTTTCAATCTACATTTCTTACGTATTATTTTCATATGTTGTTTATAAAAATTAAGTGAAAAATAAAAATCATATGAATTTTTTAGTCAACGTACTAATAAAAGGACGACGCCGGCATTTTATAGTCTAAATCTTGACGTCCTATTAGGACGCTGGCACTGTAAGAGTTAAAAGTTGACGTAGGGAGTGGTTTTTTTTTTGGTCCGCCTATAGTTTATTCATTACTTGAGACTTACATTGTAGTAGTAGTGTAGTAGTAGTAGTAGTAGTAGCATACGTTACCTTAAAAGCTGTATTGTGTCCGTCATTCTTGTAGTTTATCTTCCGTATTTACATTCGACTGGAATAAAAAAAGCGCGCGCTCGTATATACAATAGTACAATAACTGAAGACGCGATTCGGTGGGCATTGGGGTGGGAGAGAAACATACGACAGAGCTATCAAGACATAAAATTTCAAGCGGAATGATAGCTTTCTGTTATGATGATCGAACAGATAACTTCTATTTGTTTCACCTACATTAGGTTCGACCACCTGAATTACCCATTAGAACGGTCGTTCTGCTGGTTTTAGAATCATACACAATCGGCTCAATTGGTTTCAGATTTTTAATTAAGAGGAGTGTGAATCCCTATCCTAAGCAATTTTAATGTTTGTACCTTTCTCTTTTGCCCGTAACAGACAGGTGGAGAGTCAAATTATGTACTCTCAATCTGTCGTTGCTGGGCTAAAATAAATAGTTCTGTTTCTTATCACATTGTCAGCCAATTAAATGACTGAATCATTTAAGAACAGAAGAGGTATAGGTGTAAAAGACACTAATCAGAGTTATCGCCTCTGAAAGTAATGAATATCATTATACAGCCAGATCCTGTGGTGAATGAAATAAAGGTGTCATTTGCAGAGTGGAAAATATGTGCTTTTCAGAGGGCCCGGCATGCTGATAAGCGTACTTTTCCATTCAGTGAGGAAGGCAATGGTAAACCACATCACTCTTCGTTTTACTTAGTAAAACCTCTACAGGTTCAAACCAGCTTTTTGGCTGATGACCTAAACAACACACCTTTTTCTCAGCAACCACTAAAGTTAAAGCTACAATTTTTTTTTTTGTATAAAAGGTTACTCTTTGGTACATAATTAGAATGTGTTTAATTCTGGTAAGAATTTTGATTTTCACATGTTTTTTAAAAGGAGCTCATTTTTTCATCGAAAAATCACCGAAACAAGTTTTTTTCTCCCACAATTTTGAATATTTTTAAAAACGCACATTCAATCAATATAAAATATATACTGGACGATTAACAAACTCCATAAAAATTTCATCCTTGTACCTTTTGTAGAAGCTGAGAAAATGGTACATAAAGTTCTAAAAATGACGTTTTGAGATATTCGCGTTTAAAGTTTGAGAAACAAAAACACGATTGTAACCAAAGACAGACCACAACAAAAATAGTGCAGGTTATAAACTTTTAGGTTATACTGCCTACCTATGAATAAATAAGAGACGGCAGTGTGAAAAAATAGTATAAATCACAGTAAAATATTAATCGAAAGGGAAAATTATTTTGTAAAAATATTTTTTTTTAATTCCTAGTGTTTACATTCCAATTTGTTCAATTTATAACAGTAAGCAACTTCATGACCCAATGAAATGAGGATGATATGTGTGACATGTAAATGAGGTGTAATCTTGTACAGACTCAGGCCGACCATTCCTGAGAGAGTATGGTTAATTTAAACCCAACCATCAAAGTTCACCGGTAACCACTGTCTAGTATTCAAATCCGTATAAAAGTAACTACCTTTACTAGGATTTGAACCAGGAACCTTCGTCTCAGAAAATCAGCTGTTAAACAGCTGACTAGCGGCGACGACGTTACCCCTAGACCAACCTGGTGGGTTGATTTCGTGACAGACAGCTTAAACATACAACCACAAAAAAAATTCATAAAATAATTTCTAGTTTGCATAGCAACATGATTCTAACGCCATTTTAAAGCGCACAGTTCAAATTATATTTTTAACGAAAAAACGATAAAGCGATAACTTTTTTATTTATTCATTCCACACTCCCCTTAATTTGAAATTTTCACAAATTCTGATTGGTTATATAAATTACCTATACCTATGAATTATATCGATTGTATAGTATGATAAATAGTACTTTCTGAAGCTAAGTATTGACCGTTAAATTTTTTTATAGATTAGATGAGCTTTGGAATATAAACATTTGAAGCAGAGCTGAAATTACAAGCAGTGCAAACTAAAATTTGGGCATACAGAAGGAGATGTTAACAATATCACAAAATAGAACGCGTCAATTTTAACAAGCAATATAATTTCAATTAAAATATATATATAGGCCTACAAATAACACAAAGCACAATTAAGAGATATACTTACCTGCAATATTTACTTTAGTTTTCTTATAGTCAAAAAGTTAATGTCGATCCGACCTGAAAAAAATTCTTCCGTCTTATAAAATGGGGTTTTGCATCAGCAAAGAGCGGATTTTTGTCCTGAATTTTTTTATTGGCACCGTCATAACTGTTAAAAGCAATTTGTTAAATATTTTCAATCCGGGTATTTAAAAACATTACCAGTTGTACCTCTCAACCGTGCATGCGGAACATTAAGTTTGTTTCATACCCGTGTACATAGACTTGAGCTGATAGGTATTGAAGATTTTTTACGTATATCAGCGAGTATTAGATATGAAAATTATATACTAGTTATATTCAATTCGTTGAAAAAGGTTTTGCAATCCTCACGCGTAGGTTTGTTAAGTAAATTTCCACGGATGCTCCTAGAATAAATCCTCTCGAAGTATTAAGGGGTGTGGGTAGTCGGTTTTCTGATTGGTGTAGACTATTTTAATGTTTCAATTCCTTCCTCACTGAGTGGAAAAGTATGCTTATCAGCATGCGAGGCCCTCTGAAAAGCATCTACTTTCCACCCTGTAAATGACAACTTCACTTCATGTACAACTTCGTTCGTTGGACAATTTTTAATTTTGTACGCTATTTTCTTCTTGAGATATTTTGTTCACATACAACAGACGTACAGACACTCAGACCAATCGCTAAAAACATGTTGTTTGGTTCATGGGGCCTGAAAAAGTTTATTTACGGTGAAAAATCGACATAAAACAATTTTTTCCTTCGTTTGAACCTCTAGAGGGTTTATTAAGTAAAACGAGGAGTTAGGTGTTTACAATTGCCTTCCTCACTGAGTAGAAAAGTGTGCTTATCTGCATGCCAGGTTTTCTGAAAATCATCTACTTTTCACCCTGCAAATGACACCTTAATTTCATTCATCATAGAGTCTGGCTGTGTAATGAAATACATTACTCTCAGAGGAGATAGCTCTGACTACTGTCTTTTGTACTTCTACCTCTTCTGTTGTTAAATGCTTCAGCCATATAATTGGTTGACCATGTGATAAGAGAGAGAACTATTTTTTATAGCCCTGGAATTAGCAGATCGAGTGCAAATAGTTAATCGATCCACCTGCCAGTTATGGGTAAAAATTTTAATATTAGAAAACTAAAATTTTGAAAAGTTTTATTCAGTTCAATTTATTTTGATAATTTCGTTTGTAATTTTATATGGTGCGTTATCTGGAACACACATATTTTCCTTCTGGGACATTCTCTATTCTGTGCAGTAGACTTTGTATGCATCCACAATACACAAGTTATCATTTTAAAACACAATCTGTGTATCCCTAATCCTGTTAATTCAGTCACAAGGTATTGATCAATAACTAGATGCGCATGTTGTGCGAATGTGTGTGTGTATGTATGTAAATTACACATACAATACACTGCTCTGTATGTAGGGGGAAATACTTGTATGCATGGTTCGCTGCGACTGTATTTTCAACCCCTATTCTACGACAAAACATGTTTACCGATTGTGTTCTAATTTTTACCTCCAGTCTGGTGTGATACATTCGTGGTACTGCCTATCTAAACCTTCTGACATCTAAATGCAATTACTACTAGTATTTGGTACCTTTACAATCCTATCAATAATTTTTTACAGAATATTTTTGTTTACCGGTTTTAACAAAAATGATACAACATTTCTGGTTTTTGCTGTAAAAAAATTTACGAAAACAAAAAATCTAGTGTCAAACACTCGCACGACTTTTTCTTTAAAATCTGAATAATAACTCGTATAACCTATGTTTAATCATGAGTGAATAACTCAAAATGAAAATCAACTTTTGTTAGATTTAAAAGTACGAGAAATCACTAATTGACGTTAAACTAGACTCTGTAAAAGAAAATGCTTAAAATAAAATAAAAAAGTTTGTAGATTTTTTTATTTGCTATTTTTTTGATTAAATATAATTTTAGTGTAAAATACATAGGACTTATGCCGCAAAATTTTAAAAATTTCATTTTTCTACCGATTTTGTTGAGAAACGTACAGAACGTCACTAAATTGATGCTAAACTAGCCTTTGTACAAAAAAAAAAATTTGAAATAAAAATTGCAGTTTTTTAAAAATATTTATCTTTGGTATGTGTACATTGCAATCTGTTCAATTTAAAAACAATAAGCAACCCCATGACCCAATGAGATGAAAATGATATGTATGACGTATAATTTAGGGGAGTCTTGTACAGACTCAGGCCGACTATTTCTAAAATAGTATGGTTCGTGAACCCCAACCATCTAAGTACACCGGTAACCACTGTCTAGTGTTCCAATTACGCCACTGCCGGCTGCATTGGCGTTGTTGGTAACGTGTTCGCCTCTTATCATGCGGTCTTCGGTTCAAATTCCGTTCAGGCACGGCATATTTTCATACGTTACAAAAATTATTTCATCCTTCACCGTCTGCATTAGCAATAATTTGCAGAACAGTCCTACGTTAAACAAAGACAAAAAAAACTGTCTAGTGTTCAAATCCGTTCAATGTTTTACTTGTTAATTTGATGTTCTACAACTTTGATTTTGTACACTTTTGCTCTAGAATACTTATTAAAGCCGGAATCTTAAAAAGTTTGACTGCGAGAGCACAGCTTTCCCTTAAATTTTCCATAAATTTCAGCAGACGTGGTGTTTACCCTATCTTATACAGCACAAAAAATGTAGTAAACGAGTCGATATTTTTAAAAAATCATAGGAGCCGGTTTTGAGAAAATCGCAAAATTGTGAAAAATATCAGAAATAAACTATTAGGCTACTTTCAGTTGATCGATTGTGATAAAAATTGTCGTGCGGGTTATGTTTTTCATTTTGCACTGTGTACTAATGATTAAACATTGGTAATATGTTTTATTATGCATATTTTTTCGGATGATCTGAGCAAGTCCCGTTTCAAATTGGATTCAATTAACGGAGTGGTTTTGCATTTTTTTTATCTTACCCATGGTTTAGGAGCAATTCGTAATTTTCTCTAAAACAATGACATTAACATTGACCCAGTCCATACTTTATCTTACGACATTGTGTAAGATATTAATGTATAAAAATATTAATTTTTACTTTCTCTTGCCTATATGAATATATAGGAAGGAAAGTATTGTTTTCATGTCGATTTTTTGAAATCGAGTTTTCACCGGATCTATACGTTCAGACCCCCTGAACCCAAAAAAAATGTTTTTAGCAATTGGTCTGTCTGTCTCTCTCTCTCTCTCTCTCTCTGTGTGTGTGTGTGTGTGTGTGTGTGTGTGTGTGTGTGTGTGTGCGTGTGTGTGTGTGTGTGTGCAAAATATCTCAAGAACGGAACATCGTACGAACTTGAAACTTAAGTTACATACCACTACCGGATCCGACACGAACATTTTCATCAAAATAGGTCAACCGGAAGTAGTAGTTTATTCGTATAATTTTTCATTTTTTGCGATTTTCTCAAAAACTGGTCCTACGATTTTTTTTAAATCGCTTGGTTTACTCAATTTTTTATTCTCTACAAAATTAGGCGCCATGTTTGCTGAAATTCTTGGTGAGGGTGTTTTTACGTAAAATAAGTGTTTTTTAGGATTACGGCTTTAATATGTATTATAGCGTAATAATGTATATAATAAAAAATGTAGAGAATTTAAAATTCTACAACTTTTGTTTCAAACATTTTTTTTGTATAACGCTTAGTTTAGCGGTAATTAGCAATTTTCTATTTTTTTCTCACGAAAACGTGTGATAAATCGATTTTTCTAAGATTTAGGCCTTAGCATGCATTCTACCCGCTTATCTGGGGCATGTGATGCGCAATGAGAGGTACCATCTGCTGCAACTGATAATTGAGGGGAAGATAGAGGGACGGAGAAGAGTAGGCAGAAGGAGGATGTCGTGGCTGCAGAATATCAAGCAATGGACAGGGATGGAGGCCGCAGGAGACATAATACACACGTGTGGTGACAGGGAAAAGTGGTCAGCGGTGATCGCAAACATCCATTAATGGATAGCAGACAAAGAAGAAGAAGATGCATTCTACGACAAAAGTGTACATAATTAAATTTATAGGAACTTAAAAGATCTACAACTTTTATTTAGAGCATTTTTCTCTACAGAGCGTAGTTTAGCATGAAAGAGTGATTTTCCGTATTTTTAAGTCAAACTGAGCTTGATTTTCATTTTGCGTCTTTCACTCACGATTAAAATTAGGTTATGTTATTAAAGTTAGTTTTTGGTTTATTTCTAATGTTTTATTAATAATATTAGCTTTATTGTTAATTATTTGCATTGGCAAGAGAAAGTTGTGTGAGTGTTTCACACCAGATTTTTTATGTACAGTATTCAGATGAACTAATGTCCTCTACCCGTGGGAGTGAGAGAATGCATAACGCTCTCACTCGCACAAGCCATACGCGCCGTTCCAATAACATTGTCTTTTTAATTTTACTCATTGTTGTGAGCAAGCGTTTATGCATGCAGTAAACTAACAAGCAACATAACGACTGTAGTATGTTTTCAGATTTGGATTATATCGGTAAAGACCTTAGAGCGCATGCGTAGTTATGCCACATATCTCCCTCTCACTCGCTCGGCTATGGGACATTAGTTCGTCTGATACCTATAGAAAATGAGTAATTAGTATGTATAGGTGATTTGCCCATAACAGGCAGGTGCAGTGTTAAATTATTTGCACTCGATCTACTAGTAGCAGGGCTGCAAAACATATTTCTGTTTCTTATCACATGATCAGCCAATTATATGACTGAAGCATTTAAGAACAGAAGAGGTAGAGGTGTAAAAGATACTAGCCATAGAGTTAACTCGTCTAAAAGTAATGAACTTTAATATACAGCCAGATTCTGTGGTTAATAAAGTAGAGTTGTCATTTGGAGGGTGGAAAGTAGATGCTTTTCAGAGGGCTGGCATGCTAATAATCACACTTTTCACTCTGTAAGGAAGATATTGGTAATTTACCTCACTCCTCGTTTTACTTAGGGAAAGCCTCTAGAGGTTCAAGCCAGCCTTTCGGCTGTTGACCTAAACAACAACAACAACAAGGTATTGTTAATGCAAAAATAAATAAATTGCAAATTGTTGTAAACAAATAATGGACAGGTGGGGTGTTAAATTATTTGCATTCGATCTGCTAGTTACAGTTCTACAAAAAATAGTTCTGTTTCTTATCATATTGTCAACCAATTATATGATTTAAGAATTCAAGAAGTAAAGGTGTTAAAGACACTGGTCAGAGTTATCTTCTCTGAGAGTAATGAATTTCATTATACAGTAGACTCTCAAAAATTCGGATCGCGCTAGTCCGGACTCCGCATAGTCCAGACGATGATTTTTTTTACTTTATTTTCTGAAAATTTACAACTTTTAAATTAACAACCACTAAAAAGTTTTCATGGGATTGGCCCGATGAACGATCATACGATTAGCACTATAATTTGTGTGTATGTACTTTTTAGTAATAATTGCGTATATAAAATGTATGTAAATGACATTTTTTGTCATTTAGGGCCCACAGTAGTTTGCGTCGTCGGGAGCTCTGTGTTTCAGTAAAATCTATGTTTATGATTTTACGAGGCATTTTATTTAATCCCAGAACCGTACTTTACTAAGCACAGTACCGTACTACAGTACATTTAGATTTTATTTAGTTGATCGTGTAATTACTCTATAATTGAGACATATGACATTCATTGTTACATGTTTGAAATCCGTAACTTACAAATCTTACAAAGAGTGCAATTGAATCTTATTACGGTACAGTACCGTTAAGTTTAGTCAATGTTTGTGCTTCGTATATTGAATAATTACAGTACCAGTAGCCTACTGTAATTTATTAGGCCTACAGTGTTTTTCAGAAGCTCACTCTTATATTAGCTGATAAACGTTAAGGCTTATTGTCATAATTATCCGCCATAAAGACGAAATTGCCAACCTCCGGGAAATCCGGATTTTTCGAAATCCGGACCGGACCGTCCGCCACATTAGTCCGGATTTCTGAGAGTCTACTGTACAACCAAACCCTATGGTGAATGAAGTGAAAGTGTCATTTGCAGGGTGGAAAGTAAATGCTTTTTAGAAGGCCTGGCATGCTGATAAGCATACTTTTCGACTCGGTGAGGAAGATAATGGTAATTCACCTCACTCTTTGTTTTACTTAGTAAAGCTTTTAGAAATTCAAACCAAACTAAATGCATACTTTCGGCTAATAACCTAATTGTTATGGATACAATATGAATATTTTGAAAAAAGTATTTCGATCTGCCGAAAATTTATTATTATTTAGTGTATCAGAATGGTGTCAGTAGGATTTAATAATTTTACTAGAACAAACAATATTGCGTTATTACATTTAGTTCATTTGGAACGAATTACTTTTCAAAATAGTTTGTAGTAATGAGTCTATAGAATATTTTAGGTTTAATCATACACGAGTTTATTTTCAAATGCACGGCTGTATATTATCTATAAATAATATATATAATAAATAATTCTGTGGATAAAAGATGTAGCGATGGTAAACTTAAGTTTGCAAACAACATTCCAGACAAGAACGTGCGTGAAGGTTATTTAGTTTTATTACCACGTAGTAAGAGTTACGTGTGTACCTGTTTGCAAGAGAGACCTATATTACTTATTGGTATATCAAATGTCATTCTTCTCTCATCAACCGTGCGTATAAAATACCATTCATCTCATTACTTCTTTTCATTAGTGTACATAATTTATTTAATATTTATATACAAAATTAAATGTACTTTTGTTATTTTCTTTAGAAATATATTGTGAAAGTTGTTTCATCAATATTTCTTTCAAAATTTCAGTTAAGAAAAGTTTTGGTTGATTATCATTTGAAGTCTTACTTTATTTCAAAACTTCCAATCCCCCGCTCGCTCCACTCTTCACGGCAAACTAATCTTAAAGCTTTAAAATTTCACACAATATTTCATGTTAAAAACCAAATCACGGTTTAATGATAAAACTAATTGGTTATGGTAACATCAATTTTGTTTACATCAGTATGAAAATTTGCCTGTGGACTGGGAGAATGAAGGAAAAAATCTGGTGTGAACACACAATTTTCTCTTGCCAATGTAAATAATTAACAATATAATCTAACATTAGTATAAAACATTAGAAATAAAAAACATAACCTTATTTTAATCATGAGTGAATGATGCAAAATGAAATTAATCTCAGTTTGGCTTAAAAGTACGGAAAATCACTCTTTCACGCTAAAGTAGGCTTTGTATAGAAAAATGCTTTAAATAAAAGTTGTAGATCTTTTAATTTCCTATAAATATGATTAAGTTACATACACTTTTGTCGTAAAATGCACACACCAAGGCTGAAATCTTTAAAAAAAATCGATTTTTATTTCACATTTTCGTGAAAAAAACAAAATTGCTAATTATTGCCAAACTAGGCGTTGTACAAAAAAAATGTTTAAAATAAAAATTGTAGGATTTTAAATTCTCAACAACTTCTATTTTACATTGTTGCGCTAAGATGCGTATTGTATTAAAGCCGCAATCTTGAAAAACAATTTTTTACGAGAAAACAGCTTCCCCAAGAATTTCAGCAGACATGGCGCCTACCCTATCCTGTACAGCATAAAAAATTTAGTAAATGAGGCAAAAAAATCGTAGGAGCCGTTTTTGAGAAAATCGCAGCAAAGTGAAAAATGACACGAATAAACTACTATTTCCGGTAGACCGATTTTGATGAAAATGTTCGTGTCGGGTCCGGTAGTTTTAAGTTTGTACGATGTTCCGTTCTTGAGATATTCTCTTCACACACACACAGACCAATCGGTAAAAACGTTTTTTGGGTTTAGGGGTCTGAAAACATGTAGATCTGGTGAAAACTTGATTTCGAAAACTCGACATGAAAACAATACTTTCCTTCCTATATATTCATACAGGCAAGAGAAAGTAAAAATGTTTTGTCCGTATATGACCAATTTTAGAATACGTAAGACTTAATACGTTTCTGGAAGCTCTTTTAGCGGGCTAAATTCTCAGTATTCCTTCACTGTAGAATTTTTTACTTTTTTCTGTCCACTCGGTGTTCTGTTTTTGCTCTTCGTGGAAACCCTTAAAGTTCCGTAATCAGTTATATGAATTCAATTCAGTTCATTAAGTTTTCTTGGTTTATTCCGGTTTTCTCTGTATCCTTTTTGAATTCGTTAAACTATTTATCCGATACTTTAGTTTCTTGTTTAGTGTTTTAAAAAAATTGTGCCGCTAGGCCTATTGTTCGTTTGTGAAATAATTTTCTTGAAATTCGAATCTTTATGCCAATTGACTGGGAGAAATAACGGAAAATGTGTCTATGTAATTAAGAACTAGTAAAAAAAAAACTGGTGTAAAACAATTCCGCGAATTTCTTTTGCCAGTGTTAATTAAAATATAACATATGTTTATTTAATATTAATAGTCACTGTACCAGAAAAATCGTGTACACTCCATATTTTATTTACATGTTTTTTACTTTCTCTTGCCTATATGAATATATAGGAAGGAAAGTATTGTTTTCATGTCGATTTTTCGAAATCGAGTTTTCACCGGATCTATACGTTTTCAGACCCCCTGAACCCAAAAAACATGTTTTTAGCGATTGGTCTGTGAGTGTGATTGGTGTGTGTCTGTGTGTGTGTGAGTGTGAACAGAATATCTCAAGAACGGAACATCGTACGAACTTGAAACTTAAGTTACATACCACTACCGGACCCGACACGAACATTTTCATCAAAACCGGAAGCACAACCGGAAGTAGTAGTTTATTCGTGTAATTTTTCACTCTTTCGTGATTTTCTCAAAAACTGGTCCTACGATTTTTTTTTAAAATCGCCTGGTTTACTAAATTTTTTATTCTCTACAAGATAGGGTAGGCGTCATGTGTGCTGAAATTCTGGGTGAGGCTGTTTTCACGTAAAAACATTTTCTTTTTAAGATTGCGGCTTTAATATGCATTTTAGCGCAAAACGTTATATAATAAAAGTTGTAGAGAGTTTAAAAACCTACAACTTTTATTTCAAACATTGTTTTGTAAAACGCTTAGTTTAGCAGTAATTAGCGTTTTTCTGTTTTTTTCTCACGAAAACGTGTGAAAAATCAATTTTTTTAACATTTCGGCCTTAGTATGCATTTTATAATAAAAACGTATATAATCAAATAAATAGAAAATGAAAAGATCTGCAACTTTTATTTAGAACATTTTTCTTTACAGAGCCTAGTTTAGCGTGAAAAAGTGATTTTACGTATTTTTAAGCCAAACTGAGTTTGATTTTCATTTTGCGTCTTTCACTCATGATAAAAATAAGGTTATGTTTATTGAGGTTAGTTTTTTGTTTATTTCTAATTTTTTATTTCTAATATTAGGTTTATTGTTAATTATTTATATGGGCAAGAGAAAGTTGTGTGAGTGTTTCACACCAGATTTTTATATCTTGTTTGATTGATCTCTTTGGATCAGTTTAGTCGATTATTTGATTGGTCTTCTTTCGCTCCTATTAGCTTCCGTTTCCTCTGTCAATACTTTTTCATATTTTCCGATCTTTCTCTTCGCTGTTTGTCTTTCAACCGTACAACTCTATTCACTTTGTCCATTTGAACAATTCTATGTTTAAAAGTTTATCTTCGTTACGTCCTCAGTCATCTGTCCAATTTCTTCTAGATCTTCTTTAACTCCTGCTATATATCTTCCTCCAAATTTCAAACTCAGCCTTCTGGTTATAATTTACTTTAGTATACTGCTTTCAGTCATTCTTAGGATGTGGAAGAAGTTCTACACTTTTTCATAAGACTGGTAATTGGTTTTGTGACATTATATACAGTTTCATTTGTGGAAATTTTCGTCACACCGTTTTACTTTCTCTTGCCTATTATGAATATAGTATAAGAAGGAAAGTATTGTTTTCACCGGATCTACACGTTTTCAGACCCCCTGAACCCAAAAAAAACATGTTTTTAGTGATTGGTGTGTGTGTGTGAACAGAATATCTCAAGAACGGAACATCGTACGAACTTTAAACTTGAATCTTAAGTTATATACCACTGGAGGACCCGACATGAAAATTTTCATCAAAATCGGTCCACCGGAAGTTGTAGTTCATTCGTATCATTTTTCACTTTTTTGCGATTTTCTCAGAAACGGCTTCTACGGTTTCTTTTTAAATAGCCTCATTTACTAAATTTTTATGCTCTACAAGATAGGGTGAGCGCCATCTCTGCTGAAATTCTTGCGGAGGCTGTTTTCTCGTAAAAAAAATTGTTTTTTAAGATTGGGGGTTTAGTATGCATTTTAGCGCAAAAATGTATAATAAAAGTTCTTGAATATTTAAAATCCTACAACTTTTATTTTAAACATTTTTTTATATAGTGCTTAGTTTAGCAATAATTTGCATTTTTTCACGAAAATGTGTAAAATAAAAATCTTTTTTTTTAAGATTTCAGCCTTAATATGCATGTACGCATGTATGCATGTAGTACGACAAAAGTGTATATAGTCAAATTTATTGGAAATGAAAAGATCTACAACTTTTATTTAAAACATTTTTCTCTTCAGAGCCTAGTTTAGCGTGAAAGAGTGATTTTCCGTATTTTTAAGCAAAACTGAGGTTGATTTTCATTTTGCATCATTCACTCATGATTAAAATAAGGTTATGCTTATTGCGGTTAGTTTTTGTGGTTATTTCTAATGTTTTATTACTTATGTTAGGTTATATTGTTAATCATTTACATTGGCAAGAGAAAGTTGTGTGAGTGTTTCACAACTGATTTTTATAGTTTTTATTAATGTAATTTCTGATAATCTCTGTTCAGTCTTAATTTTCCGATCACTTTCCCTTAATTTTTTATTCAATTAGAGTTTCACTGGCTTAAAGTTATTCCGGTAAGGTTACTGTTTTATAGTATCTAATTTTGACATTACAATTTACAATTTTAGTATGGATGATACTTTAAAATATCAGATATCGGTAAAAAAAGAAATGTGTTGTAAAAATAATTGATTTACGAGGTGTGGCTATTAAATAACGAGACTGACGTTGTAAAAAAATTTAATTTTAATTTTAAAAACAATTACGTAAAGTCACCTTCTCTACCCCTACAACGCTCCACGCGAATTTTCTATTGTTGGAAACAGTCCTGGAAGTCATTTTTCGTAAGCTCCTTTAGGACACGTGCCGCTCTCTCTTTTATAGCTTCCACAGACTCAAATCTTGTCCCTTTTAATGCAGATTTCACCTTAGGGAACAGGTAGAAGTCACATGGTTCAATATCTGGTGAATAAGGTGGATGTTCTAACACTGAGATGCTGTACTTGGCTAAGAACCTCTTGACATATAACACGGAATGAGCTGGCGCATTGTCTTGGTGGAGAACCCATGATTTGTGCTTCCACATTTCGGGGCGTTTTTCCTTACTCTTTGACGTAGTTTAGAAAGCACTTCAAGGTAGTAATACGGAATAATCGTTTAACCTTCAGGAACCCAGTGAAGGTGCACAATCCAATGGATATAAAAAAACAATCATCATTGCTTTAAATTTTGACTTGCTCATTCGAGCTTTTTTTGCTCTCGGTGAAGTTTGGATCTTCCAGTGCATGGATTGGCGTTTCGTTTCCGGATCATAAGTAAAAAACCACTTTCCTCACATGTTATTATCTTCTACCTGTTCCCTTAGGTGAAATTTGCATTAAAAGGAACAAGATTTGAGCCTGTGGAAGCTATAAAAGAGAAAGCTGCACGTGTCCCGAAGGAGCTGACAGAAGATGATTTCCAGCACTGTTTCCAACAATGGAAAATTTTCATGGAGCATTGTAGGGATAGAGAAGGAGTGTATATGGAAGGTGACAATAACTGATTATGTATAAAATTAAAATTAAATTTTTTTTTGTCGGTCTCGTTATTTAATACCCACACCTCGTATTAAGTCTTTTGAGAAATTTAAAACGATTTACCATACTATTTTTAAATATTGCATACGTTTAAAGTAAGCATTTCTAAACTACGTCGAAGAGTAAGGAAAAAACGCCCCCAAATATGGAAGGACAAATCATGGGTTCTCCACCAAGACAATGCGCCAGCTCATTCCGCGTTATCTGTCAAGAGGTCCCTAGCCAAGTACAACATCTCAGTGTTACAACATCCACCTTATTCACCAGATCTTGGACTATGTGACTTCTACCTGTTCCCTAAGGTGAAATCTGCATTAAAAGGGACAAGATTTGAGCCTGTGGAAGCTATAAAAGAGAAAGCTGCACGTGTCCTGAAGGAGCTGACAGAAGATGATTTCCAGCACTGTTTCCAACAATGGACAATTCGCATGGAGCGTTGTAGGGATAGATAAGGAGTGTACATTGAAGGTGACAAAAACTGATTATGCATAAACTTTAAATTAAATTTTTTACAACGTCAGTCTCGTTATTCAATACCCACACCTCGTATTAATTGTTATGAGAAATTTAAAACGATTTACCATACTATCTCTAAATATTGCATACTTTACTGAGTTACCATATATAGGCTATTTAAATTTCCATTTGTTAACTGTCTACCTTTCATATCACCCCGTTACAAAATCCACTAACGCATTTGTGGTTGTACTAGGCTGATTGTGTGCTTTACACACATGAATGGCGACGAACTTGACATTTAGGTTCGATTGAAATGTATTTCGGGAATGGGCACTAATATTAATGGAAACGTGTGACACCATCTAAAACAAATATACCTGAATACAAGTTCGGATTAATTTAAAACCTCTATAAATATTACATGGATGTATTTCAAACGTTAACAAATTTATGTATGCATTAATACTACTACTGTATTATGCATTTTATTTAATTTGTATCACTGGAAAATTTAATGATGTAATTTTGGATTTCAGTTAAATTTTATATATTATAGATTATAGCTAATAATAATAATTTATTTTTCAAAAATTATTTGTATGTTTAATAACAACAGGCAGGCGAGGTGTTAAAATTATTTCCACTCGATTTACTAGTTCCAGGGCTATAAAAAACAGCTCTGTTTTTAATCACATGGTCAGCCAATTATATGACTGAAGTATTTAAAAACAAAATAGGTAGAGGTGTAAAAGACATTGGTATGAGTTGTCTACTCTGAGAGTAATGAATTTCATTATACAGTCAGATCTTGTGGTGAATGAAGTAAAGGTGTCATTTGCAAGGTGGAAAGTAAATGCTTTTCGGAGGGCCTTGAATCTTTTAAGCATACTTTTTAACTCAGTGAGAAAGGCAAGGTATACCATCTTACTCATCGTTTTACTCAGTAAAGCCTCTAGAGCAGAGATTCCCAAACTTTGTTTTATCACGCCCCTTCCGTCTAGAAGAAAACTTCCCACACCCCCTTACACAATTGTATGTGGTAATGACAAAAAAAAACAAGTAGTAGGCTACGTCTACATTGAAACACCATACATTTATTACTTTCTCTTGCCTATATGAATATATAGGAAGGAAAGTATTGTTTTCATGTCGATTTTTCGAAATCGAGTTTCCACCGGATCTACATGTTTTCAGACCCCCTGAACCCAAAAAAAACATGTTCTTAGCGATTGGTCTGCGCGCGTGTGTGTGTGTGTGTGTGTGTGAACAGAATATTTCAAGAACGAAACATCGTACGAACTTGAAACTTAAGTTACATACCACTACCGGACCCGACACGAACATTTTCATCAAAATCGGTCAACCGGAAGTAGACTTTTTTTTAAATCGCCTAGTTTACTAAATTTTTTATGCTCTACGAGATAGGGTAGGCGCCATGTTTGCTGAAATTCTTGGCGAGGGTTATTTCATGTAAAAAAATTGTTATTTTTAAAGATTATGGCTTTAATATGTATTTTAGCGCACTAATTTATATAGGTAATAAAAGATGTAGAGGTTTAAAATGCCTAAACTTTTATTTCAAACATTTTTTTGTATAACGCTTAGTTTAGCGGTAATTAGCGATTTTCTGTTTTTTTACACGAAAACGTGTGAAAAATCGATTTTCTTAAGATTTCGGGCTTAGTATGCATGCATTTTACGACAAAAAGTATATAATCAAATTTATAGGAAATTAAGAGATGTACAACTTTTATTTAGAGCATTTTTCTCTACAGAACCTAGTTTAGCGTGGAAGAGTGATTTTCCGTATTTTTAAGCCAAACTGAGGTCGATTTTCATTTTGCGTCTTTCACTCGTGATTAAAATAAGGTTTTGTTTTTTGAGGTTAGTTTTTTTTATTTTTAATGTTTTATTACTAATGTTAGGTTATATTGGTCATTATTTGCATTGGCAAGAGAAAGTTATGTGAGTGTTTCACACCAGATTTATTTAATTGTTTTTATAACATTACAAGCTGCAATTTAAATTACAAGTAAGAAACAAATCGAATCAGCGAGATGGATGCCTTGCATTTTATTACAAAATTCCCTATTCTTGGTTGATTATTAGAAAGTGCACAATGTAAATCGTTAGCAACATCAAGTTTGCTCCGATACTTTGTCTTTATTGCAACAAGTGCTGGAAATGCTTTTACACACATATAGGTTCTTTAAAAAGTTAAATACAATCGCAGCGTTTGCTGTGATATACTGCGGTAGCTGCACTTTATAATAGACGCTTAAACTCGACTCGTGAATCGTGGTTTCTGTGTGAACTAATTGTCACAAGAACGAAATATCGTGAAAAGTTGAAACTTGAAACTTAAGTTAGGTTCCATGACGGGACTTGACGGTATTCTACAGGATTGCATTATTAAGTCTTGTTATTACATGTCATCTTCTACCTATTCCCTAAGGTGAAATCGCCGGCCGCATTGGCGCAGTTGGTAACGTGCTCGCCTCTCATCATGCAGTCTTGGGTTCGAATCCCATTCAGGCACGGCATGTTTTCATACGTTACAAAATATCATTTCATCCTTCACCGTCTGCATTAGCAGTAATTGCAGAACATTCGGATGTTAAAAATAATAAGGTGAAATCTGTATTAAAAGGGAGAAGATTTGAGTCTGTGAAAGCTGTATAAGAGAAAGCGGTACTTGTCCTGAAGGAGCTGACAGAAGATGACTTCCAGCACTGTTTTCAACAATGGAAAATTCGTATGGAGCTTTGTAGGGATAGAGAAGGAGTGTATATTGAAGGTGACAATAAGTGATTATGTATAAAATTAAAATTAAATTTTTTACGTCAGTCTCGTTATTTAATAGCCACACCTAGTATTTCAATTCCAACTTGAGGGTATGATTTAACAAAAGCTCAGAAGAACTCTTTCAGATAGCTACCAGTAGGGTAAGCATTGCCATGATGGTCGCCAATCTTCGGAACGGAGAGGCACCCTGAGAAGAAGAGGTTAATATCTAATAAAAGGAAATGTGAAGAAAGTAAAACGGTTCGAATTTATGTTGGAAGTCATAATTCTCAAAACCAGTAGGTTCAACTCAGTTGTAGTTCATAAGCTTAACTGGCTTAAATTACTTAAGTTTGTAATTAATCTCTGTTGTTGATAGAAGGTCTATTTGGCCCGTTCTTGACGGTCCTTCGCTTTGTTCGGAGATGTCACAAGCCAGTACCACGCGTATATCATCGTCTGATAGTGTCTGATTTTTGTATCTCAATACAGGGTTATTTTGTTATATAGGTTTCTTGTATCCATCAATGTAATTTTTATTGCATATAATTATAATCATTAATTTTTAATTGATGTTAATTCGGATTGTACTCTTTCTGTGTCAGTTAACTCACTGAACAATATTTGTCAGTTTTGATTTGAATTCAACGTTGGATATGAACCCTTGAATACCAGAAAAAATCAATACCAGTATTTCTTCATCAATATTCAAGACACAATGTAAGCCTGACATTCAAAACGAAGTGCTAAACTGCATTGTTCGTTAACATCTAACACAAAATATATCTCTTTTAAACCATCAGTATTCCTCTCTACAGCCTTATCTTTCATGAAATATTAACAAAATTCTCTTTACAGTCGTCATACATTCTTACTTATATAATAAAATTTATGTAAAAGCAATTTTTTATTCATAAGATTTATAAAAAAATATATGCAAACATCATCAAAACTATCATACTTTTTGTTTGATGTTTGCAAAAATAGAAACATACGAAAGAATTTTCTTTGTGAATTTTTCTTACGAGGGTTGCTATTTATGTATTCAGAATAATAAATAAATCCGAATACTCATCATTGCAAATTTTTTATTGTTTTTTTTTATATACTCTCCGTATCGGTTCACTTTTGAATACGTTTGAACTAATTTTTGTACTTTATTTCATTTTTATTTATTCACACATATAACCCCCGCCCCCAGATCATAGCCTGTAACTGGAGGAGGAGTACATTACACATTAAAAAATTAACAAAACAAATCTTTAATGGTATTCTACTTCACTTGTTGAATAAATGTTTAATATACGATGGCCATCAGGATTCTAATTCAATATTTGTTAATTTATTAAAAATATTTCGCATAGCGAAGTTTACAAATTGTGTAGGCTTATTTTATGTTGTTGTTGTTGTTGTTGTTGTTGTTTAGGTCATCAGACGAGAGGCTTTAACCCGTAGAGGCTTTACTAAGTAAAATAAGGAGTGAGTTGTTTACCGTTGCCTTCCTCCTTGAATGGAAAAGTAGTCTATGCGTATCAATATGCTAGTCCCTGTGAAAAGAATCTATTTTCTACTTTGCAAATGACATCTTCACTTCATTTATCACAGGGTCTGGGTTGTTTAGATCAACTGTCGGAAAGCTGATGTTAACCTCTAGACTAGAGGTTTTACTAAGTAAAATGAGGAGTGAGGTGGTTTACTATTGCCAACACTCACTGAGTACTAAAGTAGCGTATGCTTATCAGCTTGCCAGGCCCTCCGAAAAGCATCTACTTAGCATCTTGCAAATGACTCCTTCATTTCATTCACCACAGGGTCTTTGTGTATAATAAAATTCATTACTCTCAGAAGAGATAACTGTGACTAGTGTCTTTTACACCTCTACCTCTTCATTTCTTAAATATTTCAGTCATATTATTGGCTGACCGCGTGAAAAGAAACCGAACTATTTTATGTAGCCCTGGAACTAGCAGATCGAGTACAAAAAAATTAACACTCCACCTGCCTGTTATGGGCATAAGGGTCTGGGTGTATAATAAAATTCATTACTCTCAGAAGATATAATTGTGACTAGTATCTTTTACACCTTTACCTCTTCTGTTGAATGCTTCAGTCATATAATTGGCTGACCATGCAATGAGAAACATTAACTAATTTTTTTAGCTCTGCCAACTCTTTTCACCTGCCAGTTATGGTCAATTTGTATCGGTATAGTGAATTTAATCTTAGAAAAATTTAGGAACAAAAATAAAATTACACTTTTCAACATTTTTAAACAATTTATATTAATTTTACAAAATTGTAGGCCTATTAAATGACTAGAAATTCGCACAAGGAAACGATAAACCCACCAAGCTTACATACGAAAGAAGCAACACATAGCCAATCTTCCTTGCGCACATAATATGATCAGATAGATTTATGAAGAGGAGAATTGTCTCGGGGTATTAATTTATCAAATTTAAAATTTGTCGGGCTCGTAATTCTGAAGATTTCGTTGTGATTGATTTACTAGTCAGTGAGTGCATTTCTCGATTATATAGATTGATTTCCCATGTGGTGAATGAAGTGAAGGTTTCATTTACAGAGTGGAAAATATGTGCTTTTCAGAGGGCCCTGCATGCTGATAAGCGTACTTTTCCACTCAGTGAGGAAGGCATTGGTAAACCACCTCACTCCTCGTTTTACTTAGTAAAACCTCTAGAGGTTCAAACCAGCCTTTCGGCTGTTGACCTAAACAACAACATCGATTGATTGTAGAGGCAATTTACTACAAAATGTGGATTTATATAAACTGGAGAAGATGAAGTGGGAAGAGGAAGAAGGTGAAGGAGAAAGATTTAGTGGTGAGGATGGGAGGAATTCAAAATGAATTTTCTTTTATGATAATATTCGTTGATGATATTATTCTAAGTAAATTGTTTCTTAAGGATTCTAATGGAAGTTGAAACAGCTTCCAACTAAAAACCTTTGATCGTAGCAAACGTTGAAATTTAATGGTGCATTTATTTCTTTTAATAGAGACATTTCAAGACACTCGTAGTATATATATCTGTGAAACGGAATTACGGAATAACAAACTAGCCAGTCTAGTTTTATTTCATGATTTTGTTGATTGTTTATGATGATATGCTCGACAGGAAATACGGGAAGATGAGTTCAAAGTTGCGTTACGCTCCGTTTTGGGTCATCGCGTCCCCTCCTAACCTACATCTCAGTAAACGGTATTCGTTGTAAGTAGTAACTTACCATCTAGCACAATGAATCACAAGTCATCTTATGCATTATACAAACTGGGGAAATTGTCTTTCCTCGTTTAATTTTTCTCAATTACTCTATTGTATTACTTTCTTTTGACCTGTATGAATATACTGGAAAGAAAAGTGTTGTTTTCACCGTAAATACACGTTTTCAAGTTCCCTGAACTTCAAAAACATATGTTTTGGCGATTGTTGTGTGTGTGAACAAAATATCTTAAGGACGGAATAGCGTACAAAGTTAAAATTTGGAACTTAACTGAATGTATTCAGTAGTGATAACTTAGACTGTCACCATACCATCTTATTCTCGTGACCAACCGAAATTGATCTTTAGTGTTAGTAATTTTCTGTATTTTTCTCATCAAAATCTGTAAAAAATGAGATTCTTTTTAAAATTGTTGCTTTAGTTATGTATGCATTGTACGACAAAAGTTTATGCAATTAAAGGGTTAGAAAGTTAAAATCTACAACTTTTATTCGAAGAATCTTTTCTTATGGAGCCTAGTTTAGCGTTCATCAGTGATTTAAGGTATTTTTAAGTTCTACAAAGATTGATTTTTATTTAGCGTTCATTCACTAAAAAAATAAGTTAAAATAAGTTTTTAAACAGGTTGCAATGTAAAATTATAAAATTTTACATTGTTTACTATTGACTGAACTAGGTTATATTATTTTTCATTATTTACATTGACAAGTGATAGTCATTGTGTATTACACCCCAGATTTTTTATTTAGTTATTTAATTTACACCAATCATTGTTATTTCTGTTTCACGTGGATTTGAAGAATAATCTTCATTTTCCTCATTTATGGATTAGGAACATTGCCTGTTCCAGCTTTTATCCATCTTCTTCGTGGTCTACCAAATTACGAAAGTACTCCTTTCGGACGGTATTGTATGGCCAGTTTCGGATATCGATCCTCTGGGATGCGGCGTGCATGTTGTAACCATCCCTCCCTATATCGTTCAATCCTCTGGCTCACAGATTCCGTTCTACCCAAATCATACCGGATTTTTTTTTGTTGGATTAACGTCCGACTGTTCTACAATTACTGCTAATGCAGACGGTGAAGGATGAAATGATTTTATGTAACGTATGAAAATATGCCGTGCCTGAATGGGATTCGAACCCAAGACCGCATGATGAGAGGCGAGCACGTTACCAACTACGCCATGCGGCCGACTAAATCATGCCAGATTTCTTACTCTTAATGCGATTTCTAAATATTGCTCCTTTTGCAGATCTCAAAAACGCATCTCAGCTGCTTCCAACTTTCTACTACTTATTTTTTCTTCAGGACCCATGTTTCACTACTGTACAATAAAAGAGGCAGTGCCATTACATCATATCAACGGCGTTTCTTTCCTGGTTCTTGCTTTAAATGTTCCATTTATGTAACCGCAAAGTTATTGAAACCTAGAAACTTTTGTCACGTATTGTAGTGGTAAATCCGGTGTCCCAGATTCGATTACCGGTCAGGTGTGTAACTTTTACTTTCTCTTGCCTATATGAATATATAGGAAGGAAAGTATTGTTTTCATGTCGATTTTAAGAAATCGAGTTTTCACCGGATCTACACGTTTTCAGATTCCCTGAACCCAAAAAACATATTTTTAGCGATTGGTAGTGTGTGTGTGGGTGTGAACAAAATATCTCAAGAACGGAATATCGTACGAAGTTGAAACTTAAAACTTAAGTTAGGTACCACTAGAGGACCCGAGACGAACATTTTCATCAGAATTGTTCAAAGAGGAGATCCCTCCCTATATCGTTCAATCCTCTGGCTCACAGATACCGTTCTACCCAAATCATACCGGATTTTCTTCTTTTTTTTGGATTAACGTCCGACTGTTCTGCAATTACTGCTAATGCAGATGGTGAAGGATGAAATAATTTTTTGTAACGTATGAAAATATGCCGTGCCTGAATGGGATTCGAACCCAAGACCGTATGATGAGAAGCGAGCACGTTACCAACTACGCCAATGCGGCCGACCAAATTATGCCGGTTTGTCTTACTCTTGATACGATTCCTAAATATTGCTCCTTTCACCGTTCTCAAAAAACGCATCTCAGCTTCAACTTCCCTCAGATTTGCTCAGGACCCATTTTTCATTACCGTACAACAAAAGAGGCAGTGCCATTACATTATATCGACTGCGTTTCTTTCCTGGCTCTTCCTTTAAATGTTCCATTTATGTAACCGCAAACACATTGAAACCTAGAAACTTTTGTCATTACATCATATTCTCCTTCACATGTCGTATCACAACCCAAGTAAAGTCTAGCCGTTCTTAGTTTGCTCCTAATGTAAACAAATAATGACGTCACTGAGCATGCGCATTATATAAAAAAATGAGTACACGCTGATTAAAAAGTAACAAGAAAATACTTTCAAAAGTATTTAAATACAAAATACTTTTAAAAGTATTTTTATAAATGAAATTGTTAGGCCTACATCATATCATGACTGATGTTTTTAGTACTTAAAGTAGGGCCTACTTATAATTTAAAACATAGTTAACTGATAGGAATACGACATCCATAAAGTCGCGGACTCTAGCGTTGACCTTGTAGTAGCTGGCTTCGGTTTGTTGACAGTAGGAGCAACTAAGAACGGCTAAACTGTATTTAAAATATTTACGAGTAATATTACAAAATTAATATTGACAATACTATTACAATTCGTTAATATGTGCGTATCAGCTGGTTGCCATACAAAATCGTGCACCCATAGATCTTACTTAACTTTTTATTGCGTTTTTATTTTTTATTTAATTTTGTTGATGATTTGTTTAAAAAATTTATATGCCATTTACTGAATTTTTTATATAGTGTTTAAAATTGTTTTTCCTTTTGATTTTTCTTATACTAAGTTAATCCGTTTTAAATAAAAGTTAACTTGATTTTTTTCTTGTCGTTCCAGTTACTTGTGTACTTGCTTGATAATATTTCAGTTGCAGTATTTCATAAATCAATAAATTTATTGTCGGGAGGAGGAAGTGACGGAAGGCTTAAGGCTTAAGGCTTAAGGAGTCATCGGAAACGGCGTCGAAGATTCACTGCCATTAATCAATGTTATTTTATTCTCATCTCTTTTTATTTACTTGTCTCCTTCCTCTTCATATTTCTCTAACGATTGATTCTCCGGAGATTTAACTAGACGAGATGTTCTTTTAATAAATAAATAAATATACGTTCTTTTATAACTCCAGTTATATAGTTTTTCATTTATAATATATAATAAATATAATGAAGAAAAATATGTCATTTTACTACTAACAATGCACCAAAATATTATTTATTTGCATAATAATTATTGTTGATTGATAAATTTTTTTATACAGGGTGATTCACGAAGATATGCAGAAACTTTAGGAGCTCATTGTACATGTAAAAATAATGAAAAAAGTTCATATAAACATGGGTCCGGAAATGCTTCGTTTCCGAGTTCCGGCTAGCGAAAATTTCGCCCGGGTTTCAGCTCACCAGGTGAAATGAGGTCCTCCTGAAACTCTGGTACGGTAGATTAAGGGGCGAATTCCATTATTTCTTATGGTTTTTGATCTGATAAATTGAATAAAATAGGTCCCAGAACTGTAAGTTAAATAGTTTTTAAGAAAACCAGTGTCAAATGCAAAAAATGGAGTGAAAAACACATTTTTTCATCTTTGGGCAAGAATAACTTTGTTATTTCACTAAGAAACAGTTAAAAATTTTGAATAAAACCTGTAGAAAATTTTATTCTGAACAAACCAGTGTAAATTAAGTACACAGAAAGCGAATTGATGTTTGATTAAATGAATTTTTATTCATAAGAGACTAAAGTAAAATTAACTGGAAAAACTAAGATGAAAACATGTGTTTTTTTTTCACTCCATTCTTTGCATTTGACACTGGTTTTCTCAAAAACTATTTAACTTACAGTTCTGGGACCTGTTTTATTCAATTTATCAAGTCAAAAACCATAAGAAACGATTGAATTCGTCCCTTAATCACTAGCCGTAACTCAGTAACGAAGCATTTCCGGACCCATGTTTATATAAACTTTTTTCATTATTTTTACATGTACGAGTACAATGGGCTCTCAAAGTTTCTGCATATCTTCGTGAATCACCTGTATTATATCAGTTTTGTATTATAAATATACGAGGTGACAAAAGTAAAATCTCACACACATGTAACATGTATCTGTACTCAGTTGAAGTATGGGTTATATTTTCCCGCTTTGGTGCAGATTTTTATATGTATTATTTTTACAATTATTTCCTTAATTCTTTATTTACGACTGTAAAATTTTACAAGTAATGTGATGATCATGATAATTGTCTAATTTACATGATAAGCATGAGAGTGGAAGGGCCCCCTTTAGTGCATCTCCCTAGAATAAAAGTTGTATATTAAATTAGCAGGTATTTATTCCAGCGTCTTTTAAGGCGACTAGCTGGATTATCAGATCAATGTAAAATGGAAAGTGAATTTACCAGTGCGTTCTTGTGTTATTGTGACTTCTGAAAGCGTTTGTATAGGTGTTCCATGGAATTTATTTTTTTACAAATGGTATTTTAAAATCTGTATGTAAGGTTTTTTTGCTAACGTGCCAATTGAGGTCTAGTCTTGTACAGACCCAGGCAGATCATTCCTGAGAGAGTATGGTTAATTGTACCTCAACCATTAAAATTACACCGGTTACCACTGTCTAGTTTTCAAATGCGTATAAAAGTAAAATTTACTAGGATTAAAATCAGGAAACTTCATCTTCGAAAATCAGCTGTTACATAGCTTGCTCGTAGCGACGACTTTATCTCTAGACCAACCCGGTGGTTCACTTAAACTGAAATGAGTAAATGTTTTTCAACCACCTTGTGTTCAGTTCAGTGTCATAAAATAATACTTCTTGTTAGTTGATGAATTTTTACTCTACTTTAATGGCATTGCTTTTGCTGAACCAGCTACCTAGTTAAAACATCTGACTTTGAAATATGTTTATGTCAAGATTTCTTTCTTGTTGATTAATTGATCTTGCTTTCAGTTATTATTAACAGTTCGTTCATGTTTAAATTGATGGAAAAATATCAGTTCACTTATTAATAATTATTGTTATTCCGTAGACTGAATAAATCATTACTTTTGTGTAAAGTGTGTGAGAATTAATTCAGTTTTACAAGTGGACGGTCTTGTATGTTTTTCGTGAAATGTTGATAAAATATTTATATTTATTTATAGTCTTTGTATAAATTAGTTACGGCTTATGTTCAATCTGAGTTAAGAAATCAAGCCCGCGGGAGTATGAAAAGAGTTCATTACCAAATTAATTTTCCCGGTTTATTTCTTATTTTACTTGCTTTTGGCCTATATGAATATGTATAGAAGTTTAAAAGTCAAGACTTTTTTATGATTTCAAGCAAAAAGCTTACGCTTTCAAGATGTTTTTACGATTTGAAGATTTTTCAGAACGGTATCATTTCATCGAAATCTCTCGTAAAACGATACCAATTAGTCTGTATGGAGGCAATAAATTGATTTAAGTTCGTTAAATCTTCAAAGAATCGTGTTATTTAAAAAAAAACAATAATTTTCTATTTTCTGGATTAATGGGGAATTTGGAAAAAATAACAATGTGTGATGGAAAATCTGCACATGGAGAGTGTTTATTTAAATATAAACAGGATTAATTTTTTTAATTAAGTTTACAAAATTGCATTGTTAATTTTTAATAATAATTGTTATTCATTTTTGTTCATTACGAAATTGATTTAATGATTTTCCCGGTTTTACTCCCATTTATTTGTACTTGTTCTTGGCCGATAGAAATATAGTTTGTAGAAGTAAAGTATTGTTATATTTCCACATACTCTCCCACCCTAGAATTGCATTTTGCCAATCGGAATGGGAGGTAGTTTTTATTCCGTCATCGTAAAAACGTTTCGAACTTCTTGTAGCCGTTAAGCAGAAACGATTCCATCGCTTCGTTGTCGTTGAAACGCTGGCCTCCAAACAGTTCTTTTGGGCTTCTAAAAAGATGGCCGTGACAAGGTGATAAGAGTCCTGGACTACAGGGTAGATGTTCCAGCGGTTCCTATTCTAATGCATCCAATTTGTGCATCGTAGTGTTAGCAGTAGAAGGCTTGTTCTTGTCATCCAGAACAATAATATCTATCTGACCGATTACTTTTTTGTTATCCTTCGAAACGAGAATTTTCAGTAATTTACAATATTACTGCGACTTAATTTTGGAGAAAATCAATGTGAAAAGCACCCTCTCTATAAGATTTTGGACTGCCTTAAAGTTAGTTTCGGTCACACGTTCTTGGATCTTGCCTGTCGTTCTCGAACTTTTCACACTTTCCAGAAAATTTTTTGTACCAAGAAAACTCACAGGTTCTTGACTAAGTGTTATCCGAAATTTGTGCCTGTAATTGCTGCAAAATTTCGGTTAGTTTCACTGTTTTCTTGGCTAAAAACTTGATGATAATCCGCTATCCACAGAATCGTGCACTTCTTTTTCACTCATGGTTTCTTTTTATACTAAAGGAACCCGAGAGAGTTGTGGTCGGTTCTCCTCTTCTTTTTGTAGCGCTACAGAGTACCTGCACGTCAACCTGCACGTCAACTCCTTACAGATCTAGGACTCCTCCAGAATTAAAAAAAAAAATCAGTCCCGTTTGATTGATACACTTTCGTATTAAAAAACTGTTGACCGGATTGAGTTTAGTATGAGCTGAGACCAAAATCGAGTAAAAACCGCTTGTTGTTGTTTAGAACATCAGCTGAAAGACTGGTTTGAACCTCTTGAGGCTTTACTTAACAAAATAAGGAGTGAGGTGGTTTAGAAGTGCCTTCCTCACTGAGTGAAAAGTATGCTTATCAGCTTTCCAGGGCTTTTGAAAAGCATCTACTTTCCACCCTGCAAATGACACCTTCACTTCTTTTACCACAGTGTCTGGCTGTATAATGAAATTCATTACTCTCAGAGAAGATAACTCTGACTAGTGTCTTCTGCACCTCTACCTTTACAGTTGTTAAATGCTTTAGTTGTATAATTGGCTGACCATGTGGTAAGAAATAGAACTTTTTTTGTAGCCCTGGAACTAGTAGATCGATTGAAAATAATTTAACACCCCACTTGACTGTTTAGGTCATAAAACCCTTGTCCTTTTGACTGTGTATATTGCAAATATAAACTTATGATGAAGATTATGTTTTATTAACGACTGTTGTTAAAGATGCATTTTCTGCACATTATTATGTGCTAATAATTTTTCCCATTACCTACTTTTAGCTGTAATAATAATAATAATATAAATTATATAACAATACAGATATGAGACGGCAATCAGTTAACATATATTATTGATGTTATGCATGTGATTTAATTAATTGAAAGGTACAGTTGTCGTAATTAGGATGTTGTTGAATTAATTTACGTGCGGTAATCATCGTATTTCAACTTTGATTGTGGGATGGGAAACAAAAATTATTATTCACACGGAACTGTGTTACGCGTACATTTCGTACCTTAACACCCAATCTCTATTCACTGGGTGTTCTAGAAGTAAACTTACGGCGTAATGATTTCTATACTGATGTTATAACAAAGTAATGTCCGTTTGTATTCTGTAGACAATTCGAACTGGCACAACTCTTGCTCTACGTGTACACACAGTTTTGGATAAAGTATATCCATAACCATTGTTTTCTAATACCTAATGTGTGTACGTTACAATCTGTTCAATTCAGAACAATAAGCAACCCAATGACCCAATGAGACGTGGATGATATGTATGACGTGTAAATGAGGTGTAGTCTTGTACAGACTCAGGCCGACCATTCCTGAGAGAGTTTGGTTAATTGAACCCCAACCATCAAAGTACACCGGTAACAACTGTCTAGCATTCAAATCCGTATAAAAGTAACTAACTTTACTAGGATTTGAACCAGGAACCTTGGTCTCCGAAAATCAGCTGTTAAACAGCTGATACAAATAATTATTTCATTTTAAAATAATGTATATAATTTTTTCCCAGTAAAAATTTAAATTATAATTACAAGAACTAAATTGCAAAAACTCATTAAACTGTACTCCACAGACGCACGCAACTAACTAAACAAATTGGTCTGAATATATGTTGTTGTTTAGGTCATCAGCCAAAAGGCTGGTTTGAACCTCTAGAGGCTTTACTAAGTAAACGAGGAGTGAGGTGGTTTACAACTGCCTTCCTCACTGAGTGGAAAAGTACGCTTATCAGCATGCCGGGCTTTCTGAAAAGCACATACTTTCCACTCTGCTAATGACACCATCACTTCATTCACTACAGGGTCTGGCTGTATAATGATATTCATTACTTTCAGAGGAGATAACTCTGATTAGTGTCTTTTACACCTCTACCTCTTCTGTTTTTAAATGATTCAGTCATTTAATTGGGTGACCATGTGATAAGAAACATAACTATTTATTTTAGCCCTGCAACAAACAGATTGAGTGTAAATAATTTGACACTCCACCTGTCTGTTATGGCCGCCGCATTGGCAAAGTTGGTAACGTGCTCGCCTCTCATCATGCGGTCTTGGGTTCGAATCCCATTCAGGCACGGTATTTTTTCATACGTTACAAAATATCATTTCATCATTCACCGTCTGCATTAGCAGTAATTGCAGAACAGTCGGACGTTAAACCAAAACAAAAAAAAATGTCTGTTATGGGCACTCTAAATATATAACGAACAGAAAACCATATATGAAAACAAGTTAGTCATATCATTATGTCTGATAGATTAATAACAACAGTGAAAACAAAGTGTAGTGACCGTGCATGGGTCGCACATTACAGTAGCGATTGTATACTACTGTGACTGTACCGTCGTTGCATGGCGAGGGGTGTAGAGTGGAGTAGATAAACACCGAAGCTGCTTGTGCCAATTCGAATTGTCCAAGGTATAATAGGCAATTCTTGACCATCCTGAACTATAGAACGCATTTCAAAAATTGTTTCACTGATTGATAGCGTAAAGGTTTATGAGTAACATCATTTAAATCTGAGTACGCATCTAATGTTTATTGATTTGGAAAAGGCCTATGATAATGTTCCCATCAATAGGATGTTTGAGGTGTTATCTGAAACAAACATCTACAAAGGCTGCATCAGAGCAGTAAGGACACTTTATAAGAACTCAGAATGTGTGATTAAATTGAATAATAAAATATCTGCGCCATTCAGGGTTAACAAGGGTTTGAAGCAGGGGTGTTGTTTATCACCAACTCTTTTCAAGATATATATACAAAGAGCACTGAGCACCTGGCGCAAGAAAGTAATGGAATGGGGATTGAAATTGGAGATACCTGTTTGTATACACTACTGTTTGCCGATGATCAAGTGCTCATAGCTAACGATGAAGAGGATATTGCTTATATGACAAGGAAACTCTTGGATGAATACTGTGAATGGGGGTTGAATATTAATATTAGCAAAACCGAATACTTGGTTATAGGGGAAGAGTCCAATGATCTTCAAGTCGACAACAAAATTATCAAGAGCACAAAGGAATTCAAGTACTTGGGGACCTACATATCATCAGACGGTTCAACTAGGAAGGATGTTAAAAATAGGATTGTGCAAGGGAGAATAGCAATCCGGCAATTGAACCCGATTTTATGGTCTGCAAAAATGCACATGAATACAAAAGTCCAGTTGTACCACACTATTGTGGAGCCAATAACAACTTATGGGGCAGAGTGCTGGCAAATAACATAAAAAATAGACAGCCAGCTTAAAGCAATTGAAATGGACTTTCTGCGCCGTTCATGTAGAGTGTCCAGGTTGGACCATATCCGGAATGACGACATCAGGAAAAGAGCTCATGTAGAAGATACCATTGTGGATAGGATAGAGAGACGACAACTGATATGGTATGGTCATGTGCAGAGAATGGGTGATGAGAGTTGGCCAAAAAGAATGTTGTCTTATGTCCCAACCAACAGAAGGAAGAAAGGTAGACCAAGGAAAACGTGGAAAAAGGGAATACAGGAAGCCATGAGGGAGAGAGGGATGGATGAGGGTGATTGGGAGGATAGAAGAGAATGGAGATTGAAGTGCGGGAAGCGGCGCCGGCCGTAGGAACCCCGGAAAAAAAAATCATTTAAATAGCGTTTTATTAAATTTTGAAAACAAGTTTTGTGACTGGTAAAATGAAGTAATTGTTATTTTCTCTTGTCCTATATTAAATACGGGGAAGGCATGGTTGTTTCTATGTCGATTTTTCGAAATGGAATTTTCACTGGAAGTACAAGTTTTCACACTTCTTAAACTCAAAACACATATGAGTGTATGTATGTACTAAATATTTTAACTACGGAATACTGTATGCTGGAGAACCGACGCGAACATTTCATCAAAATTTACCTATAATGATATTAATTGCATGAATAAAATACTACTTCCGATTGACCAATCAGAAGTACTATTTTATTCGTGAAATTTTTTAATTTTTTTGCGGTTTTTTTTATAAGGGCTCTTACGTTTTTCTTTAAAAAACCGCTTAATATATAACATTTTTTTTACGTCTGAAATTTCTGCTAATGCAGACGGTGGATAATGATGATAATGAAAATGTGTGATGAAAAAATGCCAGACCTGATCGGGAATCGAAACGGGTATCCCGGCGTAGAAGCCAGTTGCGCTAACCACTACGCCAACGGGCCGGCCATATAACATTTTTGTGTTATACAAGATAGTGTAAGCGGCATGTCTACTGAAAGTCGTGGAGAGGTGTGCTCTCGTCGTAATTTTTTTTAAAGATTGAGGGCTTAATTTATGCATTTAAGGGAAAAAGTGTTTATAACTAAAGTTGTAGCAAATTGAAAAAAACTTTTTTTAATGCATAATTTTTATTTCAAGCGTTTATTGTACAGAGGCTACAGCAGCTTGGCGTCAATTAGTGATTTTCCGTATTTTGAAGTCATGCAGACGTTGATTCTCATTTCGTGTTTTTAATCCATGATTGAAATTAGTTGTTTTTTTTAAATTTTAAATTGTTTACTTTTGATTAAACAGTGATTATATGAGTAATTACTTACAGTGGCAAGAGGAAGTCGTGTGATTGTTTCACACTAGATAATTTTTTTCTAAAATTTTAAAATTACGTAATTCTTTATAGTCTTTGTTACTCAGGAAGCCCTTAGTTTTATAACAGTAAAAGAATTTCTGAAATGGGTTGCGTATTTTGCTGAGATTACCTTGTACAAACAAATAAACAAGAGTTAGGTACGTATTTGTAGTATAGTAGGTATTTATAACAAGTAATTTAGAGGTTGTTAGACGAGTTTATGAACAGAAGAAGTAGAGGTGTAAAAGACACTAGTCAGAGTTATCTCCTATGAGAGTAATGAATTTCACTATACAGCCAGACCCTGTGGTGAATGAAGTGAAGATGTCATTTGCAGGGTGGAAAGGAGTGCTTTTCGGAGGGCCTGGCATGCTGATAAGCATACTCTTTTAACTGATTGAGGAAGGCAATTGTAAACCACCTCACTCATCGTTTTATTTCATAAAGCCTCTAGAACTTCAAACCAGACTTTCGGCTGTTGTCCTAAACAACAACAACAATAGACGAGTGGTTAAAGAAGTATATGGAAACATTCAACCAGAAAAAGGGATAGGCTAGTGGGGCATATCTTAAGACATCCAGGTGTTGCTCTATCAGTAATGGAGGTTAATATTGAGGGAGAGAATGTAAGGAGAGGCAAAGGTTAGAATATTTAAAGAAATTTACAAAAGATTTAATGAGTTACCATTTTCGCAAGATAGAATTACTTGGAGAACTGCATCAAACCAGTCGAGAGACTAATTAAAAAATAAATAATAGTTTAGTAGATATAAAACGAGCTCCCGTATTTTGTTTTAGAAACTTCCTCGTAAATCATTCTGTATATACAATTTAGTTTCATTTAGTGAACCGTACTTTTGGGATAACGTGTGAACAAATATTCTTCCTGGCGTGGTACGGTGTGGCGAACGCACATTGGATAGTTTAGAGCAGGGGCCAGAGCGAATTTAGATGGGGGTACCGTACATTAGAGAGAGCAGTTTGCAGTTGAAGCAAACATTGGAATGCATTACTCACTGGAGAATTATGATATTAATTAATGCGTTATTTACTGTTCCATGTACACTAACACACACACAAACACACAGAAATAAATATAGAGAGAAATATAGAGGCACAAATCAGATTGGTTAACGTGTTGTGTACTTTACTCTTTAGCCCATATGTTCCTTTTGATTTGTTAACTTAATTACTACCTAAGATATGCAAAGCAACGTGTAATTAAGTAATGGTTCTTAATTAAGTTTACTTAATAACTTGTTTCAGTGTTTAATTTTGTTCAAATTGAGTTCACAAATGTATTTCATTGATTAAGCTATCGTACCGTGCAAGTGTTTTGGTTTATTGATTATTTTTTCAAGTCGTATTAACAGTGTGGGTACCTGGGTTAAAGAAATAAGGAGTTTATCTTTATTAAAAATTTTTGTAGCTGAGCTGGGAATCGAATACGGGACCTTCCGATTTATAGTCTGAAACGCTAACCATTTCGCTACAAAGGCGGACTTTTCATATTATTTATCCGTTAGTTTAGTCATAAGTAAAAATAAAAAAGTTCATTTAAGGTACAAAACTGACAGATGTTAGACGAATATCCCGGCCCGTAGTTTAGTGGTTAACGCAACTGGCTTCTAACCTCGTGTCCCGGATTCGATTACCGGTCAGGTGTGTAACTTTTACTTTCTCTTGCCTATATGAATGTTGTTAACGTGCTCGCCTCTCATCACGGGGTCTTGGGTTCGAATCCCACTCGGGCATGGCATTTTTTCATACGTTACAAAAAATTCATTTCATCCTTCACCGTCTGCATTAGCAGCAATTTTCAAAACAATCGGACGTTAAACCAAAAAAAAAAAATTTCCTATATGAGTAGGCCTATATAGGAAGGAAAGTGTTGTTTTCATGTCGATTTTAAGAAATCGAGTTTTCACCGGATCTACACGTTTTCAGATTCCCTGAACCTAAAAAACATGTTTTTAGCGATTGGTCGTGTGTGGATGTGAACAAAATATCTCAAGAACGAAACATCGTACGAAGTTGAAACTTAAAACTTAAGTTAGTACCACTAGAGGACCCAAGACGATCATTTTCATCAGAATTGGTCAAAGAGGAATTCTTGCAATTATTAATTTTTTGTGCAATTTTTTTAAAAAGGCTTCCACATTAAAAAAATTCCCTCATTTACTAAATTGGTTATGTTCTAAGACAAGGTAAGCGTGTCTGCTGAAATTCTTGGGAGCCTGTGCTGTTGTGGTAATTTTTTAAATTGCGGTCTTAATATGCATTTTAGAGCAATTGCATATATTATAATCAAAGTTATAGAACATTAATAAACTTACAACTTTTATTTCAAAAATTATTTTTATGCTTCGTTTAGCGACAATAAATTAGTGATTTTCTGTATTTTTTCATCAAAAACGGTAAAAAATTTACTCGTAATGTTCCAGCATCAGTGTGCATTTTAAGACAGATTAAAATGTACACACTTAATTAAAACAAAATAAAAAAATACAACTTTTCAAGTATTTTCTTCAGGCCTTTTTTATGAATTTATTCAGCAAGAATTTTCATCTGCAAAGCTAATTTTAGCGTCAAGCAGCTTCGGTGTTTATCTACTCCACTCTTCGCCCCTCGCCATGCAACGACGGTACAGTCAGAAAAGTATACAATCGGTACAGTAATGTGCGACTCACGGACGGTCTCTACGCTTTGTTTTCACTGTTGTTAATAATAATCTTCGGACATAATGATGTGACTAATTGGTTTTCAGATATGATTTTCTGTTATTTATAAATATTCAGACGAATTTGTTTAGTTAGTTGCGTGCTTCTGTAGAGTATAGCTTAGTTCTTGTAATTTATAATTTAAATTTTTACTGGGACAAATTAAATACTTTTTTTTCAATCCCTGATGTGTGTACGTTGCAATCTGTTCAATTCAGAACGATAAGCAACCCCATGACCCAATGAGATAAGAATATGTGTATGACGTGTAAATGAAGTGTAGTCTTGTACAGACCCAGGCCGACCATTCCTGAGAAGTATGGTTAATTGAACTCCAACGATCAAAGTACACCGGTCTAGTATTCAAATCCGTATAAAAGTAACTACCTTCACTAGGATTTGAACCAGGAACCTTCGTCTCCGAAAATCAGCTGTTAAACAGCTGATTTTGGCGACGACTTTACCTCTAGACCAACCCGGTTGATTAAATACATATTTTAAAATGAAAAAGTTATTTGTGTGTTTGTACATTGAAATAAGGTTGTAGGCATTTTCGTTCAATAAAATTTGTAGACCTTGTTGAAAGAATAGGTTATGGATATACGTTAAGCGGAACTGTGGGTACACGTAGAGCAACAGTTGTCCCAGTTCGAATTTTCCACAGTATATATATATATATATATGTGTGTGTGTGTGTGTTTTATTATTTACATTGGCAAGATAAAGTCGTGTGAGTGTTTCACACCAGTTTTTTTTAATATTTAATGGCCTATTAAGAATTCGAAAACAGTTTTGATTATCCCAAATTTCTGATTAGTTGGGTTATTTTGTACAGTTTTATAAGACAGAAATCGTTGAAATATTTTTGAGTAATTCTGAACGGTCTTTACCATTACGATTTTTAAATCGTTGTGGTTGTTAATATTCTTAAAGATTTAATAAATTGAGGTTAAAATAAGAGATAAATTTTATCTGATGGAAATTAAGTTTAAGAATGGAAAACACTTTTCTTTTACAGTCTATTGCTGTCTTAAAAAGAAAGTCAGTGGATAAATGACTGGAAGATACAAAAAAGAATACTTTTAAGGCTAAAAAAAAATGAAGAGGGAGTCATTTCAGACTAAATCATTGAAAAGAAAGTAATAGTGAATATCTGAATGAAAGGAACGGGAGGGAGCAACGGAGTAGTGAATCGTGAAAAGAAAAATAACATTTTTGACTGAACTAGAATAAAGAAAATGAGTTTCGACGCGCCCCAATAAAGCCACATTTATTCAGGAATCTTTTCAAGAAATAAAATACAGAACATCAAAAAAAACCAAGTAGCCTATAATAGAATAAATAAAAGGAATATTATCATCGACCGTTGGAAAGTAAGCATTTAAGCATTGGTAAAAATTTATCGGAATTCGTTTAAAATGAATTCCTTGTACTTTCTTTTCGTTGTTATTATTTTTTATATTTTTTTTATGTAGTCTTTATTGTATTTGGTTTTTTCATGTATTTTCTGATTACTCTTGAAATAAATTTTTAATCCTGTTTAACCGATTTTTCACTATTATCGGAACCGACTGAATAAATTTTTACTTTCTCTTGCCTATATGAATATATGGGAAGGAAAGTATTGTTTTCTTGTCGATTTTTCGAAATCGAGTTTTCACCGGATGTATACGTTTTCAGACCCCCTGAACCCAAAAAACATGTTTTTAGCGATTGGTGTGTGTGTGTGTGTGTACAAAATATCTCAAGAACGGAATATCGTACGTACTTGAAACTTAAAACTTAAGTTGCATACCACTACCGAACCCGACACGAACATTTTCATAAAAATCGGTCAACCGGAAGTAGTAGTTTATTCGTGTAATTTTTCACTTTTTTGTGATTTTCTCAAAAACTGGTCGTACGATTTTTTTAAAAATCGCCTGGTTTACTAAATTTTTTATTCTCTACAAGGTAGGGTAGGCGTCATGTGTGCTGAAATTCTTGGTCAGGGTGTTTTCTCGTAAAAACGTTGTTTTTTAAGATTACGGCTTTAGTATGCATTTTAGCGCAAAACTTTATATAATAAAAATTGTAGAGAATTAAAATACCTACAACTTTTATTTCAAACATTTTTTTTTTTGTATAACGCTTAGTTTAGCGGTAATTTGCAATTTTCTGTTTTTTTCTCACGAAAATGTGTGAAAAATTGATTTTTAAAAATTTCGGCCTTAGTATGCATTTTACGACAAAAGAGTGTATAATTAAATTTATAGAAAATTAAAAGATCTACAACTTTTATTTAGAGAATTTTTCTCTACAGTGCCTAGTTTAGCGCGAAAGAGTGATTTTTCGTATTTTTAAGCCAAACTGAGGTCGATTGTTATTATGTGTCTTTCACTCATGATTAAAATTAGGTTATGTTTATTAACGTTAGTTTTTTGTTTATTTCTAATGTTTTATTACTACTAATGTTAGGATTATTGTTTATTATTTGCATTGGTAAGAGAAAGTTGTGTGAGTGTTTCACACCAGATTTTTTCATGTATTTTCGGATGACTCTTGAAATAAATTTTTAATTCTGTTTAACCGATTTTTCACTATTATCGGAACCGACTGAATAAATTTTTTTTGAAAGCGTTTATTTGTTGTATATACCATAAAGGATCCCACACACCGGTGCGAAATATTCGCAGAAGTAGCGAAATCGTTGTGTAAGCGACGGCTGTTGTATGCGTACGAGCCAGCTCACATAAGCGTGACTTTGAGGAAGATTTCGTGCGAATCTGCAGCGTTTTATTTGCTGCGAACTCCTCAGTCCTAAAGCTACGTTGTCCTCGGAGCGATTTGTAGCACGCGGCGTAAAGAGTCTTACGCGGCGTTGTTACGCCAGGCACTAGTTGCATGGCGATAAACGGGAGTGTTGTCCTCAGAACGATATGGCGTGATGCGCCGGCGACATGCGCAGGGCGTAATTTCCAGACTGCTTCTGGAGCAGTGGTGAGCGTACTACGCCGCGTGATAGACGTCGAGACAATGGACAGCTCAAGTGGTACATCCAAGAAAACTCTTTCGTTTCCGAGGTTTTCAGATGAGGACGACGAAAAACTTATTTTCGAAGTGTCAGGACGAGAGCTGTTGTGGAAGTTAAGTGACGCCAATTTTAAAATTTTACGTCTTCACGTATTAGGTCAGCGATATTCGAAAATTGATCTCTTGTTATTCGGAAATATTCTTTAAATTTCACATCATCTTTCAGTAAATGCCTTCTAACAAGAATATTAAAAGCCCCCTCCTCATCTCTATTTCCGAACATTTGGCTGCACGAATTCCTAGTACGAATTACATCACCAATTAAACAGTCTATTCCAAAATCTAAATCTAAATGAGCAACCAGTAACGCAGCTGCACATTTTTTTTATCGAGATATGTTCCGACATGGTGAGCAGTTCGGGCCAAACTGAGAGCGTTTTATGCGTAAAATCGCTGCTAGGACAACACCTGACATGACTACAACTCGGCGATGCAAACGACATACGTTGGCGCAGCTGACTACGCTTGCGCCGCGTATCAAAAATCGCTCCGAGGACAACGTAGCTTAAGTTTAATTTAATTGTTTTTTTTTGTTTCAACTCGTAATTACTTGTAATTATTATCCAGACCCTGGTCGGGAATCGGACCCAGGACCTCCGCTTTGCAGCCGTATCACGTTAACCACTGGACCACTGAGGCGGCCTTGAGTCCTTTTGATTACATGTAATAGTCATGATATTTTTTCGTTACCTTTTCTGTTACCATATTAAACAAATTTGTTTCACTAAGAAGCCGCGTGTCAGCTGTTTTGTATATTCGGAGACGAATTCTGGTTTAATCCGAATTCTGGTTTAATCCTTTTCCTGGTTTTTCTGGTACAAAGGTACTTGTATATGGATTTGAATGCTAAACAGTGGTTACCGGTGTATTTTGATGGTTGGGATTCGATTAACCATACTCTCTTAGGAATGGTCGGCCTGGGTCTGTACAAGACTGCACCTCATTTACACGTTATACACATCATCTTCATCTCATTGGGTCATGGGGTTGATTATTGTTCTGAATTGAACGAATTGCAACGTACACAGATTGTTGTTGTTTAGGTCATCAGCCGAAAGGCCGGTTTGAACATGTAGAGGTTTTACTAAGTAAAACGAGGAGTGAGGTGGTTTACCCTTGCCTTCCTCACTGAGTGGAAAAGTGCGCTTATCAGCATGCCGGGCCCTCTGAAAAGCACATATTTTCCACTCTGTAAATGACAACTTCACTTCATTCACCACAGGGTCTGGCTGTGTAGTGAAATTCATTACTTTCAGAGAAGATAACTCTGACTAGTGTCTTTTACACCTCTACCTCTTTTGTTCTTAAACGATTCAGTCATTTAATTACCTGACCATGTGATAAGAAAAAGAACTATTTATTTTTGCCCTGTAACGCACAGATTGAGTGTAAATAATTTGATTTCTTGTAAATAATTTACATAGATTAGGGATTAAAAAAAAAAAAAAAAAAACTTCGGGTGCAACCCTACTGATGCTAGCAATTTTTCCCGCGCTACGCGCGGGAACAATAACGTTTTTATATTAAATCTCTTGTCTATCGTATGTACTGAGCTGTAAGCTGCAGTCTTATGTACAGTAATGCACTAGTCTTCTTCCTTGGGAGGTGGAATTTGTAATAAACCAAGCAATAATAATCTTATTAGAGGTGAATGACCTGAGAGAGTTTTCAACATGTGTTTGGATATAGTTCCTGAATTATTATAACATACTCTATAGTTTATTGTACTATATTCCCATTGTTGTATTATACTAGACTATATAGGAGGCAGTATTCGTAGTCGCTAGTTCATGTACCTACACTATTCTCTAGTCTAGATGATACGTAACTACCAAACCACTATACTGCATATCTGTACTATAGTATAACTACATTTACTTGTAAAATTCTACACTAAAGTAGTGTGCTAGTTTTTGTGTTATTTTTGTACTATATTATTGCTGTTATTATTATTATTATACATTATAGTATATCGTAAAGAATTGCATGGTACTGGGTAATCCAAAAATTACGTTTTTACTCGTGTATAGCGTGCACTCGTGTATAACGCGCACCCGTAATTAATTATAATATTTTAGGTAAAAATATTTCGTACCTGAAAAAATTAATAAGTAGACGATTTTCACTTGAAAAATATATTTATTGAGCTATCAAAAAACAACAATTTGAAACAACTTACATTACAGTTTAAATACGAGTATTTAATTTCAATGCAATTTTTTACTCGTCATTGCTTTCCGAAGATGAAATTTCTTCGTTCCTGGGTACATCTTCATTGTCACTGTTATCTCAGAGTGCGCAGTCCTCCGTACCGTCTAAGTGGTTAGATATTCCACACCTCTTGAAAATATTCATGAATTTTTTCTGGCAGAAATGAATCGATAGTGAACGGCAGGAAACGAAAAGGCCTAATGATGAAAGGATAATGATGCCAAACGTGCCATTAAAAAAACATACCATATTACTGTTTTTGCCATTATTTTAAAATAAAATTATTATTTTAGATGATAAAGCAAAAACAACTATCTATTTAATTATTTTTAAAATAAAAAGAATTATCTGTATTTTTTTTAATTTAAGCGGTTTTTGTTTTAATTAGGTGTATTCGTGTATAACGCGCACCCCCATTTTTGGGGAGAAATTTTTGGGAAAAAGTGCGCGTTATACACGCGAATATACGGTATTACGATTTAAAATTGTTTTTTGATTTAAATTATCCCGGAAAATATCTCCTAATTAGTTGGTTTTTAACATTTCATTACCCATCATCATCATTATTATCATCTGTCAAGGATTAGGTTAATGGCCTTTTTCGGTATCTATCTCATTTTAGGTCTTACCAAGCTTCGCTTACCTTTAGATTTATATTTCCATGCTTGTGGAGGAAGTCTTATGTTCTAGTATGAAAATTAAATTGTTGGACGAGTTTGAATCGAGTAGGGGCTAAGCTTGACCTTATATGGGACACTGAAATGGGGGAGCCTTAACCCCGATACGGCGCGTCTCAATGGCTGATAGGGAACGTCCTCTAGATATTTAGGTAGGTACGAATAAGGCATAGCCAAATAATTACCCGCGGATCAATTGAGGTGAAAACTGGTCAACGGTCTTTACGGCGGAGATGGAGAATTCTGAACGGTGTAGAGGGCGGAAGAGGCTAGGGAGTTCACCCAAATAAAATCCAGAGCAGAAGCACCCTATGAAATGGTCAACAGTCTCCGTGACATTTGGATAATCGACACTCCTGAGTATGAAGTAAATATAGAAACACAATTGTTCTACAAGCCAATCCTGTAAATTTTTCATTGTTAGGCCTAATATGTCCGTATTTTGGTTGTAAATATGTATTTCTATCTTTCGATGTTGATTCGGATAATTGACGGTTCGGATAATCGACGCTCCTGTGTTTAAAGTAAATATAGAAGTACAATTGAATGGGTCAGCGGAAAAACGTTCCAAGTAACAAAAACTAATTTTTACTTTCTCTTGCCTATATGAATATATAGGAAGGAAAGTATTGTTTTCATGTCGATTTTTCGAAACCGAGTTTTCACCGGATCTATACGTTTTCAAACCCCCTGAACCCAAAAAACATGTTTTTAGCGATTGGTCTGTGTGTGTGTGTGTGCGTGCGTGTGTGTGTGTGTGTGTGTGCGTGCGTGCGTGCGTGCGTGCGTGCGTGTGTGTGTGTACAAAATATCTCAAGAACGGAACATCGTACGAACTTGAAACTTAAGTTACATACCCTTACCGGACCCGACACGAACATTTTCATCAAAATCGGTCAACCGGAAGTAGTAGTTTATTCGTATAATTTTTCACTTTTTTGCGATTTTCTCAAAAACTGGTCCTACGATTTTTTTAAAAATCGCCTGGTTTACTTAATTTTTTATTCTCTACAAGATAGGGTAGGCGCCATGTTTGCTGAAATTCTCGGTAAGGCTTTTTTCAAGTAAAAACATTGCTTTTTCAAGATCGCGGCTTTAATATTAATTTTAGAGCAAAAATGTATATAATAAAAGTTGTAGAGAATTTAAAACACTACAACTTTTATTTCAAACAATTTTTTGTATAATGCTTAGTTTAGCGGTAATTAGCGATTTTCTGTTTTTTTTTCTCACGAAAACGTGTGAAAAATTGATTTTTTTTAAAGATTTCGGCCTTAGTATGCATTTTACGACAAAAGTGTATATAATCAAATTTATAGAAAATTAAAAGCTCTACAACTTTAATTTTTAGAATTTTTCTCTACAGAGCCTAGTTTAGCGTGAAAGAGTAATTTTCTGTATTTTTAAGCCAAACTGAGGTCTATTTTTATTTCGCGTCTTTCATTCATGATTAAAATAAGGTTATATTTTTGAGGTTAGTATTTTGTTTATTTCTAATGTTTTATTACTAATGTTAGGTTTATTGTTAATTATTTGCATTGGCAAGAGAAAGTTGTGTGAGTGTTTCACACCAGATTTTTAATGAAAGTGAAAGATACCATCTGATTCTTAGTTGTATACCGATTTTTCATTATTTTAAATCTTCCAAAATAAAAACAAATGTTTCTATTTCTATTATCCGTTTCAAAACTATAAAGACTCCAGTTTGAAAGCAAGTTGTCGGAAAATGGCTAATCGGATATTAATGTACTTTACATCAAAATTTAGCTTGTTTAAATCTTCTGTGATTAGATGAAAGGCCAAATTTTTTTCAAACGGTTTTAAGTTGTATTATATCGGCTTTAGCAAAAAAGTGTTCGTTTTTTGAACCTAATTTCCAGAATTCCAACTTTAAAGTCATGTAAAACCAGAAAGGGTGGTCCGGTTCTTGCCAAATTTCAGGAGAATGTATAACAGTTCTTTCTAAAGGGCTCTGCAAAATCCCAGATTCAAAAATCAATTTTTTTAGAAGCTATCGTTAATTTTTCAAAGTAACGTTTTCTTTGAAACCCGAAATTCGAACAATAAGCAAATTATATCATTATTTTCGTCATTTGATCTGTACACAAATTGTGAAAATTATTAAAATAAAAATTTGATGGTAGACTTTGCAGGAATTTTTTTTAAATGGGGATTTGTTTACTTAAAAACTTAAGGTGGGGCGTATTAAAATAGTACTCGTTGTACCATGAGAGATGGCTTTTGAAGTCATGCAGCGTTGCCAAACTTCATACCTAGTTCCATCAAGTTTATTTTACTTGAAACAATTATTGTAATATAAGAGAATTTACAGCTTAAACGGCTTTTAATTTAACTTTCCTATTTATTTTTATTTCATATTTATAATATTTCTGATAATACTTCTATTATGGTGCTGATAAGTTTTTGTTATATCTTATTACAACAGTCGAAATTTACTTTTCATTTTTTTACTACCTGAAAAATTATCACTTAATCAATTCAAAATTAGAATGAACTAGGGATTTCCTGTGCTGCTTATTTCAAATTACTCTTTCATTTATAGAGGTTTACAACAGTAAAAAACATAAATTTATAGTTTCAGTTTCCACTCAGAACATTTCATTCGTACCAATTCACTATCATTGTTCAACTCAAAACACGTTTTAGAATATACGATTCTTACTGTCACCGGATGGCGACATTACGTGGCGAGTTAAAACCTTTAATTATTGGTGGCTCTGAAAAGGGCTGTTTAAGCGGTGGTCGTCTTGATGGGAAGCGTCGGTTGTAGTCGTCGTGGCGGTCGAGGAGCTGGGCGACACGGCGTGTCGTCGTCCAGTGGAGACATCTTCTTTTTCCCTCGCAGTAGTGCGTCGATGGCTGCTTCGTCGGGTCCGGTGGGCGTGTAAGGCTCGGTCGAGGGACCGTTGTGGGCATCGCTCGTTTCTGCGGGTGATGACGGTCCGGTCGACGGCTTATGGTGACGGGTTGGCGAGCGGAAGCATCATCTTCTCTCTTGCGCGGTCGTCGATTAGTCTTCGCTGGAGTCCGGTAGCCGTGTGCCGATGGTGGATGTCTTGTATGCTGTCTGGATCGGAATTGAATCTCCCTGTTGAGTGTAGCGCTCTTTATATAGTTACCTAGAGTGCTGTGATAGAGGGCGGTTACTGGCTCGGCCTTGATGACAAAGGCCTCTGTCGGTACGCCGCCACATGCCTACCGCCCCTTTTGGAACTATTGGCGGCTCCCTCTGTCGCTACGTCGGAAGCTTTGATAGCCGCAGCCAGTACCTAATCAAAGGGGGTGACGGTGACATTACAATGAACAATTTGTTCCCTTAGATGTTTCCAGAATATTTTTGTAAATTGTAATATTGTTTTTGTGTCGTCCTATACTGTTACGCATTTGAAACGGTGTTAGAAGAGTTATGTTGTGGTGCCTACTTTCACTCCAATAATTTCTAGTTCGTTTCCAATACCAATATTATTCTGTAATATATGAGAAAGTATGTGTGTACATTGTAAACTGTAGGGGCCTATTATAGCGTCTACAACCACAGAATATGCACAGTAATATTGGCTATACAATAATCCTTATCATATTACTACATTAAAAAAAAAACTTTTTTCTAATAGGTTAGATAATTATTTTTATGTAACTATTTATTTAAAATATTTGGTGTTTTGTTTTATTCCATATAAATAAATATAAATTCGCATTTATATGTATTCTTATGACAAAAAACAATACACCAATTTCGCCTATAAAGACAGGTGGAGTGTTAAATTATTCGCACTCTGCTAGTTCCAGGGCTACAAACAATAGTCCAGTTTCTTACCACATGGTCAGCCAATAGCATTAAATAACACACTTGTGTCACTTGAAGATAAAATACGAAACAGTTGGAAAGATTCAGAGCTGAAAATCAGCGGTAAAGAAAACGAACAGCAGAAGTTGGGGCAAGATGACTTCTCCGCTCCGAAGATAATAAACAAACTATACGAGTTATAAGCAACACAAGAACTGTTCTAGAATATGGAACGATTAAACATACCGGTAAGAAAATGATGTGTAAAAGACATTAGTGAAGAGTTATCTCCTCTGAAAGTACTGAATTTCATTTTACACTCAGACCCTGTGGTGAAAGAAGTGAAGGTGTCATTTGCAGGGTGGAAAGTGGATGCTTTTCAGAGGCCCTGGCATACTGATACGCATATTTTTCCACTTTGTGAATAAAGCATTGGTAAACCATCTCACTCTTCGTTTTACTCAGTAAAGCCTCTAGAACTTCAAACCAGCCTTTTGGCTGATGTCCTAAACAATACACCAATTATTTTCTTATAATTTGTTTTTAGAAACACGGAAACGTCAAAAGAACAAATCGTAGTGTTAAAAGAACAAGGAGAAAAACTAGAAATGTAGATATCGTTAAAAAAACTAAATAAATAACGAACATCAAAACTGCACCACGTCACTTGAAAACACAATACGGAACAATTGGAAAAGTTGATAACTTCAAGTACCTCGGGGTCATAATACAACCGAAGATCATAGACCGTAGTGTTAGTAGATTTTAAAATAGCCTGTGATTCATTCGACCGAAAAACACTACTGAATATTTTAGAAGAATTTGGAGGACAGCAAAACACCGGCAATCATTAACGAAAAATAAAAACAGACACGATTAAAAGTAAATTTGTAGGAGCAATCTCCGAAGAGTTGAAATAAAACTGGCGTTAAGCAAAGTGATGGACTGTCACTTGTTCTTTTTAACTGTGTGCTGGATAAGGTTATTCAGGAATGGGAATTACAGTAGAAGTTGCCAATTAAGGATCATGAAATCATGTACAAATTGACGGATCGAAGAAAAGCATAAAGATAAACTTTCTTGCTTTTGCAAATGACCTAGCAGTCGTTTTTAGGAACACGGAACCAACAATACAGCAAATCAATGAGTTAAAAGAAGAAAAAAAAGCAGAACTACAGATTTCATTTGCGAAACTAATAAATAAACATCAAAACAACCCCACGTCACTTGAAGATACAGTACGGTAAAATTGGAAAAGTTGATAGCTTTAAGTAGGTGCCTCGGGAAATAATAGACCAAAAAGGTTTTTAGCGAAAAGGAAGCGAACTAAAGGAAACGAGGAAAGATGGCCGGGGCACTCCGAAGAACTCACCACAACATGTATAAGAAGAAATAACTATTAAGACAAGTTAAGATCAACATATAATACTATGATAAAACCTTTCTCTCTGTATGTGTGTGTGTGTCTACGCGAGTGAGTGCCTAAGAATGACCGGGAAGGCTGGTCTAAGAGAAGCAGAGAAATTCAAGAGAAAGATCTCCTGCAAGATAATGGTTCCGAAGATAGTAGACGAACAATATGTTATTAGGTTAAGAACTGTACAAGAAAAATAAACGATTAATGGAATCGATTATAAAACGAAGACTAAAATTTTACGGACCCCGTATAGAATGGCTGCCCATAACGGACAGGTGGAGTGTCAAATTATTTACACGCAATCTGTTCGTTGCAGGGCTAAAATAAATAGTTCTGTTTCTTATCGCATGATCAGCCAATTAAATGACTGAATCATTTAAGAACAGAAGAGGTAGAGGTGTAAAAGACACTAATCAGAGTTATCTCGTCTGAAAGTAATGAATTTTATTTTACAGCCAGACCCAGAGGTGAATGAATTGAAGGTGTCATTTGCAGAGTGGATAATATGTGCTTTTCAGAGGACCCGGCATGTTGATAAGCGTACTTTTCCATTCAGTGAGGAAGGCAATAGTAAACCACCTCACTTGTTTTACTTAGTAAAACCTCTACAGGTTCAAACCAGCCTTTCGGCTGATGAACTAAACACAGTATAGAATGGAAGACAATTGGTTGACAAAACAAATTTTTAAGACACTAAACAGTAGACCCAATGTTAAATGGTTTAAAGAAGGCAAAAAGGATATTGAGAAAACCGGAATAAGCTGAAAAATCTGGTGTGAAACACTCACACAACTTTCTCTTGCCAATGCAAATAATTAACAATAAAACCTAACATTATTAATAAAACATTAAAAATAAACAAAAACTAACCTGAATAAACATAACCTAATTTTAATCATGAGTGAAAAACGCAAAATGAAATTCAACCTCGGTTTGGCTTAAAAATACGGAAAATCACTCTTTCATGCTAAACCAGGCACTGTAGAGAAAAATGCTTTAAATAAAAGTTGTACATCTTTTAATTTTCTATAAATTTGATTATATAAACTTTTGTCGTAAAATGCATACTAAGGCTGAAATCTTTAAAAAATCGACTTTTTTACACGTTTTCGTGAGGAAAAAAACCGAAAATCTCTAATTACCGCTAAACTAAGCGTTATACAAAGAAATGTTTGAAACAAAAGTTGTAGGATTTTAAATTCTCTACAACTTTTATTATATACATTTTTCCACTAAAATTCATATTAAAGCGGCAATCATAAAAAAACAAAAATGTTTTACGTGACAACAGCCTGACCAAGAATTTCAGCAAACACGGCGCCTCCCCTATCTTGTAGAGAATAAAAAATTGAGTAAATCAGGCGATATAAAAAAATATCGTAGGACCAGTTTTTGAGAAAATCGCAAAAAAGTGAAAAATTATATGAATAAACTACTTCTTCCGGTTGACCGATTTTTATGAAAATGTTTGTGTCGGGTCCGGTAGTGGTATGTAACTTAAGTTTCAAGTTTGAAGTTAGTACAACGTTCCGTTCTTGAGATATTTTGTATATACACACACACACAGACCAATCGCTAGAAACATGTTTTTTGGGTTCAGGGGGTCTGAAAACTTATAGATCCGGTGAAAACTCGATTTCTTAAAATCGACATGAAAACAATACTTTCCTTCCTATATATTCATATGGGCAAGAGAAAGTATAATTATTATTGTACAACTATTTGTGAAAGGGTCGGCCTGTAACACTTCCCATTAACAATAGATCTTTTGTTACTTGTTTACATCAGTTCATCAGTTCTGACTTTTCGAGAATTATTAAAAAAGATTATTGATTGAATCTCTGTGCCGTTCCAGAAGTCTCTTTGAACCCCTCTTGTATAAATAGACCCCCGAGCGCGTTCAGTGAGTAGTATTCGTTTGATCTTTGACGAGTGTCTATCGGACGTAGTGCAGGCGCGTACCGAGCATTGTGTTGGTCAACGATTGTAATACTGTCTTTGTGTGTGTGTGTGTGTGTGTGTGTGTGTGTGTGTATTGTAAAAAGTTATTGGGTATCTGTATTAAATTCAGTTTTTGTGTATTCAGTTTCATTTTGTATGTGTAATCTTATAAAATTTATTTTAAGTAGTGCTAAGTAAATTATTAAATTATTTATTGTTTATTATTGATTTTAAGTAAATTATTAAGTTATTTATTGTATTACTTTATTATAATTAGTTTATTATTTATTTTGTAAATCGTTTAGTGAAATAAATATTTATATAGTTCAGCCGCTCTAAGTTTGCTCCTACTGTCAACAAACCAAAACTAGCTACTACAGGGTGCACGCTAGAGTCCGTGACTTTATGGATATCGTATTCCTATTAAGTTAACTATTTTTTAAATTATAAGTACTTACAGTACTAAAAACATCAGTCGTGATATGATGTAGGCCTAACAATTTAATTTAGAAAAATACTTTTAAAAGTATTTTGTATTTAAATACTTTTGAAAGTATTTTGTTGTTACTTTTTAATCAGCGTGTACACATTTTTATATAATGCGCATGCTCAGTGATGTCATTATTTGTTTACATTAGGAGCAAACTTAGAGAGGCTGGACTGTAATTGTAAACTTTAGTGTTGTTGTTGTTTAGGTCATCAGCCGAAAGGCTGGTTTGAACCTCTAGAGGTTCAAACCAGAGGTTTATTTAGTATTTGATGTAATTTTAAGTAAAACGAGGAGTGTGTGGTTTACCAGCCTTCCTCACTGAGTGAAAAATTACACTTATCAGCATGCCAGGCCCTCTGAAAAGCACATATTTTCCACTCTGCAAATGACACCTTCACTTCATTCACCACAGGGTCTGGCTGTATAATGAAATTCATTACTTTCAGAGGAGATAACTCTGATTAGAGTCACAGTACACCCGTACCTCTTCTGTTCTTAAATGATTCAGTCATTTAATTGCCTGACCATGTGATAAGAAACAGAACTATTTATTTTATCCCTGGAACGGACAGATTGAGTGTAAATAAATTGACACTCTACCTGTCTGTTATGGGTAAAACTTTAGTGTATTAATTATTTAATAACCTAGATCCCGAAACGGACCTTAGCGATAAGTGTCACAATATGCTCAGACAAATACTACTGAGACCTAGCTCCTTCATAGAAACTTCATGCATTTTCTTGTACCACCTTATTGACATATAATTACCTTCAGTTTATTTGCGTAGACGAAGATGACACCTATTTCAATCAGTCGCTTTATTGAATTATTAATGATCATGTACGAACGCGATTGCAATGGGCGGAAACCACTAAGTTTGTGAAAATTGGCTACGTCATACCAAAACGAACATCCTTCTGGCAATCCGCTCCTTAGTTAAATAAAAATAATTCACATTGTTATTAAGTATTTATTTGGGCGTTACAATAAAGGAATTAGTTGTTATTTTAATAAAATCCACTATTTTACGCTTTATTAAGTAATAATAAAATAAAAGTTATCCGCCTCTATCACATTGTAGGTAGTGTATAAATAAAGAAAAACTTGTACGGTAGTTTTATTTGTGACTCATTCGATTCAATTCTTCCCCCTCCCTCCCACCTCTTAACTCCTTTGTTCTACCGTTTCTTGCTTAATTGGTTTAATCGACCATATGGTTTAAAATTTTGTCAAATAAATAAAATTTATAACGTTGCTTTAGTACTACTATTTTAACTAAAATTGACATTTGGATTTGTTTACACGTGATTTGTGAGGTTGTTGTTTTCACGTGCGAGGTCATAATAACACTATTGTTTTATTTTTAAATTTATTTAGTATTTTATTTTTATTATAAATGTCATTTTGTAGTTGTTAAAAATTTGGCCGTGTTATTTTATCGGTTTCCATTGTAGAATGATTTATAAAGGTTTATCGCTGTGGTTTCTGGTACTATTATTGTTTAGGTACAATGAAAGAACATTTTTTGATAAATATTTCTCCTAAAACGGTTGGTTAAAGAATTATGTTATGGTTTCTGAAATATGTGGGTCTGATTTGTGTTCCACCAGTTAAATGAAGTTTCATTGATATTTCTGGATTCTTGTAGATTTAAAACTCCTCTTTTTCTCCTAATTTCCCTCCCCGTTCTTCGCCCTACTTGTGCTCCTCCTCTCCTCTCTCTTCTTTTCGTGCTTCTTCTTATTTTTCTTCTTCTCCATCCTCCCAGCTCAGGAAACATCCGTTTCCGGTCTCAAAAATTTCCTTAATTTTCTCCTTGGCCAAACCGCCTGCTTCTTACAAGCTGATAATTTCAATTTTTTCTCGTCCGGCTTTTTTGCAGTTTACTGCTATCACCGGGTGGAGGATGAGTGGCGAGGAGAAACCTTAGATGCACTGAAAAGGGTCGTTTAAGCGGGAAGATAGGTCGTAGTCGTCGTGACGATTATTTTTCTTCTTCTCCATCCTCCCAGCTCAGGAAACACCCGTTTCCGGTCTCAAAATATTCCTTAATTTGCTCCTTGGCCAAACCGCCTCCTTCTCACAGGCTGATAATTTCAATTTTTTTCTCGTCCGGCTTTTTTGCAGTTTACTGCTGTCACCGGGTGGAGGATGAGTGGCGAGGAGAAACCTTAGATGCACTGAAAAGGGTCGTTTAAGCGGGAAGATAGGTCGTAGTCGTGACGGTCGGGGAGGTTGGGTGACACACGTCTCGTCGTCCTGTGGAGACGTCATCTTTTTCCTTCGCAATAGTGCGTCGTGCTTCGTTGGGACCTGGTGAGTGCAACGCTTGGTTGAAGGACCACTGTGGGCATCGCTTGTGAATGGAGTATCTTCTTTTTTGCGAGATCGTCGATGGGTGTTCATCGGAGTCCGGTGGCCATGTGCCGATGGTGGATGTCTGGTCGAAGTGTAGAGTGGAATCGAATCCGAGTCCATGTAGAAATGGATTAAATACCAATAATGGGTGACATCGTGAAAGATTTACCTAGTCGCTCTGGGAACAAATTTACGGAACATGTAGGGTTTCTTAATTTATTAAAGAAAGGATTTATTAAGGAAAATAATTTTACTCGTTGTCGGTTTTAGAAAATTTTAATTTTAGAAGGAATATTTTATTTAAAAGGTTAGTTATTCAAGGAAATCGTGGAGTGGATTATCTTATTCTGGTGGATGGGGTGCTTCGTAGATGGTTCTGATGATCGGGAACGATCGAGCTCAGTGGTATAAATAAATGATATAAAATCGGATTATGATAACCAGAGGGAGGTTACTGGCCTTCTGCAGTGCCGACGCAGGTAGGAACCAAGTGCCTGTATCGGATATTGTAGAGATGAGTTGTTAAGGGAAAGGTGTAATAATATGTTGTTGTTTAGGTCAACAGCCGAAAGGGTGGTTTGAACCTCTAGAGGTTTTACTAAGTTAAAGCGAGAAGTAATGTGATTTACCAATGCCTTCCTCACTGAGTTGAAAGAGTATGCTTATCAGCATACCAGGCCCTCCGAAAAGCACTCACTTTCCACCCTGCAAATGACACCTTCACTTCATTCACCACAGGGTCTGGCTGCTTAGTGAAATTCATTACTCTCAGAGGAGATAAATCTGACTAGTGTCTTTTACACCTCTACCTCTTCTGTTCTTAAATAGTTCAGTTATATAAGTGGCTGACTATGTGATAAGAAACAGAACTATTTTTTTTAGTCCTGGACCAAACAGATAGAGTGCAATTAAAATAACACTCCACCTGCCTGTTTTGGGCATTGTAATAATATATTCATCATAAAAATCGTACAACTTCTTATTATGTTACAGTAACTTTGTTTAGCGTACAGTTCAACAGTGATTTGCGATTATTTGTAAAAAAACCACATTAAAATTGGTACATTACATGTTGAATAAAATCACATTATTGACTGCAAACAGTTTATTTCTGTTTAGGATACAGCTCGTCAGTCCGGCCGTACAATGGATAGGCCAATATTTTTTTATCCCTAATGAGTGTATGTTGTAGTCTATTCAATTGAAAACAATAAGCAACCTATGACCCAATGAGAATAGGATGATATTTATGACGCGTAAATGAGGTGTAGTCTTGTACTGACCCAGACCGACCATTTCTAAGAGAGTGTGAGTAATTGAACCCCAACCTTTGAAGTACACCGGTAACCACTGTCTAAAGTACGTAAAATGAAAGATGTAGCCAGTGTTTAGAACCGTGTATTTCACTAAGTTAAAAACATTAAATTTTCAGGTACAGCTCTTTTTAAAGCTTGGTTTTTAGTTATTTTATTCGTATAAATTTCGTAACACGGGAGTCTATTAGACATTTTCTAGTGATTTGGAAAAAAAATATGTACCCGTTTCTTTGGCGCATTTTTCATTTAGTGTTTCAAAACATATTTTTTTTTTTTAAATTCCTAATATGTGTACGTTGCAATTTGTTCAATTCAGAACAATAAGCAACCCCATGACCCAATGAGATGAAAGTGATATGTATGACATGTAAATGAGGTGTAGTCTTGTACAGACTCAGGTTGACCATTCCTGAGAGAGTATGGTTAATTTAGTGTTTAGTGTATGTTATTTAGTGTTTCAAAAAATTTAGCTCGATAAATTTTAAGAGGAAAAATTTGGCGTTTTACAGGATTGTTTCTGCATGTTTTTTTAAATGTCATCTGAAATTCACCCTTTTAATAGAAAGTATAAAGAAATTAAAGCATTTTTCAAAAAATTTGATATTTTCGTTCCCGATGGACGTAACGAGATAAAACGAACACTGTATCCCTTTAAATTAATAAGGGAATAAAATTTTACTAAAAATAATTATTTAAAATTTTTTTAAGTGTTTTCTAAAGGAAAGGTAAATTTTTAAAAGGATTTTATTAATTCAAACCTACGTAGCGAGTAAGCTGGCAGTGAAGTGGTGTTGCATTGCACACTCAGTTTCGTGTTCTGAAATACGGATTAAGTGAAAAATGATCTAAGAAAATAAGTACATATTTTGTTTTCAAAGCGCTAGAAAATTCCTAATACACTCCAATGTTTCATAATTTATACGAATAAAATAACAAAAAATCCGGTGTGAAACACTCACACAACTTTCTCTTGCCAATGCAAATCATGAACAATATAATCTAACATTAGTAATAAAACATTAGAACCTCAATAAACATTACCTAATTTTAATCATGAGTGAAAGACGCAAAATGAAAAACAACCTCAGTTTGGCTTAAAAATACGGAAATTCACTCTTTTACGCTAAACTAGGCTCTGTAAAGAAAAATGCTTTACATAAAAGGTGTAGATCTTTTAATTTCCTATAAATTTGATTATATAAACTTTTGTCGTAAAATGCATACTAAGGCTGAAATCGTAAAACAAGCGATTTTTACACGTTTTCGTGAGAAAAAAACAGAAAATCGCGAATTATCGCTAAACTAAGCGTTATTCAAAAAATTTTCGAAATAAAAGTTGTAGAATTTTAAATTCTCTACAACTTTTATTATGTAGCTACTCTTTTGCGCTAAAATGCATATTAAAGCCACAATCTAAAAAAACCAATTTTTTTTACGCAAAAACAGCCTCTTCAAGTATTTGAGGAGACATAGCGCCTACCCTATCTTGTAGAGCATAAAAATTTAGTAGATGAGGCGATTTAAAAAAAAATCGTACGAGCCGTTTTTGAGGAAATCGCAAAAAAGTGAAAAATTACACGAAAAAACTACTAATTAAGGTTGACCGATTTTGATGAAAATGTTCGTGTCGGGTCTCTGGTAGTAGTGCCTATCTTATGTTTCAAGTTTCAAGTTCGTACGATGTTCCGTTCTTGAGATATTCTGTTCACACCACACACACACACACACACACACACACACACACACACACACACACACACACACACACACACACACACACACACACACACACACACACACACACACACACACACACACACACACACACACACACACACACACAGTCAGACCAATTGCCAAAAACATGTTTTTTTGGGTTCAGGGGGTCTGAAAACATGTAGATCCGGAAAACTCGATTTCGAAAAATCGACATGAAAACAATACTTTCCTTCCTATATATTTATATAGGCAAGAGAAAGTAAAAACCAAGCTTTAAAAAGAGCCGTACTGAAATTTTTCGTTATTTTATTTGGTGAGATATGCGGTTGCCAACACAGGCTACATCTTTTATTTTACGTACAATCGTAATAGTATTAGTGTAATACTTTAGTAATAACGGGTGTTTCAAAAAGGACGCACTTCGAAGTTTAAGGGTTAATATTTTCTGCATAGGGAATATTCCCCCCCCCCCCCCCAAATAACAGTTGGCACTACCGTACTCATTGTTGACCCATTGTCTATTACTGACATGTACTAGTGCTATCCCAGTATTCATTTGTGTCTGTATAAGTTTAGACATGGTTTTTTCAAAGGATGAACGTGTTTTTATTATTGAAAGTTATTGCGCATATAAATCTTAAGAACGAGTGAAAGACGAGTTCCAGTTCAAATTTCCCAATTCTGAAGTACCTAATAACACGACAATATCGCGTCTGATTAATTAATTTCGTGAGAAAAATTTCGTGCCGGGTGAGGTAGTCAAACGTTGTTTCACTTCGTCCAAAACTTGTTCTGTTAACACTGATGGTCGACCTGTGCTTTTCCGATCCTGTGCACTGCCAGTCTCACGAAATTTATTAATCAGACGCGATATTGTGGTGTTATTAGGTACTTCAGAATTGGGAAATTTGAACTGGAACTCGTCTTTCACTCGTTCGTAAGATATATATGCGCAATAACTTTCAATAATAAAAACACGTTCATCCTTTGAAAAAACCATGTTTGAACTTATACAGACACTACAGACACAAATGAATACTGGGATAGCACTAGTACATGTCAGTAATACACAATGGGTGAACAATGAGTACGGTAGTGCCAACTGTTATTTGGGGGGGGGGGGAAATATTCCCTATGCAGAAAATATTAACCCTTAAACTTCGAAGTGCGTCCTTTTTGAAACACCCGTTATAATACCATAGTATTATACTATAGTAATAATAGTATAATCATATAGTATTCAAATCCGTATAAAAATAATTAACTTTACTGGGATTTGAACCAGGAACCTTTGCCTTCGAATATCAGCTATTTAACAGCTGAGCTGACTCGGGCGACGACTTTACCTCAGACCAACCATTGGTAGTTTAGGCAAAAATACTGATTGTATTTAAAGTATTTTACAATAAATATATCAGTTAGGAATTTTCCTTACAACCTTGCATGTCTGTCAATCATTTACCTCTTAGAAAAACCTCTTGGAAAATCTACGTTTCAAATTTTCCTGTATTGTTTCTTTCTTATTTATTGCGAAGAAAATTAATTTAGTTTCTATAAATATTTTATTTGATGATTTTTTTAAAAGGTCTACTTAAATTTCTATTCCATCTTTATTTAGGTGTTCGTTTTTAATAACTTTTATTCAGCTGAAAGTTCCATTCTTTTAATTTTTGAAGTGTTTCATTTTATTTTATTTTATTAGAAAATGGTTTAGTATTTTGAAAAGAGTTCTCATATCAGAACTGTCTAAAATAAAGGAATGAGAAACTTTTTGTTTCCTTTTCTCTCTCCTTTTGTTTTTTAAAAATTATTTTTATAGTATTTTTACGTGAAAATGCTGTTTTTGTGAAGGATAATATTTTTTAATACTTCTTTTCTCATTTCGTTGTTATTTTTATTCTGTACTCTATTAATATTAAATATTTCTAAGAAAATTGTTTTGTAATTTTCCGTGAAAATCTTGGTTGGAATTCTTAATATACGTGTTACATTATAATCATGCTGTCGTATTATTTATTTATCTTAAAGTTAAAATATTAAAATACAGTCGAACTTCCATTTAGCGAATCATCACGGGACTTTCGAAAAAGTTCGTTAAATAGAAACTTCGTTGTACAGGGTGATTCACGAAGATATGCAGAAACTTTAGGAGCTCATTGTACATGTAAAAATAATGAAAAAAGTTTATATGAACATGGGTCCGGAAATGCTTCGTTACCGAGTTCGGCTAGCGAAAGATTTCGCCCATCAGGTGAAATGAGGTCTTCCTGAAATTCTGGTAAGGTAGATTAAGGGGCGAATTCAATCATTTCTTATGGTTTTTGATCTGATAAATTGAATAAAACAGGTCCCAGAACTGTAAGTTAAATAGTTTTTAAGAAAAGCAGTGTCAAATGCAAAAAATGGAGTGAAAAACACATTTTTTCATCTTTGGGCAAGAATAACTTTGTTACTTCACCAAGAAACAGTTAAAATTTTTGAATAAAACATGTAGAAAATTTTATTCTGAACAAACCGGTGTAAATAAAGTACACAGAAAGCGAATAGATGTTTGATAAAATGAATTTTTATTCATAACAGTACAAAGTAAAATTAACCGGAAAAACAAAGATGAAAAAATGTGTTTTTTCACTCCATTTTTTTGCATTTGACAATGTTTTTCTCAAAAACTATTCAACTTACAGTTCTGGGACCTGTTTTATTCAATTTATCAGATCAAAAACCATAAGAAACGATTGAATTCGCTCCTTAATCTACCTTACCAGAATTTCAGGAAGACCTCATTTCACCTGGTTAACTGAAATCCGGGGGAAATCTTTCACTAGCCGTAACTCGGTAACGAAGCATTTCCGGATCCATGTTTATGGTAAACTTTTTTCATTTGTTTTACATGTACAATGAGCTCCCAAAGTTTCTGAATATCTTCGTGAATCACCCTGTATAGAATAATCCGTGTATTTTTGGTAAGTGCATTATTGGTAGACAATAAATTATAATATTTTGTGATTTTTCAAAATGGTGGATAGTGAATTTGCTTGTATCCTGAAACAAATTTGCTACATGTTTCTTTCTTTTTTACATCTTTTTCCACTTCCGCATAGATATTTATAAGCAACTAGCGGGTCCCGCGTGGCTTCGCCCACGCAAACGTAAACAAAGAATCAGCGTTTAAGTATACTCTCTGTATTTCATATGGGAGGGTATTTTTGCGAATTCTACCACTTAAAATAAAAATTTTGCAAAATCATTTCTTTGCGACAGCTGAGAAAACTTAAGTTGATCTATAAATCAGGACATCTCTTTTTATATAGATAGCGCCCCGTCGTGGCTTCGCCCATGCAATTTTAAGGCTATGATTCTGTATTTTAATTTGCCTATAACTTAAGTCACAAAAACTTCATTCAGTCATTTTACATAGAGACAAATACGTCCGTAAAAAACAAAATATCGTCGAAAAAAAATATCGTTTTGACGGTTCGGTGACGGCGACAATACTGACGCGCCGGTTTTGGGACGGTGCTGGTGCTCAGTGTAGACAATGTCATTATTTTTTCAAGAAAGAATATTTTTCTGTGACTGATACTTCTCGGAATGACGGAACTGAGACTTGACGTGACGGATGTGTGTGAATCGACCCTTATCGTGAAAAAAAGAAAAAAGAAGGATTATAATACCATACTGCCTGAATTTACATAAATAACTGTTGTTTTATTTTAATTTAAGAAAATATCTTAAAAAACCATATGCATTTTACTGAATTGGTTGAGACACATTTTTTTTAAATTAGGGGGTCCCGCGTGGCTTCGCCCACGCAAACGTAAACGAAGAATCAGATGTTTAAGTATACTCTCTGTATTTCTTATGGGAGGGTATTTTTGCGAATTCTACCATTTAAAATCAAAATTTTGCGAAATCCTTCCTTAGCGACAGCTTAGAAAACTTAAGTTGATCTATAAATCATGACATCTCTTTTATATAATAGATAGCTCCCCATCGTGGCTTCACCCATGCAATTTTAAGGCTATGATTCTGTATTTTAATTTGCTAATAACTTAAGTCACAAATATAATTTTTTTTTAATTACGTATAAAGAACGATTCACACGTCACCGTTCCGAAACGGAACCGGTACGGCCACTCGAAGTCAAAAATGATGACAGTATTCACACATGTACGTCAGTTTTCCTTTCGTCAAACTCCATTCAGTCATTTTACATAGAGACAAATACGTCCGTAAAAAACAAAATAACGTCGAGAAAAAAATATCGTTTTGACGGTTCGGTGACGGCGACAATACTGACGCATTGGTTTTGGAACGGTGCTGGTGCTCAGTGTAGACAATGTCATTAATTTTTCAAGAAAGAATATTTTTCTGTGACTGATACTTGTCTTCTCGGAATAACGGAACTGAGACGTGACGTGGACGGATGTGTGTAAATCGACCCTTATGGTAAAAAAATAGAAGGATTATAATAGCATAATGCCTGAATTTACATAAATAACTGTTGTTTTATTTTAATTTAAGTTAGATTTAAGAAAATAACTTTACCGTATGCATTTTATTGAATTGGTTGAGACACATTTTTTTTTAAATTAAATTTTAATTGTTCGGTTGCAAACATCATTTTTACAAGGTCAGTCAAATACATTATGTGACCTAAGCAATGAAATCCGTATCTTGAATAATAAGTAATAATACTATAAAGCATAAAAAACATATCTCTTATTATACTAATTACAACAACTCTAAAATTAATTCCGGTTAAAATGTAAATCCAGTGTTAGGTTAAACACTACGTACAGTACAACATCCGGAGTGACAAAAGTAAACCATAGATTAAAATCGTTGTTAAAGTCAATTTAACTTCTGGGAAAATAGCTATAGTTTTGTAGTTGATCTGCTATTTTACGTTCGATAAGAATGTATATACTGGATGCAACGGAATATGCCTATGGAGGGGGTAAATGTGTGTCGGAGCAAAACCAGACATAAGCGTAGCGCTTCGCGCTGACCCGCATCCTCGCATCAGTGGGGGGGAATGTTTGCTATTTCTGCCCTTTAAAATCAAAATTTTGAAAAATCCTTTCTTAGTGCGCGCTTACATAACATAAGAAAGCTAACATCCAAATTTCAAGTCTGTAGCGTCAGTAGTTTCGGCTGTGCGTTGATCTATAAATGAATCACCCTGGACATGGTTGTCCTTTTATATAATAGATAAACACGACAAATAAAAATCATAAATTTGATGATTCAGGAATGCTAAATTTGATTTTTCAGCGAAGATACTCGCAGACTGAAACGTTTTAAAACACTAGACTTACCTTTACGATTTTGTTAATTATTTAAACCTTTTTTTCTTTTCTACTTCAACTACAAATCATCGTCATCTCATAATAGGCATCGTTATCATCTCCTGCTTCAACAACTTTGTGTTTCAAGATGTTGATTCACAGTTCATCAAGTTTAGTTTTGTACATTATATTTACCTATGCATTTTTCTTCACATTTAGTCTTGTTGAAACAGACTGTGGTTTTTATTTTAATTCTAAGGACATTACTCTGATTTTCTCGTCTTTGATTAAAGTTTTTGTATTTATAAACTGATTGTAAAAAAAATACACTGTTACAACAAAAAAAGGAATGCTTAAAACCACAACAATCAGAATAACAAAACAACCCGATTCCGCTCTCGGAACAGTGTAATAAAGGTATCCCGGTTCGTAAACAATGGTTTAATCGGAACTGACTTTGTAACCAAATGTGTTAAAGTGATATAGAGTAGGTATCGTGAGAACTATTGACGTGTTCGATTACCTCGAATTGTTAGGATTAGTACAATTGCTAGGAAAGTGATTAGTTATCATTAGTTTACGATTCTCTCATAACTGTTTCGGCGATAAGTCTTCACTCTTGTTTTTAAATGTCCTTGGTCGTGTATGTAAATCAAGTTTGCAGTAAAATATCATCTTGGGTATTTGCACTAAAACAAATTGCCAGAATGCCCTTGGTCACGTATGTAAATCAAGTTTGTAGTAAAATATCATCTTGGGTATTTGCACTAAAACAAATTGCCAGATTAAATGATAAAAAATTACTAATGGCAGCTTATCATGGCCTCATTCTGTCTCATATCCGTTATGGTATCTTAGTATGTGGTAATTCTAGCATGGGTAATATGAATAGGGTTTTTAAAATTCAAAAGAAAGCTAACCTCATGCAGGCCACTATTTAAGGAGCTTAAATTGCTTACAGTTCCCTCTCTCTACATTTTTGAGGTGATTATGTATGTTAGGCAAAATAATTTTATGCAGAATTTCAATGTTCACAATCATAACACGAGAAACGGAAATTATTATTATGTGGCTAATTACTCCACAAAATTGTTTGAACAAAAATTTAGGAGGGAGAAAATTCGTAAATAAATTACCCCAATTTTTTTAAAATGTTGTGATAATTTGCATTCCTTTAACAAAAATCCAAAAAATTACTTCATCGGTGAAATGTTTTATAGCGTACAAGAATTTCTTTCTTGATAGTAGTAATACATTGTGTGATTCTAATAAATATTTCAGGTGTTATAACTGACATGTCCTATACTCCTCCTGGACGAAAAAAAATACATCTGAAGAGTTCGTAAAGTAGAAATATTTGTTCGCTAAATAGAAGTAAATAACACTATGAAGTAGTACCAATGTCTAGGGGATGGCACCGAACTTCGTTAAATGGAGAAATTCGTAAATAGAACCTCGTTAAAACGTTGACTTCTATGTGATCCAGATATGCGTCTTAAAAATGAGTCTCACTACTCATTTTTAAGTCGTGTGTTATTAATGTGGTTTCAAAAACCATGGCTTCAGAGAATGACATTTGTACACTTAGCCTGTTCAAATTTTTGATATTTTGCAAATAATAAGATATTGCGTATACAGGTAGTTTTTCCTGTTGTTCTGTACTAGAATACTGCTTTTATTTTTAATTTTTTTGTATCTTTGCTTATTTTTGTTGATTGAAATAGTGTAGAATACTTTGCAACTAAACCCAGATACCTATGAAATGTGAAATCATTCCAACATGTGATCCAAAACTGTGTCACAACTTCATTTTACAAAAACAAAATAGTTTTTGTTATTAAATATAAGTAAAATAACAAAAAAGTTAATAAAATATGAAAAAAGTACGATGGCCCCTCTTTGTCACAAATTTAGTGTGGCAGTCAACGTGTTATATGGAAGTTCGACTGTAAATAAACAACCGTTTGCGCTGTAAGAGAAGGGGCGACCACCCGTCTTAACTCTTTATTTGATCATTTAAGTTTATTACGGTCATTAATGGGCTATTTAAAACATTACAAAGCGCTCTAACCATATACAATAATTTCGTGTATTTTTTAACACAAACGAACGTAAGGTCAGGTGCTATATTATTGAAGCAATTTGAGATGTTCAGTTAGTTAATAATATCCTTTTTTTTGTCTGTTACAGCAAAGAAGCAAAATGGTGCTGCATTACGTACAAATAGTTTGGGTTCCGGTACGAGAACGCCGCCTCTTGAAAGGAAAAGTAAATTTTCCGCTCTCGGGAGATTATTTAAACCTTGGAAATGGAAACGGAAAAAGAAATCGGAAAAATTTGAAGCCGCCTCTAGATGTAAGTACATTTTATTAATGTAGCCTATAGGCTATTTGAAATTACTAAACTTCTAGGTTAGGAAGATTCTTCTTCTTCAGGTACATTCTCCATAACGAAGGTTGGCTATCATCATGGTCAGTCGTACCTTGTCCACTGCTGCTCTGAAAAGGTCATGCGACGAGCAGTTAAACGCTTCTCTCAGGTTTCTTAACCAGGATATTCGTCTGCGTCCCACCGAGCGTTTACTAACGAGTTTCCCCTTGAATTATGAGATGCAGAATCTCATATTTAGGCCCCCTCATGATGTGTCCAAGGTATGTCAGTTTTCTTATCTTTACGCTCTGCAGGATTTCCAGCTCTTTCCCCATTCTTCTGAGGACCTCCATATTTGTGACCCTGTCTGTCCACGGTATTCGAATCTTCCTCCGGTAGGTCCACATTTCAAACGCTTGTAGACGGGTCTCACATTCTTAGGAAGATTAGGTTAGATTTTTAGGAAGATTAGGTCGTAACAATCACCTATTGTGCGGTTCCAAGCTCCGTGTAGTTGTGGGGGGTGAAGGGTACGGGTGAGGTATAATGAATAATGAGTGACGCATGCTGGGAGAACGATTGTTGTATTACTCTGATACAAAACATTCGTTTTTAAATTTTCCGTAATTAACATATTTGTTTATATTTATTTACATATTTTGATATGAATTGGTAAGTTAAATACTATGAATCCGACCAAGTTAATAACCCGGTAGGTATTTGTTAAGGGGAGCAGACTGATTTTAATAAAAAATATTGATTTTTCAATTTTACCATATATTTATATAATAATACCATATATTATTTTAATGTTGTATGTAAAGATCTATCCGAGAAAAATTGAATACGGTTTGCCAACGTTTTTAAAAATAAAAAGATTAAATAAATAAAATCTGATTTAAGTACAGCAATATAAATACCTAAATACATTCACCAATTTGTTATTGGAGCCTAATTTGATTGTTTATACCTGACAAAATTAACTTATTAATGTTTATAAAAGTGAATGGTTTTTACGTTTTGCTTTAAGACATTCATTCATTCTTTTATACGAGTAAATAAAATATATTAATGAATAAATGTGATAAAAAGTTAAGGACATTCTAAATAGTCATGTTTAATCTTATAATATTTAAATAAAATTTAAAAGTAGATTGTACGTACTAGGCTATTAAATAATAGGTTTCTTGTGTGAAAGTCAAACATAAGTTGAATGTTCCTATAAATTATGTAATATCCAAGTACTTTCAATTTATTATTTATTCTAGATTTTAAATATTGATTTATTTAATCATTTATCACCGCTCTATGTTTATAAAATTAATAGAATTTAATTTTATTGATTTTCAATGGTTTTTTATTGCTTTTATTATAATAAAAAAATTGTTGATAACATTCTAATTGAATGAATCCGATTTTTAATTTCTCTTGCCCTATATGATTAAATAGGGAAGGAAAGTTTGTTTTCAGGCCCCCTGAATCCCCATACACATGTTTTTAGCGATTGGTCTGTGTGGGAACATAATATCATAAGAACAGAATATTGTACGAAGTTAAAACTTAAAACTTACCTTAGGTACTACTAAGGAACACGAACATTTTCATCAAAATCGGTCAACCAGAAGTAGTAGTTTATTCTTGAAATTTTTCATTTATTTGAATTTTTTTTAAAAATGCCTCTTATGATATTTTAAACCCCCTTTTTTTAAGTTGAACAGAGGTTGATTTTCATTTTGCGTCCTTCACTCATGTTTAATATAAAGTTATGTCACCGGATGGCGACATAAAGTGGCGAGTTAAAACCTTTAATTTTTGGTGGCCCTGAAAAGGGCCGTTTAAGCGGTCGTCGTCTTGGAGAAGCGTCGGTCGTAATCGTCGTGGCGGTCGAGGAGCTGGGCGACACGGCGTGTCGTCGTCTAGCGGAGACATCATCTTCTTCCTTCGCAGTTGTGCGTCGATGGCTGCTTCGTCGGATCCGGTGGGCGTAAGGCTCGGTTTAGGGACCGCTGTGGGCATCGGTTCATTTCAGCGGGCGATGACGGTCCGGTCGACGGCTTACGGTGACGGGTCGGCGAGCGGAAGCATTATCTTCTCTTTTTCGGGGTCGCCGATTAGTCTTCGCTGGAGTCCTGTTGCCGTGTGCCGTGGTGAACGTCTTGTCTGCTGGCTGGATCGGAATTAAATCTCCTCTGCTCAGTGTAGCGCGGTTTATTTAGTTGCCGAGAGCGCTGTTGTAGAAGGCGGTAACTCACTCGGCCTTGGCAACAAAGCCCTCTGTCGATACGCAGCCGAAAGGTTTGTCGGTACGCCGCCAAAGGGTCTGCTGCACCGACAAGGGCCGGAAGAAGTATTGAAGGCCGGCAACACAGTAAATGATTAAGTAGAAGGGGTGGCGGTGACAGTTACTTATGTTTCTTCGTATTAATTTTTTTATTTTTGATTAACCGTAGGTTATATTGTGTATTAATTACATTGGCAAGAGAAAGTCGTGTGAGTATTTTACACGGGATTTATATATACGAGTAGAAGGGAGCGTGTAGGACATGTCAACGATAGAATTGAGTTTAAACAAAATCGTACGAGTCGTTTTTGAGAAAGTTAAAAAAAGGAAAAATCCCACTTTTAAACTACTAATGGCTGACCGATTTTGATGTAAATGTCCCTGTCGGGTCCCGTTTGCGTCTTATTGAAGTTACAGTTTGAATATTGTACGATTTTCTATTTTTGACATATTTTGTTCACACACAGACCAGTTGGTTAAAGTATGTTGTTTTTTTGGGGGGCTCAGAGGCTTTCAGAGGAACTGAAAACGTATATCCGGTGAAAACTAGATTTCGAAAACTTGATATGAAAGCATAACGTTCCTTACCTATATTTTATGTGTTGTTGTCAAGGTCATCAGCAGAAAGGCTGAACATTTAGAAAGAGGTTTTAGTAAGTAAAACGAGGAGTGAGTTGATTTACGATTACCTTCCTCACTGAGTTGAAAAGTATGCTTATCAGCATGCCAGGTCCTTTTAAAAGCATCTACTTTTCACCCTGCAAATGACAAAGCTTCACTTCATTCACCACGTTGTCTGGCTATATAATGAATGTCTGATTAGTGTCATTTACACCTCTGCCTCTTCTGTTCTTAAATGTTTCAGTCATAATTGGTTGACCTTGTGATAAGAGAGAGAACTATTTTTTGTAGCCGTGGAACTAGCAGATCGAGTACAAATAATTTAACACTCCACCTGCCGGTTGTGGGCATATATTTCATATAGAGAAAGAGAAAGTATAGTAGTTTTTCTGATGGTGTATTGATTTTGGATTTCTTGTCTCTTTTCAGCGTTAGAAAGAAAGATATCAGTAAGAGCACCTAGGGATGAACTTGTCCAAAAAGGGATCTTATTATTAGAGAGCCCTACGAATCCGTTTCCGCAACCACAGATACCATCCAACCATGGTAAGTCCAATTTTTTTTTGTCTTATTGCATGTTTGATATCGGTTTGTTTTGTTATTTTATTTAAGTCGTGGTGTTTCTTATCGTGGGTGTTTATTGTTAAGATGTATAAGATAATAATAGTTCCAGTAAAATATATATGGTTATTTAAAATTACAAGTTAAGTACTTTTCCCAAAGCACGTTAAGAATATATAACTAAAGTTGTCCTTAACCGACCGGTTTACTAAAAACTCAAAAATTCGAATTTCGCCTTTTTGGCTCTTGCAGTTTTTATTTTTTCCTTTCGTACTCCTTTAGAACACTTTCTCTTGTTAATTTTCATTTTGGTTTCATGGGAGGTGCCACCCCCATTCAAAAATTATGTAAATTTCAAATTTTTAGAATGCTACGAAAGATTTTAACGGCTTTTTTGGCGTCAAAAATTACGTATAACTTAATATTTTTTGAAGTGGGATTGCACTCCCACTTCAAATGGGGAAGGATGTATTTTTTATGTCTTCAACGGTGCGTCGTAGCGTAAAAAGTGCATGGAACCTTTTTTGTGCCCCTTCCGGAGTAAGCTACTCTAAGAATATCTAACTTCAAGTGCCCGTGGACCACCGGTTTGCCTAGAAAACTCAAAAACCAAATTTTGATGATATACACCCCCGGGTTTCATGTTATTCGTTTTATTCGCCTGAAAATTTTTTTGAAAATGTTTTCTTTTCGAATGAAATTTTTTATCCGAATTTTTTCCCAAATTTTTGCCCGAAATTTTTCGGACAAATGAAAATTTTCTGTTAAGTTAATCTTTGATTACAATATTGTAACACGTAGGCCTAGGTTCATTCAGGATCTGGGTATTATAAATAAAAAACAGACTTGCTTTAAACTTATAACAATTTATTTATTTATTTACATAGTTAATGATTCAATTTAGTCTTCTATCAAATAGCTACAATTAGATTATTTCAATTCATTTAATTAAAAAACTTTTTAAATTTTTTCTTTACAATGCCCAAACGGCCTTTTGTTTTTTTTATAACCATGGTTGTGATAGAAAAGGATCATCGTGTTTATTCTATTAATAACCTTTTTAAATAAATGTCTTTTTAACGGGCAGAAACACAAAATGTAAAAATTATGACAACCATTCCTGGTTTCCCCTACGGTAGTGGTGAATTCGTTTCGTGAAGTTCGCTGCGTTTTTGTTCGCCTGTATTAATTAAACGGACGTACAAAAACGTTCCCGGTTATAAATTTGACGAACGTTTAGTACTTGAACATCCTTGAATGGATAGAGCGAGTGGTTTTTGTTAATTACTCGCAAAATGAGCTTTTTGCTCATTCTCCAAAGGGTCTAAATGAGATTGACAAGTAACGCTCCCTATCTTAGTATTCCGTTACTAATTACTGATTTGACAGTGGAAAAATATACAGTTATTTTCAAGTTCTTTGATCTAGTAGGCGTACTCCTTCTTAAAAACTTCTTGGAAAAAATATTAATTTCCTGATTCTTGAGTAACGGTCTTATACATGTTCATCCCTGTAAAGAAAACTGTCAATTTTTATTCCCAAATATTTAACAGACGTCTACTTCTGAATGATTTGACAGGCCCATATTGTACAACCAACAGAATAAAAATGTTTCTAAATATTGATTTCTTACCTGTCAGTTTATTTTTCGATAAGCTTTTCTACTGAAAATTTAGAAAACATTGGGCTACATTGATTTCTGATTTTTATTCCGTCTTATCCTATGTATGAATATATAGGGAAGAAAAAATTTGTTTTCATATTGATTTTTTGAAATCGTGTTTTCGCCTAAAATACGCGTTTTCAGACTCCCCGATTCCCAAAAACATGTTTTTAGCGATTGGTCTGTGTCCAAAACAAAATATCTCAAGAACGAAATAGCGTATGAAGTTGAAACTTTAAACTTAAATTAAGTACTACTAGGAGACCCGACACGAATATTTTTATCAAAATCGGTCAACCGAAAGTAATAGTTTGTAAATTCATGCAATTTTTCAATTTTTTACGATTTCATCAAAAACGGATCATACGATTTTTTACAAAGTAGGCTCATTACCTATTTTTTTCCTCTGTAAGGTAGGGTAAGTGCTATAGGGTAAGTTTTAAAGTCTGCTGAAATTCTTGGTGATATATGCTCTCGTGGTGAAAAATGTATTTTTTTTACTTTCTCTTGCTTATTGAGTTTTCACCGGATATAGGTTCCTATTTTTTAAATCCCCTGAACCCAAAAAAACATATTTTTAGCAACTGGTCTGTGTGGCTGTGTGTGGACAGAATATTTTAGAACGGAACTTCGTACGAAGTTGAAACTTGAACTTGAATTACATACTACTACCGGACCCGACACGAACATTTCATCAAAATCGGTCAACCGGAATTAGTAGTTAATTCGTGTAATTTTTCACGTTTTTGCGTTTTCTCAAAAACGTCTCTTACGATTTTTATTTAAAAGACCTCATTTACTACATTTTTTATGCTCTGCAAGACAGGGTAGGCGTCATATCTGCTGAAATTCTTGGGAAGGCTGTGCTCTCGTAGAAAAAAAATTGTTTGTTTTTTTAAAGATTGCGGCCTTAATTTAATTTTAGGGCTACTAATTTAATTTTAATTTTAGGGCAAAAATGTATATATATATATATGTAATTAAAGTTGTAGACAATTTGAAAATCTACAACTTTTATTTTAAACATTTCTTTGTATGACGCTTAGTTTAGCGGTAATTAGTAATTTTCTGTTTTTGTTTTCAAAGTCTGTAAAAAGTCGATTTTTTTAAGATTTCAGCCTTAGTATCATTTTACGACAAAGGTGTATATAATCAGATTCATATGAAATTAAAAGGTCTACAACTTTTATTTAGAGCATTTTATTCTACAGAGCCTAGTTTACCGTGAAAGAGTGATTTTCCGTTTTTTTAAGACAAACTGAGGTTGATTTTCATTTTGCATTATTAATTCATGATTAAAATAAGGTTATGTTTGCTGAGGTTAGGTTTTTTTTGTTTATTTGTAATGTATTATTATTAATTTTAAGGTATATTGTCCATTATTTGCATTGGCAAGAGAAAGTCGTGTGTTTAACACCAGATTTTTAAAAAAATTTATAGGTTATATTGTAGTGGTTCGAATTTATTTTGTACATTTACTGTTGTTAGTCAAAGAGAATGGGTTATGAAATGTTTTAAAATATTCTCACTAGAGCGCACAAGTAGCCAATGTTTATGTCTGGTCGTTCACGTAGTTGAAATATTGTCCGATAGATAGAGTGTAGAGTGCTCTCTAGGTTGGTAAACAAATTCGACCTTACAAATTCGCCGTCGTCTGCCAGTCTATGTTGTGTGTATGCATGTATCTATATCCACAGAATAGCCTAGTTCAATGAAACCATATGTTTGTTCATCGTCCCTATAGTCTAGTATCGATTTCAAGGTTTTCATACATTTATTCGGTCGTAACCTAGCCATGCGACAATGTTGGCCAATTTGATATACTCCTAACGTGATCAAAACGCAAAGCACGCATGTCAATGCACAATTAGGCTACTTTTATTTTTACTATCCGAATGACTGAAATATTGTTTACATTTTATTGGTATTTATCGGTAATTAAAACAATTAGGTTAATCGAAACTTTAGGTCTTTTCTGTTACTCCCCCCCAAGTAAAATTTATCACATTTTGTGGATATTTCGTATAGAGTCTTATTAAAATTTTTAACGATAAAAACGGGAAACATATTTTAAAAAATCCTACAAAAATATTGTGACACCTATCGCTAAGGTCCGTTTCGGGATCTAGGTTATTAAATAATTAATACACTAAAGTTTACAATTACAAATAATTATTACACTAAAAGATTACAAAATAAATAATTAAACTAATTATAATTAAGTAATACAATAAATAATTTAATAATTTACTTAAAATCAATAATAAACAATAAATAATTTAATAATTTACTTAGCACTACTTACAATCAATTTTATAAGATTACACATACAAAATGAAACTGAATACACAAAAACTGGATTTAATACAGATACCCAATAACTTTTTACAATACACACACAAACAAAGACAGTATTACAATCGTTGACCAACACAATGCTCGGTACGCGCCTGCACTACGTCCGATAGACACTCGTCAAAGATCAAACGAATACTACTCACTGACCGCGCTCGGGGGTCTCTTTTATACCCTTTCAAAAAGATCATTCTAGTAAAGCAGGGAAACTTCATGCAAATAATAAAGTACAAAAAATAACCCTTTGTAAGTGAGTGCTAGAAAAATCCATTGTAAACAAGTCAACAATAGGTCCTTTGTAAATAGAAGTTGTTACAGGTCTCTTTCACAAATAGTTGTACACAATACCCAACCTTTTATCATATACAATAGCGCAGTCCTATTAAATAATTTTTATTAATAGGCATACCTTTATTGTCATATTGTCACTTATTGTTACTATTTCACTCTATTATCCTCTCTTACTATTTTCATGAATGAAATTCTAGAACCTTCGCGAACCATGTCTTTTCGATATTGTCGCAATATTCTTTAAGTTAAGATTAAATATAGGTAGGGTAAAACATTGCTTTTTCTCAATATTATTGTTATTGTATGTAATAATGAAATATAAACTCGCTATAGTCCGATTCACGAAAGAAAATACCTGTTTTTAAATAGCAATATACAGGGTGATTCAAAATTATACGGCAATCTCTTGGGATCTCATTCTATAGCTAAAAATAAGAAAAAAAGTTCATTTATAAACATATGTCTGAAAACGCTTAGTTAGCGAGTTACGGCTAGCGAAAAATTTCACCTAGAACTTTGTACCCTCGGTGAAGTAAGGCCGTATAAAAATGTTAAAGGTAGTTACAAAGATACAAGTACGATTGTTTCTTATGTTTTTTAATCTGAAAAATTGAATAAAATTGGTTCCAGAGCTGTAAATGCAATACTTTCAGAGATATCTTACATAAAACACAAGAATTGGTGCAAAGAAATAACACATTTTTGTGTTTAACGTAAGATTATTTCTATAAATGGTAAATAAAGGTGTATTTGTTCTTAAATAAATTTGTAGAAAATTTAATTCTGAAAAGATTCATGTGAATTATTTAGGAAAAAAATGAATAATATATATTGAAATTTCGCTTTATTTAAAATCAAAACAGACGCATATTTTTCAATATCTAGGTTGGGAGTAACAGCTGATCAATCAGCTGTTACTCCCTACATAATATTAGTTAATATTTTATGCAGTTAAAAATGTGCGTCTGTTTTCATTTTAAATAAAGCGAAATTTCAATATCTATTATTCATTTTTTTCCTGAGTAATTCACATGAATCTTTTCAGAATTAAATTTTCTACAAATTTATTTAAGAAAAAATACACCTTTATATACCTTTATAGAAGTAATCTTACGTTAAACACAAAAAATGTGTTATTTCTTTGCACCAATTCCTATGTTTTATGTAAGATATCTCTGAAAGTATTGCATTTACAGCTCTGGAACCAATTTTATTCAATTTTTCAGATTAAAAAACATAAGAAATAATCGTATTTGTATCTTTGTAATTACCTTTAACATTTTTATACGGCCTTACTTCACCGAGGGTACATAGTTCTAGGTGAAATTTTTTCTAGCCGTAACTCGCTAACTAAACGTTTTCAGGCATATGTTTTTATGAATTTTTTTTTTATTTTTAGCTATAGAATGAGATCCCAAGAGATTGCCGTATAGTTTTGAATCACCCTGTATTTTGAACCGTTGTATGTAAAACAATTACGATACATAAAATTAAAACTTGTTTTATTGTTAGTTACATGACATAATTAACATTTTTGGAAATCTATAGTGTATTAAAAATAACGAATTACGCATAAAAATTATCCTGTTTTTAACTACTTTTCCAGTTTAACCAACTTCAAAGTACTATTACTTTGTTTAGGCGTACTTTCAAATGTATAGGGCTACAAAGTATTATGTGTTAATTTAATTCTGTACCCAACAATAAAACAAGCTTTAATTTAATGTATCGTAATTGTTTTTACATACAACAGTTCGAAAGATATTGATGTTTAATGAGAGGTGTTTTCCTTCGTGAATCGGACTATAAGTACAAGACATCATTAAATAAATTAATCATTAAATTAATTTAACATAATTAGTTTAACGTTAACTTGAAAAATATTCATATAAGACTTTTTTAAATATTTTTCCCGTTTTATCGTTAAAAATACTGTAAGATTGATTGGAGACGAAATATCCACAAATGTGATAATAATTCTGGGGGTATAACAGAAAACACCCGAAATTTTTTTCCGTATATGGCCAATTTTAGATCACGTGAGGTTACTTTAATCGTTTCTGGAAGCTCATTTTGCAGCCCACATTCTTGGCAATCGTTGACTACCCTTTTCTTGGTTTTGTGTCTCCACCTGGTGTTCCGTTTTTTCTCTTTATGGAAGCCCTTAAAATCAGTAATTAGTTGTCTAAATTTGGTTGATTCATTAATTTTTTCCGTTTATTCGGGTTTTCTTGGTAGGAGCCGTTTTTGAGAAAACCGTATGACCTTTTACTTCCGGTTGACCGATTTGGATAAAATGTCCATATTTACTCTTGTGGTACCCAATAAGTTCCAAGTTTCAACTTGTTACGTTTTCCGTTCGTGAGATAATTTGTTCACACACATACCAATGGCTAAAAAGATTTTTTTTTTGTTCAGGGGACCTGAAACGTGTATTTTCAGTGTGAACTTGATTTCGAAAAATCTATCTGAATAAAAATACTTTCCTTCCCTACTATATAAATCATGTATCCCAAAAGAAAGTAAAAATACACCATTTAATGCAAAAGATGTAAAAATTCTAAAGTTAAACCCCAAATATTTACTGTTTTAAAATTTCCAGTTAGTTACATGTCCCCGTAAAGAAGGTATTTCAAATAGTAGGATAAAATAATTAAATCAGGTAAAATCCGGGAATATAATGTTTTGCCTCGCCGCCAAATTCTCTTCTTTGTGTTATATTTTACGTTTCTCGGATAGGGCGAATTTCAGACCACGTGACGTAACTTTAGTCGTTTCTGAAAGCTTTTTGTTGCCCACATTTCAGCATTCGTTTATTGTACGCTTTTTTCCTTTCTTCTGCCCACTCGATGTTCTGTTGAATGTTCATGGAATGTTTTAAAGTCACTAGTTAGTTGTCTAAATTTGGTTCGGTTCATTAAATTTTCCCGGTTTGTTCCGGGTTTCTCTATATCCTTTCTGACTTCTTTAAATCATTTATCACGACACCTTAGGTTTATTGTTTAGTGTCTTAAAAATTTGTCAACCGGTTGTCATCCATTTTGTACGAGTTTCCGTAAAACTTAAATTTTCTTTTTGTAATCGTTCATTTCCTTTTTACAGTTCTTTTCAACCTCGTAACCTATATTGTCCGTCTACTATTTTCGGACCCATTATCTTGCGGAGATCTTTCAAATTTCTCTGCTTCTCTAAGACCGGCCTTCCTGATCATTCTAAGGCACTCACTCGCGTACAGACACACAGGTTTTCTAACAGTATTATAATGTCTAATCTTGGCTTGTCTCGAGAGTGCTTTCATCTTATACAGGTGGTTGATTCGTCAGATTGCACCGGCCATCTTTCTTTGTTTGCTGTGTTTGCTTCCTTTTAGCTTGTTTTCGGTTGTGTTTTCTACCCGAGGTACTTGAAGCTATCAGTATCTCCAATTTTTTCGTGTTGTCTCTTCAAGTGACGCGGGACTGTTTTTATGATCGTTATGAATTTAGTTTTTCGAAGGAAATCTGTAGGGTAGTCCTGATTTTTCTGCTTGTTCTTTTCACTCGTTGATTTGTTCTATTTCTGTTTCCCTGTTCCTAGAAACGATTGCTAAGTCGTTTCCAAAAGCAAGACAGTTTTATCATCAATTTTTATTCGTATAATAAAAGCCTATGCCCATGACAGGCAAGTGGAGTGTTAAATTATTTGGACTCGATGTGCTAGTTCCAGGGCTACAAAAATAGTTCTTTTTTATCACGTGATCAGCCAATTATAGTACTGTAGCTTTTAAGAATAGAAGAGGTAGAGGTGTAAAAGACATTAGTCAATGTTATCTTCTCTGAGAGTAATGAATTTAATTATACAGCCAGACCCTGTGGTGAATGAAGTGAAGGTGTCATTTGCAAGATGCGAAGTAGATGCTTTTCAGAGGGTCCGGAATGCTGCTAAGCATACTTTTCCACTCAGTGAGGAAGGTAATAATAAACCATCTCAATCCTTGTTTTACTTGGTAAAACCTCTAGAGGTTCAAACCAGGCTTTCGGCTAATGACCTAAAACAAAATAAAAAAAAGCCTGTATGTTTTGATAGGGATTATCTTTTTTTGTGTAGATAGGGTTTGCAGGGAGGAAAGTTGGTACTTTTTAAAGAGCCGGATATGCTGATAAGCATACTTTTTCACTCAGTGATGAAGGCATATGTAGACCACCTTACTCCTCGTTTTACTAACTAAATCCTTTTGAGGTTCAAACCAGCCTTTCGGCTGATGACCTATACAAATATTTATAACATATCACATACACAAAAATCGGCATGCATACACACGCATCCCCACGCATGAGGTTATAATATAGTAAAACAATAAATTAAATTTTTTTGCATAAACTAGTGGATGATTAGGAAATTTAGTTAATATTGATGGAATAATACCAGTCGGAGAGGAGTATGACAATTACTTATTGCAGAATATTATCGGCAATTCGGTTAACCTATAATTGTTAATTTAATCCGGGGAATTTACTTAATTTAGTTCTGTTTTAGTCCTCTGTTAATTTGGTCGGCTGTAATTGTGTTTTGTCATTAGATTACTGTAATTCTGCATTATGGATGGGTACATGATACTGATCCTGTTCTGGAAACACACAACTGTTCTACGCAAAGCCAGTAATCCCTTTACAGGTTCTTTCCAATTATCTATGAATTATGTGTTAACGAAAATATTGGTTTTAGTATTTCTAAAATGGTAATTAATTTTGTATCTATATAAAATTTATAACAAAATTTCACTTTTTACATTCTCGAAATTCTATTTTTACTTTCTCTTGCCCTATATGAATGTATAGAAAAGAAAAGTAATGTTTTCATGTTGATTTTTCAAAATCGAGTTTTTTCACCGGTTTGGCTTTACGTTTTCAAGCCCCTGAATCCAAAAATCATATTTTTAGCGATTGATATGGATTTGTGAACAAAATATTTGAAGAACGGAATGTAGTACTAAGCTGAAACTTGAATCTTAAGTTAAAAACCAGTACCGGACAAATGTTTTTATCAAAATCGGCCAACCAGAAGTAGTTTATTTGTGTGATATTTTTGTTTTTTAGCGATTTTCTCAAAAACTGCTCCTATGATTTTTTTTAAAATTTCTTTATTTGCTACATTTTTATGCTATTCAATATAGGGTTAACTATTGACATTATAACTGCTGGTTGTGTTAACTTCTTACACAGTTGTAGTTTATTTTCTTAAATAAGAAAAAAAAACAAGATAGGGTAAGCGTATGTGTGCTGAAATTCTTGGGGGCTTTGTGCTCTCGTGGAATAAAATTGCTTTTTCGTGATTTTCTCAAAAACTGTTCCTACAATTTTTTTTTAAATTGCTTCATTTGCTACATTTTTTATGCTATACAAGATAGGGTAAGCGTATGTATGCTGAAATTCTTGGGGGGCTTTGTGCTCTCGTAGAAAAAAATTGTTTTTTTGTGATAACCGCCATAATATGTATTATAGGGGAAAAATATGTATAATAAAAGTTGTAAACTGAAGTTTTAAAGTTATAAATTAAAATTTTAAAAGAGAACGCACGATATTACAAGCTGAAACTAAAACATACACGAAAGGGTGTTTTCAGACGAAGGAAAAAAAACAAGGTCCGTAAGATGAAAAATACTGGGAAAATAAACTTCAAAGAGATCCAAGAAGGAATTGACTGACGTGATCCAATGTGTTCAACCAAGAATAAAAAAAAATCTGAAAAAAGTTGTTGAACCGTTACAAACATACATTTTTTATTTTAAACATTTTTCGGTGCAACGTTTTGTTTAGCGTCAACTAGTGATTTTTTTGTATTTTTATTTCAAAATCTGTAAAAAATTGGATATTTTCATATTTCGGCATTAGTAGGAATTTTACGACAAAATGTATGTTATTTAAGTTGTAGGAAATAAAAAATATCTACAACTTTTATTTCTTGAATTTTCTTCTACATAGCTTTTTTTATTATTTATTTATTTAACGTCGCATCAACTGCAAGGTCATTAGCGACGACGTTGGGGTATAACTGTGCGTAATGAAGATGAAATGATTTTTTTGTAACGTATGAAAATATGCCGTGCCCGAGTGGGATTCGAACCCAGGACCGCAAGATGATAGGGGAGCACGTTACCAACTACGCTAATAGTTAGTTTAGCATAGCTTCTTAGTCGTTTCTACATAGCTTAGTTTAACGTCAATTAGTGATTTCCCGTATATCAAATTTCTACAGAGGTTGATTTTCATTTTGGTTCTTTCACTCATGTTTAAAATTAGCTTATGTTTTTATTTACATTGGCACGATAAAGTCGTGAGAGTGTATCATACCAGAGTTTTTTCAATAAGTTGTTACGGAACGTGAAGATCATATTTAAAATTTCAGTACAGTAAATTTTGACCCATTGCAATACATTCTCACTCCGTACGAAGGTGCACGGGAGTGTAAAAATATAGAAAAAGCGATAAGTGTGAAATATATGGCACTTATCATTGTGTAACCAATGACTGAGTGCATTGTTATGTGTTAGAATGGTCGTGTAACTGTACAAACTGCGTGTGTAGTGGTGTTATTGAATAGTGCAGTCGATTCTTCGTGTCCTTTCAACCGAATCTAATTTCTCCGATAACAATGAGATGTCTTCTCCTGTTCTGTTGCAATCAAATCATGTCTTACATGTGCATTCTATGTTCCGTATTACATAATATCTTCTTACACTTGAGTTTTCTCCAGTTGTTCGGTTATAAAATTTATTCTGTCAATCGTGTCTTAAATTTTATAATAAATGTTCGACTTCTATGTTCGTTTTACTTATTATATTCGTTGTGTTTCATTTTTCTGCCGTTATCGCCAACTTATCTGTAGCATAAATGGAACAATTTTCTGTACCTGAATTTAAGGGGAGATTGCACGATGGTTTTAAGGGGTTTCTCATCGCCCTATCTCTACCATGTTAACATTTGACCCGTTTTTTTAGGAATGGTTAGAGATAATTACTCCAAATTTTCAACAAATATTTATAAATATATTTTGTAACTTTTAACGTGGTCGTTTGTTGGTACGATTATTTTAAAAAAAGAAAAAAATTTTTGCCGAGGTACCCATAGTAAATTCCACATTTCATGCTAGAAAATAAGTAATAACAGAGAAACTAACAAACCCTTACATTAAAAATTGTAAAACATATCCAGTAAGGTGAATGCAAAATTTCAAGAGATTATCTCTGCCCATTGCTGAGAAAACGGGTCTTTTGTACTAAAGAAGTGACTTTTCGGTAAAACGTGTTTAAAAATTTATTTACAGTAATAATGAATATAAAATTGCAGTTTGGCTTACACTTCCAGTGGCATGCCTTCTAAATCTTGATACCAATAGACTGTATTCTTAAAAACAGTGCTGCCAAAAATAACATAAAATAATACAAAATTCCCTACTAAGTAATAAAAAAAAAATTGAATTTAAATGGAATGCGCCAATACACAAAATGTTGCTTTCTGTAGTCATGGCACTAATACATAAAAAGTGGCGTATATAAAAAACTACTTATCAAAATTTAATAAATTTTGTCTTAAATTAAACACAAAAACTGGTAGAATAAATTCTACAAAAAAACAAAATTTGAAATTTTTTACTAAAATTGGATTGAGACCACCCTTAACTCAAAGTTTCGATTTTTGGTGTTTTAGTCCATGTTTCAGAACATGTAGCACAAACAATTTTAAGAGGATTAATGTAGCGTTTTACAGGATTGTTTCTGCATGTTTTCTAATAATGACAGCTAAAATTTTGCCTTTTAGTGCAAAGGGTAAAGGTTTTAGTGAATTTAAAAAAAAGTTATTTTCGTTCCCTCCTAATCGGATGTAATAAGGTAGAACAAACGATGTATCCCTTTAATTAATTTATACGAATAAAATTACAAAAAACCCAAGATTTAAAACGAACCGTACCTGAAATTTTTATGTTGTTTACTTGGTGGGATACGCGATTCTAAATTTAGGCTTTTTTTTTCATTTTACGTACACTATATTAGCTACTTTCCTAATATGTGCACGTTGCAATCTGTTCAATTTAGAATAATAAGCAACCCCATGACCCAATGAGATGAGGATGATTTGTATGACGTGTAAATGAGGTGTAGTCTTGTACAAACTCAGGCCGACCATTCCTGAGAAAGTATTTAGCTATATATTAGCTAGTATAATATTAGCTATTAACGAGTATATTAGCTATTAACGTATTTTTTACTTTCTCTTGCCTATATGAATATATAGGAAGGAAAGTATTGTTTTCATCTCAATTTTTCGAAATCGAGTTTTCACCTGATCTATATGTTTTCAGACCCCCTGAACCCAAAAAACATGTTTTCAGCGATTGGTCTGTGTGTATGTATGTGTGTGTGTGTGTGTGTGTGTGTGTGTGTGTGTGTGTGTGTGTGTGTGTGTGCGCGCGTGTGTGTGTGTGTAAACAGAATATCTCAAAAACGGAACATCGTACAAACTTGAAACTTGAAACTTAAGTTACATACCACTACCGGACCCGACACGAACATTTTCATTAAAATCGGTCAACCGGAAGTAGTAGTTTATTCATGTCATTTTTGACTTTTTTGCGATTTTCTCAAAAACTGGTCCTACGATTTTTTTTTTAAATCGCCTGGTTTACTCAACTTTTTATTCTCTACAAGATAGGGTAGGCGTCATGTTTGCTGAAATTCTGGGTGAGGCTGTTTTCACGTAAAAACACAGTTTTTTTAAGATTACGGCTTTAATATGCAATTTAGCGCAAAAATTTATATAATAAAAGTTGTAGAGAATTTAAAAACCTAAAACTTTATTTCAAAGATTTTTTTGTTTAACGCTTAGTTTAGCGGTAATTAGCAATTTTCTGTTTTTTTCTCACGAAAACGTGTGAAAAATCGATTTTTTAAAGATTTTGGCCTTAGTGTGCATTTTATAATAAAAGTGTATACAATCGAATTTATAGAAAATTAAAAGATCTGCAACTTTTATTTTGAACATTTTTCTCTACAGAGCCTAGTTTAGCGTGAAAGAGTGATTTTCCGTATTTTTAAGCCAAACTTAGTTCGATTTTCATTTTGCGTCTTTCACTCATGATTAAAATAAGGTTATGTTTTTGAGGTTAGTTTTTTGTTTATTTCTGATGTTTTATTACTAATGTTAGGTTTATTGTTAATTATTTATATTGGCAAGAGAAAGTTGTGTGACTGTTTCACACCAGATTTTTATAGGTAGTTGTGTTGTTGTTTAGGTCATCAGCCGAAAAGCTGGTTTGAACCCTAAGGTTTTACTTGGTAAAACGAGGGGATCAGCATGCTAGTCCCTCTGAAAAGCATCTACTTTGCACCCTGCAAATGACACCTTTACTTCATTCACCACGGGGTCTAGCTGTATAATGAAATTTATTACTCTTAGAGGAGATAAGATTGACTAGTGTCTTTTACGCCTCTACCTTTTCTATTCTTCAAAGCTACATTCCTATAATTGGCTGACCATGGAATGAGAAACAGAACTATTTTTTGTAGCGAGTGCAAATAATTTAACAGTCCGGGTCATTACATATCATAAAGTAAATTAAGATATCCGCTGAAATATTAGAATGAAGTTATAACTTATTAAACTTTGTCACGTAGAAGCATGATTAATTCGATTAAGTTAGGTCAGTGGCCTCTCGAAGTCGCCAGAATTCTTGCCGGGGACATCTAAACATTCATGTTTGCATTCGTTATTATGCTTCGTCGTTCTCTGTGGAATTGGAGTGGCTCGCTTCCAAATATTTCCCTCCTTACCCTACTACAAACTTTAAAACTTTTTTACTCTCTCTCACTCTATCTTAAATTCACACTCTTTATCATCCCCTCAAGCCAAAAACATTGTTTTTAGAAGGAATTTGCGTGTGTGTTTTATTCGTTTTGGTCCAGCAACTACTAAATGGTATGGCCGAAATTTTAAAATTAAGGGTCTTTCTTAAAAAATCTGGTGTGAAACACTCTCACAACTTTCTATTGCCAATGCTATTTGATAAAAGTTTTAGATCTCTTAATTTCCTATAAATTTGATTATATACACTTTTGTCGTAAAATGCATACTAAGGCTGAAATCTTTAAAAAATCCATTTTTTTACACGTTTTCGCGAGGAAAAAAAACAGAAAATCTCTAATTACCGCTAAACTAAGCGTTATACAAAGAAATGTTTAAAACAAAAGTTGTACGATTTTAAATTCTCTATAACTTTTATAATATACATTTTTGCGCTAAAATGCATTTTAAAGTGGCAATCTTAAAAAACCAATTTTTTTCGAAACAACAACGTCCCCAAGAATTTCAGCAGACAGGGCGCCTATCCTATCTTGTAGAGCGTAAAATATGTAGTAAATGAGGGGATTTAAAAAACCGTAGAAGCCGTTTTGAGAAAATTGCAAAAAAGTGAAAAATTACACGAATAAACTACTACTTCCGGTTGTCCGATTTTAATGAAAATGTTCTTGTCGCGTCTTCGTGTTGAAACTTATGTAAGTTTCAAGTTCGTACGGTGTTCCTTTCTTGAGATATTCTGTTCACACACACACACGCGCGCACGCGCACACAAATCAATCGCTAAAAACATGTTTTTTGGGTTCAGGAGTCTGAAAACGTGTGGATCCGGTGAAAACTCGATTTCTTAAAATCACAATACAAAACAATACTTTTCTTCCTATATATTCATATAGGCAAGAGAAAGTAAAAATATGGAGTGCCAAAAGAAAGGAAAACCACCTTGATAATTGGCTGAAGTTTGGCAGTTGAAAGAAAGGCTTGAAAATAGTTATAAGAGGGGAAAACACACATTCACCTAAAGTATACAATAATTGTATTTCTCCATCGGAGAAAGGTTGTTTTGTTTTTAACTCTGTTTTTAAATAAGAAAAATCTGGTGTGAAACATTCACACAACTTTCTCTTGCCAATGCAAATAATTAACAATATACCTAACATACAACATTAGAAATAAACAAAAAAACTAACCTCAACAAACATAACCTAATTTTAATCATGAGTGAAAGACGCAAAATGAAAATCAACCTCAGTTTGGCTTAAAAATACGGAAAATCACTCTTTCACGCTAAACTAGGCTCTTTAGAGAAAAATGCTTTATATAAAAGTTGTACATCTTTTAATTTCCTATAAATTTGATTATGCACTTTTGTCGTAAAATGCATACTAAAGCCGAAATCTTAAAAAAATCGATTTTTCACACGTTTTCGTGATAAAAAAACAGAAAATCGCTAATTACTGCTAAACTAAGCGTTATATAAAACAATGTTTAAAATAAAAGTAGTAGGTTTTTAAAATATCTACAACTTTTATTTTATAAATTTTTGCGCTAAAATTTATATTAAAGCCGTAATCTTAAAAAAACAATTTCTTTACGTGAAAACAGCCTCACTAAGAATTTCAGCAAACATGGCGCCTACCGTATCTTTTTGAGAATAAAAAATTGAATAAACCAGGCGATTTTTAAAAAAAAATCGTAGGACCAGTTTTTGAGAAAATCACAAAAAAGTGAAAAATTACACGAATAAACTACTACTTCCGGTTGACCGATTTTGATGAAAATGTTCGTGTTGGGTCTGGTAGTGGTATGTAGCTTAAGTTCTAAGTTTCAAGTTTGTACGATGTTTTGTTCTTGAGATATTCTGTTCACACACATGCGCACACACACACACACACACCACCACCAATCGCTAAAAACATGTTTTTTGGGTTCAGGAGGTCTGAAAACGTGTAGATCCGGTGAAAACTCGATTTCGATCGACATGAAAACAATACTTTCCTTCCCATATATTCATATAGGCAAGAGAACTGCCCTTAACAGACAGGTGGAGTGTCAATTTATTTACACTCAATCTGTCCGTTGCAGGGCTAAAATAAATAGTTCTGTTTCTTATCACATGGTCAGCCAATTAAATGACTGAATCATTTAAGAACAGAAGAGGTAGAGGTGCAAAAGACACTAATCAGAGTTGTCTCCTCTGAAAGTAATGAATTTCATTATAGAGCCAGACCCTGTGGTGAATGAAGTGAAGGTGTCATTTGCAGAGTGGAAGATATGTGCTTTTCAGAGGGCCTTGGCATGCTGATAAGCGTAATTTTTCACTCAGCGAGGAAGGCAGTGGTAAACCACCTCTCTTTTTGTTTTACTTAGTAAAACCTCTAGAGGTTCAAACCAGCCTTTCGGCTGTTGACCTAAACAACAACAAGGCAAGAGAAAGTAAAAAAACTAAAATTTTGGTTGTTCTGATCGAAAACAGTTTCACCGCTACAAAAAAGAGCAATGAATATTCACTTTAAAATAACACTGCTAACTAAATACGCCAAAAAGTGGAGATCGGTTATTTTGATACTACATGCCTCAATTTGTCTATGAGGAACTTTATGCGGATTGCCTTTCCTTTTATTCGTGTATCATCTGTGGATGATTAAATTCAATATTCGTTTTAGAGGACACACAGTTACAGGAAATATCTAGCTGAATTTAATTTTGAATTTTCTTTTGTCTCTTCGTTTGACATTGACATTTTTTATTTTTATAAATTTCTGTTCGGTTATTAATTCTTTAAATCCGCTTTTGTTATTGAATTTCTAAATGAAATTTTTTAATGAAATCGTTCTTCTATCTTCAAGTTGATATCTTTCAATATTACATCTCCTGTGTTTCTTACGTTATCGTTTCATTGGAACTAATCTTGTTCTATTTCATATTATTGAAACTTTGTAAAATCCTCGTTTGTAAGATTCTTTACTTGTATTGGATCTTTTTCAGAACTCATGCTCATTCTAAAGTCCGGAGGGAGAAAGTATTGGTGTCAGGAAAAACTTTCTACGCTTTTATTTCAACTAATGATGGCCCCCTGAAACTAAACAAGTAATTTTCAAAATTATGTTAGTCTACATGTGTGTTTATTCGTTCTGAAAAAAAAACTTAACCGAATATTTTGAAATTTGTAAACTAAGTGTTCTATCATGTAACGTCCGGCTTTGCCGCCGTTACTTATTTGATTTTAAATTTTATTTTTCAGCGGTTGTTCTAATTATCTGCGTATCAGCTGATTTATTATCTACTTTTATGTTGTGTCCGAGTGCTAGCGGATTTATTGAATACTTTCCTGGTTGACGAGAGTCATGTCTCGACAGTCGAAATGTAAGGTCGTACATTATTGCTCAGTAATGTACGGGCCTATTTGTGCTTTATACTTTTGTTATAAAAGTTTTTTATGTATTCTGATTCTTATTTTATTTAATTTGTTTGAACAGTCTGTTTTTGCGGTTATAATTAATTAGTTTCGTATCTATTTTTAAAAGTCTTTTCGGATTGTGCAAGTTGTTTAAAAAAATAAATTTTGTAATTCTTTTATGACCAATTTAAATTTTAGTAAGTTAATTGGCCGAAAACATTCCGGAACTGAGAACTCTTACGGGTATCTATTGATTTAAAGTGTTTGTGCGTGTTATTTAAACTAGAACTATGTTTTTTTGTATTGAACTTTGTTACGATTATCTGGGTTCGATTCCCCGTGCATAACCTTAAGGATTAAAATAGAAATGAGATAGTTCATCATCAAATAAAACAAAACAAGTAAAAATGCAAACGCTACTGAGTCCATCTATTTACAATAAGTGGAAGGAGGTATTTGTTTAATAAACTGAAAAGAATGGTATGTAATTATTTATTTAATTTTACTTCTGAATCAACCTTATTGCGTGGATTTTCATTTACTGCTGCCAACATGTTCTGGCCGTTCAATTGATGGTTTGGACAGATGGATCTCTTATGGTCAAGCATGTTCTTGAGTAAATTGTTAACTATTTTATTTTATCTGTTTCGAGTTTTTTTTTAAAAACAGCAGAGTAGCCTTTGCATTAAAATAACTAAAGACGTTTTTATAAAATTTTCATCCTGTATTCTATATTTTTATAAATTTTTTTGTAACTTAAATACCATTACAAAACTTTTGTATTTGTCTTGCCAGTATTGCTGGATGTTTCTCAGTTATACTTATAAAATAAAATGGAAAATGGCCAATCTTTCTTATATTCTATTCATAATTTAACAACCATGGTTGATTTCAAATCTTATTTACAAAATAGGGCAGTTATTGTTAAAACTAAATATTTTTGGTAATAAATAATTTTATAACTTAGCTTTTGAATATTAATTAGATATTTTTATTAAATTGTGTATTATTTCGTTAACTAAGTTGAGTCATGTTTTTGTAAAAGTAATTAACATTATTAATTTTTATTGATTTTTACCATTATATGCTATTACTGTATTATTCTTATTTTTTCATTAAATTTAATATTTTGATTGAAGTTTTATGTGCAACCGCAACTTGAGTGTATTTATTTGTTTTAGCTTCCTTTACTGTTTTTTTGTTAACGCCCCTACCAACCTATCGATGTAGATAGAGGGGCCGTTACAATCAATCTCAGTTGGGTTTTCGGAGTTAGCTTTGACCCAAAATTTCGGGTACTTTCTTCTTCTCAGCGTGCTGTCCGTTTCAGATGTTGGGGATTATCATGGGTGATCTAACCTTGTTAGTTGCTATACGGAACAACTCTGCGGAGCTTTTACCGAACCAGCCCTCGAATTGGCAAGACAGGAAATTCTTCTTTAACGAGTTCTTTTTCATTCTATTTTCTACCTTTCCTTGTAGAGTACGTTAGGGGTATTTTACGTCGATGTTGTTGTTTAGGACATCAGCCGAAAGGCTGGTTTGTACCTCTAGAGGCTTTACTGAGTAAAACAAGGAGTGAGGTGGTTTGCAATTTGCCTTCCTCATTGAATCGAAAATTACGATTATCAGCATGCCAGGCCCTGAAAAGCATCCACTTTCCACCGTGCAAATGACACCTTTACTTCATTCACCACAGGGTCTGGCTTTATAATGAAAATCATTACTTTCAGAGGAGATAACTCTGATTAGTGTCTTTTACACCTCTACCTCTTCTGTTCTTAAACGATTCAGTCATATAATTGGCTGATCATGTGATTAGAAACAGAACCATTATTTGTAGCCGTAGAACTAACTGATCGAGTGCAAATAATTTAACACTCCACCTGCCTGTTATGGGAATTTGCTACGTTACAAACATACAAATACAAAAAAGGTCCATTCCTTTACCCGGTGGTTAGCGTACAACGAAAAGCGGAGGTTCCTGGTTCAATTTCCGGCAAGGGTCTTGAAATATATTACACGATCAAACTCATTGTTCCTTAAATTTAAGTAATCGCTAATGACCAAGATGTTTATGGACTTTAAATAAATCAAAAAATGAGAAAATATATTTATTTTCGGTACGCCCAGTTTTCAACTATCGCTGTGAAAAGTGGACTTTGTCACAAATAGATTGCAACATGTTGAAAAGGTTTGAAAGAAAGATTTAAGGTGTATTTTTAACCGGTAAGAAAAGGAGATGACTGAAAAGTACGTAAAAATCAGGAACCGTACTTTTCCATTGAAGGTGAGTGTATAGTCTGTTTCATAAAAGCCCAAAAGCTTAAAAAAGGTTCCGATGAACTGGTACAATACCAAATAGAAATTATTACAAAGATAGGTAAGCAAGCACCTGTGGGAGGTGAAAATAATGGAATCGGACAAGAAAGTGTTTCCTACTTGAATGTATTCTCAGACTTAGTAACGCAGAGTGAAGACAAAGAAGAAATAAAAAACAAGAAAATTAAATTAAAGGGAAAATGTAAATTAGATTACTTGGATTCACTGGCAAATTAAATTATTTAATAATTTACCTTACAAATTGTAATATCTAGGTTAGGAAAATATAATTTTCCTTTCAGTGTATACAATATTAATTCCAGAGAATATCTGCAGTTAGGGAAACCGAGTATATTTTTTACTTGTTTTCTCTTATTAAAAAGGAATAAATTATGAATTACTTTTATTTTAAACTAGCAATTACGCCTGCAATTCCCACCGGTTTAGTATTAATCTCAAAAGGTTACAATAAAAAATATAATAGTATTTTTTTGCGATGTATGCTGACAACGCAACAATTATTGTAAAGGAAAACACTGCAGATTAAGCCTCCAGGTTTGCTTTTAAAACAATTTTTAAATCACCTCATTTACTAAATTTTTATGCTCTACAAGATAAGGTTAAGCGCCTTGTTTTAAGGGGAGTCTGCAGTTTGTATCCCGCCAATGTTAAATTTGCAATTTTTAGGTACATTTTTCATAGGACTGGTTAAAGATAAAATGAAACTTTACACACTTATAGATGTTGGGTATCTCTAGCTACTGGCATTTTTTCAATTTAATTTGTAGGACCATAAAATTAAAAACAAAATAACGAATAACATAGAATTTTTACAAATTACTTTCTACGTGTTCTTGCATATTCCTAAACTTTGCAGCATCTGAGGAAGTTATAAACCCGCCGGTATATGTGCATGTATAAGATGAATAACTTGGTAAAAATTTTAGCGTGGTAGGTGTAATGGTTTTCGAGAAAAATGTACCTAAATATTAAAAATATAAATTTCCGGAATCACGAACAAAATCTACACAAGCATGTAAATTTCCCATCAACAGTTTGTTAGAAAGCTGAACCAACAGTTTTGAGAATATTAAAAACAGTAATGCAGATTAAGAAACGGGAAGTATACAATTACGAAAAATATTCGTTCTTGGTGACATATTTTTTCTGGGTAAACATGGAACAAACTTAATTTTTTTATTAAAATAATTTTTTTACGTAATTTATTTTTTTCTGGTAGATCTAGAATTGAAGTACTGAAAAACATAAAAAACCGAAAATTGAAATTTTCAGTCAAAATCATCATACAGTCTCCCCTAAATAGCTCACACACCATGTTCGATATTCTATTTTGTGATAATACTGTGACACTTATCGCTAAGGTCCGTTTCGGGATCTTTGTAATTTAATAATTAATACACTAAAGGTTACAATTACAAGTATTTATTACAACTAAAAGATATACAAAATAAATAATAAACTAATTATAATGAAGTAATACAATAAATTACTTAATAATTTACTTAATACTACTTACAACAGTTATATAGAATGCACATACAAAATGAAACTGAATACACAATGCACATACACAAAAACTGAATTTAATGCACATACACAATAACTTTACACAATGCACACACACAAAGACAGTATAACAATAGTTGACCAACACAATGCCCGGAACGTACCTGCACTACGCACCGATAGCTACTCGTCAAAGATCAAACGAATACTGACTTCGACCGCACCCGGGGCTCCCTTTATATAGGTTAGTTGAAAGAGTTTCTCGAAAGACACAGAAATTCGATCAAAAAGATAATTCCAGAGTGGCAGAGAAATTCCATACAAATTATAAAGTACAAAAAACCCTTTACAAATGAGTACTAGAAAAATCTATTGTAAACAAGTCAACAATAGATAAAAGTGTTACAGGTATTCAACCGTTGTTGTTGTTTAGGTCAACAGCCGAAAGGCTGGTTTGAACCTGTAGAGGTTTTACTATGTAAAACGAGGAGTGAGGTGGTTTACCATTGCCTTCCTCACTGAGTGGAAAAGTGCGCTTATCAGCAAGCCGAGCCCTCTGAAAAGCACATATTTTCCACTCTGTAAATGACAACTTCACTTCAATCACCACAGGGTCTGGCTGTACAATGAAATTCATTACTTTCAGAGAAGATAACTCTGATAAGTGTCTTTTACACCTCTACCTCTTCTGTTCTTAAACAATTCAGTCATTTAATTGGCTGACCATGTGATAAGAAACAGAACTATTTATTTTAGCCCTGCAACGAACAGATTGAGTGTAAATAATTTGACACTCCACCTGTCTGTTATGGGCAGTATTCAACCGACCCTTTCACAAATAGTTGCACAACAAAGATCTTTTATCATACACAATAACGCAGTCCTTTTAAATAACCTTTTATAGTAACCCTATTGTTACTTTTTCACTCTTTTATCTACTCTTTAACATTTTATGAATGAGGTACTAGAAATTTCTTGAACCATATTCGTCTTCGATTTGTCACAATATTAATGCCCAAAATGTTTTAAATGGCTACCTGTTTTGAACGCATAGTATTTTATATAGCTACTGTAATGTTAAGTGAGTGTATGAAGGCCGTCTTTACAATTCATTTATACCAAAATATATGTGTTTCACTGAATTAGAACAGTGGGTAGAGTTGTTTTTGAATTTTAGCAAAAGGACGCGGGTGGAAACCCTTCATCTTGTACAACCTTTAGGGATTGTGTGGGATGATGTAAAAATAAATCACGGTGGAAAAGTGAACATAATTTTTGTGAATGTATACAAAATTTACTACCGAATATAACTCTGTGGAAATGTTTTTCTCTTTTTCATAATAAAATGTTAACGAATTGTTTCTTTGCTTTACTCTTCAACGAACCTCCACTTATTTCACATCATTATTAAATAATAACCACTATACTTATTTTTTTAATTTATCTTACCTTATATGAATATTGTAGGGAAAGAAAATATTCTTTTCATGTAAATTTTTCGAAATCGAGTATTTACCAGAAATACATGTTTTTCTCATCATTATTTAATAACCACGATACTTAATTTTTTTTTAATGTATCTTACCTTGTTTAAATATTGTAGGGAAGGAAAGTATTGTTTTCTCGTCGATTTTTCGAAATCAGGCAGGTTGACTGTTACATTAATTAATTGCATTCGTTCTTTTGATTCCAGGGCTACAAATAATAGTTCTGTTTCTTATCTCATAGTCAGCCAATTTTATGACTGAACTATTTAAGAACAGTAAAGGTAGTAGAGGTATAAATACACTAGTCAGATTTATCTTCTCTGAGAGTAATGAATTTCACTATACAGCCAGACTCTGTGGTGAATGAAGTGAAGGTGTCATCTGCAGGGTGGAAATTGGGTGCTTTTCGGAGGGCCTGGCATACTGATAAGCATACTCTTTCAACTCAGTGAGGAAGGCAATAGTAAATCACTTCACGCCTTATTTTTACTTAGTAAAACCTCTAGAGGTTCAAACCAGCCTTTCGGCTGATGACCTAAACAACAACATTTTCGAAATGGAGTTTTACCGGAAATACATATTTTCAGGGCTCCTGAAACCGGAAAATCATATTTTCAGTGATTGTTCTGTATGTGTGTGAACAAAATCGATCAAGAACGAAATAGCGTAGAAATTTGAAATTTATAACTTAAATTAGGTACTAAGAGATCCGACAAGAATATGTTCATTGAAATCGATCTACGGGAAGTAGTAGTAGTTTATTCGGGCAATTTTTCTCTTTTTTTGCTATTTTCTCTAAAACGGTACCTACTTATTTTTTTTGAATCGCCTTATTTACTACATTTTTATGCTCTACAAGGTAGGGTATGCGCCATATCTGCTGAAATTCTTGGGAAGCCTATGCTCCATAGAAAAAATGCGTGTTTTAAGATAGCGGCCTCAATATGCATTCCAGGGCAAAAAATTTATATAATTAAGGTGGCAGGTAATTAAAAATCATACAAATTTATTGTATTGTGCTCATCAAAATCGGTAACAAAGGAGACATTTTAATATTGCTGCCTTAGAATGCCAGAGTGGTGTACTGTATGTATTAAAGTCATAAAAAATTTAAAAACCCTACAACTTTACTTTTTAAAATTTTCTAAAGATCGTTTAGCGTTATTTAGGGATTTTCCGTAATTTTTAGTTAAATAAACTTGATTTTCATTTTGCATCATTCACTTATGATTAAAATTAGGTTTGGTTTTTCATTTTACATTGTTTACTTATGATTAAACATAGTTTATATTATTCATAATTACATTGGCCTGCCCATAACAGGCAGGTGGAGTGTCAAATTATTTACACTCAATCTGTTAGTTGCAGGGCTAAAATAAATAGTTCTGTTTCTTATCACATAGTCAGCCAATTAAATGACTGAATCATTTAAGCACAGAAAAGGTAGAGGTGTAAAAGACACTAATCAGAGTTATCTCCTCTGAAAGTAATGAATTTCATTATACAGCCAGACCCTGTGGTGAATGAAGTGAAGGTGTCATTTGCAGAGTGGAAAATATGTGCTTTTCAGAGGGCCCGGCATGCTGATAAGCGTATTTTTCCACTCAGTGAGGAAGGCAAAGGTAAACCGCCTCACTCCTCGTTTTACTTAGTAAAACCTCTACAGGTTCAAACCAGCTTTTCGGCTGATGACCTAAACAACAATTACATTGGCATTAGAAAGTCATATGAGTGTTTCACAACAGATTTTTCTACGATTGCAAGTAATAGTTTCAAGGTCAAGTTTTAAAAAAGTTGTTTGAAAAAATAATTTAATACTTTTTTTTGTATATAATATGTTAAACATTTTATGACTTTGGTCAATTTTGGGATAAGGATGGGTATAGTGCATGGTATATTGCATAGATTGCAAAACGTTCTTTCAGTCGTCAAAGGGAAGTAGTTATGCAAAAACCTTGACCAAGACAGTCGTATCTCTTACTAATTAATTACAAAGTGTCTCTGATTTTCTTCACGAAATCTTTTTTTAAACTGTTTCTATATCGACTAATTAACAATTTTAAAATAACAGAAACATGGAATAGTAAGTTAAGTTAAATTATTTACAAAAATATTATACTTTAAATATTAACAATTTTGTTCGTAGAGGGCCAATTTTAGATTTTATGACGTGACGTGGCTTTTGATATTTCTGGAAGCTCGTTTTGCAGCCTACATTCTCAGCATTCGTTCACTGTAAGCTTTTTCTTCTTCCGTTAACCAGGTGTTCTGCATTTTATATTCCTGGAAGCCTTTAAAGTCAGAAATCAGTTGTATGAATTTGTTTCGATCCATTATGTTTTCTCGGGTTATTCTGGGTTTCTCAAAATTATTTTCTATTCTTTTCTTTTCCCTTTCTTTTTTGTAAGTGGTTCACTTAAAAATTTGTTTATTCTACTGTTTTTCTATCCATTTTATACAGGTGTCCGTAGGTAGGTAGGTAGGTGTGGGTGTAGGTTTTTATCAGTAGAATACATGTTACCATATGTTCTTTAGAATTGACTGAACAAAATTCGAGCGTAATAAGCGGGAATCGAAGCGTATTAGAGGTATATCAGCATAGTTTTTACTTTCTCTTGCCCTGTATTAATATATAGGACGGTATTGTTTTCATGTTGATTTTCGAAATCGAGTTTACATGTTTTCAGATCCCTGAAACCAAAAATGTATGTTTTTAGCGATTGGAAGATTAATGAAATATTTGTTTTTTACATATCCTTGCACGTGAGTTTTTAACCATAGTTGGATGTGTCAATTTCCACGACCTCGGTTATTGGAATGGATGTTTGTATAAAAATTAGTATTAAATGTTGAGATAAAAATTGTTTTATCTCAAATTGTTTTATTGCCGGCCACATTGGCGCAGTTGGTAACGTGCTCGCCTCTCATCATGCGGTCCTGGGTTCGAATCCCACTCAGGCACGGCATATTTTCATACGTTACAAACAATCATTTCATCCTTCACCGTCTGCATTAGCAGTAATTGCAAAACAGTCGGACGTTAAACCCAAAAAAAAAAAAAAAAAAAATTCACAGTTACAACCCTACGTCGTCGCTAATGACCACAGTAGTTGATGCGACGTTAAATAAACAAAGAAAAAAAATTGCTTTTTTTAATAATGTTTATTATATTATTATTATTATTATTATTATTATTATTATTTAATGCATCATTGAGAAATTGTGTGGACGCAATTTCTGGTAAGTGATATGTGCAATAATGCATTTATTACTGAATATTTTGTCAGTTGTAAACGTTCTATTGTATACAAAATTCTTTGTTCAGAAAATTCTAAGTTACTGACGCGTTATTAAATTATTGAGGTTTTTAATATTTTATGTAATTGGACATCGTGAAGGGAGTCTCTTTAAATTCTTTATTGAGCGCTATTAATATTTTATTAAAGTTCACGTCCTACCATTAATTTCGTGTCTTTCTTGACTTCATTTTATTGATTAACAGCTTAACTAAGCCTTTTTAAAAGTTCGTTATTGAACCCCGTATTAAATATACATATCGGTTTCGTAAAATATTTGTATTGTAAAAATGATACTGTAGTTATATTATAATCTGTTTTTAATTGGATAAATTTTGTTGAAGGTTAGAAATAATTGCAGTTATTTTACTTATTGTGTGCTATATCTTCTATGAAAATACATGGTGTGGCTATTAAATAACGAGACTGACGTTGTAAAAAAATTTATTTTTATTTTATACGAGGGTTATCCAGAAAATAACCTCCGTTTTGAAATAAAAAGTAAACGAGTGAAGATACAAAAACTTTATATACATATTAAAACTACAGTTTTTTTCTATTTTTCGACATAGTCGCCAAACAGATTCAAGCAATTGTCGTACCTTGGAACAGTCTTTGAAATACCCTCTGCATAAAAATCTGCCGCCTGTGAATGTAGCCAACCATTCACGGCGGCGTTTTGAAACTCTTCGTCATTGGCGAACCGCTGAGATGCAAGCCACCGCTTCATGTTCGGGAACAGGTGAAAGTCACTAGGAGCCAAGTCCGGGCTGTGTGGGGGATGATCGAAAACGTCCCATTTAAACTTTGCCAAAACTTCATTTGTTTTCTCGCCCTCATACAGCTTGAAGAACAAATGGACTTTTGACCAAGTTTAAATGGGACGTTTTCGATCATCCCCCATACAGCCCGGACTTAGCTCCTAGTGACTTTCACCCGTTCCCGAACATGAAGCGGTTTACTCAGGTACAGACGAGCTAGATGGCTAAAATTTGTTGGAGCTGTTAACCTATAGTACAACTTAAAAAATTACCCTGTAACGATTACAAAAATTTACCCTTAAGGGGTTAAAAACGGTTTTTAACCCGTAAATCATTTTTTTTGTTTATTAATTTCCGATCGAGGTAGATGGCTGAAATTCGGTGACGGTGTCCAAATATATCAGATTTTTTAAATCAAAAAATCTTTTATTTGATGTATTAACTTAATTTAAAAATTTTTGAAACAAAAACAAAATAATACCCGGGTGAAGCCGGGACGGGCAGCTAGTATTTATATAAATATTTTTTGGCTTCAGGGGTGATGAAATGTAAGTAAAAATCCGAGGATCTAAAGTTTGTACCATTGGCATTGCTTTTTCATTCTTTAGTGAAAAGGAGCGCGAGATAGTAAAAATGAATTTTATGGTTTTCCGATTCTCATAAATTTAAATTTATTTGAAATCGATAACCGGTAAAATTTAAACAATGCGTATAGTTTATTTTATGTAAACAGCTGCCATAAGCGAAATGCTAACATGGCTTCCGAGCTGAACTTTAGGACTTTAAAGGGACACCAAGTCGATAATGCTATTCAAACTTACGACCTCCGGCCGGTGCTTCTCTAAGTACACACACACACACACACACATGTATAACTCAGTGCTTAGCATATCTCTACGTTTTATTGTTTACTTACAGCTAAATTTTTTTTATTACAAAAAGTTTTTACGTTTAAATACTCTTAAACTAGTTAAAAATCAGTTGTCTGATAAAATAAAATATTCATCTCATCTAAAAGATTTTAAATAGAACTGAAGTTTTTGTTATTTTCCATGAAAGATGTTAAATATTCATTTAAGATAACCGTTGTAATATTATTTTCTCCTTTTTTCCTTCGTGGCCTTCTCCTTCATTTTGTTTATCTCATCCTTTTCTTTCTCCTATTTTGTATTCTTCTACTTCTCCTTTTGATCCTTGTTATTATTCTTCTCCTCCTCTATTTCTTCCTCCTGCGTCTTTTTACTTTCTCTTGCCTTTATGAATATATAGGAAGGAAAGTATTGTTTCCATGTCGATTTTAAGAAATCGAGTTTTCACCGGATCTAGACCTACACGTTTTCAGATCCCTTAAACCCAAAAAACATGTTTTTAACATTGGTCTTTGTGGTGTATGTGTGTGTGTGTGTGTGTGTGTGTGTGTGTGTGTGTGTGTGTGTGTGTGTGTGTGTGTGTGTGTGTGTGTTAGTGTTTGAACAAAATATCTCAAGAACGGAACATCGTACGAAGTTGATACTTGAAACTTAAGTTAGGTACTTAACGAAAATATGTAAAAGAAATTATTAATATTTTTAAGATTTCAGCCTTAGTATGCATTTTACGACAAAAGTGTATACTGTATAATCAAATTTATAGGAAATTAAAAGATCTACAACTTTTTTTCTTTGTTTATTTAACGTCGCATCAACTACTGTGGTCATTAGCGACGACGTTCAGTTGTAACTGTTAATGATGAAATTAATTTTTTGGAACGTATGAAAACGCCGTGCCTGAGTGGGATTCGAACCCAAGACCGCAAGATGAGAGGCGACCACGTTACAAACTTTTATTTAGAGCATTTTTCTCTACAGAGCCTAGTTTAGCGTGAATGAGTGATTTTCCATATTTTTATGCCAAACTGAGGTTGATTTTCATTTTGCATCATTCACTCATGATTAAAATAAGATTATGTTTTTTGAGGTTAGTTTTTTTGTTTATTTCTAATGTTTTATTACTAATATTACCTAGGTTATATTGTTAATTATTTGCATTGGCAAGATAAAGTGGTGTCAGTGTTTCACACCAGATTTTTCCCTTCTTCTCCTCCTTCTCTTTCTTATTCTTTCCCTTCTCCATCTCGTATTCTTCTCATTCTCTAGGATGGAAAGTAGATGCTTTTCAGAGGGGTAGGTGTGCTGATAACCCCAGTAGGTTAACAGCACGCCTAGCCCTCTGTAAACCATCTACTTTCCATCCTGATAAAGACACCTCTTCACTCATCAAATGTCTGGCTGTATAATGAAATTCATTACTTTCATAGGATATAACTCTGACTAGTACTTTTTACACCTCTACCTCTTTTGTTCGTAAAATTTTTACTCGTATAATTGTCTGACCATGTGGTAAGAAACAGAACAATTTTTGTTGTCCTAGAACTAACAGATCGAGTGCAAATTATTATTTAATCCTCCACTTCCCTGTTATGGGCAATGTTCTAGGGTAGAGTTAATATAATTTTCCCGTTGGGGTAGATGTCTGCGCTCTGAAAACCATCTACTTTCCATCCTGATAAAGACACCTCTTCACTCATCAAATGTCTGGCTGTATAATGAAATTCATTACTTTCATAGGATATAACTCTGACTAGTACTTTTTACACCTCTACCTCTTTTGTTCGTAAAAGTTTCACTCGTATAATTGTCTGACCATGTGGTAAGAAACAGAACAATTTTTGTAGTCCTAGAACTACAGGTCGAGTGTGAATTTTGATTTAATCCTCCACTTCCCTAGTATGGGCATTGTTCTAGGGTAGAGTTAATAAAGTTTTCCCGTTAAGGTAGAAGTCTGTTTTTGTGGCTCAAAAGTAAAGTAAGGGAAGCAATTAAGGATTAGAAGTCACCATCCGGTGGATCTATTGTGTATTTGGCTAAGCAACCACAGACTGGCTATCTTTTCTCAAATTTTATATTGTATGGAAGATTTCTGATCTCAGGAGGCATAACATTAAAAAATTTAGAGCTAAATTAACTCGATTACCTTCGGTATAATTTGGGGGAAGCCCGCTGTAGTGGAACCATGTGCCTGTTTCGTGTATTGTAGCGATGAATTTTTGAGGGGAAGTTATTCTTGTTTTTAAATGCCTGATTAAGAACTCGTGCCTAATGCGGTCATAAATCTAGTTCTTGAAAATCCTTAAAAACTTAATCAGATGGAAAGTTGACTTACATAAACTTAAAAATGGCCGATTCCGTAGCGTAGTGGTTAGCGCATCGGCCAGCCACGCGGAGGTCCCGGGTTCGATTCCCGGGTCTGGAAATTTTCACGTGTCAAATCCCGCAGTAAATGTTACATAATCCACCGCAGTCGCTAATGACCAAGCAGTTGATTTAAAAGTTTGATGTAAAGTGCCATTTAATTTGAATAAGGGTGTACAAAAATTACCAGCCCTTATTTCGAAAATTTGCGGGCGCAAGTCTGCCATTGCCGACCAAAATTGCAAAGTTACAGAAAAATAAAATTTTCTGTTAAAAATAATTTTCATTGTGTTCATAAAAAAAAGAAATCCCTTTTAACACTAAAAATATTCAAAATAGTTTGTTTTATTTTATTTAAAGTCGCATCGACTGCTTTTTTTTTTTGTTTAACGTCCGACTGTTTTGCAAATTGCTGCTAATGCAGACGGTGAAGGATGAAATGAATTTTTTGTACCGTATGAAAAAATGCCATGCCCGAATGGGATTCGAACCCAAGACCGCGTGATGAGAGGCGAGCACGTTACCAACATCGCCAACGCGGCCGGCTAAAAAGACAGATGCCAACAACATGCGGTATTCCCAAGCGGTCACCGCATGGGAATCGACTGCTTGGCCGTTAGCAACTACTGGGGGTTTTGGTACCTTAACGGTGGTTTTAACGTGTTTCTAGACCCTAACCGGGAATCGAACGCGGGACCTTTTTTTGTAGGTTAGCGCGCTAGTCTGAAAAAATTGTATTAATTTTTGTTTGAAAGTTTTTTAACCACCGGGTTGGTCTAGAGGTAAAGTCGTCGCCAGAATCAGCTGTTTAACTGCTGATTTTCGGAGACGAAGGTTCCTGGTTCAAATCCTAGTAAAGGTAGTTACTTTTATACGGATTTGAATACGAGACAGTGGTTACCGGTGTACTTTGATGGTTGGGCTTTAATTAACTATCTCGGGAATGTTCGGCCTGGGTCTGTACAAGACTACACCTCATTTACACGTCATACACATCATCCTCATCTCATAAAAAAGTTTTTTTGGAAATGTTCGGTTATCCGGTCGTCCGATAAACCGGATGTTATCTCTTCGTAAAATATATTGACGTCCTGTTTTCCGGACGTGGGTACTGAAAGGGTTAAATAAATAAATTAAAATGTTATGAAAACACCATTAAAATCGGTTTTAAGATCGAGAAAGAAAGTTAGCGTGTATTAGGGCCTACCATACCACTGATTTTTACTTTCTCTTGCCTATATGAATATATAGGAAGGAAAGTATTGTTTTCATGTCGATTTTTCGAAATCGAGTTTTCACCGGATCTATACGTTTTCAGACCCCCTGAACCCAAAAAACATGTTTTTAGCGATTGGTCTGTGTGCGTGTGCGTGTGCGTGTGCGTGTGTGTGTGGGTGTGTGTGTGTGTGTGTGTGTGTGTGTGTGTGTGTGTGTGTGTGTGTGTGAACAGAATATCTCGAGAACGGAACATCGTACGAACTTGAAACTTGAAACCTAAGTTACATACCACTACCGAACCCGACACGAACATTTTCATAAAAATCGGTCAACCGGAAGTAGTAGTTTATTCGTATAATTTTTCACTTTTTTGTGATTTTCTCAAAAACTGGTGCTATGATTTTTTTAAAAATCGCCTCATTTACTCAATTCTTTATTCTCTACAAGATAGGGTAGGCGCCATGTTTGCTGAAATTCGTGGTGAGGGTGTTTTTACGTAAAAAAAGTGTTTTTTTAAGATTACGGCTTTAATATGTATTATAGCGCAAAAATTTATATAATAAAAAATGTAGAGAATTTAAAATTCTACAACTTTTATTTCAAACTTTTTTTTGTATAACGCTTAATTTAGCGGTAATTGGCGATTTTCTGTTTTTTTCTCACGAAAACGTGTGAAAAATCGATTTTTTTAAGATTTCGGCTTTAGTACGCATTTTACGAAAAAGTGTATATAACAAAATTTATAGGAAATTAAAATATCTACAACTTTTATTAAGAGAATTTTTCTCTACAGAGCTTAGTTTAGCATGAAAGTGTGATTTTCCGTTTTTTTTTAGCCAAACTGATTGCGATTTTCATTTTGCGTTATTCACTCATGATTAAAATAAGGTTATGTTTTTGAGTTTAGTGTTTTATTTCTAATATTTTATTAATAATGTTAGGATTATTGTTTATTATTTGCATAGGCAAGAGAAAGTTGTGTGAGTGTTTCACACCAGATTTTTAGTGGATAAAATTATAGAATCGGTTAAGGTATTATAATTTCAATAGAATGTGACATGTGACGTCACTGATTCATATATGACGTCACAACATGATCATCTTATACAATATTGTCTTTAATGAAATAATTAATTATGTAATTAGTAATTATAGTACGTGACACGTGGTGATCTCTGAATTATCTCTAATAATTAGCTCTTTCTCTAACACTATATCTCTATCTCTGTCTGTTAATTCATCCCATATTGTAATCTCTGTAGAATAAGTTGGGATTTCGTGTTGTCCCATTAGGATACCTATCAATTCATAATATTATGCGCATGCGCACATTGAAACCACTTTTCATCTCTTCCCACACGTTTTCGTATACAGGATGTCTCATATAATAGGTGTTCTAAATAGAGTTTTACTTAAGTAAATTTTAATTGTAAAATATCTGGTGTGTGAAACACACACAATTTTCTCTTGCTAATGCAAATAATGAACAATATAACCTAACATTAGTAATAAAACATTAGAAATAAACGACAAAAAAACATTACGTAATTTTAGTCATGAGTGAATGATGCAAAATGAAAATCAACCTAGGTATGGCTTAATAATACGGAAAATCACTTTTTCACGCTAAACTTGGCTCTGTAGAGAAAAATTCTTTAAACAAAAGTTGTAGATCTTTATATTTTCTATAAATTTTATTATATTCACGTTTGTCGTAAAATGCACACTATAAGGCCGAAATCTTAAAAAATCCCATTTTTTACTCATTTTCGTGAAAAAAAACCAGAAAATCACAAATAACCGCTATATTAAGCGTTATACAATGAAATGTTTGAACTACAGGTCGTTGATTTTTAAATTGTCTAAAATTTTTATTAACCTAACATTAGTAATAAAACATTAGAAATAAACGACAAAAAAACATTACGTAATTTTAATCATGAGTGAATGATGCAAAATGAAAATCAACCTAGGTATGGCTTAATAATACGGAAAATCACTTTTTCACGCTAAACTTGGCTCTGTAGAGAAAAATTCTTTAAACAAAAGTTGTAGATCTTTATATTTTCTATAAATTTTATTATATTCACGTTTGTCGTAAAATGCACACTATAAGGCCGAAATCTTAAAAAATCCCATTTTTTACTCATTTTCGTGAAAAAAAAACCAGAAAATCACAAATAACCGCTATATTAAGCGTTATACAAAGAAATGTTTGAACTACAGGTCGTTGATTTTTAAATTGTCTAAAATTTTTATTAATTACACTTTTGCGCTAAAATGCCTATTACGGCCACAATAATAAAAAAAAAACCATTTTATTCTACTAAAGAACAGTCTCCTCATGAATTTTAGGAGACCAGCCTATCTTGTAGGAAATAAAAAATATAGTAAATGAGGCGATTTTTAAAAAAAATCGTAGGAGCTCTGTTTTTTGAGAAAATAAAAAAACATTAAAAATTAAAAAAATAAACTACTACTTCCGGTTGACCGATTTTGATGAAATCTTTGTGTCGGGTCGTCTAGTAGTACTTGACTTTAGTTTCAAGTTTCAACTTTGTACGATGTTCTGTTTTTGGGATATTAACTGTAAACCCTAACTGTAAAACTGTTAACTGTAAACCCACCGTTACAGTATAAAAACCCACAGTAGTCGCTAATGCCCTAGCTGTCGATGCGACTTTAAATAAAAAAATAATTAATTAAAAGCACCCACACAGTTATTTCATACTCGTATTTATTTATAAAACTTTTATGTAGATACTAAATAGATAGTAACAGAGCTAGAACAGAGACAGCAGTGAAGTTCTACGAGGTAATGGCAGCCCCAGTCCTTCTTTATGGAAGTGAGTCATGGGTTACCACAAAACGCCAAGAAAGTAGGATCCAAGCAGCTGAAATGAGGCTTTTAAGAAGGGTGAAGGGCTGCTCGAGGCTGGATCTAATACATAACGAGCAAATTAGATCTGAGTTTGTAATGAAATTCTATTAATGTGCCAATATAAATTAAAATAAAATGAAATGCAAATTTGAAATTGAAAAATAAATTTAATGAAAATGAAAAGTTGAAAAAATTGAAAAATTAACATATTAATTTATTACAAATATTTATACAAACATTATTAAATGTTTGATCTTATTTAGTGATGACACTGTTATAAAACTAAGTATTTTAATGAATTATTAATGAATTATGTATTTCAATATCTATTTGAATATTAATATTTATACTAGCTGTGAGCTCAAATTAATTAATCTTTTTAGTTACTACTTGAATTATCCTCGAAATCTTGTTCTTGCTTCTTGTCCATCCATTGACCGGAAATCAAATGGGGCTACTTGAATTATCCTCGGAGCCTTGTTCTTGCTTCTTGTCCATCCATTGACCGGAAATCAAATGGGGCTACTTGAATTATCCTCGGAGCCTTGTTCTTGCTTCTTGTCCATCCATTGACCGGGAATCAAATGGGGCTACTTGAATTATCCCCGGAGTCTTGTTGTTGCTTCTTGTCCATCCATTGACAGGGAATCAAATGGGGCTACTTGAATTATCCTCGGAGTCTTGTTCTTGCTTCTTGTCCATCCATTGACAGGGAATCAAATGGGGCTACTTGAATTATCCTCGGAGTCTTGTTCTTGCTTCTTGTCCATCCATTGACAAGGAATCAAATGGGGCGTCGAGTCATTGTTGCAATTGGTTTTATAGTCTTGAATAAAATTTTATTTAAATCTTTTTTTTCATATTTTAAAATAATCAAATTTATTTTGTTTGGTTTCATAAATAATTAGATTCTTGATTCTTTAATATTTTTCTTTACTTATTTTCTCATTATTTCAAATTGTTAAACTAAAATTATACAATATTTTGTTTTCTTGCTTTAATTTGAGATGTTTGGTTTCTGGAAGTAATTTTTGAATGTTTTATATTCTTTTTATAATTCATCTTGATATATATATTATTTCATTACTGTTTAGAATATTAAAGTTTTCAATTAGAAATTGTTAAGTTTTGATTATTATTTATGATTATTTTAAAATTACTTCTTGAATTTACAATTGGTTAATTGAATTAGATCATCGATCAACGACGTACTGGAACATAGACTGCTATTCTACAAGTTGGGTGTACTTAGCTTGAATAAGAAAATGGAGGAGTACCGGAAGCAATGAAAGAAACATTTGGAACGGATGCCAGCGGAGAGAATACCTTCAAAAGTGACGGAAAGTGTTAGTTGGAAGAAGGGAGGTGGGAAACCCTCGAAGAAGATGGCAGTAGTCGAGATGTACGAGTTGGAATGTCTCGTGTTTGTGTAGAAGTACAAAATGATTTGTGAGTTCGGTACAGGCTTATGCCTAATCCTTGATAGTAAGAAGAAGAGAAGACCTTTTCATGTTAAAATATTTCAGTTGTTTAAAAATCTGGTGTGAAACATTCACACAACTTTCTCTTGCCAATGCAAATAACTATAAATAAACCTAAAATTAGTAATAAAATATTAGAAATAAATAAAAAAACTAACCTCAATAAACGTAACCCAATTTTAATCATGAGTGAAAGACGCAAAATGAAAATCAACGTCAGTTTGGCTTAAAAATACGGAAAATCACACTTTCACGCTAAACTAGGCTCTGTAGAAAAAAACGCTCTATATAAAAGTTGTAGATCTTTTAATTTCCTATAAATTTGATTATACTTTTTGTCGTAAAATGTATAATAAGGCTGAAATCTTAAAAATATCGATTTTTTACACGATTTCTTGAGAAAAAAAGAAAATCGCTAATTAGGTCTACCGCTAAACGAAGCGTTATACAAAAGAATGTTTGAAATAAAAGTAGTAGGATTTTAAATTCTCTACAACTTATATACAATTTTGCTCTAAAATGCGTATTAAAGTAGCAATCTTAAAAAAACAATTCGTTCACGTGAAAACAGCCTCTCCTAGACTTTCAGCAGACATGGCGCCTACCCCTTTTTGTAGAGCATAAAAAATGTAGTTAATGAGGCGATTTTTAAAAAAAATCGTAGAAGCCGTTTTTGAGAAAATCGCAAAAAAGTGAAAAATTACACGAATAAATTACTACTTCCGATTGACCGATTTTGATGAAAATATTCGTTTCGGGTCCTCTAGTGGTATCTAATTTAAGTTTCAAGTTTGTACGATGTTCCATTTTTAAGATATTTTGCTCACACACACACATACACACACACACTCACACACAGACCAATCGCTAAAAACATGGTTTTTGTGTTCAGGGGGTCTGGAAACGTGTAGATCCGGTGAAAACTCGATTTTGAAAAATCTACATGAAAACAATACTTTCCTTCATATAATTATATTCATATAGGCAAGAGAAAGTAAAAAGTTATCGAAAGATTCTTAATAATATTTATTAATTACCTTAATCAAAATAATTGTTAAATTAATATGATATTTTTAATTAAGAAGTAACTTATTATTTGGTGCCAGACTTTTGGTACTTTCTGTATATAATTAATGTATCAACTTCTCCCTCCATAATTTCGACCTCATGGTTGGTCGGTTTGTAGTTTACATTTTAGTTGAGTAATGTGATTTGGATTTAGGAGTGAGGAGGAGATTTAGGAGTGAGGAAGAATTGTGATCCGAATGAGAACCATTTATAATGCCTAACCTCTAACCGACCCGAATTTTGTATTTCATACATCATACCCCCTGCCTCTCAACCACTACGCTTTCTGTACTACTCCAACTTCATCTTTGTTATACTTGTGTAGACTTTTAAATAATCTTATTACGTATTATACTTTTGTTGTTGGCATTTATCTTGTATATTTCATCCGGAAAATTTTGTTTATGTTGTAAAATTTAATTAAACTTTTAACTTATTTATTATAAAGTTTTAAGAGCTGATTTTGTTTTTAGTTACTTTTTGTTTGAATCATACTCTGTGTTTTTACAGACTTAAATTCTTTCTATAGTGTCGAGTATCTGCAGATCACATTCTGTTTAATATTTAGGCATTAGCACTTCACAGATCGAGCACTTCGCTGGGATCAACATATAGATAGGTTATGTAAACGTCTCTAAAAACTTATTTACTTGTTTAACCCCTTCAATACCAACGTCCGGAAAACAGGACGTCCATATATTTTACGTAGTGATAACATCCAGTTTACCGAATGTCCGTAAGTTATCCATAAAGTGCCAACGTCCGGATTACCGAAAATTTCCAAAAAAAAATTTTAATAAAAATTAATGGTGTAATGTATTTTGAAACCGCCTCCATGGCGTAGTGACTAGCGTGCTAGCCTACAAAGCGAAAGGTCTCGGGTTCGATTCCCGGCTACGGTCTGGAAATTTTAACACGTTAAAACCACCGTTAAGGTACCAAAACCCACCAGTAGTTGCTTATGGCCAAGATGTCGATGCGACTTAAAACTAAAAAAAAAAAATATTTTGAATAGTTTTAGTGTTAGAACAATTTCTTTTTTTATGATCTCAATAAAAATTAATTTTTAATAAGAAATTTTGTTTTTCTGTAACGTTGAAATTTTGGTAGCAGTGGCCGGCTTACGCCTGCTAGTTTTCGAAATAAGGGCTGGCACTTTTTGTACACCCTACTTTGTATTCATGTTAAATGGCACTTAAGATCAAACTTTTAAATATTGTTTTGGCACCGAAAGAGTTAAAATCCTCGAACAGTTTTAGATTTTAAAATATTAAAAATGGTTTCTGCCCATAACAGACAGGTGAAGTGTCAAATTATTTACACTCAATCTGTTCTTTGCAGGGCTAAATTAAATAGCTGTTTTTCTTATCACATGGTCAGCCAATTAAATGACTGAACCATTTAAGAACAGAAGAAGTAGAGGTGTAAAAGACACTAATCAGAGTTATCTATTCTGAAAGTAATGAATTTTATTACACAATCAGACTCTGTGGTGAATGACGTGAAGGTGTCATTTGCTGAGTGGAAAATATATGCTTTTTAGAGGCCCCGGCGTGCTGATAAGCGTACTTTTCCACTCAGTGAGGAAGGCATTAGTAAACCACCTCACTCCTCGTTTTACTTTGTAAAACCTCTACTGGTTCAAACCAGCCTTTCGGCTGAAGACCTAAACAATACAAAAATGGTTTACTGTTCAGTTGCTCAATCAGAGCTTACTAACGGTATTGTTGTTTTGGGAGGAGCATATGACTCCGGTTCATGATAGAGAGCGATTTACCATAGTTTTGGTGAATCTTCAGAAATAGCGTTCGCACTTGTTGAAGAAGAAAGGGAAGGAAGTTTTATTCTTATTTTTTTTCTAATGGTCTACTACAAAAAAATGAAAAACGTGTCTCCCTTCGAAAATGCGTAATGAACGTCTGAATAATACTGCGTGAAAACAAATACGGGATAATTGTAAATGTTGAAATCAAGTTCCTTGGGAAAATATTACAACGGAAAAACAGCGAAAAGGAAATAAAACAACAGCAGGAAAGGAAAAATGGCCGCTACACTCTAGGAACTCACAACCTGTATAAGAAGAATGCATTTTCGAGACAATCCAGGATCAGAGATTTGGTTGTAAAACCTACATATCTGTACTCGAATGAATTCCTTAAAAAAAACTAGGAAGGCTGTTCCAAGAAAAACAGAGAATTTCGAGAGAAATACCCCTTGCAAGATAATTTTATTTTTTGTTTTACGTCCGACTTTTATTTTTTTACCTTATATGAATGTGTAGAGTAGGAAAGTGTTAGCCTATTTTCATATCGTTTTTCCGATATCGAGTTTTCACGTGGTGTACACGTTTTTAGACCTCATGAACCCAAAAAACATGATTTTAGCAATTGGTCTGTGTGTAATCAAAATATCTCAAAAAAGAAATAGCGTACGAAGTTGGAACTTAAAACTTAAATAAGGTACCTTTACGGTACCCGACACGAATATTTTCATCGAAATCGGTCAACCGGAAGTAGTAGTTTGTGTAATTTTTCACCTTTTTTGCTTAAATTTAAATTAAATCAAAATTAGGTTATGTTTATCGTTTTACATTGTTTACTAATGATTAAACATTGGTTATATGTGTTAGTAAACTATGCATATTGGCAAGAGAAAATTTTCATTCATTTTGTTTACTTATTAATGCTAATTCAGGTAATGAAGGGTGACAGTTGAAAATGAGTGATGAAAAAATGCCAGACTTGACCGTGAATCGAAACCGGAACCCCAGACGTAAAAAGAAGATGTGCTGACTACTACACATCGGGTTGACCCTTCAAGATAATTGATTCGAAGATCGTTAACTTGCGAAAAAAATCGTGTGGTTCATCGTACGATTTATTTATTTATTTCTGATTGAAATTATTAAGTGGGTAGTCAACTCAAGAAGTTTGTTTTTTTTTAATTCGATTGTTTTTTGCATTTATTTGAAGTTTAAATTTTTCTGAATCGCAGCATGTGCTTGCTTTGTTTGTACGTTGCCAAAAAGTTATAAAAACACCTGTTTAAAATAAAGGTCACTTGCAAGTTGAGTGAAATTATTCCCTAAACTTTAAATTAAGTTTTCCGGAAATGTGTTTTTGCATGGTTGTACATGTTTGGGAATTAAATATTTTGGCTTGTTTGGGAGATATTTTTTTTAAAATCCCTTATGTGTGTACGTTGCAATCTGTTCAATTCAGAACAATAAGCAACCCCATGACCCAATGAGATGAGGATGATATAAATGAGGTGTAGTCTTGTACAGGCTCAGGCCAACCATTCCTGAGAGAGTATGGTTAATTGAACCCCAACCATCAAAGTAACCTTTATTAGAGATATACGGATGATTTTTTTTTAATGTTCATGATTTCATGCTCTATATCTGTCGAATGATTATTACAAAAAACTTTATACGGATTTAGTTAATTTGCGAATACATAAAATAAATGTTTTTGAAAATATGGGTTTTCTTCAATTAATTTCTTGTAAGAAAAAATACATACAAGAGCATACAACAGTTAATAGACAGCAATTATCTGTATTTTTTTAGCATAAGAATCATATTGATATGTTACTTGGTTCCTGAGATATTTGATTCCCCGTAAAAGCCCGCTTTTCCACCCCACCCTTATATTAGGGGCTGTAATTAATTTTTTGGCCTGGTTCAAGTGGTAGATCGTTACTTGTAAATTACTTTTTCATTTAAAGTGTTATAATGATAAATAATAATAAGTAAATTATAATAGTAATGATTAAATATAATTTATAATGATAAGCCAGTTGTTTTGATAGTTTTGATTATAGCCAGTTGATTTGATATCGTTTTGAGTTTTGATTGATAGTCTGATATAGGTTTTGATCATTTTCTGGGTTGACTACCCCCTTAAAACCCAATCGTGTTGGGTTTTACCCTGTTCATTTCAAAACCCCTAAACATTTTATTAATCGTTTGATATTTAATTTTGCTGATTAAATATACGATAGGCATAAAACAGTTCTACGATGATAACCCTTGATTTGAATTTATATAATTTAATTAATACTGTTTAATTGTTATTCGATTAAGTAGGACGATATTAAGCCAAATTTTACAGAATTAACTTAATTACAGTTTATTAGTTTGAACTTTATGATTAAGTTTATTTGTGTAGTATAATTTATGTATTATTTTAGAGTTCTCTAATTGGAGATTAGTAGTTTCATTTAATTAGGTTATTCCCTTTGGGAACTTTAAATTGTTTAATTCTATCAGCCAATACGAAAATTACTTTAAAATTTATTTTAATCAATTTTCATGACACACGCGCATGTACGCGAGCTTTATTTTTGTCTCTATTACTCTTCCTAGTTCATGATATTTGATTTTTTTTAAATAACAAATATTACGTGTTTTACCTTAATTTTGTTACAAATATATTGTTATCTTTAACTAAAAAAAATATATAATACCAAAGTTGTAGCGTTTTTATTTATTGTTGATATATTTTTGTAAGCGTTCTGAGAGTGTTATTTTAAACCAAAACGTTTTTGATGTATTTTTTCAATTTACAATTAACAGCGAAACCAAGCTGTAGAAAAAACTTTTTAAAAAATAAGTTATAGGGGGTTTTTTATGCACTTCTGTCCTAAAATGCACCTTCAATCTGTAATTTTAGAAAAGAGGATTTTGAGTGTGTCTGAGGATTACTTATCTTGTCCACCCACCTGATCTTTAACATATTCCTATAATATCACATTTCGAAAGCTTCTATCTTCTTCTTTTCTACAGCTCCTATCACCCATGTTTCACTCCCGTATAATGCTACATTCCAAACATAGTGTTTAAGAAATTTTCCCTAATCTGTAAATCAATGTTTCTATAAAAAATTATACTTTGAAAAAAAATTGAAACTCATAAAAAAATATGAAGTTGTAATCGTATAGCCACGTCACTCGGATGCTTGATGGAACGTTGTCCAAGAGTTTTGACAGCAAGACCTGAAGGTTATAGAGGAATATTGCTAGATCGAATTTAACCGGGTAAAAATGTAATAGAAATGAGGAAATGCGGGAGGTTAAAAGAATAGATTTGAATAAGCTGGATATTCCGTCGCTGTGAGGCACATGGAGTGTGGACAAAAAATTTGTTTTCATTAATTTGTGAAATTATTCAAATTTCAGGTGGTGGGGAAACAACGTTATTATCACCTAGTGGACATCCGATTCCAACTTCAAATCCAGTTTCGTTGCCATTTGTTCTACCGCCGTTTGGTAAGTCCATTTTAAAATTACTTCACTTTTATTTTGAATAATTAATTAATTATTTACTAGTACTACTAATTTACTTAATTTTACTAGTCATTAATTTATACTTTGTTTAAAGAGAAAGCACTTTTGTTTGAGAAATTTTTCAATGGAGTCTTGAATGGGTTAGGAACAACTAATTTTTTGTTCAATCACTTGAATTTTGGGCCAACCCAAAACTGCCGTTGGTGCAGTGGTTAGGGAAATTTTATTCGATCCCAGAGGGCTCGGGTTCGATCCCAGGTCAGGTCTGGAATTTTTTTACTAATCCCTAATCTTTATCTATCACCCTTCATCGTCTGCATTAGCCTTATTGACATCCGACCGCATAATGGTCGGATATAAAACCAAAAAATAGATAGATAATTTTATTTGAAATTTACGTAGTTTTAGGAAGAAATATGAGTTTATAACTATATGTAGTAGATAATTTATTTTAGTAGAATGACGGAAATGCGAGCATCGTGCGATTGCAAGGCTGTCAGATTTGCTTCTTTACGACTATTAGCCTTTAATGTGGTAGGAGCCTTTTTTTAAAAAAATCGCAAAAACTACAAAACCGATAAATTAACTACAACTTCGGGTAGATCGATCTTGATGAAAATGATCGCGTTGTACATATACACCCACACCCAGAGACGAATCGATAAACATGTTTTTGTTTTGGGTTCAGTGGGCGTGAAAACTGATTTTGAAAAATCGACGTTAAAACAATACATTACTCATATAGTGCAAAAGATAGTAAAATTGATTGTAATTAATTAGTTTGTTAAATAAATACTGCACTTGTTATAAGTTTATGAAAATAAGTTTATTCATTTATTAATATATATATATATATTTTTTTGTTTGTTTAATAAATAGATCCTGAAAGATTTCGGAATAAGTGTTAAAATACTTTTATTTATGTATTTATACAATAGATAATATTTACTTATTTTCTAAATGAATAAATTTACAACTACGCCGGCTGCATTGGCGTAGTTGGTAACGTGCTCGCTTCTCATCATGCGGTCTTGGGTTCGAATCCCATTCAGGCACGGCATATTTTCATACGTTACAAAAATCATTTCATCCTTCACCGTCTGCATTAGCAGTAATTGCAGAACAGTCGGAAGTTAAAAAAAAAATGAACAACTTAGTATTTCTATACATTAATCCTAATCTAAGTCTCCTGCTCATAACAGACAGGAGTGTAAAATTATTTACACTCAATCTGTCCGTTGCAGGGCTAAAATAAATAGTTCTGTTTCTTGTTACATGGTCAGCCAATTAATTAACTGAATTATTTAAGAACAGAAGAGGGAGAGGTGTAAAATACACTAGTTATAGCCTGATTTTCGTAAGGAGAGCGCTGGGCAAAACGTGCGTCTGCATTAGTATAGTCTTGTATGTACTGCAATAGTGCAGCGTATGTAATCAACAATGGAACAGCATGCCTACAAAATACAATGGGTGTTGTCAATTTTCAACAACACTCTGACTGTACATCTAACTGTAGGTCGGACGGGTATGCGGGGTCGAAGTCAAGTATGCGCATGCGCAGTCCAGCGCTCTCAGCAATTATCTTGGCCTTTACAAGTTATCTCCTCTAACAGTAATGAATTTCATTATACAGCCAGACCCTGTGGTGAATGAAGTGAAGGTGTCATTTGCAGAGTGGAAAATATGTGCTTTTTAGAGGCCCCGGCATCCTGATACGCGTACTTTTCCACTCAGTGAGGAAGGCAATTGTAAACCACCTGACTCCTCGTTTTATTTAGTAAAACCTGTACAGGTTCAAACTAGCCTTTTGACTGATCACCTAAACAACAACAATCTAAGTCTGTTGTTGTTTAGGTTATCAGCCGAAAGGCTGGTTTGAACTTTTGCAGGTTTTACTAAATAAAACGAGGAGTGAGGTGGTTTACAATTGCCTTCCTCACTGAATAGAAAAGTACGCGTATCAGCATGCTGGGGCCTCTAAAAAGCACATATTTTCCACTCTGCAAATGACACCTTCACTTCATTCACCACAGGGTCTGGCTGTATAATGAAATTCATTACTTTCAGACGAGATAACTCTGATTAGTGTCTTTTACACCTGTACCTCTTCTGTTCTTAAATGATTCAGTCATTTAATTGGCTGACCATGTGATAAGAAACAGTACTATTAATTTTAGCCCTGTAACGAACTGATTGAGAGTAAATAATTGACACTCCACGCGTCTGTTGTAGGTAGGAATCTAAGTCTAATAACTATTTCGCAGCAAAAGAAAGACAACCTTGCCTCCGAGTAATACTTGATGATAGACATATATTTTCGTACCATATTCTTGGCTTCAAGAATTGGATTAGTTGTGAAGATGTGTTGAAATCCAGGTATTAATATTCTGTGACTTACCGGGTTGGTCTAGAGGTAAAGTCGTCGCCGCGAGTCAGCTGTTTAACAGCTGATTGTCGGAGACGAAGGTTCCTGGTTGAAATTTTACAGTCCAGCCTTTCTTAGTTTGCTCCTAATGTTAACAAATAATGACGTCACTGAGGATGCGCATTATATCAAAATGTGTGCACGCTGATTAAAAAGTAACAACAAAATACTTTCAAAAGTATTTAAATACAAAATACTTTTAAAAGTATTTTTTTAAATGAAATTGTTAAGTTTACATCATATCATGACTGATGTTTTAAGTAATTTAAGTGATTATAATTCAAGATATAGTTAACTTAACAGGAATACGACATCCATAAAGTCGTAGACTCTAGTGTGCACCCTGTAGTAGCTGGCTTTGGTTTGTTGATAGTAGGAGCAAACTAAGAACGGCTGAACTGTAGTAAAGGTAGTTACTTTTTATGGATTTGAGTACTAGACATTGGTTACCGGTGTACTTTGATGGTTAGGGTTCAATTAACTATACTCTCTCAGGAATGGTCAGCCTGGGTCTGTACAAGACTACACCTCATTTACACGTCATACACATTATCCTCATCTCATTGGGTCATGGTGTTCCTTATTGTTCTGAATTGAACAGATTGCAACGTACACACATTAGGGATTAAAATGAAATATTCTCTAATATGAATAGAACTCGAAAAAGTAAATAGGATAGAAATGAAGAAAAGAAAATACGGTTAAATTTTTCCTTTGTACATAATTAATGAAATAATAACAAAGAATAGCTAGCTGCTCTTTTGGGTGGGAGCTTTAAACGCAAATAGGCTTTCAGTAGGTTACGGAATAATTTCTGGTGCGAGTTGAGTAGAAACAAGGAGAAGCGACGGCATTATCTATAGGAAAGTTATTAAATTCCTGGCATAACGGGAACAGTTTTCGGGTGGAATTTTCCTCTTATACTCTTGTTCTAGTATACTATTCACTGTGCTCAACTATATTCTCTCGCATAAACACATTTACGCCTCCTTCTGAAAATCCCTAACTTTTGTTGGAAACTTTAAATGAAACATACTGTGCGTGTGTGTTCCTTATGTTCTTACCACGTAAATAAAGTTTTACTAATGTTGTTATCATGTACGTTATGGATTACTTTTTAAATAAGTTAAGTCACAACTATAGTACAAGTAAATGGAGTTGGGATTATAACTTGAAGTTTAGTTTCTAGTTGGTGAAGGAGTGAGCATAATGTAAAGAAACTGCTTACGGATTATTCAATAAGGAAAAAAGTCTAGTGGTAAACACTCACATGACTTTCTCTTGCCAGTATGAATAATGAACAATATACTCTTGAAAGACGCAAAATGAAAATCAACCTCTGTTCGACTTAAAAATACGGAAAATCACTAGCTAATTGGCGATAAATTAAGCTCTGTAGAGAAAAAAACTTATAATAAAAGTTGTATTTTTTTTTATTTCCTGTAATTTTTATTATGTACACTTTTGTCTTAAAATGCACATTAGGCTGCGACCTTAAAAACAAACATTTTTTACCACGAGAGCTTCCTTAAGAATTTTAGCTGACGTGGCACTTACCCTATTTTGTAGAACATTAAAAATCTCATGTGAAACACTCACACAATTTTCTCTTCCTAATGAAAATAATTAACAATATAACCTAACATTAGTAATAAAATATGTGCAATAAACTAACAAACCTCTAAACTAAACTAACAAGTAACCTCAAAAAACATAAACTTATTTTAATCAAGAGTAAATGATGCAAAATGAAAATCAACCTCAGTTTGGCTTAATAATACGGAAAATCACTCTATCACGCTAAACTAGGCGCTGTCGAGAAAAATGCTCTAAATAAAATTTGTAGATCTTTTAATTTCCTATAAATTTTACTACGTACTTTTTGTCGTAAAATGCATACTAGGGCTGAATTCTTTTAAAAAAATCAATTGTTTTACACATTTTTATGAGCAAAAAACAGAAATTCGCTAATTACCGCTAAGCTAAGCGTGATACAAAAACATGTTGAAATAAAAGTTGTAGGATTTTGAATTGTCTACAACTTTTATTATGTACATTTTTGCGCTAAAATGCATATTAAAACCGTAATCTTAAGAAAATAATTCTTTTCCGAGAAAACAGCCGAAGAATTTCAGCAGACATGGCGCCTACCCTATCTTGTAGAGCGGATCAGTTCATAAAATTTATTATTGGCTATATTTATTTTTATCTAAATTTTCTTGAGATTAAATATTTATGCCTTCGTTAATATGGAAAATTGGGAGGAAATTAGAAATTTATTTTCCTTGTGAAAATTGTAAAAGCGTTCTTAATAATTCATTAAGAAATATGAAAGGTTTAACTCGTTTTGTTAAACGCCAACCGCTTTCAATCTGAAATTTTAACTTTGAATTTAGAATTAAAGAAGTTTTCTTTAGTAATATTTTCTCTTATACCCCATTAAAGATTTACTAAAAACCTACGTAGTTATGATCTGAAGTATTTATTTAGAAGGCAGTTCTTTAATTTCCGATTTTCTTTTATGACCTCATAAAAGGAAAATATTTCCCATTTATTCGGATAGACTATTTATATCTCAATTTTATTTTTAATGAATTTTTTTAACTCTTTTGAGATTCCTGTTACGGAGTAAATTTTTTGATACTTAAATATTAGCTAATCTTTATATTTCATGACCTCTAAAGCCAAAAATGTGTTTATTTTTAATAGAATGTCCTAGTGTGTGTATTTTGAATAATGAAATTTCTAATGAGCCCATTAAGGTGATTGTATTTACCATGTATAAATTCAATACGTTTACTGATGATTATAGTTTGATTTTGATTTGATTTGACTTTGATTTTCATTTCTTTATGTAGTCTGTTTTCTCTATTTATTGTGTGACATGACGCACCGGGTTGGTATAGAGGTAAAGGTCGTCGCTACGAGTTATAGTTTTTTTTGGGGGGGGGGGTTTAACGTCTGACTGTTCTGCAATTACTGCTAATGCAGACGGTGAAGGATGAAATGATTTTTTGTAACGTATGAAAATATGCTGTGCCTGAATAAGATTCGAACCCAAGACCGCATGATGAGACGCGAGCACGTTACCAACTACGCCAATGCGGTCGGCAAAGAGTTATCGTTTGACAGTTGATTTTCGGAAAAGAAGGTTTCTGGTTCAAATCGTAGTAAAGGTAGATATTTTTATACGGTTTAAATACTAGACTGTGGTTACGGGTGTAATTTAATGGTTGGAGTTCAATTACCCAAACTCTTTCAGGAATGGTCGGCCTGGGTCTGAATAAGACTGCACGTTCTTTACACGTCATTCATATCATTACCCATCTCATTGGGTCATGGGGTTCATTTTGTTCTGAATTGAACATATTGCAACGTACATACATTAGGGATTTAAAAAAATTAGAGTAGGCCTACCATATTTTCTTTTGTTTTTTTTTTATTCGAGGCGGCGAGAAAAACTCATGTTTACTCCCTCACGATGGGGGAAGTAGTGTTGGACTCAATTGAGGCGTCCTTGTCCAGCCCCAAGGAGGCCGCAACCGCCTACCAACCAAAAACCCGCCGCCTGGCCACTTGATCCGACATCAGCAAACAACCCTCCACCTCTCTCGGAACTTTTTATATAATACTACAAGGGAAATTTCGGGTCAACAAATTTACATACTGTCAGTGGGGCGTGGAAAAAGGAACCGTAGCCTAATTCCCCTCTCGTTGTCAATGACCAACACTCACTTTCATTCATCTCTTTCATCACCAGCTTAAGAAATTAGTGTGCCTACCTTATTTACTGTGATCGGGACAGGATTATTTTACTTGGGAGAGGGCAATCCCGCTGATCTCCATATGTCTCCTCCCGACCACCCCCACCGCAAACTGAGCGACCAACTTCCAGCTCTTTTCATCCCGCAGCATCGCTGCCCTTACTCTCTCCGGGATCCACTGTGCAACGCCTATCTTCTCAGACGTCTCAATTCTGTCGAGACCAAAATAAAGGTATCTTTCAAAAATATGCGCAATGGACTCCTTCTTTTTCACTGTCGCACGGTCGAGATTTCGGTATTTCATGAAGTTTGAACCTCGTCAAATATGTCCCAAAGCAACCATACCCTGTTAGAAACTGCGTCAGCTCGTGGGTGGTATCTCCAAATGCTTTCCTTATCCACACCTAGACATTTGTATGTATTTATAAAATACAGTCGGTCAGTATGTATTTATACGGTACCGTACCGATGTATTATAGTTCTGTTTTGATTTTCAGTTGTTCTCATAGTGCACTTTGTATATTTAGGCTGTTGTATGACATAACCTTACATTACTTTTAGTTATCTGTATACGTGCCAACATTTTAAGACAAGTGGCGCGGTGTAGCTGTTATTAATGCTAGTAATTGAAGCTCACAATGATATAACGCACACTGCAGTAATATTTATGTTCATTAAAGATTAGCTCTTATAATATTATAAAAAAATTGTACGTAGATTAAAATACGAATGCAGTATTGTTTATGTACATTCTTAAACTGTTCCAGGTTAGTTTCATTGTTTGGTCGTATCTTTATTTCTTATTTAATGGGAAAATTGCGTGCACGCCGCTTTAATTTCACTGATTTACCTGTTTATGTATGATTTTGTTACCATTAACTGCTGAACGTTTTCACCGTACACTATTACTAAAAACATCTATTTTATACGTTTACCTACGTTAATAAACTTCACGATAAAATTACTCATTAATTTCTTTTTCATGCCTTTTAAAACTGATGTGTAGTTTTATTGTGTTTTAAGTTTTATTTTTTCTGGCGATTTTTTAATATGAAGCTTATTTTTGACTTTCAGAGGAGATAACGCTGATTAGTGTCTTTTACATCTCTAACTCTTCTGTTCTTAAATTATTTACTCATTTAATAAGACTGACCATTTAATAAGAAACAGAACTGTTTTTAGTAGCTGTGGAACCAGCTGATCGAGTGGAAAATTTTTCACACCCCACCTGCCTGTTATGGGCATGACAACGAATAAAACGAAAGTGTTGTGCAGCAGCAAGAGTGGTTTAGAAGGGATGGGAAATTTAAAAGTAGGCAACGAAAACATACAGGAAGTTGGGGAATTCTGCTCTAGGGAGTAAAATAACACAGGATGGTAGAAGCACAAGTGATATCAGAAGTAGAATTGCTCAAGCTAGAAAAACCTTTGAAATGAAAACCAGCTTACTGACTACAAACATTGATTTACATTAATTAAATATTGATTTACATTAGATTAGGAAAGTTTCTAAAAACATTTTGTTTGGAGTGTAGCATTATACGGGAGTGAAACGTGGGTGTTAGGGGCTGTAGAAAGGAAGAGGATAGAAACTTTTGAAATGCGGTGTTATGAAAAAATGTTAAAGATTAGGTAGGTGGACAAAATAAGTAATTTAGAGGTTCTTAGGCGAGTGGATGAAAAAAGAAGTATATGGAAGCATCTTACCAAGAAGGGATAGGCTAGTGGGGCATATCTTAAGACATCCAGGTATTGGGTTATCAATAATGGAGGGTAATATTGAGGGAGTAAATTTTAGGGGGAGGCAAAGATTAGAATATATAAAGCAAATTACAAAAGATGTAGGGTGTTACAGGTATGTAGATATGAAACGACTTGCGCAAGATAGAACAGCTTGGAGAACTTCATTAAACCAGTCGAGAGACTGATGACAAAAAAAAATTTAATCGAGCAGGGATGGATATTTTATGAATAAAGAAGAAAAATTATTTTCGGTTTATTATAACGGTCTGTGCAGAATTAGTAAAATATCAACCGTTTAATATTCAGAGGTAATGAATTTATTTGCAAGGTTGGTAATACTGAAATAGTTTTATGTGTAATTTGGTTTGAGTATCGTGCGCGCTACTAAACAGCGGTGTTGTGTAGAAATCCCGGCTAACCACAGCTTCCAATAACCATACCACATATGATTCGCTCACAACCCAAATAATATTGTACCCGCCTTTTAAAATAATGCCCTTACTCTATTCTGATAACGCACGATCCATTGATCTGTGAAATTCCAACGTTTTGTATAGGGTGGCTCAAAATTTGCTTGACAGATATTTCCGATAATCAACACTAGTTTTTCATTTAGCCTCTAAATTTAAAAACTTTTTTTTCAATAACGTGTGTAAAAATCAACGTCTGTTCGGTTTAAAAATATGGGAATATACTAATTGACGCTAAACTAAGAAGTAATCTGTAGAAGAAAATGCTTAAAATAAAAGTTGTAGATTTATTTTATTTCCTGTAAATTTTATTACGAGGCGTATTTTTAAAGTAAGGGCCGTTTGAAAATAAAAAAAAAATAAAAGGAAATTTGCAAAAACTAATTTTATTTTTGGAATCTACATACTTTGATCTATTTTTCTACAGTTTCCAAGTTTTTGTAAACACTTATCATATCGCACAACTAAATTTTGGAAACCTTCTTCATAAAAACTTGCCGTCTGCTGTTTTGCAGGCGAAAACTTGCCTGAATCGAAACAACAAAGCATGGAATGGAGACACACGCACTCTCCCGTAAAGGTCAAAGCCAAACAGACTTTGTCACAGCGCAAGATCATGGAGTCCGTGTTTTGGGATAGGCATGGTGTTTTGCTGGTCGACTTTTTGGAACTAGGAACCACAATAATTGCAGAAGCCTACTGCCAAACCCTGAGGAAGCTGCGCAGAGCAATTCAAAACAAGAGACGTGGCATGCTCACAAAAGGAATTTTGTTTCTGCACGATAATGCAAGGCCTCACACTGCCGCTCAGACCCGAGCTGCATTGGTCTCTTTTGGCTGGGAAGTTTTGGACCACCCACCCTACAGCCCTGACCTTGCGCCGAGCGACTTTCATCTCTTCCGTCATCTGAAACATCACTTGGGCGGCAGCCGTTATGACGATGACGACGAATTGAAAACGGCCGTGAATTCTTGGTTATCACAGCAGGCGGCAAGTTTTTATGAAGAAGGTTTCCAAAATTTAGTTGTGCGATATGATAAGTGTTTACAAAAACTTGGAAACTATGTAGAAAAATAGATAAAAGTATGTAGATTCCGAAAATAAAATTAGTTTTTGCAAATTTCCTTTTATTTTTTATTTTTATTTTCAAACGTCCCTTACTTTAAAAATACGCCTCGTACATACATTTTTGTCGTAAAATGCATTGCTCGAGCGACGTTTGCAGAAAATATTGCTTGTATCGATTATTACTACTCGATATACGGACCGACAAGTCCGATTTTATAAAATTTAAATTTATTAGATCGTTTTTTGTTTTATTTAACGTTTGTCTGTTTCTTATTTCAGTGTTTTCATTTGCAACTTGATTTTTAGTTGTTAAGTTTTAGTAACCGCCCTTGATAACAAAGACCTCTGTCGGTGCGCTGCCAAAGGGCCTACCGCGCCGACAAGGGCCGGGAGAAGTATTGAAGGCAGGCAACATAGTAAATGATTAATTAGAAGGGGTGGCGGTGACACGAGCAAAGATAGTCTTAAAAAATATTGCTTTAAATTTTAATTGACTAAATTTCTAAAGCTTGTAAAAATAGAATGTCAAAGCCACACATTTTAATGATAAAATGTAATAAAATAACCAAAAGGCAATCAGTGAAACAAGAAACACGTCAGCTAGTGTAAAAAAGATGATTACTTTTTACACTAGCAACTAAAAATCGAGTTGCAAATGAAAACACTGAAATAAGAAACAGACAAACGTTAAATAAAACAAAAAACCATCTAATAAATTAAACTAGATATAAACACATCTTATGAATTTACTAATCACAAGTTGAGGCCTCATTACCTTAAATACCTCTCATTATATCAATTATTCATATGTTAAAGGAGAAAATGATTATGTACAAAGATATTTACATTTTACAATATGGAATACTTTTCCCTTTAATTTTATGTACATTTAAACTCATTCAGACAAGTCCAAAACATGGTAACGTTTCAGGCGCCTAACTTCTTCTACATTGTTTAGAAGATTTAAGTATGGCTAATTCGTTTTCGTGACTTTCAAGTATTGCCTGATATTTTCTAATAAAACGCCTGACCTCGTCCATTACATCAGGAAAGTTGCAATATTGTTGTATTTCTGCATTCCTTGCAAACCACGGTGCCCTTGTTATAGCCCGAAGAACCTTATTTTGGAAACTTTCAATTACCTCTATGTTACTTCTGCTAGTAGTTCCCAAAGGTGAACGCCGTACAACCAAATCAGAATGAAAACATTACGTTCCTTCCGTATATATATACGTATATACAGGGCAAGATAAAGTAAAAATTATTGAAATAAAACAAAATTGTTTCTGGGTGTAGCCGGGACGGGCAGCTTGTATATAATTATAAAGCTATTTGGCAATTTTTATCACTCGCTTCTCTCTCTCTCTCTAGTTAACAGCCACAAGGCTGGTTGGCAGCTGCTCTCCATGCTCCTCGGTCATCCGCTTTCCGCTTCAACTCGCAGTATGAAGCACATCCCATGTCCTCTAGTAACTGCTTCATGTACTCCAATCTGGGTCTTCCCCGCAAATTTCTCCCCTCCACAACTCCTTCTATTATTCTTTTCAACATACTGTCATGTCGGAGTATGTGGCCTATCAGCTGGGCTCTTCTCTGTCTGATCCATTTTAGGAAGCTCCTCTTCTCCCCCATTCTACTGAAAACTTGTTCGTTCGTCATCATTTCTCTCCAGCTAACCCTCAACATCCTTCTATAGCACCAGGCTTCAAATGCAGCTAATCTTCTCTCTTCCCTCACACCAAGTGTCCAAGCTTCACTCCCGTAAGTTGCAATACTCCACACATAATATGTCTTCAGCATGCGTTTCCTTACATCAAGACTAACATTCCTGGAAGTGAATAATCTCTTCTTCTTATTAAAAGTATTCTTAGCCTGGGTAATCCTGCTTGCGACATCCCTGTAACTCCTTCCATCATTTGTGATCTTACTGCCCAGGTAATTAAACTCATTCACTTCCTTTATCACCCCATTTCTCATTTATCACTCGCTTATTGACGCTATATTGATTGTAGTTAAATATGTATTACTTGCGTCTGGCGTATCGTGATATTGACGTTACGACTCTCTCTCCGTTTCAGCGTAGTTGTTTAGTGGCAGGAAATTACTCATCTATTCTCAAGAGCATTGCAATCCAATACATAGCATTGGCTGTCATACATTGGCATAATTGTACTACACACATCTTAATATGTCTGTCTTATAATTCTCCACCTTATACCGAGTGTCTCAGTAAAATATATACACATTTTGAATGGATATATTAATTTGACGAAAACACTTAAAGCTTGAATACAAGGTGTGGCTATTAAATAACGAGACTGACGTTGTAAAAAATTTAATTTTAATTTTATACTTAATCACTTATTGTCACCAATATACACTCCTGCTCTATCCCTACAACGCTCCATGCGAATTTTTCACTGTTGGAAACAGTGCTATAAGTCATCTTCTGTCAGCTCCTTCAGGACACGTGCCGCTTTCATGAGAGAAAGTAAAAAACTTTTCAGATGACAGATTTTTTCTATTTTACTCTCAAAATCATGAAAAGTAGTGAAGATACAGTTCTTAAATCTATTTTATTCAATTTATCGGGTAAACCATCAAATTTGGTCATAAAATTGGGTTCATAGACATCCAAGATGGCTTCATTTGGAATAGGCTCTGCTTTTAAAGCTAAACCTTTCGCCACTCGTAACTCGCTAACGAAGCATTTCCGGACCTATGTTTATTTGAATTTTTCATTATTTTGATAAGAGAAACACGCATGTGAAGTATGTCGTTTTCCTCATGTGGGAGACCCGGTATAATAGTATAATAAATTAGAACAAATTATTTTTTCGTTCATCCATAAAAAAAAGATTTTTGTAAAAATATTTTTTCTCCAGTGACAAAACAAATTTAAAAAGGATGAAATATAATGTGAAAATTAATTAATGTCATTAGATAGTGCTAGACAAAGATAGAAAATAGGGATGTAAAGCGTCCTTTACTATCTCATCTAGTGTGCATGTACGAATTTGTGTGCAAGTGTTTGTGTGTTTTATAAATTCAGGGAAGCTAAATTGTCACATCCTTCCGGACATGCGATGTGAACATGTCTCTTCTGCCCTCTGCATTTATGTGTTAGTAACAGATGACTTGCGTATAAAAAAAGAATAAGTTTTTAACCACATATGCTTAGCCTAGTAAATTTAAACGTTTTATCGTACGTAAACTAACCTATCTTATCTTTCGGGATTTTTTGTTTGTAATTTTTAATTTTTCTTGTCCTGTATGAATATATAGAAAAGAAAATTATTATTTTCACCGAGTTTTCACCGGAAATTCACGTTTTCAGGCTCCTTGAAACCAAAAAAATTGTTTTTTGTTGAACTTTGTTGATATAAACAACAAACACTAATTTATTTAACCTGTCTGTTATTTGCCCATAACAGACAGGTGGAGTGTCAAAATATTTGCACTCAATCTGTTAGTTGCAGGGCTAAAATAAATAGTTCTGTTTCTTATCACATGTGTTGTTTAGGTCATCAGCCGAAAGGCTGGTTTGAACCTGTAGAGGTTTTACTAAGTAAAACGAGGAGTGAGGAGGTTTACAATTGCCTTCCTCACTGAGTGGAAAAGTACGCTTATTAGCATGCCGGGCCCTCTGAAAAGCAGATATTTCCATTATATGACTGAATCATTTAAGAACAGAAGAGGTGTAAAAGTCACTAAGAGTTATCTACTCTGAAAGTAATGAATTTCATTATACAGCCAAACCCTGTGGTGAATGAAGTGAAGGTGTCATTGCAGAATGGAAAATATAATAGCGGGCGTGGCATGCTGATAAGCGTATTTTACCACGCAGTGAGGAAGGCAAATGTAAACCACCTCACTTCTCGTTTTACTTAGCAAAACCTTTAAAGGTTCAAACCAGTCTTTCGGCGAATGACCTTAACAACAACGATATGAACAAAATATCTCTCAAGAACGGAATATCGTACTAAGTTGTTACTTAAAATTAAGTTAGATTAATTAAAATTAAGTTAAATAGGTTATATTTTTTTATTAATCACATTGGCAACAGGAAGTCGTGTGAGTGTTTCACACTACATTTTTTAATTATCTGTTTGTTTCTTTATTTCAGGTAAGTTCCTATTTCTGATGCTGTATATCTTGTATTCGTAAGTAATGTTATTTAATATTATTTAAAAATGTAGCTTAGGAAACACATAGTGATTTTTTTAGTCCTGTTACCCAATTGTTAATGTTAGGTAATTTTTTTTTAAGGAAAGGAAATTTTGTTTTGTGACACGAAGTTGGTAGCCCTACTGAACCGGTATATATACGGCAGTATGAGTTGATTCTCCTTGAGCTGTGTAAAATTTTGTGCCGTTTACGGTCGTGTTATGAAAAGAATATATTTTACCCTAGAACAATCGCTTGTTTAAATCTGGAGGCTCTTGGACTAATCGTACGCGATATGGATACAATTTTAATTTTTAGCAGTTTTCTGAACATTCGAATATGACAAACCAACTTGCGAGAAAGGTTTTCGTAAACTTTTCTGTGGAGAATTGAGCAATCTTGTTTTCACATTCTCTAAAACGTCATCTGTCAAGAGAGTTGGTCGACCACTACGTTTTCTGTCGCAAACATTATAGATGGGAGCTCATTTGATTGCCAGCGTAAGGAATTCGGGTGGAGAGAATTGTTTGTACGATTCCCCTCCTCCTATAACCTAGTAGTAGTAATAATACCATTAGTACGCGCTCTTCTAACAAATATTCCTCACAGACCATTTCGAATAACTACTCTCTAGTACCAGGTCCCCTTCCACTTCATCCCCCTCGCACTAGCAAACAAGTCAGCTCCTAACTATACCTTTCTCTCGAAATCGGTTTTTAGCCTAGAAATTGACTTATTTTCCGATGGAGGAACGTCAACAAATTTAATTTGAAATGATTCTTTTACATTCCGTACGATTTCGTAGAAAAAAATTGTTCAACAATGAAAACCCGTTGTTGTTAAATAGCTCAGTCATATACGTATTTGCTGACTATGTGATGAGAAACAAAACAATTTTTTCTAGCCTTCCAGGGCTAGAAAAACTTGTTTTTTTTCCACCAGATCAAGTTCAATTAATTTAACTCCATTTGCTCGTTATAAGCTAGGATTTTACATTGTTGATTGATATATTTTTTTCTAAACCACCAGAACACGGTAACTGTTTATTGTGCCTGTTGTTGTTCAGGTCATCAGCCAAAAGGCTGGTTTGAACCTCTTAGAGGTTTTACTAAGTAAAAACGAGGAGTGAGGTGGTTTACTATTCCCTTCCTCACCGAGTTAAAAGAGCATGCTTGTCAGCATGCCAGGTACTCCGAAAAACACCCACTTTCCACCCTGCTAAAGACACCTTCACTTCATTCACCACAGGGTCTGGCTGTACAGTGAAATTCATTACTCTCAGATGAAATAACTGACTAGCGTCTTTTACACCTCCACCTCTTCTGTTCTTAAATAGTTCAATCATATAATTGGCTGACTGCGTGATAAGAAACAGAACTATTTTTTGTAGCCCTGAAACCAACAGATCGAGTGCAATTAATTTAACACTCCACCTGCCCGCCATGGGCATTACTGTGGTTTATAAAAATATATTTCAATTTTAAATAATACGGCTGTTGGTATGCCTGCATAGAATGTTTGATAAAATTATGTATACCATTACATATACAGGGTGTTTCATGAAGGGTGTTTCATCCTTTAGAAACTGATTATACAGCTAAAAATAAGAAAAAATGTTTTTAATAAACATGGGTCCGAAAACGATACTTTAGTGAGTTACGGCTAGCGAAATATTCCACCTTGAATGCTGTTCCACCTGTAAAATGAATTCATACGTAAATTTTTAGGGCATTAATTAAGGTTGGTAATTAAACAGGTTTTATGCAAAATGAGCTGAAAAATCGAATAAAAACTGTCCCACATCTGTAAGTACAGTTTGTTTAAAATGTTTACATGTTTGTTACCAGTTTAACAAAGTTAATCTACTTCAAATCTAAGAAAAACATGTTTTCGAGATCTGTTTTGTGTATTTTGTCAGATATCTCTTAAATGACTATACTTACAGTCTGGGGACAGGTTTTATTCGATTTTTCAGCTAATTTTGCATAAAACCTGTTCATTACCAAACCTTATTTAATGCCATAAAAATTTAAATATGAATTTATTTCACAGGGGGAACTGAATTTCAGGCGAAATCTTTCGCTAGCCGTAACTCGCTGAAGAATGGTTTTCGGATCCATGTTTATTAGAAACGTTTTTCTTATTTTTAGCTGTATAATCAGTTCCTATGCCCAAAACAGGCAGGTAGAGTGTTATTTTAATTGCACTCTATCTGTTTGGTCCAGGGCTAAAAAAAAATAGTTCTGTTTCTTATCACATAGTCAGGCACTTATATGACTGAACTATTTAAGAACAGAAGAGGTAGAGGTGTAAAAGACACTAGTCAGAGTTATCTCCTCTGAGAGTAATGAATTTCACTATGCAGCCAGACCCTATGGTGAATGAAGTGAAGCTGTCATTTACAGAGTGGAAACTATGTGCTTTACAGAGGGCCCGGCATGCTGATAAGCGTACTTTTCCACTCAGTGAGGAAGGCAATGGTAAATCACCTCACTCCTCGTTTTACTTAGTAAAACCTCTACAGGTTCAAACCAGCCTTTCGGCTGTTGACCTAAACAACAACAACAATCAGTTCCTGAAGTATGATACGTTCCTCATGAAACACTCTGTATATGCAGCCTATGTGTATATTGATTGTTTTTTTTTGTTTTATCAATGAATAACATAGAACGTGACGTAGTGTACGTAGGTTTTCATGATAATCAGTTCGATTCGCCATCTTGTTTATTTTTACCTAAAGGCATTATTTAAAGACATTTATTTTGGTTTGATCGATTGTACGTTTGCTGCTTCCTGATAGTGTTTATTTGTTATGGCATGGGGTTTATCGACCGTTTTGTTTTTTCTATTCATAAATAATGCAGAACCAAGAACAAAAGCATGTTCTGTTAAAAGTTTATTTTTTTTTGGTTTTGTTGTATTTCTTCTTCGACTGTTTAGTTTTGAATTCGATACTGTCTGTATTTCTTCCTTTTTTGTATTGAGGTTTTTTGCAATGTCATATTGTAGTAAAAAATTGTTACCTCATTAGATGTTCACTAAATACACTGTTAAATCGGTTTTCTGGTTTCACTCCAAACTTTGTTTCCTTTAAGTAGGAAACTTTATTATGTAAAGGATACTTTTGTCGGATTTCTCAGTTATAATCTGGGTGTTTCGGAACTATTTGAAACAGCTTTGTTACATTATTAGGTAGTTAGGTCAAGACTAACAGAAATTACCAAATGAACGTTAATCTTAAATGTTTAATTTTCGGCATGTAGTTTTGTCTTTTTTTACAAATTGTTTTATACCTTAATAATCGTTAACGATATTAACTTAAAATTTGGTACCAGGTGTCCTAATGATATTCAAAATTGTGCAAGCTTAATAAAATCAATAAATTTTAAAACGGCTTTCTAAAAGTTTCAATTGAATTTTTTCGAAAATATTTGGTTTTTTTAAAAACATAGCTGAAAGACAAAAATTGTGCATTTAAACAGTTAATTCAACAACACCTAGTTCAGGTCAACCGGATGTGAAATAACTGAAATATTGCATTTTTTATGTTACTGAAACAAAACCTCACTATTAGAAGTCGTCAATAGAAACTTGATGATGCTAGATAAAATTTCATTTATTAATAACACATCATCTATTATTACCAAAATTTACAATTTTATTAATTTTTGCTTCTATGCCGGGGTCCCGGGTTCGATTCCCGGCCTTCTCACCGTCTGCATTAGCAGCAATTGCAAAAAAAGTCCGACGTAAAACAAACACAAAAAAATTGTTTTGTTATTGAATAAGACTTTTGTTTCTGTAATTAATTTTTTTGTGAGAAGAAAATTTTTGGGAAGTACCAAAAGGGAGGTTATGTTTCAGTAACATCAAAAATCTAATATTTCGGTTATTTCATATCCGATTGGCCTGAATAGGTGTTGAAGGATTACTCGTTTAATGCGCGCCGTTTGGCTCCTGCTATGTTTTTAAAAACACCAAAAGTTTTCGAAAAAAATTAATTGAAATGTTTAGAAAGCTGCCATTTAGATAATAACATTGACTTTATTAAGTTTGCACAATTTCAATATCTTATCATTGGAACACCTGATACCAAATTTAAGTTAGTATCATTAATGATTATAGAGATATGATAATTGGTAAAAAAGACACAGATCTATACACAGAAAATTAGACACCTGAAACCAATGTTTATGTGGTAATTTTTGTTTGTCTCGAACCAAGGAATAATGATACGAAGGTTCAGATAGTTCCGAAACACTCACTAAATAGGCCTAATATACATGCATTACAACCGTACTCTTTTTAGTCCTTTTTTCGCAGCGCCTGCCAATTGTGATGTATGCAGCAAGCAGTGCAGATCTGTACATATTCCCATAATTGCGCCTTGTTGACGATTATTACAGTATCTTTACACTATTTATTTACGTTCTGTGCTACACGTATTTAATCCTTATTTTGTGTGGGTTTTTTTACTTTCTCTTGTCTATATGAATATAGTAATGAAAATATTGTTTTCATGTCGATTTTTCGTAATCGAGTTTCTCACTGGATATACACGTTTTCTGATCCCTTGATTCCAAAAAACATGTTTTTTAGCGATTGGTCTGTGTGTGTGTGTGTGTGTGCGCCCGCGCGCGTGTGAACAAAATATCGCAAGAACGGAACTTCGTACGAGGTTGAAACTTGAAATTTCAGTTAGGACCTACTAGAGGACCCGATTTTCATTTTCTAATATTCACTCTCGATTAAAATAAGGTTATGTTTTTTGAGGTTAGTTTTTTGTTTATTTTTAATGTATTATTACTAATGTTAGGTTATATTGGTCATTATTTGCGTTGGTAAGAGTAAGTCGTGTGTGGTGTGTGTGTTTCACATCAGGTTTTTTTTATCTCTTTAAAGGTTTTTAAATTGATAACAGATTTCTCAAAAACTACTAAAGATATGATTCGGGAGGCTTTTTTTTTTGCTTTCTTAGATCAAAACCATATGAAAACTTATCGTTTTTGAATAATTTACGCCCTTAATACTTCATTACAAACTTATGTCATGCAAATGAGTCGAAATCCGGACGAAATCTCTCAATAGTCGTAACACTGTAATGAAGCATTTCCTGACCGATGTTTACATGAACTAATTTTTATTTTATCTTTCGATGTAGATTCATCTACCGAAGTATTTCCGTTTCGTTGAAAATAACTCTGTATAACTGCTAAGTATTATAGTTGTTTATACGTGGAGTGAAACCGGGAAATAGCTATAACGTAATTTATCTAATGCTCTCGCTATTGCTTGAATACTATTCATACTATTATGCTTTTTTATAATACTTATACTTATTTATTGTATGGGAAATAAATTCACGACTTTCTCTTGCTAATGTAGGTAATCAAAATTAAAATCTTTGTTTAATCATTACTAAAAAATGTAAAATTGTAAACAATGTAAATAAGAAACCCAAGCTAAAAATGCTTAAATTAAAATAAAGTAAAATTAAATAAAAACTACGCCTTGGTGTAGTTGGTAACGTGCTTGCCTCTCATTATGCGGTCTTGGGTTCGAATCTTACTCAAGCACGACATTTTCTTACGTTACAAAAAATCATTTCATTATTCACGGTTGCAACCCAACGTCTTCGCTAATGACCACAGTAGTTCTGCGACGTTAAATAAAAAAAAAAGTTTATTTCCTTAATTTTTTTTTAAATTTTGATTACGTAGGGCTACGTTGTACGTTTTTGTCGTAGAATGCATACTAAGGCCGCAATCTTTAAAATAATCGTTTTTTACCGATTTTAATGAGCAAAATACAGAAAATCCTCAATTGACGATTAACTAAACATTTTAGAAAACATGTTAAGAATTAAAGTTGTAAGATTTTAAATGTTCTATAACTTTAATTATATTACAATTTTTCCCTTAAATGCATATGAAGGCCACAATCAAAACAAAAACACCTGTTTTATATGAGAACACAGCCTCCCAAGAAATTCAGTAGATATGGCACTTATTTTATCTTGTACAGCATAAAATGTTTCGTAAATGAGACTTTTGAAAAAATTTCGCAGGATTCATTTTTGAGAAAATCGCAATAAGGGAGAAATTTTGTACGAATAAACTACTACTTTGGGTTGACTAGTTTCGATGAAAATGTTTGTATCCGGTTTTCATATGCTATGTAATGTAAGTAAGAATTTTCCACTTCGTACTTTGTTCCATTCTTGAGATATTATTTTCACACACACACACGCGCGCGCACACACACACCCACACACACTCACAAGCACACACACACAAACACGCGCACGCTCACACAAACACACACAGGCCAGTTGCTTAAAATATATAGGTATATTTTTTTATTTATTTATTTAAAGTCGCATCAACAGCTTGGTCATTAGCGATTTCAGTGGGTTATGGAACGTTGAGTTGTGACTAGTTATAATTTCCAGACCCTAGCCGAGAGTCGAACCCGGGACCTCTACATGGTAGGCCATGTATTTGTTATTGGTTTTTTTTTTATATTGTACTGTGTATTTTCAGTGAAAAGTTGACATGAAAACAATACTTTTCTTCTTTATACTATATTCGAATCTACGGGCAAGAGAAAATAAAGTATTTATAAAAATTACTACATTATTTTATTTCTCTTAAATTTTTTTTCGATTACTTAAATAAATAAGGATGAATATTATTTTTTTAATAGAAAATTTCTGGAATTGAATTTTTTTTTAAGTGAAATTAAACAGTATTACTGTGTCTGTCTGTCTCGTAGAATACTGCAGAAAAAATTACTCTTGTATGTAATGTATTTTATTAAACGGTATTAAATGTGCTGATAACGTTATACCTTTTTTTAATCAATATTCTGTCTCCGGCGTTTTCCATTTAAAATTTATTGCATTGAACAAAAAAAAGGACTTCCATTAGTAGAATTACTCAAGTATTAACTTTTTATATTCATTGTAGTTATATGTGTGTATATGGTATGTGAACATTATTCAATTAATTTTTTTATGTCTTCGTTGTTTCGATTACATTTTATTGCTAAATAATTCAACCCGCTTAAATCAATATTTTATTTTCATACCTAAATGTTTTAATTATATAATATTATCAAAAATTTCGATTAGAAATTTTTATTTTCTAGTGCTCTATATTGTATGAAATATAGGGAACAAAAGTATTGTTTTTATCTAAACATTTTACTGGAAGTACACGTTTTCATGTCTTTTTAATAAAAACAATTGTTATTTCCGATTGGTTTTTGTTTTAAGTTAAGTAACGTTCGGGATGTAGAAGAATTGTTACTTCTACATTTATTTTAATATTCAAAATAATTATTCATTGATAATTCCTAATAAATACTTTATTTTCTCTTTAACAATTATATACTATAATTTGATCCCGATTGTCTCTGCCTTTCTTCATTACGGTTGTATAAATCAACTGTTAAACAATAATATTTAAAAAAATATACTTCTTATAAAATTTAAATATTTATTTATTTAAAATAAATTTAAACGTTTCTTGTAATTTAAATAATAATTTTTAAAATATTATTTATGTATTTAAATAAATCATATATCAAATTATATGTTATATGTCTTTAATTTTAATTATTTTATATAATAATGTAAAAAGATGCGTACACGAACATTTTTAGTAAAATCTGACAACCGGAAGTGTTAGTTTTTGTGCAATTTTTTACTTATTTGCGATTTTCTCAAAATCGGCTTTTTCGATTTACTTCTAAATTAAATAATTTACTAAATTTTTGTGCTTCTTAAGGTAGGGTAAGCGGCATGTGCATCTGCTGAAATTTGTGGGGTCTACTCTCGTGGTAAAAAATGTTTTTTTTTTATATTGTCGCTTTAATATGCATTTTTAGGCAAAAGAGTAAAATTATAGAAACTTACACATATCAGAGTGCGTGTATTTCATGCATTTGTTTACAGTTTTGCTTCAACTAGCGATTTTCCGTATTTTTAAGTGGAACTTTTTTCATTTTGCGTCATCCACTCATAATTAAAATTAGGTTACGTTGTTCACTATTTACATTGGTAAGAGAAAGTTTTCTGCGTGTTTTACACCAAATTTCCAAGTTGTTCTCTCTTGGTCGTTTCATATTTACAAACCTGCAGCACTTAATACTTTTTGTAATTTGTTTTAAAATATTCTAACTTTTGCCTCCCTCTGCAAATTCATACCCTCAATATTAACCCTCCAATGGAGGAATACAATCTTAAGATGTGCCCCACTAGCCTATCCCTTATTCTGGTAAGATATTTTAATCTACTTTTTATTTCATCCATTCGTCTAAGAACCTCTAAATTACTTATTTTGTCCACCCACCTAATCTTTAACACTTTCCTGTAACACCACATTTCAAAAGCTTCTATCCTGTCGTTTTCTACATCCCTATCACTCACGTTTCCCTCTTGTATAATTTTTCATCCTTGTAGGGCTGTCACTTTAGAGCTTCTGGTTCTACCCTAGGTTTCATTCGCAGACCCATTTCCTAGACTCATCCGCTTCTTTGCCGTTGCGAAAACATCCACTTTCGCTTTCGGACCGTTGGTCGGGAGTACGGTTTTTGTCCCCCCTGGGTATTTTTTTCCCCAAAACCCTTCAGTCTATAGCTGATACGCATACTCTATCGCCAGGGGTAGCACCCTATAGTAAATCCTGCAACAACCACGTGAAATTGTTTAATGCATTACACAGTTGGTATGGATCCACATGAATTTGACCAGGGGTCAAATCACACAAAATCGCTTGGTGAAGAGATGTTATTTAATAATATTTTTAACGGATTTCTACCTGCTAATTGATTCGACTTGCCTAGAGGCTTGAGTAATAATAAAAAAAATCTGGTGTGAAACACTTACACAACTTTCTCTTGCCAGTGCAAATATTTAAAAATAAACCTAAAATTATTAATAAAACATTAGAAATAAACAAAACACTACCCTCAATAAACATAACCTTATTTTAATCGTGAGTGAAAGACGGAAAATGAAAATCGACCTGTTTGGCTTAAAAATATGGAAAATCACTCTTTCACACTAAACTACTCTCTGTAGAGAAAAATGCTCTAAATAAAAGTTGTAGATCTTTTAATTTCCTATAAACTTTATTATATACACTTTTGTCGCAAAATGCATACTAACAACGAAATCTTAAAAAAATCAGTTTTTCACACGTTTTCGTGAGAAAAAACAGAAAATCGCTAATTACCGCTAAACTAAGCGTTATACAAAAAAATGTTTGAAACAAAAGTTGTAGGACTTTAAATTCTCTACAAATTTTATTATATACATTTTTGCGCTGAAATGCATAATAAAGCCGCAATCTCAAAAAACAAATTTCTTTTCGCAAAAAAAGCCTCACCGAAAATTTCAGCTAACATGGCGCCTACCCTATCTTGTAGAGGATAAAAAATTAAATAAACCAGGCGATTTTGAAAAAAATCGTAGGACCAGTTTTTGAGAAAATCGCAAAAAAGTGAAAAATTATACGAATAAACTACTACTTCCGGTTGACTGATTTTGATGAAAATGTTCGTGTCGGGTTCGGTAGTGGTATGTAACTTAAGTTTCAAGTTCGTACGATATTCCATTCTTGAGATATTCTGTTCACACACACACACACACACAGACCAATCGCTAAAAAAAACATGTTTTTTGGTTTCAGGGGGTCTGAAAACGTATAGATCCGGTGAAAACTCGATTTCTAAAAATCGACATGAAAACAATACTTTCCTTCCTATATATTCATATAGGCAAGAGAAAGTAGAAAATCAATAACAATTTTTGAAATAAATAAAAATTGTTTTGTTTTTGTTCATTTATTAATAATTCTATTTGAAACTTTGTATTTTTTTTAATTGTAAACACAGAACTGTACATAAGCGAAGTTGTTTTATTAATTAAAAAACTCCGGCTTATGAAAACAGTCTGATCGTGTATTCAAGAAGTTGCCGTCTAGATCCTAAAAGGAGAGGCGAAGTTTACATTCCATACAAACGTATTATACGTGTGCTTGTGAGAATAGGTTAGGTTGGGGGTTCGAATATCGGTCGAACATTGCCGTTCCGAATAAACACGAATATTATCGATCTTACCCGAACAACCCCTTCCTTACTATTTCTCGTTTGTTGTTTATTCTTTACGCTCCGAACTGGGACTGTTGTTGTATAATCCTACTCCTAGTCGATCTTAACCCGTGTTGTTGTTGTTGTTGTTGTTATTGTGTTTATTATTGTTGTTCTCTTAATGTCTCAGTGTTATTTTGTTACAGACTCTTTTTTCTTTTATATTTTCGAAAGTGATTTTGTGTGCGGTTAACAATTTAATCTCTAATTTCTTTTGATTAATATTTGACAACGCCCTTAATTATTCATATTTTTCTAGGTTAATATTTTAGTAAAGTATATTTCAATTATATTTTTAGTGTTAAATATTATGTATTATTTAAATATTTTGATAATATCTATGGTATTATTTTGTGATAAAAATTTAACCGGTTCGTTTAGTCACGTGTTTTTGTTTCATGTACTATTGTAAATTTAACTCAATTGTTTACATTATTATCATACACTTTTAGTTGAATTTATTTGGTTTTTAGTAAACAAATTGAATAATTCAAAATGATGAAAGTTTTGTTCGGATTACAAAAAATTCGGTTTTGATTTTTACGATCGTATTGCAATAATTGAGGTGAAAGTTTTGAAATTAAAAATTTGTGACGGTTTTTTTTAATATTTTTTTAAATAAATAGTCACGTAAAATATTAATGTACATAATATATAAATAAGAAGTGAAAATTTTTGGGTAGGGATTATGAAGGTTATTTAATTGCACACTATGCAAAAAGTAGGCTGATTCGCTTAGAGTAGTCGAGGGAAATTTTGCGAAAATCTTGACTAGGACTATCAAATATTATATTACAAAAACTAATTGATTATACAATTTTATTTGTAATACAGAGTGATTCACAAAGATATGCAGAAACTTTAGGAGCTCATTGTACATGTAAAAATAATGAAAAAAGTTTATATAAACATGGGTCCGGAAATGCTCCGTTTCCGAGTTACGGCTAGCGAAAGTTTCGCCCGGATTTCAGCTCACCAGGTGAAATGAGGTCTTCCTGAAATTCTGGTAAGGTAGATTAAGGAGCGAATTCAATCATTTCTTATAGGTTTTGATCTGATAAATTGTAAAACAGGTCCCAGAACTTTAAGTTAAATATTTTTTAAGAAAACCAGTGTCAAATGCAAAAAATGGAGTGAAAACACATTTTTTTATCTTTGGACAAGAATAACTTTGTTAATTCACCAAGAAACCGTTAAAATTTTTGAATAAAACATGTTGAAAATTTTATTCTGAACAAACCGGTAGTACACAGAAAGCGAATAGATGTTTGATTAAATAAATTTTTATTCATAACAGTACAAAGTAAAATTAACCGGAAAAACAAAGATGGAAAATTGTTTTTTTCACTCCATTTTTTTGCATTGGACACTGGTTTTCTCAAAAACTATTTAACTTACAATTCTGGGACCTGTTTTATTCAATTTATCAGGTCAAAAACCATAAAAAACGATTAAATTCGCCCCTTATTCTACCTTACCAGAATTTCAGAAAGACCTCATTTCACCTGGTGAGCTGAAATCCGGACGAAATCTTTCGCTAGCCGTAACTCTGTAACGAAGCATTTCCGGACCCATGTTTATATAAACTTTTTTTATTAGTTTTACATGTACAATGGGCTCCCAAAGTTACTGCATATCTTCGTGAATCACTCTGTATATTAAATTTTTTTTAGTTACAACTTACTTGTTCTCCATTAAGACGTTTACACTTTAATTGAAAGAATTATCTGATGAAAATTCTGCGAAAATCTTAACCAGGACAGTCAAATATTATTCAAAAATTAATTAATTATTAATTTAATCTTAATATATTATAATTTTTCTAATAACAAGTCAACTTACAAATTATCTATTGAGATGTTTAAGGGGAAATGGCACGATGGTTTTAACCCAAAATTTCGATTTTTGTTTTTTATGTTTTTCAATAGTTTATGCCTAGATCTACCAGAAAAAACATTAAATTTCTTCAAAAAAAATATTTTTTTATGAAAAAATTAAGTGCTTATCAAGTTTACACAGAAAAATTATCATGATACTAAGAACTAATATTTTTCACAAATACTGCTCGTTTTAGTGCAAAGAGAATTTTAATTTTTAAAATATCTGCATCACTGTATTTTGTATTCTCAGCTGTTGGTTCAGATTTCTAAACAACTGTTGATGGGAAATTTACTCTTTTGTATACGTTTTTTTTTGATTTGTGCCTTCTTGTTTCTTACCTTTTCCCGTAAATTTAGATTTTTAACACTAAGGTACATTTGTCTGAGAAACTAATAAACCTACCAGGCTGAAATTTTTATCAGTTAATTATCTTGTATAGCCACGTATACCGATATGTTTGTGACTTCCTCAGGTGCTCCAAAAATTAGTAATACTCAAAAAACGTAGAAAACAATTTGTAAACATTTTATGTTATTCGTAATATTTAAAAAAAATTGTATGGTCCAAAGATTAAATTGAAAAATGTCAGTAGCTCGAGAAGAAATCCGACACCTATGGTGTGTAAAGTTTAATTTCCCTACCTTTTACCAATTCCATGAAAAATGTACCTAAAAATAGCAAATTTAACATTGGCGGGATACAAAGTACAGTCTCCCCTTAAACTTTCCTTACCTAATCTAATTAGTTATAACTGTATTTTTAATATTTTACAATTTTCTTTCTCACAAGTTATTTTACTTAAAAAGTATTTAAAATTTAATATAAATTAATAGACCTTTTTATTTTAAATTTAAAAATAAGAGTAAGAAAAAATAACTTAATATTATATATTATGGATAATTTTCGAAGATCAGTTGGGTTTCTTCTTGCATCTCAAAGAATTTGTTTCATTACCACTTGCTCACGTAATGGACTAGTATGATACCTGAATGAGAAAGTTAAATCAGTTGTTCAGAAATTGATTTTGGCGGATATTATCGAGTTAATTAATATTATTAAAAAAAATTCTAGCGGTGACTATTTGATTTTTTTTAAGTGAATAGGGGAAAATTATTTAATTATTTTGTTAGGTTGTTATAAATTTTGACGGATAATTTTCTGTATACAATTGTTCTATGTTGCTTAGTACTGTAATAGAATTGATACAAATTATTGTATCACGTCGGGGACAAATGGATATTTTATCTTAAAACATTCCGGTGTGAAACATTCACACGACTTTCTCTTGCCAGTGTAAATAATGAAAAATATAACCTATCTTTAATCATGATACAAAATAAAAATCAACCTCTGTAGAACTTAAAATTACGGAAAACCACTAATTGACGCTTAATTGGGCTCTGTAGAAAAAAATGCTTGAAATAACTGTTATAGGTTTTTCAATGCCCTATAAATTTGATTATATATACCAGGTGAGCATAAAGTCTTGCCCTGATTATAAAAATTTATTGCAGAATAACGGTTTGACATAATAATTTAAATTTTATGCTGTTACATAGGTTAGTGTTAATAGTTTTTTTAAGATTACTTACATTAGTAAACTTCAACGTGTGCCCCCTTGGTAGCTCAGAGAATATCGAAGCGGTATTCCAGTTCCCGCCAGGTGTTTTGTAACATGTGTTCTGTCACAGTACCCACAGCAGCTTGTACCCTAGCCTTCAGTTCGTCAACGTCAGCAACTGGTGTGGCGAAGACTCTATCCTTGATATAGCCCCAGAAAAAAAAGTCAAGGGGAGTAATGTCTGGAGAGCGGGGTGGCCAGGGTGTTGGACCATCCCTTCCAATCCACCGATCCGGAAATGTTTCATCTAGGAAATTACGCACTATCAAAGCCCAGTGGGGCGTTGCCCCATCTTGCTGGAAAATTATCTTTTCTTTATTATATTCTTGCTGGAAAATTATATTCTTTATTAAGATGGGGCACCGCCCCACTGAACTTTGATAGTGCGTAATTTCCTGAATGAAACATTTCCGGATCGGTGGATTGGAAGGGATGGTCCAACACCCTGGCCACCCCGCTCTCCAGACATTACTCCCCTTGACTTTTTTTTCTGGGGCTATATCAAGGATAGAATCTTCGCCACACCAGTTGCTGACGTTGACGAACTGAAGGCTAGGATACAAGCTGTTGTGGGTACTGTGACAGAACACATGTTACAAAACACCTGGCGGGAACTGGAATACCGCTTCGACGTTCTCCGAGCTACCAAGGGGGCACACGTTGAAGTTTACTAATGTAAGTAATCTTAAAAAAAACTATTAACGCTAACCTATGTAACAGCATAAAATTTAAATTATTATGTCAAACAGTTATTCTGCAATAAATTTTTATAATCAGGGTAAGACTTTATGCTCACCCGGTACATTTTGTTGTAAAAGGCACACTAAAGCTTAAATTTTAAAAATTGCCACTTATTACCGATGTGATTAGCTAGGCCTAAGTCCAGAAAATCACTATTTGATGCTAAACTGAGCGTTGTAGAAAAAAATGTTTTAAATAAAAGCTACAGGTTTTTCAATTTTCTACAACTTTAATTATATACAAGTTTTAGAATTTCAGCAGACATGCTGCTTACCCAATCTTGTAGCGCATAAAAATTTAGTAAATAAGGTTATTAAAAAAAAGAATCATAAGACGTTTGTGAGAAAATCGCAATAAAGTAAAAAAATTAGTGAAAAAGGTAATTTATTCGTTTAACTTTTCACTTTTCGCGATTTTTCTGAAAAACGGCTCCTACGATTTTGATAAAAATCACCTGATTTACTACATTTTTTATGCTGTGCTTTCGTGGTAAAACTGTTTTTCTTTTTTAAGATTGGGGCTTTAATATGCCTGTAAGGAAAAAGTGTGAAAAAGCAAACCCAGATGAATAAACCAGTAAGCAAACCAGATGAGATGAGAATGATGTGTATGATGTGTAAATGAGTCTTGTACAAGACTCTGGCCGACCATTCCTAAAAGAGTATGGGTAATTGAACCCCAACCATTAAAGTACACCGGTAACCACTGTCTATATTCAAAAGTATGTAAAAACCCTTTACTAGGATTTGAACCACGAACCTTCTCCGTAAATCAGCTGTTAAACAACTGACTCGCGACGACGGCTTTACCTCTAGACTAACCCGGTGGGTTGTTTGTACTTTTTTTGTTTTGAATTAATTTATTTAAAGTCGTATCAACTGCTTGGTCATTAGCAACTACGGTGAAGTATGTAACTTTAACTGTGGGTTTTGACACGTGAAAATTTCCTGACACTGGCTGGGAATTGAACCCGGGACCTCTGCGTGGCAGGCCGATGCGTTAACCGCTACGCTACGGAGGCGGCCGTATTTGTAGTTTTGTACTTTTTTTTATCTCTAATGCTTGTACGTTGCAATCTGTTCAATTAAAAACAATAAGCAACCCCATGACCCAATGAGATGAGAATGATGTGTATGACGTGTAAATGAGGTGTAGTCTTGTACAGAGCCAGCCCAACCATTCCTGAAAGAGTATGGTTAATTGAACCCCAACTATCAAAGTACACCGGTAACCACTGTGTAGAATTCAAATCTGTATAAAAGTAACTACCTTTACTAGGATTTGAACCAGGAACCTTCGTCTCCGAAAATCATCTATTAAACAGCTGATTTTGGCGACGACTTTACCTCTAGACCAACCCGGTGGGTCATTTGTATTTAAATCAGTAAAGTGTAACACTATTTGCTGACTATTAATAAAGTTATTGGTACTTTGCCGAAACATTTATTTTATGTTAACAATGAATAATAAGTTAAATTCATTTAAGCGGTCTCATAACTTAAAAGTTGATTTATAAATGTAATTTATTTATCTAAGTTTATGAATCGTAAAGTTTAAGGTTATGTAAATTTTTAAAAGGTCAGATTGTAAGTAGAACATTTTTACGTTATTAATTATCATAAAATATTACTCATTCTTATTCATAATACGCTTTAATACAGCTTTAACTTTTTTTATTCACTGTTTCTAACCTTTAACTTAATTAATGATTTTTTTCCTTATTACCATTTATTTAAATTCATTTTAAAACATTTTTTAAAATAATTTTTACTTAATCGGTTGAAATATTTAGTTTCTCTTGCCCTAATGAATTTTATTTTATTTTTTATTTCTAATTTGTGTACGTAACAATGTGATTAATTTAAGAACAATGACCAACCCCATGACCCAATGAGATGTGGGGTGGGTGATATGCATGACGTATGCTCTTAACGGGTAGGTGTAATGTTAAATTAATTGCACTCGATCTGTTGGTTCTAGGGCTACAAAAAATAGTTCTGTTTCTTATCACATAGTCAGCCAATTAGATGACTTAACTATTTAAGAACAGAAGAGGTAGAGGTGTAAAAGACACTGGTAAGAGTTATCTCCTCTGATATTAATAAATTTCACTATACAGCCAGACCCTGTGGTCAATGATGTGAAAACTTCATTTGCAGGGCGGAAAGCGGGTGGTTTTCAGAGCGCCTGGCATGCTGATAAGTATACTCTTTCAACTCAGTGAGGAAGGCATAGTAAACAACCTCACTCCTCATTTTTATTTAATAAAACCTCTAGAGGTTCAAACCAGCCTTTTGGCTGTTGACCTAATACATGAATGACGTGTAAATAAGGTGTAGTCTTCTACAGATTCAGGCTGTCCATTCCTGGGAGAGAATTGAACCCCAATCATCAAAGTACACCGGTAACGACTGTCTAGTATTCAAATCCGTATAAAAGTTTATTTTTTTATATTTTACTTTTTTGTGCCTATACGAATATATAGGAAAAAAAGTATTGTATTCATGTTAATTTTTTAAATCGAGTTCTCACCGGATATACACGTTTTCAGACTCCCTGAACCCAAAAAACATGTTTTTAGCGATTGGCCTGTGTCTGTGTGTGAGCAGATTATTTAAAGAAAGGAACATCGTACGAAGTTGAAACTTGAAAATTAAGTTAGATACCACTAGAGGACCCAACACGAACTTTTTCATCAAAATCGGTCAGCAGGAAGTAGTAGTTTACCCGTGTCATTTTTCACTTTTTTGCAATTTTCTCAGAAACGCCTCCTAACGCATTAACTACATTTTTATGCTCTACAAGATAGAGTAGATGCTGAAAGTCTTAGGGAGGCTGTTCTCTCGTAGAAAACTTTTTTTTAAGATTGCGGCCTTAATATGCATTTCAGGGGATAAGATTAGACTAAATAATAAAAGATGTAGACAATTTAAAAAGATAAATTTTTATTTCAAACATTTCTGTGTATAACGCTTAGTCTAGCCGTAATTTGTGAATTTCTGCTTTTTTCATGAAAATCTGTAATAAAATGGATTTTTTATAATTTCGGCCTTGGTTTGCATTTTACGACAAAAGTGTAGTATATAATAAAATTTATAGAAAATTAAAAGATCTACAACTTCTGTTTTAAGCATTTTTCTGTACAGAGCCTAGTTTAACGTGAAAGAGTGATTTTCCGTATTATTAAGTCAAACTGAAGTTGGTTTTTATTTCCATCATTCACTCATGTTAAAATTAGGTTATGTTTTTTTGAGGTTAGTTTTTTTGTTTATTTCTAATGTTTTTTTAAATTTTATTTATTTAACGTCGCATCAACTACAAGGTCATTAGCGACGACGTTGGGGTGTAACTGTGCGTAATGAGGATGAAATGATTTTTTGTAACGTATGAAAATATGCCTTGCCTAAGTGGGATTCGAACCCAGGACCGCATGATGAGAGGCGAGCACGTTACCAACTGCGCCAATGCGGCCGGCCAAAATGTTATTATTACCTAATATCTAATGTTATTATTACCTAAAATGTTATCTAATGTTTTATTACTAACGTTAGGTCATATTGTTCATTATTTGCATTGGCAAAAGAAAGTTGTGCGAGTGTTTTACACTAGATTTTTTTTGTCTTCAAGTGGTCATAAATCAATAGAATCTGTGTATCAATAATTATTCACCATTTTTATATTTTCACTCTCCGTATTATTGTTTGAATAAGAGAAAGTGCTAAGTGAGGTGGTGGGTGGATACAGTGAATAATTTTTTTAATCCTTAGTAAGAACGTTCTAGATGTAACAATTACATGCATCAATTATCGCCTCCGTGTTAATTAACTACACTAATCATTACCGACTCAACATTTCCTCCTATTTTCTTCCTTGTCTTCCCTTTTTTCTTTTGTTTTCTATCGTTTTCCCTACTACATTTATCTGAATATCCTTTTGTCTTTTGTTCTAATTGTATGAACTCTGTGATGATGATGATGACGATAGAAGTCATACTTTTACAAGTTCTATTTATGCTCTCTCTTAACATTCCGTCTCTAGGTATTCCTCTTTCATCCAATTTACAAATCCTTTGATCTTATGGTATAATCGTTTCGCTGGTTTCTATTTCGTTTCTATCCTTCCATTGCTATAAGTATTTCCTTTGTATTTGTATTATATCCATAGCGACTGCTTCCTTAGTATCAGTAATAAAATACCTTCCTTTAAGTCCTTCTGTATTTAATTGGCGGATGAACCTATGGTTAACTGACTCAGGATTTACGTTTGTTTAACAAGGCGCGATAGTCCATATTTTTTTAACTTTCTCGAGTAGTTATGTGTTATGTCATTATAAATACACCTTGTTACCAATTAAAGTTGTTCTTTTATAGGTTGACTTGCAACCCCTCGCTAGCTGCGCTTCACAACAAACTAAACTGAGAACTTAGCGCACAACTTTAATCACGAGTGTAATTTTTTTTTAATCCCTAATGTTTAGGCTACGTTGGAATCTGTTCAATTCAGAACAGTTAGCAACCCCTTGATTCAATGAGATGAGGATGAGATGTATGTTGTGTAAATGAGGTGTAGTCTCCTACAGATTCAGGCTGTCCATTTTGAGAGAGTATGGTTAATTGAACTCCAACCATCAAAGTACTCCGGTAACCACTGTCTAGTATTCAAATCCGTATAAAAATTTATTTTTAATTTTTTTACTTTCTCTTGCCTGTGCGAATATATAGAAAGGAAAGTAAGGAATAGGCTATATAGGAAGGAAAAAAAGTTTTCCGTGGCTTAATGACAGCTCAAGTAGTGACGATGAAGATTTAGTTCTACTGATTCTGTGAGAAGTACTATAGATCTCATTGAGTGCACCCAATTAACTAGGAAAGGAGTTCATATGGAGAGTTTTATTAATTGATATCAGATTTAGTGGTTGACAATGAGAAGTGCAGGCGATATTTTAGAGTTATTATTAGACTTATTTTAGACGATATTTTAAATATTGAATAATTTAATGAAGTTTTGTCATTCATTGACAATAAAATTAGAAAAGAAGCACTCGTGACGCATCGCAGAACGAAACGTCCGCTATGAAAAATCGCTCGGCGATCGATTCCGAAACATCCATCCAGTGGACGGATTTTGGTGTGTGTTGCCCCACTGCGCAGCAGGCGCGTGATTTTTTTCGAACATCTATCCAGTCAGTTTACTGGTTGGATGGACTGTTGGTGTGAACTGGCCTTTAAACCTTCAAACTTCACACTTGAAATTTACAAACTTCAAAAAGTAGGGATACCAAAAACCGGGACGCGCTGTTGCGCGAAGTTTCCTCATTGACTACCTTACACCTTTAACTTAATTATTCTCATCTAGCCAACTTTTTTTCGCGGCCTAACTTCACTTTATGTGAAAGTGCATTCGTGCAGCGCACGCACATTCATGTTTCTGATCCACTGAACTCTTGTGGCGTGCTCTAAACGAACGCGGCGCGAGTTTATTTATTAAAATACATTACCGTTTATAGGTAGCTGTATATTTTAATAGAAAAAAAGTGTACCTTAACAAAGAGACAAAATAATCACCTTATAGTCTATTAACAGTTTATCCTAGATGAGATTATATTATTAAGGACTCAATAAAAAGCTATAGAAGTGTTTGTGAGTGTTTGTGTGTGTGTTACGTACGAGTGTAATAGTTACGACCTTTATGGAGCAAACAAAATGTTTAGAGGTACGGGCAAAGTAATCCAATCTGTTATAACTTTTAATTGCAGTCGTTTCCAAGAATATTAGCTTTTAATATCATCGGCATTATTGCATTTGTCGAGAATTAATTAATTTTCTACCCGTATTCTACACAACTCTCTCTCTCTGTTTGTTGAATTTGTCCATATTTTGCTAATATCACTTTATTTATTAGTTACCAATTAACTTCCCTGTTACATTAATACTTTATTATTTTTCTACCATTTCATTTTCTCATTTCTTCTTACACCATACTTACCTCTTTGTTTTCTTCTTTGTCATTTTCCGTCTCGTCCTGCTCCTTCTCTGTCTTATGTATTCTCGTCCTTTAATAATTATTTCTTGTCGTTTTCTCCTGCTTCTCCTCTCTTTATAACTCTTTCTTACCCTATGTGCAATATAGGAAGGGGGGTATTGTTTTTTTTGTATATTTTTCAAATCGAGTTTTCGCCGGAAATACAGGCTTTCTGGCCCCATGAACCGAAAAACACGTTTTTTAGCGATTGATATGTGTGTGTGTTGTGTGTGCGCGCGCGTGTGTGCGTGCGTGCGTGAATAAAATACTTTCAGAACGGAAAGAGGACGAATTTGAAACTTGGATCTTAAGATAGGTATCACTAGGGGACCCGACATGAACATTTTGATCAAAATCGATCGACCGCAAATTATAATGCTAGCAGTACACTATTGCCGAATGATTCGACGAATATTCGGGCCAAGTCGCGACAACGAATCTCAGCGAATGTTCTACACGAACTAACCCAGTACATACTCGTCTATATTCGCGAAACCTCAGTTCGATCGTGTCATCACATAATTCAACGTAGATCAGAAAATGGATTTTGATGTAGGGGTTGCAGCGGATTTTTATATGTACAGTTATGCGTACTACAAATACATTCATGCATACCACCAGAAAAAAATTCAGAAACCTTCTTTTTTTTTAATTCTACCGTGGAACGGTTTAATTGTTCGCTTAAACGAACCCACGCGTCGTTTATGTGCTTCTTATCCTTGTGTTTTTTATGGCAAGGATCCGATAACACTCCCTCACTAAGGTAAGCTTCCAAAAAAACTAAAGTATTGTCATTTGACCATTCCATAGCAAAATACACAGTTAAACAGTTATAAAAAAAATAAATAAATAAAAAGTACACAGTAAATAAATTAGTAGGTAATGAATAAAATAATAAATAAGTAAGTAGGTAATGAATAAAAAGTAAATAAAAATTATGGTGTAGAAACACGGAATAATGTAGCCCGAATGAAGGCGAGTGTGTACTGCTAGCAGTTTGCCCCACTTCGCTCTCGTTATTCGTCTACATTCGTCCCCTTTGATTCGTGCAAAGTACCGACTCCAGACCGAACTAAGGCCAATACGAACCATGGCGAGGCGAAGTGGAACGAATAACCACAAATACACCGAGTACACTATCGTATTCGCCTGACTTCGCCTACATTCGGCGATAGTGTACTGCTAGCATAAGCGTTTATTCGGGCGATTTCTCAAAAAACGGCTTTTATGATTTTGTTTAAAATTGTCTCATTTACTACATTTTTGTGCTGTACGAAATAGTGTAAGTGGAATTTTTGCTGAAATTCGTGGGGTTAGAAAGTCCATGCACTCGTAGTAAAAAAATGTTAACATTGCGGCCCTAGTATGCATTTTAAGGAAAAAGCTTATAAAATCAAACTTATAGGAAATTAATTTTGAAAAGTAAATTGATTTTCCGAATGGGATTAAGGCTTTCCTTAGAATTTTCCTTGAGCTTTTACTTATGCCTTCTTAATAAGTCCATCTAATATAATAACTCAATCGGTTCGTTGCAGGGCTAAAATAAATAGTTCTGTTTCTTATCACATGGCCAGCCAATTAAATGACTGAATCATTTAAGAACAGAAGAGGTAGAGGTGTAAAAGACACTAATCAGAGTTATCTCCTCTGAAAGTAATGAATTTCATTATACAGCCAGACCCTGTGGTGAATGAAGTGAAGGTGTCATTTGCAGAGTGGAAAATATGTGCGTTTTAGAGGGCCCGGCATGCTGATAACCGTACTTTTCCACTCAGTGAGGAAGGCAATTGTAAACCACCTCACTCCTTGTTTTACTTAGTAAAACCTCTACAGGTTCAAACCAGCCTTTTGGCTGATGACCTTAACAACAACACAATATAATAAATCAGAAACGTTCAGTGAATATCGTTGCACCCGGTTTTGGAGAAAATTGAGTTTTTGTTTTTGTTACATCGGAGTAAATTAATTTTGAAGCTACTTAGCTAATTCTAAAAAACGACCTCTCGGGTGGATTAAGGAAACCTTAGCTTTCAAATTACAGCGGAGCCAGGTTTCTTTAGATTTGCTGCAAAACTAATAACACATATTCGCTCGAATGTTCTTATAAAAATCTTTTTTGGCTTCAGGGTATATGAAACACAAAGATTAGTTGAAATATACTTTTTCATTTTGTACTACAAAAATAGAGGGAAAAAAATAAATATATATAATTATTTGTAACAATAGAGCAATACTAGGATGAATCAGTGACAATGAAACTGAAATACGAAAAGTCAGACGAAAAACAATTTACTTGAAACTATAGCACTGAAGGTTTTAATAATTTTTTATCTCTTAAAAAACACTCACCACCGCTGGGACGTCACATGTCATAAAATACGTGTTGATTTCCTAACCGGCTGTTTCTCTGAAACCTCTCACACTTGTCCATTAGAAAGAAACCTTTTTCCATATAACTATTTCCTCTCGTGTTTCTTTTCAATTCTTTTCTCTTAAAATTTATTTATTGCACGTTTTCTAAAAAAATATTTTCATATACCAGGAGAAACAATCATATGAATTTCAATTTTGAAAAGCTGTACTGAGCGTTTCATAGGTTATGAAGCACCCGTGGGAGATATCCTCCTTACCAGAAGTGAATTTTACATCCCCTTTCAGATTATTATTGTCTAAAAAAGAGATATTTGTTTTAAATTTTGTTATAACTGTGACCGACTTTTTCAGAATTTTTTATGTATTTTCATTATAAAAAGTTTTCTGTATACAAAAAATCCATTTTGGTTACTTACTTTATGATCAAATTTTTTCTTACTAGTTTTAAAAATAATAAATTTAGGCGGGCGCGTTTGTCATTCAAAATTTTTCAATTTTCTACAACTTTAATTGGACACATATGGCTTAACTTGCATATTAAGGCCGCTATATTAAAAAAAAAAATCTGGTGTGAAACACTCACACGACTTTCTCTTGCCAATGAAAATAATGAAAAATATAACCGAAGTAATAAAACATTACCAATAAACAAAAAACTAACCTCAAAAAATCTAACCTTATTTTAATCATGAGTGAAAAACGCAAAATGAAAATCAACCTCAGTTTGGCTTTAAAATACGGAAAATCACTCTTTCACACTAAACTAGACTTTGTAGAGAAAAGTGCTCTAATTATAAGTTATAGATCTTTTAATTTTCTGTAAATTTTATTACATACACTTTTGTCGTAAACTGCTTACTAAGGCTGAAATCTTAAGAAAGTCGATTTTTTACACGTTTTCGTGAGAAAAAACAGAAAATTGCTAATTACCGCTAAACTAAGCGTGATACAAAAAATTTTTGAAATAAAAGCTCTAAATTTTCTACAACTTTTATTATATACATTTTTGCGCGAAAATGCATATTAAAGTTGCAATCTTAAAAAACAATTTTTTACGTAAAAACAGCCTTCCCAAGAATTTCAGCAGACATGATGCCTATCCTATCTTGTAGAGCATAAAAAGTGTAGTAAATGAGGTGATTTTTAAAAAAATCGTAGAAGTAGTTTTTGAGGAAATTGAAAAAAAGTGAAAAATTACACGAGTAACCTACTGCTTCTGGTTGACCGATTTTGATGAAAATGTTCGTGTCGGGTCCTCTAGTGGTATCTAACTTAAGTTTCAAGTTCGTACGATGTTCCGTTCTTGAGATATTCTGTTCACACACACACACGCGCGCGCGCGCACACACACATACACACACAAACACACACACAGATCGCTAAAAACATGTTTTTTTGGGTTCAGGGGGTCTGAAAACTTGTAGATCCGGTGAAAACTCGATTTCGAAAAATCGACATGAAAACAATACTTTCCTTCCTATATATTCATATAGGCAAGAGAAAGTAAAAAAAATTACCACGGAAGTACTGGTGTTCCCAAAAATTTCAGCAGATGTAGCGTTACCCTATCTCTTGTAGGGCATAAACAATTTAGTAAATAATGCGATTTTTAACAATACCGTTCTGCCCATAACAGACAGGTGGAGTGTCAAATTATTTTCACTCAATCTGTTCGTTGCAGGGCTAAAATAAATAGTTCTGTTTCTTATCACATGGTCAGTCAATTAAATGACTGAATCATTTAAGAACAGAAGAGGTAGAGGTGTAAAAGACATTAATCAGAGTTATCTTCTCTGAAAGTAATGAATTTCATTGTACAGCCAGACCCTGTGGTGAATGAAGTGAAGTTGTCATTTACAGAGTGGAAAATATGTGCTTTTCAGAGGGCCCGGCATGCTGATAAGCGTACTTTTCCACTCAGTGAGGAAGGCAATGGTAAACCACCTCACTCCTTGTTTTACTTAGTAAAACCTCTAGAGGTTCAAACCAGCCTTTCGGCTGTTGACCTAAACAACAACAATACCGTAGGACGAGAGTAAAAGCAGTAAAACCGATTCTAGAAGCATTTAATTATAATTCTTCTCGTTAATTAATTAATCGATAATTTTCATTGCAAATTTAAACAACGATATGTTATTTGTTTTTAAAAAGATGCAATTTGTTATACAAATTGAAAATATTTTAAAAAACACTTCAGAATTCATAAGTTCATCCGTTTTACCAACAGTTTTCTTTTTTTTTAAATAATTTAATAACAACTTAACATTTTTCATTATTACCAAATATTTTTAATTTGCATAAATACAAAAAAGTAATAATTTTTGGTTTTATATTTTTATGAATGAATGACTGTTCACAAAAAACATATGACAACAGAAAACCGCAATTTTTAGCAATGGATTTTTTCTAAACAATTTGTCAATTGGACGTCAAATACATACAAACTTTAGATAAAATACATCTCGTCAACTCTTTTTACAGGGTTTTTTTGTTGTATATTTTGTGTTATTGTATTGGAAAATGTATGACAACGTATTTGCTTCTGGAATATAAATATTATATGAATTGGATGAGCGAACATATAAATGTAAATTTTAATTTAATTATACTTTTATGGTATTGTTTTCGTTATATATTCCATCATAAAATTGTGTACATGTGATTAATTTCACTGTTTTGTCATGTCAGTTACAGCTTGTCTTTAAATTTCAAATTTTTAAAGTATACGTCGTCTCTATTGTGAAAATGAAAGGTCGCTGGATTTAACCACAGTAACACATTTTTCATGTGATACTTGTACATTTGTCTCACTCACACATTAACACAATCACATTAATACTATGTATCTGCAAATACTGTGACACTTATCTCTGAGGTTCGTTTCGGGATCTGGGTAAATTACATAATTAACAAACTATCGCTTAAAATCACAAACAAATAATTATTAAGCACTATAAATTACAATTATATTACAATTATTATCTTACCAGAAGAAGGTATAGGCTAGTGGTGCATATCTTAAGACATCCAGGTATTGGGCTATCAATAATGGAGGGTAATATTGAGGGAGTAAATTGTAAAGGGAGGCAAAGATTAGAATATATAAAGCAAATTACAAAAGATGTAGGGTGTTACAGGTATGTAGATATGAAACGACTTGCGCAAGATAGAATAGCTTGGAGAACTGCATTAAACTAATCGAGACTGATGACAAAAAAAAATTACAATTGATAAGAGTCTTAGTTCTACGAATAAATTATAATTAACTTACAATAAATTACAAACGAATTACAATAAATTGATCGCATTAATAAACTGAATCCTTTTTACAAACGATACCACATAAGTGTTAGACAATACACTCTGCACATTGATCTTCTTCAAACGTAACTGTTAAGCACTACGCAGAATAAACTCATCGAACACACATCAAAGACTATGACTGAACTTCAAAACGACGTAGCCTGCTCATTACATAGATGAAGCTATGGAAGTCACGAGAAGGACTTGCGTATTTATCTTTCAATCCTTGGCTGACTACACCCAATTCAAAAGATTTTAATCAGTTTAGTAGCCGCAGAAAGCTACCTAGCAGGCGAAACCACAACCCCTAAGAGGACAAACCAAATTGAGTGGGTGCGGACGTGAGCCGCCGGGCGTTCCGCTCCCCTTAGTACTCGTATAAACGTTTAACGAGTCGCCGTCGAGCTCGTTGCGCCGCTGAAGTGCGACGTACGTGGCTCTACCACACATGGAAGTATATACGGTCGGATCCGTTCACCTCGAAAGCAGGCGAGTATAGGGTAGCAGAACCGCAGTTTTATGGGCACGCTATGTGTGATCTGGGGCGTGCCCCATCACGAGAAGGACAGATTTTCGATACAATAATAAAAATACCTGCCCATAACAGACAGGTGGAGTGTCAAATTATTTACACTCAATCTGTTCGTTGCAGCGCTAAAAAAAAAAATAGTTCTGTTTCTTATTACATGGTCAGCCAATTAAATGACTGAATCATTTAAGAACAGAAGAGGTAGAGGTGTAAAAGACACTAATCAGAGTTATCTCCTCTGAAAGTAATGAATTTCATTGTACAGCCAGACCCTGTGGTGAATGAAGTGAAGGTGTCATTTACAGAGTGGAAAATATGTGCTTTTCAGAGGGCCCGGCATGCTGATAAGCATACTTTTCCATTCAGTGAGGAAGGCAATGGTAAACCACCTCACTCCTTGTTTTACTTAGTAAAACCTCTACAGGTTCAAACCAGCCTTTCGGCTGTTGTCCTAAACAACAAAACCAATAAAAATACAAGTTTTTACAAAACGTAAACAACTCATTATAATTGAATAGAATGGTTACAAAAAAGCCAATTATCTGAGTAGGTCTATTTTTCTTTTTGTTTACGTTTAATGTTTTTGCAATTTCTGCTAATGCAGACCGTAAATTATCTAAATACGAGTAGATACCCGATTCCTTTAGGTAGCCGTACAACAATAGGCTGACCTATACTATACGTAACCATTTGTACGTTTTGTTTCTATTTCTTAGAAACCCTAGTTATTATTTACTACTATTATTATTTACATTTACACCTTTTATATTTTGGTGTTTCTTGAGAATTCTCGAACACACTTTCCTTCTAGATACTGTCACAATACGATACTATGTTACAGTTGTTTCAAATTATGAAAATAGTAACTTTTTCCTTTGAGGGATAATTTAGATGTTTTTTTAAAATAATTGCGCTGTTTGAAATAAAAATTTCCCTCTACAATGATAGTGTAGGTTTACATAAAATATGTTAATAAAATATTTATTTATCTCGCATTAAGTATTTTACATTATTAATATTTATTTTAAAATAAAATTTCCAGAACGATTTAAAGTATATTTTACAATGGTAACTACAAGTTCATCAAGAACAATTAATGAAGAGACGGAAAGAAGACAGTTGATATGGTTCGGCCATGTGAAGAGGATGGGAGCAGATAGATGGCCCCGAAAAATATTAGAATGGATCCCACCTGAAAGGAGGAAGAGAGGGCGACCACGAAGGGGTTGGAAGGCCGATATAGGGGAGGCAATGGATGCTAGAAACCTGGAGGAGGACGTTTGCTTCGATAGAGGAAAATGGAAGTTGGGAACGGAGAAACGGCGTTTGCTGTAAAATTAATCCGTAAAAAAAAACTACAAGTTCTTGTAAAATACGTGGTATAAATAAATCGATTACTACTTTAAACAGCTGATATGGTAGTTTACAAAATTATTAAAAAAATTCCTGTAGCGATAACGAATGCAGTATAATAATAACAAAAAATTTCCCTCTTTAACCACTTCATACGTTGCCTATTTAAACAATACTGTCTCAATAAATTGAACCTACTGTATCAACTACAGACGGTCGGTTTTCAACCTCCGATGGCCCTAAATAAAAGATAAGTGTGTGCAGAAAAACCTTTTAGTTCTAAAAGTTACGCATATGTCTTCACGCTGTCTAAACTCATTGATGTTAGCATATAAAATGTAGTAAATGATGCAATTTAAAAAAAAAACGTAGTAGCCATTTTTGAAAAAAAAAATCGCAAATATATGTTAATAATCGCATGAATAAACTATTATTTCCGTTTGATTGATTTTTAATGAAATTTTCGTTTCCCTAAGTTCCAAGTTTCAACTGTGTGCGATATTACGTTCTTCAGATATTTGTTCATACAAAGACCAATCTCTAACACCATGTTTTTTTTTGGTTCAGGTAATTGAAAAACATTTAAAAATAAACATTTTATTATTAGGTAATTTGAAAACGTGTATTTCCGGTGAAAACTCGATTTGGAAAATTTTGTATGAAAACAATACTTTTCATCCCTTATATGAATATATGTCAAGTAACTGAAAGTAAAGATTAAAAAGAAAGTATCCACAAAAGTAAGTCTCTTCTTAGGGTGACGCCGATCAAATTTATGGTTTTTTTTTAGTTTTTATTTGTTATCGGGAACTGTACATTATTGACAACTACCCAATTTGATCGCTACTTTTTTGGCTGTATTATTTTGACGTGGATTAGGCGTGAGTTTGAACAGGGACCCCCAGTAGAGTTTTTTCACGGATGGCTGTCAGCTGATCACCATACAAAGTCGCTTGCCCAACCGGTGTTACTTAACAAATAATAGCGACTTTCCACCAGCTGACTGACTTGCCTGGCCCGAAGGCCAAATTTATGGATTAAACCTAAAGTGATAGCTCGGATTCAGAGGTTTCTATTGAACACCTTACGGATATTAGTCAGTGCACCCTCTTACAGTATTCAGATGATTTGAAGTCCCCTAGCCGTGGGAGTGAGACAATGCATAACGCTCTCACTCGCACAACCCATACGCGCCGTTCCAAAAACATTTCATAATTTTACTCATTGTTCGAGTTCGAGTTCAGGAAGAATGAGCTTACGCTCAGGACGACGACGTCGTAGCTAGGCTACCTTGTCGTTCGGGGAATTGGATAAAGGAACTTTGTGATTATTTTTCTTTATTTACGATAACTGAGGAACATTTAAGGAGAGATTGACTCGAACACGAGAAGGGGAGAGAACATGTGACCGGGAAGGAATGCTTTTCTAGCCAGGAGATTTATTTGGAATATTTGGGAAAGAATAGTGTTGGACGGGGAACTTATATATTTTTATTTATCGGGATAATGAATTTTTGGGAAGAATTGTTTGAAGGCAGGGGTTGGGGAGTTGAATTTTTAAAGTAGAGAGGTTGTATTTGATGAATTTTTTTTTTTCCAGTGGGAATATTATGTTAAGGGGCCGGGAATTTTAACTGATGCAGGGATTTTATTATAGGAAGTCGTGGAATGGCTGTTTGATTTTCGTCTGTGGTGGGCGAATGGCTTCGTAGATTGCTCTGACAGCTGGCTGTACAGAGCGTTGACCTTTGTACTCATTGTTGTGAGCAAGCGTTTATGCACGCAGTAACTAACAAGCAAGATAACGACTGAAGTATGTTTTCAGATCCGGATTATAACGGTAAAGCCCTTTGAGCGTATGCGTAGTTATGCCACATATCTCCCTCTCACTCGTTCGGCTATGGGACATTAGTTCGTCTGGTACCTATACGTTTCTAACGCTACCTTATATAACGACCTCAATACCCCTCTAGTAACAGACGTTTTCATTCAACTTTATCGAAACTTCCACAACAGACTTTTCGCTTATCCAAATGAACTGGTACGTAAACTTTCTTCCCGTCATCTACCAAACAACGTTCAAAGACGTCTAAGAAGGAAGTGGAACAGGGATCTCCTGTTATTGGAACGTTGATTGTTATTATTAAATTATTTATTAATTAATCGATGAATTATAGTCCGATTCACTAAAGAAAACACCTGTCTTTAAACAGCTATATCTTTGGAACCGTTGTATGTAAAAACAATTACAATACATCAAATTAAAACTTGTTTTATTGTTGGGTACAGAATTACATTCACATATAATACTTTGTAGCCCTATACATTTTAAAGTACGCGTAAGCAAAGTAATAGTTCTTTCAACTTGGGTATACTGGAAAAGTGTTTAAAAACAGGGTACTTTTTATGGGTAATGCGTTATTTTTAATACACTTATTGATTTCCAAAAATATTAATTATGTCCTGCAACCAAAAATAAAACAAGCTTTAATTTGATGTATTGTAATTTCAGTACCAACGTCCGGAAAACAGGACGTCGGTATATTTTACGTAGTGACAACATCCGGTTTACCGAACGTTCGTAAGTTTCAAACTTTGAAACAAAAATTAATGGAATAATGTATTTTGTAACCGCTTCCGTGGTGTAGTACGCCACGCTTTATTAATTTATTTATATACTATTAATTTTCGAAAATATTTATATATATCCTGTAGTCAACAATAAAACAAGCTTTAATTTGATGTATCGTAATTGTTTTTACATGCAACTGTTCAAAAATTATTGCTGTTTAAAGAAAAGTGTTTTCTTTCGTGAATCGGAGTATAGTAAGAAGTAACTAAATAACATGTCGGAGAACAGTCAATGGATGGTGCTCTCCATGTCATTTCATCCATTCTTTCACCCATTATCATATTCACTGGTTGTTTATTTTGTAATAGTTGTGAATTTCGTTAATAAAGTTAAATAATAAAAACATAAGTAGATTTTTAAAAATCGTACAAGAAATAAAATATTTCATTAGGTATTATAAATTGTCTCGATAAACTTGTACACCAGAATGAACGTTGATTAAACTGATTTTTTTCTCGTTTCCAATATTATTTACTTAAAAAATATTTAATATAAAGTCCCCATTCTCCTAACTAGGTCAATTTAAAAGTTTACAAACATTTACTGTGTTAAAAAAGTTCTATCTGAAAATAATAAAAACGATAAGATGGTACAAAAATACACATGGCAGAAGAATTTTCCGTAAATGTTATTATTAGAGTGAAACAGATTGAAAAGGAAAATATTATAACAAATTTTTATACAACTAACTGAAAGAAGTGAGCATTTTCCGATGCCCGTTCAACCGTTTAACGGACGCGAACAAAATGTAACAGACTCTTTTTCTATAGAAATACTTTTTGATTTTATTTTTAAGATTTTTTGTAATATACAAACGAAACCTTTTTATACACCGACTTATCATCTGGTACCTTTGAAACCGTTTTGCAATGAATCTTCAAATTTGTATGGTTTCTTTCTTATCCCCTTTATAAAATAGTATGGAAAAGGAGATTTTTTTGCCCATAACCGGCAGGTAGAGAGTTAAATTATTTGCACTCGATGTACATACTGTCGATTTCTTTATTATAGATACCCGAGTTTCGGAGCCTTGTTTCTTCAAAACCGCTTGTTAAATTTTAAGGTACTATACACCAAAATTTAGCTGATTTCAATCTGCGTTGTTACATGTCAGTGTCATATTTTTAGTGTTTTTACTTTCTCTTGCCTGTATGAATATATAGAAAGGAAAGTATTGTTTTCATGTCGATTTTTAGAAATCGAGTTTTCACCGGATCTATACGTTTTCAGACCCCTGAACCCAAAAAACATGTTTTTAGCGATTGGTCTGTGTGTGTGTGCGCGCGCGCGTACGTGTGTGTGTGTGTGTGAACAGAATATCTCAAGAACGGAACATCGTACGAACTTGAAACTTAAAACTTAAGTTACATACCACTACCGGACCCGACACGAACATTTTCATCAAAATCGGTCGACCGGAAGTAGTAGTTTATTCGTGTAATTTTTCACTATTTTGCGATTTTCTCAAAAACTGGTCCTACGATTTTTTTAAAAATCGCCTGGTTTACTACATTTTTTATGCTCTACAAGATAGGGTAGGCGCCATGTTTGCTGAAATTCTGCGTGAGGCTGTTTTTACGTAAAAACATTTTCTTGTTAAGATTGTGGCTTTAATATGTATTTTGGCGCAAAACGTTATATAATAAAAGTTGTAGAGAATATAAAATTCTACAACTTTTATTTCTAACATTTTTTTGTATAACGCTTAGTTTAGCGGTAAATCGCGATTTTCTGTTTTTTTCTAACGAAAACGTGTGAAAAATCTATTTTTTTAAGATTTCGGCCTTAGAATGCATTTTACGAAAAAAGTGTATGTAATAAAATTTATAGGAAATTAAGAGATCTACAACTTTTATTTTAAGCATTTTTTTGTACAGTGCCTAGTTTAGCGTGAATGAGCGATTTTCCGTATTTTTAAGCCAAACTGAGGTCGATTTTAATTTTGCGTATTTCACTAATGTTTTTTGAGGTTAGTTTTTTGTTAATTTCTAATGTTTTATTACTAATGTTAGGTTTATTTTTAATTATTTGCACTGGCAAGAGAAAGTTGTGTGAGTGTTTCACACCAGATTTTTAATATTGCGATATCTGGATGAGAAGAAAAAATGAGCCGGTTTTTTTGTTGCTGTAACAGATCAGATATATTTAGAGGCTTATAACTCAAATACCGCTCGACCGATTTATTTTAGATTTCGCCGGAATATAAACTTATATGTTATTATTGTACGTACGAAATTTCAGATGTGTAGCGAATTTCAATTTTGAGTTATTAGCAAAATTCTAAACTCCTGTTAACTCCGTAACCGCTCATTAATTCGGCAATTTCGAAAAATCATTTTAATCAGTGTAAAAAAATGAATACAAATTCATTAATATTATGGAACAGCAATTGACCAGTTATTCGGTAGATTTTTTAAATATTTAAACAATGGTAGATGCTGCGGTGGGTGGAAGAAGCTTAACCGTGTTACCGCGTTGTAACTTGGTAGGTCTACTACCTATTTGTATTAGTATATCTGCGACCTGTCCTTCCAGCTAACGCTTAACAAACATGACTGTGCAATGTTAGTACCCATTTATCGTTTACTTACAATAGTTCTGCCCATAACAGACAGGTGGAGTGTCAAATTATTTACACTCAATCTGCTAGTTGCAGGGCTAAAATAAATAGTTCTGTTTCTTATCACATGGTCAGCCAATTAAATGACTGAATCATTTAAGAGCAGAAGAGGTAGAGGTGAAAAAAGACACTAATCAGAGTTATCTTCTTTGAAAGTAATGAATTTCATTATACAGCCAGACCCTGTGGTGAATGAAGTGAAGGTGTCATTTGCACAGTGGAAAATATATGCTTTTCAGAGGGCCCGGCATGCTGATAAGCGTACTTTTCCATTCAGTGAGGAAGGCATTGGTAAACCACCTCACTCCTCGTTTTACTTAGTAAAACCTCTACAGGTTCAAACCAGCCTTTCGGCTGATGACCTAAACAATTACAATAGTTAACTACTACTAGTTGTATGTTAACGTCAAAAGGCGACTTTAGCAAGAGGAAAGAACACAACCGATTAAATGGTTCAGCTTCTTCCACCCTCGCAGCATCTACCATTATTTAAATATTTAAAAAATCTACCGAATAACTGGTCAATTGCTGTTCCATAATATTAATGAATTTGTATTCATTTTTTTATACTGAATAAAATGATTTTTCGAAATTGCCGAATTAATGAGCGGTTACGGAGTTAACAGGAGTTCAGAATTTTTCTAATAACTCAAAATTGAAATTCGCTACAAATCTTAAATTTCGTACGAACAATAACTACATATAAGTTTATATTCCGGCGAAATCTCAGATAAGACCGGTTTTTCAAAAACCGAAAGACTGGTTTGAACCTCTAGAGGTTTTACTAAGTAAAACAAGGAGTGAGGTGGTTTACCATTGCCTTCCTCACTGAATGGAAAAGTATGCTTATCAGCATGCCGGGCCCTCTGAAAAGCACATATTTTCCACTCTGTAAATGACACTTTCACTTCATTCACCACAGGGTCTGGCTGTACAATGAAATTCATAACTTTCAGAGGAGATAACTCTGATTAGTGTCTTTTACACCTCTACCTCTTCTGTTCTTAAATGATTCAGCCATTTAATTGGCTGACCATGTGATAAGAAACAGAACTATTTATTTTAGCCCCGCAACGAACAGATTGAGTGTAAATAATTTGACACTCCACCTGTCTGTTATGGGCAGGTATTTGAGTTATAAGCCTCTAAATGTATCCGATCTGTTGCAGCAACAAAAAACCGGCTCTTTGTTTCTTCTCATCCAAATATCGCAATATTAAAAAACGCTAAAATTATGAAATTGACATGTAACAACGCAGATTGAAATCAGCTAAATTTTGGCATATAGTACGTTAAAATTTAACAAGCGGTTTTGAAGAAACAAGGTTCTAAACTCGGGTATCTATAATAAAGAAATCGACAGAGTTCTGTTTCTTATCACATCCGTTGGAATGGGAGTATCCGTTCACAGGCGGCTGTGATTAATAAACAATCTATTTGTTGCACAGACTTTATTGGTTGAATGATAGGGCTATAATAGTCTGCTTGTGAACTGGTATGCTGGTACCACGATCATTGGTTGAAACAGTTTTGCTTACTCTCAACATTCAATCAACATTGGATAGTTTATTATTAATAATTTTGTTTTATAAAATTTCTGTAGTACTACAAAAAGTTTTTTTTTATTATATATTCATTAGCATTATCACTTTACCACTTTAAAAATAAAACTTTTCATTTTTTTTTTCTTCTTTTTTTTACTTTGTTTTCCCGCATTGAAAGTTGTTCAAGTTGTCTTAGTTTTCCTGGAAGTTTTCTGAATTATTTCCCCAACTTCAAACTCTCTACATCTATGTGTAAGCCCTAAATTTTATTTAGCTAACGATAAACATAAAAGTTTGTGTTTTTGAATTTAAATTTATGTTCTTTTTATTTTGTTGTTTTAAATCTACGGATTTAGTTTGTAATCTGATTTTATAAATTTTCTGTGCGGGTATTTCAATCTATTAATTTTGTCGGTTAATGAATTTAATTTTAATAAATTCTCGGCAGCCCGGAATAGTTTTCTTGCTTTTACTGTCACTACGTATTGGCCGTAAAATTACCGACACAACCTTTTTCAAATACATTTATAAATTTATGCAATCAACAACGTAGTGGGTTAATTTTAATGCCTTGTTTTTTACGGACAATTTCAGTTAAACTTTACAGTTTTTAGCGATTGGTCTGTGTGTGTGGGTGTGTAGGTGTGTGTGTGTGTGCGTGTGTGTATGTCAACAGAATATATGAAAAACGGAACATCGTACGAATTTGAAACTTGAAACTGCAGTTAGGCATTACTAGAGGATTCGACACGAACATTTTCATGAAAATTTGTCAACCAGAAGTAGTATTTACTCGTGTAATTTTTCACTTTTTTGCGATTTTCTCAAAAACGGCTCCTACGATTTTTTTTAAATCGCGTCATTTACAACATTTTTTATGCTCTACATGATAAGATTGGCGCCATGTGTACTGAAATTCTTTAGGAGGCTGTGCTCTCGAAGAAAAAAATGGTTTTTTTTAAGATTGCGGACTTAATATGCATTTAAGGGCAAAAGAGTAAAATCAAAGTTGTAGAATATTTAAAACCCTACAACTTTTATTTCGATCATTTCTTTGTATACCGCTTAGTTTAGCGGTAATTAATGATTTTCAGTTTTTTTTTTATTAAAAAACTGTTTTAGAAAAATAGATATTTTAAGATTTCGACCTTAGTATGCATTTAACGACAAAGGTGTATACAATCAAATTTATAGGAAATTAAAAGATTTACAACTTTTATTTTAAGAACTTTTCTCTACAGAGCCTACTTTAGCGTGAAAGAGTGATTTTCGGTACTATTAAACCCAACTGAGGTTGGTTTTCATTTTGCATGATTCACTCATGATTAAAATAAGGTTATGTTTTTTGAGGTTAGTTTTTTTTTTATTTCTAATGTTTTTTAATAATGTCAGCTTATATTGTTCATTATTTGCATTGGCAAGAGAAATTTGTGGTAGTGTTTTACACCAGGTTTTTTAATTTGAAAAGTTTTTTCCATAAATTTTTCAGTGATACAACTTGTATGTGGGTGGGTGGATTAAATAATTTGCAAAGCAAAAGGTATTGATCAATATACGAGTACACTACATAACATGAAATACTTTTACGCTTAAAACCGGATTTTTAAGCCTTGTTCGGGTCAGTGCAGGCAGCCTTTGATCAGAGCCTGTAATCTTTCCTTTTACATCGGTGTAGTTTCCGCCGGTTATAGTGGTAGGCTTGGGTGTTTGTATACCAGCCCTATTAGCAGGGTGTGTGGGCTTCACTTAGTTTTACCTCAGGGCTGTTTAATCCTCATTGTCGGTGGGGTGAACAGAGCGCCTATTATAGGGTGTAACGTAAATCATTTTTATTTCTAAATAGTAAGTTGTGACTCCTTAGTAGGTTATAGAATTATAATGTATTGTATTTGCCCATAACAGACAGGTGGAGTGTCAAATTATTTACACTCAATCTGTTAGTTGCAGGGCTAAAATAAATAGTTCTGCTTCTTATAATGTGGTCAGCCAATTAAATGACTGGATCATTTAAGAACAGAAGAGGTAGAGGTGTAAAAGACACTAATCAGAGTTATTTCCTCTGAAAGTAATGGATTTCATTATACAGCCAGACCCTGTGGTGAATGAAGTGAAAGTGTCATTTGCAGAGTGGAGAATATGTGCTTTTCAGAGGGCCCGGCATACTGATAAGCATACTTTTCCACTCAGTGAGGAAGGGAATGGTAAACCACTTCACTCCTCGTTTTACTTAGTAAAACTTCTACAGGTTCAAACCAGCCTTTTGGCTGATGACCTAAACAACAATGTATTGTAATAGATAAAATGTTCTATTCCTATACTTCAACTTGCCCGTAACAGGCAGGTGGAGTGTTAAATTACTTACACTCGATCATCTAGTTCCGGGGTTACAAAAAATAATTCTGTTTCTTATTACATGGTTAGCCTATTGTACGACTGAAGCATTTAAGAACAGAAGAGGTACAGATGTAAAAGTCACTATCCAGAGTTATCTCTTCTGAGAGTTATGAATTTCATCATTATACAGCTAAACCCTGTGGTAAAAGAAGTGAAAATGTTATTTGCAGGTTGAAAATTTGACGCTTTTCGGGAGGCATTCATGCTGATAAGCATAATTTTCTACTTAGTGATAAAGGCTTGATAAATCTTTTTACTCCTTGTTTTACTTAGCAAATTCTCTAGAGGTTCAAACCAGTTTTTCGGCTGATGACCTAAACAACTACAATTCAGACCGGTGGGGAGGAGAGATGTTGGGAGGCCACACAAGAGATTGTAGTAATTCAATAGTTTTGTCACTGTTGTAAGTCGGAAAAGGCAGGAGCCTAATTCTTGATTGTGAGAAGAAGATGCACTTAAAATAATATTATAAATATGAGGAAATAGTAAAATTTTCTATTCCTATACTTTAACTTGCCCATAACAACAGGCAGGTGGAGTGTCCAGACAAATCTTGGCCCAGACAATCTCCTCCTTCCCAATTCTCCGTGACAATCTGTTTCAAAGTGTTATAATTAAATGTCATAGGCCTAAGAAGGAAATTATTTTTTCCTTATTGTTTTAGTTATAGGCTCTATCTCTTTATAAACAGTTTTATTAGGGAGAATTCTTCAGTGTCCAAAATATATATATATATAATATATATATACATATATATACATATCTAACTCTTATGGCCAGTATGGCACCGCTTTAGTCAACCATAAGAAGGTTCTTTCACCCTACTGTTTTGCCAACTTTTTTTCATCCTTTCTGATCTGTCTCTTCTTAAAAACGCCCTTCCTTCTTGTCTTTTTTCCTGTAAATCTTTTATTGTTATTCTAAGTTCTTTCAAATCTTCCTTAATTTCTGTGATCCTTTTAATGTTACTTTTACTCTCCCAGACAATCTCCTCCTTCCCAATTCTCTTTGACAATCGATTTCGAAGTGTTCTAATTAAATTGCATAAGAAGGAAATCTTTTGTTTCCTTATTGTATAAGTTTAATTTTAGTATAAGTATAAGTATAAGTTTAGTATAAGTTTAGTTATAGGCTCTATCTCTTTATAAACAGTTTCATTGAGGAGAATTCTTCAGTGTCCATCTTTCTGATATTTTTTAATAATGCAAGTTCTTCTTACTATCCTTCTTTCGATTTTTTAAGCCGGCTCCATTGGCGTAGTTGGTAACGTGCTCGCCCCTCATTACGCGGTCTTGGGTTCGAATCCCATTCAAGCACGGCATATTTTCATACGTTGCAGAACAGTCGGTTAAACCAAACAAAAAAAAAAAGTTCTCGATTTTCAAGATTTTGGCTATGGCCTTGGAGTTAAATGTTTTAAACAGAGTTTGTCTTCCGTATGTTATTTCCGGTTGGATCACAGTTTTGTAGCGTTTCAGTTTAGTAACTATAGAAAAATATTTCTTAATGTAGCTACTTGTTTTTAGTGAATTTTGTGCTATTGTTGGTAGATTCTTTTGTTCCATGCTGGTTTGTCATCCAGGTTGTACGTGATAATTTCTCCTAAGTATTTAAATAATAATAATTTTGTTATTATTATTATAAATTACTATTGAATAAACGCTTGATCAGTTGTTCCACAATGTTGATCGTTGTTGTTGTTTAGGTCATCAGCCAAAAGGCCGGTTTGAACCTGTAGAGGTTTTACTAAGTAAATCGAGGAGTGAAGTGGTTTACCTATGCCTTCCTCACTGAGAGGAAAAGTACACTTATCAGCATGCCAGGCCCTCTGAAAAGCATTATATTTTCCACTCTGCAAATGACACTTTCACTTCATTCACCACAGGGTCTGGCTGTATAATGAAATCCATTACTTTCAGACGAGATACGAGTAACTCGTAACTCTGATTAGTGTCTTCTACACCTCTACCTGTTCTGTTTTTAAATGATTCAGTCATTTAATTGGCTGATCATATGATAAGAAACAGAACTTTTTATTTTAGCCCTGCAACTAACAGATTGAGTGTAAATAATTTGACACTCCACCTGTCTGTTATGGGCAAAAATGTTGATCAGTTAAACGAATAACTGTTACGGATAGATCATCAAAATAAACAAACATGAAATCTAAAACATAAAACATAAAATCTATTACTGCTTAGCGATTATAGAGAAAGTAACTTTAGTTTACCTACCATTTATTTTCTTTGGCTCTGCTGTTTTCATACTTTTTATTTCATTTTTATAAACAGTTCCGTTTGAAATATTCTGTCTTGTTTTAAAAAGGCTAGACAGAAATCCATTTCCATTATTTTCCACATCGCTTCGTCATTATTGTCGTAGTACACTTTAGCTTTTCATATTTTGTTGTTTGTTTTATCTCCATTATCTCTTAAGAATTTCCTTCAGTAATATTATACTCTTCGTTTTAATTGTACTGAAATGTAGGTGTGCTAGATAGGTTTTGTAAACACCCCTATCGCCGCCGATAACACACACACGGCCACAAAAAAAAACAAGCGACAGGTCGGACGGGGTGTAGACAAAAAAAAAAAAAAAATTTAGGAAGCGGTAAACAAACACGGGGATCGTTGCATGAGTGAAAAATAAACTCATTCACAGTGGGTTGCAAAAATTTAATTAATAACAGAATAAGACTATCATATTATAAAGTATTAAACAGTAAATATTTCAATAACAAAATTTTAAATCGGTAAAGACCGAACATTAGCAACAAATCCAATAATTACAATATGGGTAATTCAAAATTAATAACCTTATAAGTTGTAAAATAATGCTTTTGTACAAACTAATAATAGCATTTGTTTGTTGGCCAACATATGCATATATTGATTCGGTTTTCTAATGACTTAGCAACTATTATGTTTAATTTTCAGAAATACTACATAACTATTAAATAAATAATTTAGGATCATTATTACCTTCGTATTAACGTTAAATAAAGCAGCAAAATTTAAGATTATTTTGATTTACATAAGAATTTAAAAGAAAAACAAAACTAGCACTAAGCTAGTTATTTTAAATTTTAATATATAAAAAAATTTTTTATGTGTTACACTAGGTTGTGCAAACAAAAATATTTTAATTTTTAACATTTAAATAAGTTAATTAGTGATTATGAAACGACATGAAAATATATATATATAAGGTAATGTCTCGACAAAGATTTTCTTGTCCATTACTTGCAATTTATATTAAGGTTTCGACTACAGAATCTTTCATGCAAGATAATTAAACATTTCACCGATTAACTGTTGACCGGAACTGAGAATTTCACAAAAATATAAAAAAGATGATGGTCACATACCTCATGTTAATGACACTTATGTTGTAAAAAAAAACACTCACGAATCCCACAGGTAATCTTATTCTCAAAATGGTAGAAATAACAGTATTGGAAAAGCTCCAGACATTTGAAAATCCCATGAAGACACAGAATATTGGCGAATGAAGAAAATCATATTCGAGAATCGAATATCCAAATGATGATCAGTAAACTGAAGGTAGTAGACATTGAAATTCTGGATTGCAGTTTTATTTTGATTAAAACTTGTTACCTCGAACCCGGTACTCCAAACCATGCACTTGAATCGTGCACTCGAACCGTACACTCGAACTGTGCACTCGAACCCATTTCAAAGAATGGGCAGACGTTTTACTTTAGCCAAAAGTAAAAAACTGAAAATTAATCACGTAAAAATTACAACATTACGGTATCACTATACTCGGTGAAGCGACGACAAAGAGTGTGGCCAGGCAACTCATCTAGGCAGCTTGTCGCGAGGGGCAGAAGCAGTTCGTACGAGAAACGAAGAGCGCGCCACCAGACGGCAGACAGTTCTACATCACAAGCAAAACAGTTAAGGAAACCAACACAATAAATTACGCCGACAAAACCCTAAAACACGTAACAATCTGTAAACAGATGTTACAGACTCCCCCCGCCAAGGACAAACAAAACCAAGAAAAGGTTTTGTTTGCCCCAGCCGAGAGGAGAAACAACAACAACGGGGAGTTTAAAGTCGTCCCCTAGCGCGACTGACATCAACCCCCCCAACAGAACCCCACAGGAGTAGTTAAGGTCATCTCCTTCGCGTGACCGACATCGACCCCCCAAAAACCCCACAGGAGTAGTTAAGGTCATCTCCTTCGCGTGACCGACAAAAACGAAAGAAGGAGGACCGTAAAGGTCTCCGTAACCCTCCATCGTCCGCCCAGCTAAGGGAAGAGACCGAAGGCTCAAGAGACCCCACAAGTCCTTGGTGACTGCACTGACACATCCGCCCAACTAAGGGAAGATGCGGCAAATACAGCACCACCAAACACCTTACCATCACCAAAACCCAAAAACATAACCAACCTAAGTCCAAGACACAAATAAACTAACCTAAGACAGAGGACTCACTATGTCCGACGGGCAAGAAACCCAAAGATGGCTTGAGAAAGCCAATTGATCAGAAGATCAAGGTGAGGGATGCGAGGACGTCTCCCCGAAGTATCCCAAAAAAGCGTGAGGCACCAACCCCAAACGCACCAAACACAGGGCACAAAGACCCTAGCTAAGTCAAATCAGGTAAAACGAGGTAATTCCCTACAAGGGTGACCCAACAAAACGAGGGCAACCAAACAAAGTAGGCAAAAAGGGTTTTTTCAAAAGGAAATAAAAGACAAGTCAAAAGAAAAGGTAAACATACCTATCCAAGACGAAACCAGGGGTAAATCCAAACAAACAACAAAACAAATATTTAACAAGAGCGGACAAAATCCACAGTGGATACGTCCAAATCGTCGCAATCGGAAACTTCTTCATCAGATACGGGAATGTCCTTATGTCGCACAGGCCCATAAGCAACCTTGAGTTGGGACAGATGAGCCTTCCGAACACACTCGGAACAGCCAGGACGAGCCAATTCCACTGTGACGGGAGTAAGGAATTTAGAAATAGTAAACGGCCCAAACCAGCGCGTCATGAGCTTGGCCGATTGTTTGTTAATAGCGGAGCTTAAATTATGCTTCATGCACCATACCAGGTCTCCAACTTTAAAATTGTTCTCAGTTCTTCCTTTGTTATAGCTCTGTGCGAAACGCTTTCGCGCCTTTATTAAATTATCCTTGGCACTTTTCCATACTTCGGTGGCAGAGCTAACATCGTGCGGCAATAAATCATTTATTTTCCAAATATTGGATAGGGGACAGGAGGGAAGGATTTTAAAAATAATATTGAACGGAGAATTCTTAATGGAATCGTGAAAAGAAGAATTGAAGGCGAGCTGTAACCATGTGAGGGATTGGTCCCAATTAGATTGAGAATCAGAATGAAAGGCAATAAGAGCCGCCTTAAGATTTCGGTTGAATCTCTCGGCATTAGAAGGTTGGGGATGATAAGGGGATAGAGTAGAAAACTTAATACCCAGCGAGAACAGAAAGTTTCTGAAAAGATGGGAAGTAAAACAGGTAGCGTTATCGGAGATAACAATATCAGGAAAGCCAAAACTTTGAAAAACGTGATCCTTAAGGGATTTAATAGTGTTAGCAGAAGTAGCGTCGCGTACAGGACAAAGCCAGGTAAATTTCGAAAAGGAATCGACAATGACCAAAATATAACGATACCCACAACGGGTACGGGGTAAAGGACCTACATAATCGATGTGAAGAACATGGAAGGGGCGAGTGGGGACGGTGGAGGCTAAGAGACCTATTTTGGTGTTGCGAGAAGGCTTACTAGTGGCGCAGATGTTACAGGACTTGATACGATTTTCGATGTCTTTGGACATAGAGGGCCAATAGAAATACTGTGAAATTTTACGACGAGTTTTCATGAAACCGAAGTGACCTCCTAACACAGAGTCGTGAAAATAAGCAAACACCATGTCGACTAATACAGAAGGGAGAACAATACGCGAAGGGAAGGTACCTAAAGGTTTAATACATAGGACACCTTTAGAAAGGTAAAATTTGGATGAAACAACACCGTCCTTTAGAGAAGAAATAATAGACAACAGCTTGGGATCTTGGTTTTGATAGGAGCTAATATCACCGAAGGCCAAAGGGAAATTATTGAGGATAGGGAAACATTCTATATCGTCTTCGGCTCCAACAGCTTCGTTCTCCTCGAACATTCGAGACAAGGTATCGGCGATCACATTTTGCGTTCCTTTTATATGTGTTACAGTAAATTTCAAGGACATAATTTTTGCGATCCAGCGCCCTAACTTTCCAAGAGATCTGGGTCGAGCTAACAACCAGGATAACGCTTGGTTGTCCGTTTCCAGAGCAAATTCGCGGTGTTCCAAATAGGGGCGAAATTTCTCCATGCCATACACCACCGCGAGGCATTCCAGTTCGTAAGCGGAAGCTTTTCTTTCTTGCTGCGTTAAACTTCTGGATGCATACGCCACGGGTTGACGTGAGCCGTCGATTTCCTGTAGAAGAACAGCGCCTAAAGCGCAAGAGCTGGCGTCGGTTTGCAAAATGAAACCATTTTCAAAGTCGGGTATCCTTAGCACAGGCGGGTTGCTAATAGCGCTTTTCAAGGTATCAAACGCCTTTTGTGCATCTTCACTCCAACAAAACTTGCTCCTTTTTCCACGCAGAGCATTCAGAGGAACGGCAATTTCAGCAAACTTTGGGATAAACTTCCTAAAGAAGTTCACCATGCCCACAAATCTCGACACGGCCTTGGCGTTCTTAGGTGTAGGAAAATTTAAAATAGCAGATGTACGGTCGGGGTTAACCTTAACACCACCTGCTGAAATAAGGTGCCCAAGAAAACCAACTTCGCTAACAGCGAACTTCACCTTATCCGGATTTACAGTTAGACCTGCTTTAGACAAACGTTGAAGTATGTCACGCACGTGTTCAACATGAGCATCGAAATCGTTAGAAAAAATCAAAACATCATCCAAGAAATTAAACACGTACTGAAATTTGACGTCATGGAAAATTTTGTCTAAAAGTCGAGACAATACTTGACCGCCGGTGGCTAAGCCAAAAGGAATACGTGTGAACTGATATAACATCCAAGGAGTGCAAAAGCTAGTCACATGCTTGGATTCTTGAGAAAGAGGGATTTGGTGGTAAGCGGAATTAAGGTCAAGTATCGTGAAAAATTTGGCCTTACCGAACCAATCGAAACAGGAGTGGAGATTGGGAAGGGGAACTGCTTCAACATCAACATGCTGATTGAGTTTCCTATAGTCGATCACCATGCGCGGTTTCCTGTCGTCACGAGTAACGACAAAAGCGGGACTAGCGTAAGATGAATTGCTCGGCTCGATTATACCCTGTTCGAGCAATTTGTCGACCAAATTGCGCAAAAGCAACATCTTAGGTGGGGCTAAAACATAAGGATGTGATTTCACGGGAACTTTACTATCTAATTTGACGTCATATTCAACAAGGTGGGTCAGACCTAAACGAGTCGTAAGTACCTCGGAAAATTCATTAAACAACTCCACAGCGCGTTCACGTTGTTCAATGTTAAGATGAGAAATAAGTTTCCCCCAGTCCATACTATCAGAATCAAGAGATTCTACTTGGTGATCTATAGAATTAGCAGAAATCGGACTACCGAATAAGGGTATTTTATATTTGGGACGAAATTTGAAATGAAGAAGACAAGAAGATAAATCAAGTACAAGACCAGTATGAATGAAGAAATCTGATCCAAGAATAAAAGAACAGGCCAGATTACTTGCTACAAGGATGGGAAAATTCCAAGTAAAACAATCAACTTTTATTTTACATAAGACTTCATACATAATGTCCAATTTGGAGCTAGTAGCTGATGAACACACAACGTTTGACACTTTTACAGATTTGAAGTTGCGAGAGTTATTTAAAGAATTAAAGGTATTCAAACTCATAAACGATCTTACAGATCCGGAATCAAGAAGAGCAGGAATGTCACATGAATTAAATTTGAGATTCACTCTGGGGCGACTCCTAACAGGACAAACATTTATAATATTACTACGATTAGGCTGCAGTATGCCATCAACAGCTTTAGGCCAACGGACCAATCTTGAATAATTATTACCAAAGTGCGAATCGGAAACAAAATTCCGCCTAACATCGTTAGAATAATTGCGACTAACACGAGCGGTATAAATACGCTTGCACCTGAAACGAGAACAATCCCATATGTAATGTCCCATAACATTACACAAGAAACATTGAGGAGGAAATTTATTATTAAAGTTAGACTTAAATTTCGAACAGTGAGGTAGGCTAACCGTATCTACCCCACTACACACTAGTTTTTTGGAATATTGTTATTATTATTTGAAGACGAAGAAACATTTCTCCCTAATGCAGCCTTTCTAAAACAATTTGCAACGATGTGCCCTGGTTTATGGCAAAAGTGACAGACGGGTACATTACTATCACGTGTTAATAATTTGCCACTCTCGTTCACTTTCAGACGTCTGTGATCGGTGAACAATGTGTTCATGACTTGAACGCATAATAAATTTAATTCGGTGAAATCACGCGGCCGATTGCTCATGACCAGACAAGACCTCGTTTCTGGCGACAAACCATCCACAATATTGCTGACAATTTCAGCTTCACTCAAACCTAACTGCAAAATAGCGGCAGATTCTTTGATTTCAGAGATATATCTATGCAGATCCTCTCCAACCATCTGACTCCTAAAAAACAAGTTTTGCTTTAACTCGACGAACTGCCGGGTAGGTATGAAAGTAAGGATAGCTTCACGTTGAAATTCACTAAAGTTTTGTGAAGAAGTGTGTTTAATAAGAACGTCACGCAATGGACTTACGGCGTAAGGCAATAGTAGGGAAACGATACTTTTCCGGATATCAGGAAATGAATCATGTAAGTTGATTCCTATACGAAACAGTTTTAATAAATCGTCCACACTAAAACCATTACAGACCGGTAGTTTGCTTAAAAATTTTTCAGCCGGGTGGGGCAATTTACCATATAAGGAGTATGTAGGTCGTACTCCTTCCAGCACAGTGACGCTGTTAGTGTTATTAACAATATTAGAAGAAGGACTGCTATCAATATTATTTATGGCATTATTAGTATTTTTATTAACGTCCGTATTGGTAGTATTACCGGGAGGATCGTTATCAATACACATACTGCTTACGGCTTTAATAGAGCTTTCAAGGTTTGAAATATGTTCGCCAAATTCTTTTATTTTATCGGAGTTCAACAAATCTTCGCCGCATAAGGATAATAACATGTTAAAACGTTTAGTTACGGAAGATAACCGGCCTTTCAGGCCATTATAATATCTAACAGTAATCTGAGCTTCAATATTCTCCAATTCATAGACAAAAGTATGCAAGCGCAAGGTTAATAGTTGAATTTCTTTTTCTAGAGGAAAAATTTTAAGATATTCAGGGGCAGGTTTTATATTTTGGGCAATGACCCTCCGTAACTTAACCCTCAGTTCGGATACAGACCCGGATACATTTACTCCCCTACAACGTAATTCATACAAGAGGTCGTCCTTGGTCAGATAATCAATATAAATATTGTCATCAGCTGACTCCATGGCTGCCTGACAAGACATTCAAGTTTATAAAATAAACTGACAAGTGAAGAAAACGTAATATAAGATATGGTATTCCAAAAGCTGTAAATCTTGAAAATATTACAATGTTTATTTCAGTTATTATTTCACTATGCAACGATTTACATAATTACAGTAATATGTCAGGTTAATGAAACAAAATACTAATAAATAAAATAGACCGACCTGATTATAAAACCACTTGTTCTGGTACCAATTTGTAAACACCCCTATCGCCGCCGATAACACACACACGGCCACAAAAAAAACAAGCGACAGGTCGGACGGGGTGTAGACAAAAAAAAAAAAAAAAAAATTTAGGAAGCGGTAAACAAACACGGGGATCGTTGCATGAGTGAAAAATAAACTCATTCACAGTGGGTTGCAAAAATTTAATTAATAACAGAATAAGACTATCATATTATAAAGTATTAAACAGTAAATATTTCAATAACAAAATTTTAAATCGGTAAAGACCGAACATTAGCAACAAATCCAATAATTACAATATGGGTAATTCAAAATTAATAACCTTATAAGTTGTAAAATAATGCTTTTGTACAAACTAATAATAGCATTTGTTTGTTGGCCAACATATGCATATATTGATTCGGTTTTCTAATGACTTAGCAACTATTATGTTTAATTTTCAGAAATACTACATAACTATTAAATAAATAATTTAGGATCATTATTACCTTCGTATTAACGTTAAATAAAGCAGCAAAATTTAAGATTATTTTGATTTACATAAGAATTTAAAAGAAAAACAAAACTAGCACTAAGCTAGTTATTTTAAATTTTAATATATAAAAAAATTTTTTATGTGTTACACTAGGTTGTGCAAACAAAAATATTTTAATTTTTAACATTTAAATAAGTTAATTAGTGATTATGAAACGACATGAAAATATATATATATAAGGTAATGTCTCGACAAAGATTTTCTTGTCCATTACTTGCAATTTATATTAAGGTTTCGACTACAGAATCTTTCATGCAAGATAATTAAACATTTCACCGATTAACTGTTGACCGGAACTGAGAATTTCACAAAAATATAAAAAAGATGATGGTCACATACCTCATGTTAATGACACTTATGTTGTAAAAAAAAAACACTCACGAATCCCACAGGTAATCTTATTCTCAAAATGGTAGAAATAACAGTATTGGAAAAGCTCCAGACATTTGAAAATCCCATGAAGACACAGAATATTGGCGAATGAAGAAAATCATATTCGAGAATCGAATATCCAAATGATGATCAGTAAACTGAAGGTAGTAGACATTGAAATTCTGGATTGCAGTTTTATTTTGATTAAAACTTGTTACCTCGAACCCGGTACTCCAAACCATGCACTTGAATCGTGCACTCGAACCGTACACTCGAACTGTGCACTCGAACCCATTTCAAAGAATGGCAGACGTTTTACTTTAGCCAAAAGTAAAAAACTGAAAATTAATCACGTAAAAATTACAACATTACGGTATCACTATACTCGGTGAAGCGACGACAAAGAGTGTGGCCAGGCAACTCATCTAGGCAGCTTGTCGCGAGGGGCAGAAGCAGTTCGTACGAGAAACGAAGAGCGCGCCACCAGACGGCAGACAGTTCTACATCACAAGCAAAACAGTTAAGGAAACCAACACAATAAATTACGCCGACAAAACCCTAAAACACGTAACAATCTGTAAACAGATGTTACAGTTTCATGGCGAGAATGTTTCATATGTTGTTTTTCTATGCTTGTGTTGTCTTTACAAATTTATGAGTAATCAATTTTAATCTTCCGTGATTCTATCCATATCTACTTATAGTATACATGATTTTTTAAACACTGCCTTAAAACGAGTGTATTTTACTAATATATTAGTCGTTATTAGATGAAATAGGAAAACTATTTAAAACTGAATAATTAGCATATCAATAATTTATTGTTTTTCATTCATTTAATTTATTAGAATCGCCGTGTTGTTGTAAAGGTAAAGTTGTCGCCGTGTGTCAGCTGTTTAACAGCTAATTTTCGGAGACGGAAGGTTTCTGGTTCAAATCCTAATAAAGTTAGTTATTTTTATACTGATTTGAGTACTAGACAGTAGTTACCGGTGTAATTTGATGGTTGGGGTTTAATTAAATATAGTCTACTTTCTCAGGAATGGTCGACCTGAGACTAGTAGACTTCACCTCAAGTACACTTTACCCAAATCATCTTCATCTGATTGGGTCATGGTGTTGCGTATTGTTCTTCAATTGAATATATTGCAACACACATATTAGGGATCTACAAAACTTAATTTATTAACCCACCCGGTAAAGTCGTCGCCGCAAATTAGTTGTTTCTTCTTCAGTTGCCGGTCCGTTCTAAATCTTGGCGACCATCGTAGTAATTTTCTCACTTCGTTCGTTGGGACAATTTTAAACTTTGTTGTACACTATTTTTTTCTTGTCATATTTTGTTCACTCACAACAGACGCACAGACACGCAGACCAATTGCTAAAAACATGTTCTTTGGTTCATGGGGCCTGACAAAGTTTATTTACGGTGAAAAATCGACATAAAACAATACTTTTCTTCGTTTAAACCTCTAGAGGATTTACTAAGTGAAACAAGGAGTTAGAGGTAGGCCCTATACAATTGCATTCCTCACTGAGTGTAAAAGTGTGCTTATCAACATGCCAGGTCCTCTGAAAAGCATCGACTTTTCACCCTGCAAATAACGTTTGATTTCATTCACCACAGGGTCTGGCTGTATAATGAAATTCATTGCTTTCAGAGGAGATAACTCTGACTAGTGTTTTGTATACCTCTACCTCTTCTGTCTTAAATGCATCATTTATATATTTGGCTGCCCATGTGATAAAGAGAGAGAACTATTTTTTGTAGCCCTGGAACTAGCAGATCGAAAGCAAATAATTTAACACTCCATCTGCCTGTTATGCTCCTGAATTTCCTTCCTATTTTCATATAAAGCAAGAGAAAGTAAAAAATTAAAATACTTACTACTTATGTTGTTTCTATCTGAGGTTCTTTTTAAATAACGAGAAACAATAATAATGGTTTTTAACAATATTTTTTTTTTTTAATTTATTTAACGTCGCATCAACATTAAAGGTCATTAGCGACGACGTTGGGGTGTAACTGTGTGTAATGAGGATGAAATGATTACTTGTAACGTATGAAAATATGCCGTGCCTGAGTGGGATTCGAACCCAGGACCGCATGATGAGAGGCGAGCACGTTACCAACTGCGCCAATGCGGCCAGCTAAATATTTTTTTATTTATTTATTTAATCTTTACATTAGTTAACATTAGTGTTTTAAACAAGGTTTTTACATGTATAAAAATTTAGATTCTTTACTTTCACGGAGAAAAATGTTTGTTTTTGATATATTCATGTTCTTATCATCGTCAATGTTTCAATAATTTTGTAAACCTGCAAGGTGGTATTTTCAGATGCAAAAGGCAGTTTTATTTACTGCCAACATTAGCGCAGTTTCTGTCATACATTTTGAATCAGACTATACTTTTATGTAAAAATGCAAAAGTTGATTTTATTTGTAAAAATTGCGTAAACGATTTTGTTTAAAATGTTATCAATTACTACATTTTTGGGTCCCTTAAATAAGCAGTTGTGAGTACAGCATGAAAATCGGTCGAAAAATGATTAAAATATAGATTATCGTGAAATTTAATGCGCTTTGTTTTGTAACATAAGTTTTTAAAGCATTGATTGGGGAAAAACCAATTTAAAAAGTTTGAAACTAGAAACTAATTTTGTTAATAAAATTTACTAGACTTTAATAAACTTTGTTCTATTGTAACTCGATGTCTTTTGAATATATTAATATAATTACTGTTTAATACAGTAAACTTCTGTTTTAAAACTTATTTCTTTTGTTACAAAGTTGTTTGTTTTCAGTCAACTAGTGTAAAATTTTGTGTCTGACAACAGTATTCTTTTAGTTTTCTGTTTTTAACTTTTATTTTGTTTAGTTCATACCATGTAATTTTATCTTTGTCGGATGAGTTGAATTTTATCTATGAATGGAATAAGTTTCTGTATTCAAATGTTCATTTTAGTCATTTTGATGGTTTTTGTTTACATATTTTTCGTAGTTATCTCTTTAATGTTGTATCATTTCTGGTTAAAGTATGTAGTCCAAGTTTTATGATGGTTTAATTTTAAAGTTACACGAATTCGCATTCTACTGTAGAATTTAAATTGTAAAAATTTGGTTTTTAAATGACCAGAATTTTACACCAATGTAAATTGTTTTGTGTTCAAATAATTGATGAAACATATAAATTTGTTAAATCCCAAATGTGTGTACGTGTAAATGAGGTGTTATTTTGTAAACCCTTGGGCGTCTATTCCTAAGAAAGTATGGTTTATTGTACTCAACTATCAAATTACACCGGTTATCTTTGTGTAGTATTCAAATCTGTACAAAAGTACACCTACAGTAATGTTGGTATTATTTATTTAAATTTACCACTGTATATACTCAAATCCATACGGTCGTTACTATTTTTAACATAATGGCCTACATATTGTTAACCCGTAATATGTGTATGTTGCAGTCCGTTCAATTAAGAACAGTTTTAAGTAATCCTATGACGCAATGAGTTATGATATGTATGACGTATAAATGATGTGTAGTATTGTACAGACTCAGGCCGACCATTCTTGAAAAAATATAGTTGATTTAACCCCAACCATAAAGTACATTAGTAACCACTGTTTTGTATTCAAATTCGTACAAAAGTATACAAAACTTTTATAGTATAATATTAGTTAAGTATGGCTACTTTTACTGGGATATGATCGAGGAACCTCTAAGTCTGATAATCAGCTGTTTAAACAGCTTACTCACAGCTACGACTGCGAACAGGTAAGTACTTCTCCTTCTTGGCTGCAAGTGTTACATAACTCACTATAGTGGCTAATAACCGAGCTGTTCATGCGACTTTGTGTTGTTGTTTAGGTCATCAGCCAAAAGGCTGGTTTGAACCTGTAGAGGTTTTACTAAGTAAATCGAGGAGTGAGGTGGTTTACTAATACCTTCCTCACTGAGTGGAAAAGTATCAGCATGCCAGGCCCTCTAAAAAGTACATATTTTCCACTCTGCAAATGTCACCTTCACTTCATTCACCACTGGGTCTGGCTGTATAATGAAATTCATTACTTTCAGAGGAGATAACTCTGATTAGTGTCTTTTACACCTCTACCTCTTCTGTTCTTAAATGATTCAGTCATTTAATTGGCTGACCATGTGATAAGAAACTATTTAAACTATTTATTTTAGCCCTGCAACGAACAGATTGAGAGTAAATAATTTGACACTCCACCTGCCTGTTATGGGCAACATGCAACTTTAAATAAATTAAAAGAAATATGGTGTTTAGGTCAGCCGAAAGGTTGGTTTGAAACTCTAGAGGCTTTACTAAGTAAAACGAGGAGTCAGGTGGTTTACATAGCCTTCCTCACTGAGTAGAAAAGTAGCCTAAGCTTATCAGCATGCCAGACCCTCCGAAAAGTATCTACGTTCCATCTTGAAAATAACATCTTGACTTCATTCACCACAATGTCTGGCTGTATAATGAAATTCATTACTCTCAGAGAAGATAACTCTGACTAGTGTCATTGACACCATACCTCTTCTGTTCTTAAATGCTCCAGTCGTGTAATTGGCTGACCCAGTTACACGATCTGATAAGAAACAGAACAAAAGAAATGTATCCTTCGAAAAGAACTGTTTATTGGACTTTGTTAAAAATGTATAGCCTACGATTTATTCGGAAAATGAATGGAAATAAATAATTAATTTCGATATCTAAAATGACTGCCCATAACAGACAGGTGGAGTGTCAATTTATTTACACTCAATCTGTTCATTGCAGGTCTAAAATAAATAGTTCTGTTTCTTATCACATGGTCAGTCAATTAAATGACTGAATCATTTAAGAACAGAAGAGGTAGAGGTGTAAAAGACACTAATCAGAGTTATCTTCTCTGAAAGTAATGAATTTCATTGTACAGCCAGACCCTGTGGTGAATGAAGTGAAGGTGTCATTTGCAGAGTGGAAAATATGGGCTTTTTAGAGGCCCCGGCATGCTGATACGCGTACTTTTCTATTCAGTGAGGAAGGCAATGGTAAAGCACTTCACTCCTCGTTTTACTTAGTAAAACCTCTAGAGGTTCAAACCAGCCTTTCGGCTGTTGACCTAAACAACAACATCTAAAATGATCTGATAAAAAAATTATATCATTATTTTTACGATATCAAACTAAAGTTATTTCTACTTTTACTTTTAGCTGAAGTCGTACAGATTTCTCCGCTTCCCACTTCGTACAGCCCATACCTTTTATCTTTCCAGGTATCCTTTCTGAGATCCCTTGCTACCATAGCGTCTTGTACTCCATTTATCCGTGTTTTGCGATGGCAACGTTTCCTTCTTATATTTTCGGGAAGGAAAAAGTTTCATGCAATTTTTCATTTTTTTGATTTTGAGGCTTCTACAATTTTATTTAAATCGTCTCATTTATTAGATTTTTATGCTCTTCAAGATATTATGATAAGCGCCATGTCGGTTGAAATTCTTGGGGCATGTGTTCTTTTTGAATAAAATGGGTTTTTTAAGATGGCGGCCTTAGTATGCATTTTAGGGTAAAAGTACATATAATCAAAGTTAAAGCAAATTTGAAAACTTATAACTTTTATTTTTGCCCACGACGGGCAGGTGGAGTATTAAATTAATTGCACTCGATCTGTTGGTTCCAGGGCTACAAAAAATAGTTTTGTTTCTTATTACTTAGTCAGCCAATTATATGACTGAACTATTTAAGAACAGAAGAGGTAGAGGTGTGAAAGAAACTAGTCAAAGTTATCTCCTCTGAGTGTAATGAATTTCACTATACAGTCAGACCCTGTGGTGAATGAAGTGAAGGTGTCATTTGCAGGGTAGAAAGTGGGTGCTTTTCGGAGGGCCTGGCATGCTGATAAGCATACTCTTTCAACTCAGTGAGGAAGGCAACTGTAATCCACCTCATCCTCGTTTTTACTAAGTGAAACCTCTAGAGGTTCAAAACAGCTTTTCGGCTGTTGACCTAAACACACAACTTTTATTTAAAATTTTTTTAGTGTAACGTTTAGTTAAGCAAGGATTTGTGATTTTCTGTATTTTTCATTAAAATCATTAAAAAATGGGATTTTTAAAGATTGTGGCCTTGGTATAACCTACATCTGAGAAAATTGTATTTAATCAAAGTTATTGGAAATTAAAAAACGTACAACTTTTATTTTAAGCAATTTTCTCTACAGTGCCTACATGGGCAATTACTTGTTTTCCGTATTTATTTATAAGTCGAACAGAGGTTTTGCGTCATTCACTCATGATTAAAATTAGGTTGTGTTTTTCATTTTACGTTTTTTACTAATGATTGAAACATAAGTTACAATTTAAATTATTTACATTGGCAAGAGAAAATTGTGTGAATCTTTCACACCATTTTTTTTATTTCGATTCTTAAATTATAAAAAAATTATGAACTTTAAAGTTTGATTTTTAATTCAGTATTAATTTAAGTTTAAATTACTTTTGAAATAATTCATTTAGTACGTTTTTTCTACTTATTCTAAAAAACACTGTCAAAGCAATTTAAATACGGGTTTAATTAATTTGTTTGTTTACTGGAATGAACAGCGTAATGTAAAATTTTTACCCTTCAGTTGTTTTCAAATGATTTTTTTTATATTTTTGTTGGAATTGTATTATTCTGTTAGTTGCGACATGAATTGTAGGTTTAATTTAGTCGTTTACATTATCCCTCTCATCGCCTCTCTCTCTTTTGACCTGTCTCTTACCCCTTCCACTTTCTCTCTTAATTAGTGATAGTGTAATTCCTTTTGTCAACAAAATTTATAATTTTTTTGATCTTGTTTCTTTGTTACTCTTATCTATTATTTGAATATATAGGTTAAGAAATTGTTTAGATTCAAAAAATTTATTGGATAGATTAGAAAATATCTAGAATTTTTGTCAAATTTTCAAAATTTTGTTTTCCTGAAATTTACCTTTTTGTTTAATGATACTTTAAATCCAAAATTATTTATCGTCAAACACTTATCCGTTCCAAATATTGGCAACAATTTTTACTTTGTTGCACTGCGAAGTACTTTTTTGAGCTTTTTTCAAACCAAGTTCTCAGATTTTAAAGCTACGACACCCTTCTTCTTCCTAATCATCTTTTTGTGTATTTTCCATTGCAATAATGGCTTGGAGAAACGAATATCTTGATTTATTCCTCATTATATATGTTGTAAATATTGAAGTGTCTACACTTTTTGATGTAAATGATTTCCACGTTTTTCTTCGTTCTCCTGAGAACCTCTGCGTTTGTCATCCCTGCTGTCAATGGCAATTTCATCACATTCTCAGCATTCACTCTCTGCAGGCTTTTCTTCTTTCTTTAGTCCACCAGTGTTCTGTTTTTGCTCTTCAAGAAAAGTCGTTAAGTCCGTAGTTAGTCGTTGTCTGAATTCAGTTCGGTTCATTAAGTTTTCTCGGTGCATACCAGTTTTCTCCATATCCTTTTTTGATATCTTTAATCCATTTATCCGACACTTTTATGTTATATATTATTTTTTTAATATTTTTATTTTATATTTTGAATAGGTCTACTGTTTAGTGTCTTAAAAATTTATTTTGTCAACCGGTTGTCATCCATTTTATACAAGTTTCTGTAAAATTGTAGGCTTCTTTTTCTAATCGCTCATATTTTTGTACAGTTCTTCTCGATCTCGTAACCTATATTTCCCTGTAAAGTCTTCGGGCCCATTTTCTTGCGGAGATATGTTCTCTCCAATTTTTCTGCTTCTCTTAGACCAGCCTTATCTGTCATTCTAAGGAATGCACTCGCGTACAGACACACAGGTTTTTATCACAGTATTATAATGTCTAATCATGGCTTGTCTTGAGAGCGTTTTCTTCTTATATAAGTGGTGAGTTCCTTGAAGTTCACCGGGCATCTTTCTTCGTCTGTTATTGTTGGCTTCCTTTTCGCTGGTCTTTGGTTGTATTATCCCCCCGAGGTACTTAAAGCACCAATCGTCCCGTATTACGTCTTTAGGTGACGCGAGGGTATTTTACTGTTCTTTATGTTATCACATCTGAAGTAATCAAAAATATTTTTAAAAGAAATAACAATTTGTAATTATAAAATTTAGGTATTAAAAAAAATTTCGTTTAAGTGTATAAAAACCCACCGGGTTGGTCTAGAGGTAAAGTCGTCGCAAAAATCAGCTGTTTAACAGCTGATTTTCGGAGACGAAGGTTCCTGGTTCAAATCCTAGTAAAGGTAGTTACTTTTGTACGGATTTGAATACTAGACAGTGGTTACCGGTGTACTTTGATGGTTGGGGTTTAATTAACCATACTCTCTCAGGAATGGTCGGCCTGGGTCTGTACAAGACTACACCTCATTTACACGTCATACATATCATCCTCATCTCATTGGGTCATGGGGTTGCTTATTGTTCGGAATTGAACAGATTGCTACGTACACATATTAGGGATTAAAAAAAAAGTATAAGAAAAAGGATTGTAATTTCAAATATGTTTCATTTATTTTTATTTCTAGTTTTTACAAATCTACGAACATTAACGTTAATACATTCATAAACAGATTTAATTTAAATTTTATTGTGCTATATTTTATGTATTTAAATCAAATAGACGGATGAATTTAAATTATAATCACATACTTTCTTAAATCGTGCTAGTATTTAGTTTGTACGTGTCTGTGTTTTAAAAGAGTGTTCATCATATTGCAGACTTTGTGGGGGGGCGTTATTTATCGGGGGGGACGGAAGTGAAGTATTATGTGATAAAAATCCGTTAAATGTTGGTACTGGTTTTTAATATGGATTCATCGGACGTTCCAGAGTGACTATGAAAAAGCGTCGTAGAAGAAGAAGTTCTGTGTTTGTGTATTTTATTTGAGTGATTTTTCTTTTTAATTTTTGTAAAAGTTTTTGTTGATTTTTGTGCGTTTTCTAAACTCACCTCATTCCAATGATGGGATACATTATGGGCTGTTCTTGTTTCTCAAAAGGTAAGTGATCAAGTGTCATTTGGTTTTTTTTAAATTTTATTGAGTAGTTTGTGAAATTTATTTGTGTGCTTTAAAACCATTATATTTGTGAGTTTGTTGCGGTTTTTGTGCGTGTTGTATGCCTGTGTTTTTTTTTATTTTTTACTTTTAAGACCACAGTGGATCACTTTAAGTTAGTTTAACATTTATTTAGTCTTACGTTGTTTTCTCTTCTCCCAGTAGGCCCTCATTCTAAGCGATCGGGCCACTCTCACTTCATCTGATACGACACTCGTTTTATATTGTTTAGTTGGAGGAGGTGCAAATTTAAAGCTTTTAATGATGTTTAATTTTTCGGATTTATTTTGGAGGTCTTCAATTTTTAATCCCATCTCCTCCAGATCTTCATTTATTTCTCTCATCCATACCGGTTTGAGAGCGAGTCCACAACAGAAATTCAATATCTGTTTGACATATCTATTTTCTGGATATCTCAATATGTGACCGAGGTATGATATTATCTTTTTCCTCATCGTCTCAGTTACTGGATCTATAGTTTTGTAAACTTCACTATTGGGCAAAAGTCTCCAGTGTTCTTCCACTTTTTTTCTCTTGCTTATGCAGGTTCTCACTATTTCTCTTTCCTTTTTGACAACTCTGTCAATGTTAATCTTGGATTTTATTTTAAACAGGGTCTCACTGCAATTGGTAATTTTGGGTTGGACAACTGTTTTATAGTGTTTTAATTTAGATCGAATTGAGAGGCATTTTTTCTTAATATGTAGACTATGTATGTTTATAATAGCAGTATATTTTATTTGTATGGTGGATTTTCTCTTAGAGAAAATCATAATGGATCTTTGATCAAAATTCCAATTTTATATAATTTTTAACTTACAAATACCTTTGCAGATGATACTGTAATTTTATTGTCGCATAAAGAATCAAGTATAACATCCCGGCAACTGCAGTTTCATCTAAATCTTATACAAGAATCTTATAAGGGATGGAGAATGCTAACAAACGAATGTAAAAGCTCCCACGTTACATTTATACTAACGGGTGTTTCCAAAAGGACGCACTTTACGTTTCCCATGGTCAACTTCTTTCAGTTCATGAACGACACCGATGCGGTAAGGATGTAGATTTAATTTTTTTGTAGCCCTTAAAGCGGAAGATAGTGATAATCCAGCCTGTGAAGATAACTTTCTATGTGATTTGCCGGGTGAGGTAGTCAAACCTTGTTTCACATACAGACACTACAGACACAAATGAATACTGGGATAGCACTAGTACATGTCAGCAATACACAATGGGTCGACAATGAGTACGGTAGTGCCGACTAATATTTAGGGGGAAAAATATTCCCTATGCAGAAAATATTAACCCTTAAACTTCAAAGTGCGTCCTTTTTGAAACACCCGTTATTAGAAAACTTACCTCCCTTCGAGTATTTTTAAATTCCAGAAAGATTTAACTTAATATTTGAAATTTATCTTGACCGACACCTGAACTTGAAGACACATACCGCAACTAAATAGAAACACGTAGATTTTTACTGTAAAACTTCGATTATCCGTAGCCCGTTTAAACGTAACCCGTCTTAATCGAAACGGATTCGAATAACTTTTTTTTTTTAATTTGATGCTTACTCAATTTCAATATTATGTACACGCACAGTACAACATTAAAATACGTAGTGTCGTTAAAGTAAAAACCACTATCCAATGAAGTAAATTACGAATATAAAGTTATTTTGGGAATTCATTTACTCGTTTCTGACCTCCAAGACGTGCTTTAGTGAACCTGGATTGGGTTTGAAGTTCCGGTTTCGACCGGAAATGACCCAAAACCGGAAGTCAAGAAATCAAATTCGGAATTTAAAAAACAAAAATAGTCATTCGATTCCTCATAAAGAGTAGATATAGAAATCACAAATGGTTTTTGCCGGGTTGGACCGGAAGTGAAAAAATAATGTCGGAATTTGGAAACTAAAATAGTTTCACTCTTTAAAATAGCTGTTAAAATAGTAAATTTTAAAATAGTTACATTCGATTCTTCTTAACCCTTTATAGGGCAGTATTACGGGACAAATATACATGTTGTAGAATGTTAAATTTTGTTTTATGGGGACTTAAATAATTTATTTCTAGTACCAGAACAGTAAAATATGATTTTTTTTTTTTAATGTTAAGCGCTGATAAGTGTACGTACCAAGAACGTTTATTTAATGGGAATCACATAATGTTTATTAAAACAACTTATAGTCCTATATAACAGAAAAATGTGTAGAATAACTCTTATCTCAACTTTATATTAGCATGAATTCTTGCTTTCCCGTAAAAAACTTAAATTTTCTAAGCACTGTACAAAAGTAACAACAAAACAACACGGATGCGTACACTGGTATGAATCCTTACTACATTTGTGTAACTCAAGAAGCAAATGGTCGCTGCGCACTAATTTCAAAAAGTGGATAACCTACTTACCAGAGAACATCTACAAAACCATAAAATGCCGACAGGGTTAAACTGCATAGCTTACCTATTCTTTAAAAAAAAAATCGACCTTATTGCCATATTTGGTAAGTATACTTACCAAAAACCTTTTAAGCGTTTATACAAAAATCGCTAATTGTTTTTGCCATAGGTCAAAGGTGAGCCCTTTTTTATGAAAATTAAGTGGACTTGATCTCTTACATTTTTTTGGAAAAAAAATTGCCACCAGTCATGAGATGCGTCGTCTCATGAACGGGTTTTTTAATTAAAATTTTGTTCCAATTTTTTCATTATTTACATTGGTAAAAAAAATTCGTGCGAGTGTTTTACACCAGATTTACTTTTTATTATTAATATGATAGGGTTTTGGATTTAACGTTGATTACTGAGAGTTAAATACCTCCGTATAAATTAAGGTGGTGTAGATTTCACAGGTTGCTTTGTTGCGCTTATAATGTAATGGCGTCGCCGTTATCTTGGAGCTGATGTTACACCGTAGCTTATGTCGGCTAAGCGATATATCAGTGCCTGTCATATTATGTAAATTTACATCAGTCAGGTACGTACGTGCACGTACATACATGTATAGGCCTACACGCTCGTGTAGAAATTGTTATTATACATCTACATCCTGATTTAATGACGTATTATATTTACCCTAATCCAATTTACATACACTATAATTACTATCTTTTACTATTAAGTTACTAACTACTACATCTGTTATCATCTGAAACACATTTGTTGTTTGTTTAGGTCATCAGCCGGAAAACTTATTTGAACCTGTAGAGGTTTTACTGAGTAAAACGAGGAGTGTGGTGGTTTACAAATTGCCTTTCTCATTGCGTGGAAAAGTACGCTTATCAGCATGCCGGGCCCTCTGAAAAGCACATATTTTCCACTCTGCAAATGACACCTTCACTTCATTCACCATAGGGTCTGGCTATATAATGAAATTCATTACTTTCAGAGGAGATAACTCTGATTAGTGTCTTTTATACCTCTACCTCTTCTGTTCTTAAACGATTCAGTCATTTAATTGGCTGACCACGTGATAAGAAATAGAACTATTTATTTTAGCCCTGCAACTAACAGATTGAATGTAAATAATTTGACACTCCACCTGTCTGTTATGGGCAGAAACAGTAGTTATACAACTTAAAAAGATTATTGTATAGAATCTTTGTAAGGCCTCTTTCACTAGAATGTAGAGCTTGAGCTTCAAAATAACATCCACTTTCATTTTTTAATTAAAAGGAAACACTTTATATCCATAAGGATATAAAGTGCCTGATGACCTAAACAACACAACTACTGTTTATGACAACGTTGAAGAACGTGAATACCCCTAAAAATCAACATTTTTCTTTCTTAAAGTTAAGAATTAAAATTTTTACTTTCTCTTGCCTATATGAATGTATAGGAAGGAAAGTATTGTTTTCATGTCGATTTTTCGAAATCGAGTTTTCACCGGATCTATACGTTTTCAGACCCCCTGAACCCAAAAAAACATGTTTTTAGCGATTGGTCTGCGTGTGTGTCTGTGTGTGTGTGTGTGTGTATACAAAATATCTCAAGAACGGAACCTCGTACGAACTTGAAACTTGAAACTTAAGTTACATACCACTACCGGACCCGACACGAACATTTTCATTAAAATCGGTCAACCGGAAGTAGTAGTTTATTCGTATAATTTTTCACTTTTTTGCGATTTTCTCAAAAACTGGTCCTACGATTTTTTTAAAATCGCCTGGTTTACTCAATTTTTTATTCTCTACAAGATAGGGTAGGCGCTATGTTTGCTGAAATTCTGCGTGAGGGTGTTTTTACGTAAAAACATTTTATTTTTAAGATTGCGGCTTTAATATGTATTTTAGCGCAAAACGTTATATAATAAAAGTTGTAGAGAATGTAAAATTCTACAACTTTTATTTCAATCAATTTTTTGTATAACGCTTAGTTTAGCGGTAATTTGCGATTTTCTGTTTTTTTTTTCACGAAAACGTGTGAAAAATTGATTTTTTTAAGATTTCGGCTTTAGTACGCATTTTACGACAAAAGTGTATATAATAAAATTTATAGGAAATTAAAATGTCTACAACTTTTATTAGGAGAACTTTTCTCTACAGAGCTTAGTTTAGCGTGAAAGTGTGATTTTCCATTTTTTTTTAAGCCAAACTGAGTACGATTTTCATTTTGCGTCTTTCACTCATGATTAAAATAAGTTTATGTTTTTGAGGTTAGTGTTTTGTTTATTTCTAATGTTTTAATACTAATGTTAGGTTTATTGTTAATTATTTGCATTGGCAAGAGAAAGTTGTGTGAGTGTTTCACAGCAGATTTTTATATTTGCAGAAAGCTATTTTAAGTCGCTAATGTAAACTACTGCAATAAATAAATGAATACTATTGTACAGAACAATAATTGTCATCTGATCTAACTACGTATTTCACAGAAAACAACCTAAGTTAACATTTTACTCCAATTTATTTTAGAATTTTGAAAATTTTTTAATTTTTTTTATTAAGTGGCTTGTCTTTAAAAAGACAAAATGTATTTTTTATTAAAGTGGACAGTCCTCTGATAAATTTATATTTTTTTAATGGAAACGTAATAAATTACAAGTTTTTTTATAAATTTTTCCAAAAACATTTTTTTGACTTACGGGCTTTCTGAAATGACTGATTCAGTTATGACTCATGTCTTTTACATCTATCTTTTCTGTTCTTAAATGCTTTAGTCGTATAAATAACTGACCATGTGATAAGAAACATGACTATTTTATATTACTCTGAAAGTAACAGATCGAGTGCAAATAATTTATCATTCCACCTGCCTGTTATATGGACTTCGCTATTAATTATCAATGTAAAATTAACTTTTGTAATCGGATGGTGAGCATAAGTGGTTTCGAGAAACGTTAAATGTGGGGGCACTGAAAAGGGTCGTTCAGGTGGGAAGAGGCGGTCGTAGTGGTCGTGTCGGTAGAGATGCTGGACGACGCGGAGTCTAGTCGTCCAGTGGAAACGTTATCTTCTTCTCTCGCAGTAGTGCGTCGATGGCTGCTGCATCGTCAATAATATACAATTTTTCACTCATTTACTTTAATTGACCCAACGGGTTGGTCTAGAGTTAAAGTCGTCGCCAAAATCAGCTGTTTAACCACTGATTTTCGGAGACGAAGGTTCCTGGTTCAAATCCTAGTGTAGGTAGTTACTTTTATACGGATGTGAATGCTAGACAATGGTTACCGGTGTACTTTGATGGTTGGGGTTCAATTAACCATACTCTCTCAGGAATGGTCGGCCTGAGTCTGTACAAGACTACACCTCATTTACACGTCGTACACATCATCCTCATCTCATTGGGTCATGGGGTTGCTTATTGTTCTTAATTGAACAGATTGCAACGTACACAAATTAGAAATAAAAAAAAATTACTTAAATTAACCACCGAGTTGTTGGTCTAGAGGTAAATTCTTCGCCGTGAGTCAGCTGTTTAACAGCTGATTTTCTGAGACAAAGGTTTTTGGTTCAAATCCTAGTAAAGGTAGTTACTTTTATACGGGTTTGAATACTAGTCAGTGGTTACCGGTGTACTTTGATGGTTGGGGGTTCAATTAACCATATTCACTCAGGAATAGTCAGTCTGGGTCTGTACAAGACTACACCTCATTTACACGTCATACACATCATCCTCATCTCATTGGGTCATGGGGTTGCTTATTGTTATGATTTGAACAGATTGCAATGTCCACACATTAAGGATAAAAAAAATTAAAATTTACTTTAATAACCCTTCACCTGGTTGGTCTAGTGATAAAGTCGTCGCCGTTTCAGGTTCATATCCGTTCCGAATTTTGGTGACTATCACAATTTTCAACTATGTTCGCTTTTTTCTTTTTGAGATATTTTGTTTACGCACAACAGACTCACAAACCAATTGCTAAAAAGTTGTTTGGTTCTTGGAGCCTAAAAAAGTTCATTTACGGTGAAAAATTGACATAAACAATACTTTCAACCCGGTTTTTGTTGTTTAGATCGTCAGCCGAAAGACTTGTTTGAACCTCTAGGTCTAGAGGCTTTACTAAGTAAAACGAGGAGTCATCTAGGTGGTTTATCGTTGTTTTCCTCGTTGAGTGGAAAAGTATGCTTATCAGCATGTGGGGCTCTCTGAAAAGTATCTACTTTCCACTCTGGACAAGACACCTTCACTTGAATCACCAGGGTCTGGCTGTATAATTAAATCATTACTCTCAGAGGAGATAACTCTGATTAGTGTCTTTTACACCCCTACCTCTTCTGTTCTTAAATGTTTCAGTCGTATAATTGCTTCACCATACCATATGAGAAGAAATAGAATTATTTGTTGTACCCCTGGAACTAACAGATTGAGTGCAAATAATTTAACACTCCACCTGTTTGGTATGGGCTAAAAAATATGATGCAACCCTTTTAGCCTAGCAATTGCGCTTGCGCTGTATTGGGTTGGTACTGTTTATTGTATTGTAACAATATAGTATCGGGAATATAAGAATTTATATTGAACGTGGGTTTACGACGTAGAATCCTAACTGTGCCACCACAAATATGTAGTTGAATAATAATAATAATAATAATTATAACAATAATACTAACTTTGTTCTAACAGACTAAACAATATTCTAATTCGTATTATTACAGTTGTACGGAAGTTTGTTACGTGACCACGATCACTATTGTTAACTGTAACTTCCTTCCTAGAATTTGTCTTTACAATTGTTACATTTGTACGTATGTTATGTTAAAAATGAGTTCATCCTCGTTCCGTGGATCTATTTCAGTAGGATGTTAGTTCATATTGATTTGGTAATTGCGTCTGAGCTTTGCGTACACTTATTGATAGCCTAAGTGAAGTGTATTGAATAAAATGGTTTATTGGTTTTCCCGGTATTACTTTAAGAATGCTAAGTACGATTTTAATTTTTTTGTGTAATTTTTGATGTTAAATTATTTGTACTCTATCTGCTAGTTCCAGGGTTACAAAAAATTGTCTGTTTCTTATTATATGGTCAGGTAATTATATGACTGAAACATTTAAGAACAGAAGAGGTAGAGGTGTAAAAGACATTAGTCACAGTAATCTCCTCTGAGAGTAATGAATTTCATTATACAATCAAACTAAATGGTGAATGATGAGAGGTGTCATTTGGAGGGTGGATGCTTTTCAGTTAGCTGGGCATGCTGATAAGCATAATTTTCCACTCAGTGAGGAAGGCTATTGTTTAAACCACCTCACTCCTCGTTTTACTTAGTTAAGCCTCTTGAGATTCAAATTTGTCTTTTGATGATTACCTAAACAGTGACACAGAAATAATAAGTAATTGATGAGAAGGTTAATCTATTAATTTATGGATTTGCATGGGGCGATTAATTTAATGTTTCTGCTTTTATTTTTTCTACTCCTTCAGTTACTACAGAGTGATTTTTTAGTCCTGTTGCCCAATTGTTAATGTCTGGTAATATTTTTCTTAAAAAAAAAATTTTGTTTTGTGACACTTAAGTTGGTAGCCCTACTCAACCAGTATAGATATGGCAGTGTGAGTTGATTCTCCTTGAGCTGTGTAAAATTTTGTGCCATTTCCGGTCGTGCTACGAACAGAATGTCTTTTATCCTAAAACAATCTCTTGTTTAAATCTGGAGGCTGAAGCTCTAGAACTAATCGTATGCGATACGGATACAATTTCAATTTTTTAGCAGCTTTCTGAGCACTCGAACATGACAAATCAACCTGCGAGGAACGTTTTTGTAAACTTTTCCATGGAGAATTGAGCAATCTTGTTTTCACATTCTCTTAACGTCATCTGTCAAGAGAGTTGGTCGACCACTACTTTTTCTGCTGCAAACAATACCTGCCTCTAAAAATCAGTTAGTTAGCCTAGAAATTGACTAGAATAGAGTGGAGGAACGCCAAAAAATTTAATTTGAAATGATTCTTTTACACTCGCATACGATTTTGTAGCAAAATATTGTTCAAGAATGAAAACCCGTTGTTCTAGGGTAAAAGACATTCTGTTCGTAACACAACTGGAAACAGCACAAAATTTTACGCAACTCAAGGAGAATCAACTCAAACTGTCGTATCTATACCGGTTGAGTAGGGCTACCAACTTTGTGTCACAAAACAAAATATCCCTCTCTTAGAAAAAAATTACCAGACATTAACAATTGGGTAACAGGACTAAAAAATCACCCGGTACTATACTGTAAGTAAAATGATTTATTAGTTACTTAAATACTAATGAAACTACGAAGAGGGCTATTTAAATATGCTAGTATGTTTGTAGTATAAAAAAATATCCTCCATGGTGCAGTAAACTCTTGGTTTACGTGCTACGCTGCAAAGTGGAGGTACCGGGTTCAATTCCCTCTAGGGTCTTGAAAATTGTTGTTTAGGTCATCAATCGAAAGTCTGGTTTGAACCTCTAGATGCTTTACTTAGTAAAACGATGTATGAGGTGGTTTATTATTACTTTCGTCACTGAGTGGAAAAGTATGCTTATCAGCATGCGAGGCCCTCTGAATAGCATCCACTGTACTTATCACCTTCACTTCGTTCGAATCAGGGTCAGGCTGAATAATGAAATTCATCACTCAGAAGAAGTAACTCTGATTAGTGTATTTTACACCTCTACCTAATTTTTTATTAAATGCTGTTGTTGTTTAAATCAACAGCCGAAAGGCTGGTTTGAACCTCTAGAGGTTTTACTAAGTACAAACGAGGAGTGAGGCGGTTTACTATTGTTTTCTTCACTGAGTAGAAAGAGTATGCTTATCAGCATGCCAGGCCCTCCAAAACGCACCCTTTTTCCACCCTGCAAATGATACCTTCACTTCATTCACCATAGGGTCTGGCTGTATATTGAAATTCATTACTCTCAGAGGAGATAACTTTGACTAGTTTCTTTTACACCCCTACCTTTTCTGTTCTTACATAGTTCAGTCATATAATTGGCTGACTATGTGATAAGAAACATAACTATTTTTTGTATCCCTGGAACCAACAGATCGAGTGCAATTAATTTAACACTCCGCCTGCCTGTTATGGGCAATATTAAATGCTGTAGTCATATAATTGGCTGACCATGTTCTGATAAGAAACAGAATTTTTTTTGTAGCCCTGGAAACAGCAGATCGAGTGTAAATAATTTAGCCCTCCACCCGCCTGTTATCGGCGAAATCAACAACTATTGTTATAAGACCAAACTTTAATTTCTGTAATACTGTGTAATCAGCTTAACAACCGCACCACAATAAATACAAAACTGGTTTTAACGACCTATTATTTAATAATCACACTTGTTTCACTTCTGATTTACTATTAAGGTGAATCAGTTGGGAGTTCTGTTCTTTTATATGAACAGGTTATAGAGTTACGAGTACACAATAAAGAATAAAACTGAGAAAACATAATAAAAAAATAGAAAATCGTACCTCCTACACTTTGCTAGAAAAATCTAAAAAATAATTGAAAGAATATAAAGTAATACAAAAAGTAATTAATCTAACCGAATGCCATACAACTTGCTATAAAATTTCCAGTAATAATAAATCATATCTGTTGTAATTTCATAGAAAATTCTTTAATTTTCAAGATACTTAATTTTCTGAGACGCTGACAAAGGGTATTAATTTGTTCACTCCAAAATGCATTGTTTGCCCATTTCATCCCTTTTTAAACCACTTTTTGGCTTGGGGGGAGTCATGAAGAGTGAGATCAATAGTAATTGAAATCCGGGAATGTATTTATTTTTGTTATCGCAATACCTTCTCTTTCTATATTATTTTAAATAGAAAGTATTTCGTGAAAGTAAAAAGTATTGAATATTTTTTCGTTGAAAATACATATTGAATGGAGAAATTTTATTTGTGAATGATAAATACACGTCTGACAATTCCATTAACGTCCAGACACCCTATTAGAATTATTAAATAGTCTAACCCAGAGTGTGTGTCTTTGCACAACGGCTACCGAATCTAATTCCTAGTTCAGGGCCATGTTAGTGGAGAGATTACCGTGCTGGGGATTTTGCACGTCTCTCTTTGATTGCCAGCCTCCTGAGTATAGGACATGTCAAGGGACGGTTTGTAGGGTAGATTTAGGTTAGGTTTATTTCTTACGTTCTACATCTCTCTAAAAGCTATTTTTCTATTTCTGCTGTGAAAACATTTTAAACTCCTACAGTTACGAATTTACTATTATGATATCCAATATTGTATAATAGTAATGATAATAATACTGTCCGGCCATTATTTATTACTTTCACTTGCCTATATGAATATGTAGGAAGGAAAATATTGTTTTCATGTCGATTTTAAGAAATCGAGTTTTCACCGGATCTACACGTTTTCAGACCCCCTGAACCCAAAAAACATGTTTTTAGCGATTGGTCTGTGTGTGTGTGTGTGTGTATACAATATATCTCAAGAACAGAACATCGTACGAACTTGAAACTTGAAACTTAAGTTACATACCACTACCGGACCCGACACGAACATTTTCATCAAAATCGGTCAACCGGAAGTAGTAGTTTATTCGTATAATTTTTCACTTTTTTGCAATTGGTTTACTCAATTTTTTATTCTCTACAAGATAGGGTAGGCGCCATGTTTGTTGAAATTCTTGGTGAGGCTGTTTTCACGTAAAAACATTTTATTTTAAAGATTGCGGCTTTAATATGCATTTTAGCGCAAAACATTATATAATAAAAGTTGTAGTGAATTAAAAATCCTACAACTTTTATTTCAAACATATTTTTGTATAACGCTTAGTTTAGCGGTAATTAGCAATTTTCTGTTTTTTTCTCACGAAAAGGTGTGAAAAATCTATTTTTTTAAGATTTCGGCCTTAGAATGCATTTTACGACAAAAGTGTATAAAATAAAATTTATAGGAAATTAAGAGATCTACAACTTTTATTTAGAGCATTTTTATTGTACAGTGCCTAGTTTAGCGTGAATGAGCGATTTTCCGTATTTTTATGCTAAACCGAGGTCGATTTTAATTTTGCGTATTTCAGTAATGTTTTTTTGAGGTTAGTTTTTTGTTCATTTGTTAGTTTTTTGTCAGGTTTATTGTTAATTATTTGCATTGGCAAGAGAAAGTTGTGTGAGTGTTTCACACCAGATTTTTTTTAATTCATTTCATTGTTTTTTAGTTATTTAAGTATTTTTTTAGATATACAAATTATTTTCTTATTTTCTCTTTCTTTCTCTCTCTTCATCCTTTTCTTCTCATCCTCCGTCTTTCTCCTAATCTGAAAACGAGATGATTGTGAGAAAGGTTTTGAGAGATCATTTATTTGTATACTTTGAACAACGCATTAAGTTGTGATTATTAAATACACATTTAATATTACTTAGCTTAATGATTCTTTCTTTTTATTTAAAATACTTCATGTCTGTTTCCATTCTACACCGAGTATAATTTATGATTCAGTTTTCTTGATTTACATATTAAGTGGAAATTCTGATCTTCTAGAAAACTGAAAACGAAAGAATTTTTATTAGTAGAAAAAAGAAAATTTACATAGTTTTAAACGCTTAAAATATCTGCCTAAATGACTGTTAAAGTTTGGGTTCGTTGATCTTTTAAAACTTTCCACCGTTTTGCGTGCTCAGTTGTTTTCAGGAAGGATTTATAATTTGGAAAGAAGTACTTTATTCCATTATACAACAGTTTAACCTTAATAAAGTTTTTCTCGCTTTGTTTTCAAGTGTTGTAATAAATTCACTTGTGAACATTTACATAAATTACCTATCCTCAATCTCTTAATTAAATTTTAATTCGTTTTTAAAATTGTTGTAGATCTATTCAGAGGTGTCCTTAATATTATCTTGAACTTCAAAATTAAATTAATGATTTGGCAGCTTTGCCAACTAATCTCCATTTCAATCATTTTGCAGAATTCTGCATGAAGCTATTGTACTCGTAGATTGTAGTTCACCTAGTTTTCTTAAATAGATTTCTCTTGAATAATGTATCATATTTGTATAAATTTACTGTTAATATTCGGAACTTCTTAACACGTTCAATGCTGCCTGGCAGACCCAATGTCATTCGCCATGACGGAGCAATACTTTAATGGTAAACTGGCCTGACGCCATTTTCGTGTACAAAATTTAATTAGTTTTGCCTTACTTAATATTTGCTACAATTATTTTTGCGTAATTCTAACGCAAGACATGTCATAAAATAAATTTTTATAATATTATTTATGACTAGGAAACACAAGAAAATTGTGTAAATGCTAAAGTTTTCTTACGTGATTACGTGAATGCAGCCGAAATAATACAATCAGTATTTATAATTACTAAATGTATGTAGCCTGATAATCAATAATATAAAAATAATAATCTATAAGTAACAATAACATTTCCCAGAAAACTTGAAACTGAGTTGTAAATATATTGGTTTTTAAAATTCCGTCATAAAAACCTGTGACGTCTGTTAAAGAACTGATCATATACTGGCACAGAATGAATCTTTTTCTAGGACAGCATGATAAAAGAAATACTATTTACTCTGACAAAACGTAGAAAAAAGAGATAAAACCTACAAACTGGTCGCATTAATGCGTCCGCCGCACTGAAAGTGTTAAGTAAGTTTTATTTATCTATTCTACCTGACGAGCTTTAAAACTGATTTAAGCTTGAATTCTTAATACTGTGGATTCCGCTTATTAGACTCAAGTTGGGTTTTCAGAAAATGATTCAATTAGGCGGCTGATTCAATCTTAATTCCATACGTTTTAAAATGCATATTAAAGCTGCAATTTTAAAAACAAAACTTTTTTTTTACCATGAGAACACAGGCTTACCCTATTTTGTAGAGCATAAAGAAATGGAGAAAATTGAGGCTTTTTTGAGAAAGTTGCAAAAAAAATTTAAATCGTGCTAATAAACTACTACTTCCGGTTGACCGTTTTTGTTCGTTTCAGGTCCCCTATTATTAACCGTACTCTTCCAGTAAAGGTTGGGCTGAGTATGTACAAGATTACACGTCATACACATCTTCCTGATCTCGTTTGGTCATGAGGTTGCTTATTGTTCTGAATGGTACCGGTTCCAACGTACACACATTTGGGATAAAAAAACTGTTTCAAAAACCCACCGGAATTGTCCAGTAGTCATTGCTGGTCGTCGTCAGCCGTTTATTAGCTTATTACTTTCTCTTGCCTATATGAACATATAGGAAGGAAAGTATTGTTTTCATGTCAATTTTTCGAAATCGAGTTTTCACCGGATCTACACATTTTCAGACCCCCTGAACCCAAAAAACATGTTTTTAGCGAATGCTCTCTCTCTCTCTCTCTCTCTCTCTCTCTCTCTCTCTCTCTCTCTGTGTGTGTGTGTGTGTGTGTGTGTTTATGTGTGTGTGTGTGTGTGTGTACAAAATATCTCAAGAACGGAACATCGTACGAACTTGAAACTTAAACTTAAGTTACATACCACTACCGGACATGAGACGAACATTTTCAACAAAATCGGTCAACCGGAAGTAGTAGTTTATTCGTGTCATTTTTCACTTTTTTGCGATTTTCTCAAAAACTGGTCCTACGATTTTTTTTAAAAATCGCCTGGTTTACTTAATTTTTTATGCTCTACAAGATAGGGTAGGTGTAATGTTTGCTGAAATTCTTGGTGAGGCTGTTTTGACGTAAAAAAAAAATGTTTTTTTAAGATTACGGCGTTAATAAATATGTATTATAGCGCAAAAATTAATGTAATAAAAAATGTAGAGAATTTAAAATTCTACAACTTTTATTTCAAACATTTTTTTGTATAACGCTTAGTTTAGCAGTAATTAGCAATTTTCTGTTTCTTCTCACGAAAACGTGTGAAAAATCGATTATTTTAAGATTTCGGCCTTAGAATGCATTTTACGACAAAAGTATATAATTAAATTTATAGGAAATTAAAAGATCTACAACTTTTATTTGAAGCATTTTCTACAGAACCTAGTTTAACGTAAAAGAGTGTTGTTCCGTAATTTTAAGCTAAACTGAGGTTGATTTTCATTTTGCGTCTTTCACTCATGATTTTTTTTTTTTTTTTTTTTTTTTTTTTTTTAACGTCCGACTGTTCTGCAATTACTGCTGATGCAGACGTGAAGGATGAAATGATTTTTTGTAACGTATGAAAATATGCCGTGCCTGAATGGGATTCGAACCCAAGACCGAATCTGTTATTAAAGTTATGTTTTAAAGGTTATGTTATTAAAGTTAGTTGTTTGTTTATTTCTAATGTTTTATTAATAATGTTAGGTTTATTGTTAATTATTTACATTGGCAAGAGAAAGTTGTGTGAGTGTTTCACACCAGATTTTTTTTGGAGACGAAGGTTCCATGGTTTTTAAATCTTAGTTTCTTTTGTAACGATTTGAAAATGTACAGTTACCGGAGTAATGTGATGGTTGGGGTTTAATTAACCATACTCTCAGAATCTGTACAAGACAAAAAAAAACATGACATCATTTACATGTCATGTACATCCTCATCTGATTGGGTCATGGGATTGCTTATTGTTTTGAATTGAACAGATTGCAACGTACGCAAATTAGGGATAAATAATTGTTACAAAACAAGTACAGCTGAACAATGGAGAAAATATTGTAAACTTATTACCATGAAAAGAAATACAACATTGAATCATTTTAATGACAAATTCTGATAGATTTTTTACCATACTCGTATCTCCTTTTTCAATTACATTTACACAATAAAATGAAATACATTAATAATTGAATACTGCAGCTGTCACCTTAATTGTTTATAACTAAATAATCTTGTTAGGTGCTGAACTACATTTCCAATAGAGGAGGAAACTCTATTTAGTGAAACTCTATTTTCCATTGATATAGAGGGTGATTCAAAACTACACGGCAATCTCTTGGGATCTCATTCTGTAGCTAAAAATAAGAAAAAAGTTCATATAAACATATGCCTGAAAACGCTTAGTTAGCGATTTACGGCTAGCGAAAAATTTCACATAAAACTCTGTACCCTCGGTGAAGTAAGGCCGTATAAAAAAGTTAAAGATAGTTACAAAGGTACAAATACTATTGTTTCTTATGTTTTATAATCTGAAAAATTGAATAAAATTGGTTCCAGAGCTGTAAATGCAATACTTTCAGAGATATCTTACATAAAACACAAGAATTGCTGCAAAGAAATAACACATTTTTGTGTTTAACGTAAGATTACTTCCATAAATGGTAAATAAAGGTATATTTTTTCTTAAATAAATTAGTAGAAAATTTAATTGTGAAAAGATTCTTGTGAATTACTCAGAAAAAAATGAATAGTAGATATTGAAATTTCGCTTTATTTAAAATCAAAACAGACGCACATAAAACGCACATTTTTAACTGCATAAAATATTAACTAATATGTAGGTTGGGAGTTATTAATATTATGCAGTTAAATTAATATATTATGCAGTTAAAAATGTGCGTTTTATGTGCGTCTGTTTTGATTTTAAATAAATCGAAATTTCAATATCTATTATTCATATTTTTCCTGAGTAATTCACATGAATCTTTTCAGAATTAAATTTTCTACAAATTTATAAGAAAAAATGTACCTTTATTTACCATTTTTTTTTTTTATATTTTATGGCCTACAAAGGACCACTTTAGTCATTTTACATTTAAAGTCTTTCCTTCTTTCTTCCTTTTCTTTTCCGCCCAATATTTTTTCATCCTTTCCGAGCGCAATTTTCTTTCCTCCTCTCGAACCACTCTTCCCAATCGTTGCTTGTTCCTTCCCGTCTGTAGTATAACGCGTTCGTCCTTCAATATCTTCAATGCATTTGTCTTGTGTTTTAAATCTTCTATTGTAATTTGTAACCTTCTAATATCTTCTTTTAATTCTGTGATCTATTTAATATCACTTTTACTATACCACAGTTTTTCTATTATTTTCCTGCTAGTTCTATTTTCAGGTGTCCTTAAAAGATGTCCCAGGAATGATATTTGTTTCTTTTTAATTATACTTGTAATAGCTTCTATGTTTTTGTAGACCATTTCGTTGGAAGCTAGTCTCCAAACTCCGTCTACTTGATAGTTTTTGTTCAAGCAAGTTCTGACTATTCTTCTCTCAATCCTGAGGACCTTATCTATTGCAATGGTATTTGTGGTTTTAAATATTGTTTCACTTGCGTATGTAATTTGTGGTAGGGCGACTGTTTTGTAGTGTCTTAGTTTTGTATTTATTGAAAGACATCTTTTATTATATGTGTTCTTAGTAGCATGTTTATTCCTAGTTAGTTTGTCTATTCTATTCTGCCAAGATGGTTTTTCGTTCAAGTTGCAGGAGATTACTTCCCCCAAGTACTTAAATCTCCGCACAATTTTTATATTGTGGTTGTCCAACCTTATTTTACCTGCAAGTGGAGTATGAGTTAGTAATATTTCTGTTTTTTCAAACGATATCTTTAAACCAATCTTCTGAGCTATATCTTCCAAAGACCTGATTTGCTGTTTTGTTTCCTGAATGTTGTTGGCCAGAAGAGCTAGGTCATCCGCAAACCCCAGGCAGTTCAGATTTATGTCGTCCTTTTGATATCCAATTGTTATATATTTTTTGTTACTTTTTTCCCATTCTCTCATGACGTACTCTAATGCACAGTTAAAAAGAAGCGGTGATAATCCATCACCTTATCTTAAGCCAGTTTTTATCCAAAAAGGGTCTGAGAGTTCTCCTCTAAACTTTATTTTAGAACTTGTATCAGTTAATGTTAACTCTATTAATCTGATTAATTTAGGGTGAAGTCCAAAATGTCTCAGTATTTTCAATAGTGATATCCTATGAATGGAATCCTAAGCTTTCTTGAAGTCAACAAATGTTATTGAGAGATGTTTATTTCGCTTTTATGTAAGATATCTCTGAAAGTATTACATTTACAGCTCTGGAACCAATTTTATTCAATTTTTGTTAGATTAAAAAACATAAGAAACAGTAGTATTTGTATCTTTGTAACTACGTTTAACATTTTTATACGGCCTTACTTCACCGAGGGTACAGAGTTCTAGGTGAAATTTTTCGCTAGCCGTAACTCGCTAACTAAGCGTTTTCAGGCATATGTTTATATGAACTTTTTTTCTTATTTTTAGCTATAAAATGAGATCCCAAGAGATTGCCGTGTAGTTTTGAATCACCTTGTATATTATGTCATTTTCCTAATTAATTTTAAATTAAAATTTAATTCTACGGTTAAAGTTGTGTAAGAATATTTGGTCAGAAGGATATTCCAACGTTGGTGAATGAAAGAAAGTTTATATTTTATATTATATATATATATATATATTTAAAACATCAATGTTTTCCTTTGAAATTACTTTTATTTAAGTAAAGCTTAGAAAAGTTATGTCTGTGGGGGGAGGTATAGAATTGAATTTCTGTGTTATTTTATTGATTCCTTTTTTAATTCCAGATTTAATAATGTCCTTTGAGTTGTATTTTTTAATTAAAATTTCCAAATTGGTTACTAAGTATGGTTGGTCTTTAGTTTTGTAAAGAGATATTATGTGTGTATGTATGTGTGCGTGCGCAAGAGCGAGAGTTTGAGGGGGTGAGAGCGGAGGGATCTTATGAATCGGAAGTGTAATAAGCGTAACTAAAAACCAATCTGGATGTAGTCGTTTCTGATGAGTTGACTTCTAAATGAACTGTCAATATTATTGTGCACAAGTTTATTATTATTATTATTGCTGTATTTCGAATACAGTATGTGTGCCGAATGGAAATTGTTCCCCTTTTGGTATTTATCCTATTATTAGACATACAAATATATTCTCCTCCCCTCCTCTCATCTACCCCTACTCTTCGTTCTTCTTGCCGTCCTTTCATCCCCTGGTCCTCTCCTTCTCCGCCTCCTCTTTTCTCTTTTGCCGCTTTTACTCCACTTCCCACTTATTCATTTATCCTTTCTTCCTCCTCCCTTGCTCCTGCTCCTCCTACTAAGAATAGGCAAACATGCCTGTTCCGGTCCACACTCCTTCTCATCTTCTCCAAGGCCTACCCAAACCCCTATTTCCTTCAGACCTGTCATTAGTTGCTTCCTGAAGCATCCATTCAACACGATGCTTACATTAGCTTCTGTACTTACTGATTTTAGTATTTAGTGTTTGAAGTATGTTTGAAGTAGTATTTCTGTGGGATGTTAATGCATATTAATTCGTCTAGAGGTCTTGGTCGGCCATGGATGACTTTGGGCATATATTTTTGCTCGGGTAATAAGCGACTTTGGTATATTACGGGGAGACAGATTCGGTGGATAATACGGTCTTTGAGTAAGTTCGATGGGATTGGGTTAGAACGGAACGTTGTTCGAGCGATTAAGAGTCGTAGATGTTTTCGGAGAGATAATCGCGAGTTGGAATTGTTGGACTGCACTCGAGAGGATAGTGTGTCGCACCTACGGCAGAAAGTGGCGGAAGATTTGGATAGAGAGGGTCAGCTGTGGGCTAGCTTGCAGATGTTTCTGATAGCTGTGTCATGGTGTTGATCCCCATGAGACCGGGGAACTCTGAGAGTTCCATGAGAGAGATTCTCTGAGAGTTCCATGAGTCACCAGGAACTCTGTGACTAAGAAGTGGTGTTCTCTCATTTGCACGGTTTGCGTAACATGTGCCGGTTCTCAGAATCCGTACCGTATGGAAAAGAGACTATTATGTCGTTCCTGGGTATTATTGTGGTAGAAGGTGGTCGTGTTGTGTGGGCCTCGGGGAGTTTGCTCTTGGAGCGTGCTTGGGCGGTAGTTCAGAGGTGGCTCCACCCATCGAGAAAGCACAGCTCACGAAAAAGGAGATCGCGATACACAGTGGCACCGTGTTCATGCCTCTAGGCGGGTCCAGTGCCCGAGGGCGGCGGTGGGGAGAGTTCTCCAACATTTTCTTCTTCAGGTGCCCTCTCCATTACGAAGGTTGGCTATCGTCATGGTGAGTCGCACCTTGTCCACTGCTGCTCTGAAAAGGTCATGCGACGAGCAGTTAAACGCTTCTCTCAGGTTTCTTAACCAGGATATTCGTCTGCGTCCCACCGAGCGTTTACCAACGAGTTTCCCTTGAATTATGAGATGCAGAATCTCATATTTAGGCCCCTCATGATGTGTCCAAGGTATGTCAGTTTTTTCTCCAACATAGACAAACGTTATTGGTTTCATTTTCAAAATTTTTCTCAGGTTTGTCTACGGAAATAAGAATTTGCATTTAAAATTTCTTTTTTTGTAAACAATTGATTGGTGGCCGATATAAAATTGTCGTACAAACTTTAAGTGTAGATTTCACTTTTTTGTTATTGATTACATATTGCATTTATATGTTTTTTTTATAAAGCTCGGCCTAGAATGTGCTGAATAAAGTAGTTTTTGTTTCATGCGTGTATATCAAACGTGAACGTGAATAAGGTTATTGAATTTAACGCATACCCTCACAAACAAAAAGTATGCATGCTTTCTTTGTAGAAAAATGGCTGTGATTTTCGAAATAGAAAAGAAAGAAATTGGGCTGACCCTAGTAAAAATTTAAAAAATAAATTACTGGAGAAACTAATTTATTCTTTTGCGTACCATTTAATATGGATTGACCTGGAGAATAAAATGGTGGGATAGAGTAAGCTACCCGATTTAGCAAAAAAACTGGAAAAGTTAATAGCTTCTAATACCTCTAGAAAATAATTCAGCCCAAGCCCAGAGAAAAGGAAGTCAACAATAACAGACGAAGAAGATGCCCGGTGCACTTTAAGGAATTCACCACTTGTATAAGAAGAAAGCATTGCCTACAGAAGCCAAGATTAGGCATTATAATACTGTGATAAAACCTGTGTGTCTGTACGCGAGTGAGTGCCTTAGAATGACCAAGAAGGCTGAGCTAATAGAAGCAGAGTAATTAGGGAGAAAGATCCGCCGCTAAATAATGGGTCCAAAGATAGTAAACGGTCAATACAACGGACAATACGAGGTTGAGAAGAACTGTACCAGAAAAATAAACTATTAATGGAAACTATTAGAAAAAGAAGAGTAAATTTTACGGAAACTTATGTAGAATGGATGACATACGGCTGACAAAATAAATTTTTAAGACACTAAACAATAGACCTAAGGTGTGGGGTAAATGGTTTAAAGAAGTCAGAAAGAATATTATGAATAATGGAATAAACATAGAAAATTTAGTGAACCAAACCAAATTCAGACAACTAATTTCGGACTTAAAGGCTTCCATGAAGAGCAAAATCAAAACATCGGGTGGACAGAAGAAAGGAGAAAAGCATTCAGTGAACAAATACTGAGAATGTGGGCTGCAAAAATAGTTTCCAGAAACGTCTGAGGTCACCTTACGTGGTCTAAAAGTAGACCAAATACGAGAAACAAAAAAAAAGGATTGACCGCTTTCAGTATGGCTAGTCATCACTTTCTACCCTTAAATAACAATTTTGCCAGATTTTTGTTCTATAGTGATCGGGAATTTTGAAAATTAGTGATGAATAAAATTGTCTTCTATTTGTTACTTTCTATGTTAATAATTTTTTGTCCGGTTCTTTATTTCAGGTAAGTTGGTGTAATTAATGCTGTGTATCTTGTATTCGTAAGTAATTATATTTTATTTTACTTCCTCTATCCGTATAAATTACCACCTTTAATAGGATTGAACCAGGAACCTTTGTCCCGGAAATCAGCTGTTAAACACTTAAGTCGCTGCGGCGACTTAACCTCTAGATCTAGACCAACCTAGTGGGTTGAAAAACCTTGGTAGAAATTTAAAAATTATTGAATTATAAAAATCCCTTTCATCAAACGACGCGTCTCGTGGCTGTTGGCAATTTTTCAAACGGGTTAAGCCTTTTGAAAAATTGCCTTTTATGTACGGCAAAAACTATTAGTGATTTCTGTATCTGCCCTTTAAGAGGAATCTATTACAGTTCAGCCGTTCTTAGTTTGCTCCTGGTGTCAACAAACAGAAGCCACCTACTACAGGGTGCACGCTAGAGTCTGTGACTTTACGGATGTCGTATTCCTATTAAGTTAACTATTTTTTAAATTATAAGTACTTAAAGTACTAAAAACATCAGTCATGGATATGATGTAGGCTTAACAATTTCATTTAGAAAAATACTTTTAAAAGTATTTTGTTGTTACTTTTTAATCAGCGTGTACACAGTTTGATATAATGCGCATGCTCAGTGACGTCATTGTTTGTTTACATTAGGAGCAAACTAAGAGAGGCTGGACTGTATATATGTTTTCAAATTCCGATTTTTTGACTACCGGTTTTGGGCCACTTCCGGTGGAAACCAGAATTTCAAAACCCAATCCAGGTGTATTAAGTTTTTATGTAGATTACGAATTCGAAAACCGTTGTTGCTATCTCTTGTTGTAGTTTCTGACTTTTCCGGTTTGGGCCACTTTCGGTCGAAACCGGAACTTCAAACCAAATTTAGACCCACTACTTTTATGTGTAGATAACGAATCCGAAAACCGTTTGTTGCTATCTTTTGAAGTTTCTGTTATCTTAGTTGGACGGACGGACAAAGTAATATTATAGGCGACAATTTTATAAATTACCACCAACAAAATTGTATACGGGTTAAGCTAAATAAATACGGAACGGTCAGCTAGTAAATATAAAATTTTGTAAGCAAATTCAAATAAGCAATAGATAGACTGGTGTTGAACATCCAAACAAAAGCACCTGCCCGAAAATAATCACACGTTTTGTTTACTGTGATAAAATTCAACCTGTATTTGTTAGATTGGTTTCATTTGTAAATTGTACCCCTAGTTACCGTGGGTTATATATTGGTGTAATACACGCAATCTCCACACCATTATTTTACAAAAGAATACATACAGTTGTGAAGCCAACGGTTGAATTGCAACTGTACGTACTAGTTAAATGAACTATTTGTTCAAAACTTTTTTACTTTTTATCACCCTATCTGTAGAGTACTTAGGTAAGAAAGTATTATTATAGAGAAACATTTTTCATATTCTAATATTTATCTGAGCTTCGACGGCCGCATTAGCGTAGTTGGTAACGTGCTCGCTTCTCATCATGCGGTCTTAGGTTCGAATCCTATTCAGGCACGGCATATTTTCATACGTTATAAAAAATAATTTCATCCTTCATCGTCTGCATTAGCAGTAATTGCAGAACAGTCGGACGTTAAACCGAAAAACAAACTGAGCTTCATTATTAATCATTCCCTTTAACAAAAAAATAAAATATTTCATGAGACGTCGCATCCAATGCCTGGTGGCAATTTGTAAAAATGCCTTTGACAAATGGGAAAACCCCATTTAAAATTTCTGTATCTACTCTTTAAAAGGAATCGAATGACACTAAATTTCGGCTCTTATTTCTTGGCTTCAGGTTTTGGGCCACTTCCGGTCGAAACCGGAACTTTAATCTCAATAATTTCTGTATTCATGATAATCTGTAAAAAATGATTTTTTAATAATTCGGCATCAGTATTCATATAACGACCAAAGTGGATAAAATCAAATTTATATGAAATTAAAAGATTACAACTTTTATTTAAAGCATTTTTCTGAGCCTACTTTAGCTTTAATGAGTGATTTTCCGTATAATTAAGTCCAACTAAGGTTGGTTTTCATTTTGCGTCATTCACTCATGATTAAAATAAAGTTATGTTTTTTGATGTTAGTTTTTTGTTTAATTCCAATGTTTTTATTACTAATTTTAGGATATATTTGTAATTATTTGCATTGGCTAGAGAAAGTTGTGTGGTTGTTTCACACCAGATTTTTAATTTATAGAGAAATAAGTATTTGAGTTTTGTCACGCTTGTAAATCAGATAGAGCACGTTTCTCGTTATGCTTAATAAATGTATCACCGATTTGACCCAAATAACTGCGTAACTTGAATTGTTTAATCCTGTTATATTAGTTTCGGCTATCCGATCGTTATTAATTTACGATTCTCTAATAAGTGGAATTGAACCCATTACACTATTCAAGCTGACGTAACATTATTCAAAGTGGGAGGAAAATTGCTGTCTTATTATATTTCACTTTTCTTATGTGAAGATGTCTGAACATAGGTTGATATTTCTTTTCTTGTTCAATATGGATATTGTAGGAAGGAAAAATAACTCTCATGTCGATTTTTCCAAATCGAGTTTTCATCGAAAATACACGCTTTCAGGCCCCCTGAACCTAAAACGTATGTTTTTAACGATTAGTATGTGTGAACAAAATATCTTAACACCGAAATATCGTATGAAGTTGAAACATACGTACCACTGCCGGACCCGACGTGAACTTTTTCATTGAAATCGGTCAACCAGAAGTAGTATTTTATTCGTGTAATTTTTCACGTTTTGCGATTTTCTCAAAAACTGCCCCTACGATTTTTTTTAAAAAATCGCCTGATTTACTGTTTTTTTTATTCTCTACATGATAGGGTAGGCGCTATGTCAGCTGAAATTCTTGGGGAGGCTGTGTGTGTTAATAGAAAAGAAGAAAGAATGTTAATAGAAAAAATAGGTTTTTATAGATTGCGGCCTTTAGTATGCATTTTAGCGCAAAAATGTATGTAATAAAAGTCGTAGAAAATTTAAAAACCTTCAATTTTTATTCCAAACATTTCTGTGTGTAACGCTTAGTTTAGCGGTAATTAGTAATTTTCTGGTTCTTTCATGTAAATCTGTAAAAAAATGTTTTTTTTTTAGATATCGGCCTTGGTATGCATTTTACGACAAAAGTGTATATTGAAATTTATAGAAAATGAAAAGATCTACAACTTTTATTGTAAGCATATTTCTCTACAGAGTCTAGTTTGATTTTGCGAACTGAGGTTGATTTTCATATTGCATCGTTCACTCATGATTAAAATGAGGTTATGTTTTTTAAGAGTAATTTTTTTGTTAATTCCTAATGATTTATTGCTAATATTAGGTTATATTGTTCATTATTTGCATTTGCAAGAGAAAGTCGATTGAGTTTTGTAATCCAGAATTTTTTGTATTGGTTTTATCTCCGACTGTTTGACACATTAGTACTGAAGGAGATGATAAAGAGTGATTGGGTAAAAAATGACGAACCTTAACGGTAATCGAACCTGGGACTCCTGTCATACAAGCCAGTTGCGAGTATAATATAATTGGTAGGCCTACGATTTAAAAATTTTCTAGAATTTTTAAACTATTTTTAAAATAGTTAAAATTTTAGGATAGAGTTTTAAAAAGAAACAAAAATAATTCTGTTTGTGATCACATTGTCAGCTAAACGTTAGCTAAAAGCTAACATTTTTTTGTGTAACGCTTAGTTTAGCTCTTGTAACTCTGTATTTAAAAGAATTTAATAAGATATGACTGAAGCATTTAAAAACAGAAGAGGTAGAGGTGTAAAATACACTAGTCACAGTTATCTCCTCTGAGAGGAATGAAGTAAAGGCGTCATTTGGAGGGTGGAAAGTAAATGCTTTTCAGCGGGCCTGGAATGCTAATAAGTATATTTTTTCACTTAATGAGAAAGGCAATGGTAAACCACCTCACTCCTTGTTTTACTTAGTAAAGCCTCTAGAGGTTCAACCCAGCTTTTTGGCTGATGACGTAAGCAACAGAAATTTAAATCGAATCCGGGCCCTTCGGTTACCAGTGGAACACTAAAATCGAGTGAGCTGCCTATAAGACCAAGTCACGGAAATCATTTTTACTTTCTCTTGCCTATATGAATATATAGGAAGGAAAGTATTGTTTTCATGTCGATTTTAAGAAATCGAGTTTTCACCGGATCTATACGTTTTCAGACCCCCTGAACCCAAAAAACATGTTTTTAGCGATTGGTCTGTGTGTGTGTGAACAGAATATCTCATGAACGGAACATCGTACGAACTTGAAACTTGAAACTTAAGATACATACCACTACCGGACCCGACACGAACATTTTCATCAAAATCGGTCAACCGGAAGTAGTAGTTTATTCGTATAATTTTTTTATTTTTTTGCGATTTTCTCAAAAACTGGTTCTACGATTTTTTTTAAAATCGCCTGGTTTACTTAATTTTTTATTCTTTACAAGAAATGGTAGGCGCCATGTTTGCTGAAATTCTCGGTAAGGCTTTTTTTACGTAAAAACATTGTTTTTTCAAAATCGCGGCTTTATTATGCATTTTACCGCAAAAATGTATATAATAAAAGTTGTAGAGAATCTAAAACCCTACAACTTTTATTTCAAACAATTTTTAGTATAATGCTTAGTTTAGCGGTAATTAGCGATTTTCTGTTTTTTCTCACGAAAACGTGTGAAAAATTGATTTTTTAAAGATTTCGGCCTTAGTATGCATTTTACGACAAAAGTGTATATAATCAAATTTATAGAAAATTAAAAGCTCTACAACTTTTATTGAGAGCATTTTTCTCTACAGAGCCTAGTTTAGCGTGAAAGAGTGATTTTCCGTATTTTTAAGCCAAATTGAGTTAGATTTTCATTTTGCGTCATTCACTCATGATTAAAATAAGGTTATGTTTTTGAGGTTATTTTTTTTATTTCTAATGTTTTATTTCTAATGTTAGGTTTATGGTTAATTATTTGCAATGGCAAGAGAAAGTTGTGTGAGTGTTTCACACCAGATTTTTAAATATATTTTGGTTAAAATATTGGATCTATTTTCAATATTTTTAACAGTATCGGTAGAATAGATTGGCATACTCGTTTTAAAATTGATGGAGAAACGATCGATGTAATATGTTAGGGGCAGAAACGGGGGGGGGGCTTAACTTAGTACCCGTGTTACTGTTCAAGGACATGCAAGAATCTGTCTCCTTCCAAAAGTGTCACATTACTTCAAGTCAATAACAAAATAATCTACCCTTCTAAAATTCACCCTACATGTTTTATGCATGCCTATTTTAACGCGTCTCTCATGTAACTCTGTAATATGTTAAACGTGAAATAAAATAGGTCCTCCTATTTCAATCGTTAAAAAATGTATTTTATCATGGTTATTCATTTTTCTCGACGTATACAATATGTTTTTTTAATCCTAATGGATTGATCGTTACGATGTGTTTAAATTATTTGCACTCGATCTGCTAGTTCCAGAGCTACAAAAAAAGTTCTGTTTCTTATCATGTGGTCAGCCAATTATATGACTGAAGAATTAAGAACAGAAGAGGTAGAGGTGTAAAAGATACTAATCAGAGTTATCTCCTCTGAGAGTAATGAATTTCATTATTTTATAGCCAAGACCCTGTGGTGAATGAATTGAAGGTCTCATTTGAAGGGTGTGAAAGTAAATGCTTTTCGGTGGGCCTAAGCATGCTGATAAGCATACTCTTTCAACTCAGTAAGGAAGGCAATGGTAAACAGGTAGTTAACCGCACTCTTCGTTTTACTTAGTAAAACCTCTACAGGTTCAAATCAGCCTTTCGGCTGATGACGGACGTAAACATCAACACACGCAACCCAGTGATATGAATATATGAAGTTACGTGTAAATGAGGTTTAGTCTTGTACAGACCCAGGCCGACCATTTCTGATAAGCGTTTAATTATAATAAGGGTAGGTGTTCTCTTTTTTTATTTTGTATAACAGCACAAAAGAGATTTTAAAACCACACTAGGGCATAAAACAAAGATATTTAAAAAATACTTATGGCTTTAAAAAAATCATGCTACTATTCAAAGTTATACAACTTAAAAACCTTTTAATATAATTCCTAAAAAAAACTTGAAAAATAACTAATTTTAAGTATAGGTAACTTTAAGGTTATACAATTACTTACGAAAAACGTCAATCTGAAGTTTGTACAATAAATGTAAAAAAAATAATAATAATTATAATCTATTGAACTAGAAAAAGTATGGGTAATTTAACCCCAACCATCAAAGTACACCGGTTCACTGTCTGATATTTATAAGTAACTTGCCTTTACTAAGATTTGAACCACGGTAACTTTGTCTCCGAAAATTAGCTGTTAAACAGCTGATTCGCGGCCACGCCTTTACCATTAGACCAACCCCCGGTGGGTTTGTATGGATATAGGTAAGGAAAGTAATGTTTTTTAATGCCGTTTTGCGTAATCAAGTCTTACTGGAAATACACGTTTTCAGGTCCCCTGCACCCAAAAAAGTGTTTATATAGTCTTGTCTACGCTAAGAGTACTCCGACGTAGGCAACCAGCAACACAAGCGAGCATGCGCATTAATTAAAAATACGCACAGCATGATTAAAAACAAAATTCCATACAACACTAATTCGCTCTAAGCTTAATACTATAATCAAAACACGTTCTATTCATCCGTTTGAAATTGAAAATATTTTATAAATCGAACATTAGTTTACCATTAATAACTAAAACTTTTACTATTGTTACTCTTACATTGTTGTTTTTCGTTACATTATTTACTATTATTACATTATTATTTATGATTACTAGGTTTTTATTACATAGACTCAGTTTTATTTTTGGTCATAAGTAATATAACACTAATGCGCTTGAATTATAACAGGAAAGTAAACAATTCCAGTGATTCGTTGTTTATAATTTCAGATTGTTTACTTCATATCATTAAAATTAATTTCTGTGACTAGTTTAATACAATTGTTTGCACTTGCCCGTGTGAACTCATTTTTTGTTTCATTAGTTATCCTTTGGTATTGTATCGGTTCGTTTCAATTTTTTTCGTAGACTTAAGTTGAAAAGTTTTGTAAGCTGTGTTTTTTTAACATGCGTGATAGTTAATGTGTTGAGTTTTTGAAACATAAAAGCGGTAAACATTAAAAAGTAGAAAAACATTGTTTTGTTAAATGTAATGGCTAAAATAATGAATTAAGGATTCTCTTTATGAAACTACAATAATTACAAGTAATCTGAACAGTATAATTGAAAACGCTTACAGGATAATGTTTATTTTAGCTGGATGTAGATATTCTAATGATGGAACGTAGTGCAAGATAATTGTCAGGCGGAGAGGCAGATACGCGCTAACTAGTGTAAAACTTTCGTTTACAACGTATAGGCGCTTGCCTCGCGTGGAGTATAGTATAATACTCTTACAGTAGATGGACTATAGATCTGTTTGTGTGTGAATAAAGTAACTCAAGGCCACCTGTATAATTTTTACTTTCTCTTGCCTATATGAATATATAGGAAGGAAAGTATTGTTTTCATGTCGATTTTTAGAAATCGAGTTTTCACCGGATCTATACGTTTTCGGACCCCCTGAATCCAAAAAACATGTTTTTAGCGATTGGTCTGTGTGTGTGTGTGTGTGAACAGAATATCTCAAGAACGGAACATCGTACGAACTTGAAACTTAAGTTACATACCACTACCGGACCCGACACGAACATTTTCATCAAAATCGGTCAACCGGAAGTAGTAGTTTATTCGTATAATTTTTCACTTTTTTGCGATTTTCTCAAAAACTGGTCCTACGATTTTTTAAAAATCGCCTGGTTTACTCAATTTTTTATTCTCTACAAGATAGGGTAGGCGCTATGTTTGCTGAAATTCTGGGTGAGGCTGTTTTTACGTAAAAACATTTTCTTTTTAAGATTGCGGCTTTAATATGCATTTTAGCGCAAAACGTTATATAATAAAAGTTGTAGAGAATGTAAAATTCTACAACTTTTATTTCAATCAATTTTTAGTATAACGCTTAGTTTAGCGGTAATTTGCGATTTTCTGTTTTTTTCTCACGAAAACGTGAGAAAAATCGATTTTTTTAACATTTCGGCCTTAGTATGCATTTTACGACAAAAGTGTATATAATTAAATTTATAGAAAATTAAAAGATCTACAACTTTTATTTAAAGCATTTTTCTCTACAGAGCCTAGTTTAGAGAGAAAGAGTGATTTTCCGTATTTCTAAGCCAAACTGAGGTCGATTTTTATTTTGCGTCTTTCACTCATGATTAAAATTAGGTTATGTTTGTTGAGGTTAGTTGTTTGTTTATTTCTAATGTTTTATTACTAATGTTAGGTTTATTGTTAATTATTTGCACTGGCAAGAGAAAGTTGTGCGAGTGTTTCACACCAGATTTTTTGAATTATGGTCCTGTACCAATAGTTGAAATTTGGGTATAAAACATCTGGTAATAATACCAAATAGTACCTTCTCTCTTTCTGCATTAAAAACAGAGGAGCGCAGGGAAGTAAACATTGTTTCGTATATCACTTTAACGATTGCTTTCCATTAAAAAAATAACATGATAAACTTTACTAGTAAAAATGATGTGATTTTTATTAGCCTTACAAGGGAAATTTCATTCTAAAACGTTAACCAATGTATATAAAATCTATTTTCTCATTCCATCTGGTAGGGATTTTTTTAGTTGTTTTGTTGGCAATAATGATGTTTGCTGAAATCTCGATTTATAAGATAAGTTTGTATACTTAAGATCGTAAAATTTTCTAATCTTCTAACTTTACTGGTTTTCGTGAATCGTTTCTGTGTTACTTTTTGTAAGAAGTGGGTTGATTTTATTGATTTTCGATCACTGGCGCCTTGTACCACATTTACAAAACTGGCACCGAAACTATAAAAACACAGATTCAGGTTGATATAAATTTGATCGTTATTCCCTTTTAAAACAGCTTATAAATATTTCTCTCTTTACTATCTATCCGAAATTCTCTCTTATTAGCTAATCCATTTTGTGTTAAAAATTTGATTTAAAACAGTCTCTCTCTCTCTCTCTTGCCAATATAAATAATGAAAAACATAACCTTCATAAGTAAACAATGTAAAATGTAAAACATTACCTAAATTTAATCAAAAGTGAGTGGCTTTAAATACAAATCAACCTCAATATAACTTAAAATCTGGTGTGATACACTCACACGATTTTCTTTTACCAGTGTAAATAATGACTTATATATAACATAACATTAGTAAACAACGTAAAATGAAAAATGGCCACCGCCGTGACGTCGTGGATAACGCGCTAGCCTACTAAGCGCGGAAGTCCCGGGTTCGATTCCCGGCTAGGGTCTGGAAATTACGTACCAAAACCCATCATTAGAGTTTCTTAAACCACCGTAGTCGCTAATGATCAGCTGTTAGGTTTCGGGTTCGCTTATAGTACCTAATTTAAGTTCCAAGTTTCAACTTCGTATAGCTAATATTCCGTTTTTGAGCTATTTTGTTCGCGCGTGCGCGCGCACACACACATACACACACACACACACACACAAACACACTTGCTGAAAACATGTGTTTTGGGTTTTAGGGATCTGAAAACGTGTATCGATGCAAACTCGACATGAAAGCAATACTTTCCTTTCTGTATATTTATATAGAGCAAGAGAAAGTAAATATACGGAAAATCACTAATTTTGATGCTAAATTAAGTTCCGTAGAAAAAATGCTTGAAATTAAAGTTGTAGATTTTTTACTTTCTCTTCTGCTATACAAATATATAGGGAACGAAAAACTTCTTAAAAACTGGAAATAGACTACACGTTTTCAGGTCCCCAGAACAAAAAAAAACATGTTCTTATAGATTTGTTAGTGTGTGAACAAAATAACTCAAGACCGCCTTCATAATTTTTAGACTATTACAAAGGTTGATTTTTATTTTACATTGTTTACTCATGATTAAATATAGGTTATATTGTTCATGATTTACCTGGTAAGAGAAAATTCCTTGAGTGTTTTACATTAACTTTGAAAATAAACTATTAGCTGTTTGAGTAACTGGCAAAGCCTTTTTGATTATTTATGATAGTTTGAGAAATTATTGAAACGATAAGACCTTTTTTCAGCCAGACCCTGTGGTGAATGAAGTGAAGGTGTCATTTGCAGGATGGAAAGTAAGTGCTTTTCAGAGGACCTGGCATGCTGATAAGCATACTCTTTCAACTCAGTGAGGAAGGCATAGTAAACCACCTCACTCCTCGTTTTTACTTAGTAAACCTCTAGAGGTTCAAACCAGCCTTCCGGCTGTTGACCTAAACAACACAAGACCCTTTATTATCGATTCTCAAACTCTTTTTACTTTCTTATGCCTATATGAATATATAGGAAGGAAGTATTGTTTTCATGTCGATTTTTTGAAATCGAGTTTTCACCGGATCTACACTTTTTCAGACCCCCTGAACCCAAAAAACATGTTTTTAGCGATTTGTCTGTGTGGGTGTGTGTGTGTGTGTGTGTGTGTGTGTGTGTGTGTGTGTGTGTGTGTGTGTGTGTGTATGCGCGCGCGTGTGTATACAGAATATCTCATAAACGGAACATCGTAAGAAACTTGAAATTTAAGTTAGACACCACTACCGGGCCCGACACGAACATTTTATCAAAATCGGCCAACCGGAAGATTCGACCAACTTTTTTGCGATTTTCTCAAAAACTGGTCCTATAATTTTTTTAAATCGCCTCATTTACTAAATTTACCACGTTTACTAAATTTTTTATGCTTTAGAAGATAGGGTAGGCGTCATGTCTGCTGAAATTCTTGGGGAGGCTGTACTCACGAAAATTTTTTTTTTAAGATTGCAGCTTTAATATGCATTTTTGCGCAAAAATGTATCTAATAAAATTGTAGAGAATTTAAAATCCTACAACTTTTATTTCAAACATTTTTTGTATGACGCTTAGTTTAGTGGTAATTAGCAATTTTCTGTTTTTTCTCACGAAATCGTGTGAAAAATTGATTTTTTAAAGATTTCAGCCTTATTATGCCATTTACGACAAAAGTGTATGTAATCAAATTTATAGGAAATTAAAAGATCTACAACTTTTATTTAGAGCATTTTTCTCTACGGAGCCTAGTTTAGCGTGAAAGAGTGATTTTCCGTATTTTTAAGCTAAACTGAGGTTGATTTTCACTTAACGTCTTTCACTCATGATTAAAATAAGATTATGTTTTTTGAGGTTAGGTTTTTTGTTTATTTCTAGTGTTTTATTATTAATATTAGGTTATAATATTCATTATTTGCATTGGAAAGAGAAAGTTGTGTGAGTGTTTCACACAAGATATTTTCATTTAACTATAATAGTTTAACCAAGCTAATGTGTTATTATCGACCCCTTTGAGGATAGCAATGAAACTTCGCGTAGCGCCGGCGTAGTCGTTATCGTTTTTATAATAATTAAAATAACCTTCCACGCAGTATAACAGTATCCTTTTCATACCTCTTTGCGCCTGTAATTCCTTATATAGGCCGCGTGTAGAATAACAAAGAAGCCTTGTGCGGCTTGATACGTAAGGAATAAGCTTTAGGTCGACTTTTATAGATGCGGTCTTAACCTCTTTGTAAACAGATACTGTTATTGATGCAAGTAATTCAACCTTATTGTATCATTTTTATGGTTTCATTTTCGATAACTTTATTTGATTGGCTTTGTTTAGTAGGAAGGGTCATTTGTTAACGAATAAATTTGTTATCATTTATAAATTTAACCCACTGGGTTGGTCTAGAGGTAAAGTTGTCGCCAAAATCAGCTGATTTTCGGAGACGAAGGTTCCTGGTTCAAATCCTAGTAAAGGTAGTTACTTTTATACGGATTTGAATACTAGACAGTGGTTACCGGTGTACTTTGATGGTTGGGGTTTAATTAACTATACTCTCTCAGGAATGGTCGGCCTGGGTCTGTACAAGACTACACTTCATTTACACGTCATACATATCATCCTCATCTCATTGGGTCATGGGGTTGCTTATTGTTCTAAATTGAACAGATTGCAACGTACACAAATTAGAAATAAAAAAAATAAGAAATTTATAAATTTCGCCAAAATCAGCTGTGTAACACCTGATTTTTGGAGACGAAGGTTCCTGGTTCAAATCCTACTAATCGTCTGCATTAGCAGTAATTGCAGAACAGTCGGACGTTAAACAAAACAAAACAAAAATCCTACTAAAGGTAGTTACTTTTATACGGTTTTGAATACCAGACAGTGGTTGCCGGTGTACTTTGATGGTTGGGGTTTAATTAACCATACTCTCTCAGGAATGGTCGGCCTGGGTCTGTACAAGACTACCTCATTTACACGTCATACACATCATCCTCATCTCATTGGGTCATGGGGTTGCTCATTGTTCAAATTGAACAGATTGCAACGTACACAAACTAGAAATAAAAAATAAAAATTTATAAATTTTAATAAATTTGTTTAGAGTAAATGTAAACGTTTATCAGGGTCGTTGTTTAGAATAAATGTTATTCCCGTAAAGGGCAGGTGGAGCGGTAAATTATTTGCACTCGATCTGCTAGTTCCAGGGCTATAAAAAATTAGTTGTGTTTCTTATCACGTGGTCGGCCATCAGATAATAATCTGACTGAAGCATTTAAGTTTTTTAATGCCGTGTGTTGGTTTTTTTATTAAACTCCTGAACTTTTCTCGATTGCAGATGATTTCTGGTGTAATTTTGTTAAGTCCCAGTTTTTCACTTATTTCTTGGTGCCACGGGATTTTGACTTTCATATTATTTTTTACTTTCTCTTGCCTTTATAAATATATAAGAAAGCTTATTGTTTTCATGTAAATTTTTTGAAATCGAGTTTTCACCGGATCTACACGTTTTCAGACCCTCTGAACCCAAAAAACATGTTTTTAGCGATTGGTCTGTGTGCGTGTGAACAAAATATCTCAAGAACGGAACATCGTACGAACTTTAAACTTAAGTTAGATACCACTACCGGTTTCGACATGAACATTTTCATCAAAATCTGTCAACCGGAAGTAGTAGTTTATTCGTATAATTTTTTCACTTTTTTGCGATTTTCTCAAAAACGGCTCCTACGATTTTTTTTGAAATCGTCTCATTTACTAAAGATTTTTATGCTCTACAAGATACGTCAGGCATCATGTCTTCTGAAATTCTTGGTGAGGCTGTTTGTTCGTAAAAAATTGTTTTTTTAAGATTGCGACTTTAATATGCATTTTAGCGCAAAAATGTATGTAATAGAAGTTGCAGAGAATTTAAAATCCTTTAACTTTTATTTCAAACATTTTTTTGTATAGTGTTTAGTTTAGCAGTTATTATCAATTTTTCACGGAAATGGGTAAAATAAAAATCAATTTTTTAAAGATTTCAGCCTTAGTTTGCATTTTACGACAAAAGTTTATATAATCAAATTTATTCGAAATTTAAAAGATCTGCAACTTTTATTTAAAGCATTTTACTCTACAGAGCCTAGTTTATCATGAAATCGTGATATTTCGTATTATTAAGCGAAACTAAGGCTGGTTTTCATTTTGGGTCTTTCACTCATGATTAAAATGAGGATATGTTTATTGAGATTAATTTTTTGGTTTATTTCTAACGTTTCATTACTAATATTAGGTTATATTGGTCATTATTTACATTAACAAGAGAAAGTTGTGTGAGTGTTCCACACCAGATTTTTTTGTACTTTATCTTGCCCTGTATATGGATATGTACGGAAGGAATATATTGTTTTCATTCCGAATTTTCAAAATCTAGTTCTCAAATTTTTTTTTGTATAATGCTTAGTTAAGCGGTAATTATCAATTTTCTGTTTTTTTCTCACGAAAACGTGAAAAATCGATTTTTTTAAGATTTTTAGCCTTAGTATGCATTTTACGACAAAAATGTATATCATAAAATTTATAATAAATTAAAAGATCTACGACTTTTATTTTGAGCATTTTTTCCTACAGAGCCTAGTTTAGCGTGAAAGAGTGATTTTCTGTATTTTTAAGCCAAACTGGGGTTGATTTTCATTTTGCGTCTTTTACTCATGATTAAAAAATTATGTTATGTTTATTGAAGTTAGTTTTTTGTTTACGTATTTCTGATAATTTATTACTAATGTTAGATTATATTGTTAATTATTTACATTGACAAGAGAAAGTTGTGTGAGTGTTTTACACCAGATTTTTGTTGTTGTTATAATTTATTTTTTCGTTTTTATTTCAGGTAAGTTCCTGTCTTTGATACTGTGTGTCTTGTACTCGTATTCGTAAGTAATGATATTATCTAGTAATTACTATGGTTTGGCACGTATTCTTGTCTTTTAGTCTTTTCGCCATTTGCATCACCAAATTATGAGGTGCTGCTGTTATTGTTAATTTGATCATGAGTAATCTTAAAGTTAGTCGGAATTTTAATTTATACAGGGTGATTCACGAAGATATGCAGGCACTTCGAGAGCTCATTGTACATGTAAAAATAATGAAAAAAAATTTATATAAACATGGGTCCGGAAATGCTTCGTTAGCGAGTTACGGCTAGCGAAAGATTTCGCCCGGATTTCAGCTCACCATGTGAAATGAGGTCTTCCTGAAATTCTGGTAAGATGATTAAGGGGCGAATTTAATCATTTCTCATGGTTTTTGATCTGATAAATTGAATAAAACAGGTCCCAGAACTGTAAGTTAATAGTTTTGGAGAAAAACGATGTCAAATGCAAAACAAATTTTTTCATTTTTGTTTTTCCGGTTAATTTTACTTTTTACTGTTATGAATAAAAATTCATTTAATCAATCATCTATTCGCTTTCTGTATACTTTATTTACACCGGTTTGTTTAGAATAAAATTTTCTACATGTTTTATTCCAAAGTTTTAACTGTTTCTTGGTAAAATAACAAAGTTATTCTTGCCCAAAGATGAAAAAAATGTATTTTTACTCTATTTTTTGCATTTGACACTAGTTTTCTCAAAAACTATTTAACTTACAGTTCTGGGACCTGTTTTTATTCAATTTATCAGGTCAAAAACCGTAAGAAACGGTTGAATTTGTCCCTTAATCTACTTTACCAGAATTTCAGGAAAACCTCATTTCACCTGGTGAGCTGAAATCCGGGCGAAATCTTTCGCTAGCCGTAACTCGGTAACGAAGCATTTCCGGACCCATGTTTATATAAACTTTTTTCATTATTTTTACATGTACAATGAGCTCCAAAATTTCTGAATATCTTCGTGAATCATCCTGTATAGCTAAAAACTATGTTTGCATAACTGTTTAAAAATGATTCGAAATATTATTGCGGGCGTGGTGAGATATGTCTGGATTTTATACTGAAGAGCTCCTGTAATTTATCACACAGGCTTTAAGCCAATTCATTCTCCCCCTACCTTCTCCTCTTTCATTCTATCTCCTTCATTTACTAACCTTTCTACATTCCTTTCTAAATTTATTTTTTCGTGAACTTTGCATTATTTTTATTATTATTTCGTAGTAGGTTGGCTATTTATTATTATTTATTTAAATACTTAAATTTAAGATATCACTAAGTCTTTGAGTAATAATAGTTTAATCTTACCCAATTTTCTAAATTTATACTATTCAGAGGTTTTGCCCCTATGAACCCAAAAAACATGTTGTTACCGATTGGTCTGTGTCGCTACGTGTGAACAAAATATCTTGAGAACGAAATGTCACATGAAGTTGAAACTTGGAACTTAAGTTTAATACCACTAGAGGATCCGAGGCGAATATTTCATTAAAATCGGTCAACCGAAAGTAGTAGTTTATTCGTGTGATTTTTAACTTTTTTGCTATTTTCTCAAAAATGGCTCTTTCGGTTCGAATCCCATTCAGGAATGGCATATTTTCATAAGTTACAAAAAGTCATCCTTCACCGTCTGCATTAGCAGTAATTGCATAAGTCGGACGTTAAACCAAAAAAATCCTACGATTTTTTTTTAATCGCCTCATTCCCTGAATTTTTATGTTCTACAAGATAGAGTTAGCGCCATATTTGCTGAAATTCTTGGGGAGGCTGTGATCTCGTAGAAAAAAATGTTTTTTTTTTAAGATTGCGGCCTTAATATGCTTCTTAGGCCAAAAGTGTTTATGAAAATGTAATTAAAAACCCTAGATTATTTTTTGCTAACACATTTTTAGTAAAGCGTTTAGTTTAGCGTCTATTAGTGATTTTCTGTATTTTCTCATCAAAATCTCTAAAAAAAAAACGGGATTCATTAAGATTGTGGCCTTAGTTATGCATTTTACGACAAAAGTGTATAATACGAGGGTAGGCTGATAAGTAATGCACACATGCTTGTAGAAGACGAACAAAAAGAAATAGCAAGATGGGGTAAATAACAAATTAAAGTAAAAATCTTAACCTACCAAATTATCTATTTATTTTTCAATATAGTCACCGTTAAGCATTACACATTTCTCCCAACGTTTAACAAGTTTTTTCATTCCGTCACTGAAAAATTCTTCCGACTTTCCTCGAACCCAGGACGCAATAGCTGCCTTCACCTCATTGTCCGAGCTGTAATGATTACCCTTAAGGTCTCTCTTCAGTAGAGGAAAAAAATAAAAATCGCAAGGCGCAAGGTCGGGAGAATACGGAGGGTGTAAAATTGGTTGAAACTTCAGGTTTCTCAGAGCCTCTCCAGTTGCACGCGAAGTGTGTGGACGAGCATTGTCGTGTTGCAAAATTATTGGCGCCAGGTTGCCTCTAACACGACAAACTCGACGTCGGAGGTGTTTCAGAGTCTGTATATACTGAGCAGAATTTACCGTTGCCCCTCGTTCCAGATAATCAGTCACATAAACTCGGCGAGCATCCCAAAACACAGTCAAAAGAATTTTTTTTGCGGACGGTTGTGTTTTGAACTTTTTCACAACAGGAGAATGTGGATGACGATATTCAGCGCTCTGCCTTTTTTCTTCGGGATCGTAATGATGAACCCATGACTCGTCCCCCGTCACAATATTCAAAAGAAAGTCGTCTCCTTCGTCACGGTAGCGCTTCAAAAGTTGTTCACAGCATTCCAATCGACGCTGTTTATTCTCGTCTGTCAGACGGCGTGGTACCCATCGTGCACAGATTTTACGGTATCCCAATTGTTCAATAATGAAGCCAACACGTTCCTTAGATATTCCAATTTGGTTTGCGATACGCTGTTAAATGATTCGCCGGTCATTTTGAATCAAATCATCGATGAGTTTGCGACGATTATCGTCTGAGGCAGTGATTGGTCGTCCACTGCGTGTTTTGTCAACAATTAAGGCTTTTCCAGGTTGGCAATCACGAAATTTTATTACCCAACGATTCACAGTAGACCTATCAACAGTATCGTCACAATAAACAGCCTTTAAACGACGATAAATCTCACTAGGATTCACTTTCTCAGCAGTTAAAAATTCGATAACAGCGCGTTGTTTAATTCTCGTTGACATAGCACCAGAACACGACGCCATACTTCCACTACTCAAAACAAACTGAATGAAAGCAACGCCTTCAAACTGCGCAGGCTTGTAGAGGAGAAATAGTACTTCCACATGCCACCAGGCGCGCTACTGAAGTTTATTTAGTTGTCTTCTACAAGCATGTGTGCATTACTTATCAGCCTACCCTCGTATAATCAAATTTATAGGAAATTAAAAATTTACAACTTTTATTTAAAGCATTTTTTTACAGAGCCTGGATTACTGTCAATTTGTAATGTTCCGTATTTTTAAGTTCTACAGAGTTTGATTTTTCATTTAGCGTCATTCACTCATGATTAAAATTAGGTTATGCTTATCGTATTAATCTATTTGCTCTTGATTAAACTTAAATTATATTTTTCATTATTTTCATTGGCAAGAGAAAGTCGTGTGAGTGTTTCACACCAGATTTTTTTTTTTTTTTAGTTCTCTCTTTTTGAGCCTGGAGTCTAGTGTGATGCCCAGGTATTGTTGAGATATTAAGATATTAATCTTTTATCTATTGATAAAATTGTTATGTATGGGATTTTATATTAATTTTTTTTTTTTTTTTTACTTGTGAGGCCACAATATTAATTTTATAATACTCTATTTAGAATTATTTTCAGCTACGTACGATATCTTCTCCATTGGGTTTTTTTTTGTTATAAATTTTCTGTTTTGTTAATTATTCTTAAAATCAGTTTTTGAAATTTCACTTGACGGTCCAAATACGAAAAGCTCTTTGCCCTGTTATACCGTAGATTAGTAGGCTACTAACTGTAAGAAATTAAAAGTAAACAGTTTTTAAGGTTTGCTTATTTAGCACTCCTCCAATTTTTTTGAAAATAAAAACTAATTTTTTGGTCGCTGACAAATACCTGTAATATGGTCAATTACAAATACTCATTAAATTGTTTCCACAATAGCGCTGTGAAAAAAAAACACTTCATTTATATTCAGTTATTTCTCTTTTTATTTCAGTTAGTCAAGTTTACCGTTGGTCAGATTATGTGCAATAAATTGTGAATTTGCTAAATATTTACTGAAGTTTTCCTGTAGTATTTCTATATGAATATGAGCAATATACATTATTGGGAATGAATTTGTAGTCAATTAATTTTAGTACTATTATGTTTGGCTGTCTTGATCAAGGTTTTCGCTCAGTTTCCCTTGGCTATTCCAGTCGAATGCCTTGTCATTCTCTGGTTTACATATTCTGTAGTAGTATAATGTTTCCGTATCTGATCCCATCTTCTTCTTCTTCTCCTTCTCCTTCTCCTCCTCCTCCTCCTTCTTCTCCTTCTTCTTCCTCTTCTAGCAGTCGTCGTCCTCCTCCTTCTTCTTCTTCTTCTTCTTCTAGCAGTCGTCTGTTCCGAATTCACAAACTTGAAACTCTTAGCTTACAACCATATTTTCCGTGGTCGTTCCACATCTCTTCTTCCAACCGGTACATAACGGTGTACTTGGAGGGGTATTCTGTGGTCCGGAATTCTGTTCAGGTGTCCCCTTCATCGCCCTTAATACCACTCAATCTTCTCATTCAGGCAGTAGACTTGGAGCTCCTTCCTTTTATCCATATTCCTTCCTTTTATCCATATTCCGCCCATTATCCAATCTCGAGGATCCGTTAACTCTTCGCAGGAATGTCATCTCCGCTGCTTGGATCCTTTGTGCATTCCTTATCGTGGTCACCCATCCTTCATTCCTATACATAATTATCGGAGTGGCCATCACCTTGTAAAACTTAATCTTTGTGTCAGATCGGGCCCTGTTGTTCAATGTCCCACAAAGACACAAAGATGTGCCAAAAACACAAAGACACAAAGATGTGGCACAAAGATTGTGCCACAAATCCTTTGGAACTTACTTGTCTTCCGCTCGATGTCTAAATCTAAGTCTACTCCTACGTCACATCCCAAGTAACTTAAATTGGACACCTGCTACACTATCGCATCATTTACGACAATCTTCGATCGAACCGGATATTTCCCCTTGAACGCCATTACCTTGATGTACCCCCAGTGATAAATTTACATATTTTATTGTTACTTTTTTTTTATTCTGGTATTTACAGTCGAATCAACATTACGGTTATTATTGAATGTGATTCATGTAGAAAAATTAGCAGTAGGTTTAAACACTTTGAATTGTTTATAATTTTATTAAGAATCGAACTCAGGTCGTGCTGTTTACTTTATTACTTATTTCTTTACTGAACTACGAGGATAATCAAACACTTAGTTTAAGTATTTATTTAATAATATGATAGAATTTAAATTAATTTTCCGTGATTAAATTACTGGGTTTATTTATTTTTATGTTTTACTTTTTAGTCAGTTTCCGCTGATGTAATTTTGTTCCTTAATGTTTATACAGACCTCCGTAATTTTCAGCGTTGGTCGTTTTTCTTTCTTAAAAATACCTAAATCAAGTAAACCATATAAATTATTTCTTTTTCTTCATTCCGCCTACGCATTGAACAGTCGTCTTTCTGTAATTCTTTTTCAGTTTACTTTTTCTATATAATTTGTACCAATATAAGGGTGTTTAAAAAATACGTCCCTTTTATACAAAATTATCTGTAATGAAATGATGTTGTAAATTAGGGAGGGAGGAATTAAATGTAATTAGATAATTCGTGGTCTATTGGTAAGAAAATTTGGCATCACTGCTCACTGTGACGAAGAAGGTCCCAAGTTTGATTTCTGGCTAGGTTCTGGAAATTATGGTACGTTAAACTTATACAGTATTAAAAAAAATATTTTTCATGAGACAACGCGTCTCATGGCTGGTGGAAATTTTTAAAAAGGCTTACCTTTGACTTATGGCAAAAACCATCAGTGCTTTCTGTATCTACTCTTTTAAGAGGAATCGAATAACACTATTTTTGTTTCCAAATTCCGACTTAGATTTCTTGACTTCAGTTTTGGGCCACTTCCGGTCGAAACTGGAACTTCATACCTAATTATTTCTGCGTCTACTCTTTAGGGAGAATCGAACGGACACTATTTTTATTTTCAAATTCTGACTTAGATTCTTGTGTTCGGTTTCGGGCCACTTTCGGTCGAAACCGGAATTCATACCTAATTATTTCTGGATCTACTCTTTAAGTGGAATCGAACGGACACTATTTCCGACTTTGATTTCTCGACTTTCGGTTTTTGGCCACCTCCGGTTGAAACCGGAACTTCAAACCCAATCTAACGCCACTACCTTTTTGTATATATTAGGAATCCGAAAACCGTTTTTTGCTATCTCTTGTAGTTTCTGACATCTGGGTGCGACGGACGGACGAAGGAAAATGAAAGAAACAATTTAAAAAATTGCCAACAATTACAGTCCGGTTCGGTACCGTAATTTTTATCGTTGACGCGAATAATCAACACAATTGATGCAGCTTGTTTAAACGGTGTTTATTTAGTAATGGAAAGAAATTAACTATTGTCTTTGTAATATTAATAGGCGGATGGCCATGGTCAAACTGCTAAGTTTGTTAAACAGTAACCAACAAGCGATATTTAATGCTTGTCACACAACCATCCGCCTTGTAAATTCACAAGGAGTATAATATACCTGGGTTGTCAAAGAGTACAATTCAAATGTATTTTTTTTAGGAGATCGAAAAAGTGTTTTTTATATTTTTAAACTGCCAAAATTATCAATTTTCATCTGATTTTGATATGAAAATCGATATTTTATTTTATTTTTCGTTTAGACCAGTTTAGATTATGTAGAATATTTTGAGACATTTCTAAAAATTCTTAATTACAGCCACAACTCTTGGGTTCTTTCATTATAGGCTCTTCTTTTTTCGGAGTATCTGGTGTTCCTTCTTCTCACTTTGTTCGTTTAGCTTCCAGAAGATTCATTTGTGGTTGTTTATGCCGTGTGAAGTGCCCGTGGATTACCATCTGTGAGCGTGGTTACCAACTCAGATAGTTCTATTTAAAGAGACTTTCCATCGTGCTTCCTAACGTTACTTCAAAATAACAAAGATTAGATAGATTACTCTAAAGTCCAGCCTTTCTTAGTGTTCTCCTAATGTAAACAAATAATGATGTCACTGAGCTTGCGCATTATATAAAAATAAGTACACGCTGATTTAAAAATAACAACAAAATACTTTCAAAAGTATTTAAATACAAAATACATATAAAAGTATTTTTATAAATGAAATTGTTAGGCTTACATTATATCATGACTGATGTTTAAGTTCTTTAAGTAGTTATAATTTAAGAGATAGTTAACTTAATAGGAACACGAGATCCATAAAGTCGTGGACCCTAGTGTGCACCCTGTAGTAGCTGGCTTTGGTTTGTTGACAGTAGGAGCAAACTAAGGACGGCTGAACTGTATTCGAGTTTGGAACTACGATTCTAAACTGTTGAACTCTTCCTTACAGTTAAATAGAGTGCTTCACCTATCCAGGGCTACCATATGGATGAAGCATATCGAGATGTGCACCTTACTGACTTACTCCGGGGCGAAGCTTTAGCCAGTCAGCGGAAGGAGAACAAGCCCCCATGTATGTTACATTTAAGAGAAAAAATGGAACTTTTAGAATACTGACTTGTTATTTTGTGAATCTGGTGTGAAACACTCACACAACTTTCTCTTGCCAATATAAATAATTAACAATAAACCTAATATTAGTAATAAAACATTAGAAATAAACAAAAAAACTAACCTCAAAAAACATTAGTGAAATACACAAAATTAAAATCGACCTCAGTTTGGCTTAAAAATACGGAAAATCGCTCATTCACGCTAAACTAGGCACTGTACAAAAAAATTCTTTAATTAAAATTTTTAGATCCCTTAATTTCCTATATAAATTTTATTATATACACTTTTGTCGTAAAATGCATTCTAAGGCCGAAATTTAAAAAAAATCGATTTTTCTCACGTTTTCGTGAGAAAAAATCAGAAAATCGCTAATTACTGCTAAACTAAGCGTTATACAAAAAAATTTTTTAAATAAAAGTTGTAGGTTTTTAAATTCTCTACAACTTTTATTATAGGCTATACATTTTTTCGCTTAATTGGATATTAAAGCCGTAATCTTAAAAAAACTATGTTTTTACGTGAAAACAGCCTCACCAAGAATTTCAGCAAACATGGCGCCTACCCTATCTTGTAGAGAATAAAAAACTAAGTAAACCGGGCGATTTTAATAAAAATCATAGGACAAGTTTCTGAGAAAATCGCAAAAAAGTGAAAAATTATACGAATAAACTACTACTTCCGGTTGACCGATTTTGATGAAAATGTTCGTGTCGGGTCCGGTAGTGGTATGTAACTTAATTTTCAAGTTTCAAGTTCGTACAATATTCCGTTCTTGAGATATTTTGTATACACACACACAGACACACACACAGACCAATCGCTAAAAACATGTTTTTCGGGTTCAGGGGGTCTGAAAACGTGTAGATCCGGTGAAAATTAGATTTCGAAAAATCGACATGAAAACAATACTTTCCTTCCTATATATTCATATTGGCAAGAGAAAGTAAAAAATGGAACTTTTAGAATACTGACTTGTCATTTTGTGACTTGCACTCTTTTACCCTGGCACCCTAGATATTTACATGTACTTCCAAAATTATTATTACCCCTTAAAAGTACTTTCTTGAAATACTATTCATAATAACATTCTGGAACATGTAGAAACAGTGGATGTTTCCAGGAATGTCACGAGATAGTCTTGGGATTTTTATACCGATCAGATGTGTGGTAAAATCTATTTGATACGGGCTGGCAATGGAATCGTGTAAAACGGACAATAATCTTTTAACTTTTGAATTGAATAGGTTTTGAAGGTCCCATTTATTGGTTTTTTTTAATAATAGGTGGTCCTTATCGTTCAAATGATGTTTATCCAGAAAAATCTGGTGTGAAACACAAAACTTTCTCTTGCCAGTGCAAATAAATAACAATAAACCTAACATTAGTAATAAAACATAAGAAATAAACAAAAAACTAATCTCAATAAACATAACCTAATTTTAATCATATATTTATGAAAGACGCAAAATGAAAATCAATCTCAGTTTGGCTTAAAAATACGTAAAATCACTCTTTCACGCTAAACTAGGCTCTATAGAGAAAAATGCTTAAAATAAAAGTTGTAGATCTTTTAATTTTCTATAAATTTAATTATATACACTTTTGTCGTAAAGTGCATACTAAGGCCGAATTCTTAAAAAAATCGATTTTTCACGCGTTTTCGAGAGAAAAAAACAGAAAATCGCTAATTACCGCTAAACTAAGCGTTATACAAAAAAATGTTGGAAATAAAAGTTGTAGAATTTTAAATTCTCTACAATTTTTATTGTATAAATTGTTGCGCTAAATTGCATATGAAAGCCGCAATCTTCAAAAGAAAATGTTTTTACGTAAAAACAGCCTCACCCAGAATTTCAGCAAACATGACGCCTACCCTATCTTGTAGAGAATAAAAAATTGAATAAACCAGGCGATTAAAAAAAAATCGTAGGACTAGTTTTTGAGAAAATCACAAAAAAGTGAAAAATTATACGAATAAACTACTACTTCCGGTTGACCGATTTTGATGAAAATGTTCGTGTCGGGTCCGGTAGTGGTATGTAACTTAAGTTTCAAGTTTCAATTTTGTACGATGTTCCGTTCTTGAGATATTTTGTATACACACACACACGCGGACACACAGACACACACAAAGACCAATCGCTAAAAACATGTTTGTTGGGTTCAGGGGGTCTGAAAACGTATAGATCCGGTGAAAACTTGGTCTCGAAAAATCGACATGAAAACAATACTTTCCTTCCTATATATTAATATAGGCAAGAGAAAGTAAAAATGAATACGATATTATTTATTATATTTATCGAGTGGATAGAATTTGAGACGACATACACTTATTAAAGTAAGCGAGTAAACATGTACGTTGGTTAATATGTAATTTAAGTAATATATTTATTTAGGTAGTACTATATGAATCTAAGCTTTGTGCAGCTGCGGGATGAAGGGGACAGACGAAGTACGAGACTGCTGTTACGTCATAACACTGTACTAATCATCTCATTGCTATTTGCTAGGCAGTAGGCTGCCTAGTGCGGTGACATACTATACGCGCGCCAGCTGATGATCTCTGTCGCCTGGTGAAGTGGGGCGGGTGGCGTAATAGAATGTGACTAATATTTTTGTCTTATCGTGCAGTAGAAAAACATTTAGTCATTGTGTAAATATTATTATTATGTCTATGTATTTATTTATTATAGGCCTACGTATTATTGCTTTTCACAGCGGATACACGTGTCACTATATACAGTTGTACATTTGTGCTAATGCTTCTCGGATGTGTTAATCATTATTCGTGATTTTTGATCACTAAAGTGATTTTTATTTTGAAATTAAAGTGTGTTAACGTGCCAAAAGTTATTTGTTTTGTGTTAGGTAAATTTCAACGTGCATTTTTTATATCTTTTGTTTTATTTTAATATGTCTTCCCGGAAAAATAAAGCGGTAATTTATTCGGAAGTGCGACAAATTATTGCATTAGTTATAAAAAACTGTGATGAAGAATCTCGTAAAGGACCCGGAATTGGCTTAACCACTTGACTGAGGTAAAAGAAAATCATAATCATAATTTGCTACTAATTATTTAGGCCTATAAATTAATGTTATGAAATATATATTTTTTTAATTTCCTTATTTTCTATGCTACGTGCATATTTTAATTCCTGTGGACTGCCTGACTCAAACTATAAATAATTACTAAATATTAATAAATACAATGAAAGAAAAGTAAAAGAGTTACTATATTATAGAATAAATTGAAATAATAAAACAAAAGGTTACTTTATAATGACAAGAACATTATGATAAATGTTTATTTTATGAATAGTATAATCTTTCACTGCATGCCGTAACACAAATTCCTCACACGGATCACGAGCTGACGCGCTTATAGTACGTGGGTGTTGTTTTGACTATTCGCTGTAGATGGCGACACTGAATATATGTAGTTTGGATAGTACCCTTGACTACTACAAACATAATACAAGTAAAATGTTACTACTACTAACGCAATCTCTCACAGTAGTAGTGACGTAATGCATACCTCTCAGCTGCACAAACCTTGGGAACGGGCAGTATGTGTTCAAAGTTTTTGACATGTCCTATATTCCCTTTTGGGAGTCTCCTGGATGGATGCAATTAAATAAAAACTTTTTCATTTTATACCTTAGTAGATAGAGTAAGAGAAAATAACTACATGAAACAAAGAGCTGATTATGTGTGAGACGAATGGGTTTCGGTTTCTTTTAGGTCACGGTTTCGTTTGAATATTCAAAAGCTTTCAGTTTTATGTATTCGCAATGTAAACTACTCTTAAAACATGCACGGTGCTCTTCGTTTCCCCAGAGTAACTAGATATCTGGTAGGCTACTCTGTATTCCTCCTGTCTTTACTCTAGACAGCCTCCCTTAATTATATATCCTCACACATCTCTGTGTAATTTAATTGTACCTCAATTAAAACCCTGTTACATACTTCACACCATACTCCTCTCCTTTTATTCGATTTGTGTAATTACATGTCTTTCTTTGGTTAACCCGTTAATTTTATTTTTTTCGCCCACTATTTATTTTACACTTTGTAAAAAATACTACGAAGAGGCAACAATTTTTACAACCCAATTTAAATCTTCAACTTTCATTATCGTACCGGGTTGGCCTAGTGGTAACGTCGTTGCTGATAGTCAGCTGTTTAACGGCTGATTTTCGGAGACAAAGGTTCCGTGGTTCAAATCCTAGTAGAGGAAGTCCAGGTAAAGTGGACACTAGTTAATTCATGTGTTTCAGAGATGCTACTAGTGGGTGTTGACGAAACTATATTCTTTGTTGCTCTATGTAGTAGTTAGTCTGTTATATTTGCCGGCCGCATTGGCGTAGTTGGTAACGTGCTCGCCTCTCATCGTGCGGTCTTGGGTTCGAATCCCATTCAGGCACGGAATATTTTCATACGTTTCAAAAAATCATTTGATCCTTCACCGTCTGCATTAGCAGTAATTGCAGAACAGTCGGACGTTAAACAAAAAAAAAAAACAAAATTATGAAAAAAAATCCCTCTAGAGATAACGAATGCAGTACAATAACAAAAAAATGTCCCTCTTTTTTATCCCTAATATGTGTACGTTGCAATTTGTTCAAATCGGAACAATAAGCAACCCAGTGACCCGATGAGATGAGAATGATGTGTATGACGTGTAAAAGAGGTGTAGTCTTGTAAAGAACCAGGCCGACCATTCCTGAGAGAGTATGGTTAATTGAACCCCAACCATCAAAGTACACCGGTAACCATTGTCTAGTATCCAAATCCGTATAAAAGTAACTTCCTATACCTCCCTCTTTAACCACATCATACGTTCTTTATTTAACAATACTGTCTTAATAAATTAACCTATTGTAAATATAGTTACTTTTATACGAATTTAAATACTAGACAGTGGTTCCCGGTGTCCTTTGATGGTTGTGATTCCCTATAATTGAGTTTATATATTTTGACGGATTTGGAAAATTTGTAATTTTTCAATCACTATATGATTAGGTCAAGAAACTAGTGATTTTTAAAAATTACTTATTAAAGTTCGTAAACTTTTTCTCAAATTCATTCTGGTTATTTTTCTAGAACAAATCATATACGCACAGAATGATATACGTTCTAAATTCTTGGAATTGTATTCTGTTTTGTATCCTTTATGGTATTTTAGTGCGGAGTAATCCTGGTATGGGTAACATGTATAGGGTTTTTAAAATTCAAAAGGAAGCGATTAGCTGTATATAGTGGGAGTTAACCACCTCACGTCGTGCAAGAGCTTAAATTGCTTACATTATTTTCATTCTACATTTTTGAGGTGATAATGTATGTTAGGCCAAATACTTTTTATGAAAAATTTCAATGTTTATTTTTATAACGCAAGAAACAGAACGATTATTATGTGGTTAAACTCACACTAAATTTTTTTAACAAAAGCCTACTCGTGTTGGTAGAAAATAGATCTTTATCAATATTTTTTTTCCGTAGTGTGTATACATTCCTGTCTGGTTAATTTAAGAACAGTAAGCAACCGCATAACCCAATTAAATAAGCATGATATTTATGACTTGTAAATAAGGTGTAGTCTTGTACAGACTCAGGACGACCAATCGTGAGAAATCATCATGATCGATCATAATCAACCATCAAAGTACTTCGTTAGTCTAATATGCTTTTCACGGTTGATGAGCTCTGCTGTTCCACACGTTTAGACCAATCAGAACGTTTGCCAGCGTTGTCAGATTGCATCTGACAAACATTGTGCGCGCATGCGTATAAGAGCCGCAATAGTTCACTCTCGTCTTGCATCTCGTACTGAACACATCGATTATACAGGGTGATTTTTTAGTCCTGTTACCCAATTGTTAATGTCTGGTAATATTTTTCTTAAAAAAATAAATTTTGTTTTGTGACACTTAAGTTGGTAGCCCTACTCAACCAGTATAGATATGGCAGTGTGAGTTGATTCTCCTTGAGCTGTGTAAAATTTTGTGCCATTTCCGGTCGTGCTACGAACAGAATGTCTTTTATCCTAAAACAATCTCTTGTTTAAATCTGGAGGCTGAAGCTCTAGAACTAATCGTATGTGATACGGATACAATTTCAATTTTTTAGCAGCTTTCTGAGCACTCGAACATGACAAATCAACATGCGAGGAAAGTTTTTGTAAACTTTTCCATGGAGAATTGAGCAATCTTGTTTTCACATTCTCTTAACGTCATCTGTCAAGAGAGTTGGTCGACCACTACTTTTTCTGCTGCAAACAATACCTGCCTCTAAAAATCAGTTAGTTAGCCTAGAAATTGACTAGAATAGAGTGGAGGAACACCAAAAAATTTAATTTGAAATGATTCTTTTACACTCGCATACGATTTTGTAGCAAAATATTGTTCAAGAATGAAAACCCGTTGTTCTAGGGTAAAAGACATTCTGTTCGTAACACAACTGGAAACAGCACAAAATTTTACGCAACTCAAGGAGAATCAACTCAAACTGTCGTATCTATACCGGTTGAGTAGGGCTACCAACTTTGTGTCACAAAACAAAATATCCCTCTCTTAGAAAAAAATTACCAGACATTAACAATTGGGTAACAGGACTAAAAAATCACCCGGTAGAGTGCGTTAACATACAATACATTATAATATAATCAGCTGATTGTATGTTCATAGGTTATAATATTGTTATTGAAAGGCCAAAAAAATGGCTGACGAAATATTTAACAGAGCTACAAGAGCAAGTATTGGCAACGTTGCTGGCAAGTCATTGGCTAGCTACAAAGTGGGTAGGAGGCAATGCATACGTCCACAGCTCATCACCCTTGAAGAATAGTTTTTATAGTATTCAAGTCCGTACAAAAGTAACCACCTTTACTAGGATTTGAACCACACATCAATAATTAACCTCGATTGAAAAATGTGCTAATTCGCATTCATTTAAAATTTAAAAAGAAACTGAAAAATGTTTTGATTGATGAGATATTTTACGGTGTAGGTACTAGAATTTCTTTCTAAATAATATTTTATTAAAATAAACTAAAGAAATAACTCAAATTATCGAAGCAATTGTTGAGAAAACTTTGTACAAATGTGTAAATATTGGAAAATTACACACTCATTGCAGTAGTACGTAATTTTTAAACCTCGTGTAGAGCCAATTTTAGACTACGTGAGGTGGTTTTAGATTTTCTAGAAGCCTTTTTTTCAGCACAAATTCTCAGCATTCGCTCACTGTAGGCTTTTCTCGTTTCTTTTGTCCCCCCGGTGTTTTGTTTTTGCTTTTCATGGAAGCTCTTTAAGTCCGTAATTAGTTATGTGAATTTGGTTAGGTTTGATTATTCCGGTTTTCTTAATATCTTTACTGACTTCTTTAAACAATTTATCCGACACCTTAGGTCTATTGTTTAGTGTTTTAATTTTTTTTTTTTTGTCAACCGGTTGTCATCCATTTCATACAGGTGTCCGTAAAATTTTAGTCTACTTTTTTTTAATTGTTTCCAGTAATCGTTAATTTTCCTTGTACAGTTCTTCTCGACCTCGTAATCTTTATTGTCCGTCCAGTATCTTAAACCAATTATCTTGTAGAGGATCTTTTTTTCAAGATATTGGGCAGTAGTAGGTAATGCGTAATTAAAATAATGTTCTAATTTATAAGTTTTCGACCTGTCCTACACTTCTTTAGGAATCTCCTGGACGCAATAAAAAAAATCCGTTTACAAACCAATTCTGGTTTTAAAAGTTCATGAAACTTAAATATTTGGATGGTAAAGCTTTTAGCTCCTCGCAAATTACGTTCTCAAAATTGTATCCTGTATCATCTAATAGTTAATGTTTAGGTGATCAGCCGAAAGGCTGGTTTGAACCTCTAGAGGTTTTACTAAGTAAAACTAGGGGTGAGTTGGTTTACCATCCCTTTTCCATGAGTGGAAACGTATGGTTATCTGCATGCCCGGCCCTCTGAAAAACATCTACTTTCCACTCTGCAAAAGAACCTTCACTTCATTTACTGCATGGTCTGGCTGTATAATTAAATGCATTTCTCTCAGAGGAGATAACTCTGACTAGTGTCTTTTACACATCTACACTTCTGTTTTTAAATGCTTCAGTCATAAATATATATAATTGGCTAACCATGTGAAAAGAAACAGAACTAATTTTTGTAGCTTTGGAACTGGCAGATCGAGTGCAAATAATTTAACACTCCACCTGCCTTTTATTGGAAATTCTAATTGATAAAAAAATAAATAAAATAAAGATTTACAAAAAAAATACATTTAAATTAAATCTAATGGAATAAACAAAATGTGTTTTATTAGAATTAATGGAAATTGATTGATACAAAGTGTATTTAAATTGGAAATAAATTACGAAAGATTTAAAATATATTTTTTGTAAGATACGAAAACAGCCATTAACAATACATTTTCAAAAAAACAAAAACAAATTGAAATTGTTTAGTCTAGCGATTATATATTATATACGGATCATTCATGGATTTACATGTATGTGTGTTAGTGTTTTGAATGAACAAAAATGTATAAAAAACCGAATAAATAAAAATTTGAATGTTGTATGATAGTGTAGCGAATAAGGGAAGTGGATTGGTTGACAAAGCTAAGAGGAGTGGGAGGGGGGCGCGGATAAGTGGTCGAACCATGAGGGATTTTTGATGGTGGCATATGGGACAACACAAAATAGTCGCTTTACTAGAGTGAATATCAGCAGTCAGTATTATAGTTGGCTGGCTACAACCAACCCCTCCCTATTATATACGTAGACTACCACCCCTCATCAACTAAACAACCCCACCTTCTGTTACCATTAAACACGTGACGTCACCCGCCCACTCTATACCACCGCATTGATCTGCTCTAACCTCATACCTACATTATTATGCCGGTCTACATAAACCTCTAACTCTGCCCGAAACTACGAGAGGAGGCCCATCTAACGTAACCTGTTACTTCACCCGATATTTCTGGTGAAATAACCACCTGAAATATCGTATGCCGATACGATGAAACATTAAAAAACCATTCCAGTGCGCTGATATGTTACTTCGTAAACCATTAACATCAATAACATCTCCATTTATATTTAAATGTTACCACGCATCTCTTATTAAAATGTTAATAAACATAATAACTAGTAAGTGTTCCTGAGCGCTGCACTGCCTTATTGCTGGCCTCAAAAGGAGTTACTTTAAAATTGGGTTGGCAAACGTCACTGTCTTCTTCGTCTTCCTCTCCTACTCCTCCTTCTCCTCCTCCTCCTCCTCCTTCTTCTTCTTCTTCTTTTCACGGGTTATGCAGTTTTACCTGTTTTGGCAGCCTCTTTTCCTCTTCGGCCTTCCAATATGTCTGCTTCGTACTGGTTTTTACTTTCTCTTTCCTATATGCATATATAGGAAGGAAAGTAGGTATTGTTTTCATGTCGATTTTAAGAAATCGAGTTTTCACCGGATCTACACGTTTTCAGACCCTCTGAACCCAAAAAACATGTTTTTAGCGATTGGTCTGTGTGTGTGTGTGTGTGTGTCCGCGCGCGCGCGCGCGTGCGTGCGTGTGTGAACAGAATATCTCAAGAACGGAACATCGTACGAACTTGAAACTTGTGTTACATACCACTACTTGAAACTTAAGTTACATACCACTACCGGACCCGACACGAACATTTTCATCAAAATCGGTCAACCGGAAGTAGTAATTTATTCGTGTAATTTTTCACTTTTTTGCGATTTTCTCAGAAACGGCTCCTACGATTTTTTTAAAAAATCGCCTTAATTACTTAATTTTATATGCTCTACAAGATAGGGTAGGCGCCATGTTTGCTGAAATTCTTGGTGAGGCTGTTTTCACGTAAATAAATTGTTTTTTTAAGATTGCGGCTTTAATATGCATTTTAGCGCAAAAATTTATATAATAAAAAATGTAGAGAATTTAAAATCCTACAACTTTTATTTCAAACATTTTTTTGTATAACGCTTAGTTTAGCGGTAATTAGGAATTTTCTGTTTTTTCTCACGAAAGCGTGTGAAAAATCGATTTATTTTTTTTTAGATTTCGGCTTTAGTATGCATTTTACGACAAAACTGTATTATAATCAAATTTATAGAAAATTAAAAGATCTACAATTTTTATGTAGAGCATTTTTCTTTACAGACCCTAGTTTAGCGTGAAAGAGTGATTTTCCGTATTTCTAAGCCTAACTTAAGGTTGATTTTCATTTTGCGTCTTTCACTCATGATTAAAATAAGGTTATGTTTTTGAGGTTAGGTTTTTGTTTATTTCTAATGTTTTATTACTAATGTTATATTATATTAGTCACTATTTGCATTGGCAAGAGAAAGTTTTGTGAGTATTTCACACGATTTTTATTCTTGTTAAAGCAGTTAAACAACTGTCTGGCATTCTATTTAAAGGGTCAACCCATTGGGCACGGTACAATTTTTTTTTGAGTGGAAAAATTCCTAATTCTTGTCTTTTATCTTCATTTCTGATCCTGTTCAGTCTTGTACAACCCTTGACAGATCCTAAGAATTTTATTTTTGCAGTTTGGGTTGTTTCTTCCCACCCTTTTCCTCATCGTCCATGTTTCTTCTTCACTTCCTTATGTTAAGGCTGAAACTGCCACCGTCTTGCCGGCCGCATTGGCGCAGTTGGTAACGTGCTCGCCTCTCATCATACGGTCTTGGGTTCGAATCCCATTCAGGCACGGCATCTTTTCATACGTTACACACAATCATTTCATCATTCACCGTCTGCATTAGCAGTAATTGCAGAACAGTCGGACGTTAAACCAAAAAAAAAAAAAAAAGCCACCGTCTTATAAAACTTTAGCCTTGTTTGGGGTCGTGTTTCTATTTTACCTAAATGTCTTATGAATCACTCCACATATCTGATTAAATTTAGATTGCTGATTTTTCACTTCATAGTCATCTTCATATGAGATATCAGTTGCAAGGTAATTATAATGGCTAACTTGCTCTAGAATATGTTAATTAATTAATTTTTGGGGTCTTTCCACAGAATGCCATTAATTTTGTCTTGTTTGTTGATAATGTTTATATTGTTTATTATTTTATTTGTTTGAGAAAAATGTTTTCATTAATTTTTTGTGTGAAAAATAAATTACTATGTAAATATAAATTATTCAAATAAATGTTATAGTCAAAAAGAAAAGTTTGGAAAATGTTTATTTTTTCCTTTTTAAAATTTGTGGGGCGGCAATTTTGTGTTTGTCAGAAGGTCACACCGGCCGGTTGGATGGTGGGCCAGTCCTACCCTGCAGTAACGTTGCGTGCGAGCTTTAGGAGATCGAGGGACTAAAGTGCGATAATAGTAGAGTACATTTATATAAATAGCTTTAAATATTTGAAATTTGATAGAGTATAATCGTAGTGGTGTAAAATATACTATAAATAATGCACTATATCTTGTCGAGCTAAAGACTGCAGATGAAGGCGGAGCATAGTGACCTAGAACGCAACTTAAAGCTGATTGGCTTTTGTCAACCGTCACCTGCGTTGCCTCGTTGTTTTGCCGTAGTACCACAGTTCACGTTACTAAAAGTTTTTGATTCAATTTTCTTGAACGGTCTCATGAAATATTTAAAATTTGTTAATCCATCAGTTGAAGAATTTTACAGCAAACCGAAATGAAGATTTTTAGTGCGTTTCATGTCAAAAGCATAAGGGAACACTGTGTGACTAAGCGAAGGGGCAACCTCACACCCGACCGTGGCTGTTATTTGCTAGATCTTTAATCTTTAATTCGTTGGGGTATAGTCAGACTTATCTCCTTTGAGAGTAATAATTTGTCCAGCCAGACCCTGTGGTGAATGAAGTGAAGGTACCATTTGGAAGGGTTGAAAGTAGATGCTTTTCAGAGGGCTTGGTATGCTGATAAGCATACTCTTCCACACAGTGAGGAAGGTAATGGTAAACCACCCTCACAGTCAGTCTTGTCTCCTCTGAGAGTAATAATTTGCCCAGCCAGATCCTGTGGTGAATGAAGTGAAGGTGCCATTTGGAAGGGTAGAAAATAGATGCTTTTCAGAGGGCCTGGTATGCTGATAAGCATATTCTTCCACACAGTGAGGAAGGTAATGGTAAACCACCCTCACAGTCAGTCTTGTCTCCTCTGAGAGTAATAATTTGCCCAGCCAGACCCTGTGGTGAATGAAGTGAAGGTACCATTTGGAAGGGTAGAAAGTAGATGCTTTTCAGAGGGCTTGGTATGCTGATAAGCATACTCTTCCACACAATGAGGAAGGTAATGGTAAACCACCCTCACTCCTAGTTTTACTTAGTAAAGCCTCTAGACATTCAAACAAGCTTTTCGAATGACGACCTGAGCAACAACGTAATGTATTGTGCGGTTCCAAGCTCCGTGTAGTTGCGGGGTAAAGGGTACGGGTGAGGTATAATGAATGAGTGACGCATGCTGGGAGAACGATTCTCGTATTACTCTGATACAAAACATTGTTTTTATTACATTCATTTATTTACATATTTTTATATAAATTGGTAAGTTAAATATTATGAATCCGATCAAGTTAATAACCCGGTAGGTATTAGTTAAATTAATGCGCCGGATGATAAGAATATTTTTTTAGTCTAGTTAGTGCACACTACCACTACAAATGCATCAGCTGTGAAACACTCATTCATTCTCCCACTACTATAACAACGCACTGCATTCCTTCCAATTACACGGAGCTGGGACTCGAGCAATACCTAGATTCCGGTGTTGTTCAAATAGTGTATTTGGGATATCGCGATTTTATTAATTATTTTTTTCCGATCCGTATTGGTCCGTATAAACCCGGACATCCGGATAAATTAGGTAATGTAATTGTAAATTTACATACAGTTTTGTTTTATTTACAATAGGTTATGTAGTAAGATAACCTTCCTAATTTTTATCCTAAAGTTTGACATTGTCATACATAAATAAATACCATGTATTATTTTACCTTTCAATAAAAAATTTATTCATTTATATAAAGTATATAATTTATAAAACAAAACACGAAACTAGCGTCTAAAACATTAGTTAAATTAACTAAATAAAATTACATGTTCAAATTCGTTTATTTTTTGTTATATTAAAATCTATCAGAATGTATTACGTAACAATACAAGTAATACAAATGATCGCGTGTTTTAAAAAAAGTTACATGACACTGATGGGATTAACTAACATTGAAAAAGTAGAAAAAACATTACAGTAAAATGTAGCGCGGGGGGGGGGGGGTAACTGTTCACGTTTTAAGAATACAGTTTTATTACAAGTACACTGGAAAAAATTAAGTAGGTCAAGTATAAAATTCACTTTAAAAACAATCCCTGATTTTGATGCGGGTTTTTATGTAAAATTTAAAATCTAGTGTAAAACAGACGACTTTCTCTTGCCTGTGTAAATGAAGTACAATATAACATTCGTTTAATCATCAGAAAACAATGTAGAATGAAAAAAGTAACCTAATTTTAATCATGAGTGAATGATTCAAACTGAAAATCAGTCCATGTAAGAATTAAAAAATACGTAAAATCCTTAATTGGCGCTAAACTAAGATCTGCAGAGAAAAATGCTATAAATAGAAGTTGTAGGTTTTTTAATTTCCTATAACTTTCATTTTATACTACATTTTGGTTGTAAAATTCATGCTAACCCAAAAATGTTAAAAAATCATTTTTTAACAAATTCAATAAGGAAATTCGGAAAATCACTAACGATTCTAAAATAAGCGCTGTAGGAAACTATGTAGGTATTAATCAAATAAAAGTTGTAATTTTTTTGTACAATTTTAATTCCGTACATTTTTTCATAAAAAGCTAATTGAGGGCGCAATCATAAAAAATAAATATTTTTTACTGCGAGAATACAATCCCCCCACACGAATTTCTGGAAACATGTCGTTTATCCTCTCTTGTAGAAAAATGCAGAAAAATGTAGTAAACAAGGTTATTTTAAAGTAAATCAAAGATACCGTTTTTTGAGAAAATTTAAAAACTGAGAAATAGTACGAATAAACTGTTACTTCCGGTTGACCTAGTTTATCGGGTCCCCTAGTGGTACATAATTTAAGTTCCAAGTTTTAACTTCGTACGATTTTTCATTCGTTTTTAAATATTTGTTCACGCTCAGACTAACGCTAAGAAAGGATTTTTTTGGGTTCAAGGGGTCTGAAAACGTGTAATATCCAGTGAAAAGTCGACAACAAAAAATTGACATGAAAAAAAACACTTTCCTTCCTATATTCATATTGTAGGGGAAGCGAAACTAAAAATTTGGTGTAAAAAACTCACACGACTTTCTCTTGTCAATGCAAAATAATTAACAATATAATCTAACATTTTTAATAAAACATTAGAAGTAAACAAAAGACTAACCTCAAAAACAAAACCTTATTTTAATCATGAGTAGAGGATGCAATACGAAATTTTAATTTTAGTTTGGCTTAATAATTCAAAAAATCACTCATTGTCGCTAAACTAGGCTCTGTAGAGAAAAATGCTAATAAAAAAATTTGTAGAGTGTTTAATTTTCTATAGCTTTTATATAGATTTTTGTCGTAAATTGCATACTAAGGCCAAAGTCTTAAAAAATCCACTTTTGCAGATTTTCATGAAAAAAAACAGAAAATTACTAATTACCGCTAAACTAAGCGTTATACAAAAAAATGTTTGAAATAAAAGTTGTAGAAATTTAAATTCTCTACAACTTTTATTATGTACATGTTTGCGGTAAAATGCATATTAAAGCCGAAATCTTAAAAAAAACAATATTTTTACAATAAAACAGCTTCTCCAAGAATTTCAGCAGACATGGCGCCTACCCTATCTTGTAGAGAATAAAAAATGCAGCAAATGAGGCGATTTCAAAAAAAATCTTAAGAGCCGTTTTTGAGAAAATTGCAAAATAGTGAAAAATGACACGAATAAACTACTGTTTCCGATTGACCGATTTTTAATGAAAATGTTCGTGTCAGGTTCCCTAACTTTAGTTCCAAGTTTCAACTTCGTACGACATTCCGTGCTTGAGTTATTTTGTTCACACATGTACACACAGAACAATAGCTGAAAACAGATTTTTTGTGTTCAGGGGGCCTGAAAACGTGTATATTCAGTGAATACTTGATTTCGAAAAATTGACATGAAAACAATACTTTCCTTCCTATATTTTCATACAGGTATAGGCAAGAGAAAGTAAATATGGTGTTTGTTAAAATTTCGATTTCGAACATTATATCGAAAAGCATATTGTAAAAACATTTTCTAAATTTGGTGTATAGAAATACACATAAATTTTCTCTCAAGTGGTCAGTCATTGTAAGGTAAGTTTATATTTAAATTGAAGGGTTTCTAGTAAAGGTTTCTGCCTATGTCAAAAATTATGAGTTTTAAATATTTTGCCATTATCGAAAATTTGTAACCAGCTGATTTTTTTCAGTAAAAACGTACTATGTCCAAAGATATTACACATAGAATATACACTAGTTCTGCAAAAACAACCTGCTTCAATAGTAGTTTCAAGCAAAAACCGCCTATGTCATGACAATGGTTATTTTTACCAGAAATCACATTTTTGTAGATTATGTACAGTCCAGCCTCTCTTAGTTTGCTCCTAATGTAAACAAATAATGACGTCACTGAGCATGCGCATTATATCAAAATGTGTACACGCTGATTAAAAAGTAACAACAAATTACTTTCAAAAGTATTTAAATAGAAAATACTTTTAAAAATATTTTTCTAAATGAAATTGTTAGGCCTTTATCATGTCATGACTGGTGTTTTTAGTACTTTAAGTACTTATCATTTAAAAAATAGTTAACTTAATAGGAATACGACATCCGTAAAGTCGCAGACTCCAGCGTGCACCCTGTAGTAGCTGGCTTTTGTTTGTTGACAGTAGGAGCAAACTAAGAACGGCTCAACTCTAGTTTACTGTATTGTTTGATTAATAGCTGTAAGTTTGGTGTGTTAGTTGAGCTGTTAGTTGTGTCTAAAAATATTGAAATGAAAGGTGAAGAAACTAATGAGGAATGAAAAAGTAAAGAAGTGGTTTTCCAGAAAAAAACAACCTTGCCATTACACATCAATTTTGGAATTTAAATAAAATTTACTTAACAGTGAAGTATAGTTTTAATTTTTTTTTTAAGAAGGTAATACTTTTTACTTTCTCTTGCCTATATGAATATATAGGAAGGAAAGTATTGTTTTCATGTCGAGTTTTAGAAATCGAGTTTTCACCGGATCTATACGTTTTCAGATCCCCTGAACCCAAAAAACATGTTTTTAGCGATTGGTCTGTGTGTGTGTGTGTGTGTGTGTGTGTGTGCGTGTGTGTGTGTGTGTGTGTGTGTGTGTACAAAATATCTCAAGAACGGAACATCGTACGAACTTGAAACTTAAAACTTAAGTTACATACCACTACCGGACCCAACACGAACATTTTCATCAAAATCGGTCAACCGGAAGTAGTAGTTTATTCGTATAAGTTTTCACTTTTTTGCGATTTTCTCAAAAACTGGTCCTACGATTTTTTTTTTAAATCGCCTGATTTACTCATTATTTTATGCTCTACACGATAGGGTAGGCGCCATGTTTGCTAAAATTCTCGGTGAGGCTGTTTTCACGTAAAGAAATAGTTTTTTTAATAATACGGCTTCATTATAAATTTTAGCGCAAAAACTTATATAATAAAAGTTGTAGAGAATTTAAAAACCTACAACTCTTATTTCAAACATTTTTTTGTACAACGCTTAGTTTAGCAGTAATTAGCGATTTTCTGTTTTTTTCTCACGAAAACGTGTGAAAAATCTATTTTTTTAAGATTTCGGCCTTAGTATACATTTTACTACAAAAGTGTATAATAATTAATTTTATAGAAAATAAAAAGATCTACAACTTTTATTTAAAGCATTTTTCTCTACAGAGCCTAGTTTAGTGTGAAAGAGTGATTTTCCGTATTTTTAAGCCGAACTGAGTTCGATTTTCATTATGCTTCTTTCAGTAATGATTAAAATAAGGTTATATTTTATTGAGATTAGTTTTTTGTTTATTTCTAATGTTTTATTACTAATGTTAGGTTATATTGTTAATTATTTGCATTGGCAAGAGAAAGTTGTGTGAGTGTTTCACACCAGATGTTTTTCAAATGTATAATTCAAATGCCGAAATTAATCACTTACTGTTGTTGGAGGAAAACATTTTTCACTATTGTAAAGAAAATTTTTATATATATGACAAAGGCAATTTTTGCCATAAACCCACCTCAATTTTAGTCTACTAAATTTATCCCAGGTTATGTTGGTTTCTGTAGTTGAGAGGAATCGCGTAGGTGTTCTTTAATATCCTTCACTCGTTTGATGTAAAGTGAGTGACTCGAGAATGTGAATATTTGTAGAGCTCGGTTTCCGCTTGCAAAGTTTTGTGTGTTCCAACCAAAACACAATTGGATTATTATTATTTAAAGGTGAATTTGGAAGCCTTGTTGTAAAATACCTTTTGTCATCTAATACACTTCCGCAATCCCTTTTCTAGAAGCTATATAATAAAATTGACTATATTTTATATCAAAGTTGTATTATGGTTTGTCATTTGTTATTGAATACCATTTTATATACAGTTTACAAAGGTTACCATTATCAGAATAAGTTGAATACCATTTTGTTATCCGTAGCTTACATTCAGGTCTTTCTAATGCAAGATATTTTCAACTAAATAACGGGTGTTTCAAAAAGGACGCACTTCAAATTTGAGAACGCTAATTTATTACATTAAGTAATTACAAATTATACGGTATGAAATTATTACCTTTATAACATTCAGATTACCTTTAAAACTTCACAATAAATGTTCAAAATGACTTCCTCCGCTTGTAATGCAAGTTCGGACACGTTTCATAACATTTGCAGCCACTTTTCGTAGTGTTTGCTCATTAATGTTTGTAATCTCACTTTCAATATTAGCCTTCAATTCTTCAATTGTATGAGAATTGTTTTTAAAAACATTACTCTTTAAATTCCCCCAAAGAAAAAAATCCGCAGGAGTAAGATCTGGGGATCTTGGTGGCCACAATCCTTTTGATATCACACGATGGCCAAAAAATTCTCGTAACATATTCAGCGTTTCAGTTGAAGTATTGCACGTTGCGTTATCCTGCTGAAACCAACGATCTCGATCGTGTAATTCTAACAACGCTACAAATTGTTCAATTAAGTTGCGGTACACCATATGAATATATAGGAAGGAAAGTATTGTTTTCATATCGATTTTAACAAATCGAGTTTTCACCGGATCTACACGTTTTCAGACCCCCTGAACCCAAAAAACATGTTTTTAGCGTTTGGTCTGTGTGTCTGTGAGTGTGTGTTTGGACAGAATATCTCAAGAACGAAACCTCTTACGAACTTGAAACTTAAGTTACATACCACTACCGGACACGAGACGAACATTTTCATCAAAATCGGTCAACCGGAAGTAGTAGTTTATTTGTATAATTTTTCACTTTTTTGCGATTTTCTCAAAAACGGGTTCTACGATTTTTTTTAAATCGCCTGGTTTACTCAATTTTTTATGCTCTACAAGATAGGGTAGGTGTAATGTTTGCTGAAATTCTTGGTGAGGCTGTTTTGACGTAAATAAATTGTTTTTTTATGATTACGGCTTTAATATGCATTTCAGCGCAAAAATTTATATAACAAAAGTTGTAGAGAATTTAAAGTTCTACAACTTTTATTTCTAACATTTTTTTTTTGTATAACGCTTAGTTTAGCAGTAATTAGCAGTTGTCTGTTTTTTCTCACGAAAACGTGTGAAAAATCGAGTTTTTTAAGATTTCGGCCTTGGTATGCATTTTACGACAAAAGTGTATATAATAAAATTTATAGAAAATTAAACGATCTACAACTTTTGTTCAGAGAATTTTTCTCTACAGAGCCTAGTTTAGCGTGAAAGAGTGGTTTACCGTATTTTTAAGCCAAACTGAGGTTGATTTTAATTTTGCGTCTTTCACTCATGATTAAAATTAGGTTATGTTTATTGAGGTTAGTTTTTTGTTTATTTCTAATGTTTTATTACTAATGTTACATTACATTGTTATTATTTGCATTGGCAAGAGAAAGTTGTGTGAGTGTTTCACACCATATTTTTTTAGTTTTAGCGTAGAATAAAATTTCTGCGATGAACGTGAACTTAAGTATTGCTTTCGGTTTCACTTTTTAATGAAATTAGTGTAATAAAATTGACTCTAAATTTTCAGGTAAGTAGTGAATTTTCTAAACAGAAAATTATGTAAAATAAATGTAAAAATTTTAGTTTCAGTTTAAGTAGGGTTAATTTCAGATTGGTTGGTATGGTTTAAAGAGTTCAAGAGCTCTAACCTTACACGAATTAAGTCTAATTTGAGTTGACTTGAGTAATCGGTTACTAAGTCATTTAATTCAAGTACTGGACAACTTTGAATAGAAATTTAGTAACCGTAGACTTGTGTTGCTGAATTTAAATCAGTATTAAAGTAAATTATAGTTCGAATCAATTCTAATTGATCCTTGAATAGTTAATTTCAATGTGGTTCTTTCATCAAATATATTTAAAACTAAAATCGTTTATTTCAAAATTAAAGAAAATTAACGTTACCGCAAATTTTGTGTGTTACATGTTGTGTACACTCCAGGTTTTTACAGGATCTGATATATAATACTATAAATAATAAACAAACTTCTTTTGAATTTATGACAACTATTACACTAAAACAATAAAATTCCGGCCGCATTGGCGTAGTTAGTAACTTGCTCGTGGGTTCGAATCCCACTCAGGCACGGCATATTTTCATACGTTACAAAAAATCATTTCATTCTCCATTGTACAGTTCCACCCCAACGTCGTCGCTAATGACCGTTGCAGTTGATGCGACGTTAAAATAAAAAATAAATAAAAAACCCATGTTAATACTCACGACTTTCTCTTGCCAGTGTAAATACATTATTACCATCTCATGCCCCCCTATATGAATATATTATTGGGAAGGACAGTATTGTTTTCATGTCGATTCTTCGAAATCGAGTTTCCACCGAATATATACGTTTTCAGACCCACTGAACCCAAAAATACATGTTTTTAGTGATTGGTGTGTGTGATTGTGTTAATTAATGATTTCCTGTATTTTTAAGTCGAACAGAGGGTGATTTTGATTTTGCGTCATTCACTCATGATTAAAATGTGGTTATGTTTTAATTTTACATTGTTTACTTACGACTAAACGTAGGGTATATTATTTTTATTATCTACATTGGCAAAAGAAAGTTGTGTGAGTGTGTCACACCAGTTTTTTTGTTCTAGTTTATTTCAAGTCGCATCAACATCTTGGTTGTTAATGTTTACTTTGGGTTAAAGAACGGTGGGTTTGAATACGTCATAGTAGGGAATCGAACCTGCTTTGCATCTTAGCACGTTAACCACTGGACCACCAAAGTGTCCTCTATGACATTAAAATTTAAACGCGGTTATATCAAGATTTTTCTATCGTTGTACCGTCTCATTGACGGTACAGCTTACTAGGAAATTAAAAACTGAAAAAATTTATTAAATAAATAAAACTTTTTTGTATTGCAAATGGAATTTGAATAGAATCAATTTAAATGTTAAAGCGTTTTGTTAAATTAAACAATTTTTAAATTGAATTGAAAAATTATTGTGAATAGAAAAATTTAATTTTTGTCATTCTGTGAATATTTTGCGGCGGTGAATTTTTATTATAGAAGAATACATAGAGTTGTCGAATGTGGAATAAGAGGAGCCGTGTGCCCGCCTTTCAGGGTTCATTGACCTTATCTGCGTTTAAAGGGAGTGAGTAGATCAACCCCCTCGAATCTACCCCCGAACTGTCTCTATTACTGTCCTCCGGTTCCTCCCCGTACTCTTTCACGCTTACCCCTCTCCTCCTCTTCAACCCCTTACACACACAACAATTTTCAGAAACTTGGTATGTTCATTCATTTCCTGGTTTTTATTGATTAAATTACTACATACACATTCCTTATTTTATATTACTAATGAAATCTTTGTTGTATGTAAGCTACTTGCAATTCATGCGGGACGTTTAATAATTTTTACTTTCTCTTGCCTATATGAATATATAGGAAGGAAAGTATTGTTTTCATGTCGATTTTTCGAAATCGAGTTTTCACCGGATCTATACGTTTTCAGACCCCCTGAACCCAAAAAACATGTTTTTAGCGATTGGTCTGTGTGTGTGTGAACAGAATATCATTGTACGAACTTCAAACTTGAAACTTTTTTTTTTTATTATTTCTTTAACGTCGCATCAACTGCAATGGTCATTAGCGACGACGTTGGGGTGGAACTTTATGCGATGTAGGATGAAATGATTTTTGTAACGTATGAAAATATGCCATGCCTGAGTGGGATTCGAACCCAGAAACTTGAAACTTTAGTTACATACCACTACCGGACCCGACACGAACATTTTCATCAAAATCGGTCAACCGGAAGTAGTAGTTTACAAGATAGGGTAGGCGCCATGGTTGCTGAAATTCTCGGTGAGGCTGTTTTCACGTAAAGAATTAGTTTTTTTAAGATTACGGCTTTAATATGCATTTTAGCGCAAAACATTATATAATAAAAGTTGCAGAGAATGTAAAATTCTACAACTTTTATTTCGAACATTTTTTGTATAACGCTTAGTTTAGCGATAATTAGTGATTTTCTGTTTTTTCTCACGAAAACGTGTGAAAAATCGATTTTTTTAAGATTTTGGCCTTAGAATGCATTTTATGACAAAAGTGTGTATTATAAAATTTGTGGGAAATTAAAAGATCTACAATTTTTATTTAACGCATTTTTTTGTACAGTGTTTAGTTTAGCGTGTAGGAGCGATTTTCCGTATTTTTAAGCCAAACTGAGGTCGATTTTAATTTTGCGTATTTCACTAATGTTTTTTGAGGTTAGTTTTTTGTTTATTTCTAATATTTTATTACTAATGTTAGGTTTATTGTTAATTATTTGCATTGGCAAGAGAAAGTTGTGTGAGTGTTTCACACCAGATTTTTTTTATTATTCCTAATGTGTATACGTTGCAATCTGTTCAATTAACCCTATGACTCAATAAGATTATATAATTCACGTGTAAATATTTACAGACTCAGGTCGACCATTCCTGAGACAGTATAGTTAATTAAACCTCAACCATCAAAGTACACCGGTAACCATTGTCTTCTATTCGTATATTTCAAAACTACTAAACTACTTTTGCTAGTTTGATTTTCCGGCCTTTGTCTCCGAAAATCCGCTGTTCGCTGACTCGCGCCGACTACTTTACCACTTGACCAACTCGTGGGTTTTTTTAATAACTAAAATAGTAATAATAATCTTTTATTCCACATATTACTGTATAATACAACAGAAATACAAAATACACAGATCAATGTACAAAATGTAACCCAAATAAAATTACACTAATGCACTGTCACCGGCTGGCGACATTAAGTGGCGAACCTTATTAATTTGGTGGCCCTGAAAAGGGCCGTTTAAGCGGTAGACGTCTGTCGTAGTCGTCGTGGCGGTCGAGGAGCTGGGCGACACGGCGTGTCGTCGTCCAGCGGAGACGTCATCTTCTTCTCTCGCAGTAGTGCGTCGATGGCTGCTTCGTCGGGTCCGGTGGGCGTAAGGCTCGGTCGAGGGACCGCTGTGGGCATCGCTCGCGTCAGCGGGCGATGACGGTCCGGTCAACGGCTTACGGTGACGGGTCGGCGAGTGGAAGCATCATCTTCTCTCTTGCGGGGTCGTCGATTAGTTCTCGTTGGAGTCTGGTAGCCGTGTGCCGTGGTGGACGTCTCGTCTGCTGTCTGGTGGAAATGAATCCCTCGGTGTCTTGATTGGAATTGAATTCCTGCTCAGTGCAGCGCTCTTTAAATAGTCGCCGAGAGCGCTGTGGTAGAGAACGGCTACTGGTTTGGCCTTGATGACAAAGGCCTTTGCGGTGCCCAGCCGAAAGCTTTGTCGCTATGCCGTCAAAGGCCGGGAGAACTATTGAAGCCGGCAACACAGTAAATGATTAATTAGAAGGGGTGGCGGTGACAGCACCTTAAGTTAAAAACAATGAAATTAAATTTAAAAAAATAGGAATTGTAAGTATATAAAATGTGGAACGAGGTGTAGTTACTTGAGTCACGAGTTTGCCCTTGTTTGCAACAAGGGGTAAAGGGGGAAAGCATCAGTGCGCATGCGCAACTGGTTTTATTCATAACAAACACAACAACTTTACTATACCCAGAGCACATACAGTATATCGCGTAACCTTTTGTCGGTTAACTGTACGAATATAACTGTTTGTTACCGTGAACAGAAATATTAGTTTCTCGAAAACATGGGCAGACTATTCACAGTGCTGAATGCAATCTAATATGCAGTGTAATATAATGCTGTGAAGTTGAAGCTAAACAAAAATGCGTTTCCCTGCCTCTTGACAAAATCCATGAGCGAATGGCTAACTACTATGATGTTTCTCTTTCCACAATTCGAAAAATAAAGAAGGAAATTAAAGACGTTAAAAAGGTATTCTTCAACAGTATTGTTGACACCTGGTAAAAAAAAGGAAACGGTTAGGTTGATTGATAAAAGACGCCGGTGACAGAGATAGTAAAGAAGGCGATTCATTCATAAAAAATTTTGTTCCAATAAAATAAGGTAGCTGGTAATTACATTAAATCAAATATATCTCGTCATGTAATTAAGCTATAGGCAAAATTACAGGTCACATTTATTTCATATAAGGTTTATGAAGAAAACATTTTCTCGGAATACACCTCAGCTTACAAAATTTACGTAGAAACTACACAGTAGTGAAATGTACGAGTAGTGTCTCACTGTTGAGGTTGGCAGCACTGTTTAATCTTCACTTCCCTTCCTCACAGCCCATCCATACGCAAAAGGCAATCTCGTGACTTCAGTATCTATATCTCCTGTAGAAAAAGCTGTGATGGAGAATACCATCCATGAAAATACAATGTCACAGATGTAGCAACATTATCCTATTCTATATTATAAAGAGCCGCCCTCAAAACCCAACACGGAATGCTCAAAAGAGTCAACCACTTCAAATACTTAGGAGAAATTATACAACAAAACGGAAACGACGTACTTACATTGCAAAACAGAATAGCAAAACTAGAAATGGCCTACGTACAAACAAGGAACTTTTACAACAAAAAATGCATATCTAGAAACGCCAAACTTAGACATCTAAACACAGTCGTTCTACCACAAGTCTTATACGCAGCCGAAACCCTAACATTTCATAGGAAAGGATTATTAACAAAACTAAATAAAATACGCAGGAGATTCGCCCAGACAATCCTAGGAACAGTTTTCGACCCAGAAACCAAGATCCACAAGAAGAGAACGAACGAACACATAATGAATTTCCTAGGCGAAACTCTAACAACTAAGCTCATAAAACGTCGACTACAATATTTCGGTCACATGATGAGATTCCAAAACAAAAATAACGAAACGTTCAAAATGATCACATATCAAGAAAGTTTTAAAACCAAAGAGAGATGGGTCAAAGAAATCGAAGCAAACCTAAACACCATAAACGCTTCACGTAACGATGTAATAGATGGAACTGCCTTTAGAAGGAAAATAAAAGATTTTGGGAATTTCCCGACTGCAGAAACAAGGCAGAGGACATGGACGCAGGAACAAAGGGAGAAGGTTAGCGAGAGGATGAAGGCGTACCATGCGAACAAGCGACAGCTTAAGAAATAATTTTACATAACCAGTGCGTTCTTTATATAGGACAATACAAAAAAAAAGAGCCACCCGCATTGGCGTAGTTGGTAACGTGCTCGCCTCTCATCATGCGGTCGTGGGTTCGCATCCCACTCAGGAAGGGCATATTTTTATAAGTTACAAAAAATAATTTTCATCCTCCATTGTAGTATATAGTTACACCCCAACGTCGTCGCTAATGACCTTAGTAGTTAATGCGACGTTAAATAATAAAAGAAATATATATAAAGACAATCCGTGTTTTTTTTGTGCAGGTTATTTCCAAAACTACTGAACGGATTTTCATGAAATTTTGTCACCTTATTCATATTTATATTCACAGCAACAATTTATTTTTAAATTTTCAAAAATGATATCTCTAAGAGCCCTAATGAAGATTTTCATAAATGTGTGTGTGTACATCTGAGTAGGTATTGTAGTTAAAGTAGATGAAGTGGTTTCGTATGTCGAGAGACGTACGCGGGGGAACTATCGACCGTTGTGTGTGTGTGTGTGTGTGTGTGTGTGTGTGTGTGTGTGTACGTTGGAGTTTACAGTCGATCTAGCAGCTACACAATTTCTGTTACATAATTTATTTAAAAAAAATTGATTACACCATTTTTCGCGTGCGAAGGCGCGACAGGCCATGCTAGTAGACAATATTAACAAAAATATATGTAAAAATAATTACAATAAAGACATATAATAAGAATTAATACAAAGTACGACAATCTTTGACCGCAAATCAGAAGCAAGCGGATAACTAATCAAGAGTAACTGTAAAAAAACGTACCAAATACATGTCTTGCTCATATTAACAAAAAAAAACAAAAAAAATTAACAGTAATAAAGAAAGTGATATAAACTAATATCAGAATAATGTCTCTGTTTATGAAAAATGTTGTTGTTTAGGTCATCAGCTGGTTTGGACCTCTAGAGGCTTTACTATAAGTAACGAGTTGAGAGCTGGTTTACAATTGCCTTCCTCACTGAGTACAAAAGTAGCCTATGCTTATCAGCATGCCATGCCCTCCAAAAAGCATCTACTTTCTACTTTGCAAATTACCTTCAATTCATTCACCACAGGGTCTGGCTGAATAATAATAAAATTCATTACTATCAAAGGAGATAACTCCGACTAGTGTCTTTTACACCCCTACCTCTTCTGTTCTTAAATGATCAGTCATATAATTGGATAACCATGTAATAAGAAACAGAACTATTTTTTTGTAGCCCTGGAACTAGTAGATCGAGTACAAGCATTTTTTTTTTATAAAGAGCTTAGGTTAGCGTCATTTAGAGATTACCGTATTTTTATTTTCTCCTGCTTATATGAATATGTAGGAAGGAAAGTATTGTTTTCAAGTCGAGTTTTCATCGGATCTACACGTTTTCAGACCCCCTGAACCCAAAAAACATGTTTTTAGCGATTGGTGAGTGTGTGTGTGTGTGTGTGTGTGTGTGTGTATGTGTGAAAAGGATATCTCAAGAATGGAACATCGTACGAACTTGAAACTTAAGTTATATACCACTACCGGACCCGACACGAACATTTTCATCAAAATCGGTCAACCGGAAGTAGTAGTTTATTCGTGTAATTTTTCACTTTGTTGCGATTTTCTCAAAAACTGGTCCTACGATTTTTTTTAAAAATCGCCTGTACTAAATTTTTTATGCTCTACAAGATAGGGTAACCGCCATGTTTGCTAAAATTCTTGGTAAGGCTTTTTTCACGTTAAAAAATTGTTTTTTTTTAAGTTTGCGGCTTTACTATGCATTTTAGAGCAAAAATGTCTATGGCAAAAGTTGTAGAAAATTTAAAATTCTACAACTTTTATTTCAAACATTTTTTTGTATAACGCTTAGTTTAGCGATAATTAGCAATTTTCTATTTTTTCTCACGAAAACGTGTAAAAAAATCAATTTTTTTAATATTTCAGCCTCAGCATGCATTTTACAACTAAAGTCTACATAATCAAATTTATAGAAAATTAAAAGATCTACAACTTTTATTTAAAGCATTTTTCTCTACAGAGCCTAATTTAGCGTGGAAGCGTGATCTTCCGTATTTTTAAGCCAAACTGAGGTGGATTTTCATTTTGCGTGTTTCACTCATGATTAAAATTAGGTTATGTTTATTGAGGTTAGTTTTTTGTTTATTTCTAATGTTTTATTACTAATTTTAGGATTATTGTTAATTATTTGCATTGGCAAGAGAAAGTTGTGTGAGTGTTTCACACCAGATTTTTAAATCAAAAAAAGGTTGATTTTCATTATACATTATTCACTCATGATTAAAATTAGGTTATGTTTTTCATTTTATATTATTTACTCATAATTAAACATAAATTTTATTGTGAATTATTTACATTGGAAGAGAAAATCTTGTGAGTTATACCAATTTTGTTTTTTAGTTTTCTAGAAAAGAGTTGTAATGTTAAAGTAAAGAAATTTCGGTCGATAATTTCTCCATTATACGAGCAACTTATATTACATAGTACCGTACTGATGGTTGGGTGAGTGGGTGGAAAGAGGAGGGGGTTTGGTAGAGTTGTGCCGACGTCGGTTCATCTATAATTTCTTTGGCTTTTATACTACAACAACCTTCCCTAACATTATAGGCTTCTGTACGCGACAAGACTTTCCATTCTGTATATATAGCTAAAGTATAGCACATAAATATTGCAATAACTTACCCCAGACAAAGAACAAGTTTCAGCTTAATATGTACATTATTATAACAAACACCCATAAAATACATTATATACTTGTATAAAACTAGCAATTGTCCCTGCGCTGTGCGCGGGCTTTTTCATAACATCATAGGGGTTGAGTTGAAATTAGGTTTGCAAACATTGCTAAGTGAATTGGGTTTCCTTTACATTACATTAGGAACTTAGTAAGTTTTGGAAAACCCCGCTTAATTTATATACACCCTTTTTACTTTCTCTTGGTTATATGAATATATAGAAAGGAAAGTATTGTTTTCATGTTGATTTTTCGAAATTGAGTTTTCACTGGATATACACGTTTTCAGACCCCCTGAACCCGAAAAACATCGTACGAAGTTAATACGTATAACTTAAATCAGATAACACGAGAGGACCCTACACGTACATTTTCATCAAAATCGGTCAACCGGAAGTAGTAGTTTATTCGTGTCATTTTTCACTTTCTTGCAATTTTCTCATAAACGGCTCCCACGATTTTTTTTAAAAAATCGCCTTATTTACTACACTTTTTATGTTCTACAAGATAGGGTTGGTGCCATGTGTGCTGAAATTCTTGGGGAGGCTGTTCTATCGTAGAAATAAATGTTTTTTTTTTTAAGATTGCGGCCTTAATATGCATTTTTAGGGCTAAAATGTATATAATTCTGTTGTAGAAAATTTAAAAATCTACAACTTTTATTTCAAACATTTCTTAGTACAACGCTTAGTTTAGCGGTAATTTGGTATTTTATGGTGTTTATCATGAATATCTGTAAAACAGTGATTTTTTAAGATTTCGGCCTCAGTATGCATTTTACGACAAAACTGTATATAATCAAATTTATAGAAAATTAAAAGATCTACGACTTTTATTTGGAGCATTTTCTCTACAGAGCCTAGTTTATCGTGAAAGAGTGACTTTCCTATTATTAAGCAAAACTATGGTTGGTTATAATATTCCATCATTCACTCATGATTAAAATTAGGTTATTTTTTTTGAGGTTAGTTTTTTGTTTATTTCTAATATTAGGTTATATTGTTCATTATTTGCATTGGCAAGAGGAAATTGTGTGATTGTTTCGCACCTATTTTTTTTTAACGATTTCCCGAAGATTCTTTATTCAATTTGCATCAGCGCTGTTACGTGGGCACGGAAGGGTTTTTCACTTATTTTCCCTAAGAAAATTAATAACTAATCTGGCTTTCTGGCAGGGAGCCCCGTTCTGCATGAACCCAGAGTTTCCTTCAGGGAACCAGTCATTCAGGTGAAGAAGGAGTCGGGTTTGTATAATTTTTTTTGTATTGGTCCTTTTTACTTTCTCTTGCCTATATGAATATATAGGAAGGAAAGTATTGTTTTCATGTCGATTTTTCGAAATCGAGTTTTCACCGGATCTATACTTTTCAGACCCCCTGAACCCAAAAAACATGTTTTTAGCGATTGGTGGTGTGTGTGTGTGTGTGTGTGAACAGAATATCTCAAGAACGGAACATCGTACGAACTTGAAACTTAAGTTACATACCACTACCGGACGCGACACGAACATTTTCATCAAAATCGGTCAACCGGAAGTAGTAGTTTATTCGTATAATTTTTCAGTTTTTTGCGATTTTCTCAAAAACTGGTCCTACGATTTTTTTTAAAATCGCCTATTTTACTCAATTTTTTATTCTCTACAAGATAGGGTAGGCGCCATGTTTGCTGAAATTCTCGGTGAGGCTGTTTTCACGTAAAAACGTTGTTTTTTTAAGATTACGGCTTTAATATAAATTTTAGCGCAAAAACTTATATAATAAAAGTTGTAGAGAATTTAAAAACCTACAACTTCTGTTTCAAACATTTTTTTGTATGACGCTTAGTTTAACAGTAATTAGCGATTTTCTGATTTTTTCTCACGAAAACGTGTGAAAAATCGATTGTTTTAAGATTTTGGCCTTAGTATGCATTTTACGACAAAAATGTATATAACCAAATTTATAGGAAATTTAAAGATCTACAACTTTTATTTAACGTATTTTTCTCTACAGAGCCTAGTTTAGCGTGAAATAGTGATTTTCCGTATTTTTAAGCCAGACTGAGGTTGATTTTCATTTTGAGTGTTTCACTCATGATTAAAATAAGGTTATGTTTATTGAGGTTAGTTTTTTGTTTATTTCTAATATTTTATTACTAATGTTAAATTATATTGTAAATTATTTGCATTGGCAAGAGAAAGTTGTGTGAGTGTTTCACACCAGATTTTTTAACTTGGTCTGTTCAACGTAAAGGGACTATGAAGCAGGCGTATTGGTACAGTGTGAGAAAGTGTACCAAATTTCATAAAGATATCTTAAACCGTTGTTGTTGTTGTTTAGGTCAACAGCCGAAAGGCTGGTTGGAACCTCTAGAGATTTTACTATGTAAAAACGAGGAGTAAGGTGGTTTACCCATGCCTTCCTCACTGAGTTGAAAGAATATGCTTATCAGCATGCCAGGCCCTCCGAAAAGCACTCACTTTCCACCCTGCAAATGACACATTCACTTCATTCACTACAGGGTCTGGCTGCATAGTGAAATTCATTACTCTCAGAGGAGATAACTCTGACTAGTATCTTTTACACCTCTACCTCTTCTGTTCTTAAATAGTTCAGTCATATAAGTGGCTGACTATGTAATAAGATACAGAACTATTTTTTTAGCCCTGGACCAAACAGATAGAGTGCAATTAAATAACACTCCACCTGCCCGTTTTGGGCATCTTAAACCGTTATCAAGATAAATACCTATACCAAATTAATTTTAAGAACCAAATCCGAAGTAAACAAACAGTGAATGACTCCACAACTCCAGAACCGTACGCACCAAAAGTATTATGTGATTTTCATAGTAGGCGTATGCGAAATGACTCGTGCTTAATACTCTTATGAGTAGTTAATTCTTTAGCTTAATAAAATTAAATACTTTAATGGTTTTTATAATTTTAAACGCTTACTTTATAAATAAAATTATTATTGTTTACTAATTTTAAAACTCACTTACTTTATTCTCAAAAGTTTACCTTTTTGGTGTTTGTAAATAGAGGACTCGGGTGCATTAGCCATCACTATAAATTAATCTCAACTTTTTCAGCAAAAATAAAAATAAACTTACTTTTATTCATACAGTCGAATAAAGTAATAACTACAATAAAATTAAACCGTACATGAAACTAAAAGCACCATTCGAACTAGACGCACAATTAAACCGAACCGAACCGTTTAAAATACGAAGCCAACTAAATTGAAAACTCATTTAGGATCATAAAATTACAAATGGCACATACATGAAGAATTTGTAATATAAACATTGAATAAACCTATAAACAATACGGAGTAGTATGCAACTGAATGCTTAACAAAATTAAAATATTAAGGAAAGATTTTATTGACGTAAGGGAACGCGGCTGTTCGTTGTTATTGTTTAGCAATTATAAAAGTGTTGGTGTCCACCCGGTGACTAATGCTAGGCTGTTGCATGTATTTGTGTGGTGTATTTACACGTACTACCACGGACGCAGTTTGTTGATTCGACAGTTGGTTCTTACAATGAACTCACTACAAATGCCTTTTCAAAAACCTTCAAAATGACAAGATCGAAGAAAAGCGAGGTTTATTCGGAACTTTATTTAAGTATGAACTTTTTACATTAGATTAATGAATACAATCTGAAAATATAAAGCGGTTAATTTTTTGTTACACCCTGTAGGTAAGCGATAAAAAGTTAAAAATTAACAAGAATGCAAATTGATATTTCTGCAGTTTTTTTTTTGTTTTTTTTATTCTACTAAGTGGCTGTATGTTTGTGTCCTGTTGAACACACAAAACAATCCTGCTCGGTGAAATTTTATTTTTAAATTTTAATGATGTTTCTAATTTAAAATTCATGGGAAAATCTGGTCTAGTTGTTTTACCACCGCCTTGTCTCCTGTGTTTAGTCTAAATAATAAAATTCAAATTTACTCCCTTCAATTATAAATCAGTTTGTTTTTCAAGCTTAGGAAATTGTAATTGTAATATTGATTTATTTTAAACGTTATTTAATGTTGATTTTTTTATCGTTGTGGTAAATTATTTTTTACTTTCTCTTGCCTATATGAATATATAGGAAGGAAAGTATTGTTTTCATGTCGACTTTTCGAAATCGAGTTGTCACCGGATCTATACGTTTTCAGACCCCCTGAACCCCAAAAAACATGTTTTTAGCGATTGGTCTGTGTGTGTGTGTGTGTGTGTGTGTGTGTGTGCGCGCGCGCGCGCGCGTGCGCGTGCGTGTGTGTGTGTGAACAGAATATCTCAAGAACGGAACATCGTACGAACTTGAAACTTAAGTTACATACCACTACCGGACCCGACACGAACATTTTCATGAAAATCGGTCAACCGGAAGTAGTAGTTTATTCGTGTAATTTTTCACTTTTTTGCGATTTTCTCAAAAACTGGTCCTACGATTTTTTTAAAAAATCGCCTCATTTTAAATTTTTTATTCTCTACAAGATAAGGTAAGCGTAATGCTTGCTGAAATTCTTGGTGAGGGTGTTTTTACGTAAAAAAAGCTTTTTTTAAGATTACGGCTTAAATATGTATTATAGCGCAAAAAATTTATAAAATAAAAAATGTAGAGAATTTAAAATTCTACAACTTTTATTTCAAACATTTTTTTGTATAACACTTATTTTAACGGTAATTAGCGATTTTCTGTTTTTCTCACGAAAACGTGTGAAAAATCGATTTTTTTTTAAGATTTCGGCCTTAGTATTAATTTTATGACAAAAGTGTTTATAATCAAATTTATAGAAAATTAAAAGATCTACAACTTTTATTTAAAGCATTTTTCTCTATAGAGCCTATTTTAGCGTGAAAGAGTGATTTTCTGTATTTTTAAGCCAAACTGAGGTTGATTTTCATTTTGCGTCTTCCAGTCATTATTAAAATAAGGTTATTATATTTTTAGAGGTTAGTTTTTTTGTTTATTTCTAATGTTTTATTACTAATGTTAGGATTATTGTTAATTATTAGCATTGGCAAGAGAAAGTTGTGTGAGTGTTTCACACCAGATTTTTTAAAAAGGGGTTATTTATTAGTCAAAATTTGCCATTGCGGATTTGTTTAGCTATTATTACCGTTTTCCCCAAAACTCCAAGTCTCTCTGTATCCACTCTCTGTTATCTGTTAAGTCTCTCTGTTATCTGTTATTCCACTCATCTATTGGTTTGGTTCGCATCCTCTTTTTGCGTTGTATTTTAGATGGAAGTCTAATGACAATCGGTTATTATTTTTCGAAAAACATCTGGTGTGAAACATTCACACGTTTAGATAATGAACAATATAACATGAATCATAAGTGAATGACGCAAAATAAAAATCAACCTCTGTAGAACTTAAAAATACGGAAAATAAGTAATTGCTTCTAAAAACTAGGTTCTTTAGAGAAAAATGTTTTTATTAAAGTTCTTGGTTTTTAAACTTTCTAAAACTTTTATTATATACTTTATTGTCGTAAAATGCATACTAAGACTGCAAGCTTAAAAATTACATTTTTTACCGATTTTGATGAAAAAAATAACAGAAAACCACTAATTCCTGCTGAACTAAACGTTGTCCAAAAATTTGATATAAAAGTTGTAGGTTTTTAAATTTCCTACAACTTTTGATTTTGTACACTTTTGCCCTAGAATGCTTATTAAGGCTGCAATATTTTTAGCTTTTATTTTTTATCGGGAACTGTACTTTATTGACAACCACCCAGTTTGATCGCTGTATTTTTTGACGTGATTCGGCGTGAATTTTTAAACAGGGACCCCCAGTGGAGTTTGTTCAAGAATGGCTGTCAGTTGGTCACCATACAAAGTTACTTACCCAGATAGTGTTACTTAACAAATAATAGCGACTTCCTACCAGCTGACTGACTGGGCTGGCCGAGGGCCGCAATATTAATTTTTTTTTACGAGAGCATAGCTACCAAGAATTTCAGCAGACATGGTGCTTACCTTACTTGTAGAGCATAAAAAATGTAGTAAATTACGCAATATTTAAAAAATACCGTAGGAGTTGTATATGAGAAAATCGCAATAAGTGAAAAATTCGTATATAAACTACTATTTACGGTTGACCGATTTTGATGAAAATATTCGTGTCGGGTCCAGTAGTGTACCTAACTTAAGTTCCAAGTTTTTATTTTGTACTCTATTCCGTTCTTGAGATATTTTGTTCACAGACACACACATACACAGACCAACAGCTAAAAACATGTTTTTTTAGATTCAGGAGGTCTGAAAACATGTATATTCGGTGAAAAGTCAATTTCGAAAAATCGACATGAAAACAATAATTTTCTTCGTTATATATTCACATAGGGCAAGAGAAAGTAAAAATAGATTTTCGTAATTTTGCACCAGAATCAAGTATTCTTAGTTTTGGGGCAACAAATTTATACGAATTTAAAAAAAAATCTTTATCGTTCGTTAAGAAAACTGAGATGGTCTTAAATTTTTAGGAACGAATTTTTTGTATACGGGAATTATGTAACATAAATAACTGTAAAAATCCGGGTATATAAAAGTTTGCATTATCGTAGTACTTTATTTCTCACATTATACTGTACATCTTGTGGTGAGAAAGTTGAAAAGACTTTTTGAATTGTTTACGAAAGAAGAAAAACATTTTGAGTGTATCTCAAATATGAGTGAACAAAGTATCTTATGTGGGAACAGCGAATTTGAAACATTCAAGTGTTAGAACAACGTAAATTCTGTATTGAAAGTAATAATTATAAAGTTAACAATCGATAAGTGAGTGGTGTTCACTTGAAAACTTCTTACAAACATCCAATTTTATACGCTTCATGTGTTTGAAGTAAAAGAAACGAAAAAACTCATACAGCAAACCGGTTTTTCTCGCTATTCTTTAAGAGGTATTAAATGCCTGTCTTCTCCTGAAAATATTTCTTTTTACTCTCTCTTGCCTATATGAATATATAGGAAGGAAAGTATTGTTTTCATGTCGATTTTTCGAAATCGAGTTTTCACCGGATCTACACGTTTTCAGATTTCCTGAACCCAAAAAACATGTTTTTAGCGATTGGTCTGTGTATGTGTGTGTGTGTGTGTGTGTATACAAAATATCTCAAGAACGGAACATCGTACGAGCTTGAAACTTGAATTTTAAGTTACATACCACTACCGGACCCGACACGAACATTTTCATCAAAATCGGTCAACCGGAAGTAGTAGTTTATTCGTGTCATTTTTCACTTTTTTGTGATTTTCTCAAAAACTGGTCCTACGATTTTCTTTAAAATCGCCTCATTTACTCAGTTTTTTATGCTCTACAAGATAGGGTAGGCGACATGTTTGCTGAAATTCTCGGTGAGGCTGTTTTCATGTAAAGAAATAGTTTTTTTTAAGATTAACAGCTTCATTATAAATTTTAGCTCAAAAACTTATGTAATAAAAGTTGTCGAGAATTTAAAAACCTACAACTCTTAATTCAAACATTTTTTTGTATAACGCTTAGTTTAACAGTAATTAGCGATTTTCTGTTTTTTTCTCACGAAAACGTGTGAAAAATTAATTTTTTTAAGATCTCGGCCTTAGTACGCATGTTACGACAAAAGTGTATATATTTAATGTTATAGGAAATAAAAAGATCTACAACTTTTATTAAGCATTTTTCTCTACAGAGCCTAGTTTAGTGTGAAAGAGTGATTTTCCGTATTTTTAAGCTGAACCGAGTTCGATTTTCATTTTGCGTCTTTCAGTCATGATTAAAATTAGGTTATGTTTATTGAGATTAGTTTTTTGTTTATTTCTGATGTTTTATTACTAATGTTAGGTTATATTGTTAATTATTTGCATTGGCAAGAGAAAGTTGTGTGAGTGTTTCACACCAGATTTTTAAGATTGTAGTGGGTTATCTACAGCCGCTAAAATAAGGATAATGCCTTATTTTAAAATGGCCACGTTATATGCAAGTGAAACCATTTTCATCACGAATCACTCGATTGAAGTAGATAACATTTTAAAGTTGGAAAGAAGAATAATATTAAATGAACATGCTTGAATATGAAAACATGGGAACATGGCCACCGAAGATGGCATCCAACGAATCCGTACATCAAAAAATGGAAATAAGCACAATTAAGAAAAAGGGAATCTCCTTAGGATTTATTATCATAACACCGGAAAATAGAGTACTTAGAAAAATCGTAGAGACAATTTTTTGAATAAGAAATACGAAATGTAATTGATCAAGAAAGTTAAAATGGATATTGAGGAAATGCAGATTACACTGGAAGATTTAAAACGTAAATCAGAAAAAAATGAATTACCAAAAGACAAACACCACTATATTACAAGCTAAAACTGGAAAATACACGGAAAGGGTGTTTTCAGACGAAAAAAGAAAAGCAAGGTCCAACAGAATGAAAAAATACTGGCAACAAAAATTTTAAAATCGATCCAAGAAGTAATTGACTAAAGTGATCCAATGTGGTCAAACAAAAATAAAAAAGAAACAACTTAGGGGATAGAACGTTAAAAATCTACAAATTTTATCTCATGCTGTTTTTTCTACAACGGTTTGGCACACACGCACTCACACAGTTTAGCGTCAATTAGTAATTTTCTGTATTTTTTTTTGTCGAACTCGATAAAAAATTATATTTTAATATTGCGGCTTTTGTATGATTTTTTCAGATTAAGGAAAATACCTATATATAATTAAAGTTATAGGAAATAGCCCCCAAGAATTTCAGCAGACATGCCCCTTACTCTTATCATGTAGATCTTTTTAATCTTAAGTAAAATTTCAAAATTTTATTTATTTTACTTTTTTATTGTTAACTTCTTTTACATTGTTTTTGTTAATTTTGTAACTTTACAACATTTCTTAGTTTTTATTAACTTTATTTTCTAATTTTATTTAGTTAAAGTGAGAGCAAAGGCTGTCTACTTCACTCACGTAAGTTTAGTTCTTGTATAATGATTTGCTTAAAGCCACATTGTAAGGCTGATTGTAAATAAATAAGTTAAATAAAAAATAAAAAAAATTTCTGAGTAGCCTTCTGTCAGCTGGGTAGCAGCTGATTGGGACCTTTCCATTATTTCACATCATCAAAATATCGTGTGAATGGACCTTTACTGTTCGACCCAGCAACTGCCTGTTCGATTAGCAATCGCTTGATTCTTTTATTTTCGGTTGTTTTCATTTTCATTATATTTTTGGTTGTTTTTTCCTTCATTCTTTTACAAGTTCACAAATTATTTACAAGCTTTATTTTCCAAATTACAAAACAGTAAAGATCAAACAATTATAAAACATTAAAATGTTTAAATAAAGAAAATAACACAATTTATTAAAAATTACAGAAAAATTACAAATATGATTAAGATCAAACGATTACAAAACATTAAAATTAAAAAATACTGAACTGAGCAATATTTTCCAACATTTTAATCAAACAACCAACTGATGTGTATTAATAAAACATGCAAACAATATCTACAATATTAATTATAGTGAGTGGGAGTCAGCAGTCATAACAATTAAGATGCGTTTACACGAGGCGACTTTAAGGTTACAGATTGTGTGATGTGAAATAACGAAAAGGTCCACTGATTGTATAACCCCTGTTTGTTTACTTAACATTTCTTACCATAAAACGAGTTTAGTCGCTAATGACCAAGCTGTCGATGCGACTTTAAATTTAAATAAAAAGAAAACAAAAAATTAGGTTATGTTTTATAATTTACACCGGAAAAAGAAAATCGTGTGTTTAACATAAGATTTTTTAAAATATCGGAATCATAATAATAATAATTCAATTCAATTCATTTATTTTCGTTTTTTACAAAGATAATTTCCGTCAGGCCTGGGTATGTCGACAGAAATATACAAAAGTAAATCCACAAAACAAACAATAAAATTAAAAATACAAAAATTCAATAACACAGATTGTTAACAATAAAATTAAATGTAGAAGTTACAATAAAAAAAAGCCTGCTTACCTTATAACAATATTAATGAAGTGCAAAAATAATATATGTAATACATATAATATCATAGTTTTTAAATATAATTGAGTTTTTAAAGAATAGATAAAAAAAGAATACAAAATGAAAATAAAATAGCATCAAAATATTACCATGAATTACAAAAGCGGTATTAAAAAAATGGAGTATAACAAACAGCAAAAAAGATTATAATAAAAATAATAATAATAATAAAAATTCTAAATAAAAATAATAAAAAGGGAATGATGAAATTCTTAATCTTAAGTCCAACAATTAAGGCTCCGTTCATTGACTGCTGGCACTCGTGCATACCATGTTACATTTCCAGCCCATGTTAGTAATTTTATTTTTAATTCCTTGTATTTGCCTAAAAATAAAATTTCATCCGGTAGGGAGTTTAGTAATTTTGGAATTATAAAACAGTCCAAACGTCTGCCGTAGTTGTTTGTAGCTCTAAGTTGGATAAATGTCTTCCGTCGTAATTCATAGTCACTGCGTGCTTGTTCACGGTACCTCGGGTCATAAAAGTTATTTATCAGTAATAGGTAATGTAAAAGGCCTTTAGCTGTTAAAAAGGTGTTGTTTATAGGTCTTGTCAAATTCAGATGAGAATTTACACCTTTTCCAACCAAGAATAATAATAATAATAATAATAATAATAATGAAGGTATGGTACTGTAATTTTATTTCTTATGTATTCTTAAATAGTAAACTGTTGTATGAAGAGATGTTGAACGTAAGTCGAGTTGTGTTAGGGCAAGTGGAAGGTAGGAGTCGCGGTGGGGGAGGAGAGACTAGCTTTGCAGTAGGAATTGGTCGATGTTATATTATTGGAGGGGGTTAGTGACTGCAGAATAACACCGCAGCATCATTCGGGGTTTGTTCGCTCGCCCGGTAGTATTCTGACAACAACAGCTACAGTAGCGCGCCCCATCTTATTCATCATGTCAACAACATAATGATGTTTATATATTTATCATTTTTAAATTCGTCGTTATCCTCCTCGTCCTCGATGTTATTATATTGTTATGAGTGGTGTTAGTTTTTTAGCTGCCGTAAAAACATTTAATCCAAGACGTAGACGGAGTGAAAAACGTCGACCCGATCTATCGTCGACTGTTCCTTTACCGCCCGATGTTGTACCTTCATGTCCGCCGATTACTCCACCCCCGGCTTTTTTACCACCCGGACATCACAAGGCTTTACAAAATCAAGGTATATTATTTCATATTTTATATTTTAAAAAAATCTGGTATGAAACACTTGCACAACTTTCTCTTGCCAATATAAATAATTAACAATAAACCTAATATTAGTAATAAAATATTAGAAATAAACAAAAAACTAACCTCAAAAAACATTAGTGAAATACACAAAATTAAAATCGACCTCAGTTTGGCTTAAAAATCAGAAAATCGCTAATTACCGCTAAACTAAGCGTTATACAAAAAAATGTTTGAAATAAAAGTTGTAGAATTTTAAATTCTCTACAACTTTTATTATATAAATTTTTGCGCTAAATTGCATATTAAAGCTGTAATCTTAAAAAAACTATGATTTTACGTAAAAACAGCCTTACCCAGAATTTCAGCAAACATGACGCCTACCCTATCTTGTAGAGCATAAAAAAATGAGTAAACCAGGCGATTTAAAAAAAAATCGTAGGACCAGTTTTTGAGAAAATCGCAAAAAAGTGAAAAATTATACGTATAAACTACTACTTCCGGTTGACCGATTTTGATGAAAATGTTCGTGTCGGGTCCGGTAGTGGTATGTAACTTAAGTTTCAAGTTTCAATTTTGTACGATGTTCCGTTCTTGAGATATTTTGTATACACACACACAGACCAATCGCTAAAAACATGTTTTTTGGGTTCAGGGGGTCTGAAAACGTATAGATCCGGTGAAAACTCGATTTGTTAAAATCGACATGAAAACAATACTTTCCTTTTTATATTCATATAGGCAAGAGAAAGTAAAAAATATATAACCTAAAAAAATCTAATTACCATAAAATCAATAACGATTCGAAAATAATTATTAATATTTTTTTTTAATATATTATGTTTTTGTTTGTTTTCTATTTCACTTTATCAAACGCCATTGTTCATATTCTCTCTCTCTGTCTGTATTACTAAACAGTAAATGTTGACCCCTACTTCTGAATGACCATTCACACAACTGAATCCATTCTGTGCTAACAGGTGGCAATCTATTTTATACTGTAAATTACATTCGTATTATACAATTTCAACTTACAACTTTATTTCAATAATTTAAAATTCTTAATAAATTATTCTATTGTTTATTTTTTATTTAAAAATCATTTTCTGTATATTTTATTGATTCACTTATTTATCATTAATTTTTTTTTAGTTTCCTGATGAAATTTTGAATTATATTCCTTTGGATTTGTTCATTAAAACTAAAGTACATTTTTGTATTTTGATTATTTGATTCTAAGGTTTTAAAAACCAATGATATTACCTTAAAATATTATTTCTATTATACCTTCCTGAATTGCTATAAATTTAAAAATCTGGTGTTAAACACTCTCACGACTTACTCTTGTCTATATAAATAATGAAATATATAACGTATGTTTATTATTCATTAGTAAATTATGCTAAATGAAAATCAACCGTTGTTTAAATGAAATATTCAGAAAATTCAGGCCAAACTAACCTCTGTAGAAAATTTTGCTTAAAATAAAAGTTGTAGGTTTTTAAATTTCTACAATTTTGATTTATAAATTTGTCCTAAAATGCATTCTTAGGCTGCAATCTTTAAAAAAAAAAGTTTTGTTACCACATCATAGATCCTTCAAGAATTTCAGCAGACATGACGCTTACTTTATCTTGTATTTCATAAAAAATTTAGTAAATGAAACGATTTTTATAAAAATCATAGAAGCCGATTTTGATGAAAATGTTCTTATCGGGTTCCTTAGTGGTACTTAATTTAAGTTTTCAAGTTTAAACTTCTTACAATATTCCGTTTTGAAGATATTTTGTTCACACGCATATCAATCGCTAAAAACATGTTTTTGGGTTCAAGAGGCCTAAAAATGTATACTTTTGGTGAAAATTTGATTTGAAAAATCGACATGAAAATAATATTTTCTTTTTTCCTACTTATTCATATCGGGCTAGAGAAAGTAAAAAATCTACATAATGATTCCCGTAGGTAATAGTCTATATAAGAAAAATTAATACTTTTTAATCTTAATTGAAATACTAAAAAATGCGTAAACACCCTAAAAACTAATTAAAAAATATTATTAATGCAATATTTTAAAAAATTATGGATTTAAAACTGGTATACCATCATTGTTTATTCCGTGTGCAGTGTGAATTGATTTATGTTTTTTTTATTTTCTTTGTATTATTGAACAAATTTTGTCATAAAATCCGGGATAAATCGTTGTTTGTGTTATGATATGAATTTTACGGTGGGTTTTGTTCGTGAATGGGGCGGGGCCATTTTACTTTCATGACCTGTATATATACATGTAGTAGCGTCTACGTCATTCGTTATACTGTTTACGTTTCGATTCATTGATACATTTTGTTGTGAAATTTTCAAAATTTTCTTCCAAATATTTAACAGAAATTCAATTTATTTTATCATGATTTGAAAAATTTACATAATTCAAAATTTATTATTTATTGTAAGCTATTAATTTTTTTGTGTTCATCAAAATATATCGAGGTAACTTTCAAATGAAAATGTTTCTTTATTTACTTTTAATAAAAATATTCTTATGGATGTTAGCTTTATTTTATATATTAAAAAAAATCTGGTGTGAAACACTCACACGACTTTATCTTACCAATGCAAATAATTAACAATAAACCTAACAATTGTAATAAAACATTAGAAATAAACAAAAAACTAACCTCTAAAAATATAACCTTATTTTAATAATGACTGGAAGACGCAAAATGAAAATCAACCTCAGTTTGGCTTAAAAATACAGAAAATCACTCTTTCACGCTAAAATATGCTCTGTAGAGAAAAATGCTCTAAATAAAAGTTGTAGATCTTTTAATTTTCTATAAATTTGATTATATACACTTTTGTCATACAATGAATACTAAGGCCGAAATCTTAAAAAAATCGATTTTTCACACGTTTTCGTGAGAAAAAACAGAAAATCGCTAATTACCGTTAAACTAAGCGTTATACAAAAAAAATGTTTGAAATAAAAGTAGTAGAATTTAAAATTCTCTACATTTTTTATTTTATAAATTTTTGCGCTATAATACATATTAAAGCCGTAATCTTAAAAAAACACTTTTTTTACGTGAAAACAGCCTCACCAAGAATTTTAGCAGACATGACGCCCACCCTATGTAGAGCATAAAAATTTTAGTAAATGAGGCGATTTAAAAAAAAAATCGTAGGACCAGTTTTTGAGAAAATCGAAATAAGTGAAAAATTACACGAATCAACTACAACTTCCGGTTGACCGATTTTGATGAAAATGTTCGTGTCGGGTCAAGTTCGTACGATGTTCCGTTCTTGAGATATTCTGTTCACACACACACAGACACACAGACAGACACAGACTCAGACCAATCGCTAAAAACATGTTTTTTCGGGTTCAGGGGGTCTGAAAACGTGTAGATCCGGTGAAAACTCGATTTCGAAAAATCGACATGGAAACAATACTTTCTTTCCTATATATTCATATAGGCAAGAGAAAGTAAAAAAAGGAGGTCCTGGGTTCGATTTCCGTCTAGGGTATGGAAATTATTACGTTCCAAAACTCCACTATAATCTCTAATAGTCAAAATGTTAATCGATTTTAAATAAACTAACAAACAGTAGTAATTATTGCTCTTTATTCGTACCAACATGGGTGTGAAATCTGAGGTAGGATGTCCGGTTGTTGTTTTTTTTTTTTACAATGTTACAGTTTTATTGTGAGCGTGGAAAAATGTTTAGGCGTTACCAGTTGTTAAGTCTTTTGTCATTGTTGTTCATCATATTCATGTATAAATAACTTTTATACCCGCACAGGCATGTAGAGTGTTAAATTATTTGCACTCTATCTACTTGTTTCAGGTCTACAAAAAATAGTTCTACTAAACTCCCCGTTTTTTACTTTCCTATATAAATAGTATATATAATGGAAAGTATTATTTTCATGTCGATTTTCAGAAATCGAGTTTTTACCGGATCTACACGTTTTCAGACCCCCTGAACCCAAAAAACATGTTTTTAGCGATCGGTCTGTGTGTGTGTGTGTGTGTGTATGTGTGTGTGAACAAAATATCTCAAGAACGAAACCTCGTACGAACTTGAAACTTGAAAATTAAGTTACATACCTTTACCGGACCCGGCACGAACATTTTCATCAAAATAGGTCAACCGGAAGTAGTAGTTTATTCGTGTAATTTTTCACTTTTTTCGATTTTCTCAGAAACGGCTCCTACGATTTAAAAAAAATTGCCTCATTTACTAAATTTTTTAATCTGTACAAGATAAGGTAGGCGCTATTTCTGCTGAAATTCTTGGTGAGGCTGTTTTCTCGTGAACAAATTGGTTTTTTTAAGATTGTGACGTTAATACGCATTTTAGCGCAAAAATGTACTTAGCATGTAAAAGTTGTAAGTAAAGAATTGAAAATTCTTCAACTTTTATATCAAACATTTTTTTGTATAACGCTTAGTTTAGCGGTAATTAGCGATTTTTTTGATTTTTTTTCTCACGAAATCGTGTAAAAATCGAGTTTGTAAAGATTTCAGCCTTATTATGCATTTTACATCAAAAAAGTATAGGTAATGAAATTTATAGGAAATTAAAATATCTACAACTTTTTTTTAGAGCATTTTTCTCTACAGAGCCTAGTTTAGCGTGAAAGAGTGAGATTTTCCGTATTTTTAAGCCAAACTGTTAATTTACACTTTGCTTCTTTCACTCATGATTAAAATAAGGTTATGTTTTTGAGGTTAGATTTTTTTGTTTATTTTTAACGTTTTATTACTAATGTTAGGTTATAATTATAGTTTTAATTATTTGCATTGGCAAGAGAAAGTTGTGTGAGTGTTTCACACCAGATTTTTGAAACAATTGGGGTAGCCGATGTCGGATTAGCTGGGATCGTCAAGAGTAATGAATTTCATTATTGTAACATATTCTGTTTGGTGAACTACAAAATTAGCGCGTTTTGGTTTGAATCTGGTGACTAGTTGTTTTGGGTTACGACGTGGCGCGTATAATATTAGTTTTATTTCTCTGTCTACCGTTTGGTTGGTAGCGGGGGGGAATGCAAGTTTTGATAGCCTCTTTGGATCATGTAACCTCTTTACTTCTATGGAATTGTATTGCATACGTTTTCATTTTTCTTTGTGTCTGTTGAGATTTCGTGTAATGCAGTTGCACGTTTAACCAATTGTGGTTATGTTATAAAATTTTCATTTTATTATGATATTTTATTTAGTTTTACTTTTCACCGTATTTGTTTTAAAGGTATGTACATTTTGATTTGTTTTGTTTATTTTTAAAAAAGTTTTACAGTCATATTTTTCCCGTTCGCAGGAATAATTCTTTAACTACTTTGATCTGTATTTTCTTTACATGGGCTTCCCTAAAGTCCGATGAAATATTTATTAATTAGTTGTTTTTGGAAAATTTGTTGTAAATTGTGTTGTATTTTGAAAAATATAATGTAATCTTTTAAAATGTATTAAAAAAAAACGTGTTCTAGTCAGGCCTTCATTAAGTTAATATTTGAAATTATTTCTGTATGTTACAGTTAATTACCTAGTCGAGGTCTAGAAAATTCTTTAAGGGCATGTTATATGCTATCCTGTTTTGTTAATACTTACTAGCATGGCACTGAGTTATTTCACTAAATTCATTTTTATTTTAAACATTTTTTTAAAAGAATTTATAAGTGATCATAAATACTGATATTAACCTTTCAGCTATATTTGAAATGTAAAAAAAGTTTAATTAAAAATCATTCTGAAAATTTTTGTTAGATGCAACAATCTTATTGTTTTATATCTACTGAGGCATAGGGTACTTTGTTAATTTTCATGTGTTATGTAATTGAATTTCTCAAACTTCATGTATCGTATCATAAACTTAAATTATCTTTTTATAAATTATTTTATTTTCATTAACGCCTGTTATACGGGGTACTAATTACTTTCTCTTGCCTATATGAATATATAGGAAGGAAAGTATTGTTTTCATGTCGATTTTTCGAAATCGAGTTTTGACCGGATCTATACGTTTTCAGACCCCCTGAACCCAAAAAACATGTTTTTAGCGATTGGTCTGTGTGTGTGTGTGTGTGTCTGTGTGTGTGTATGTGTGTGTGTGTGTGTGTGAACAGAATATCTCAAGAACGAAACATCGTACGAACTTGACACTTGAAACTTAAGTTACATACCACTACCGGACCCGACACAAACATTTTCATCAAAATCGGTCAACCGGACGTAGTAGTTTATTCGTGTAATTTTTCACTTTATTGCGATTTTCTCAAAAACTGGTCCTACGATTTTTTTAAAAATCGCCTCATTTACTCAATTTTTTATTCTCTACAAGATAGGGTAGGCGCCATGTTTGCTGAAATTCTTGGTGATTGTGTTTTTACGTAAAAAAAGTGTTTTTTTAAGATTACGGCTTTAGTATGTATTATAGCGCAAAAATTTATATAATAAAAAATGTAGAGAATTTAAAATTTTACAACCTTTATTTCAAACATGTTTTTGTATAACGCTTAGTTTAGCGGTAATTAGCGATTTTTTGTTTTTTCTCACGAAAACGTGTGAAAAATCGATTTTTTTAAGATTTCAGCTTTAGTACGCATTTTACGACAAAAGTGTAACTAATAAAATTTATAGGAAATTAAAATATCTACAACTTTTATTAAAAGAATTTTTCCCTACAGAGCTTAGTTTAGCGTGAAAGTGTGAATTTCGGTTTTTTTAAGCCAAACTGAGTACGATTTTCATTTTGCGTCATTCACTCATGATTAAAATAAGGTTATGTTTATTGAGGTTAGTGTTTTGTTTATTTCTAATATTTTATTAATAATGTTAGGTTTATTATTAATTATTTGCATTGGCAAGAGAAAGTTGTGTGTTTCACACCAGATTTTTACTTTCTCTTGCCTATATGAATATATAGGAAGGAAAGTATTGTTTTCATGTCGATTTTTCGAAATCGAGTTTTCACCGGATCTATACGTTTTCAGACCCCCTGAACCCAAAAAACATGTTTTTAGCGATTGGTCTGTGTGTGTGTGTGTGTGTCTGTGTGTGTGTGTGTGTCTGTGTGTGTGTCTGTGTGTGAACAGAATATCTCAAGAACGGAACATCGTACGAACTTGAAACTTGAAACTTAAGTTACATACCACTACCGGACGCGACACGAACATTTTCATCAAAATCGGTCAACCGGAAGTAGTAGTAACTTAGTTTATTCGTATAATTTTTCAGTTTTTTGCGATTTTCTCAAAAACTGGTCCTACGATTTTTTTTAAAATCGCCTATTTTACTCAATTTTTGATTCTCTACAAGATAGGGTAGGCGCCATGTTTGCTGAAATTCTCGGTGAGGCTGTTTTCACGTAAAAACGTTGTTTTTTTAAGATTACGGCTTTAATATAAATTTTAGCGCAAAAACTTATATAATAAAAGTTGTAGAGAATTTAAAAACCTACAACTTCTGTTTCAAACATTTTTTTGTATGACGCTTAGTTTAGCAGTAATTAGCGATTTTCTGATTTTTTCTCACGAAAACGTGTGAAAAATCGATTTTTTAAAGATTTTGGCCTTAGTATGCATTTTACGACAAAAGTGTATATAACCAAATTTATAAAAAATTAAAAGATCTACAACTTTTATTAAGAGCATTTTTCTCTAAAGAGCCTAGTTTAGAGAGAAAGAGTGATTTTCCGTATTTTTAAACCATACTGAGTTCGAATTTCATTTTGCGTGTTTCACTCATGATTGAAATATGGTTATATTTTTGAGATTAGTTGTTTGTTTATTTCTAATGTTTTATTACTAATGTTAGGTTTATTGTTAATTATTTATATTGGCAAGAGAAAGTTGTGTGAGTGTTTCACACCAGATTTTTTTATATGGTAATCATTAACCTGCCTTCGACTATCTGGTTTTGTCTTGTTTTTGAATCTATTTTTCTTAACTTATATTAAGTTAGAAAATAAGAAATGTGTAGCCTATTTAGATAATTAAATAACTGATACATATAGTTGTTCCATAAAAATGTATTTTTGTGTTTCGTACAAATTTTATGAATCAGTTTTGTTTATTTCTGTTTATTTCTTAATGATTTTGTAAATCTGTAATAATAAGGAAGATTGACTACAAAGCTGTTGTCTACGTAGGTAACTAAATTTTTACTTTCTCTTGCCTATGTGAATATATAGGAAGGAAAGTATTGTTTTCATGTCGATTTTTCGAAATCGAGTTTTCGCCGGATCTATACGTTTTCAGACCCCCTGAACCCAAAAAACATGTTTTTAGCGATTTGTCTGTGTGTGTGTGTGTGAACAGAATATCTCAAGAACGGAACGTCGTACGAACTTGAAACTTGAAACTTAAGTTACGTACCACTACCGGACCCGACACGAACATTTTCATCAAAATCGGTCAACCGGAAGTAGTAGTTTATTCGTGTAATTTTTTACTATTTTGCGATTTTCTCAAAAACTAGTCTTACGATTTTTTTAAAAATCGCCTCATTTACTAAACTTTTTATTCTCTACAAAATAGGGTATGCGCCATGTTTGCTGAAACTCTGGCTGAGGCTGTTTTTACGTAAAAACATTTTCTTTTTAAGATTGCGGCTTTCATATGCATTTCAGCGCAAAACGTTATATAATAAATGTTGTAGAGAATTTAAAAACCTACAACTTTTATTTCAAACACTTTATTGTATAACGCTTAGTTTAGCGGTAATTAGCGATTTTCTATTTTTTCTCACGAAAACGTGTGAAAAATCGATTTTTTTAAGATTTCGGCCTTAGTATACATTGTATGACAAAAGTGTATATAATCAAATTTATAGAAAATTAAAAGATCTACAACTTTAATCTTAACATTTTTCACTACAGAGCCTAGTATAGTGTGAAAGAGTGATTTTCCGTATTTTTAAGGCAAACTGAGATCGATTTTCATTTTGCGTCTTTCATATATGATTAAACTTAGGTTATGTTTATTGAGGTTAGTTTTTTGTTTATTTCTTATGTTAGGTTTATTGTTAATTATTTACACTGGCAAGAGAAAGTTGTGTGAGTGTTTCACACCAGATTTGTTTTAGAAAATAAGAATAGAAATAAAAAGTACTAAATAAGTACTTATTATATAAATAAATAATAAGTACGGCTTCGACGATTTTTTTTTTGAATTGCCCAATTTAGTACATTTTTATGCTCTACACGGGAGGGTATGCACCACATCTGCTAAAATTCTTGAGGAGGTTGTTCTCTCATAGATTTTTTTTAAGATTGCGACCTTAATATGCATTTTAGGGCAAAAGTGTTTATATAATCAAAGTTGTAGAACATTTTAAAAACCTAAATCGAACATTTATTTTACAACGCTTAGTTCAGCGGAAATTAGTGATTTTTTTTTCTTAAATTTGCAAAAAATGAGATTTTTTTTATAATTGCGGCCTTATTATGTATTTTACGACAAAATTGTAGTATTTAATCAAAGTTATAGGAAATTAAAAAACTTAAAATTTTTATTTTAAGCATTTTTCTGTACAAAACCTAATGTTCAGAGGCAATTAGTACTGATTTTTCGTATTTTGAAGTTCTACGGAAGGTGATTTTTCATTTTGCGTCAATTACTCATGATTAAAATTTAATTATGTTTTCAATTTTTAATTGTTTACTCATGATTAAATATAGGTTATATTGTTCATTATCTACATTGTTAAAAGAAATTGTGTTAGTGTTTCCACCAGATTTTTTGTATGATTTTTGAAAACATTTTTAAGTAATTTCATTACGAAATTAGGTCGAATATTAATTCAGTGATTTATTAAATCGTCTATTTATACCTACTATTAATAAAAGAATTTAAAATGTCTGAATTTATTAATAGAAGATGTGAATTATTTTTTTGTATTTTTTTTTCTGGAAGGGGCGGGTGGGACACGTTGTTCTTTAACCGGAATTCACAAATTGGCACAGCACGTTATAATTGGCCTACCATCACAACTATATCTAGAGTTCACATCTTAATTTTACTATGTACACTTTTTAAACTTCTTCTTCATCCTCTTTAAAAGATGTTTAAAAATTTGTCAACTTTTGGCTGCCACTCAAATATCTCTCTTCTTCTGATTATAGGTTACATACTTTCGTAATTATTTATACTTTATGTAAACAATACTTAATTTATTCGGTAACCTCTTCAAAATTTACTTTATAACATTTTTTAAACCGATTAAAATATTTCTCGTATAAAATATTCTTTATGTTTTACCGTATTATTTTTATAAATTACATTTAAAAAATTGATATATTTATAATTTATAATGTTTTAACCTATTAAGGCCTATTCCCACGCCGCTAGTTTACTTGTTGCTAGTACTAGCAACTAGCAACGTTTCCAAACGTTTATACGAGTTAGTGTACTAGCGCTAGTCAATCACGTGACCTTTTCTCCCGTACTTGCGCTAGTAAAATCAAACAGTTCAAAGTCACTAGTGCTTTAACTGAACTAGCTGCTAGTTGTTTGTCCGCTCGACGCTAGCTTACTAGTTGCTAGTACTAGCAGCTTATTAGTAACTAGCAACGTTTCCTAACGTTCACAACGAGCTAGTTTACTAGCGCTAGAGACTGGAATTTTAACACATTAAAACCACTGTAAGATACCAAAACCCACAGTAGTTGCTAATGACCAAGCTGTCGATGCGACTTTAACTAAAAAAAACTATTTTCAATATTTTTAGTGTTGGAACGATTTCTGTTTTTATGAACTCAATAAAAATGAATTTTTAACAAGAAAATTTGATTTTTCTGTAACGTTGAAATTTTGGTCGACAATGGCAGGCTTCTGCCCATAACAGACAGGAGTGTCAAATTATTTACACTCAATCTATTAATTTCAGGGCTAAAATAAAAGTTCTGTTTCTTGTCACATGGTCAGCCAATCAAATGACTGGATAATTTAAGAAAAGAAGAGGTAGAGGTGTAAAAGACACTAATCAGAGTTATCTCCTCTGAAAGTAATAAATTTCATTATACAGCCAGACCCTGTGGTGAATGAAGTGAAGGTGTCATTTGCAGAGTGGTAAATAAGTGCTTTTCAGAGGGCCCGGCATGCTGATAAGTGTACTTTTCCATTCAGTGAGGAAGGCAATGGTAAACTACCTCACTCCTCGTTTTACTTAGTAAAACCTCTAGAGGTTCAAACCAGCCTTTCGGCTGATGACCTAAACAGCAACAATGGCAGGCTTAGGCCTACAAGTTTTCGAAATAATGGAACTTTAGATCAAACTTTTAAATATTGTTTCAGCACTGAAAGGGTTAAAAATATTCGTTAAATTATTTACTACAGTCTCGCTCAAATCACACCAATCGTCCGCAGCTCAACAGTATATTATTTACAATTTAATAGAATATTATATACAGAGTGATTCAATAAGATGGAAACAATTTCAATAAGCTGTATTTCCTGAACTACATGTTATATTTTAATTCTGTAAATTACATTTGAAAGAGAAAGTTTTAAATTTTAATTTACATACATGAAAGTTTATAGATGTTCAATTTGTCCTCCTCCGGCTGCACGTACAACATCTAGACGGTAACTGAACTCATCCCAAACTCTCTGACGCATGTCTTGGGTCACTGAGTTGACTGCAGCTGTGATACGATTCCTTAGTTCATTCAAATTGGTGGGAAGAGGTGGTATGTAAACTGCACTTTTCACGAACCCCCACAAGAAAAAGTCACAGGGTGTGAGATCTGGAGACCTCGGTGGCCAAAACTGAAGTGCAGAGTCGTCATTCGCCATGCGACCTATCCATCGTTGACGTATGGATTCATTTAGGTAACGCCGAACATTGCGATTACCTAAATGAATCCATACGTCAACGATGGATAGGTCGCATGGCGAATGACGACTCTGCACTTCAGTTTTGGCCACCGAGGTCTCCAGATCTCACACCCTGTGACTTTTTCTTGTGGGGGTTCGTGAAAAGTGCAGTTTACATACCACCTCTTCCCACCAATTTGAATGAACTAAGGAATCGTATCACAGCTGCAGTCAACTCAGTGACCCAAGAGATGCGTCAGAGAGTTTGGGATGAGTTCAGTTACCGTCTAGATGTTGTACGTGCAGCCGGAGGAGGACAAATTGAACATCTATAAACTTTCATGTATGTAAATTAAAATTTAAAACTTTCTCTTTCAAATGTAATTTACAGAATTAAAATATAACATGTAGTTCAGGAAATACAGCTTATTGAAATTGTTTCCATATTATTGAATCACTCTGTACAATTTAAATTAACAGTATCATAATCACTCTGGTAGATCCAGTACACGGTGGTCGTGGATTTAAATACAAAAATATTTTCACAAGATAATCGCGGTGAAGAATTTATGAAAGTTTTAATCGAATGGATAAACAAACCTTGATTAAAAATATATTTGAAGGTTGAGTTGAATGAAATAGATAAATAATAGGAACAAATACATTTATGTAAGCAGCGCGTGAGTGGAACAAACTTTATTATTTGTAAGTTGCTTTTCGTAAACAACTTTTTTACGTGAAGAAGTTATGGGGTAAACAAATCATTCATATATTATTTTATATCGTAATTTAATTAATTCACGTTTTATTTATTAGAAGTTTTTTATATATTTGGTTATTGTGTAGGTAAATTCTTTTAATAGTCTTTAAGTAGTCTAGTATTTAATATGTATGAATCGCCAAACAGGGTGTAACTTAACGTCTGGTATATTCTCCATAATGTTAAACGATTTTTACTTTCTCTTGCCTATATGAATATATAGGAAGGAAAGTATTGTTTTCATGACGATTTTTCGAAATCGAGTTTTCACCGGATCTATACGTTTTCAGAACCCCTGAACCCAAAAAACATGTTTTTAGCGATTGGTCTGTGTGTGTGTGTGTGTGTGTGTGTGTGTGTGTGCAAAATATCTCAAGAACGGAACATCGTACAAACTTGAAACTTAAAACTTAAGTTACATACCCTTACCGGACCCGACACGAACATTTTTATCAAAATCGGTCAACCGGAAGTAGTAGTTTATTCGTGTAATTTTTCACTTTTTTGTGATTTTCTCAAAAACTGGTCCTACGATTTTTTTTAAAATCGCCTGGTTTACTCATTTTTTTTATTCTCTACAAGATAGGGTAGGCGTCATCTGTGCTGAAATTCTTGGTGAGGGTGTTTTCTCGTAGAAACGTTGTTTTTTTAAGATTACGGCTTTAATATGCATTTTAGCGCAAAACTTTATATAATAAAAATGGTAGAGATTTTAAAATCCTACAACTTTTATTTCAAACCATTTTTTGTATAACGCTTAGTTTAGCGGCAATTTGCGATTTTTTGTTTTTTTCTCACGAAAACGTGTGAAAAATTGATTTTTTTAAGATTTCGGCCTTAGTATGCATTTTACGACAAAAGTGTTTATAATTAAATTTATAGAAAATTAAAAGATCTACAACTTTTATTTAGAGCATTTTTCTCTACAGAGCCTAGTTTAAAGAGAAAGAGTGATTTTCCGTATTTCTAAGCCAAACTGAGGTTGATTTTCATTTTGCGTATTTCACTCATGATTCAAATTAGGTTATGTTTATTGAGGTTAGTTATTTGTTTATTTCTAATGTTTTATTACTAATGTTAGGTTATATTGTTAAATATTTGCATTGGCAAGAGAAAGTTGTGTGAGTGTTTCACACCAGATTTTTTATTAAGTATCTCTTACAAATTTCATAGTAGTTATTTTGGGATTTGTGGAGTTTATTACTGGGTGTCTCTCAAGGGGCATTGCTTTTATAAAAAAATAAAAGTTTTCTTCGTTTAGACGTATATTTATTGTCTTATTATTATTTTTTAAATACAAATTTAATATGAAATGCTGTCAATTTATGTTCAAAGTTTTTCAAATATATTAAATTTACGAGGTGTGGCTATTTAATAACGAGACTGTCGTCAAAAATGTTATTTTATTTTATACATAATCACTTCTTGTCATCTTCAATATACACTTCTTCTCTATCTTTACAACGCTCGATGCGAATTTTCCATTGTTGGAAATAGTGCTGGAAGTCATCTCTGTCAGCTCCTTCAGGACACGTGCCGCTCTCTCTTTTACAGCTTCCACAGACTCAAATATTGTCCCTCTTAATGCAGATTTCACGTTAGGGAACAGGTAGAAGTCACATGGTGCAAGATCTGGTGAATAAGGTGGATGTTGTAACACTGAGATGTTGTACTTGGCTAGGAACCTCTTGACAGATAACGCGGAATGAGTTGGCGCATTGTCTTGGTGGAAAACCCAAGATTCGTCCTTCCACATTTCGGGGCGTTTTTCCTTACTCTTTGACGTAGTTTAGAAATGACCTCAAGGTAGTAATATTGGTTAATTGTTTGACCTTCAGGAACCCAGTGAAGGTACACAATCCCATGTACATAAAAAAAATAATAATCATCATTGCTTTAAATTTTGACTTGCTCATTCTAGCTTTTTTTGACTCTCGGTGAAGTTCGGCTCTTCCAGTGCATGGATTGGCGCTTCGTTTCCGGATCATAAGTAAAAAACCACGTTTCATCACATGCTATTATCTTCTACCTGTTCCCTAAGGTGAAATCTGCATTAAAAGGTTCAAGATTTGAGTCTGTGGAAGCTGTAAAAGAGAAAGCGGTACGTGTCCTGGAGGAGTTGACAGAAGATAACTTCCAGTACTGTTTCCAACAATAGAAAATCCGCATGGAGCGTTGTAATGATAGAGAACGAATGTATATTGAAGGTAACAATAAGTTATTATGTATATAATAAAAATAAATTTTTTTTACAACGTCAGTCTCGTTATTTAATAGCCACACCTCGTGTATTAAAATGGACTAGACCAACTCTCGGTGGATTATTTTAATGTTTATTTTTTGTGCAAAATATATTTCTTTTGCAATCAGTTTTTTTATTTTAATTATAGAACTTTCAAAAGATTATAAAAATTGAGTTATAACTTTCCGAAAGAAAATATGAAACTCAGTAGTGTGTTTCAAAAAAAGACTAAATTGTAAACAAAAAATAAAACTAATCTTGACTGAACTGTGCATTAATATCTTGAAAACATTAAGTAATTGAAGCTGAAGTTGATGATAATCATGGTGGAGATGATAATAATGCCCGTTATGAGATGACGATGATTTATAATCGCCATTATTACAATCTCCATCATTGTCATCGTCATCTTCAGCTTCACTTAATAGTTCAACATATTAATGCACAGTTCAGTCAAGTTTTGTTCAAAGTTGTACTATATATTTTTTGAAACACACAACTGAGTTTCATTGTAAGAACGTTACTACTCAGGTTTTTATCATCTTTACTTAAAATTTTGTTATTACATTAAAAAAAACAGATTTTAAAATAATTATATTGTGTAAAAAAAGATATATATTGAAACAGCTCACCGAGTTCGTGTTCAGTTGGTAAAGTTTTCGCCGTGAGTCAGATGTGTTTTTGGTACGTGTAGTAACCACTGGCAATAAGGTCGATTTTATTTAAAAATAAGCTATGCAGTTGAACCCTATTGGCATTTTATAAAGTTATAGATGTTCTCTGGTAAATAGGCTATCCACATTTTGAAATTCGTGCGCAGCGACAATTTGCTTCATGAGTTCCACGAATGTGTTACGGATTTATACTAGCTTACGCAACCGTGTTGTTTTGTTGTTAATTTTGTACAGTGCTTAGAAAATTCGAGTTTTTTTTACAGGAAAGCAAGCATTCATGCTAATGTAAAGTTAAGATAAGTTATTCTACACATTTTTTTGTTATATCCTATAGTAAAAGTTGTTTTAATAAGCATTCTTACCACTAAACATTATGTGATTCCCATTTCAATAAACGTTCCTTGGTAAGTATATTTACCAGGGCTTAACATAAAAAAATAAATATGTTACTGTTCTGGCACTAGAAATACATTATTCAAGTCCCTATAAAAGTAAAGTTAACATTTCACAACATGTATATTTTTCTCCGTAGCACACCCCTAAAAAGGGTTAATAGTTGATTTAGGAGACTAAGGTTTAGTAAAAAAATCTGGTGTGAAACACTCACACAACTTTCTCATGCCAGTGCAAATTATGAACAATAAAACATTACAGATATTTATTTTTTAATTAGTAATAAAACATTACAAATAAACAAAAAACATAACCTTATTTTAATCATGAGTGAAAGACGCAAAATGAAAATCGACCTCAGTTTGGCTTAGAAATACGGAAAATCACTCTTTCACGCTAAACTAGGCTCTGTAGAGAAAAATGCATTAAATAAAAGTTGTAGATCTTTTAATTTTCTATAAATTTGGTTAAATACACTTTTGTCGTAAAATGAGTACTAAGGCCGAAATCTTAAAAAAATCGATTGTTCACACGTTTTCGTGAGAAAAAAACAGAAAATCGCTAATTACTGCTAAACTAAGCGCTATACAAAAAAATGTTTGAAATAAAAGTTGTAGAATTTTACATTCTCTACAACTTTTATTATATAACGTTTTGCGCTAAAATGCATATTAAAGCCGCAATCTTAAAAAGAAAATGTTTTTACGTAAAAACAGCCTCACCAAGAATTTCAGCAAACATGGCGCCTACCCTATCTTGTAGAGAATAAAAAATTGAGTAAATCAGGCGATTTTAAAAAAAATCGTAGGACCAGTTTTTGAGAAAATCGCAAAAAAGTGAAAAATTACACGAATAAACTACTACTTCCGGTTGACCGATTTTGATGAAAATGTTCGTGTCGGGTCCGGTAGTGGTATGTAACTTAAGTTTCAAGTTTCAAGTTCGTACGATGTTACGTTCTTGAGATATTCTATTCACACACTCAGACCAATCGCTAAAAACATGTTTTTTGGGTTCAGGGGGTCTGAAAACGTATAGATCCGGTAAAAACTCGATTTCAAAAAATCTACATGAAAACAATACTTTCCTTCCTATATATTCATATAGGCAAGAGAAAGTAATAGGGGAAGCTGCTTGTCTTCTAAAATTTTGGGTGTACTCTCGTGGTAATAGTTTTATTTTAGTATATGTATTTTAAGTCGCATCAACATCATGGTTATTAGCGACTACATTGTGTTAAGGTGGGTTTTAACTTGTAATAATTTTTCCAGACTCTGGCCGGGAATCAAACCCGGGACCTCCGTTTTGCAGCGTAGCACGCCTAGCCACTGGGCCACGGAGGCGGCCAGGTAATTTTTTTGTTTTTCAAGATTTTGGCCTTAATATACATTTTTAAGTAAACGCGTTTACAATCAAAGTAGTAGGAAATTGAAAAACGTATAAGTTTATTTTTCTACAACGCTTAGTTTAGCGTCAGTAAGTTATTTCATGTATTCTTCTCATTACAATCGGTAAAATAATGGGATGTCTTAAGATTAAGATCTTAGACCCATTGGTTAGTGGTCAGCTCTACTGGCTTCTATGTCAGGGATTCCGGGGTCGATTTTCGGTCATATCTGGCAGTTTTTAATCACTCGTTTTAATCTATAGCCCTTCATCGTCGGAAATAATCATTTTGAGGCAATAAAACAGTAAAATCTTATCTGTTCAAAGAAACGACCAATTCCAGGTGCCATAGATGAAGTAAACTTTTTCAAAATTTTTTTAAGATTCTTATATCTGATTCTTTCTCTAATGTCTTCTGGAAGTAATTTTTAAAATTTAGGTGCCAATAATTCAAAATATTTTACCACCTAAGCCTAGGTTCGGGATAAGCTTAGTTCGGTTAGGGATCTGGGTATAATAAATAACAAACAGACTTTCTTTAAATTTATAATCATTATCATTTATTGACACTATTAATGATAAAACTTCCCCTTCTACTTTTTATAACAAGTCCGAGTATAATTAAATTACTTTAATATTATATTAATTAAAACTAGATTGTAAGTAACGCAGTGCCACTTGAATCTTTTTTTCTTCTTGTTTAACGTCCGTCTGTTCTGCAATTACTGCTTATGCATGCGGTGAAGGATGAAATGATTTTTTGTAACATATGAAAATATGCCGTGGCTAAATGGGATTCGAACCCAAGACCGCATGATGAGAGGCGACTTGAATCAAAATAAATACCTGTCCACAACCACTTGCCACCACCAATACGCACTACGCAATATTAATGTAATTTAGAATCGGTCCTGTAACGACACTATTTTGAACGGCTCGGCGACACTTTCCATTCACTATTCAATTACTGACTGACTCACTACGAAGGCGCTAACTATTTTATACTTGCGGTCTAATAGTTTCCCAAACAATTGAAGGCCTTCTAAACTATTCACCGCTTTACCAGAAAAATCCAAAACATAGTTGAAATTATCAATAACAGGCCTAACAAAGACTCATTACCGTTTTTCAATGAACTTCCATTAAAAATATCTCATTCATCGCAATTTACTATCCTTGTTTAACACATTCCTCCCCATACAATAAACCGTTATTACAATAAGCAATCCTTTCCATCAACCATTTCTAGAATGTTACAATATTTTTTGCCCTGTAGTCATGTTTATTTTAGTTTTCCTCTGTTGTTAAGGTCATCATCTGGTTTAAACCTCTGGAGGCTTTACTAAGTAAAACGAGGAGTGAGGTGGTTTACTAATGCCTTCCTAACTGAGTGGAAAAATATACTTATCAGTATGCCAGGCCCATATGAAAAGCATCTACTTTTCACCTTCCGAATGACACCACTTCATTCACCACGGGGTCTGGATGTATAATGATGAAATTCGTAATTCTTAGAGGAGATAACTGTGACTAGTGTCTTTTACACCTTTACCTCTTCTGTTATTAAATGCTTCAGTCATATGATTGGCTGACCATGTTGTCACCGAATGGCGACATTAAGTGATGAGTTGAAACCTTTGCATTTTTGGTGGCCCTGGTGTTTAAGCGGTGGTCGTCTTGATGGGAACCGTCGGTCGTAGTAGTCGTGGCGGTCGAGGAGCTGGGCGACACGGCGTGTCGTCGTCCAGTGGAGACATCATCTTCTTCCCTCGCAGTAGTGCGTCGTTGGCTGCTTCGTCGGGTCCGGTGGGCGTAAGGCTCGGTCGACGGCTTACGGTGACGGGTCGGCGAGCGGAAACATCATCTTCTCTCTTGCGGGGTCGTCGATTAGTCTTCGCTGGAGTCCGGTAGCCAGTTGCCGATGGTGGACGTCTTGTCTGCTGTCTGGATCCGAATTGAATCTTCCTGTTGAGTGTAGCGCTCTTTACATAGTTGCCTAGAGGGCGGTTACTTACTCGGCTTTGGCAACAAAGCCCTCTGTCGGTACGCCACCAAAGGGCCTACCGCGCCGACAAGGGCCGGGAGAAGTATTGAAGGCCGGCAACACAGTAAATGATGAATTAGAAGGGGTGTCGGTGACAATGTGATAAGAAACTGAACTTTTTTTTAGCCCTGGAACTAACAGATCGAGTGCAATTAATTTTACACTTCACCTGCCTGTTACGGACAAAGTTTTCCTCAATAGAATTTAGAAAACCTTGATTATTGAATTGTTAAAACACTTTAAAAACTGGAAGCTTTTGAAGTGTGGTGTTTGTGTAAAATGCTTAATATTGCAATGACGGATATAGTGACTTATGGGATTGTACTGACAAGAATGGGTGAAGGAAGAATCCTATTAAAACAAACAAAGGAAGAGGAAATTGTAATTGGACATCTATTGTCACATTTGACCTACCTGGAGCCGAGACTGAATTTATTGGATGAAGTGAGGTGAAGAAGAAAATATAAGGCAGTAAAGAGATTGGCCATGTAGAGTGGAAGAGTGTTGGCTTAACAAGCTTCGGGTTGAGTAGACGAAGTATGATATTGATCTGATTTCTGTTACACCCTATATATACACTAGGAAAATGATGACGTAATATTATAAATTATAACTATTTAACCAAGAGTGGTTGTGTGGACATTTTCCACTTTAACATTCAGGCATTAGTCCAACCTACATATATTATATTCTTCTCTTCTTCCCCAACTTCTCAAAATTTTCATTTTCGCTCTCTCTCTTTCTTTGTCTCCTTCCCCCGCTCATTCACAAAATCATTCCGTCTCTTTTGGTTCTGTATTTTTATTCTTTTCAAATGGTGCCTACATATAATGGATGTACTGTTCTAATAAAGACGTCATTTCCGTTCACTAGTTACGTAATTATTTAAGTATGTTTGTTTATTTTCAAATTCGCCATAGTTTTTTTTATATTTTAATGTAAATTTTTTAAATTCCTTCATCTAGTGTATTTATACTTGGGTGTACCTATTTTAAAACAAGTCCTAACTCTAGGAAGTGATTGTAATGCTAATAATATGAAAAAATCTGGTGTGTAAAACACTCACACGACTTTCACTTGCCAATGTAAATAATTATAAATATAACCTGTACCTAGATCATTTGTACATTAACTAATTTTTTGTTTTTATTTTATTTATTTAAAGTCGCATCAACTGGTTGATCATTAGCGACTAATAAACTACTACTTCCGGTTGACCGATTTTGATGAAAATGTTCGTGTCGGGTCCGGTAGTGGTATGTAACTTAAGTTTTCAAGTTTCAAGTTCGTACGATGTTCCGTTCTTCAGATATTCTGTATACACACACACACACAGACCAATAAAAACATGCTACAAAGATGTTTTTTTGGTTCAGGGGGTCTGAAAACGTGTAGATTCGGTGAAGAGTGGATTTCTTAAAATCGACATGAAAATAATACTTTCCTTCCTATACAGAGTGATTCACGAAGATATGCAGAAACTTTGGGAGCTCATTGTACATGTAAAAATAATGAAAAAAGTTTATATAAACATGGGTCCGGAAATGCTTCGTTACCGAGTTACGGCTAGCGAAAGATTTCGCCCGGATTTCAGCTCACCATGTGAAATGAGGTCTTCCTGAAATTCTGATAAGATGATTAAGGGGCGAATTTAATCATTTCTCATGGTTTTTGATCTGATAAATTGAATAAACCAGGTCCCAGAACTGTAAGTTAAATAGTTTTTAAGAAAACCAGTGACAAATGCAAAAAATTGATTGAAAACAAATTTTTTCATCTTTGGGCAAGAATAACTTTGTTATTTTACCAAGAAACAGTTAAAATTTTTGAATAAAACATGTAGAAAATTTTATTCTGAACAAACCGGTGTAAATAAAGTACACAGAAAGCGAATAAATGTTTGATTAAATGAATTTTTATTCATAACAGTACAAAGTAAAATTAACCGGAAAAACAAAGATGAAAAATGTGTTTTTTTCACTCCATTTGTTTGCATTTGACACTGTTTTTCTCAAAAACTATTTAACTTACAGTTCTGGGACCTGTTTTATTCAATTTATCAGGTCAAAAACCATGAGAAATATTTGAATTCGCCCCTTAATCTACCTTACCAGAATTTCAGGAAGACCTCATTTCACCTGGTGAGCTGAAATCCGGGCGAAATCTTTCGCTAGCCGTAACTCGGTAACGAAGCATTTCCGGACCCATGTTTATATAAACTTTTTTCATTATTTTTACATGTATAATGGCTCCCAAATTTTCTGCATATCTTCGTGAATCACCCTGTATATTCATATAGGCAAGAGAAAGTAAAAAATATTTTATATTGGTTTCTGTAAATCAGATTTTGTTGTAATAGGTATGATAGTAGTATATAATAGGTACTCGGTTACCCGGCAATCTGTTCGGTTTGTTGTCAAGTTAAATAGAAAACTAATTTTGTAACCGTGCTTGTTTTGTTAATGCTGTACATTATTTATGTTGAAATCCCAGTGCCATAGCCATCAAACTTTTGTGTACAAATGCTCTGAATAATTCATATTATTGTTGTTTTGACAATAGAATCACTATGTTATTATTCTCGTGGGTATAAGAACTACATTCTATCTAAATAGTAATGTAGTTAAGCAAAATATATACATGTAAATTTAATATATTCAAGTCCCGGTAAAGCTAACCAAGTTTAAATTTCGGTGTACTTCGTATTATAACTTAGTTTTTATTCATTCATTCTCGTGACTGTGTAAGAATCTGCCCTTAACAGACAGGTGGAGTGTCAATTTATTTACACTCAATCTGTCCGTTGCAGGGCTAAAATAAATAGTTCTATTTCTTATCACATGGTCAGCCAATTAAATGACTGAATCATTTAAGAACAGAAGAGGTAGAGGTGTAAAAGACACTAATCAGAGTTATCTCCTCTGAAAGTAATGAATTTCATTATACAGCCAGACCCTGTGGTGAATGAAGTGAAGGTGTCATTTTCAGAGTGGAAAATCTGTGCTTTTCAGAGGGCCCGGCATGCTGATAAGCGTAATTTTCCACTCAGTGAGGAAGGCAATGGTAAACCACCTCACTCCTTGTTTTACTTAGTAAAACCTCTAGAGGTTCAAACCAGCCTTTCGGCTGATGACCTAAACAACAACAACTGTAAGAATGTAAAAAAATCTTCGATCTTGCAAATTGTACTTGAATTTCAACTCTATCATATTGCATAACCTCTTGAATCCAAAAAAGTGATTCTCAGGTGGTATTTGTGTGTATCCACGCTTGTGTAGTTGTTTCTTAGTATAAAAATTTGTGTATTGTATGAAATGTTGTATACTGAACACGACAATTGTGATGAATTTAATGTTTTGAATAGGAATTCTCGGAAATCGAAACTAGTAGAAACGTTTGTTTTTATTTTTATTTATTCTAAAATTTCCAGTAAAACAAAGAGAATGTTCAAAGGATTTTTATTAAATTCTATCAAATGGCAGATATATAAACACAGTTAGCATCTTTGTAGTGCGACAGTCAGTAATTGAATTGTGAATGGAAAGTGTTGTGGGGCAGTTTGAAATAGTGTCGTTACGGGCCGGTTTTAAATTACGTTAATAGTTCGTTTGCTTACGGGTGTTAACAAGTGGTTGTGAGCAGGTAAACCATTAGGTTCTGCTATTGGACCAGACATGAACATTTTCATCAAAATCGGTTAACCAGAAGGAGTAGTTTATTCGTGCGATTTTCTCAAAAAACGGCTTCTACGATTTCTCTAAATCGCCTTTATTTACTACATTTTTTATGCTCTACAAGATAGGGTAAGCGCCATGTCTGCTGAAATTCTTGAAGGATCTGTTCTCTCGTGGTAAATGTTTTTCTTGTTAAATTACTTCCTTAAATATGCATTTTACGGCAAAAAAGTGTATAATTAAAGTTGTAGAAAATTAACTACAAGGTTTATTGGAAACATTTTATTGTACAACACCTAGTTTAGCGTCAGTTAGTGATTTTTCTGTATTTTGCTCATAAAAATCGATAAAAAACGGGATTTTTTATTATTGCTGCCCTAGTATACATTTTACGACAAAATTTTGTACAATTAAAATTATAGGAAATTAAAAATCTACAACTTTTATTTCAAGTATTTTTTTAACAGAACTTAGTTTAGCGTCAATTAGTGATTTCCCGTATTTTTAAGTCTATAGAGGGTGATTTTCATTTTGCGTCACATGATTAAAATTAGGTTGTTATATTATTTACATTGGCAAGAGCAAGTCGTGTGAGTGATTTACACAAAATTTTTATTTTTTAATCTGGTAGTTTTTTTAATGCAAAAACCCCAGATGATATTTTACTACGGATTTGATTCGTATAAAAATCTTAAGATAGATCTTAGCTGTGTAATTATACGTTTAAATAAGTTGCAATACAGATTATATTGTTCGGTAAACTACTGAAGTACCAGAAAACTTTATTACATTTAAGTTCGTACTTATCGGTGATTAAGTTCTTTGTCTTAACTTAACCACATTACAGTTGGTTTAAATCCGCTGTAACAATGTCCAAAGTAATTTAGAGCAAAACCCCTTATACTCGTACGATAGCTATCATTAAATGCAATGCAATAAATTTCCTTTTCTAATTAATCTTCCCTTTCTTAAATAGAGACTTTAGCCCCTATTAAATAATTTTAATCACCCTTAGATTGATGTGTCATTAATTTTTAATCATTACACGTTTTGGGAAAGATTTTGGAAATGCTGTGTTAATTAATTACTTGGTGTATAATAGTGTAAAGATGTTTCATAATTTTATTTTTTATTGTGAACTTTGAATTATTATGGTATTTTCGTTGTTTTTCGGTAGCTTCTTATTATTTTGAGTTTTTAGTTTTATTATTATACCGGGCGTTTCGGAACTGGACTCCACTCTCTCGGGATATTATTCACAGCTAACAATAAGGAAAAGGTTGTGTAATGTTTGAATCATTACCATTCCAGATTTCGAGTTTTGTTAAAATATTATTTTGGGGTTGGCCCTACTTTGGGAGGTTTTAACTTTTAACTTCAATTTTCGGAACCCCTATTATTAACAGTCTCTTCTCTACCCCCGCATTAGCATTACAGGTTGGTATAAAAAAAACACCCAGAAACGATTCGTTAGCGAGTTAACAGTTTGCGAAAATTTGGTCCGGATTTTTGGTCCACCTATAAAATAGGAAGCCATTTGAATGTCACGGGTCTGAAATTTCGATGCAAATTTGATCGTTCCATACGTTTTTTAACCTGACAAGTTGAATAAAATTGGTCTCAGAACTGTAATTCTTATAATTTATGCGTTATATGCCGTAAAATACAAAAACAAAATCAACTCCAAAACTTTTTTTTAAGTTTGGAGTAAAAAACTCGGTTAATGGCTAATAAATGCATTGAACTTTCAAATAGAATGTGCAGAGAATTCAATTCTGAGTTGAATAGTGTGTATAAAGTCAATAAAAAATAAATACTGTAAGTTATAAGTGAATAAATTTTAATGTATATTGTACACTATTTTTATTATTTTATTAAACATTATTTTCCTTTGTTTGCACCACTACATATATAATTATGAACAGCCAAAACAAAACAAAATTAAATATAAAACTCACCTCAGAGTATTATATTCATTCGAGATCTTTCGTTTCCCTCGGAGACATCATCAGGAATTCAAAAACACACTAATCACACAAAACATAAAACATTGATCACAGACCACGTCAATTGTTCAAAACATAGATATCCTACATTATTTCGGCCGAATAACCGCGCGCGGAATGGTTATCGATGTAGGATATCTATGTTTTGAACAATTGACGTGGTCTGCGACCATAATTGTTTTAATGTTTTATGTTTTGTGTGTTTCTGAATTCCTGATGATATCTCCGAGGGAGACGAAAGATCTCGAATGAATATAATACTCTGAGGTGAGTTTTATATTTAATTTTGTTTTGTTTTGGCTGTTCATAATTATATACAGTATTTTTAATCGTAATAAAGTAGAAATTCTGATTTTGAATTGTTGTTTAGGTCATCAGCCGAAAGGCTGGTTTGAACCTCAAGAGGCTCAAGTAAAGAGGGCTTTACTAAGTAAAACGAGGAGTGAGGTGGTTAACCATTTGCCTTCCTCACTGAGTGGAAAAGTATATTTATATGCAAGCCTGGAAAGCCCTCTGAAAAGCATTTACGTCCCACTCTGAAAATGACACCTTCACTTAATTCACCACAGGGTCTGGCTGTATAATGAAATTCATTACTGTCAGAGGAGATAACTGTGACTAGTGTCTTTTACACCTTTACCTCTTCTGTGTTTTAATGCTTTAGTCGTATAATTGGATGACCATGTGATAAGAAACAGAACTGTTTTTGTAGTCCTGATAGCAGATCGAGTGTCATTAATTTAACACTCCACTTGTCTATTATGGGAAAATATTTGTATGTTAATTTTAAATGAGATAGAAATTTAGATTTTGGATTATATTTTTAATGGTGTTTTGTATTGTAACGCCTGAGCCTAGGTTTGTGTAGGATCTGGGTGTAATTATTATTAAACAGACTTCTTTAAACTTAGCTTACTAACAAATTATAATTAAGTTACTTAAATTGAGTTAATTACAAAAATCTTTAATCAGTCCTTTTTTGTTAAAATAATATTATTAATAGTGTAATAGTTAGGCGTAATAGTGTGTTAAGATAAGACTAATAAAAGTACTGTTAAACTATAAAGAAGAGTAAAATGCTTTTAAGAGATAGTTTAATTTTTAAGAGATTTAAGAAATTAATATTTCTAGTGTTTATAGAACTGTGTATGTGACATTAGAAAATAAGTGCTAGAACCAGAGGGTGACTGCATAATTATATACATTGGGGGGAGGGGGGAATATTATCGCTAAAGAAAAAGTGTTCGTTAGTTTTAAGTAACTAGTTGCAGTAAATCTGTAATAAAAATTAAAAAAATTACAAAAATGAAGCTTAAGTGACTTGTAAGTTATCGCGTTATTACTTTTTTTAAAAATATTTTGTAATTTAACGACAGTATTACTTTATTTAATATTATTATTGTTTTATATTTTTGAAATAAAACAATAAATTGTGGTCGCGTGTTATTTATGCTTTTTATTATTATTATTATTATTATTATTATTATTATTATTGGTGTAAGGAAATAGTTAAGCAATGTTTGGCATGATATAACACAATTTGTAGTTGGATGGATGCCTGGTTTTTGTTTTGTTGCATAGAATGTAAATTGATTTATTACATGAATAATTTTGTTCTCTAATCAAATCAGAATTCCATTATTCAAGTGTTTTTTCTTGTTTTATGTAGTTGTGCGGTGAATTAAAACACTTGTTTTGATTTATTAACGACTAGCAATTGCTAACATAATGTTACATTTAGGTTATACTTAGACATCGGGACTTCAAAACTTGTAGCAATGTTCATGTACTTTATTTGTTCTTTTATGCAATTTTGCTCTTTTGAAACTGAATGCTTTGTATAATTTTTAAAAAAGTATTTTTTTTTAAAGAGAACAAAGCCTCTGAATTTTATATTTTTATTCTCTCGTGCCCTATATAAATATTAGGGAAAAAACTATTGTTTTCATGTCGATTTCTCCAAATCGAGTTTTCACTGGATATACACGTTTTCAGGCCCCCTGAACCCAAAAAAACTTTTTTTGCGATTGGTGTGTATGTATTTTCGGGTGATTTTCTATATTTATTTCCTGATTTATTTTTTTGCCCTATATGAATATATCCTCTAATGATGTGTGTACGTAGCAATCTGTTCAATTCAGAACAATAAGCAACCCCATGACCCAATGAGATGAGGATAATGGGTATGACGTTTAAATGAGGTGTAGTAATGTACAGACCCAGGCTGACCATTCCTGAAAGAGTATGGTTAATTGAACCCCAACCATTAAAGTACACCGGTAACCACTGTCTAGTATTCAAATCCGTATAAAAGTAACTCCTTTATTAGAATGTTAACCAGGAAACTTCGTCTCCGAAAATCAGCTGTAAAACAGCCTGATTTTGGCGACGACTTTACCTCTAGACCAACCGGTGGGTCTGTTTGAACATAAGGAAGGAAAGTATTGTTTTCGTTTTGATTTTTCGAAATCAAGTTTTCACCGGATATATACGTTGTCAGGCCCCCTGATCCCAAAAAAATGTTACTGTATAAGCGATTGGTGTGTGTGCGTGTGTGTGTGTGTGTGTGCGCGCGCGCGGGCCTGTGTGTGAAAAAAATATCTCAAGAACGGAATATAGTGCGAAGTTGAAGCTTGGAACTTATGGAACTTAAGATAGGTACCCTTACGGGACCCGACAAGAACATTTTCATAAACATCGGTCAACCGGAACTAGTAGTTTATTCATGCAATTTTTACTGTTTTTGATTTTCTCAAAAACTCGTACGATTTATTTAAAAATCGTATCATTAACTACAATTTGTATGCTCTACCAGGTATGGTAAGCGCCATATCTGCTAACATTCATGGGGGACTGTGCTGTTGTGGTAAAAAAATGTTTTTTTTTAATGATTGCGAACTTAATATCCATTTTAAGGCAAAGTTTTGTAATTATAATTAAAGTTGTAAAAAATTAATCAAGTTGATTGATTTTAAGGACGTGCGTATTTACCTACAATCCGGTTTCTACGGGAGGAGTTTGGTGGGAAGGGGAAATTCCTAAATGTTTTGAGGCCCGGCCACCGGCAATCCCACGGATTTCAGCAGCGCGGTTCGTGGGAGAGCGCCGTATACTCCCTTATTTACTACTATTGTAGGTCACTCTAATTGCCTATATTGTCTTTTTGTTCGTATTTTCAAACTTTATTTTTCTTATCTATCAATTAATGCAGTCATGCAAATACAGTAAAATTGTTTTTGTGATCTGTCCTATTTTTCGTGGAAATGTCGTTGGGAAAAGCTTTAGGCTACAATATTATGGAACTTTTTACGTAGTAGTACTCTTATATTTGACGTAGGTAGTAAGTTTAAATATAACTTTTCCTATTAACTTTTTGTTGGAAAAGTTTTGTGTACGTTTTTAACAGCGTATCGTACAACTTTAACTTATTGAATTTTGTGTCTCTAACTAAATTTTATACGTAGTAGCTTGGCCTATATTTATTGAATTTTTAGTACTGTAACATCTAATCTACTATTGTATGGGTTTCATAATCATAGACACCCGAGTTTGAACCCTTGCATCTCCAAAACTACAGGTAGGATTTTAGCGTACTTTACATCAAAATTTAGCTAATTTTATTCTGCTTTTATCTATAATAGTCCTATATTTTTCATGTAGTTTAAAAATTGCCATATCGAGGTTGGAAGACAAAAAGAACAGGTTTTTTTTTGATACCGCAACAAATTTCATGCGTTTAGAAGCGTGTAACTCGATAAGTATTTGACCGAAAAGTTTGAAATTTTAACACAACATAGAAAATTATAATCTTACAGCGTGTACGAAATTTCAAAATCGTAAGTTATTTAAATTTTGAATTATTAACAATATTCTGAACCGTTGCAATCTCGGTAATCGCTCGATCGTTCGGCACGGGCAAACTATCGTTTTATTCATTGTAAAAAACTTAGTACAGATATGTTAATAATATGAAATATTGATTGGCCAATGTTGTGGTTGAATTTTTAGAATTTTGGAAAATAGACTGTGTAATGCGGGGAGGGGGAGTTACTATCCATGTTGCTAGTTTGTGTACTTGACATCCTGTCGGACTGTCTACCTGAATTGACAGACTGCTTTGTCAATTCAGGTAGACAGTCAGATTTAAGCAAAATGGATAGCGTAGCGCCCACCCCCCGCATTACCCAGTCTATTTTTCAAAATTCTAAAAGTTCTACTACAACATTGGCAAATCAATATTGGCCATAAACGGTTCCATGGGATAGAGTATAATAACAACTTGAACTGACTGAATTAAACTAACTGATCGACCAAAAGAGTGTATGCCACTATCAGATAAACCCACCGGGTTGGTCTGGAGGTAAAGTCGTCGCCAAAATCAGATGTTTAACAGCTGATTTTCGGAGACGAAGGTTCCTGGTTCAAATCCTAGTAAAGGTAGTTACTTTTATACGGATTTGAATGCTAAACAGTGGTTACCGGTGTACATTGATGGTTGGGGTTCAATAAACCATACTCTCTCAGGAATGGTCGACCTGAGTCTGTACAAGACTATACCTCATTTACACGTCATACACATCATCCTCATCTCATTGGGTCATGGGGTTGTTTATTCTTTATTGTTCTGAGTTGAACAGATTGCAACGTACACAAATTAGGGATTACAAAAAAAAACTATCTGATCCGAATTCCCTGAAGGGTTGCACACGTGTTCATTTCTTCCACTCACTGCCTTACTGAATACTCAACTGAGACAGACACACGCACGCGTACACACGTTTTTCCCTGTCCCAGTATATAGTACTATGTTGCACGTTAATTATTATAGTCCGTTTTTTGTAAGTTGAGTCCTGCTGTAAACAAACTGCGTATGTGTTAGTCCCTGTAAATACACAACACACAAACACGCGTGGCTTTGGGTGAACTCTCTGCAAGCTAACCGGTGATCTTAAAAAAAAACACCTACTCATTACATTTTGTCAATTCAATCGTCAGTGGTATAATGTAATAGGCCTAATAATAAAATTATAATTGTTTTGTCATTTTTATACACAAATTATTTTCATTTCACATGACATTATCAGTTATTTATAGATTGGTGTAATGAAAACAAAATAAATCTTGTAGTATATGAGTCAGTCACATTTTGGAATACGTGGTGTGATGTCTTCATAATCTAGTGTGCGATTTGATGTAAAATTCTATTTATTCGCATCAATTTCGTATTTTTTCTTAGTTTTTGGGTGTTAGTGCGTGGTTGTATACGTGATTGTACGACAACAGATATATTGACGATGGCGGACGAACCTTCTTCTTCCGGAAGTAATATTAAACATAAAAATCGGAAATCTTTACGAGCGGAGAAAAGACAATTGCAATTAATGTTTTCAATAAGTTTGCAAATAAATATCCTAACCTAAAGAAATTAAAGAGATAGAACCACTTACTGCTGAATTTACCGGTGTATCTTGTTCAAGTTTTCACATAGTACGAAAAGAATTTAAACAGAGTGATGTTTTAAAAACCTCAGTTAAAAAATTTAAACGTAAAACGCTTGCTTTAGACAAATTTGATATCAACAAAACTGCTTTAAGACTTATTATTCATCAAGTTTCCTTTAGAAATGAGTTACCTACTTTAAATAAGATTTTGACGGTTGTCACTAATGGCCCTGATTTACCCAACATTAGTCAAACCACTCTTTATAAACTAATTCTATCTATGGGGTTTAAATTCAATTGTAGGCTCAATAATTTTTCGTGTAAAAGTATGCAAAGGCACGAAAGGTACGAGCGAACGTAGTGTAAGCAAAATTTTTTTAACACTGTTCTACTCGCCCGGTGGCTTGTTTACGCTAGGACTCAACTAAGAAAAAAAACGTACTATGGATAGTTTTATATTGAGTTTTTTAATATTTTATATATTTTTTTATTTACAGGTTACTTTAACTAATTCTAATTGTTGTTGTTTAGGTCAACAGCCGAAAGGCTGGTTTGAACCTCTAGAGGTTTTACTAAGTAAAACGAGGAGTGAGGTGGTTTACCATTGCCTTCCTCACTGAGTGGAAAAGTACGCTTATCAGCATGCCGGGCCCTCTGAAAAGCACATATTTTCAACTCTGTAAATGACACCTTCACTTCATTCACCACAGGGTCTGGCTGTACAATTAAATTCATTACTTTCAGAGGAGATAACTCTGATTAGTGTCTTTTACACCTCTACCTCTTCTGTTCTTAAATGACTCAAGTCATTTAATTTTCTGACCATGTGATAAGAAATAGAACTATTTATTTTAGCCCTGCAACGAACAAATTGAGTGTAAATAATTTGACACTCCAACTGTCTGTTATGGGCAGATTATTCTAATTATTTATATTATATTTTACATTAAATTATTATTACATTACTATTACGTTATATTTTTTAATTATTTACATTGGGAAGAGAACATCGTGTAAGTGTTTCACACAGACTTTTTTAATTATCACATCTGGGATTATGCAATAACCCCCTTTCCTAAAGGAACGCTGCAGCAATCATCCTCCGTCCGAATATTACTTAGTTACTACAAAATTCATAGTTGACTGACTATGTAGATTTTGTAGTAATTAACTGTGAAATGGGATTGGAATTGATATGCAGGAATATTGCTAGTCAGATTGGCGTGCTAGATGCAGAAGTGGGAGAATTGTGTAACCCTTCAGGGAATTCGGATTTGATAGTGGCATAAATTGCCAATATAAAATCACTATCACTATTTTGGGAAAAGACCCAAAACAGCTAACCGTTTTAATTTGAAGGCTTTCTTCCAAAATCTACCGATTTTTGGAAGAAAGCTTATTATCGATTACGGTACTTAAAGTACCTTCCAAAATCTACCTATTTTTGGAAGAAAGCTTATTATCGATTACGGTACTTAAAGTACCTTCCAAACTCTACCGATTTTTGTAAGAAAGCTTGTTATCGATTACGGTACTTAAAGTACCTTCCAAACTCTACCGATTTTTGGAAGAAAGCTTACTATCGATTACGGTACTTAAAGTACCTTAAAGTACCTTCCAAACTCTACCGATTTTTGGAAGAAAGCTTGTTATCGATTACGGTACTTAAAGTACCTTCCAAACTCTACCGATTTTTGGAAGAAAGCTTACTATCGATTACGGTACTTAAAGTACCTTCCAAAATCTACCGATTTTTGGAAGAAAGCTTATTATGGATTACGGTACTTAAAGTACCTTCAAAAATCTACCGATTTTTGGAAGAAAGCTTATTATCGATTACGGTACTTAAGGGGGGAACATACCCAGTAACAGCTGAACAAATTTAAAAAATATCAGAAAATTTTTTTTTGTTTAGTTAGATTGTCTGAAATGTACTCTTTAAAATGGTATATCTGTTTATGTAATACGGCTTTTATAAACTGATGTAAAATTTGAAAAAATGACTCGGTGTTCAAACTAAATTTTGTGTTTTTTTACGAAAACAACACTAATTTTCAATAATCTCTAGCATGAAAACGAAACAAGATAGAGCCATGATCTTTTTTTTGTTTTGAAATGTACCTAAAATGCAAACCAAAAGACCAAAAGTAAACCGTATGCACTAACAGTATGTAACCTATAGTACAGGAGAATTCTGAACTACATCACAATTAGTAAGACTTGTACCTCAATTATCTAAAAAATAAAAATTTTCTGTTTTTCGAAGTTTCGTAAAGTTTCGGAAAATAAAAATTTTCTGTTTTTCGAAGTTTTGGAAAATCTTCTTTTCTGCTAAAGATAGAGCAATATTTTTTTTTAAATTATTCAGAAGACTTAGTTCTATGATCTGATGAAGGGAAATTACAAAGTAACCTCAATTTGTTTTTTTTATTTAGACTTAAACATACACGTTGTAGTTTTTCGTTGATGTAACAATTTAAATTTTTTTTAAGAACTCAGATTATAAGATTTAAAAATAATCTTTCATCAGATCACAGAACAGAATTTTATCTTTAATTTAAAAAAAAATTAGACTGATAGATCAAATACAAAATAAGTTACAGCTTTTCCAATAACACACTGATATTTCATCCCCCACCTCTTAAAAGGCGACTGGGTGGAAATTTGTTATATTATATTATATGGAAAATTATCTTTTTTTTAACTCTTAACTTCCAAAAACAAAATCAGGTTTGTAACTCATAAGGGAAAAGTTTTCATATTTTGGGTATGTTCCCCCTCTTAAAGTACCTTAATCGACAATAACAAAAACAGTTGATGTGATTTAAAAATAAACTAAAGAAACTATTTTTTTTTTTTTAATTAATTTATTTAACGTCGCATCACCTACAACGGTCATTAGCGACGACGTTGGGGTGTAACTGTGTACAATGGAGGATGAAATGATATGTTGTAACGTATGAAAAATGCCGTGCCTGAGTGGGATTCGAACCCAGGACCGCATGATGAAAGGCGAGCACGTTACCAACTGCGCCAATGCGGCCGGCAGAAACTATTATTTAAATGTTTGTAATTGAAACACCCGTTTGTAAATTTCCATCCGAATTTTAAATAATTAATTTAATTTTAATGACGTAAATTTTATTTTGCTATAAATGTTTTGAAACTATTTGCGGTATTTCAAGGATTATATTAATTGAACTTCGAAAAGAGGGAATGTTTTATTTCCGATTGTTGTTTTGCCGTCATTGATTATATTCGTTGAGTTTTATTTACACAAATATTGTATACTTAATGGTGAAATACAAAACATTGATTGCGTTAAATCACATGTGGAAGGGTTTTTTGTACTTAAATTTTCATGGTCAGTAAATTTAGTTTGCTTTGTTTTTTTGTTTATGATTGTCCAATTTCATCATTTGTTATTTTCTCTTGCCCTGTATAAATATGGTATTGGGAAGGAAAGTATTGTTTTCATGTCGATTTTTCAAAATCGAGTTTTCACTGGATATACACGTTTTCAGATTTTTAAAAAACTGATTGCAAATATTGTTTATTAAAAAAAAACTTACTACATTTTTTATCCTCTACAAGATACGAAAGCGGGGCTACATGCAGTGTTTAAAAATTGTATTTGACGGCCTTTGGGCCAGCCCAGTCAGTCAGCTAGTAGAAAGTCGCTATTATTTGGTAAGTAACACCGGTTGGCCAAGTGACTTTGTATGGTGACCAGTTGACAGCCATCCATGAACAAACTCTACTGGGGGTCCCTGTTCAAACTCGTCTAATCCACGTCAAAAAAAAACAGCAAAAAGCAGCGTTCAAATTGGGTAGTTGTCAACAATGTACAGTTCCCAATAACAAATAAAAGCTAAAAAACAAAACATGCAGTGTTTACATTGTCTGCTGAGAAAAAAATGTTTGTTTTAAGATTGCGGCCTTAATGTGTAATTTAGGGAAAGAGTATATGATCCAAGTTGTAAAACATTTAAAAACATACAACTTTTTTATAAAATTTTTTTCTACAATGCTTAGTTTAGCGTCAATTAGTGATTTTCCCGTATTTATAAGTCAAACCGAGGTCGGATTTTCATTTTACATTGTATAATCATGATTAAAAGTACTTAGGTTGTATGTTTTACAAATTTTTTACGTTGGCAAGAAAAAGTCGCGTGATTGTTTCACACGAGAAATTATTTTAATAATATTTAATCTTATTCTACTAAATTACGCGTGAATAAATTTCAAATTAATTAGGTAATAAATTGTTTTCAAAATTGTGTTTCCTGAAAATTATTTTCATTAACCCCAAGCCACGTGTAATACGGCCTTGAATTTTTTTAAATGACTCAGCCAACAAGATCTAAGTTTATCCGTCGGTGTTCGCGGCCTTCCTTGCTTTTGCGCTGGCGTCGTACTCAGTTTAGGGTCAACATAGCTTAGGTGCCAAATTAATTCGTTCTTTCTCGCGTGTCCACTTTGCTTTAATTTCGTCTATGTACTATACTTTTAAATGTTGCCAGCTGTTTTTAAGTTGGTTTTTTCCACGGTACTAAATACAGTTTGTCTACTTTTGTTGGCAAATGATTTGTGTTGAAAAAATTCCTACCTGTTCGTTTCTTAATGTGATGACTAATGTTTTACTTGTGACATTTAGTTTCCGTGTCCTCTCTCTCTCTCTTTTTTCTTCTCTATGAAAACTAATTAATGTTTCCTGTTGGTAGTTTTCTACTTTTATATACATTGAGATATTTATTCCAGGTCCTTTCGGTAACGTGCTCGTCTCTCATCATGCGGTCTTAGGTTCGAATCCCACTCAGACACGGCATATTTTCATACGTTACAAAAAATCATTTCATCCTTCACCGTCTGCATTAGCAGAAATTGCAGAACAGTCGGACGTTAAACCAAAAAAAGAAGTTCTTTCGGGATTGGTTATTGTTGTTGTTTAAGTCATTAGTCGGAAAACTGGTTTGAATCTTCAGAGCCGTTACTAAGTAAAACGATGAGTGTGGTGGTTTACATTTGCCTTCCTCACTGAGTGGAAAAGTATTGTGACACTTATCGCTAAGGTCCGTTTCGGGATATAGGTAATTAAATAATTAATACACTAGAGTTTTCAGTTACAAATATTTATTACAACTAAAAGAGTTACAAAATAAATAACAAACTAATTATACAGAAGTAATACAATAAATAACTTAATAATTTACTTAATGCTACTTACAATTACGTATAGCCTATTGCACAATGGAACTGAAGGCACACTGCACATAAACAACAAGACTGAATAACAATGGCTCGGAAACCCGCCGTTGACCTGTTCTAACGGAGTTACCTTCGATAGCACACACGTAGTAAACACTCGTCAAAGATCAAACGAATACAAACTAACTGACCGCGCTTGGGGTATTTATACAAGCGGTTCAAAGAATCTTCCCGAAAGACACCGAAATTCGATACAAAAGTCCTTCCTAGAGAAGTCTTATTTAATGTAAACTGGTAATCAACCGATCCTTCATAAATAGTTGTACAACAATGACACAATAGCGCAGTCCTTTCAAACAACTTTCATGAATAGGCATCCCTTTTTAGCCACCCTATTGTTACTTTTTCATTCTATTATCCTCTCTTTACTATTTTTACTTTCTCTTGCCTATATGAATATATAGGAAGGAAAGTATCATTTTCATGTCGATTTTTCGAAATCGAGTTTTCACCGGATCTATACGTTTTCAGACCCCCTGAACCCAAAAAACATGTTTTTAGCGATTGGTCTGTGTGTGTGTATACAAAATATCTCAAGAACGGAACATCGTACGAACTTGAAACTTGAAACTTAAGTTACATACCACTACCGGATCCGACACGAACATTTTCATCAAAATCGGTCAACCGGAAGTTGTAGTTTATTCGTATAATTTTTCACTTTTTTGTGATTTTCGCAAAAACTGGTCCTACGATTTTTTTAAAAATCGCCTGGTTTACTAAATTTTTTATTCTCTACAAGATATGGTAGGCGCCATGTTTGCTGAAATTCTTGGTGAGGGTGTTTTTTACGTAAAAAAGTGTTTTTTTAAGATTATGGCTTTAATATGTATTATAGCGCAAAAATGTAGCCTATATAATAAAAAATGTAGAGAATTTAAAATTCTACAACTTTTATTTCAAACATTTTTTTGTATAACGCTTAGTTTAGCGGTAATTAGCGATTTTCTGTTTTTTTCTCACGAAAACGTGTGAAAAATCGATTTTTTTTAAAATTTCGGCCTTAGTATTCATTTTATGGCAAAAGTGTACGTAATAAAATTTATAGAAAATTAAAAGATCTACAATTTTATTTAAAGCATTTTTCTCTACAGAGCCTAGTTTAGCGTGAAAAGAGTGGTTTTTAAGCCAGACAGGTTGATTTTCATTTTGCGTCTTTCACTCATGATTAAAATTAGGTTATATTTAATGAGGTTATTTCTAATTTTAGGTTTTATATATATATATATATATATATATTTTTTTTCTTTCATTATTTGCATTGGCAAGAGAAAGTCGTGTGAGTGTTTCACACGAGATTTTTACAACTGTTCAGCTATTTTTGAAGGCTGGTGTCAGTCAATAGAGTGGCTTTTATATTCACATACACAGAATAAGTAATAGTAGTATGTAATAGAAGCATGCGCTGTTAATATTTTATTGCGTTGCGTGAAAGTTACACAAATGAGTCAATTAAAGTGTAAACTGGTACGTATTTTATTCTAAATGATTTGTTGTTGAAAACAATAATTAAAGAACTCAAATTAGCAATACTCAGCCAGCTGTTTCTAATACCCACTGAGTTATTAACATAACTTTTATTACTCTGGTTGTTGTAATACTGTACGCGCGCGTGCGTGTGTGTGTGTGTGTGTGTGTGTGTGTGAGTGTGTGTTTGTACTTAAACGAATAGAGATGGGCAGTGAGTGTAATTCTATTTTTATTTATGAATACTAAAGTTGTTGGTCATTTTGTTTGTTTCTTTTTCCATTATTTAGATTTTTGTTTCTCTTACGTTTTTGTATTCCATATTGCTGTTTACATTATTTTTTGTATTTTTATCTGTACTTCTGTATATATGTTTATACTCTTACTAATATTATAAAGAAATAATGTTTGTTTGTTTGTACGAGGTAATCTCAGAAATTACCGAACCGATTTCAAAAATTCGATGTCAAGTTTGTTTTCCTTAACCCACCGGGTTGGTCTAGAGGTAGAGTCGTCGCCAAAATCAGCTGTTTAACAGCTGATTTTCGGAGACGAAGCTTGCTGGTTCAAATCCTAGTAAAGGTAGATACTTTTATACGGATTTGAATGCTAGACATTGGTTACCGGTGTACTTTGATGGTTGGGGTTCAATTAACCACACTCTCTCGGGAATGGTCGACCTGAGTCTGTTCAAGACTACACCTCATTTACACGTCATACACATCATCTTCATCTCATTGGGTCATGGGGTTGCTTATTGTTCTCAATTGAACAGATTGCAACGTACACAAATTAGGGATTACAAAAAAACGTTTTTTTTCCGATTTACATGCATTAATTTTGTTTTATTGGGTTTTTTGTTTTACGTCTGACTGTTCTGCAGTTTCTGCTAATGCAGACGGTGGATAATGATGATAATGAAAGAAAAAATGCCAAACGACCGGGAATCGAACCCGGGACCCCGGCGTAGAAGCCAGTTGCGTTAACCATTGCGCCAACGGGTCGGCCTACATGCATTAAGTTGTATGACAGTGCATAATTATTAAATTTTTACTTTCACTTGCCCTAGGGAAGAAAAGTATTGTTTTCATATCGATGTTTCAAAATCGAGTTTTCACCGGATATACATGTTTTTAGCGGTCGGTCAGTGCGTGTGTACGACGCTTGTGTGTGAAAAAAATTAGAAAACATAGCGTTTTTAAGATTATGGCCGTAATACGCATTTCAGGGCAAAAGTTTATTTAACAAAGTTATAGAACATTTAGAAACTTACAACTTTTACTTCGAACATTTTTTCGTACAATACTTAGTTTAGCGACAATTAGTGATTTTCTGTTTTGTTTTATTCATCAAAATCTGTAAAAATGAGATTTTTTTAAGATTGCGGCTTGGCCGCATTGGCGTAGTTGGTAACGTGCTCGCCTCTCATCATGCGGTCGTGAGTTCGAATCCCATTCAGGCACGGTATATTTTCATACGTTACAAAAAAATCATTTCATCCTTCACCGTCCCATTACCAGTAATTGCAGACCAGTCGGACGTTAAACCAAAAAAAAAAAATTGCGGCTTTAGTAAGCATTTTACTACAAAAGTGTATTGTCAGAATTATAGTAAATTAAAAAACCTACAACTTTTATTTTAAGCATTTTTCTCTACGGAGCCTAGTTCAGAACCAGTTAGTGATTTTCTGTATTTTTAAATCCTACAGAAGTTGATTTTCATTTTGGGTCATTCACTCATGATTGAAATTGGGTTATGTTTTTAATTTTACATTGTTTTACTCATGATTAAACATAAGTTACTTTATTCATTATGGCATGAAAAAGTCGTGTAAATGTTTCACATAGGCTTTTTAATAAATTATTTGAAATTGGTAAATTTAAGTTTTTGTATATTTTATTTGTTCGGTGTAAGTCGTTTGGGAGGTTTACTTCTTTTATACATAAGTTTTTCACCATCAGTTATCATGTGTGGCACACACAGTACCATCCTACAATATGACGTCATATATTAATATTTCTTTCTCAAAACTTTTGAATTATATTTTAACGAAACAGATGTCAAAAAAGTAATGTCACATCCAACATTTCAACACAAAGTTATGTAAACTTTCCAGAAATCAAAGAGATCGTAAATTTTTTTTGTACTCTTGCCCTGTATGAAATGTAGAGAAGAAAAGGGATCTTCTCCGTTATCTGTCAATATTGCAGTTGCGTTCCGTTTACTAATGTTGAATACTATTACCTGTTAATTATAATATCTATTATTATACATTTTTTTTTAATTTCTTATGTGTACGTTGCAATCTGTTCAATTCAGAACAAAAAGCAACCCACGACCCAATGTGATGAGGATGATATGCATGACATGTAAATGAGGTGTAGTCTTGTACAGACTCAGGCTGACCATTCCTGAGAGAATGTTAGTTGTATGGTTAATTGAACCCCAACCATCAAAGTACACCGGTAACCACTGCCTAGCATTCAAATCCGTATAAAAGTAACTACCTTTACCAGGATTTGAACCAGGAACCTTCGTCCAGTGGTTAAACAGCTGATTTTGGCGACGACTTTACCTCTAGATCAACCCGGTGGGTTTTTTTTTTTTTTTTTTTTTTTTTTACTTTTAAGACCACACTGGATCACTTTAAGTTAGTTTAACATTTATTTAGACTACGTTGTTTTCTCTTCTCCCAGTAGGCCTTCATTCTAAGCGATCGGGCCAGTCTCACGCCATCTACTACGACACTTGTTTTATATTGTTTAGTTGGAGGAGGTGCAAATTTAAAGCTTTTAATGATGTTTAATTTTTCGGATTTATTTTGGAGGTCTTCAATTTTTAACCCCAACTCCTCCAGATCTTCATTTATTCTCTCATCCATACCGGTTTGAGAGCGAGTCCACAACAGAAATTCAATATCTGTTTGACATATCTATTTTCTGGATATCTCAATATGTGACCGAGGTATGATATTCTCTTTTTCCTCATCGTCTCAGTTACTGGATCAATAGTTTTGTAAACTTCACTATTGGGCAAAAGTCTCCAGTGTCCTTCCACTTTGTTTCTCTTGCCTATGCAGGTTCTCACTATTTCTCTTTCCTTTTTGACAACTCTGTCAGTGTTAATCTTGGATTTTATTTTAAACAGGGTCTCACTGCAATAGGTAATTTTGGGTTGGACAACTGTTTTATAGTGTTTTAATTTAGATTGAATTGAGAGGCATTTTTTCTTATATGTGTTTTTCACCATCTTATAGGTGCTGTTTATCTTGGCTGATCTTTCAGTCCAATTTATTGCCTTATTATTATTTTTTGTGATTACTTCCCCCAGATAATTAAATTTCTCAACTAATCCCACTTTGTTGTCATTTATCATTATGTGTTTAAATTTGTCCTCTCCTAAATTCATCATTTTAGTTTTTTCATACGATATTTTGAGTCCTATCTTTCCTGCTATATCTTCTAAAGATTTAATTTGGGAAATGGCTCCCTCTGCATTTGTTGCTAGTAGCGCTAGATCGTCTGCAAATCCCAGACAACTAAATCTCAATCCTTTGTTCTTTCTTCCTAATACCACTGTGGGAGGATTGATTCTCTGCCACTCTCTCATTATATACTCTAGTGCACAGTTAAATAGTAATGGAGACAGTCCATCTCCCTGTCTTAATCCTGTTGTGATGTTAAATTCTTTGGATAGTTCTCCTCTAAATCGTATTTTGGATTTGGTATCTTTTAGTGTCAACTGGATTAGTTTGATCAATTTCGGGTGTAATCCCAAATTTCTTAATATTTTCAGCATGGAATTTCTGTGTATACAATCGTAAGCCTTTTTAAAGTCGATGAATGAAATCACCATATTCTTCGATTGTTTCATTTTCTTGTGGTAGTCTATTAGTAGTTTTAAAGTTAAAACTTGATCAGCTCCACATCTCCAAGGTCTGAACCCTGCTTGATAATCTCCCAATTGTTGGTCTAATTGGTCTTTAATTCGATTGTATATTATCCTTGAGAATATCTTGTACGTACAATCTAACAAGGAAATTCCTCTATAATTATCCGGGTTGGTCTTATCTCCTTTCTTGAACAGAGGGCAAATATTATAAAGGGTTTATTATAAATATTTCTTAAATATTATTGTAATAATAATTAAAGTTACCTTTTTAAAATGGAGGCCAAATTTTAATTTTCTATATCTAATAGAATTAGTTTAAAAAGATCATGCCGTTTATTGTGCTGCCGCCACATAAACTCTGCCAATAACTGTCCATAAGTGCTCTACTAATATGCTTTTCACAGTTGATGAGCTCTGCTGTTCCACACGTTTAGACCAATCAGAACGTTTGCCAGCGTTGTCAGATTGTACCTGACAAACAGTACATGCACATACATATAAGAGCCGCAATAGTTCACTCTTGTCTTGCATCTGGTACTGAACACATCGATTATAGAGCGCGTGTACATGTAATACTTTATAATATAATCAGCTGGTTGTATTTTTATAGGTTATAATTGTTATAAAAAGACCAAAAAAATGGCTGACGAAATATTTATAACAGGGCTACGAGAGCAAGTATTGGCAACGTTGCTGGCAAGTCATTGGCTAGCTATAAAATGGGTTGGGGGCAATGCATATGTTCACAGCTCATCAACCTTGAAAAATAGTATAGTTCCACATTCTATCTTATTTCGATGTTTTGCTAGTCGCCAAGTGCTTTCAATTGACTACGTATGTTGGTTTTTGGGTCCATGAAATTATATGTGTGGTTTACCGTTCGTGGTTGTAATTTTCCGGTAACTTCTGAATCTCCGTATATGAACGCCATTCATGTGAAATAATGGTTGCTCCTGATCTTGTTCTTTGCCGAATTATTGGAATTAAAGCTTCAGCACTCCTGTTTTACACTGTAATCATAAAACACTTCTTAGTCTCCCTATAGTGTATCTTAAAAGACCCACTGCTGTGGAAGAACACGTCAAAATTGTTTTTCCTTGGAGGAAATAGATTTTCATCTATTTCAACTGTTAACCCTTGCCACCTAAAATGAGTTTTGATTGTTTGTAACAATGTGGAACTAATACAATAGTATACTTAACACAACTTAATATTTATTACAATAGTATTAAATATTAGTAAACGCACCGCAACCTCAATGTTGACTGATAACGGAGAAGGTTCAACGGAAGTATTGTTTTCATGTTTTTTTCTAAAATACACATTTTTAGACCCCTTGAACCCAAAAACTTAATTTTTATTGCTCCCCCTTCTATCTCTCTCTCTCATTCTTTCTCTCGATGTATGTGTGTGCATGCATGCATGTGAATTAAGTCTTGATTACAATGATCCGATTAGATTATACAATTACAAATAATGAATACTTTTCGTGACTCATTACCTCAAAACCTTTTTTGTAATTGTATAATTTTTAGTAAAAATTAGGGATGTGTTTCGATGTTAAAATTGAGTGGGTACAACGCTTATACGTAGTTAAATTTTTTCTCTGGTCATATTTCTTAAGACGTGTAAAAATTAGGATATCATTTTGTTATGTAGATCTCTTTTGTAGTCTGTTATATGAGTATCATTCATGTTCAACCAACGAAAATATTTAAGTAAAGATTCTAAAAACTAGTGACACCGTTTCTCACAATATTAAAACATTTTATGATTTTTTTTTTTTGGTTTAACGTCCGACTGTTCTGCAATTACTGCTAATGCAGACGGTGAAGGATGAAATGATTTTGTAACGTATGAAAATATGCCGTGCATATGAATTTTTGAATTCATGACTGATATATAATAAAAAATTTATGATTTGTTGTTACAGAGCTGAAGAAGGAAAAGACTGATGCAGCTTCTACATCACCTCAACAAGCAAATGGTGGTTGCATATCTCCCAGTGGAGGAGATATCCCGCCATCACCTCCCCAGGGTCCCCCTGACCATCATAAGCCAGAGCGGCCTTCCTCTCTCGGGACGGGTCCTGGCCCTGGGAAATTAACCCGTCGTCTTCTCTGTTACCACAATGAGCAATATAGCTCGTCTCCTACAAGATCTTCTTTACCACCTTTAATCGACAATCAGTGTAAGTTTTTAACATTTATATTTGTTTCAATGGAGATTATGTTCATTTTTGAAATTTCTATGACATATTTATGTATTCTTGACTTATTTATCTAGGCACATATCCAGAAATTTTTTCGGGGCAGGAGCAAAAAAAGTATTGTGTATAAAAGCATGTGAACACACATAGATGTAATTCTTCCTCGTTTAGAACCAATTTTAGATCATTGAGTTAATTTTACACGTTTCTGGAAGCTTTTTGCGGTTCCACTCTCAGCATTTACTCACTGTAGGCTTTTATCCTTTCTTCTGTCCACCAGGTGTCCTGTTTTTGCTCTTCAAGAAACCTTTTAAAGTCATTAACATAATAATATATCTGAATTTGGTTCGTTTTATTAAGTTTTCTTGGTTTATTTCTGCATTATCAATATCGTTTCTGACTTCTTTAAACCATTTATCCAACACCTTAGGTCTATTGTTTACTGTCTTAAAAATTTGTTGTGTCAACTGGTTGTCATCCATTTTGTACAGGTGTCCATAAAATTTTTGCCTTCTTTTTCTAATCGTTCATTTTCCTTGTACACACTCACACTCTCATGTATATTTTTATGGGGGGGGGGTTGTGTGCAAATAAATGCCCCCTCTTGAATACATGCCTGTTATGACATTTTTCCTATACTCCCTTTTGGAGTCTCCTGGATGCAGTTATAATAAAAGAATGTGCATCATCCTCATCATGCTCATCATCATTAATGTGCTCTCATCATGCAGTCCTGGGTTCGAATCCCACTCAGGGACAGCATATTTTCATACATTACAAAAAATCATTTCATCCTCATACAGTTGCACCCGAACATTGTCGGTAATGACTTTGCAGTTGGTCCGAAGTTAAATAAATAAATTAAAAAAAAAAAAGAATGTGAAATGAGACAGTAGAATTTGAATCTTTAAGCAGAAAATCTAGTTTTAAAGGCCATGAATATGAATCTGTATTTATTGTTGGTAATATTTTTTTACATGAAATTACTAAATGTGTTCTAATTAACCCCTTTAATATGTGTAACCTCAAACTTCTGCAACCCTTCTGATGCAACAATATGGTTGTGCACAGCACAGTGGTAATTTGTAGTGTACTTTAAACAGAAGAAGAATAAGACAATAGTGTTTATTTTGTCGTCAAGTTGTTCACAACCCACCGAGTTGGTCTAATGGTAAAGTCATTCCCGAATCAGCTGTTTAACAGCCATTTTTCAGAGATGTTCCTGGTTCAAATCTTGGTAAAGGTAGTTACTTTTATATGGATTTAAATACTAAACTGCAGTTTATAGTATACTTTGATGGGTTGGATTTCAATAAACCATATTATTTCAGGAATGGTTGGCCTGTGTCTGACAAGACCATATACATCATTATACAGTATACATATCATTCTCATCTCATTGGGTCGTGGGGTTGCTTATTGTTTTTAAATTAAACTAGTGGACCCGTGCGAATAAATTCGCACAATAAGATGCAAATAAGGGAGACGGCAATAGTAAACCACCTCACTCCTCGTTTTTACTTCGTGAAACCTCTATAGGTTCCAACCAGCCTTTCGGCTGTTGACCTAAACAACAACACAAATTTTCATAAATATTTTATTATCAAAGGCCTTATGAAACACTTACCATTGAATTTCAATGAAATTAACTATGACTTTCCTTATGATATTGTATTGTGTTCATATATTCATTAGTGTTCATTAAGTGGGAGACCCACTGTACGGTAATACAGAGCTATACGTTGTAAACAATATATTTTGTTCTTTTTCATTTCGTAAAATGAAGCTTGAATTTAGCATGAATTTCAAGTTTAGAACTTTTTACGGAATCAGGAAAGAATACTCTTTAAAACCATGTAAAAATTATAAAAATCCGTTTGGTAGAACTCTGTATTTAAGAGTTAACTTGCTAGTTCCAAGGCTACAAAAAAATATTTCTGTTTCTTATCACATGGTCAGCCAATTATATGACTGAAGCTTTTAAGAACAGAAGAGATAAAGGTGTGAAAGACACTATACCGTGACAAACTAGAGACTGCAGATGAGATCTAGCTAATAACATCCAAAGTCGGGTGTGAGTTTGCCGCTTCGTTAAGTCACACTTTGTTCCACCAAACTCCAGCTGACTTTTTGTTAGTCTGTCATCCACAGTGGGGCCACAACGTGCCAACGCAGGATACAATTAATGACAGTCAATTGGCTCTGTGCTGTGTTTAAGGTTACTATGCTCCGCCTATCTGCAGCCTTTAGTTTGTTGAGCTATAGTCACAGTTATCTCTTCTTAGAGTAATGAATTTCGTTATACAACTAGACCCTTGTGGTAAACGAAGTGGTGTCATTTACAAGGAGGAAAGTAGATGCTTTTCGGAGGGCCCGCCATGCTGATAAGCATAAGTTACTTTTCCATTTAGTGAGGAAGGCATGGTAAACCACCTCACTCCTTGTTTTACTTAGTAAAGCCTCTAGTGCAGCAATTTCCGACCATCTTTACCTTGCAGCACACTAACTGAAATCCATATTTAGTCACAGCACACTTGATACACTTATTTTCATAATTAACTATATACGAGGGTTATCCAGAAAATAACCTCCGTTTTGAAATAAAAAGTAAACGAGTGAAGATACAAAAACTTTATTATATACATATTAAAACTACGGTTTTTCTCTATTTTTCGACATAGTCGCCAAACAGATTCAAGCACTTGTCGTACCTTGGAACAGTATTTGAAATACCCTCTGCATAAAAATCTGCTGCCTGTGAATGTAGCCAACCATTCACAGCGTTTTGAAGCTCTTCGTAATTGGCGAACCGCTGAGATGCAAGCCACCGCTTTTGTGTTCGGGAACAGGTAAAAGTCACTAGAAGCCAAGTCCGGGCTGTATGAGGGATGATCAAAAATGTCCCATTTAAACTTGGCCAAAAGTTCATTTGTTCTTCGAGCTGTATGAGGGCGAGCGTTGTCATGTACAAACACAACACCTTACTCATCGTACTCGTTGATTTTATGGAACGTGGAACGACCATCACTTCTACTGTCTACTGTGAAACTTTAAACAGACTAAGAAGAGCGATCCAAAACGAGCATCGTGGCCTTCTGACACGTGGTGTTGTGTTTGTGCATGACAACACTCGCCCTCATACAGCTCGAAGAACAAATGAACTTTTGGCCAAGTTTAAATGGGACGTTTTCGATCATCCCCCATACAGTCCGAATGTGGTGGCTTCTAGTGACTTTCTTTCACCTGTTCCTGGACATGAAGCGGTGGCTAGCATTTCAGCGGTTCACCTATGACGAAGAGCTCAAAACGCCGTGAATGGTTGGCTACATTCACAGGCAGCAGATTTTTATGCAGAGGGTATTTCAAAGACTGTTCCAAGGTATGACAAGTGCTTGAATCTGTTTGGCGACTATGTCGAAAAATAGAGAAAAACTGTAGTTTTAATATGTATATAATAAAGTTTTTGTATCTTCACTCGTTTACTTTTTATTTCAAAACGGAGGTTATTTTCTGGATAACCCTCGTAATTATATGCTCTTTTTATATTACCATCTTTAAACAATAGCACACGACTATTAAATAATTGAAAATGGTTTGTTTACTAACGAAAACAATGAAAAACAAAATTTTATTACAAACTCAAATATTTATGTTAACTGTTAAGCGTGCTATACATAAGCGGTGAGATAAATTTTTACACATAACAAGATTAGGCAAAATTTTGTGGCACACTGGTCGGGAATCGCTGTTGTAGAGGTTCCAGCCTTTCGGCTGATGAACTAAACAGCAACACTTATTTATGTAACGTTTCAAATTTATCAATACTTTGTTACTAAAATGTTACATTGAAACAAAACGGAATTGTATGTGCAATAATGTTCCTTAACCAACAGTCCATTTATAGCTTCGTTTGCAAACACTATAATTATGTGAAATAAGCAAATAGTTTTTCAATCGCAATAAGTTAACTGTGCATAACATGGTTTAATTATAGAACAGTGATGTAGTTATTTTTAAGCGAAATGTTTACTGCCGTTTTTATTAATGTCATGTTTTAACTACTTCTTTTGCTTTTGCTACGTAACAATATTGCGATGTAATGATATTTTTATGTAGTTTATATATATTTTTTTATATGTATTCTCTACAATTCAGATTTCCTGAAATTTACTGAGCCTATATTGACATATATTAAATGTTTTGTATGTCAAGGCTGTACTAAAATTGTAAAATAGTAATGTTTGTTTCTGTATGGTAATCTCAGAGATTATTCTACTGTAACTTCTGGAGTAACATAGGCTACTTTGGATTATATCATTTTTAGTTATGAAAAAATTTGTGATTGGTAAATTGAAGGCATTTTTTATTTTTAAAGTTGTTGTTTAGGTCATCAGTTGAAAGGCTGGTTTGAACCTCTGGAGGCTTTACTAAGTAAAATGAAGCGTAAGGTGGTTTACCATTCCCTTTTTTGCTGAGTGGAAAAGTATGCTTATCAGCATGCTCTGGGGCCTCTGAAAAGCTTTTCACCCTGCAAAATGACCTTCACTTCATTCATCACAGGGTCTGGCTGAGTAATAATGAAATTCATTACTCTCAAAGGAGATAACTCTGACTAGTGTCTTTTACACCTCTACCTATTGTGTTCTTATATGCTTCAATCATATAATTGGCTGATAATGTGATAAGAAACAGAACTATTTTTGTAGCTCTGGAACTACCGGATCAAGTGGAAATAATTTAACACTCCACCTGCCTGTTCTGTGGAATATTTTTGTTTTTATTTTTGTATTTTACCAGTAGACTAAGCTGTGGGTTTTTTAATCATTAAAATGTTTTTATTTAGGTAATGAACCCAAAGGCGGAACCCGTAGAAGCTTTACTAAGTAATGAGGAGTGAAGGTGGTTTATCAATGCCTTCCTTACTGAGTGGAAAAGTATGCTTATCAGCATGGCAGGCCCTCTGAAAAGCATCTACTTTCCACCTTTTAAGTGATACCTTCACTCCATTCAGGGTCAGATTATATAATGAAATTCATTACTCTCAGAGGAGATTACTCAGACTAGTGTATTTTACACCTCTACCTCTTTTGTTCTTAAATGTGTCAGCGTATAATTGGCTGGGTGACCATGTGATAAGAAACAGAACTATTTTTATAGCCCTGGAACTAGTAGATCGAGAGCAAATAATTTTGCACTCTACCTGTCTGTTAAGGGCATGGTTCAATGATGACAAAGTAATACTACAGTCATGGATTGGTCTTTTTCATAGGTGGTCAATATCTTTGACATCAGAATTGAAAAACTTGTTGGGAGATATGACAAATCTTTGAACAAAAATGGAAATTATGTAAAAAAGTATGTAAGAGAGTTGTTTTTTTTTCAACGTTCAATAGACCATGAATAGAAGATATATATTATTAAAAGTTACATATTTGTATGGTTACGTTTCGACTTAATCATGTTGACGATTGAAGCATTTGTCATACTTGTGGACAAGGTTTCCAATACCCTGTTCATAAAATGTTGCTACTTGTGAATTTAAATGAGTATTGATGTTGTCTTAACCCTTTATAGGGCAGTACTACGGGAAAAATATACATGTTGTAAAATGCTAAATTTTGTTTTATAGGGACTTGAATAATGTACTTCTAGTGCCAAAACAATAAGATATTTCTTTTTTTATGTCAAGCCTTGGTAAAAAACCTTTAAGCCTTAAAAAACCTTAAGCCTTTTCCGTAAAAAACTGAAATTTTCTAAGCACTTTACAAAAGTAACAACAAAACAACATGGTAGCTTACGCTGGTATGAATCCTTACCACATTTGTGTAACTGACAAAGCAAATGGTCGCTGCACGCTAATTTCAAAATGTGGATAACCTACTTACGAGAGAACTTCTATAAAACCATAAAATGCCAATAAGGTTCAACCGCATTGCTTATTCTTAAAAAAGTTGACCTTATTGCCAATGGTAAGTATACCTACCACAGACCTATAAAGGGTTAAAGCTGGCTTGTTGGTGTAATGTTTAGCGTACCTGGCTTCTACGCCGGGGTCCCAGGTTCGATTCCTGGTCAGGTTTGACATGTTTTCATCAGTCATCTTGTAGGGATATGATCATCTATCATTTATAATTTTTCTCACTTTCTGTATTTGCAGTTATTTGAAAACAGTTGAATGTAAAACTAAATAAAAAAGCTCCCTGTTAGTTTAAAAGCGCTGCTCTTGTAGTAACTTTTGCAGTTCAGAGAAAAGATGGACGTCACTCTGGTATAAATAGCATGTTGTATGGCAGATAATAAAAAATGACCCATTGAAACTGCTTAAGAAGCAGTTGCGTTGCACCAGCCCTGTGAGGATGGGCAATGTCATGGATCAAAACAATTACTGAAGTCAGCATGCCTCTTTTGATTTGAATGGCTATTGTTGAACACTACAAGAACCACAACAAAGAGCTTCAAGACTAATTTAAATTCTTTGGTAACAACGTTTAATGAAGAAGATATTTAAAAGCTTGTGTATAGGTATGACAAATACGTCAATTGTCTAAGGTGATTATGTCAAAAAAAGTAGCTATAAGTGTGTGTAACTTGTTAATAAAACATTTTTTCTGTATTTATTTTTCTTATATTTATGGCCTATCGGAGGTTTAAAAACAATGGTCCTGGTAGAATATGGAGAAAATATAATTTAATGACACCTACAGTATTTTTCTTCTTATTAAAAAATGGACCTTGTTTAAAAAAATACTCTTCATGTGAATGTAAATGTTCAGTATAAAAGAGCATGTTATAAACCGAGAGTGCAGAAGTAGCCATTTTGCTAATGACCAATTAGTGAGTGTGACTGCGGTATATAATTAAAAATTAAATGTAATTAAAAACGTTTCCTTTAATTTCATATATTCCTTTGAAGGTCAAGCTTAACGATTATTTAATCACTTACATATGTCTTTTAAAATAAATCAATTACGTACGTATTAAGTTTATAAAAATAATTTTCAATATTTTCCAAATTGCAGCTGTATGTGATTCGATAATTAATTGTTTGGTAATATTTTTTTTTTACAGATTCGGGAGATGGAAGTTCACCCAGACTCGGTACGCCACCTCCTCCTTCAACTGAACCTCCTTTAACGCTGTCCGAGCTGCCAGAACCACCCATACCTGTTTCTGAAATCGGCCCTATTCCACCTCCTCCGATGTTCAGCTCTCTTGCCGAACCTCCGCCTGCACCAACTACATCGATACATAACGCACTGCCGCTCAATTTTTCAGACTTCATATACGAAGGTCAGTATTATTATTATTCTTTTTTAAGCTACAATTGGAGCACTATTGTCAACTTGCACTCTTAGTGGATTGTTTGATTTGTTTTCTTCATCTTTATCTTTCAAGTGATGGCCCACCGAATCCGAATACCGTCTTTTCTCAGCTGTGTTGTTATTTGGCCTTAGCGGAGTATTCCTTAAAAGACTTTCCATATTGACTCGAGATACAATCTAGAAATGATCTAGAAGGTGATGGGCAAAGCATGAATGATTATAAATTGAGGTTGTCTCTAGCTAATGATTTGATTTAGTTTATCGGACAGATTCTCCATATCTGATCCAACTATCCAGACACACCCTGAGAAGCCTCAAACCAACTTTTTGAAAAAGAAAGGTTTTAAGGTTGGAGAAAGTAAAAAGTGACTCTGAATCATTGCATCCATTATTATTATTATTATTATTATTATTATTATTATTATTATTATTAATTATAATATTTTTTAAGGAATTTATTTCCCTAGGTGTGTTTTCTCTAGTGTGTTTTTTAGTTTCATCCTATCGGACCTCTGTTTCCTTACCTTGTTACCCTTATCATTATTACTCTTGTACCCTTTTTTTTTGTTTTGCCTCAAATCACTCCTTTTCCTGTTGATCACTCGTTTATTTTTTGCTGTAATACCAATCTGTTTATCAATTAATTTTTCCAATGTGTTTTTTAGTTCATCCAGTGTAATTCGTCTAATGCTAGTTTTTATTGTTCCAAAATTTTTCTAATTTTATGCTCCAGAGTTCTGTCCAAAGAAAGATTTTTTCTTATTCTTTATCATGCTTAATATTGATTTTATTTCTTCGTAAACTGTTTTATTTGAAGTGATTTTATAATATCCATTTCTTGGTTTTCTTTCTCTTGCCCTATATAATGTATAGGAAAGTATTGTTTTCAAGTCGATTTTTCGAAATTGAGTTTTCTCTGAATAGACATATATTCCTGAACCTAACAAAACATGTTTTTGCGATTGGTCTGTATATGTGTGTTTGTGTTTGAAAAAATATCTCAAGAATGGAATATCGTACGAAATTGAAACTTGTGATTTAAGTTTGGTACCGCAAGAGGATCAAACATTTTCATTCGAATTAGTCAACTGGAAGTAGTAATTTAATTGTGCAATTATTCACTTTTTTGCCATTTTCTTAAAAATGGCTCCTACAATTTTCTTTTTTAATCGCCTCATTTACTACATTTTTTATGCCCTGCAAGATAGGATAATAATCATGTCTACTGAAATTCTTGGGGGGGGGGGACCTGTGCTCTCGTAGGTAACAATGTTGTTTTTTTTTTTTAAGATTGCGGCCTTAATTAGATTCTAAGGCAAAAGTGTACAATCAAAGTTGTAGAACATTTTTTATAAAAACGTACAACTTTTATTTCAAGCATTTTTTTGTACAACATTTAAGTTTGGCAGCAATTAGTGAATATCTGTTTTTTTCCCATCAAAATCTGTAAAAAATGGGATTTTTTTTAAGATTGCGGCCTTAGTATGCATTTTACGACAAAAATCTGTAATTAAAATTATAGAAAATAAAAAATTCTATATATTTTGTTTTACAGAGCTTAGTTTTTCTGTATTTTTGGTCAATTAGTGATTTTCTGTATTTTGTTCATCAAAATGTTTAAAAAGGTGTTATTTTAAAATCGCGGCCGTAGTATGCATTTTACGACAAAAGTGTAGGAATCAAAGTTATAGGAAATTAAAAACTCTACAACTTATATTGTAAGCATTTTTCTCTACCCTAGTTTTGAGGCAATTAGTGATTTTCTGTATTACCCAATTAAGTTAGTATAAAATAAATAAATAAGGTGAAAATAAAAACAGTATTAGAGGCGTACGTGTCAGTGAAAACTAGACATCTGATGGGTGTTCTTGAACCTTAAATTGTGTGCAAAGAACTCTAAATTACTTTCATTATTTTAAATTATATATTATTTTCGACCATTATTCATTGTTATGTAGAATCTATCCTCACATTATTAGCCTTGAACAGGGATCCTGGTTTATTGTATATCTTTCAGGAGAGGTCCAAAAACGAGTGACTGGGGTTTAGAAGTGTTGTCATTTAAATTGATTAAACAACTTTTTCGTAAATGATATAATTAAGTTAATTCTTTTAATGGTTCATGACGGTTATTGTTTACAGATTTTGGTGATAACGATGAATATGGTGATGATGATTGTGCAGATGGTGATGATGACGATGACGAAGATGATGTCGATGGAGAAGGTCGATTGATGCATCCAGATCCTTGTATAGACACGAATAAAGTAGAAGAAATACCAGCCAAGGAACCGAAATTTCATGCGATGCCTCTTAAATCTGCTCTCAAGAAACCTCCTACACCTACGCAAGATGCCCCGTCTGCTCCTCCAAAGTCAGTAATTTATTTACTTTATTTAAAATTGATTATTCATTTTGTTGGAGTGAATGTTAAAATATTCGTAAATCTATGAAATTATAATTATTAAACTAGTGATCTAGTTAAATTCAGTATTTAATTAAAATTTACTGAAATCGATTTTGCATCTATGATTAAATTTATTAGTGGAAATTTTAATTGCCATCTATCATTTTCTTATGTTCGTTCGTCTGTCTGTCACATTCAGATGTCAGTAACTACTACAAGAGACAGCAACTAACGGTTTTCAGATTCGTAATCTACACAAAAAGGTAGTGGGCCTAGATTGGGTTCTAAGTTCTGGTTTCGACAGGAAGTATCCCAAAACCAGACGTCAAGAAATCAAATTCGAAATTTGGAAACAAAAATAGTGTAATTCAATCCCTCTTAAAGAGTAACTTTCTTATGAAAGCTAAATTCTTTTTTGTTTGGTTTTACCTCTGACGGTTTTGCAATTTCTGCTAATGCAGATGGTGGAGAATGTTGGTATATGAAAATGAGTGATGAAAAAATGCCAGACCTGACATCACCTGTGTTGGTCTCAGCATGCTAATGGCCTAAACACGAACAATTTCATATCACACCAGCGGCAGCTATTCAGGTGAAGTAGATGAAGAATTTCTTCATCTATCTTCTGGACAGTTTTTTGAGATTTATTTCTCAAGAAATAACTAAAATTTCTTTTATAATTACTTTTTTGTTTTACAATAAATGAAGAAGTGTCTTGTAAAAACGTACAAAAAATTATTGTATCTGCTTAGTGCGGTTTTTAATGTTTTAAATAGCCCTCGTAATAGCATGAATATTGATAATAAACACCCAAGTGAAGAGTTAGACGGGTGGTTGCCACTTCTCTTCCAACACAAATGGGTTACCATGACTACGGTGACATCAGCGGCAAATTTGTGTGCTTAGCTCTCCCCATCCTGACCCTAATAGTGAAGAGGTTGACACGGGTTGACCAGCCTACTGCACTTGAATTTCTATATACATGTATGTTTGGTTTTTATATTCGCTTCGTAACACATTTGTTTTGTATGTGTTTATTTTTATTTTCTATAAAATCACTTATTGTCACCTTTAATATACACTCCTTCTCTATCCCTACAACACTCCATGCGAATTTTCATTGTTGGAAACAGTGCTGGAAGTCATCTTCATTGTTGGAAACAGTGCTGGAAGTCATCTTCTGTCAGCTCCTTCAGGTCAATTGCCGCTTTTTCTTTTACAGCTTCCACAGACTCAAATCTTGTCCCTTTTAATGCTGATTTCACCTTAGGGAACGGGTAGAAGATGACACATGAGGGCATGATGAGGTTGACATGAGCATGAGCATGAGGGCATGATGAGGATGATGGTGGGGTTGACATGATGAGGGCATGTGATGAAACGTGGTTTTTTACTTATGTTCTGGAAACAAAGCGCCAATCCATGCTCTGGAAGAGCCGAACTTCACTGAGAGCCAAAAAAGCTCAAATGAGCGAGTCAAAATTTAAAGCAATGATGATTGGTTTTTTTTGTATCCATGGGATTGTATACCTTCACTGGGTTCCTCAAGGTGAAACAATTAATCAATATTACTACCTTGAGGTACTTTCTAAACTACGTCAAAGAGTAAGGAAAAAATGCCCTGAAATGTGGAAGGACAAATCATGGGTTCTCCACCAAGACAATGGGCTAGCTCATTCCGTGTTATCTGTCGAAGAGGTTCCTAGCCACGTACAGCATCTCAGTGTTAGAACATCCGCCTTATTCACCAGATCTTGCACCATGTGACTTCTACTTGTTCTCTAAGGTGAAACCTGCATTAAAAGAGACAAGATTTGAGTCTGTGGAAGCTGTAAAAGAGAAATCGGCACATGTCCTGAAGGAGCTGACAGAAGATGACTTCCAGCATTATTTCCAACAATGGAAAATTTGCATGGAGCGTTGTAGGGATAGATAATGAGTGTATATTGAAGGTGACAATAACTGGTTATATCTGTACCTAAGAAGTAAAGGAAGTTAACTCCGTTTTTGTAATTTTTTAGATGAACCACAAACATGAAGTTTTTTTGAAAAATTTCTGAAAGTGTTCAAAATTTTTTTTTAAATGTGTACCAAACATAGCTTCTGATACAGGGATTTTAATGACTAAACAACTTTCTTAACTTCTACACCCCTCTGACCACCCAAAAAACTTGAGTTAATCATACAAGAACAAAACTTAGACAAAATATATTGTGTTAACTCTATTCTGATAAAGAAACAGCATTTAATTCGTAACAATGTTTGAAAACATTAAAAAATTCAAGCAAATTCTCAGGCCTGTCAGTAAGACAGTAAAAAATATTTTAAAATAAAATAAGTTATTGTCAACAATGAGTGTACATTCAATTAGAGTTAAAAATAGTAGTGATTTTTAAAGTCTTCCACATCATATACAAAAGTGGAGTTAATGCGGTTACTGCAACTTTTTAAAAATGGAAGCAAGTCAGATATGAGTTAATACTGTAAATTATTGGATAGAACATTTCTTGCTGATTTTCAAACTTAATTTTGCCAAAATTGGAGTTAACACCCTTTACCTCTAAAGCACAGATATATAAAATTAAAATTAAATTTTTTACAATGTCAAGTCTAGTTATTTAGTAGCCTCACCTCGTATAGTGTGTGTCACATAGTACGTAAAATACACACATACAAATTCTGTATATGTGTATTTTACATTTTTTTATTCTCTGGAGACTCGTAGATATTTATTAGTATACTAATTTTTCTCGATTTCTTTTGCAACGTTTCACTTATTTTTGAAAGCAACAGCCACCACTGTATCACACATGAAAATAAGTTCTGTTTACAAAAAAAAAATTGTTCTCTAGAGCTCGTGGTTCACAAAAAATTAATCGGTCCACCTGTTGTTGACACTGACATAGGGTATGGACATTTTAATTTCCTCTCATATTTTATTATACATCGCTCTATGTGAGAAGTGAGTTCTTGTCATCAACCACATCCTTAGGTCTTCTAGGATGAGTTGAGGAAGCTGATATCTGTGGTGTTTCTTATAATGTTATCGGATACCATTGTATTAATGATAGTTTTCAGTTCTTTTCCCATTTTGTCGCTGAATTTCACATTATTTTATATGATTCACCTGTACTTGAATTCATTGATATGAATATTACACTCCGTATTGCAACACTGAGAAATTTACATCGCACTTTACAGTTCAGTCTAATCCTCTTCACTTTTGGTGGGCTTTGGGTTCTTTCACAATCCTCTCTACTAGTTGCTAGCATCTTCCATCTTCTAATTTCCAACAAAATCAAATCATTCATAACATTATCTTTCCATCTCTTTCTAGGACTGCCTTCCTTTCTTTTTCTCTTTTACAGTTACTTCCTTTCTTATTACCTTAACTATCCTAGTTGACTCCATTCTCTCAATGTGCCCCAATGACCACAATCTTTGAATCTTTATGCAACCGATTATATCTCCATCTTCTATAAGAGCATTCAGTTCCTCATTTTTACGTACTGTCCTATCCCGGTCAAAAAATATTCCGTAAAATCTTTCTTTCAAACCTTCTCAGGATGCTACAATTTGTTTCTGATAAAATAAATGTTTTACCATGTTATGTGACAACTAAACACACCAAACACATTTACATTTTCATTTTTGTGTTCATACTTACGAAGGTAAATCAAATATAAACAAGATTTTATTTTTCTGTATAGTTAGAAATACAATTTACCCAGCGAGAAGAAACATTTTTTTATCTCTGCATCATAGAATGAAGCTGGCTGTGTCAAGAGCCAATTGCAAATGTTCACACCCTCTTTATCTTCAAATTGTTGCCCTCCTAGTGTTTTTTAAGTGGCCCAAACAAATGAAAATCGCAGGGCATAAGGTCTGGGTTATAGGAAGGATGATAAAGTTGAATCCAGTGTTGAGACCATTAGAGCATCTCAACTTCTGATCTGCGGTCAAAAGGCGAGGAAGCCATCAGGCACACGATTTATGGAAGTTTAGGTCATTTTTAATGATTTCTTGACAGCTTTCAGAACTTATTTCGACCTGTTCTGCAGTTTAAGTCACACTCACCCATCGATCATCTTCAAAAATGTCTTGTATCGTGCACAAATGTTTTCATCTGTATGCTGGTCCAAAACGGCAATCATGTTCCTGATTTTCCACTTGTTTTCGTTCATCCTTGAACTATTTATGCCAGGCAAACACATGAGTCCCTGAACTGGGCAGTCAGTCTCTGAAAAATTTCTGTCACGTGAACTCCTTCACGAGCAAGAAATTTTATAATGTGTTGCAGAATGAAGGGGTGCACCTGCTCCTCCGACATTGTGAGCGCTACTGACCGATTGATTAGGAGTGTGGAATGGCTTGCTCTCCTGACTCATAATGATCGCACTCAAGCGTACTAGAAGCACGGCCCTAGTCCTACCAATTGTAGGCGCTCAGGATCAAAAATCCCATTTGTATTTGATTTACTCTCGTATTAATTTATTCTTAAATAATTATTTTACATCGGTATAGAAGAAACTATTTTTACCAATTGGATTTGTTCCTGAATTGTGTCACTAATTACATTTTTATGTTTAAAGATACTCCCCAAGAACTGAAATTTGTTAACTTCATCTAATGTTTCTTCTCCAACAATGACCTTGAAAGGAACTTTATTTATATACAGAGTGATTCAAAACTATACGGCAATCTCTTGGGATCTCATTCTATAGCTAAAAATAAGAAAAAAGTTCATATAAACATTTGCCTGAAAACGCTTAGTTAGCGAGTTACGGCTAGCGAAAAATTTCACGTGGAACTCTGTACCCTCGGTGAAGTAAGGCCGTATAAAAATGTTAAAGGTAGTTATAAAGATACAAATACGATTGTTTCTTATGTTTTTTAATCTGGAAAATTGAATAAAATTTGTTCCAGAGCTGTAAATGCAATACTTTCAGAGATATCTTACGTAAAACACACAAGAATTGGTGCAAAGAAATAACACATTTTTGTGTTTAATGTAAGATAACTTCCACAAATGGTAAATAATGGTGTATTTTTTCTTAAATAAATTTGTAGAAAATTTAATTCTGAAAAGATTCATGTGAATTACTCAGGAAAAAATGAATAATAGATATTGAAATTTCGCTTTATTTAAAATCAAAACAGACGCACATTTTTAACTGCATAAAATATTAACTAATATTATGTAGGTTGGGAGTAACAGCTGATTGATCAGCTATTACATATTGAAAAATATGCGTCTGTTTTGATTTTAAATAAAGTGAAATTTCAATATCTATTATTCATTTTTTCCTGAGTAATTCACATGAATCTTTTCAGAATTAAATTTTCTACTAATTTATTTAAGAAAAAATACACCTTTATTTACCATTTATGGAAGTAATCTTACGTTAAACACAAGAATGTGTTATTTCTTTGCACCAATTCTTGTGTTTTATGTAAGATATCTCTAAAAGTATTGCATTTACAGCTCTGGAACCAATTTTATTCAATTTTTCAGATTAAAAAACATAAGAAACAATCATATTTGTATCTTTGTAAGTACCTTTAACATTTTTATATGGCCTTACTTCACCGAGGGTACAGAGTTCTAGGTGAAATTTTTCGCTAGCTGTAACTCGCTAACTAAGCGTTTTCAGGCATATGTTTATATGAACTTTTTTTCTTATTTTTTTCTATAGAGTGAGATCCTGAGAGATTGTTTTGAATCACCTTAACTATATACAGGGTGATTCACGAAGATATGCAGAAACTTTGGGAGCTCATTGTACATGTAAAAATAATGAAAAAAGTTTATATGAACATGGGTCCGGAAATGCTTCGTTTCCTAGACACGGCTAGCGAAAGTTTCGCCCGGATTTCAGCTCACCAGGTAAAATGAGGTCTTCCTGGAATTCTGGTAAGGTAGATTAAGGGGCGAATTCAAATTTCTTATGGTTTTTGATCTGATAAATTGAATAAAACAGGTCCCAGAACTGTAAGTTAAATAGTTTTTTAAGAAAACTAGTGTCAAATGCAAAAAATGGAGTGAAAAACACATTTTTTCATCTTTGGGCAAGAATAACTTTGATATTTCACCAAGAAACAGTTAAAATTTTTGAATAAAACATGTAGAAAATTTTATTCTGAACAAACCGGTGTAAATTAAGTACACAGAAAGCGAATAGATGTTTGATTAAATGAATTTTTATTCATAACAGTACAAAGTAAAATTAACTGGAAAAACAAAGATGAAAAAATGTTTTTTTTTTTCACTCCATTTTTTGCATTTGACACTGGTTTTCTTAAAAAATATTTAACTTAAAGTTCTGGGACCTGTTTTATTCAATTTATCAGATCAAAAACCATAAGAAATGATTGAATTCGCCCCTTAATCTACCTTACCAGAATTTCAGGAAGACCTCATTTCACCTGGCGAGCTAAAATCCGGGCGAAATCTTTCGCTAGCCGTAACTCGGTAACGAAGCATTTCCAGACCCATGTTTATATAAACTTTTTTCATTATTTTTACACGTACAATGAGCTCCTAAAGTTTCTGCATATCTTCGTGAATCACCCTGTATATATCATCACCAGTAAAGTCATTTAAAATAGTCTGATGAATTAAGAAGAGTTGGTTGTATCTTTATAAAAACATTCTTGACTTCGTGAATTTGTTAGATGAGATATCGACTATCATTGGTTTTTTTCACCAGTTTCATTTAAATTTTAATTTCACATTCAGTTACCCAGCAGCTCAATTAAGTGAAAATTAACGGTTTCTCATTAATCATCATCATCATCATCCGAAATATTTTATTAATTAATACAGTGTAACCTCAGAAATCCGAACCCCTAAAATCCGAAATTTCGGATAATCCGAACACCAATTTTGCAATAAGCTAAATTTTACTCTTGAAAAGTGATGGAAAGTTATATACTAATTACAAATCAGAAATGAATTTAATATTTATTTGAACATTTTAGTTGATATTTTATAATGAATACGTCACCTTAATTGGTTGGAACAAAATCGGTTATCTTCTTCTGACGCAAGGAAGTAATCCTGCTTGAAGCGGCGATGTTGCGCCAGCGTCGCATAAACATCACGTCCGTCGGGGTAGCAGCAGCATGCTGTTCTACGTAGCGCAGAGCAACTTCAAGTGCACTAGTGGCATCTGCATGTGAAATAACATCAGTCGAGACGTCCTCTTTTTCACTTTCTTTGACTGCGGCATTATTTTGGTCTTGTTTCTGGACCATTGAAACAATAGCGCCATCGCCTAAATATTGATTACCGGCGTCGTCATCTGTAAACCATTCTTGAAGACAGTTTTCTTCGGCTTCTTCGCATCCAGGAATCTGTTGAACGAGTGGATAAGCGATGCGTACAGGTCTGGGGTCTAGAAAGTGTTTTGTTTAAATTTTAAACAGTTTATACTATACCCACACAATTGTGTGGGTTGGGACTTGATTCTGACCAACACAATTGTGCGGGCAGGGTCTGAAAGGGACCACCCACAATTCATAGCCTTCTTTATTTGGAATGGTAAAGGTAAATTACCAAGTGCCCCGCATAATCCGAATTTTCCGAAATCCGAACGGGGGTCAGCCCCAATTAGTTCGGATTTCTGAGGTTACACTGTAGAAATTTCTCTATCCAAAATTTTGTACGATTTCTATTGGATTTCATTCAATCTAAATTTTACATTAAAAATTTAAATTACGTCCCGTATTTATTTACAAAATTTAAATTTTACATTAAAAATTTAAATTGCGTCCAGTATTTATTTACAAAATTTATCGTTAATTTATGTTATTTAATTTAATATTATATTTCGTTAATTTTTTACGTTAATGTTAATTATATAATTAATTTTTATGCTGGACACAGAAGGCTACCATTACGGCCTCGGATTAGAATATGGTAATTTGGTTTGATTACTTAACGTTTGCTGTTATATTTATTTTGTATGTATTTTATATATTAATTTTTTTACATGTTTTCTATTTTGATTTTTTAATTAATTGATTTTATTTTAATTGTTTATTAGGTGTGTAAATTACAATAGAAAATTTTTTAAAATTTATTTTTTAACGGATATAAAATTGACTAATTGACGTCAACCGATGTGTTTTTTAAATTTTTTAAATAGTTAATGTAGATATTTTATCGATCATTATTTTTTTCACCATTTGTAGTTTGTGTTTTATTATAGTACGAGAAAAATTGTTTGAAACTTTTAAATTTTATTACATCCTTTAAAACTTATATAGTGATTGTTTTAAACGATGAGAAATGTTTTTTTGAAGTGTGTTTTTTTATTAACTATAACTTTATGCTTGTTTAAAGATAATGGAATTATTGAATTTTTTAACCCTTAATCATTTGCGATCATTTTTCATTGTGTCTTTTCTTTCATTTAAAATCACGAGTTTTCAAATGAATAATGATTTTTACTTTCTCTTGCCTGTATGAATATATAGGAAGGAAAGTATTGTTTTCATGTCGATTTTTCGAAATCGAGTTTTCACCGGATCTATAAGTTTTCAGACCCCCTGAACCCAAAAACATGTTTTTAGCGATTGGTGTGTGTGTGCGCGCGCGCGCGTGCGTGTGTGTGTGTGTGTGTGTGTGTGTGTGAACAGAATATCTCAAGAACGGAACATCGTACGAACTTGAAACTTGAAACTTAAGTTACATACCACTACCGGACCCGACACGAACATTTTCATCAAAATCGGTCAACCGGAAGTAGTAGTTTATTCGTGTAATTTTTCACTTTTTTGCGATTTTCTCAAAAACTGGTCCTACGATTTTTTTAAAAATCGCCTGATTTACTACATTTTTTATGCTCTACAAGATAGGGTAGGCGCCATGTTTGCTGAAATTCTGCGTGAGGCTGTTTTTACCTAAAAAAAATTTCTTTTTAAGATTGCGGCTTTAATATGCATTATAGCGCAAAACGTTATATAATAAAAGTTGTAGAGAATGTAAAATTCTACAACTTTTATTTCAAAGATTTTTTTGTATAACGCTTAGTTTAGCGGTAATTAGCGATTTTCTGTTTTTTTCTCACGAAAACTTGTGAAAAATCGATTTTTTTAAGATTTCGGTCTTAGAATGTATTTTACGACAAAAGTGTATATAATAAAATTTTTAGGAAATTAAAAGATCTACAACTTTTATTTCGAGCATTTTTCTCTGCAGAGCTTAGTTGAGCGTGAAAGATTGATTTTCCGTATTTTTAGGCCAAACTGAGGTTGATTTTCATTTTGCGTGTTTCTCTCATGATTGAAATAAGGTTATGATTTTGAGGTTAATTTTTTGTTTATTTCTAATGTTTTATTACTATTGTAAGGTTTATTGTTAATTATTTGCATTGGCAAGAGAAAGTCGTGTGAGTGTTTCACACCAGATTTTTAGTGTTTGATTAGATCTAAGGGCATTTCTTTCTTATAAACTTCATCCAGGACTCTCCCAAATAGCTAAATATTAACACTATGCTTACCTAAGTATAGTTGACTTTTGTTTAAAAGTAACTGCTGGGTTCCTTGGTATTTTTACTTTATCAAGTAGGCTACGTAATAAACAAAGTTACAGAAAAATACTATTAAGTATTGGTAATTTAATCAGATTCACTCATATTTTAAGTACTACAGTGTTTTATTATTTGACGAATATTTAAAACAGGCCACCTCCGTAGCGTAGTGGTAGCACGCTGGCCTTCCAAGTGGAGGTCCCAGGTTTGATTCGCGGCTAGGGTCTGGAAATTATGACAAGTCACAACCCAACGTTCCATAACCCACTGTAGTTGCTAATGACCAAGCTGTTGATGCGACTTTAAAAATAAACTAAAAAAAAACTTAAAACAGGATTTGAACTTAATGATTTTTTTTCTCATATAGGGCCAATTTTAGACAAAGTAAGGTGACTTTAGATGTTTTTGGAAGTTCTTTTTGCAGTCCATGATCTCAGAATTCACTCACTGTAGGCTTTTCTTCTTTCTTCTGTCCACCCGATGTTCTATTTTTGCTCTTCATGGAAGTCTGTAATTAATTGCCTGAGTATTTGGTTTGATTCATTAAATTTTCGCGGTTCATTCCAGTTTTCTCAATTTATTTTTTGATTTCTATAAACCATTTATCCAACATCTTGGTTCTATTATATAGTATCTTAAAATTGATTTTGTCAACCGGTTCTCATCCATTCTATACAGGTGTCCATTATACAGGGTTATCATAAAAAAAATGATGCGATTTCGAACATGTTTTAAAGAAAAACCAAATTACTTACAGTTAATGTTGTTTATTCATCTAATTTGACGTCTCAAACAGTTTTTTTACATAATTAATAAATTTCAATATGTGCGCCCTTAGTCGCTCGACAAATGTCCAAACGATACTCAACTTCTCTCCAAACATTTGTTAACATTTCTTGGGTTATGGTTGTCATTGCTTCATTAATCCTGTTTTTTAAGTGGTTCAGGTCGCGAATTTTTTGTGAATAAACAGCACTTTTGATGTACCCCCACAAGAAAAAAATCACAAGGTGTTAGGTCTGGACTCCTTGGAGGCCACAGCATAGGTCCGTGCCGGATAAATGGTTTAAAGAAATCGGCCTATTTATCAATCTCCAAATTTTTCGTTCAAAGCGTTCGTGACCAATGCACTGACGTGTGAGGGAGCGCCATCTTGTTGGAAATGAAGTTGATTAATGTTTTCGAGTTATTATTGCTTTCCTCAGCTAGATGAACTCGAAAACATTCATCAACTTCATTTTCAACAAGATGGCGCTCCCCCACACTTCAGTGCAAAGTCACGGACGCTTTGAACAAAAAATTTGGAGATCGATGGATAGGCCGGCAAGGACCTATGCTGTGGCCTCCTAGGGGTCCAGACCTGACACCTTGTGATTTTTTCTTGTGGGGGTACATCAAAAGCGTTGTTTATTTACAAAAAATTCGTGACCTGAACCACTTAAAAAACAGGATTAATGAAGCAATGACAAACATAACCAAAGAAATGTTAACGAATGTTTGGAGAGAAGTTGAGTATCATTTGGACATTTATCGAGCGACTAAGGGCGCACATACTGAAATTTATTAACAAGTTAAATTTATTGAAATTTATTATTTGACAAGTCATCTGTTTGAGTGGAAATCCGCTAAAATCAAATGTTATATGACAATAAATATATTATTATTATTATTATTATTAATTATGTAAAAAAATTGTTTGAGATGACAAATTAGATGAATAAACAACATTAACTGTAAATAATTCAGTTTTTCTTTAAACCACGTTCAAAACTGCACCCCATTCTTTTATGATAACCTGTATTTTAGTTTTCTTTTTCTAATCGTTCATTTTCCTTGTAAAGTTCTTCTCGACGTCGTAACCTATATTGTCAATGTACTTCCTTCAAGCCCATTATCTTGCGCAGGATGTTTCTCTAAAATTTCTCTCCTTCTCTTAGACCAGCCTTTCCAGTCAGAAGTCATTTCAGGTCATCATGGGTTGACTTCCTATTTTTCTTTGTATGCATGTTGTTAATTCTTTCACTTGTCGCTTTAAATTTTCCTCTGTTACACCATTAACTCTAGTTAAGATAGAATAAATTAAGTTAAACATTTTGGTACATCGGTCTTCTTGTCTCTCAACTCTCCAAAGATTCGATTATGTGTAAGTTCATTTACATCAGTAAACACCTTTACCTGGCATTTTTACAAACTCAATACGTTAACACTTTTACTGGACCTCTTAACTCTTTTAACACAAAAAAACCAATTTAAAAATAGTACTGAACATATTATAAAATGAATATTGTACTGTTTTGCACTAATGTATATGACACAACATTATTTCCCTCAGATTACACTCGATTTGGTGGTAGTTTGTGTCATTCGTTCTTGAAATACACTCGATTTGTCACCAGTTAGCATCATCCATCCTCAATGTGTTTACCTTGAACTCTTTAATAGAAGAATTGTATGTATGGTGTAATCATGATGGGAATTGATTTACATATTTGTAAGTTATGTAGTGTTACATACATGAAAGAATACTTTGTAACAGAGTGATTAAGTAACATTTTTATTATTTTATGAGAGGACTAGTTATCAGTTAGATTTAAACCCATTTTATAGACCATTTGTTACTCTCTTATTCTGTATAAAATTAAGATGTATACATTTTAATTTTCATTATTAGTCGACTATTATTATTATTATTATTTAGATAATATTTTGTTTAATATAAATGTATTTTTCTCTTTATCTTACAGTGTTTTTTTTAGTTTAGTCATTTTGTTTTCCAGCTAAACACAGTTTTATGTAATTATTTTTTACGAGGTGTGATCAAAAACAAAAACGGTTAATCAAAAACAAAAACGGTTAATAACTTTATTACGAATAAACTGCTCATGCTACATCCATTTGAAGTAATAATTCGATTGCCTGGTTCTTTAAAATAGTCTGTGTCAAGTTTGAACGAGTTGCGACTTGTCACAGCCGGAAGAATAAGGTCGTGTTTAACACGTCTGTTGTGCATCATGGATTTCGAACAATGCGTTAACATTAACTTTTGTTTCAAGTTAAAAAAGTGCCAAAGAAGCTCATGAAATGTTAAAATCTGTGTATGGCAAAAATGTGGTTATGTGAAGATTGTTTACAAGTGATATGAGTGATATCAAAGCGGGAATGAGTCAATTGAAGATGAGGAACAGATGAAAACTTGCGATAAGTGGTTCGTTTAAACAAGCGATTGACTATTCGAGAGCTTACTTAATATCTCTTTACAGGTCTGTGCAAACTATTTTAACTGATAATTTACAAATGAGACGTGTGAGTGCGAAATTTGTTCCCAGATTTCTCAGAAGAAAGTCGTTTTCGGTTGAAAAACAAATTCCTGTTTGTCCAAATCCTCTCTGGATTTAGCACCATGGAACTTCTGGGTATTCCCAAAATAAAAACCGTGCTGGAAGGAAAATGTTTTGACATTAAGAGGATGACAACAGAGCTGTAGGCCCTTTTGAAACAAGCCATCCAGAAATGTTTCCAATCATGGAATCAATTTTGTGATTAGTGCATCGCTACCCAAGGAGAGTGCTTTGAAGAAGATTAATTCAAATCTGATATAAGCTTATTACTGTGTTTGTAATAAAATTTTTCATTGTATTTTTTTATCACACCTCATATTTAGTTAACGGTATGATATAAAATTTTTTGTTTATTAGTGTTACTGCATTATTACTTTATTATGGTTGTTATGTTTTACAGCTCACGACCTGTTAGATTTGGATTATCGCTTCCTTGTACCTTGGAGAATAAGGAGAATACACGTCCGTATTCGGATAATGATAATGATAGCAGCGATAGTAGTGGTGATGGACCTGTTCTATATCGAGATGATGATAACAACGAAAGTATGTATTGTTATCATTTGTATCGTAATTAATTTTAATTATCTATGTACGGTGGAATCTAGTTAACACTAAGTTGGGCGAGGCGTGTAGTATCAAAACAACCAATCTCCATTTTTAGGTGAAATTTAGTTAGCGATAGTTAGTGTTATCTTAATTTAATGTTCATCTTAATGCCCTCGTAATCTAATATTAATTTAATGCCCATAACAGGTAGGTGGAGTGTTAAATTATTTGCATTCGAGGTGTTAATTCCAGGGCTACAAAAAATAGTTCCGTTTCTTATCAAATTTTTTTTTGTCATCAGTCTCTCGACTGGTTTGATGCAGTTCTCCAACCTGTTCTATCTTGCGCAAGTCGTTTCATATCTACATACCTGTCACACCCTACATCTTTTGTAATTTGCTTTATATATTCTAATCTTTGCCTCCCTCTACAGTTTATTCCCTCTATATTACCCTCCATTATTAATAGCCCAATACCTGGATGTCTTAGGGATATGCCCCATTAGCCTATCCCTTCTTTTGGTAAGATGCTTCTATATACTTCTTTTTTCATCCACTCGCCTAAGAACCTCTAAATTACTTATCTTGTCCACCCACCTAATCTTTAACATTTTCCTATAACACCACATTTCAAAATCTTCTATCCTCTTCTTTTCTACAGCTCCTATCACCCACGTTTCACTTCCGTATAATGCTACACTCCAAACATAATGTTTTAAGAAATTTTTCCTAATCTGTAAATCAATGTTTGTAGTCAGTAAGCTGTTTTTCATTTCAAACGCTTTTCTAGCTTGAGCAATTCTACTCTTGACATCACTTATCACATAGTCAGCCAATATGACTGAATCATTTAAGAATAGAAGAGGCAGAGATGTAAAAGACACTATACTATTTTTCAAGGCTGATGAGCTCTGCTCCCTACCCATTTTATAGCTAGCCAATCACTTACCAGCAATGTTGCCAATACTTGCTCTTGTAGCTCTGTTAAATATTTTATCAGCCATTTTTTTGGTCTTTTAATAACAATTATAACCTATAAACATACAATCAGCTGATTATATTATTAAGTATTGCATGTTAACGTGCTCTATAATCGATGTGTTCAGTACCAGATGCAAGACGAGAGTGAACTATTGCGGCTCTTATACGCATGCGCGCGTAATGTTTGTCAGGTACAATCTGGCAATGCTGGCAAATGTTCTGATTGGTCTAAACACGTGCAACAGCAGAGCTCATCAACCGTAAAAAGCATATTAGTGACATTTATCTCCTCTGAAAGTAATGAATTTCATTATACAGCCAGACCCTGTGGTGAATGAAGTGAAGGGGTCATTTGCAGGGTGCAAAGTAGATACTTTTCGGAGAGCCTGTCATGCTGATAAGCATAGGCTACTTTTGTACTCAGTGAGGAAGGCAAGGGTAAACCACCTCACTTCTTGTTTTACTTAGTAAAACCTCTACAGGTTCAAACCAGCCTTTTTCGGCTGTTGACAAAAAGAACAGTGTTATCTTAAAGTAAATTCATTGCTCTTTTTAGCATTTGATTAAAATGACCAAGAAATCGATCTTTTTTCTTGTTTAAATTCAAAGTTAGAATGAAAACAATCTTTCTTCATTATAGGGTTGGGATCGAAATTGCTAATCTCCAAACTTGACAAATCAGAAGGAAGTATTCATTCCCACTCATTTCATTGCAATACTTTTTTTGAGGATAAACATAGTTAAATATGGAACAGACTAAGTTTGTTGATATTTAACTGTTTTACAGCTTTAAATTTTATATCTTAAATCTTATTTATCAATTTTTAACAAAGTAATTTAATTAATCGTTTAATTTTTTTTATTTTTACCCAAAAAATATCCTAAATTCACTTTTCATGGACTGCAATTTTATGCTGATGTTTTCTAAGTTAATGAGGTAGAATCAAAACGACAAATATTTCATTATTTGAGAAACAAAATACCCAATTTTAATTTGTAATTTTCTATTTCAATTAAACTTGAAACTTTGCAGATACATTACAAAAATAGATCTTTTATTTCAAGCCTCCCAAATCTCTCATATTAACTTAACCCTCTTGCAGCGGACTGTTTCGCGTAAAACAGTAAAACTGGTTTCGTATAACCGCGACCTTATTTAAAATGTTTTATCTAGCGTCATTACTAACGAAAAATTATGAAAAAATTACAGCTAATTCATATAAAACGTACACACATTTTGAATATAATAACATGAAAATCGCTTTATTATTCTTTGCGTTTAGAGCGAGCGAAATGTTCACCCGCGAAAATTTGGTGTTTAGATTTTTTACTATAACGGGCTTAAATTTCAGTTTAACAAAAATTTGTATAAAACATGTTTTGTAGGTAAGAGTTTACTGAATAAATTGGTATTTTTCATTTTATTTTCCGTAAATATTTCACGGAGTTACAGAGTTTTCAAATTATTAACTAGATTAAGAATTGAACGTGTGAGCAGTAAACATATATTTCACAACTTTTGAAGTGACGTCACACAAACAACATTATCTTTAGGGTGCAGCTATTATATAAGATATATATAGGAAATTGTTTTATCTACAAAAACCTGTTTTCAAAATGTTTGTAACGTGCCAGACAAGGAAGAACATACAATTTACTTTTTCTCTGTTTTTACTATTATTTTTTGTTCCTGGAACTGAGAAACACCTCCACAGAATAACATTGACCTCTCCGTCTGTCAGAAAGAGCAAGGTTCTATTCAGAAATGCCCTTCAACAAGCCAGACCAATCAGAATTCATCTACGTTCAATTTGTCACATACACCACATGAATGAGTCGAAAATGGAAATTCTATAACCTTGGCTCTTAACATCGCACTGTACAGGGAATAAAAAAATTTTCCTTTTATGATATCCTTATTCTGAAACGCGTATCACACGCTTTAAGAAATCTACTACCAATTTCATACCATATTTTTTGTTCTACAATGTATACTGACTGTGATGTCATGCATTTAGTGAATGACCACGCGATTCAACCGGTTTGCCACAATTGTGGCGTTGCGGTGTATAAGGGTTAACTGGTTTTTTTTCTATTGTTTTCTGAAAATTACGAGGGGGTACCCAAAAGTAACCGGAATAGCTCTGTCGTGGGCGGAGCTTGTGCAGTACCGCAATTCCCGCCGCAGCGCTACTCATTGCCAGTTCAGTGCCGCGTTGTTCGTTGATCTGGCTTGTTCTGTTCCCATGCAGTGATAGTTTTTGCTGGTGCTGTTTTGTGCTCGTATTGTTTTTCACGATGGCAAGTTTGAGTGAACAACGTGTGGCTGTGAAATTTGGCTTCCTGCTTGGTAAAAACGCCGCTGAAACAGTTGTTGTAATGTTGAACACAGCTTACAAAGACGATGCTATGGAGAAAACCCAATTGTACGAGTGGTTTTCTCGCTTTAAAAATGGTGACATGTCGATTAAGGACAAACCTCGTTCTGGACGACCGTCGATTTCCCGAACATACAAAAATATTGTGAAAGTGAAAGAAACTGTACTTGCAAACTGACGACAGACCATTGACCAAATATTAGTGGGTTATCTTGGAGCTCAGTCCAACGCATTTTAACAGAAGGCTTGACAATGAAAAGTCGCTGCCAAGTTTGTGCCTCGGTTTCTGATAGACACTCAAAACGAATGTCGAATTGAAACCTGTTGTGATTTGAAACAACAGCTTGAAAATGATCCAGATTTCATGTCAAAGATCATTACGGGTGATGAGTCTTGGTGAGTGTTAAAAAGACTACGGAAAAGCATTTGTCAAAAAAGACCTGATTTGTGGCAGACAAGGGGACTGGATTTTCCACCAAGACAACATGCCTGCACTCACGGCAATCTCTGTTACCCAGTTTTTGGCCAAAAATGGCATGGTTTTGCTACCACATGCACCGTTTTCACTCGATCTGGCTCCGTGTGATTTTTTTCTTTTTCCCACGCATGAAAAGGAGCATGAAACGTCTCCGATTTGACAATGTTGATGATGTCAAGAAAAAAATGAAGGAAGAGCTGCCCAGGCATCACTGAAGAGGAGTACGAAAAATGTTTCGAACAGTGGAAGCAAAAATGTATTAGTTGTAATGAAGAGTATTTTGGAGGGGATAAGGTTGTTTTGTAAAATTTTAAAATAATAGTTTTTAAAAAATAATTCGGTTTTTTTTTGGGTATCCCTCGTATACTAAGTGGAGATTGGTCATTTTGGTAATACAGGCCTCAGTGTTACCTTGATTCCTCTAAATCCTAAATCTTAAAGAACTTTTAGATTGTAAGTCTTACAGTTACAACAGTGAGCACTGAGTTGTAAATTGTAAACTGTCGTACCTGTATTTTCTAAATCTTCCCACTCGCTATAACATGAGATTTACTACATCATTTGATAACCTTCACATTATAACAATTAAGTAAAAATCATACATACTACTTTTTGACGTATTTTCCATATCGTGATAAGAAACGGAACTATTTTTTTACAGCCCTAGAACTAGCAGATCGAGTGAAAATAATTTAACACTCCACATACATGTTATGGGCAAGAGTGGTTTTTATTGTTTTTTTTTAATCTCTAATGCTTGTACGTTGCAATCTGTTCAATTCAGAACAATAAGCAACCCTGTGACCCAATGAGATGAGGATGATGTGTATGACGTGTAAATGAGGTGTAGTCGTGTACAGACCCAGGCCGACCATTCCTGAGAGAGAGTATGGTTAATTGAACCCGAACCATCAAAGTACACCAGTAACCACTGTCTAGAAGTCAAATCTGTATAAAAGTAACTACGTGTACTAGGATTTGAACCAAGAAAATCAGCTGTTAAACAGCTGACTCTTGGCGATGACTTTACCTCTAGACCAAACCGGTGGGTCACTTTTATTATTAATATTGAAAAATTATGAAATTAATTAATTTTTTAACATTTTATGTTTCTATAATATTTGATAAGGGTATTCATTTATTTGTTTAGGTCATTTAGCAGCAAAAATAGCACGTAAAGATAGTCTAGCAATAAAATTGGCCTTAAGGCCTGATAGGCAAGAATTAATTGATCGTAATATATTACAAGTTCAAAGTGAGAAGGAGCGACAAGAAAGTAAAGAGGCTGTGGGTGCACGACTCATTAGGTAAGTTATTTACATGCATGTTTTATATTGTAAATTAACGTTTTAACAGATCATTGTCAATTTAGAAAAAAAAATTCAGTCTGTACTATGTGATAAAACTCAGAATTGTAAGAACATGTGTGTGTGTGTGTTTATGACCACATAATAGAAGTGAAAACTTTTATGAAATAAAATTATCATATTTTCTCGAAAGTAATGTGCCATCAAATCTAATGCACAGCCCGTTTTTGATATATAAGATTTTAAAAATTAACCTTTTATTTAGCTAGGAAGTTGATAACTAAAAAAACAAATAAAATGTACCCAAATAAAAAATTATTTTATTTTTAAAACTCTACCATACATTCATTCTTATCATTAAGTGATTAGGCATACTAGGTCCTACTACTAAATATAGGTACTGCTTCATATCAGAGTTTATAAAGTTCTAGTCCAAATATAAAAAATTTAAAAAATTTTTTTGTTTAACAACCGATTGTTCTCCAATTACTGCTAATGCAGACAGTGAAGAATGAAATGATTTTTTGTAACGTATGAAATTATGCCGTGCCTGAATGGGATTCGAACCCTAGACCACATGAAATTTTTTCAGTTGGCTTACCTACATATTTTCAAGGTAATTGATCTTCTGAATTGAAAGAAGCTGACGAAACATTATTGGAATCGCTGGTATCCTCATTATTTTTGTCATCTTCATTCCAAAGAACCTCATCTTTCTGTCCCATCTTGTGCTTTTGAAATGGAGCATTTTTTAAATGATTTTCAAATGAGATGGTCTAATAGAATATTTTTCCAAGCAACAGAAATCCAATATGAGACAGTATTGGGCGAGGCACACTTGATTTTCCCGGTTGGGGCCTGTTCTCGATTTGGATTGCCAAGTCACTTATTGTACTGTTCTCGGACTTTATCTTAAAACGATTTGTTGACACTGACATCCAGAGGTTGTAAAATGGATGTCATCCCTCCTAGAATGAAAAGAATGTTGTTTTCATATCAGTCATTTTTCTTTTAACTTGGTCAGTCAGATTTCCTCGGAAGGAGTCTAAACAGAGCATCGATGGCGTATTGAAAAGTGTGCCCGGTCAATGACCCCACACATTCGTAACCCATTTAAGCATTACGTCCACAGTCATCCATCCTTTCTCCTGGAATCGCAGTTGATAATTGTCCTTTTGTCAAATCTTAGTTATATGACGTTGAAAATTGAGTAATTTTTTTTTGAAATTAGAAGGGAGTTTCTGACGTACATGCGTTTCTAAAGTACGCATTAAATAGGGTTTTAATCAAATCTGCATCTTGCTGCAGAAAACATACGATTCTAGTGCGCCAACGCACACCCTGAATTTTAAATCTAAAAATGGACTGAAAAGGTGCGCATTAGATTCGAGAAAATACTGTATATAGTTTTATTTCTATACTTATGGTAAAAATTCAGAGGGTGGTAACAATGGCTATCCTCTCTCCATCCCCCTACCACCAATTCCTTAGCATGCCTTGCTGCTCAGGACAACAATTCTGGTTATATATGAATTTGAATGAACTTCATAAACAGCAGATGTGGTACACCTGGAGTAAAACACTTACTTCAGATTGTTAATCATTGGTGAAGAGGTTTAACCAGCTGACTCCATTTCTAGAAACTTTACAGAAGTGCTGAAAATGAATTAACCCCTTAAAGTTCCCATGGAGATGGCAGAAAAGGTTGTCATAACAAAATGCATTTTAATACTCATTGGAGTAGGTAGTTTATCTTGTAGTTCGATTTTAGTTTTATTTCCAATGATACCAAAATCTGATTTTGGCCAAAAAATGGAGAACACTCTTCAACAATCTAATGTAACATAACCAATAATCTTCAATAGATTTGTTTACCATTCGGTACAAATATGGGTTCAAAGGAATTTAAAAAGTTTTGCAAAGATAATTTCTATTGAGAATCAATATTTTATCTGATATTTTATTTGTCCATAAACTGCCAGCAAAAATAATGATGTTTGTATTTTGTTGTTTTTAAATAACAATTTTTTGTTTTGTTTTGTTTATTAGGCGGCTTAGTATGAGGCCAACACAAGAAGAATTGGAAGATAGAAATATTCTAAAAAGTAAGTGACTAATTCAGTATTATCTAATTATTTTATTAAACATTATTTTCCTTTGTTTGCACCACTACATATATGATAATGAACAGCCAAAACAAAACAAAATTAAATATAAAACTCACCTCAGAGTATTATATTCTTTCGAGATCTTTCGTCTCTCACGGAGACATCATCAGGAATTAAAAGACACCAAACACATATATAACAAAAAACATTAAAACAATTATGGTCAATTATTCCTTATATCACAAACCATTACGCGCGCGGTTATTCGGCCGAATCAATAGAACCGCGTGCGGAATGGTTTGTAATATAAGGAATAATTGACGTGGTCATTGACCATTACTTTACTTTACTTTACAATAAGGGCGTTCAGGCTTCTGCAGCCCCTCCTCACCGCGACCTAAAAGATCTTTTGTGATTGCCCCTATTCCTATTTCTGCAAGACCCACACTTTCGATAAAGCGCAGGATCTGCCTAGGATCTAGTGCACTTATCTGAGAAGGTGTTTACACAACCTTACCCATCAGCGCTCTTCTTTTGCAGCCAACCACTTTGCAACTGCATATAAATATAAGTGTGCGACCCCCTGAGCCGCACAGACCTTAATGGCCAATATTTCATCTTAGAAGACGGTTATGTTACACCCAAGGGCCAGGGAAATCTTTCCCCCGGCCCCCCAGGCCCCCACTCCCGCTCTTCCGCTCATCACTGAGCCGTCAGTGTACCAAAAGGTAACCCCTTCCGGTATCACTGGCTGTCCCTCCGCCCACTCCTGACGATCAAAAATTTTCACCCTCAGTGTGTCGGAGAAGTCGTATGCTCTGTACATACGGTCCCGAGGACCACCTACCACACCCATCCCCTCAATCCCTTTGAAGATCTCGGTGTGGCCCATCTCCCGTGATGGGACCCCGATCCCGCCCTCCAGCCTCAAGGCAGTTCTTATCGCCTCCTTCTTCACTTGAACATGAATAGGAGGCAAATCAAACATCGCCTCCATAGTAGCCGTTGGACCAGTGCTCGTTGCACAACATATCCTTAGGCGGGCCAATCTCTTCAGCTTCCTCAGCCGATCTGTTCTTGGCCACCATACAAAAGCTTCGTACGTGACCATTGGCAGAATGATGCTCACATAAGCCCATTCTGCCATACGAGGCCTAAGCCCCCAAGTCCTCCCAAACGGACTCTTAAACATCCATAAGGCCTTTGCAGCCCTCTCAACAGTCCTTGACATGTGGCCCCTCCAAGTCAGGCCCCTATCCAGGACAACCCCCAGATACTTCACCTCAGGGGAGTAGCTCAAATCCACTCCTTCCAGAGTCAAAGCATCTAGAGCCATCTTCCTTTTCCTAGTAAAAGGAACAACAACCACTTTTAGTTGTCGTGTCAGCTAGGGAAATAATCAGTCCGCCCCTGCATAGCCCCACGTACAGGGGTAAGGCAAAATACTGTAGGATTTAGCCAAGTATCCTACAGGCACCGTTAAGACACTGATTAAATGCCCCAGTGCCATCCACCCTTCGGCACGGTAAACGCCTGACACCACTGGGTTGGGCAAAAGCTACAGTAGGAGAAGTTGCCTCTAGCACGGATAGAAAAAGTGCTAGATGCCAGGGACAAGGATCAGGATAGACAGACAGAAGCCCAGCATCTCAGCTCACCTCGGCGGGACCAAAGCATGGCTGAAAAGTAACCATAGGATGCCGAGGAGTTTCCAGAGGCACGGGCACGAAAAACTGCTACAGAAAGTAAGGGAGCAGGTGTGCTCTCTTGGACGTGATGCTTCGGCACATGCAAGCCAGCCGATCTCTGACTTACTTCGCCTCCGGTCATTGACCATAATTGTTTTAATGTTTTTTGTTATATATGTGTTTGGTGTCTTTTAATTCCTGATGATGTCTTCGTGAGAGACGAAAGATCTCGAAAGAATATAATACTCTGAGGTGAGTTTTATATTTAATTTTGTTTTGTTTTGGCTGTTCATTATCATATATATATTATCTAATTATCTTCTCCTAAACTTTATTTCGTTTCAATTAATTACTCGAAAAGATTGTTGTACCCAACTTTTAAACTTGAAATTTTATATACCAGGTGTGTAAAAAGTCTGGAACTGGTTAATTTTTAATCAATTAGCTTATTGTAATGAAGAGTAAGCAATGAGAAACAGTAGAGATACAAAAACTGTGCTTCTAAGTACCTGAAATTTATGTCTGCGATCTTGGATTCCACCATATTGAATTTACTTTTCTTAAATAGAAAGCTATACCATGGACAATTCAAATTGGCACAAGCAGCTTCGGGGTTTATCTACTTCACTCTTCGCCCCTCGCCATGCAACAACAGTACAGTCACAAAAGTATACAATTGCTACCGTAATGTGCGACTCGCACACGGTCACTACGCTTTGTTTTCACTGCTGTTATTAATAATCTGTCATACATAATGATGTGACTAATTTGTTTAGTTAGTTCCAAGCATCTGTACAGTCTAGTTTAGTGAGTTTGCAGTTTAGTTCTTGTAATTTATAATTTAAATTTTTACTGGGACAAATTAAGTACCTATTTTAAAATAAAATAATTATTTGTATCTTTGTACATTGAAATAAGGTTGTAGGCATTTGCGTACATTAAAATTTGTAGACCTTGTTGAAAGAATAGGTTATGGATATACTTTATGCGGAACTGTGTGTACACGTAGAGCAAGAGTTGTGCCAGTTTGCATTGTCCTCAGTATAGACTTACGATTTTGATGTAAAATTTCAAGAGAAAACCAATAGTGAAACATGTTTACGATATCTTTCTCAGTTTAGATATTAGGCCATTGAAATGTCCAGATCGGGGGAAATACGCTATTGTCAACCTCTGTCTACATTAATTAAATTCATTGGAAAAATTTCTAGAATATCATAATTCAGTATCAGAGGACATGGTTTCATCTGCTGACAATGTATCGATAATCAAGTATGGTAAATGAAATTACTGATTATCTCATCACTGTCTGGTATGTCTGAGATAGGTATTAACTGTTTTGGTCTCTTCATGAATGGATAAATGAATGTTACTGGAACAAGAATTGCTATCAGGGGGGAAACTTAAATGCCCTTCCATAAGTCAGGTCTGTGAATAGGTCAAAACTTCGTGGAACAAAGTTGACTCCAAAGTTGTTATAAATTCTTTTTTAGAAGCGCGACATCAGTAATTCTTTAGATGAAGCTGAAGATGATTCATTGCTTGAAAACAGTTCAAATTCTTCAAGTGATAATGACTCCAAGTAGGAATGATGTGTATCATAATACTCTATAACCAAGAATTTTCTTTTTTAGTTAAGCCTATGAGTAGTAATATTGGTGTAGCTTAAAAAGTAGTAGCTACTGTTACATAAGATTTATTTATTTTTTGTATATCAATCTTTTAAATTACTTATTTAGCAATACAAATACACACGTTAACTACGAGGGCCATCCGGAAAGTAGTACCCGTTTCCGCCGCATGAGGCGCTGACGAGGCGAGCAGCCGCCGGTCAAGGTCAGATCGCTTCAGTGGCTTGTCTGCCTTCTCTGTTGCAAGTTCCGCGACGCTAGCATTGCCTGTCTTGTTTCTGTGACCGTTCATAATGTTTAAAAAAATTGAGAACGCCGCCAGTTGTGAAGTGAGGGCTGTAATAAAATTTCTCAATGCAAGAAACGTTCGACCTTGTGATATTCATCGCCAATTAAAGGAAGTGTATGGAGACGATGTGATGGATGAGTCATCTGTTCGGCGCTGGTGTCGTAATTTTAACTTGGGGAGGGGGAACACACACGACGATGAGCGTTCAGGGAGACCATCTGTCATTACAGATCAACTGCTGAGGTCAGTAGACGAATTCGTGAGGCACGATCGGCGCGTTACAATTGATGACATCTGTGAACATTTCCCTAATGTTTCTCGCACAATTCTTCATGAAATTGTCAAAGACCATCTGCATTATTCAAAAATTTGCGCAAGGTGGGTCCCTCGCATGCTTACAGATGAGCACAAAACCAAGCGTATGGCTGCTGCATTAACATTTTTGGAACGTTATTCTGATGAAGCAGACGCGTTCTTGAATCGCATAGTTACTGGTGATGAAACGTGGGTTTGTTATGCTTCACCTGAGAGTAAACGACAGTCAATGGAGTGGCATCATCCTCATTCACCAAAGAAACCAAAAAAATTCAAGACTGTTCTGTCCACCAGGAAACTTATGGCAACCATTTTCTGGGATCGACGTGGTATACTGCTTATTGATTTTATGGCCCGTGGAGACACTATTAACGCTAATGCGTATTGTGAAACATTAAAGAAATTACGGCGGGCAATACAAAATCGACGGAGAGGTCTATTGTCTGATGGCGTCATTCTCCTCCATGACAATGCCAGGCCTCATGCAGCGGGGATAACACAACAACTTCTGCAGCAATTCAATTGCGAAATTTTCGACCATCCACCGTATAGCCCGGACTTGGCCCCTTCAGATTTTCATCTCTTTACAAAACTTAAAGAGTTTTTGGCGGGAAAAAGATTTGACAGCGATGAAGAACTTAAAGAAGGTGTGACTATGTATTTCGATCGGCTGGCGGCGGAGGAATATGATGCTGGAATACAAAAACTTGTCACACGTTATGACAAATGCTTAAATTTGCTTGGAGATTATGTGGAGAAGTAGTTTAAGGTATGCTCTTTTCAATAAAAATGTTTACATTTGTTAATATTTACTTCTGTGTCTTTATTTCACAAACGGGTACTACTTTCCGGATGGCCCTCGTATATTGTTGTTTAGGTGATTAGCCGAAAGGCTGGTTTGAACCTCTAGAGGTTTTACTAAGTAAAACGAGGAGTGAGGTGGTTTACCATTGCTTTCCTCACTGTGTACAAGTAGCCTATGCCAGCATGCCAGGTATTATCAGCATGCCAGACTCTTTGAAAAGCATCTACTTTGTATCTTGCAAATGACACCGTCACTTCGTTCACCTTAGGGTCTGGCTGTATAATGAAATTCATTATTTTCAGAGTAGATAACTAGTGTTTTACACCTCTACCTCTTCTGTTCTTAAATAGTTTAGTCATATAATTGGCTGACTACATGATAAAAAACAGAACTATTTTTTTGTAGCTCTGGAACTAACAGATCGAGTGCAAATAATTTAACACTCCACCTCCCTCTTATGGGGAAATGTTAACTATATTTAAAAAAAATATCATTAGTTAGGAAAATAAAATTTTCATTCCTTTCATAAAAATAAAATTTGACATTAAAGAATGAAATCCTTAAACGAGAGTGCGTCTTATAGTCCGGAAATTTGGTAAATTCCAATATTCTTATAGAAGATACACATTATGTGTGTTATACTTGATTATTGTTATTATTACCACTAATTATAGCAAATTTTAATATAATTTTTTTTCTGAAATTCAAAAGTTGATGGTAGGTTTTACAAGTGATTAGTACTAGTTAAAGTTAAATCAAATTGTTTATTGTTCCATTAAAACCATCCACTTTGTTTTAAATGAATTCATTAGCTGGTGTTTGTATTCAGGGAATGTAATGTAGTGACCAAGTGGTATACTTAACTGCTTAAATTACACAGCCCTATATATAGAGATGTTGTAATATAACATTTTCTGTTGATCTTTTATCTGAATTCTTTAGTTTTGTGCTCAACGTGAGATGTTAGGTACTTTTGTATAAGTATTAAAATTTTTATTTTATTTTTTTGTTATTTTAGTGTAATTATTTTAATTTTTAGAACAAAGTGCGGCGGAAGAGAAAAAACTTAAAGAAGAAAAGAAACGAATGTTATTACGGAAACTTAGTTTTCGGCCAACTGTAGAAGAATTAAAAGAAAAGAAGGTAATATTTATTTTATTGTTTTATAATTTTTATGTTCTTTGGGAGTCACTGATTTAGTTTTCGTAAAGTACAGTAGAAGGTTGATAATGTGGATTAATTGGGATCGGTCCGTGTTCGGATTATTGAGTTTTCCGGATTTTTGAAATGAACCAATAAAGATCCGGTAGTTGTCTTCGACGTAAAATATTAGCTACAGTCGGTCATAATTCACTGGGATGTTTACAGAAGTGGAGTCGATAAATAAAACCACTTAATAATTATAAATATAATATTATAATATAAATATTATATGAAATATAATATTATATGACCAAAATATGGTCTGGCCTGTGTTGATATTGCACACTAAACTGTCACTTTAATACTGTGAAGCGGCTTTTTGTGTATTTTTTGTGGATTTTCGCATGACCAATATCTAAAATTCTGCTTATTTACGAAGCCCGAAAGGTGGAAGTGAGCTTCATCACTCATCCAAAGATTGTTGAGAAGATCTGCGTTGTCATTCATCATGTCCAATAATCGATTACAAAAAGCAAGTCGGGATGCGTGATCAACATTATTCAAAGCGTGCACTAACTGAATTTTAAACGGATGGAACTGTAGATCTTTGTGTAAAATCCTCCTCACACTGCGATTAGAAATGCCGAGTGATATTGCATGCCGTCGAGCTGAACGCGTAGGACTTCTTTAGCTGCCTGCGAACACATAACTATCATTATTTTTATAATACGCTTTAAAAGCGTATGCTCATTTTGCACCGCTCCACGACTCTATTGGAAGTAAAGGGTAAAACAGACGCTTCAAGATGGTAGTCTCATTCTCCTAGCCACACTACAGGAGACTGAATGCAGTGTTGCCAAACCGCCCGATTCACTGCCTCACCCATTACAAACTTCACTAAACATATTGCGGTAGGCTGCAGACTAATAGTAGCACCAAATAATGTATTGACACCAAAAACTGTTTTTATTTACTCAGTAACATTGTTCAATGTTATTTTCAAATCAATAATGGGTTGGATTAATAATCTTTTTGGGTTGTCAACAATATTTCATGTAAGTGTGTAATGTTTTTGTTTCAGATTATTCGTTTTAATGACTACATAGAAGTAACTCAGGCTCATGATTATGATCGAAGGGCTGACAAACCGTGGACTAGGTTAACTCCTAAAGATAAAGCTGCTATTCGTAAGGAATTGAATGAGTTCAAAAGTTCGGAAATGGAAGTTCATCAGGAAAGCAGGCATCTTACAAGGTACATTATTTCTTTATTTTTATTCGCTGAAATTCCAATACATTAAAAAAAATCAAATATCAGATGTATTACACACATTTTGAAATTGTGTAGAAAAAATAAGAGAGGAATCCAAAAAATAAGTTTCCCTAAGTTTTATATCAAAGTACGAGTGAAGCGGGCAGTTTCCGCGCGCAGGGGATTTTATTTCGTGTGTAGTGGCAGCGCTTGTACTCCATCTGATGGCTGTAAACCAACCAGTGGTCAGTAACAGCTAACAGGGTGTTTTTAGTAAACTGTTGTCATGATAACTGGGTCAATCCAGTAACCATGTTATTCATCCTGTTAATTTAAATAAGCCATCCCTTTTAAGAACGGAGACATTTGTGGAATAAAGGTATAATTAATTTATATTGTAAAGATATAATTGCGCTCCACTGGGAGATTGGAATTGTCTACACTTTTGAAATCCATTCAAAAATTCCCAAAAGTAGGTAACAAAAGAGACGACTTTCACTGTAGCACTTGTAGGATTGGTCTGAATGCCTGAACAACATTTACTAACACTCGCCGTGTGCCAACGATTGAACAAAAGCTATAGAAACATAGCTACATATACCCTGGTATGGTATATGATGCCTTAAGGCATCGTAATACAATTTTTTTCATTCTTCTAACACATCCAGGATTCTAGACCCGTGTGGTTGCAAAGTGCCCAGGTCTCTTAATCCTTTTAGTGCCGAACCCTAAATTACAGAATACGCTAAACGTGCCAAGTCAATTTTTACGTTTTTGAAATACATTTACTTACACCTACTTTTCTACTCATCTACGTATACTATCGTTATAAAAATTGGTACTTATCGGAAGTTAAATGTGCTGATTCTGAATATTTTTTTTTATTTTTTTTAATTCCTAATATGTGTACGTTGCAATCTGTTCAAGTCAGAACAATAAGCAACCCCACGACTAATGAAATGAGGATGATATGTATGTTGTGTAAGTGAGGTGTAGTCTTGTACAGACTCAGGCCGACCATTCCTGAGAGAGTTTGGTTAATTGAACCCCAACCATCAAAGTACACCAGTAACCACTGTCTAGCAATCAAATTCTTGTAAAAGTAACTACCTTTACTAGGATTTGAACCAGGAACCTTCGTCTCCGAAAATCAGCTGATTTTGGCGACAACTTTACCTGTAGACCAACCCGGTGGGTTGATTCTGAATATTGTATTGATTTTGATAAGTTTTTACATAAAAATTTAAAAAAAAATTTGTAAACATGTTTTGTTATTCATATATTAAAACGAAGTTTATGATTAAATACCAACCCCAATATCACAATATTTGGTTTTTATATTTAATTAGTTATATGCAGTAGAAAATTTTCTTTAATTTGCTATAAAAATTAAGTTACTGCTTCAAAAATTGGAGTCTTTTCAGAAGAAAAACCCAGACAATGTTCCGTTTGAAACGCAAACTTTTCTCAAATAAATCACGTAGACGGTCATCGTCGACTCCCGGTTTATGAACATTGAATGGCATATTAGAAACAAACCATAGAAAACTAATAAAACAATATATTGTTATGAAAATAAACGTAAAGTTAATCAAAAATCAAAATATCATAGACTAAACACAGTGATAACAGTTTCAGATTATCGCAAAAGTATACACAAATTAAGTAAATCTATTATACTAACGATTACCGAAAAATAAAACTACAAAAGTTACCACAAATAATAAAGTATATTCTACCAAAAAACTTTTCAAAAACACAAAATATACTAATAGTAACATGAAAATAGTTTGCAGAACACTAGACTACTTTATCTAAACGAGGTTATGGTAAACATAAAGCAACAACAATCCACCAAACTCGATAGTCGAAACATGTTCTCACTATTCGATAATATATCGATCATGCATTATCCAAAAGGTTAATACTATATAATCATTTTAAAACTAAAAGAATGAGGAATCCAGCTATGTTAACAAAAACACCATCTGTTAGTATTTGTAGGAACTACAAACAGAAAACTTTTGCTGGCCGATCCGATCGGCCATGGCACTTTTCACACTTTTGCGGCCGATTCGATCGGCCCCCCGGCACTAAAAGGGTTAAGTAGTGGAAACCACACCATATTTTCACTTAAGTTTGGGAATTGTTTGTAATTTAAATAAATTTTCTAACAATTTGTTTTCTGATTTTTATTCCAGATTCCATAGGCCATGACGATTGCCAGTTATGTCAGGTTAAAAATGTTAATGTTCTTGTAGAGTGGACGCCAAATAAGCTTGCCGGTGTAGCTGTGCGAACAGTTCGGATTCAGTCGGTAGACTTTATGTCTTAGTATCGAACTGCCTTTTAAATCACAGGCACTGAACGATGTAAATTATTATGTATTAGCAACGTTAAAAACATTCAATTGTTGTGTACAACAATTAACGCCTAACATATACAACACATTACCGACAAATGTTTTCAGGTTAGCTGATATATAACGTTGCGAGAGCGATGTGACTCTGATCACAGCTAGCACAGCACTGAACCCCACCACTCGCTGAGGCAACCAAGTGTGCTATTATCAAAATAAACCTTCTGCGCACTTCAGAAAACCTACAAGCTTATTTGGTATCCACTCTATCTGTCTGTTCATTAGTTTTGTACAGTTTTTCTAATTATTTTTGTTTTGTTTTTGTCCCATCGAACAAGTGAGCGTTTTAATATAAAAAAGTTAATAAAATATGTGTATGTCGTTGTAACGTGAATAATTTTGTAGATACTATTACGAACAATCTAAACGTTATTATTATTATTATTTTTAGTTTACATGTAATTCGTTTCTTGTTTGCTTTTATATATTTTGTTTTTTAATTTAATCCCTTCAAAGATTAGATTTTAAAAATAAAAATGAAGTATATAAATTTAATAATTTATCATAATATGGTTAAGTAAATAATATAAAAAAATGAAACTGCTAAAGATGAAATTTTATTTTGTATATTTTTTAATATCTTAGAATTCTAAAAAAAAAATATAACAAAAATACCAGTTATAGATTTACTATTTTATCTACATTGCCATGAGCACACTGTATTTTCTAGCCTATCTTATACCTATCGCATCGTTGGTAAAGTTTTCGTAAATACAAATTTGGTTTTTTGATTCAGTATACATTGAAACATTTTCATGATGTATCAAAAATTTTGGATTTTTTAAAGGATTTTATTATGTATTAGTTATAATTGATAACTATGTAATAATTTAAGTGGCGCAGTGGTCAAATACACAGTAGAATGAATGAGGTGTGTAAATTAAGAGACTAATATTTTATAATTTTTTTATTTAATTAAAAATATAATTGTGCATTATGTCTGTCCTTTAACACGTTCACTGCTGAACTGGCAACAATGTTTAGAGCTCCCCCTGTGCTGAATTACAAAATTAAAACCTCGTTCTTACTCATGTCTAATAAATGAATTTAACACTAATATGTGAATAAAACTGAAAAAAAGTATAAGTATATTAAAAAAAACATAATTACACAGTACAATATGTACATAAAATGAAGATGTTAATTACCCGTTAATTAAAAGTAGGTAAAACTAAACAAAAATAACATCACAGTAAAACTGAAATAAAATATTATTATAACAAACATAAAACGGCATTAGTCGCGCTAATATGTGTCACATAGTTAGAAAATCAATTGTTGTAAATATGAAACGTGAAAGCAAATTATAGTTTAATTGTTATCAAATAGATAGCAGCGTGCAATAAATCACTTAAAGAAAGATTACAAAGCAAACCGTAAAAATATGCGAATTGCAAGTGAAAGTTGAACCTGGAATGTATATATACGAGATTATTAGTGAAAGGGTTGAAGTAATTGCCTTTCGAAGCCATACAGTGGTGGAGATGATCTTCACACTCTACACAGGAGTGCTGGAAGTCAGATTCTGAAATTGCCTTTAACTCGTTGGTTATGGAAGTTAAAATCTCTTCAACCGTACGAAAATTATGCCCTTTGAGGTGATTTTTTTAATCGTGGGAATTGAAGAAAAAGTCATAAGGATTCATTTCAGGGGAATAAAAAGGTTGAGCAGCTACAGGGATGTTTTTATTTGTTAAAAACTCATTTATTAAATATCCAGTGTGACAAGTTGCATTATCATGATGAAGCACCAACTTGTTTATGATGCTTTGGTCTTGCAAGCATGTTGAGTCAGTTTCATCTTTCCACTCATCTGATTGTTAATCGACGATTAGAATTAACAAGATCCTTGAATCTGGCAACATTTTCATCTGTTCATACAGTAGTAGGTCTTGACTGCTAAGTTCATATTCAGTCTCTTTTCATCCTTCTGAATATGCGTTTAACCATCTGAAAACGTGGGTTCTTGACAAAACATGTCTATAGACCTGCTGAAGCTTCACATAAGTTTCTGTCACACTTTCACCAAGTCTGAAGCAAAAAACTAATTTTCAGAACACGAATCAAATGACTATGAAGTTCAAACTTGTACTGACTTGTGTATCACATGTTTAACCCTCCCCCCCCAAAATTGATAATCCCGCCAGTGTTGCCACATTGAATGTTATGTTACCAGTCTGATGACTTTATTTACTTGCCTCTTATATTACGTTTTTATGTAAAGTCTTGAATACATAAGTGTGTAAAATTTTATTAATTTTTTTTTAAATTATAAATCTACTGGATCATTTTACCAAATTTTGTATTGAAGGAGTGATCAAGTATCTGCTAATGCCATGTTTATAAATTTATAATATGGTCTGAATATTAAAAAAAATAAATAAATACATTGTTTGTAAATAGTTAAGTAAAGATAAAAGATTTATCTATTAATATAAGTAAATAAATATTATTAATATATATGAATAAAAGCCATTTCTATTTTTTCTATTGAAAACAGAGATGGATTGTTTATAGATAATATAGTATAGTGCGTTTTTAGCACAAATTTCCAGTACTAAGATCTTTTTTTACAATTTGTTGTATCTGTTATTTATTTGCAGATTGACAAATTAATTTATTATTATTTTGTATATTATATATACCGGTTGTCCTACTGAATTTGACCGATAGGAAATGTAGCATGATTTTCATTAGTTTGTTAATTATTTTCTTCCTACAAATAAATAAATACTTGTTATAATCAGGAATTGTTAGAAAATGTTTAAATCTTTAATACATTTTAAACTGTATTTTAGCTTAAAGTACATAAATTTGTAAACCATTCTCTATTAAGTACTGTAAATTTTATGAACTATTTGGCTTGCCTATTTGGAGTAATGGTTACCATTGTGGTATGCGAAGATGGTAATTTGTTGTTTGAATCCATCTGCAGTAAAAAAAATTTATTGTTAAAAATATTGAAAAAATACTTTTTAATTTTGACAATTTTGTTTTCTCATTTAAAATTATTGCAACAATCAGCTTTCTCTGAAAATTAAAAATGTTACTGAAAAAATTTATATTTTTAATATTTCCAATATTTTTTATATATAGCAAGCCAAAAAGTTCATAAAATTTACAGTACTTTAATGGAGAATGGTTTACAAATTTATGTATTTTAAGCTAAAATACTGCCTTAAATGTATCAAAATTGATATTTTGTAAAGGTCTAAACATTTTCTAATGATTCTTGATTATAACAAGCCTTCATTTATTTCTGGAAAAAAAACATTAACAAACTAATGAAAATCAATGCTAATTCCCTATGGTTCAAATTCTGTGGGACATCCGGTATATAAATGGCTATAAAAAAACTGAATTTTTTATCTGACTGTTAAATTAAAATTTTTAATGTTGTATGAGATAATTCTATGGTAAAATTATTGGTAATGAGAGTATTAATGTATTTATAGTCCAGCCTCTCTTAGTTTGCTCCTAATGTAAACAAATAATGATGTCACTGAGCATGCGCATTTTATCAAAATGTGTACACGCTGATTAAAAAGTAACAACAAAATACTTTCAAAAGTATTTAAATACAAAATACTTTTAAAAGTATTTTTATAAATGAAATTGTTAGGCCTACATCATATCATGACTGATGTTTTTAGTACTTTAAGTACTTTTAATTTAAAAAATAGTTAACTTAATAGGAATACGACATCCGTAAAGTCGCAGACTCTAGCGTGTACCCTGTAGTAGCTGGCTTTGGTTTGTTGACAGTAGGAGCAAACTAACAACGGCTCAACTGTACATTAGTGATGTGTCAATATCAATATTTATTAAATTCTCGATACCAAAAAACAAGAAATCTATTCTCGATTCCGATACCAAAAATCGAACAATTGTAAAAATAAAAACAAACAAAATTGAATTAAGTAACAGAAATTAAAAATGCTTCCACACTTCAAAATCCTTCTCTTTAGTGCCTCTAATAAAATAAAAGTGTAGGTATAAAAATATACTCAAATTAAAACAAAAAAAGATTTTTATATTTTAACTATCACGATACATGCAATGAAACATAAGTTAACCTAATAACCATGTGCGTGTAACTGTATCTTGATGTTCTACTTTTACGCATCAATGCCGAATGGATCAATCAAAATCGCTCTAAATTTGATTGAGAGCACTTCGACTCATTCACTCTTTATTTGTAGTTTTACGTTATAAAAGAAATCACAAAATAAAGAAAACTTGTGCGAGTAGTAAAAATGTATAATGTACTACAATTTATTCACTTTGAAAACCAAATTTTGGGAACTGGTTGTATCGAATTGCTATCGACTTTTTCATAGTTCGATAAGTGATTCATTTATACTCGTTTTTTTTTTTATTGCCATATTCGTAAAAAAATGAGCCGTCAGTCCGGTATATGATTAAGATTCATTGAATGAGTTATTTAATAACATCAATTTTTTTACTCCCAAGTCAAAATTACCCAACTGGATTAATATTTAATATCTTTTATCTTAGTGAATTACGGCATTTTTACCAATTTTTGGAAACTTGAGAATCAATATTGAAGAATTGACACATCCCTAATTAACATTTTGAAGAAAAAAATATCTTGTGAACATTGATCAAAAAATCAATATAACCAATTTAAGGCGAGGAACTACCTTCAAAAATAAATTTATTTTTGAATTTTTCAACGTTATGTTCAATTGTTGAGATGTATTTACATTTTTCAGAAATCATAACTTTTTAGTCAACTCGACTGACTTCCAATTTTTTCTTTTACCCCCTAGTATGTTCCTTAGGGTCAGGGGCGGTTTCAGGGAAGGGGCCATGGCCCCCCCCTCGAAATACGAGGAAAACTTAGTTTAATATTTTCTATAAGCTATTATTTCTAACAAAACTGAAACCCAATACTCGTACCTATCAATTAACAATAATTATTTTAGTATAAAAATGAGTCAAACAGAAAGTATCTATTTTTAAATAGTATTGAGATAACAATCAGTGTCAGTAGTCAAAAGACACTCGCATCCAGTCAGCGCCTTCATTTTTCAAGATTTTCTTGATTTACAAGGACTTTGACGTAGCGAAAATTTCTCAATGAATTAAAATTGTGGTTACAGCAATACAGCATAAAAGAGGACTTTTCAATGACTCAATTACAAACAGTAAGAGCTACATAAAAACAAGATAGCCCCCCTCCCCGAAAATCAGCCCTGGAACCGCCCCTGCTTAGGGTATTAGCTTATTATGTCCCCTTGTATACAATAGTAAATGCCATGTTTTGATAATTTAAAAAGTAATTTTTTTATCAAAATTTTTGTTAAAAATTTTACCAACTATGTATTGGCATAGTTGGTAATGTGGTCGTGGGTTCGAATCCCACTCAGGCATAGCATATTTTCATATGTTAAAAAAATTATTTCATCCTTGCACAGTTACACCTCACCGTCATCATTAATGACTGTTGCAGTTGACGCGACGTTAAAAAACATTTTGCTATTAGAAAAATTGAATGTAGTAAGTACTGCAGTCATACATGGGACTACCAAACGGTGGGTTTCGTTCAATCTTATAACAAATTTGTTGCCCATAACAGACAGGTGGAGTGTCAAATTTTTTACACTCAATCTGTTCATTGCAGGGCTAAAATAAATAGTTCCGTTTCTTAACACATGGTCAGCCAATTAAATGACTGAATCATTTAAGAACAGAAGAGGTAGAGGTGTAAAAGACACTAATCAGAGTTATCTCCTTTGAAAGTAATGAATTTCATTATACAGCCAGACCCTGTGGTGAATGAAGTGAAGGTGTCATTTTCAGAGTGGAAAATATGTGCTTTTCAGAGGGCTCGGCATGCTGATAAGCATACTTTTCAACTTAGTGAGGAAGGCAATGGTAAACCACCTCACTCCTCGTTTTACTTAGTGAAACCTCTACAGGTTCAAACCAGCTTTTTGGCTGATGACCTAAACAGCAACAAATTTGTGTAAACTGACTAATAAAATAAATTAACCCATTACACAGTCCCTCAATTCTGTCTTCTGGTATATTCTGTTGGCAAAAAAGTCCCTTCACTTTTGGGTTCCTCTTATGTGAGAAATATATTTTAATAATTTTATATTTTATTTCATAACCAAAATATACAAAACTGGTGACAAAATTAGGTTTAATATAAGCTGAATTATTACAATAAGTTTTATAAAAGAAAAGGAAAATCAATGAATAAAAGCCAAAAGTTTATATAAAAATATATTAAATTTTTTTTTTTTATATTTAACGTTGCATCAACTGCAACGGTCATTAGCGATGACGTTGGAGTGGAACTGTGTACAATTTAGGATGAAATGAATTTTTGTAATGTATGAAAATATGCCGTGCCTTAGTGGGATTCGAACCCAGGACCGCATGATGAGAGGCAAGCACATTACCAACTGCGCCAATGCGGCCGGCGTATTAAAAATTTATTAATACCAAAATCTGTCCATATAAGTACTTTTAACAGCATTTCAAAACTTTTTCGTTTGCTATTTCCATATATAACTCTCAGTCATGTTTTACTATTTTTTGAAAATTTTTTAAGTGTAATTTATTGATAAATTTTTCCTAGATTAAATTTACAATTTACACTTACAATCCGTATAGGTAGAATACCATTAGAGTTAATATTTTTCTTGCAGGATTGCCTTCTTGACCATCTAACAAGAAAAAAAATTGAAATTTTAATGGTATTCTATCTGTAGATATGCACTGAATATGATAATAATGTAGATTTTCTTTTTACCAAGATAAAAGTTTTTTTGATTTATCAGGATAAAACAATCAGTTTTTTTGGCCAATTTTTATTTATAAATATTTAATAGTGAATCATACTATTATTTTATAATATTTATATAATATCTAATGTACGATTCTATAATTTTGTATTATATTTTATTCTTATTATTAATGTTGCCATCTTATTTTTATGTATATATTATTATTATTATTATTTTATAAATAAAACTAATTGTTCATATTTTTGTTAAAAAAAAGTAATAATATTGAACCAATGTTGGGAAATGCTATTTTAGTAGGATATATATGCCTTGAAATTTTTAATATTATATCATTTTTTATGATTATTTGTAGAATTTGTTTTATTTCATTTAAAAAAATATATTATATATTTGTAATTGTTATTATTCATAATGCTGTGATATCAGTTTCAGTTATTTTTTTCTCGCAATTTTTATATACGAGGTATATTTAGTTAGTAAAAATTTATCCTGGTCATAAAAAAAAATTATAAAATTTATTTATTGATAGTTCTAGTTTTCTACAAACTTACTTTATTTTTGTATGCTGCAACAACTTATTTAACTTCTCTGCGTAAAAACTTATTACCCTGGAATTAAGCCACTGCTTAAAGTTCCAGATGAGGACATAGGTGATCAAAAATTTCTCAACCTAAATCTTCTTATCGTCTTGGTTCAGGCAGCAATGTGAGGATGTGTGCTGTCATGGAAACATAACAAATGACAGTTAACTGTCCATTTTGAATCGCTTACTTCGATTTGGTGAGCATTTCACTGTACCTTTCAATTGTAATTGTTGTCCCACATTCTCTATGAGATTAGCCAAAAGAACATTCTTTTCAACACACAAAACATAAACATAATTTTTTGATTTGAGTAAGGAGATTGATGAATTTTTTTGGTTTCGGTAAAGGTGAATAGCACCATTACATTGACTTTTGTTTTGTTTCTGCATTGGTGTAGAATATCTATGTCTCATCGCATGTAAAAACATGGGAGGAATTTAAGACTGCTATTATAAACTGATTAAATTCACAGTTGGCAAAATTCTATACACAGGATTAAAGAATCTGGTGTAGCGTTACAAAAAATGAAGTAGGTTTGTGGAAAACTTAAATAGTCAATAAAAGTTTTTTCTAACAAATATTTTTTTGTGACCAACTGGCCTTTACTTTATGAATTTACCTCGTGCGTGTGTGTATATATATTTTGGAATGTTTTTGTCACGTTATTTTTTTAAAAGAGGCAATAATTTTTGTTGTAGTTATTGTTTCTTTGTTATTGTGAAATTTATGTAATAATTTTGTAATATACTTGGAAATTTAATGCAATATTTTCTGTATTTAGATTCCACTTCACTATTATATTTTTGTTGTTTTCAGCCATTTTCAAAGTTATATCTTTGAATTTAATATTTAACTTCACGGTGAAATGAATGTTTATTTCTTCTCTTTATACCATAATGCCATCTAAACTGTTGTGGCTAAAAATTTTCACTAAAATGTGAAATTTAAAATCAACTCCCAGTGTTATAGAGGGCTTCCCAAACTTCTTCTTCCTTCAGGCCTGTATCTCAGTATCCGTTTTGAGTTCTTTCTCTCATCTATAGTTACGATCTGCATCTCTGCAGCTTCTAATTTCAGTTTATTTCTCTCCATGAGAGCTTAAGTTTCGTTCCTGCCATAGGAAATAATCAGAACTGCCATTACGTGAAAAAAATTTCATCAAAGTATGTTTGTGAACCTTATTAGCAATCGTTCCAAATCTAGTTGGTTCCAAGTCCAGCTTTTAATCTTTCACGGGAACAAAAAATTTTATTTATCCATTTTGTTTATTTTTAATGGTCGTAAATTTTTAAATAAGAAAATTGATCAATTTTCATCTAGTTTTGATCCAGATATCCATGGTATTAGCTTATTTTTTAAAGGCTATTGTAGACCATTTAAAGTAAGTTACGTAAAATTTCTGGAAGCTCTTTTTGCAGCTCACCTCTCAGCATTTTTTCACTGTCAGGCTCTTCATGTTTCTTCCATCCATCTGGTGTAAATCGTCATCATATTTCTCATAGGGGTCGAATTTTAGATTTATCCATAGTATATATAAGCCATATATGCTCTCCTCTTCAGTAAGTACAGCAAATGCTACACGTATCCAAGGCCATGATATAGAGCGCACCTCTATTCTTTACCAATCGTCTCCGCCAAAAGTTTTGCCAGTTGTTATAGCTCTAAACTCATTTCAGTGCATAAGAACGAGCCCCACATTTATATTACATCTCAGAGAAAACAATTACACTTTCAGAATGCTGACTCACGTAATTTTGACCACTTTTTTATTTGTACTCTTTTTCTCTAATACCCTAGATATATTCTCAGGAAACGGTTAACTATTTTGTCAACTTCTACCTTTCCATCAAAACCATTTTGTTGGCAGCCCAAGTAATTGAAAGTTCTAACCTGCTCAATGAGAGGGTTGTTAATCAAAATCTTTTACCTTACAGGTAGTTTTCTATACTTAAGTTTTCATGGTAGGTATACTTTGATTGTATATACTAGATAAAAGCTACCATTCCATTCACTGAGGTATACTAAGTACACTTACTAAATTACTTGGTAGAATGGGTCAACAAATAGGATAGTTTGGTCAATGTTCTTATAAAAAATTGGAAAAGTGAAATGGAATCTTAATCATCGTATCAATGTTAAAAATACTGGGAGTTGTCTATATCATGAGCAACTCTAGAATACAGTTTAAAAAAAAATTAAGGCTCTGTAATCATTAATTATCCTTAAAAATAAACTTTTAGTAAATATAATAATTATTGATAAAAATATATTAGAATTTGGTTAGTAATTGTACTGTTAAAAATTTATCAGTGTTTATTATTAATGGTTATTTATATTATGTAAATTGGGTAGGATTTTTAAACCATATATATAGAGTGATTTTTTAGTCCCGATACCCAATTGTTAGTGTCGTAATTTTTTTTGTAAGAAAGGGAAATTTTGTTTTTTGTGACGCAAAGTTAGTTACCCTATTCAACCGGTATAGATATGGCTGTGTGAGTTGATTCTCCTTGAGCTATGTAAAATTTTGTGCTTTTTTCGGTTGTATTACGAACAGAATGTCATTTTCCCTAAAACAACAGGTTTTCATTCTTGAACAATATTTTGGTACTAAATCATACACGTTGTAAAAGAATCATTTCAAATTAAATTTGTTGGTGTTCTTCCACCAGAAAAAATGTTCCAGAGACAGGTAAAGTTTGCAACAGAAAATGTACTGGTCCACCAATTATCTTGAAAGATGATGTCTTAGAGAATGTGAAAACAAGATTGTTTTATTCTCCATGGAAAAGTTTACGAAAACTTTCCTCGCAATTTAGTTTGTCATATTTGAGTGTTCAGAAAGCTGATAAAAAATTAAAATTGTATCCATATCGCTTAAAATAATTAATCGAAGAGCTTCAGCCTCTAGATATAAACAAATAATTGTTCTAGGGTAAAAGACATTCCGTTCATAATACAACCGGATTTACACAGCTCAAGGAGAATCAACTCACACTGGTGTATCTATACCGGTTGAATAGGGCTACCAAATTTTGTCACAAAACAAAATTTCCCTTTCTTAGAAAAAAATTATCAGACATTAACTAACAATTGGGTAACAGGACTAAAAAGTCACTCTGTATCTAAATATAAAACAGTAGTTGAGATGTACAAATTATGTAAAAGTAGAATCATGTCATGTTCATGCTCTATGCTCACAATCATGAGTAGCTTATGTTCATAATATATATTATACGATATAAAAATGTACCAAATATTCAATAGATGACTCTCATGTAATTAAAAACGGTGATAGGTCCTTTCAAATATCTTGTATCCATCTTCAGTTGCAATAGTAAAATGTCAATACTTGCACATTTTCATCAGATTTTCATGACAATACCAAATATTATATTGAATAATATACATATTTTTTATATGTATCAATATTGCACAGTATAATTTTTGGTATAGTCATGATAATCTGAAGAAAGTGTTCTTGCATTGGAACTGAAGATGGTTACAAAATGATTTCCAAAAGATTGTACTGCCGTTTTTAATCAGGTGAATCATCATTGCATATTTGATTATGTTTTATGTTATATAATTCTAAACAATACACAGAAAAATGTTAAAAACATTTATATATTTCTGAGTGTAATTCAAAAAGTGATATCCTTTCTATTAAAATGTGGTTTCATATTAAAAGTGAAAATGAAATCACATAAAATTTTCATGTGGTAAGCATTTGTCCCAGTAAAATATTAAGTTTATTGAACACCTCTGTAGAAATTTCTGCCAGAATTGCATAAAAATGTTGACAAAATTTTTCCAAAATGTTTCTTCAACTTTCCTAGCAAATGAAAATTATGTGTGACTATACAGAGGATAGGTTGTAATCTGCCAACTTGAACGGGATACTGCCACCATTATTACTAATTTGAGTACATTGCAATCTGTTCAATTCAGAACAATAAGCAACCCAATGAGAGATGAGGATGATGTGTATGACGTGTAAATGAGGTGTAGTCTTGTACAGACCCAGGCCGACCATTCCTGAGAGAGTGTGGTTAATTGAACCCCAACCATCAAAGTACACCGGTAACCACAGCCTAGTATTCAAATCCGAATAAAAGTAACTACCTTTACTAAGATTTGAACCAGGAACCTTCGTCTCCGAAAAACAGCTGATTTTGGCAACGACTTTACCTCTAAACCAACCCGGTGGGTTGCCACCATTAACCCTGGATATTGAAAACCAAATTTTGGTACATGGTAGTGTGAGCTGCACAATGCACCACACACATAGTACCCATGTTTGCCAGATTCCTCTGGCCATGATGATGGTAACTGCCAAGATCATAGTGCCGCTACCCCGAAGGGGTGTGTCATAAGTCACCTTCCTATAAAATACACTGTACTAACGTATCTACCAGATGCCATTTTTTTTTCTTAAGGTTAGCTTCTTGTAGTCTGAGGGAATGTCCATGTTGAAAAAGTTCTGTTGGTCTTGTGTACTGAGATTGTAGTACCACCACCACTACAAATCAAAACGGTGTTGTATGGCACTACTACATGTATCTCGGATGCACCCATCTCTCAATGGTACAGTGACTTAACTTTTGCATTTGTAATATACATGTTCTACCCATAACTGACAGGTGGAGTGTCAAATTAATTTCCACTCAATCTGTTTGTTGCAGGGCTAAAATAAATAGTTCTGTTTCTTATCACATGGTCAACCAATTAAATGACTAAATCCTTTAAGAATAGAAGTAAGGTGTAAAAGACACTAATCAGAGTTATCTCCTCAGAAAGTAATGAATTTCATTTTACAGCCAGACCCTGTGGTGAATGAAATGAAGGTGTCATTTGCAGAGTGGAAAATATGTGCTTTTCAGCGGGCCCGGCATGCTGATGAGCGTACGTTTCCATTTAGTAAGGAAGGCAATTGTAAACCACCTCATTCCTCGTTTTACTTAGTAAAACCTCTACAAGTTCAAACCAGCCTTTTGGCTGATGACCTAATTAACAATATACATGTTATAATGGAAAATAATGCCACCCATAAGTTTTCCTGGGTAACTTATCTTTGAGTCTTCAACAAAGCTTTTGTTATGATCAATGTAGATCATTGCTCAAATAATATTCCTCATGTTCCCAGAAAAGAGAAGCTATGTGATTTCATTATATTAATTAATGTTTATAATGCTTTTCACGATTTTTTTTGTTTTTGTTTAACGTCCGACTGTTCTGCAATTACTGCTAATGCAGACGGTGAAGGATGAAATGATTTTTTGTAACTTATGAAAATATGCCGTGCCTGAATGGGATTCGAACCCAAGACCGCATGAAGAGAGGCGAGCACGTTACCAACTGCGCCAATGCGGCCGGCGCATTTTCACGTTTGATGAGCTGTGCTGTTTCATGCATTTAGACCAATCGGAATGTTTGCCAGTGTTGACAGATCGTACGAATGTATCAGCTTGACAAATATTACGTACCCATGCGTAAAAGAGCCACAGTAGTTCACTCGTGTCTTGCTTTTCGTACTGAGCACATCGATTATAGAGTGCGTTAACATGCAATACTTTATAATATAATCAGCTGGTTGTATGTTCATAGGTTATAAAATTGTTATTGAAAGACCAAAAAAAATGGCTGACAAAATATATAACAGAGCTATGAGAGCAAGTATTGGCAACGTTGCTGGAAAGTCATTGGCTAGCTATGAAGTGGGTAGGGGGCATTGCATATGTTCAGAGCTCATCAGCTTTGAAAAATAGTAGAGTTGCTAATTTCAATTGAACTATCTCTCTCTCTACTGATTCTACTAAGGCCTGCGAAAGCTATTTTTACACAAAAAAAATTAATTTTTCTCCTACCCATTGACAAATAACAACAGAGCAGAAAATCTGGTGGCAGGCAGGAAATGTTACTTTTTTAATTACCGAGGGGTAATTAAAAAAGTAACGTCCAATGTTTACAGTGTAGGTACTCAATCTACAAATTTTTTTTTTAGAAATTTTAACTCTTTGTAATAAGTTTTATTGTCACAAGTAATGATGGGGGAGGCCCCATCATTTGATCATGCTCATGATTGGCTTCTCATTTACAAAAGTACATCGTAAAATTATCGTAACTTATTATAATTTCTTTTGTACAAAAAATTTTAATAATTTCAAATGTGACGTTTAAATATTGTTCAAGTACTCAAATCAAGTTTTTGAAAAAAAAATTACATGTAAATTATAAATTTTGTAGTACAGTGTTTGTATTACCAACGTATGGCTCCTAATTTAATGTAGATTATCATTAAACAAATTTCAGGGGTAAAATTTTTAAATTTCTTCAAAAAATTAATTATTAGTATCAGCAAAAACAGTTGGCGGGCCAATTGTAAGAACATAAAATTTTTGTAGTGTATTTTTTAACACTAAATTATATTACATTTAATAAACATTAATATTAATAATCAATTTATGTATGTATACTTATAAATAAATTTCAAGATCTTAATAATAGTAAAAACTTTGCGCAGGCGCATATCTATATTAACTGTAGTCTTTTTTTTATCAAAGGAATGCATGATTGGACATTTTTTAAAATTGCATAGTCTATTATTTTTTTTATAGATTTGTTACAAAAAATTGTGGATTAATTAAATTTAAATTAATTAATAACAGTACTATTCAAACTCAAATTTTTGTAATTATATAAGTATTAATGTAAAGTGTTAAAGAAAAATTTGTTTATATTGTAGGTACTCAATCTACAAATTTTTTATTTAGAAATTTTAACTCTTTATAATAAGTTATAATATTGTCACGTAATATTTTCTACATCTTTGTAATTTAAGTATTCATCATTATTTATTTAAGTCTTCTCTTCTGAAGGGAAGGCCAATTCATTTTTGTGTTCCTTGTATGTAAGAAATATATTTTAACGACATTTTTTAAGCTTTGTGCATTTGCCATTCTCTATGCAACTTGATTTATCCAGTTATTTTCTACTTTTGTTTTAGGAAATTATGAAACGTTATAATTAAAAAATTTACATGTAATTATAGCTAGAATGATATAAAATATTAATTCTTTCTTCTTGATGGTTTGCGTATATCAATATTCAGCAAGAAATAAATAGAAAGTTGAATGGTATTCTACATATAAACTGTTTATTATTAATCTTAAAAAAAATTTAATTTCACTTACCAAAATTTATAAAGCAATATTTGCAAAATTATAAAAAGTGACTGGAGTCAACATGGCCAATGCATAACGCCTAAGAAATATTGTGTTCTTCTTCTCACAATCAAGGATTAGACTTGCTCCTGTTCAACTCATAGCGATAAACTATTGCATTATTTCCACCTTATACGTGCCCTCCCAACATCTCTCCTCTCCACCTGTCTGTATTGCAAAACACAGAAGGGGATCCTTCCCTCAGGGATTCTCTCTACGTGCTCCCTCCATCAATTTCGATAGTCTGCAATCTTCCAATTCAGGTTGTAGTCATCCAGTTCCGTTCTCATGTCCTCATTTCTTACTTGGTCCATATGACTGCAACCCTTTGTTCTTCGCAGGAATCGCATCGCTGCCACCTGTACTCTACTCTCTTGCGATCTGGTACTAATCCACAACTCGCTTCCGTTGATTAGGACTGGGGTAGCCATCACCTTGTAAAACTTAATCTGAGTTTTTTTTCTTGTTTTCCTACCTAGGATTACACTAATATTGCCGCACTCTGCTTAGAGTTTGACAACTTTCTTTTCTATATCCAAATTTTGATCAAACCTGATGTCATAACCTAAATAATTGCATTGCGATACTTGTTCGAAGACTATATCATCTACCACAATTTTAGACCTGGTAGGATGTAATGAACTATATCGATCATGTCACTTCAATATGTCATAACCCTCATTTCTGTTAGAATCGAGATTTTGCGCTTTACTGCATTACTATCCACAAATATGAATCGCTCGATGTTAAAAGGGCATAATTGACAGTTTTAGCGTTTTTGGGTTTCGACACCAGTGGGCAGTACAATCGAAGGTGCATCGTTTCGGGTTAAAATGGCATATGTAAGGTTAAAACATTCAACTAAATTGTAGTTCAAAATATTCGATTCATGTTAAAAGGGCATAACTGCCCTTATAACATGAAACTCATTTGCCGCGCAAAACTAACAGCTGATTCTCTACTCTGTGATATAGGTCCTAGCAAAATGTTGTAAGCCACAATGTGATATTAATAAATAAATGTATCGTAACTGTTACAAATAACAAAAATCATAAATTTTAATAACAGAAAACTCTGTAGTAAAATTTCTTATTTTGTGGCTTACAACAAATTGAAGTGACAAAGTCGATAAATAGAAATATTGTTAAAATACATTTTTCACGTATGAGAAGTACAAAACCGTCCTTTCTTTTGTGGACTGAATACAACAGACAATACAATTGAGAGTAGACTGAAATGTGTTTAACTGTACCTGTCATAACGTGGTAGAAATTCTGTAAACTCTTCTATCATTGAAAATCATCTTGATCATTACCGTTCTTCTGTCATCTCTTTTCCAAAATAACATTAAAATTTATTTCACAAAATCTAAGTAGATTACACCCTCCAGGGTGAAATATCACTTAGCGTACCTAATTTTTGGTAGTTAGAACTATTTTGTGGTTTCCCACCATAAAAAATCAATGAAAATGTTTTTGGAAACATCATAGTTCAAAGATGTGGAAAAAATTAAATTACAAACTATTATTTATTTAACCTAAGGTGCTTGGGAAAAATAGTATTCACGAAAAATTAAATTTTCCGAACGACAACTTTTCTTTCACTTACATTTTTAATCGACAAACTTTGTCAATTTTCATCTCCCCCCTTAATTACATTGGCAAGATAAGTACACTTTGTATCGTGCCAATGTCAAATTTGCTATTTTTAGGTAGATTTTTCACAGAATTAGTAAAATATAGGGAAATTAAACTGTGTACATTTAGAGCTGTTGAGTTTTTCTAGCGACTGACATTTTTTTAAATTTTATCTGTTAGGCCACAAAATTAAAACAGAACAAATTTTTTCTACAGTTTTTGCATATTATGAATTTTGGAGCAACTGAGGAAGTTATAAAAATTTCAGTCTGGTAGGTTAAATGATTTCTGAGAAAAATGTACCCAAGTGTTTAAAATTGAAATTTTCGCAAAAAAAACAAACAAGTAAATTTCCCATCAACAGTTTGTTAGAAAGCTGAGGATATTAAAAACTGTGATGCAGATATGTAAAAAAAAACTAAAATTCCCTTTGTATTAAAACAAGCAGTTTAAAATAAAAAACTATGAAAAATATTAATTTTTGGTGACATGACGATAATTTTTCTGGGTAAACCTGATAAAAACTTACTTTATTTTCCATTAAAATAAATTTTTTTGATGTAATTTAATGTTTTTCTGGTAGATCTAAACTATTAAAAAACATAAAAATACACCATAATATATCAATAACTGCTCGTCTGTCAAAATTATCCAATGGTGCATTCCTATTCTGTCGTTTCCTTTTTGAATCAATGAACTAGCTTCTTCATTGTTTATTATGTTTCCTTCCTTATATTTTTTTGAATTGTGGAAAGATAAACATCACAGTAGTTGGCCGCTTATTTAAGTCAAATGGTTACATGGCTTTCTCGTGAATTAAGTAACTATAATATAATATTCTTATTTTTTACATAAGCGAGCGATTAAGGGCCTTAGTAGATATCATTTAAATTTTATTAAAAGCTTTATGAAACCGTAAACAGAAAAAAATTCACTTTCAGAATACTGAATTGTCTAATTCAGTGACTTATTTTTTCCCTGGCACCTTAGAAAATTATCTATTAATAGAGAATTTTATGTTATAATTTACGTATTTTGTAATTAATTATTTATATATAATTAAATGTATATATCGAATGTATTTATTAGTATAATTGAATAAGTAATTAATTTTCTATTATTGTTTACGTTGGAATACGTAAATTATTTAGTGTTATAATAATACAAATTTAATTAATTGAAATTCATTTTATGACAAGTTATTTTTATATAATTATTGTATTTATTTGTTTATTTTTTGTCCCAACATTGAGATGTATGAATGATTGTGTATGTATAATTAATTAAAAAATTAATATAATGTTGTGTTATACAGCTGATAAACCTTTTTGTCTATGTACAATACGTTTATAGTAAATCTAAACAATTGTTTTTATGACCTCATTATTATGTAACTTACTTGTGTATAAAAAAAATAATGAAATGTTTTTAATTTCATTTACTTAAAAAAATTAAATAATTATTGAATATGAAAACTTTAAAGGAAAAAAAATTGTGTTGTAACATCTACAGATCTATTTCTATAACTGCATTTTTATACTTTATTTCTGTAAATATATAAATATATAATAAAAAGACAAATTTTTATTTATTGTATTTTCATTTTTCCTGAATTATATTCTAAGTTACTTATGTAGTAAAAAACAAAATCACTAATTGCCACTGAACTAAGCGTTGTACAAAGAAATCGTTGTGCTACGTAAAAGTTGCAGGTTTTTAAATGTTCTACAACTTTGATTATATTATACACTTTTTCCTTAAAATGAATATTATGACCGTATTTTCCGATGTCGATTGAATCGGCATCGGGTATCGAATTTTTTCACGATTGCAACACCTTTCATAGTAGTGGAAAGAGAATTTGAAAATAGTTTAAGAGAATTCCGGTAGGCAGCAGCACAGTAACCGGTGCGTAAGAATCTACAATGGATCAAAAACTTGTTATGTGAAGCAGGTGTTCTCATCAAAAAGAACTTACTGTATAAAAGTACACGCTATCTATTGAATATCGTTGGAACTAAAAATTGTAAAAGTGCATTCTCACGCCATCTAGCGGTAACGTAAGACGGTTTGTAAAACAAACATTCTTTGAAAACGTACAATATTAAAATTCCAAACAATATTAAGATTGTCGGGAAGAGAGAAGTAGATGTTGACTAGTCGAAGGTTGACGACGAAATGCCCCACCCACACAAACCCGAAACTGAAACTGGTAGAAGAGGGAATTTTGACGATATCGTGGGAGTTACCACCTGATCGTTCGGAGAAAAATAACAGAACTGGGGTCTCTTCGTAAGAGAGTTACGGAAGGGTAATTGAAGTAATAAATTAGTTTCAGAATCATTGGCTGTGGGGCTGTATTGGGAATTATTTACGAAGTATTACCTGGTTTCACGTGATATAAATATCACACGAAACGAGGCTGGGCGGGCGGGACTAACGTTGACAATTCAACTGGCCGAGAATATTCGCGGCTTACAAGTAGTCGTGGAACGGCAGACGGCGTATCCATTCGAGCTTGGCGGTGTCGTAGATGTTTCTGACGAGCTCGATGTCCGACGTCTTGTTGTTGTCGTGCAGCTTCCTCGACGTGGCGTGGATGTGTTCTTCGAGTGAAGGAAGGAGAAGGTGTTCGTGTACGATGGTGTTAGGAATAAGGTAGTGAAAGTTGGCGATTAGGCGGAGGGCACGGTTCTGCACAAACCCGCGATTGATAACTTTCTTAAATAACTGTTGTACCAACCTTAATAACAAAATTACCTCCATTTTCAATAAATTCCCTTCTGTTCATATCGATAGAATGCTTCACAAATTCGGTTTTAATTTTTACTTTTATTGATAGATGGCGTGATCGTTACATAATACATCGTTTTCATTCAATGAAATATATATTATTCTGAAAGTACTGCAGTCCTCAAAATATTACTTTTTTAAAATCTTTGATTAAACTAATATATTGTGCATATTCTGACATTCTTTAAAATCAAACAAAACAATACACAATGTACGCATATTGGTTGGAAATATTGTTAATCGATTCATTTTAGACTCGTTCCTTTTTAGGATAGCCGTGTTCGTAAAAATATAAACCGCCCGACTCCGGTATAATATTAAGTTCGTCGAATATCAGTTTTTTTTCATGACTCATTTTTTTTTTATCCTCCCAAGCCAAAATTACTTATTAATATTTAAACTATTTTATCTTACAGAATTACGACATTTTTACCAGTTTGAAAATTAAAGAATCGGCATTAAGAAATCGACTTTTTACCGTCGATTCTCGACACTCCCTACTACGGCCGCAATAAAAATCTGGTGTGAAACACTCACACGACTTTTTCTTGCCAATGCAAATAATGACCAATATAACCTAAAATTAGTAAAAAAAACAATAAACTAACCTCAAAAATATAACCTAATCATGACTCAATGATGCAAAATTAAAACCAACCTTAGTTTTGCTTAAATACACTTTTGTCGTAAAATGCATACTAAGGCCTAAATCTTAAAAAACATCATTTAATTTAATGAAAAAAAAACAAAACAGAAAATCATTAATTACTGCTAAACTAAGTGTTATACAAAAAAAAATGTTTGAAATTAAATAGTTGTAGATTTTAAAATATCCGGTGAAAACTCAATTTTTAAAAATCGACATGAAAACAATACTTTCCTTCCTATATACATACAGGCAAGAGAAAGTAAAAAACACTGAATGGTTAACATTTATGTTATTAGCAAATTAATCCATGAATAAAAGGTCGCAAATGAAAAAATTCTATGAAAAACTTAAGTAAAATTATTGTACATAAACCAAGCCAAGAATACACCACACAAATAATCAGCCCAATGGGAGAGATACCTGTAACTGCTCAGCATTGAATGTGTTAAGCAAACTTAAATAAAAAACTTCTTAATTTCCCTGAACAGGTGACACACTGAAATATAGGTATACAAATAAAACTCTTCATTAGTTAAAAATCATTTATCATTCATATTTATTGTCTTAATAAGATATATCATTTACAAAATATAATATACAAAAACAAACTGCTAAAATAATTAAAAATGTTTCACACGCAAAAGTTTAATTTTAAGTCAGAATTTTAAAACTTCTTACATCTGGAACAATTAGCTGGTATTGACGGTGGCAACATGTAACTAAACTAAAACTTTAAAATACAAAAACCACAAAATACGTTAAAATTGTTTCACATACTTTACTATACTCAAAAGAAAAATATATACAGTCAAAAGTTTAATTTAAAGTCTAAAATTTTAAAACTTCTTATACCTGGAACAATTAGCGGGTTATTGACTGTGGCAACATGTAACTAAACTAAAAAAACCCACACAATACATTAAAAATGTTTCACATGCTTCACTATGATCAAAAGAAAAATATATACATTTAAAAGTTTAAATTAAACCTTTGAATGCATATATTTTTTATTTAACGTTTAGAATTTTAAAGCTTCTTACGGCTGGTAGATTTAGTCGATTTTGACTGTGGTAACAATCGCCTGGCAGTTGACAAAGGTGATTCAACTCTCTGAACCGGTGGATCCTGAAAAAACCATGTTACAATAATAATATAATTAAATAAATTTTTAAATGCTGCACTAAGTGGTCACATAGTTGTGCTGAAATAAAAAACCATTGATTATTTACAAATACAGTAAACCCTCGTTAATCCGGACTAATTGGGGCTCTAAGTCGTCCGGATTAAATGAAATACGAACGGGTACCCAAAATTAACCGATATAGCATTGCCGTGGGCGGAGTTTTACGCGCTTCCGCCACGGAGCGTGTATTGCACAACTTATTACCAATTCAGTGCCGCCTGTGTTACCGGTCTAATTTGTACCATTAATCTGAAGTGATTTTTTTGCAATGAACAAAATAACGTTAACAAAAAAATCACTGCAAAATAACGGTACAAGTTAGGCCAATAACACAGGCGGCACTGAACTGGTAATGAGTTGTGCAATACACACCCCGCGGCGGAAGCGCGTGCTACACGCGTTTTTTTTGGGAACCCCTACCTAACCTTAATGTGAACAAAGGTAAATAATGAAACACCCTTTATAGAAAACGAACGTGTATTTTGAGTTTAGTTATATATACAGACAATAACATGTTGTAAAATGTATTACACTGTGAATATGAAAGGTTCATTCTGTGCTTAAGACACTACGTTTTGAAACACAGAAAATAAGACTGGTAATTTTTTTAACCTGGTTATATACTAATATTCTCAATATTAAATAAATTTACAAACCGATATCTACTTGAAAATCAACTATGCTGTCAACTGGCTGTTCGGATTAAGCGAAGTCCGTGTTAAAGTGGTCTGGATTAACGAGGGTTTACTGTCTACTAATTAGATAATGGAACGACTACATAGTTTTTGAATCGCATGAATTCAAGCTTAAACTGAAATAAAACAAGATTTATGGTCATATAGAATTAAAAAATCTGGTGTGAAACACTCACACAAGTTTCTCTCGCAAATATAAATAATAAGAAAAACCCTAACTTTAATCATGAGTGAATAACGCAAAATGAGAATCAACCTCTGTAGTAGAACTAGAAAATATGTAAAATTAAAGCTATAGGCGTCTCATCTGGCTTGCAAAGAGTTCAGCCTATAATACTATAAGGTGTATCAAAAATGCCCACTTCAAAACAAAAGGCATGACATAGTTTTCTATAGTGTACATTTATACAATAATATTCATATAGTCCCAATTATAATTTATAAAGCTATTTCTAAGAATATTTATACTTTAACAAAATTTCGGTAACAGTTTGAAACAGCGCTACTTTAATTTTTTAATTGATTATTTATTGTTAGAAAGCATTTTCCACCTTCGTCTGTGTAAAAATTATTTATTTTTTGACGGAAAACAGTGACAATCCTTCTAATATTACTTTGATGCTTGTTTTATTCGTGTAATTGAACGTTTTTACACACCAGTTGCTGCACTAACGCGTTCGATAATTTTTAATAACATCGATAGTAAAAACACCGTGTTTTGCTTCCTCGGTCATAAACGTAACCACATTAGCAATTTTCTCCCGAGATTGGCTATACAGAACTTTACTCCCTCCGATTTTAGACATTTTAAGCTTAATGTAAACTAGTAAACGACAGAATAATAAACACTACACTAGCTAAATTTGTACTTTAACCATAAAAATTAACAAATCAAAATAGGTAGAACTACAATCTAACACGCACACTATTCACACTAACACACACACACACTATTCAATCTGCACACATAAAAAACCCCTCGACACTGTATAACCGTAATGATTGTACTGAATGACAATTGATTAAACACTGAATGACAATATTCACTGTGCGTTTCATTTATTAGTGAGGCGTATGTAGTTGATGAGTCACCTGCTATCAAAACCAGTTTTATTTGTAAATAAACTATGCATACATAAGCCTATAACTGTATAATAAAAATAATAACTGATGATTAATTATAAATACATTACATCACTCCCCATTCACTTTGAACTGTATTTACAATAAAAGAATGCCACTATGAAATTTAGAAAAGTGTATACATACTCGTAGTTTTATGACCAGTCTATAACAATAGGTGAGGGACAGGTGAATGTAGTATATGCAAGCTGATTCATTCGAAGCCTCCACACGCCAGATGAAATGCCTATACTTATACTAACTGATAGTAAACTAGGCTCTGTAGAAAAAATTCTTGAAATAGAAGTTGCAGATTTTTTAAATTCTTAAAATTTTAATTACACACACTTTAATTACACTATTGTTCTAATATGTATTCTAAGGCCGCAATCTTAAAAATGCCATATTTTTATTGATTTTGATGAGCAAAATACAGAAAATCACTACTTGACGCTTAAATTAAAAAAAACTGCTAGAGAAAAAGTTGTAGGCATTTTAATATTCTTCAATTGCATATTAGGGCTGCCGTCTTTCAGCCCCATGAATTTCAGCAGACATGGCACTTACCCAGTCTTGTAGAGCATAAACATAGTAAAAATCGTAGGAGCAGTTTTGAGAAAATCACAAAAAAAGTGAAAAATTCTAAAAATAAACTACTACTTCCGGTTGACAGATTTTAAGGGACATGTTTGTGTCGGGTCCCTTAGTGTTACCAAACTTATGTTCAAAGTTTCAACTTGTTCACACACACGCACACCAATCGCTAAAAACAATATTTCCTTTCCTATAAATTATTCCATACAGAATAAGAGAAAGTAATCAAGGATATCAGGAACCCCCTACTATTACCACTGTAACTGAGCTTGAGTCCCATCTTGATTCCCTCACTTCGATACTTTCCGATTCCATTGCCCAGAACTCGCACCCACGCCCGCCTCGCACTAGGTCATCACTTCCAGCTCCTATCAAAGCAGCAATCGCCGATAGGCGTCGCTTTCGAAGGCTCTGGCAGCGCACCAGAGATCCACATCATCGGGATCTGTTCAACGGTGCCGCTGCTAGGTGTAAACTGCTACTCGATGGTCACCGGTGTAGTAAGTGGGAGGACTACCTTCATCGAGTAGCGGATGACGGAAGACCATGGGAGGCTACACGTCGTTTGTTGTCGACCCAGAGGAAGTCGCATCCTCTGATGACACCTAATGGTTTGACATATTCTCCGCAGGCGATTGCTGACACTTTCGCTTCGCATTTTGAACGACATTTTGTTGCCCCTCCGCCCGTTCATCATGACCAGGATGAACTCATTCATGATGAAGTCAACTCAACGCTCTCTGACCCTACGCCCTGTAACTTACAGCCCTTCACGGAGGATGATGTCACCTCTGTAATTTCCTCGATTAATCCGCGTAAGGCCCCTGGTCCTGATAATGTCTCTGGATACACCATCCTGAATTCCCCGCCAGATCTAAAGCTCATCTTTTGACAATTTTCAATGCAGTGTTGGCGCTGCAACATTTCCCCTCTTCGTGGAAGGTTTCCAAAGTCATTACTATTCTGAAACCCCACAAACGTCCGACTGATCCCGAAAGTTATAGACCAATTTCCCTTTTGCCGATCCTGTCAAAATTATTCGAAAGGCTTCTTCTCCCGCGCCTGCGACCTGTTGTTGAATCTGTTCTTCCCCCCGAGCAATTTGGTTTTCGTCAAGGACACTCCACAACTACCCAACTCCTCCGCATCGTCACGGCACTTGTGGATGCCAGAAATTCTTACTGTGACACGACGGCTGTACTGCTTGATTTTCGGGCTGCATTTGACCGCGTCTGGCATATGGGCCTCCTTTACAAACTGGCACAATTCTTTCCCCCCTCAACTGTCCGATTACTCCATTCCTATCTTACTGGAAGACAATTCCAAGTCTCTGTCACTATTCCTCAGTTCCACATGGCCATGTCCCCACTCACCCCTTTGTCCGCGGGTGTACCTCAGGGCTCGGTCCTTGGGCCCATCCTCTATCTTATGTACACCTTCGATTTTCCTGTCCGTGATTCAATCCAATTCGGACTGTTTGCCGATGATGCTATTCTGTACCGTCACGGCAGATGCCTCCGCCTCAATTGCCGCGCGCTTCAAACTCAGCTTCTAGACATCACTAGCTGGTGTCGTGTCTGGAGACTATCACTTAACCCCACAAAATGCGAAGCAATCCACTTTACACTAAAACGCAATATTCCTCCGCCTCTACGATTGGAAGGGGAACTCCTCCCATGGCAGAACAGCGTGAAATATCTAGGGGTTGACCTAGATAAACGATTGACACTTCGACAGCACATTGACAGCAAGCTTAGCAAGGGTAGGGCCTTGTTCGCTTTACTCATCCCTTTGTTCCTCTCTCCTGCATACTCCTCAAAACTGAAACTTCTGATGTACTCCTCTATCCTACGTCCTTTCCTTTTGTACGGGTCACCGGTATGGTGGCCCTTTCTCTCCAAGTCCAACAAAAGACGTACTTCAGCATACCAGAACAAAGTCCTCCGGTGCATCACACAGTTCCACTATCTTATATCCAATCGCATCATACACGAACACCTTCTCTTCCCTTCTATGGAGGACTTTATTTACAATACCTCGAAACGGCTACACGACGCTGGGAAAACTGACGGACCCCAGATCATTCAGGACTTGTACCGACGCCCACACCCACCTGAAGTCTCTATCCCATTACCATTCCACGACTTTATCTAAATTTTAGTATGACCCACTTAACAAAATTTAGAGTTGCCACATTTTTATTCTGCCCTGTATTCCTCTTATTTGCCCATGCCCCTCCTACTTGTATGACTCACTCCCCCCAGTTGGTAGTTGTCCCCATGTTCCTATGCATAATCACTCCACTACGGTGAAAAGAGCCACCATTTTAAATTAATAAACACTCAGAAGATAAAAAGGCCGGTGATTATGCCAAACTCTACCCTTTCCGTCTCCCCTGAAATCATAAACTAACCCCTACCTTAAATTATACCTTTAGTCCACGTTCAGTAAAATGCATGCCTTCCCCTCACCAAGATAATAGGCCTCCCACAAAACTGAAAAAAGGCCACTGAAAAATAAAATAAAATAAAAGAGCCGCTCTTAAACCCACTTGCCCCTTAATTTAAATTTCCCACAAATAACTTCTAAAAATAAATTACCTCCTTTCAAGTCCCAGTTCCAATGTCCCACGAACCAGAATCCTATTTCCTATTTAAACTATAAAATTCCCCCTAAATTTCTTGAGGTTGCAATTATTCTGTTATATTGTTCCCCGAGCGACCAGGTGTTCCTTAACACGATGTCGGCATCATAGGGCTTCTTAGCCCTCTCAACCAGGATTCAGGATTCAGAGAAAGTAAAATTATGAAGTGAACGTAAACAAAATCTGGTGTGAAACACTCACACAAATTTCTCTTGCCAGTGCAAATAATGAACAATAAACCTAACATTAGTAAGAAAACATTAGAAATAAATAAAAAACTTACATCAAAAACAAAACCTAATTTCAATCATGAGTGAAAGACGCAAAATGAAAATCAACCTGTTTGGCTTAAAAATACGGAAAATCACACATTCACGGTAAACTACGCTCTTTAGAAAAAAATACTCTAAATAAAAATTTTAGATATTATAATTTCCTATAAATTTTATTATACTTTTTTGACGTAAAATGCATAATAAGACTGTAATCTTTAAAAAATTGATTTTTTACACATTTTCGTGAGAAAAAAACAGAAAATCGCTAAGCGTAATACAAAAAAAGTTTGTAAACCAGGCGATTTTAAGAAAATCGTATGACCAGTTTTTGAGAAAATCGCAAAAAAGTGAAAAATTACACGAATGAACTACTACTACTACTACGAATAAAGTACTACTTCCGGTTGACCGATTTTGATGAAAATGTTTAAGTTGAGTCAGATAGTGGTATGTAACTTAAGTTTCAAGTTTGTACAATGTTCTGTTCTTGAGATATTCTGTTCACACACACACACACACACACACACAGACCAATTGCTAAAAACACGTTTTTTGGGTTCAGGGGGTCTGAAAACGTGTAGATCCGGTGAAAACTCGATTTCGAAAAATGGACATGAAAACAATACTTTCCTTCCTATATATTGATATAGGCAGTTAAATCATAGGATCAGTTTTTGAGAAAATCTAAAAAAAAGTGAAAAATTACACAAATAAACTACAACTTCCGGTTGACCGATTTTGATGAAAATGTTCAAGTTGAGTCAGGTAGTGGTATGTAACTTAAGTTTCAAGTTCGTACAATGTTCCGTTCTTGAGATATTCTGTTCACACACACATACACACACACACACACACACAGACCAATTGCTAAAAACATGTTTTTTGGGTTCAGGGGGTCTGAAAACGTGTAGATCTGGTGAAAACTCAATTTCGAAAAATCAACATGAAAACAATACTTTCCTTTTTATAAATTCATATAGGCAAGAGAAAGTCATAAATAACAATACAAACAAAACACTAGACATAGGAGCACGGATAGGAATGCTGAAGGCAGCCTTAATCAGTATGAAACATTGTTACTGCTGCCGACGACCCCACAATTACCAGTGCTGCAAACGGTCCCAGTATTTGCCGAGGAGGACGCTAACAATCCACAGCCAGCAGTGCCTCCCCTCAACCATGAAGTGGACTCGCCAGAGGGGGATTTAAGCGGCCGTACTAGGTTCGCACTCACTATCCAACTCCTAAGCGGAAGAAGCCCAGCTGAGACCAGACACAGCCATCTCTGGTCGGTGCTACCAGTGGACCAATACCGGGGGGGCGCTACACTACCGCACCGGTCAGCACAAGGCTGGAGAGAACCGCCTCGGCCAACCCGACACTGCAGGGCTCTGGGGACCACCACTGTCACGCTGCAGTGAGGATTTAACCGCAGCTGAGGGAGAGCTAGGCCTGAACCCTGGTAGCCAAGCCGGAAGTCTTACATCAGATACAGAAAGAGCTACAATAAATTAACATGATAAAGTCAAAAACTGAACTATTTCGAATGTGGGGAGAAACAGGGATCCATTATGAAAGTAATGTGCATTTTCCATGAAAATAATAATCGTACTGGTACAAGTGCCTAAAATTTTTTGAAATACTTTTCCCCTGCATCAATACACTTGAGATGTGTCTGCCACGCCTGGAAGGCACCCTGAAAATCCTTGACAGGAATATCTGTTAGGAACCTGTTAACATCCTTTTGGATGTTTTTCACGGACTCCCAATGCTTTCCTTTCAGCTGTCTCTTCAGTTGGGAAAACAAAAAAAAGTCGCCCGGAGCCAAGTCAGGACTGTAAGGGGGCTGGGAAACCACCGAGGTGTTGCTTTGGGTCAGGAAGCTGGTCTTCCATCAACACTTTCGGAACAAGTTTCACGCAGACCTTGCATATTTGCAGATCCTCGGTCAGTATTCCATGTACCCCACATGTGGACATGTTTAGGGTGTCAGTGATATACTGGATGTGCTCAATTGACGGTATCCAGGAATAGGGTTCATCGGCGGCCTCCTCCCGGGCCTCCATGAACGTCTTGTGCCACCTTCAGGACTGTGACCTTGAAATGCAGTCGTCAAGAAGGCCTCTTGAAGCATCTGGAATGTTTCGGTTGCATTCTTTCCAAGCCACACGCAAAACTTGATGGCGTATCATTCAAGCGAATGCTCCATCGTGCCGTGTTACAAAGTCGAAAAACAGTCTTCACGTGGAGACATGTCTTTCCGCTCAGACAGTTCGGAGCAAATTGGCAGAAGGGCATCCCCCCCACAACATTTCCCGACCAGTTTTACTGAGCTTGGATGGATAGTCGAGTCACAATAAAATCATGCACATTACTTTCATAATGAATCCGGTGTTCTATCTACTGCAGTTAAATTCAAGGAAAAATAAAAAAACACATGAAGATGAAGAATATCTTGGTTATAAAAACTTGCGAGACTGGTATAATTCCCTCTGAGGAACTACCGCGGTATGTGCTATGCGCATATTGTCTTGCCTACATCATACGCACCACTCACTTATGTCGAGATATACCCAACCCAGAAGTAAATGCTATCTGTTTGTATTCTAATTTGTATTGATTGTAAACTTCATAACAAACTCTAAACACTGATTACCATCATACAAGTGCAAATGTTAAACTTAATTACTGCGCTAATAAAGAATTATATAAATAAAATATATATCTCTAATCACCAGAATACGGTTAACAGAAAACACTTACCAATGTTTATAGCGCTTTTGTGTATCTTGTACACATCTTCAGTAAATTAAAATTCATTAAAGTTTTATACGTCAAAATTTAAAACTTCCTACTCCTACCATGGTAGATAAGGAAAAGACGATTCTTATATTTAAACAGTCTTGCCAACTTAATCAGTTGATTGTCATATTCAATCTGTGTGTTCATTAATTTTTCCCTGTTATTCATTTCTAATATTTCTAGATATTTTTTATACTCGACATAGTATGTTTATTTTTGATCATGTGTTCAGTTACATTGGTGAGTTTTCGGTTTTCTTTTTTATAGTTTGAATAGTGTTCTGTAAACCGTTTTTATTAAAAGATCTGGTTGTTTTACCTATCTATATTTCATTACATTTAATTTTATAAATTCCACATGAAATATTCAAACTATAAAAAAGGAAACCGAAAATTCTCCAATGTAACTGAACACAATGATAAAAAATAAAATAAGATAACAAATAAACTATGTAAAGTATAAAAAATAATCCAGAAATATTAGACATGAATAACAGACAAAATTAAATTGAAATTTCGGAAAAATATTATATTTATAAATACAATAACAGGGCAATTTACATTATTTATTTAAATTTAATAAATTAATGAACACACACATTGAATACGACAGTCAAAATTTAAACTTTCTACAAAAAAAATCAAAACTTTATACAAACGAGTTTTATACAAATGACTGAAGATGTATCATCTTCTGTAAATTTTAAATAAGCGAGATAAAAATTTTTTTGGTTTCAATTTTTTATTTACTCTGATGATGGTGGATCCACCGAAACACGTGTAAGTAAGAATAAAAATAAAGGTGATGCAGTTTAAAAAGAAGGTTGGTGAAATTATTGTATAAATTCATTATATGAAATAGAAATAATTTCAAACTGCAGGATGCATTATCAAGATTTACTTGTGATTGTTAATGCTGCAACATTTGTTAACTTTATTTAGACGTAATAACAAACATAATAACAAAGTTGTTAAGTCATGTTCACCCAGGTTAAGTAATGTTTCATCGCAGAGTGCGGTGTTTCAAATGCTTGCACCTTGGCACTCTTAATTTCATCTATTAATCCCAATTATGCTGTATCATTCTATGTTCCTCCGTACTACATCATTTCACCCCCATCTATCTATTGGATCCTTCCCGCTTTCCTACCATTTGTGAAGTGATCTTTTTTTTCTCTTTTACGTCGCATCAACTGCAACGGCCATTAGCGACGACGTTGGGGTGTAACTGTTTACAATGGAGGATGAAATGTTTTTTTGTAACGTATGAAAATATGCCATGCCTGAGTGGGATTAAAACCCAGGACCGCATGGTGAGAGGCGAGCACGTTACCAACTGCGCCAATGGGGCCGGCGTGAAGTGATCTTGAATGAGTGTGCATGTGTCACTTCTCGCTGCTGGTCTAGAGGACGCTACCTGGACTACGCTTCTACAGACGATAATCTAGGATTATTCAACCAAACATTTCGGACTCTTTGTGTTAAGCTATACAGGATGATTCACAAAGATATGCAGAAACTTTGGGAGCTCATTGCACATGTAAAACTAATGAAAAAAGTTTATATAAACATGGGTCCGGAAATGCATCATTAGCGAGTTACGGCTAGCGAAAGATTTCACCCGGATTTCAGCTCACCAGGTGAATTCAATCGTTTCTTACGGTTTTTGACCTGATAAATTGAATAAAACAGGTCCCAAAACTGTAAGTCAACTAGTTTTTTGAGAAAACCAGTGTCAAATGCAAAAAATGGAGTGAAAAATAATTTATTAAAATAACATTAATACTTAAGACGTATTAATGAAGCTTTTACACCTTTAAAGGAAAGCCCTGTTGAACTACGGAAACCAACAAGAGCTGTCCTTAAACGAGCAGAAAAATGCATTGAAGTCGGCAGACACTTTTGAAAATTTACTGTAATTTGGTTGAATAAGTTTAGATTACTGGTTTTCTGGTTAATTTTACTTTGTGCTGTTATAAATAAAAATTCATTTAATCAAATATCTATTTTCTTTCGGTGTACTTTATTTACACCGTTTTGTTGGGAATAAAATTTTCTATAAGGTTTATTCAAAATTTTTATCTGTTTCTTGGTGAAATAACAAATTGTTGCCCAAAGATTAAGAAATGTGTTTTTCACTCTATTTTTTGGATTTGACACCGGTTTTCTCAAAAACTAGTTAACTTACAGTTCTAGGACCTGTTTTATTCAATTTATCAGGTCAAAAACCATAAGCAACGATTGTATTCATACCTTAATCTACCTTACCAGAATTTCAGGAAGACTCATTTCACCTCGTGAGCTGAAATCCGGGCGAAATCTTTCGCTAGCTGTAACTCAGTAATGAAGCATTTCCGAAGCCATGTTTATATAAATTTTTTTTATTATTTTTACATGTACAATGAGCTCCCAAAGTTTCTGCATATCTTTGTGAATCACCCTGTATGTATCCAGGCTTTGGGTGTTTTCAATTACTACGAGACGATTTCCAGGCTTTAACGGTTAACTGGCTTATGCTTATGCTTCAAGAATTACATTGTTTTTCTACACTCATTAGCTATTTTCCTGGCTTTCCGTACATTTCTAACGTCTTAACTGCTATAAATCTCTCGGTCTTGGGTGGAGATCATAAACAAACACCCTGGTTCTCCGGAAAATTTACCGCATTAAATAGATTGTTAATTAATTATATTAATTTTCAAGTCCAAGGGCTTGTAGGGCTTAACAAACGTACTGTATTGAAAAATATACAACTTAAGTGTCAATATGATTTTTTCAATATGCTCTAATTTTTCCTTTAAAGTAATTCGCTTTCCATTTTTTTAAACCTTTATTCGAACTCATTTTGTAGGTAAGCAAAGAAACAAAAAAAAAAACAAGAAAATAAAAGACGTGCAAATTGTAATACAATTAAGCTACGCAACCTTATATGATATTTTTAACTTTTGAAACGGTAGCACTAATGTTTAGAACAGAAGCAAATCAAGATAAAATTCCAGTGTAAAAATGGGGAGGGCAATTTACTGCGATAACTGTTTCGAGAGCAATTAGCAAAACAGTGGTCATAAATGTGAATATTCGTAAGATAAGCGATAGAAGCGATGATTCTTAGAATCAATTCGTAACAGTGTTAAGTTAGGACATATCCCTCACTTCCAGTCATTTTATGTAACACAACATTATCGAAACAAGAAAAAAGAACTTTTTCAACAAATGACAGGAAGCGAGTCGAAAATTTCTTTAATGTACGCATATTTCTCTGCATACCCATCCTTAACCCTTTCAATCCCAAATTTTTTAACTATACACAAACAGATATGAGTACATTGTGTCATACACTTTACTGATACGTGAAATTTCACTTTATGTGAAATAAAATCACTTTTAGACCTTCAGCCTTTTTGAAAGCGTGACAAAAAAGTGTGACAGATACGTCACATTGGGCTAGATGGTATCAAAGTTCCCAACAATATGAATAAGTAAAATCATGTGCAGGTTTCCTAAATAATATCCTCTTGCTTAGATTTGTAGCAAAAAAATACTAAATATGATTTTAATGTCAAAGCATCATTTAAGACTTAAATAATGTTACAATTCAAAAATATTGGTAAAATGGACAAAGTCACTATTTACAGCCTAAAAAAATATACTTGTGTGTACATTCAACATACTCGAAGAAATGCTACTTTATTTTAGTAAATGAACACGAATATTTAAAACTAAAATTAACTTTAAAAAGAAATTAATGGTCGCGTCCATGGCGTAGTGGTCAGCATCTTACACTGCAAAGCGGAGGTCTCAGGTTCGATTCCTGGCTAGGGTACAGAAAATTATTACACTTCACATCCAGCGCTCTTTAATCAAAAGTAGTTGCTAACAATTAAAGTTTTTATGTCTGTTATTTCACTCCAATGTGACTTCTATGCCACACTGGGTAAGACAGGGTTAACTGTCTCTTTCTATCCCATCGGCATTCTTACGTTATCCCTACTGTACAGTACTACACACATGATGCAGTACTTACAGTATTATTATGTAGTAAAACAAAATCGCGTTAACGTGAATTCGCATAAGTCGAGGGCTTACTGCATTTACATTTTATTCAATGTACTTTTTCTTATAAATAATTTTGTTTTACAAGTTTAATTTTCTTTTGATAATATACAGAAATTGTTAACACTACACGTACGATACTTTTGAAAAATTTTTCAAAGTAAAATTATAGTCAGTTAGACAAAAAGAATATTATAAATAATATTTCCGAAAATTAAATTTTGTTTACAATTGTGATGGCGATTTCCTAGAGAAAAAGTGTATAGAATCTTTTTTGTGCTTCTCCCAAAGTACTGCAAGGCCATGTAGCTAAAGTTTTCCTCAACCTACCTGTTTGCTGAGAAAACTCAAAACACTAGCATTCCGGCTTTTAGGGCTTGCCTTTTTTATGTTTTTCTTTCTTTACACCTTCACAACGGTTTTTTCGCAAACATTACACATACCCCTAGAGTCACGGAGAATTTATTAAATTTTAGGTCGGGGTCCTATGGTGCCATTATTTAATTATTTATAATTTAATATTAAATATTATTTTATATATATTTTAATTATTTTTCATTATTTAATGGTGCCCATTATTTAAAAATTTTTCAAAATACAAATTATCTTTTAACGGCATGTTATTTAGTGAAGAAAATTACATAAAAATTTGGTTACCCGAAAGTTCTCAGGTCGCATGAGAAAATGAAAAACTTAAAAGTATCTACTTTGTATGTTTTATAACTTTTGTAACTTTGTATAACTCTACCGCTTACTCGCGTAAGCGCAGCTTACGCGAGTATTTTTATTACAAATAAACCTGCTGATATTCCATCCATTTGAAGTAATAAGTCTGATAGCCTGATTCTTTGAGATAATCAGTTCAACAACAAACTTCTAGTTGCTTCTCGTCAGTTGGTATTCAGAGCCAGAAAGTGACGTCACGTTTACCATGTCTGTCACACACCCAGTAAAGCTATGTTTTACATTGTGAAAAAAATTCCAAATAAGCGCATGAAATGTTTAAATCAGTGTCTAACGATAATGCACATAAAAATCAATCAAAATCACCACACCTCCTCACCAGACCCTGTACATTGACTAATGTACTTATGGAAAGCTCACTGAAAACTTAGAAAACTTACTGAACCCAAAAAGCCAGTGTGATATTTTCAAGCTAAAATACCCCTTACGAACGAATGCCGTTCGGAAAGTTATTATAGAAGAAGTTATGTTAATAAAAATTAATTACCTCAGGAGTTCCGAACTCGCAATCAGACTCAAAAGTTTGTCGTGTTAACAGTTTCTTCTTCCGAGCAGAAGCGGTCATTTCTAAGGGTGAATCCGATTCAGATGATTCACCGGCTGCTGAAGTCTTTAGTACTTGAACAGAACGTGAACGAGGCGTCAGATTCCTGGGAAAAAAACATTTTTTAATGTAGAAAAATCTGGTGTGAAACACTCACACAACTTTCTCTTGCCAATGCAAATAATTTAAACAATATAACTTAACATTAGTAATAAAAAATTAGAAATAAAAAAAAACTAACCTCAAAAAACATAACCTTATTTTAATCATGAGTGAAAGACGGAAAATGAAAATCGACCTGTTTGGCTTAAAAATACGGATCATTACTCTTTCACGCTAAACTAGGCTCTGTAGAGAAAAATGCTATAAATAAAAGTTGTACATCTTTAAATTTTCTATAAATTTGATTATATAATTTTTTTTTCGTAAAATGCATACTAAGGCCGAAATCTTTAAAAAAATCGATTTTTCACAAGTTTTCGAGAGAAAAAACAGAAAATCGCTAATTATCGTTATACAAAAAATGTTTGAAATAAAAATTGTAGGATTTTAAATTCTCTACAACTTTTACTATATACATTTTTTCGCTAAAATACATATTAAAGCCGCAATCTTAAAAAAACAAAATATTTATGTGAAAACAGCCTGACCACAAATTTCAGCAAATATGGCGCCTACCCTATCTTGTAGAGCATAAAAAATTAAGTAAATAAGGTGATTTTTAAAAAAATCATAAGACCAGTTTTTGAGAAAATCACAAAAAAGTGAAAAATTACACGAATAAACTTCTACTTCCGGTTGACCGATTTTGATGAAAATGTTCGTGTCGGGTCTGGTAGTGGTATGTAACTTAAGTTTCAAGTTCGTACGATGTTTCGTTCTTGAGATATTTTTTGAGATATTTTGTACTAAAAACATGTTTTTTGGGTTCAGGGGATCTGAAAACGTACAGATCCGGTGAAAACTCGATTTTGAAAACAATACTTTCCTTCCTATATATTCATATAGGCAAGTGAAAGTAAAAATAATAATCTGTTATGAAACTTTCACACGACTTACTCTTGTCAATGTAAGTAATGAAAATATAACCTATAAGACAAGTACACTGTAAAAGTTACACTATAAGTACATAATAAGTTTGTAGTAAAATATCATCCGGGGTATTTACACTAAAACAAATTGCCAGATTAAATGATACAAAATTACTAATGGCAGCTTATCATGGCCTCATTCTGTCTCATATCCGTTATGGTATTTTAGTATGGGGTAATTATAGCATGGGTAATATGAATAGGGTTTTTAAAATTCAAAAGAAAGCTATTAGGCATGTGGTGGGAGCTAACCAACTAACCTCATCCACACCACTATTTAAGGAGCTTAAATTGCTTACAGTTCCCTCTCTCTACATTTTTGAGGTGATTATGTATGTTAGGTAAAACAATTTTATACAGAATTTCAATGTTCACAATCATAACACGAGAAACAGAAATGATTATTTTATGTGGCTAATCACTCCACAAAATTGTTTGAACAAAAACCTACTAATGCAGGAAGAAAATTCATGAATACTGCCCGTTCTCAAGAATTGTGCAGTTGAGAGGTATGCATTACATCACTACTACTGTGAGAGATTGCGTTAGTAGTAGTAACGTTTTACTTGTATTATGTTTGTAGTAGTCAAGGGTACTATCAAAACTACATAATATTCTGTGTCGCCGTCTACAGTGAATAGTCAGGCAGCCCACTGCCCAGCGAATACCAATGAGATGATTAGTACAGTGTTATGACATAGCAGTAGTCTGGTACTTCGTCTGTCCCCTTCATACCGCAGCTGCACAAAGCATGCAGTAAATTACTCCAACTTTTTAAATGTTGTGATAATTTGCATTCCTTTAAAAAAAAATCTAAAAAATTACTTGATCGGTGAAACTTTTTATAGCGTACAAGAATTTCTTTCTTGACAGTAGTGACACATTGTGTGATTCTTATATGTATTTCAGTTGTTATAACTGACATGTCCTATACTCCTCCTGGAGTCTCCAGACGCTTTAAAAAAAAAACTAAGATGAAAACAACCTAATTCTAACTCCTTGCCGGTTTCAAATTCTTACCAAAGTTGATGTTATTTTGATCCTTTTTATTAAACTTAAATAATTTATTGTGAATCACTATCAATAAATAAGTCGTAAAATATTACTATTAAGCATGCAAAACAGATTTTATTACACATAAAATAACGGTAACCTAACCTACATAAACTTACATTATTTAAAAAAAATCTTCCACTTATAAAAAAACCCACAAATTCAAACGTTTCTTTGGACATTTGATAAAAATATTTCAGAATGAATGTTTATAGCAGCAACATTTTCGTTCACAGGCAAGAGGGGTGTTAAACTATTTGCACTCAATCTGCTAGTTCCAGAGCTACAAAAAAATAGTTCTGTTTCTTATCACACGGTCAGCTAATTATATGACTAAAGCATTTAAGAACAGAATTTATGAGTCAGATTTCAACATACTTTACATCAAAATTTAGCTCATTTTATTCTGCGTTGACCTATAATAGTCCTATATTTTTAATGTTGTTTAAAAATTGCTATACTGAGGTTGGAAGATAAAAGACCCGGTTTTTTGATACCGCAACAAATTTCATGCGATTAGAGGTGTGTAACTCGATAAATATTTGACCGAAAAGTTTGAAATTTTAATACAACATAGACAATTATATTCTTACAAGGTGTACGAAATTTCAAATTCATACATTATTTAATTTTTGATTTATTAACAATATTCTGAACCCTTGCTATCTCGGTAACCGCTCGATCGTTCGGCATGGGCAAACTATCGTTTTATTCAGTGTAAAATCTTAGTACAGATATGTTAACATGAAATATCGATTGGCCAATGTTGTGGTAGAATTTTGAAAAATAGATGGGTAATGCGGGGGGTGTGTTACTATCCATGTTGTTAGTTTGTGTACGTGACATCCTGTCGGACTGTCTACCTGAATTGACTGACTGCATTTGTCAATTCAGGTAGACAGTCAGATTCAGGCAATATGGATAGTAGCGTCCCCCCCCCCTGTGCATTACCCATCTATTTTTCAAAATTCTAAAAATACTACCACAATATTTTCCAATTGATATTTCATGGTATTAACATAACTGTACTAAGTTTTTTCTTCTAAATAAAACGATAGTTTGCCTGAGCCGAACAATTGAGCGGTTATCGATATAGCAAGGGTTCGGAATATTGTTAATAAATCAAAATTTAAATAATGTATGAATTTGAAATTTTGTACATGCTGTAAGAATATAATATTGTCTATGTCGTATTAAAATTTCAAACTTTTCGGTCAAATATTTATCGAATTACACGCCTCTAAATGCATGAAATTTGTTGCGGTATTAAAAAAAACTGGGTCTTTTTGTCTTCCAACCTCGATATGGTAATTTTTAAAAAACATTAAAAATATAGGACTATTATAGATTAATGCAGGATAAAATGAGCTAAATTTTGATGTAAAGTCTGTTGAAATCCGACTCATAGTTTTGGAGATGCAAGGGTTCAAACTCAGGTGTCTATGATCGTTGTTGTTTGGGTCATCAGCCAAAAGGCTGGTTTGAACCTGTAGAGGTTTTACTAAGTAAAACGAGGAGTGAGGTGGTTTACCATTGCCACAACTCACTGAGTGGAAAAGTACGCTTATCAGCATTCCGGGCCCTCTGAAAAGCACATATTTTCCACTCTGCAAATGACACCTTCACTTCATTCACCACAGGGTCTGGCTGTATAATGAAATTCATTACTGTCAGAGAAGATAACTCTGATTAGTGTCTTTTACACTATAACAATGTCTATGATTATGAAACCGATAGTAGTCAGTTATCCTCTCTGAGAGTAATGAATTTTATTATACAGCCAGACTCTTGTGGTGAATGAAGTGAAGGTATCATTTGTAGAGTGGAAAGTAGATGCTTTTCAGAGGGCATGGCAAGCTGATTAAGCATACGTTTTGACTCAGTGAAAACGGCACTTGTAAACCACCTCATTGCTCGTTTTACTTCGTAATGCTTCTAGAGGTTCAAACCAGTCTTTCAGCTGATGACTTAAACAACGACAGGTGTTAAACAATAAGAATGTTGTATCACTATTGTTATGCAGCCATATTATAGTCAGATCACTTCTTGTGTCACTCGAAAGAGCTCTTTACCCTTAAATACTGAATTGGTACAAGATAACAATAGACTTCAATTTATATCACTTACTGAAATGGTTTCATGAACTTCGGAGCACTGTTCTCATCATTTTCACTTCTGCTGTCTGATTCCACTCGTAGCATCCGCCGAGATTTGGCTCTGGTGACGCGTATACTGACAACAGGCTGCAACAAAACAAAGCACACACTAAGTAGCCGCTTTTGTTTTACGACATATAAATGTTAAAAAAAAATATCGTGTGAAACACTAACGACTTTCTCTTGGTAATGTAGACAATCTATACGAGGATGGTCTGAAAAGTTTCCGACCTAACAAAGATACAAGACATTTTTTCTGAAATTTTGTTTTTATTTTTGAACACAGTCTTCTTGTAACTCTACACACTTCTCCCAGCGATGCTCCCATCTCTTTAACCCGTCCAATTAGTACTCGGCATTTTTCTATGCAAAATAGTTGTTCATGAAGGTGATTCCCTCTTTATTTGACGAAAATCTCTGTCCTCTGACCGCAATTGTTAGATGAGAGAACAAAAAGAAGTTGCTTGGGGATAGATCTGGTAAGTAAGGTGGTTGATCAAGCAGTTCACACCGTAATTTGTGGATTTTCGTCATGGCAACCGCTGAGGTGTGAGACGGTGCGTTGTCTTGGTGAAACAGGATTTTCTTTTTCTGCAAATGTGGCCGTTTTTCCACAAATTCTGCCTTTAGCTTATCAAGCAATGATGCGTAGTATGCTTCTGTAATGGTTTTTCCTGTTTTAGATAATCAATTAAAATAACTCCATGACTATCCCAAAAAAACAGTCGCCATTAATTTCCCAGCTGAAAAAAACAGTTTTTGCTTTTTTGGAGCCAGTTCCTCCTTTGCAGTCCACTGTTTGGACTGTATTTTTGTTTCGGGCGTATAATGGTGTATCCAAGTTTTATCTACTGTAATTAATCGGCGCCAAAACTCGGATTTATTGCGCCTAAACTGCGCCAACAGAGCGTTGGAAATGTTAATTCGAACACGTTTTTGGTCTAACGTGAGCAAACGCGGCACCCAACGTGTGGACAGCTTCTCATGCCTAAATCTTGATTTAATATGTGACAAACAAGTGCTTTTGACATGTTCATAACCTCTGCTGTCTCTCTCACTTTGATTCGGCGGTCGTTTAGCACCATTTGGTGAACTTTGGCGATGTTTTCGTTGGTAGTTGCAGTTTTTAGACGTCCTGAACGTTCGTCTCCCAAGCTCTTACGGCCACGTTTAAATTCTGCTGCCCAAAGTTTCACTGTGGTAAATGATGGTGCAGAGTCCCCATACACAGAATCCAACTTATCTTTGATTTGCGTAGGGGTATTGCCTTTCAAAAACAAATATTTGATGACAGCTCGATAGTCGATTTTGTCCATTTTCACAAAAACACTCACATCAACTCACTCAAACGACTGTTACATAACAACTGCACATCCAAAATGGCTGAAACTTTGGTGAGTAACTGTCAGCAGATGAACAATGAAATTTACTAGCTTTTGTTTACGAGTGCTGTTATCTTCACGTAGAGGTCGGAAACTTTTCAGACCACCCTCGTATAAATAAAATTGTGATTCTGTCCGTACAATTTTTCAAAATGCACCAAATTTTGTTTCTACGCCATATGTACCACGTAAAAAAAGGAAAATAAGTTCAGCTGAATTTTTGTCTGTTTTTATGTTACGGCATCACACAAAAACCGCTGAACCAAATTCAATGAATTTCGGTATTTAGGTTCTGGACATATACAAAATGAAAATAGGCTATAGATTTTTTAATATCACCCCTTTGATGGGGGAGTTTAGAGGGAGGGATAAACAAAAAAACTATGAATATCTCCATTAAAAGTCAATGTATCAAAAAATGTTATATAATCGAAATTACAAAACGTTTAAAGACAAATAAAAGTTTTATTATGTTAAGTTTTTGATTTTCATGGATAATAACAGAGATATTACCAATTTTTAAAAAATAAACCTATATCTTTAGAAGAATATTAACATACAAAATAAACAGAACAATAAACACAGGCCTACGCGCCAGTAAAACCCGTATTCGTCGAGTCAGTTACCTACCTACCCACTCCACCAGTACCCTATACACCTTTTTTCGGTCACATTGTCAAATATGAATCAATCGTCTTAATAGAGGTCACCATCGTGGAGTGTTCCTATTGCAATTTACTTTTCATTTAACGGTATCATAAAAGTAATTTTTCTTGCTCTGCAGTGAATAATTAAATTTCCTAGTTACATTATACACACAGATTTGTGATTTACCTTTCATTTATTATGAAAATAATAAAGCGCTGCATATCTTAATTTAAAAACGCCAAGATCTCGCTTTTATTTTACATTAAACTATTTTTTATCCATAAATAATAATGCTGATGTTGCGATAGATAACAATGAATAGTTAAAGAATATCTGACAGGGATTGAACTCAGTACCCCAACCGACCGTCCACAGCACCAAAGAAACCATTTGAAGAACGGATACTTTAGCTAGTGTAACCTAAAATTGATCTACAGTAAGAGTAATCCACCCAAGGCAAGTGTCTATAGATTGTAGACAAAAATTTTATACTAGTTGGCGTGTATCTACCTCTCCCCCTGACAATTATGTTACACTATGCTCCCATAGAAGATAGAAGCGTTCGAAATGTGGTGTTACAGGAGAATATTGAAAATTCAGTGGGTCCAAAAGGTTACCAATGTTGAGGTGCTCCGACGTTTAAATAAGGAGTTAGAAGTTATGAAAAGTATAAAAACAGGAAAACTAGAATATTTGGGTCACATAACCAGAGGAGAAAAATATGAGTTGCTGAGAATTATTATGCAGGGAAGGATCCGAGGAAGAAGAGGCGTAGTAAGAAGACGCATCTCCTGGCTGCGGAATCTTAGAGAATGGTTCAACTGTAGTTCATTGCAACTATTCAGAGCGGCAGCCAGCAAAGTGACCATAGCCATTATGATATCCAACCTCCGATAGGAGATGGAACTTTAAGAAGAAGAAGATGCTCCCATCATAAAATTATCAACATCCAGCTAAAATAAAAATTATACTTTAAACGTTTTCAATTATATCGCTCAGATTACCTGTAATTACTGTAGTTTCATAAAGCGACTCTAATTTTTTTATGCTAGCAGTACACTATTGCCGAATGATTCGACGAATATTCGGGCCAAGTCGCGACAACGAATCTCAGCGAATGCTCTACACGAACTAACCCAGTACATACTCGTCTATATTCGCGAAACCTCAGTTCGATCGTGTCATCACATAATTCAACGTAGATCAGAAAATGGATTTTGATGTAGGGGTAGCAGCGGCTTTTTATATGTACAGTTATGCGTACTACAAATACATTCATGCATACCACCAGAAAAAAATTCAGGTGGGCTCTAAAGCATGCCATTAGAGATTCCTTCTTCTTTTTTAATTCTACCGTGGAACGGTTTAATTGTTCGCTTAAACGAACTCACGCGTCGTTTATGTGCTTCTTATCCTTGTGTTAAGGATCCCATAACACTCCCTCACTATGGTAAGCTTCCAAAAAAATTAAAGTATTTTCATTTGACCATTCCACAGCAAAATACACAGTTAAAACGTTATAAAAAAAAATAATAAATAAGTAAGTAGGTAATAAATAAAAAGTATGGTGTAGAGGCACGGAATAATGTATCCCGAATGAAGGCAAGTGTGTACTGCTAGCAGTTTGCCCCACTTCGCTCTCGTTATTCGTCTGTATTCGTCCCCTTTGATTCGTGCAAAGTACCGACTCCAGACCGAACTAAGGCCAATACGAACCATGGCGAGGCGAAGTGGAATGAATAACCACAAATACACCGAGTACACTATCGTATTCGCCTGACTTCGCCTACATTCGGCGATAGTGTACTGCTAGCATTAACCATTGCATTTAACAAAACATTTTTTTTCTTCTCTTTAACATACGAGGGGTACCCAAAAGTAACCGGAATAGCTCTGCTGTGGGCGGAGCTTGTGCAGTACAAATTCCCGCCATTAGGCTGCTTGTAGCGCTACTCATTGCCAGTTCAATGCCATTTTGTTCGTTGATCTAGCTTGTTCTGTTCTCGTGCAGTGATTGTTCTCGCTAGTGCTGTTTTGTGCTCGTGTCGTTTTTCATGATGGCAAGTTTTAATGAACAACGTGCGGCTGTGAAATTTTGCTTCTTGCTCGGTAAAAACGCCGCGGAAACAGTTGTAATGTTGAACACAGCTTACAAAGACAACGCTATTGGAAAAACCCAAGTGTACGAGTGGTTTTTGCGCTTTAAAAATGGCGACATGTCGATTGAGAACAAACCTCGTTCTGGACGACCGTCGACTTCCCGAACAGACGAAAATGTTGTGAAAGTGAAAGAAATTGTACGAACAGACCGACGACAGACCATTGACCAAATATCACAGGTTAGTGGGTTACCTTGGAGCTCAGTCCAACGCATTTTAACAGAAGACTTGACAATGAAAAGAGTCCCTGCCAAGTTTGTGCCTCGGGTTCTGACAGACACTCAAAAGGAACGTCGAATTGAAACGTGTAGTGATTTGAAACAACAGCTTGAAACTGATCCAGATTTCATGTCAAAGATCATTACGGATGACAAGTCTTGGTGCTATGGGTACGACCCAGAAACCAAACAACAATCCAGTCAATGGAAGATTTCATTATCACCCCGACCAAAAAAAAGTCGTCAAGTCAGATCGAACATCAAAACAATGCTGATTTGTTTTTTTGATGTGAGGGGAATTGTCCATTCAGAGTTCGTTCCACCAGGCCAGACGGTAAATCAAGCTTTTTATCTTGAAGTGTTAAGAAGACTACGAAACAGCATTCGTCGTAAAAGACCTAATTTGTAGCAGACAGGGGACTGGTTTTTCCACCACGACAACGCGCCTGCACACACGGCAATCTCGGTTACCAAGTTTTTGGCGAAAAACGGCATGGTTTTGCTACCACACGCACCGTACTCACCCGATCTGGCTCCGTGTGATTTTTTCTTGTTCCCACGCATGAAAAGGGGCATGAAAGGCCTCCGATTTAACAACGTTGATGATGTCAAGAAAAAAACGACGGATGAGCTGGCAGCCATCGCTGAAGAGGAGTACAAAAAATGTTTTAACAGTGGAAGCACCGGTGGGACAAATGTATTAGTTGTAATGGAGAGTATTTTGAAGAGGATAAGGTTCTTTTGTAAAAAAATTAAAAATAAATAGTTTTAAAAAATAATTCCGGTTTCTTTTGGGTACCCCCTCGTATAACCGCTTTAATGTTTAAAAAACTCGACATATTTACTATCACACGTGTTAACAAAACACAGCTTACAAAACTTTTCAACTTCAGTAAACGAACAGAATCAAAAAGAACCGAAACAATACCAAAAGCAAACTGACGAAACTAAACGTGAGTTAAACACGTGGGGAAGTGCAAACAGTTGTATCAAATTAGTCACAGGCATTAATTTTAATGATATGAAATAAACAATCTACAATGATAAACAATAAATCACTGGAATTGTTTACTGTCCTGTTATAATTCAAACCCAGTAGGCTGTTATGTTACTTTTGACCACAAATAAAACTCAGTCTATAATAAAAACGTAGTACACGTAAATAATGTCACGAAAAATAACAATGTAAAAGTAACAATAGAAAAACAAGAATAACAATAGTAAAACATTTAGTTATTAATGGGGTAAACTAATGTTTGATTAATGAAACATTTTCAAACAAATTAATTGAACGTGTTTATTATAATTATAAAGATTAGAACAAGCCGGCCGCATTGGCGCAGTTGGTAACGTGCTCGGCTCTCATCATGAGGTCCTGGGTTCGAATCCCACTCAGGCATGGCATATTTTCATACGTTACAAAAAATAATTTCATCCTACATCACATAAAGTTCCACCCCAACATCGTCGCTAATGAACGCTGCAGTTGATGTGACGTTAAAAAAAAAAGAAATAAATAAAAAAAAAGATTAGAACAAAGAATTAGTCATGCTGTATGAAATTTTGTTTTTGGTCATACTGTGCGTATTTTTAATTAATACACATGCTCACTTGTACTGCTGGTTGCCTACTGCCTGAGTACTCTTAGTGCAGACCGACTTAACATTTAATCTAGGGTAAACAAAGTAAAATGAAAATCAATCTCTGTAAAACTTGAAAATACACAAAATCAGAAATTGCCTCTAAACTAGGCTCTGTAGAGAAAAATGCTTAAATTAAAAGTCGCAGGTGTTTTAATTTCCTAAAAAACTTAGACCAGGGGTCTCCAAACTACGGCCTGCGGAAAGCCAGCATACTGAGGAAAAGTTTTTATTTGATAATATATTTCCTTTTAAGAATTTTTACCATTAAATATGAGTACAGTAGTCGTCTCTCACTTGCCACTTCTTTTCTCAATAAGTGTAAAACTAGCTGTAAACAAGTAGTGATCAACCATTGTTTGACCCTAAATGGGCTGAAATTTTAAGTGGCAAACAAATGCAATATTCTCACTAAAAAATAATTGTTCCTTTTAAGCTTTACACTTGTTGTAAACTCCTGTATTGTCAAGTTTTCTTTAAAATTCAATGAAGTACATTTTGTAGTAAATTGAAAAGATTTGGTTTTGTATCATCCTGTGTTTTCATTAAGCCTACTTGAAAACTCCTTTTACAGAACAAATATTATTTTATAGCAAATATAATTATTTGTTTGGTCACAGCCTTTTTTTAAAATCACGTAAAGAATTTTAGTTAGCCAACAACAAAGATATTATAAGGAAATATAGCAATTTAAAAAACTAAGCAAGAAAATCTCAAAAACCACCACTGAGCAATTAATTAGAAAAAACTTCGAGGGTGTATGGGGGGGGGCTAGACTTTCTGCCCTGAAATATTGCTGGCCCGCCTTTCCTCCACAAATTTACAATGTGGCCCTTGAGTAAAAAAGGTTGGAGACCCCTGACTTAGACTATAAACATTTTTGTTGTTAAATGCATATCAAGGCCATAATCTTAAAATATCCAATTTTTTCAAATTTTCATGTAAAAAAAAACAACAGAAAATCGCTAATTGCCGCTAAGTGTTTCACATAGAAAAGATGTAGTTTGCAATTTTTTACATCCTAAATTATATAGACATCTCCATAAAATTCATTTTTACTTTCTCTTGCCTATATGAATATATAGGAAGGAAAGTATTGTTTTCATGTCGATTTTTCGAAATCGAGTTTTCACCGGATCTATACGTTTTCAGACCCCCTGAACCCAAAAAACATGTTTTTAGCGATTGGTCTGTGTGTGTGTGTGTGTGTGTATACAAAATATCTCAAGAACGGAACATCGTACGAACTTGAAACTTAAAACTTAAGTTGCATACCACTACCGGACCCGACACGAACATTTTCATCAAAATCGGTCAACCAGAAGTAGTAGTTTATTCGTGTAAACTTTCACTTTTTTACGATTTTCTCAAAAACTGGTCGTACGATTTTTTTTAAAATCGCCCGGTTTATTCAATTTTTTATTCTCTACAAGATAGGGTAGGCGCCATTTTTGCTGAAATTCTTGGTGAGGCTGTTTTCACATGAAAACGTTGTTTTTTTAAGATTACAGCTTTAATATGCAATTTAATGCAAAAATTTATATAACAAAAGTTGTAGTGAATTTAAAATTCTACAACTTTTATTCAAACATGTTTTTGTATAACGCTTAGTTTAGCAGTAATTAGCGATTTTCTGATTTTCTCTCATGAAAACGTGTGAAAAATCGATTTTTTTAAGATTTCGGCTTTAGTACGCATTTTACGACAAAAACGTATATAATAAAATTTATACGAAATTAAAAGATCTACAACTTTTATTTAAAGCATTTTTCTCTACAGAGCCTAGTTTAGCGTGAAAGAGTGATTTTCCGTATTTTTAAGCCAAAGTGAGTTTGATTTTCATTTTGCGTCTTTCACTCATGATTAAAATAAGGTTATGTTTTTGAGGTTAGTTTTTTTTTTATTTCTAATGTTAGGTTTATTGTTAATTATTTGCATTGGCAAGAGAAAGTTGTGTGAGTGTTTCACACCAGATTTTTAAGATTAAGATTTGAATCAAGATTTTTTTTTTAAATTTTCAAGATATATTTTTTTAATATATTTTAACAGATATGGCTCAACCTATCACGTATGGCATTAAATATTTTATAAATGAAGTGATATAATAATATCTGGTGTGAAACACTCACACAACTTTCTCTTGCCAATAAAAATAATTAACAAGATAACCTAACATTAGTAATAAAACATTAGAAATAAACAAAAAAAAAACTAAACTCAAGAAACATAACCTAATTTTAATCATGAGAGAAAGACGCAAAATGAAAATCAACCTCAGTTTGGCTTAAAAATAGGAAAAAACTCTTTCACGCTAAACTAGGCTCTGTAGACAAAAATGCTTTAAATAAAAGTTGCAGATCTTTTAATTTCCTAAAAATTTGATTATTTTATACACTTTTGTCGTAAAATGCATACTAAGGCTGAAATCTTAAAAAAATCGATTTTCACACGTTTTCGTTAGAAAAAAACAGAAAATTGCTAATTACCGCTAAACTAAGCGTTATACAAAAAAATAATTAAAATAAAAGTTGTAGGATTTTAAATTCTCTAATTTTTTTATATATAATTTTTTTTGCTAAAATGCATATTAAGCCGCAATCTTGAAAAAACAATTTTTTTTACGTGAAAACAGCCTCACCAAGAATTTCAGCAGAAATGACGCCTACCCTATCTGGTAAAGCATAAAAAATTTAGTAAACCAGGTGATTTTAAAAACAATTGTAGGACCAGTTTTTGAGAAAATCATGAAAAAGTGAAAAATTACACGAATAAACTACTACTTCCGTTTGACCGATTTTGATGCTAATGTTCGTGTCGGGTCCGGTAGTGGTATGTTACTTAAGTTTCAAGTTCGTACGATGTTCCGTTCCTGAGATATTATGTTCACACCCACACACACACACACACACACTCAGACCAATCGCTAAAAACATGTTTTTTGGGTTCAGGGGGTCTGAAAACGTGTAGATCCGGTGAAAACTCGATTTCAAAAAATCAATATGAAAACAATACTTCCCTTCCTTTATATTCATATAGGCAAGAGAAAGTAAAAAATCTTAGAAGCAGTCTTATAGAAAATCACAAAAAAGTGAAAAATTGCACAAATAAGCTACTGCTTCCGGTAAACTGATATTAACACGTTCAGCACGGATGCCGCCTTAAGGCAGCATATATTATACCACATTTCTATAGCTTTTTTTAAATTGCCGGTGTACTGGCAGTGTTAGTAAAGGTTGTTCAGGGGTTCAGATCTATTCTATGAGCGCCACTGTGAAGATCGTCTTTCGTTACCAACTGCCGGGAATTTTTGACAAATTTTTAAAATTGTAGTCTTTTCGAACGTCCTAGTACCGTGTAATTTTATTGTTTTATTTAATTATATCAATTATTCTACGAATTTCTTCGTTCCCAGTGACTTCTTTTTACAAATAAAAGATAAAAATAATACATTTTTATGTAAAAATAGTTTAATTATTACTCAAAAGAAATTTCTGTTACTTTCTGAACTCGCGATTTCTATGCACTGTATTTCTTTTGCAGGCCTACTGTACGTTATATAATAAACTGTACTATTATAATTACGGTCATAAAATAATTTTGTACGAGTAAAAGTACTTTTATTACTAATTTTTCCATATTGCCATGGTCTCACTAAAAATGATTCATCACCTTATACGCTTAGCGTCATAACGAAAAATTATAGTGAATTAGTTGTACCATCAACAAAAAAACTAAATGTTTTACGTTTTGAGTAATAAATAAGCTAAATACTTTTAAGTATATATGTTCCAATATAATTATTGAGTATTCTGTAGACACAAATTATCAAAATAATAATAGTATAATTTGTTTGCACAAAAACACTGTGCGTACTTATGGCCTGTTTCTCAATTGTAACGTAATTTAGTCAACAAACGTTGAATAAAACGTTTAACCCTTCAGGGCCAGGAAAATATTGTGAGTTTTGACCGAATGCCAGTAGTTTTCCATTTGTATTCTTAAAAATGTCAGCCTTTTGTGCGATTTCTAGCATTATATGTGTGTGTGTGTGTGTGTGCGTGCGCGCATCCATAAGTTGGCTTTAATTGTGGTATCTTAACAATTTACTTTATTACTACTGTATTACTTATTTATTTACTGTTTTTTATTTTATTTAATTTTTTGAATTAAATATTATTCATTATCAAACATAATTGTATTTTTCTATTTTACACACGACAATAATTTTCATTTATTTAATAATTTATAAGTATTAATTTTTCTAATAACTAAAAAATGAATTTCAAATATAAATTTCGTAGAAACAACAAACGCGTATAATACCGTACTATATTTAGCCGGTGAGTAGATGAGCAAATAAGTAAGATCGTTTCAGGGACGAATGCCGCCTTAAGGCGGCATGGTATTTTTTCACTGCAATGGCGGGTCGGCAGAGCGAAGCATCCATGATTCCAGCCGCCGTGCTGAACGTGTTAATGAAAATGTTTGTGTCAGCTCCATCTAGCAACACCTAACTTTAGTTCCAAATTTCAACTTCATATGATATTCCGTTCTTGAAATATTTTGTTTACACACACACACACACACACACCAATATGGCATCTGTTGTTGTTCTCCCAAGTTTAAATCCCATATGTATCTATTCTAATACGAGAAACAAAAAAATTTTGTCATAGAAAGTGAACTTACACTGTTAGTAAGAGATCCCAATGGGTTTCTGTACTCCTTATTCTGATCGTCCTGAAAAAGAAAAGGATATGTAAATCAACAAGTCAAAAAAAATAACATTCATTTTTATTTTTATTAAGTTCCGTTCGTGGCTTTACAATCAAAATACCCCACCGACTCGAACCTAAACCACATGATTTTTTCAAATGTTTAGCAAGGACCATTTTTCCTCTTTGATAATTAGATGTATTTTTGTGGTAAGTAGTTTGTAAGACTCATGACGATATTCAAACATATCCAGGCTCACTGACGCCAAGCCTACCGACAAATCCAGCTCAAAAATCCTAAGGATGATGGTGCTCATCCACACACTGTTTGAGTAGTTTGGACGCTTTAAACATGGTGAGTTAAGTGTTGAAGGCATATTCTTTCTGGGCACCCTTCCACGTCTTGAAACGTAGAAAACATCCACCAAAAAAATCAACGGCGATCGTCGTTTCATGATCGACTAAATTTCTGAAGAGAAAAGCATGAGTCGGAGCTCGTGCCAGCGAATTTTGTTTGAGGATTTGTAAATGAGACGTGTTGCCGCTAAATTTGTTCTTCCCCTTCTCAAACAGGGTCAACAATACATTCGATTGAATTTGAGTCAGGATTTAAAAAGCGAGATTGAAATGATTGAAACTTTTTGACCCAAGACATTACAGTTGATGAGAGTTGGTGTTGCAGGTATGACCCCAAAACCAAGCGATAGGAAGATTGGCTTGATGCTTAATGACGTCGCAGGCGGAACATGACAACAGTAAGAGAAACACAATTCGTTCAAACTGCTGTCTGGGCAGTTGTTTGTTGAAGGTCTCTACTGACCCCATGTAGCAGGAGAAGTCTCTACTATGTCTACCAATGGCAGAGCGCTTTCAGTCCGGTTTTTTTTTTGGGTCCCTCTCCTACAAACAAATATTTTATTTTCAGATAACTTTTTATAGTGAATATTTAAATTCAATGAAAGAGGAAATATGGAGCTTTAAATAGACGTCAAATGTTAGTTAAATCTAGATGTTAATTTAAATGATCTTTTGAAAATAGCTAAACATGCCCAGGATCTGGCGTCACTACTTTATGAAAAATCTGGTACGAAATACTCACACGACTTTCTCTTGCAAATACAGATAATGAAAAATATAAACCATGTTTAATCATAAGTGAATGGCGCAAAAAAAAATCAACCCCTGTTAAACTTAACCCTCTTGCAGCGGACTGTTTCGCGTAAAACAGTAAAACCGGTTTCGTATAACCGCGACCTTATTTAAAATGTTTTATCTAGCGTAATTACTAACGAAAAATTATGAAAAAATTACAGCTAATTCATATAAAACGTACGCACATTTTGAATGTAATAACATGAAAATCGCTTTATTATTCTTTGCGTTTAGAGCGAGCGAAATGTTCACCCGCGAAAATTTGTTGTTTACTTTAGATTTTTTACTATAACGGGCTTAAATTTCAGTTTAACAAAAATTTGTATAAAACATGTTTTGTAGGTAAGAATTTACTGAATAAATTGGTATTTTTCATTTTATTTTCCGTAAATATTTCACGGAGTTACAGAGTTTTCAAATTATTAACTAGATCAAGAATTGAACGTGCGAGCAGTAAACATATATTTCACAACTTTTGAAGTGACGTCACACAAACAACATTATCTTTAGGGTGCAGCTATTATATAAGATATATATAGGAAATTGTTTTATCTACAAAAACCTGTTTTCAAAACGTTTGTAACGTGCCAGACAAGGAAGAACATACAATTTACTTTTTCTCTGTTTTTACTATTATTTTTTGTTCCTGGAACTGAGAAACCCCTCCACAGAATAACATTGACCTCTCCGTCTGTCAGAAAGAGCAAGGTTCTATTCAGAAATGCCCTTCAACAAGCCAGACCAATTAGAATTCATCTACGTTCAATTTGTCATGTACACCACATGAATGAGTCGAAAAAGGGAAATTCTATAACCTTGGCTCTTAACATCGCACTGTACAGGGAATAAAAAATTTCCCTTTTATGATATCCTTATTCTGAAACGCGTATCACACGCTTTAAGAAATCTACTACCAATTTCATACCATATTTTTTGTTCTACGATGTATACTGACTGTGATGTCATGCATTTAGTGAATGACCGCGCGATTCAACCGGTTTGCCACAATGGTGGCGTTGCGGTGTATAAGGGTTAAACATATGGAAAATCAGTAATTATAGTAATTACAGTAATTATATCAGGGGTAAAGGGGGGGGAAAGCATCAGTGCGCATGCGCGACTGCTTTAATTTCTTCTTCTTTCAGGGTATAGGCGAAACGCCTGTTCCGATCTCAAAGGGTTTATTTGTTAAATGTTGTTACATGACCATCGCTTCCTTGGTCTTCCAACATCTCTTCGACCAACTGGCTTATATTGCCAAACTTTTTTGGAAATTCTGTCATCATTCATCCTTTCCAGATGTTCCATCCACCGTTGTCTATTTTCAAAGATCTTGTCTTCTAGTTTAAATACTGCCAGATCCTTGCGAACATCTTCGTTGTACAACCTGTCCAACAATGTACAACCTTTAACGGACCTGAGGAATCTCATTTCTGAAGCTTGTATTTTGCTAAGGTGCCTCTTATTCGTTGTCCATGTCTCAGAGCCATATAACAAAGATGGTACAGCCATTACCCTATAAAATTTCAATTGGGTGTCTTTCCTTGTTTTCTTGTTTAAGGTGCGTCGGATGGTACCACATAAAGACTGAAACTTGTTCAACTTATTATTAATGTCTAAATCCTCTTCATATATTATATCGCAACCGAGATACTTGAAATGAGAAACCTGTTCGATATTTGTGTTGTATACCATTATTCTTGTGCGAACAGGATATGTGCCTAAGAAAGCCATGGTCTTCGTCTTTTGTACAGATAGTTTCATATTATAATCTGAACAGATTTGTTGTAGTTGGAAAACCGATCTCTGAAGTTCATCCTCACTTTCCTATATAATCACTTGGTCATCAGCGAACAACATTGTATTTAAGGAAAACTTATCCCCTATTTTAAATCCAGGGCTAATCTTAAATTTCCATTCCCTAATCATGTCATCTATATATATATTAAAAAGTGTTGGGGATACACAACACCCTTGACGTACTCCTTGATTACAGTACAATAAATATAACTCATATACTATACCTAGAGCATACACAGTAAATCGCACAACATTTTGTAGGTTAACTGTACGAATATAACTGTCTGCTACCGTAAATACAAATGTCGGTTTCTCGAAAACGTGGTCGAACTATTCACAGTGCTGAACCCAATGTAACAAAATGTTGTAAAGTTGAAGCGAAACAAAAATGCCTAACCATGCCTCTTAACAAAAGCCGTGAACGAGCGGCTAACTACTGTGATGTTTCTCTTTCCACAATTCAAAAAATAAAGAAGAAAACTAAGGACGTGAAGAAACTATTCTTCAACAGTTTTGTTGACACCTGGTATAAAAAGGAAACGGTTAGGTAGATAATTGAGAGTCTGATAATGAAAATCTGATGACAGCAATAGTAAAGAAGGCGATTCATTCGTAATTACAGTAAATCAAACATTTCTAGTCATGTAATTAAGTTATACGCAATATTACAGATCACATTTATTTCTTATAAGGTTTATGAAGAAAACATTTTCTCGGAATAAACCACAGCTTACAAAATGTATCTAGACTGCACGGTAGTGAAATGAACGAGTAGTGTCTCACTGTTGAGGTTGGCAGCACTGCAAATATTTCACTTCCCTTCCTCACAGCCCATACATATGCAAAAGGCAATCTCGTGACTTCAGTATCTATACCTTTAAAATTTTTTTTTTTTTTGTTTAACGTCCGGCTGTTCTGCAATTACAAACTGTAGAGAAAAATGCTTAAAGATGTAAGTTTTTTTTAATTTCCTATAACTTTGATTATATACACTTTTCTCATAAAATGCATAGGCTCGACTAAGGCTGCAAAGTTAAAAAATCCCTTTTTTGATGAAGAAATAACAGAAAATCACTAATTTCCGCTAAAGAATAAGCTTCCAGTATTTTCATTGGTCTTGTTTTTCAGTCTTGCAAGTATTCTGTTCATTGTTATGAATGGGAGGATGGATCTAATATCGTATACTTACATCGTAATGTAAACACGATTGCAATTGGCACAAAAAATACGTAGCATAATACAGTCTACCAAACTGTAGAAACAAAGATATTGAAATATTTAACAACAATGAGTAGCACTTGCTTAGAAACATTTTGAATTAACAAATGATGTTCCAGAATGTTAATGCTCATCAAAGTGGTAACATTGAGGTGTTATTGTAATCTGCTTGTTTATTTTGTTTCAGACAATCAAAATTAAAGATTTTGAGTTAACAGAGCAGAAGATAAAATGTCAGTGGATAGAAAAAGAGAAATTAGAACTTGCAGCGCAGCTACAAAGAGAGATGCCAGTTGTTGGTTTTTTTTAATTTTTATATTTTTCATTTTTTTTTGTAAAGTTAATAAATCTCAGACCTTCCATATTCTAACAACTGGCATCTCTCTTCTAGTTGTGCAGATTCTGTACATTTATTTTGAATGTCTGAAACACAAATAATTGGCACATTAGCAAAGAATAACAGAAGAATTACTCACGTGAATATTCTACAGTTGTTTTTTTGTAGTGTAAAGAAAGCAACTATACGTTAAACAAAAGAAATTGAAAAAGTAGCAGAAAGTTTGTAATAGTACCTGTAACTGCTGCGTTAAACCCGCTTTATGCTGTAACAATAAGTTTTCATTTTCCATAGATTTTAGCTGCGCCGCAAGTTCTAATTTCTCTTTTTCTGTACACTGACATTTTATCGTCTGCTCTGTTAACTCAAAATCTTTAATTTTTATCGTCTGAAACAAAATAAACAAACACGTTACAATAACACCTCAATGTTAACACTTTAATGAGCATTGACATTCTGGAACATCAGCATCGTAGCATTGTCATTTGGTAACTCAAAATGTTTCTGAGCAAGTGCTGCTCTCTGTTGCTAAATATTTCAATATCTTTGTTTCTACAGCTTGGTAGACGGTATTATGCAACATATCTTTTTTGTCAACTGCAAGCGTGTTCACATTATGATGAAAAATATATGAAAATACTGGAAGCTTACTGTTTGCACATGAACTGGTAATATGGGGAAAGACAGAACAGCAGATTGAAAGTAATGAAAAATACCAGACCTGACTGGGAATCAAACCCGGGACCCCAGCGTAGAAGCCAGTTGCGCTGAACACTACATCAATGGGCTGGCCAAAATGGTAAGTATTAAGGCATTTATTTATAATTTTAATTTTATTTATGCCTATGTTTATAATAACCTATTCATTTGCGAATATACGCAAGTCCTATTCTCTAATTTTTACTTTTCCTTGCCTATATAAATATACAAGAAGGAAAGTATTGTTTTCATGTAGATTTTTCGAAATCGAGTTTGCACCGGATCTACACGTTTTCAGACCCCCTGAACCCAAAAACATGTTTTTAGCGATTGGTCTGTGTGTGTGTGTGTGTGTGTGTGTGTGTGTGTGTGAACAGAATACCTCAAGAACGGAACATTGTACAAACTTGAAACTTAAAGTTAGATACCACTAAAGGACCCGACACGAACATTTTCATCAAAATCGGTAAACCGAAAGTAGTAGTTTATTCGCGTGATTTTTCACATTTTACGATTTTTTCAAAAACGGCTCCTACGATTTTTTTAAAAAATAAAGTATTGTTTTCATGTAAATTTTTCGAAATCAAGTTTGCACCGGATCTACAAGTTTTCAGACCCCCTGAACCCAAAAACATGTTTTTAGCGATTGGTCTGTGTGTGTGTGTGTGTGAACAGAATACCTCAAGAACGGAACATTGTACAAACTTGAAACTTAAAGTTAGATACCACTAAAGGACCCGACACGAACATTTTCATCAAAATCAGTAAACTGAAAGTAGTAGTTTATTCGCGTGATTTTTCACATTTTACGATTTTTTCAAAAACGGCTCCTACGATTTTTTTAAAAATAAAGTATTGTTTTCATGTAGATTTTTCGAAATCGAGTTTGCACCAGATCTACAAGTTTTCAGACCCCCTGAACCCAAAAACATGTTTTTAGCGATTGGTCTGTGTGTGTGTGTGTGTGTGTGTGAACAGAATACCTCAAGAACGGAACATTGTACAAACTTGAAACTTAAAGTTAGATACCACTAAAGGACCCAACACGAACATTTTCATCAAAATCGGTAAACCGAAAGTAGTAGTTTATTCGGGTGATTTTTCACTTTTTACGATTTTTTCAAAAACGGCTCCTACGATTTTTTTTAAAATTGCTGTAGTTTTAAAATACTACATTTTCTGTCCTCTGGAATTTATGGTAGGCGCCATATCTGCTGAAATTCTTAGGAAGGCTGTTTTCTCGTAAAAAAATTGTTTTTTTAATATTGCGACTTTAATATGCATTTTAGCGCAAAAATTTATGAATAAAAGTTGTAGACAATTTAAAATTCTACAACTTTTATTTCAAACATTTTTTTTGAATAATGCTTAGTTTAGTGGTAATTAGTGATTTTCTGTTTTTTTTTCACGAAAACGTGTGAAAAATAGATTTTTTTTTAGATTTCAGCCTTAGTATGCATTTTATGGCAACAGTGTATATAATCGAATTTATAAGAAATTAAAAGATCTCCAACTTTTATTTGGAGCATTTTTCTCTACAGAGCCTAGTTTAGCGTGAAAGAGTGATTTTCCGTATTGTAAGCCAAACTGAAGTTGATTTTCATTTTGCATCTTTAACTCATGATTAAAATTAGGTTATGTTTATTAGGGTTAATTTTTTTTTGTTTATTTCTAATGTTTTATTACTAATGTTAGGTTATATTGTTAATTATTTGTATTGGCAAGAGAAAGTTGTTTCACACCAAATTTTTCTGTTTTCACCTTAGTTATATGTGAACTGGGATCTAACAACGTAATTTATAATCTAACCTCTTTGTTTCATGAATAAAATTTCTCGTATTGTACCGTGTAATCATGTATTTTTTTAAAATTTTTATCTTAGTTTTTATGGAAAGAAAATGATTTTTTGTCGAAAAAAGGTTCCTGTCTGCCCACATTCATTTTACTCTTCGGATTTAACACCATGAAACTTCTGGCTCATCCCAAAAATAAAACAATCTGGTGTGAAACACTCACACAACTTTCTCTTGCCAATGCTAATAATTAACAATAAACCTAACATTATTAATAAAATATTAGAAATAAACAAAAAACTAAGCTCAAAACATAACCTTATTTTAATCATGAGTGAAGGACACGAAATGAAAATCGAACTCAGTTTGGCTTAAAAAAACGGAAAAATCACACTTTCACGCTAAACTAGGCTCTGTAGAGAAAAATTCTCTAAATAAAAGTTGTAAAACTTTTAACATTTTATTACATACACTTTTGTCGTAAAATGCACACTAAAGCCGAAATATTAAAAAAATCGATTTTTCACACGTTTTCGTGAGAAATAACAGAAAATCGCTAATTACCGCTAACCTAAGCGTTATACAAAAAAATGTTTGAAATAAAAGTTATAGGATTTAAAATTGTCTACAACTTTTATTATATACATTTTTGCGCTGAAATTCATATTAAAGCCGTAATCTTAAAAAAACAAAGTTTTTACGTGAAAACACCCTTACCAAGAATTTCAGCCAAGATGGCGCCTAGCCTATCTTGTAGAGCATAAAAAATTTAGTAAACCAGGCGATTTTTAAAAAAATCGTAGGACCAGTTTTTGAGAAAATCGCAAAAAAGTGAAAAATTATGCGAATAAACTACTACTTCCGGTTGACCGATTTTGATGAAAATATTCGTGTCGGGTCCGGTAGTGGTATGTAACTTAAGTTTCAAGTTCGTACGATCTTCCGCTCTTGAGATATTTTGTATACACACACACACACACAGACCAATCGCTAAAAATATGTTTTTTTGGGTTCAGGGGGTCTGAAAACGTATAGATCCGGTGAAAACTCGATTTCGAAAAATCAACATAAAACAATACTTTCCTTCCTATATATTTACATAGGCAAGAGAAAGTAAAAATATTGACATCATTCCCAACATTGGGTAAACCATGACAGCAGCTGAAGGCCCTTCCGAAAGAAACCTTTTAGAAATGCTTCCAAACATGGAATCAACGTTGAAAAAATGCGTCAGTGGTGAAGAACAGTACTTTGCAGGTGGCAATTTTTAAAATTGTCATAAAGATCATTTTCCTTTGACCATCCGTTCTTCACAACCAGATGTCGGAAACTACAAGAGATAGTAACAAAAGGTTTCCGGATTCGTAATCTACAAAAATCTGGTGTAAGACACTCACACAACTTTCTCTTGCCAATGCAAATAATTAACAATATAACCTAACATTAGTAATAAAACGTTAAAAATAAAAAAAAAACTAACCCCAAAAAACATAACCTTATTTTAATCATGAGTGAAAGACGGAAAATGAAAATCGACCTGTTTGGCTTAAAAATATGGATCATCACTCTTTCACCCTCAACTAGGCTCTGTAGAGAAAAATGCTCTCAATAAAAGTTGTAGATCTTTTAAATTACTATAAATTTGATAATATATACTTTTGTCGAAAAATGCATACTAAGGCAGAAATCTTAAAAATATCAATTTTTCACACGTTTTCGTGAGAAAAAAACAGAAAATTGCTAATTACCGCTAAACTAAGCGTTATACAAAAAAATGTTTGAAATAAAAGTTGTAGGTTTTTAAATTCTCTACAAATTTTATTATATACATTTTTGCACTAAAATTTATATTAAAGCCGCAATAATCTTAAAAAAACAATTTCTTTATGTGAAAACAGCCACACCAAGAATTTCAGCAAACATGGCGCCTTCCCTATCTTGCAGAGAATAAAAAATTGAATAAACCAGGCGATTTAAAAAAAAATCGTAGGACCAGTTTTTGAGAAAATCGCAAAAAAGTGACAAATGACACGAATAAACTACTACTTCCGGTTGACTGATTTTGATGAAAATGTTCGTGTCGGGTCTGGTAGTAGTATGTAGGTTAAGTTTCAAGTTTGTACGATGTTCCGTTCTTGAGATATTCTGTTCTCACACACACACACACACACGCGCGCGCACACACACACAGACCAATCACTAAAAACATGTTTTTTGGGTTCAGAGGGTCTGAAAACGTGTAGATCCAGTGAAAACTCAATTTCGAAAAATTGACATGAAAACAATACTTTCCTTTCTATATATTCATACAGGCAAGAGAAAGTAAAAAAGGAATTAAATAATTAACAGCCGCTAGTCAACTATGTTACGACTATACCTCTTTTAATTCTGTTGCTGATTCTTTAGCGGTTTCCAGTTCACATGTCAAACGATTTTTTTCAGCCAACGCACACTCGAGCTCGTTCCTCAATTGTTCTATGAAATTAGTCTGTAAAAGAAAATTCTTATTATCATTACTATTATACTATTTTTTAAAGCTGATGAGTTCTGAACATACACATTGCCCCTTACCCACTTCATAGCTAGCCAATGACTTGCCAGCAACATTGCCAATACTTGCTCTCAAAGCTCTTATACATTTTGTCAGCCATTTTTTTGGTCTTTCAATACCAATTATAACCAATAAACATACGACCAACTGATTACGTTATAGTATTGCATGTTAACACGTTTTAAAATCGATGTGTTTAGTACGAGATGCAAAACACTAGTGAACTACCGCGGCTCTTATACAGATGCGCGTGTAACGTTTATCAAGCTGAAACCATTCGTACAATCTGACCACGCAGGCAAACATTCTGATTGGTCTAAATGTGTGGAACAGCAGAGCTTATCAACTATGAAAAGCATTATAGCTGACCAGTGCAAATAAATTCACAGAACGAATCCCGAAAGACATTACTATATATCCCCAGAACAGATTTTAAATTTGACTAGGTGAACCTGTGCGGGAAAACCCGCCCGCACAAAAGTGTAAATTTGTTTTTATAAAACTTCTATGTAAACAACATTTTTTGTTTTATTGTTGTGTGGCATTATTTGAACTTTTAGGCTATCAAATGATCTGACACGTGACATAGCAACGTACAATTATTATCCATGTGAAAATACCGGCTGTGGCAGATAAAGAAAGGCCAACTTTGTTGAATGTTTGGCCTTGGGATTTATTTATTGTAATCGCAAATGCTAAACGAATGGGGAACTGTCTTCTCTTAAATTTAAATGGCAAAGTACAAACCAAAGGGTATCTAACCGCGGTAGTAAAACCCTTCTGCCTTTGGCTGCCCCTGTTATGACTTCTAAATCAAGAAAATTTTTGTACATTCTTAGATTTATTCTTAGGTTCTTAGATTTCCGATGTTACTAATTTCCAAATTATTTCGGGTTTTATCTAATTGAATTTTGTCTTCGCGCATTATAATAAGGTGTCTGACGAACTGACTCTGTTTGAGCACTTCGAGGCGTGCCTCATCTCCTTCCTCTTGGTCTTCCGCCTAATGGACTATTCATTAAAAAAATAAAAAGAGAAGCAGAGTAAGAGAAAAAATAGGAAATTAATTTCCTGAATATATTATCGAGAAGAAAATGATATCAGTGTGGTTGTCTGAAAAAAATAGTGTTTTGATGATGTAGTTGCTTCTAACATTATTAACATCGCGTTGGCGATGTTGGTAACGTGCTCGCCTCACATCACGCGGTCTTGGGTTCGAATCCCACTCAGGCATGGCATTTTTTCATACGTTACAAAAAAATTCATTTCATCCTTCACCGTCTGCATTAGCAGCAATTTGCAAAACAGTCGGACGTTTAAAAAAAACATTATTACTCTACTTAGTTCAAGTAATAACTGGAAAACAACTATGATCAACCAATACTAAACTTGCCCCCTCTCCAAACTGAAATAGCTGTGCGAGATGTGGGAGGGATAGATAGAGAGAGAGGCCTATACTTCAGTTCGTTGAACTTGCCCCCCTCCAATCTATTTTAGACCTCCTATTTTACGGTCATAAATCAAAATATTTGATTTTGGATAGTTTTCTGCAAATCTACTCAAACAGATGAATTATTTGAGCCCACTTCGGGGAAAATCGGTGAAGGTTCAGGTGGTTAAAATCGTGTTGAAAAAAAACCTGCTCGCTATTAATACGAGGGCTATTCAGAAAGTAGGGAACGTTTTGTAAATAAACCAAAACTATGTAAAAGAAAAAATTTTCATTATATACATCTGAAAGAGTGACTAAAATACTACTTTTCTACATAGTCACCAAGCAAATTGAGGCACTTGTCATAGCGGTGGACAAGCTTCAAAATTCCTTCGTCATAGAAATCCGCCGCCTGCGACCGCAGCCACTCAGTGACGCGCGCCCGGAGTTCCTCGTCGTCGTCGAAGCGCTGTGTTGCTAGCCAGTTCTTCATTCTTGAAAACAAGTGAAAATCACTCGGTGCAAGATCAGGACTATAGGGTGGATGAGGAAAAACCTCCCATTTGAATGAATCAAGGAGTTCTTTTGTGCGGTTTGCCGTGTGAGGTCGGGCATTGTCATGAAGAAACAAAATTTTTGACGACAAATTTCCTCGGCGCTTGTTTTGAACTGCTCTCCTAAGGTTGCGCAATGTTTGGCAGTACCGATCAGAGTTTATTGTTGCACCACGCTCGAGAAAGTCAATGAGCAGCACACCTTGCCTGTCCCAAAACACAGTAGCCATAATCTTCCTTGCTGATTTTTGTGCGGTTTGCACGGCAAACCGCACAAAAGAACTTCTTGATTCATTCAAATGGGAGGTTTTCCCTCATCCACCCTATAGTCCTGATCTTGCACCGAGTGATTTTCACTTGTTTCCAAGAATGAAGAACTGGCTAGCAACACAGTGCTTCGACGACGACGAGGAACTCCGGGCGCGCGTCACTGAGTGGCTGCGGTCGCAGGCGGCGGATTTCTATGACGAAGGAATTTTGAAGCTTGTCCACCGCTATGACAAGTGCCTCAATTTGCTTGGTGGCTATGTAGAAAAGTAGTATTTTAGTCACTCTTTCAGATGTATATAATAAAAAAATTTTCTTTTACATAGTTTTTGTTTATTTACAAAACGTTCCCTACTTTCTGAATAGCCCTCGTATATAGATAAACTAGATCGGCTAACACCATCTTATTTATCATAAACTGTTCACCAATTTCTACAACAGTACAATTCGTCATCATAAAATTACTAAATTTGATATCAAAATTTCAAACCACTACAGATTTTATTTAACTTTCCAGTAGGAGTTCTTTCATGATGTTCATCCTGTATTGATTAGTGCACACCTACAGTAGCGTGTAAATTAATCTGAACACAGATGTTATGTAATGAAAAGTTACTTTATTTTTGAAAAAATATATATTCATTCTATTTGTTAATGTTTAATAACTAATATGGCCACTTTTATTATTTATTAGTTCACGTGTGCGATTTGGCATAGATTCAATTAGTGTACTGCACATTTTATTAATTTCTTTGTCACGAAAATATACCGATATTATTGGTGCAATGAGGTTATTTTTTTGTTTGATATTGAAATTTCGCTTTATTTAAAATCAAAACAGACGCACATTCTTAACTGCATAAAATATTAGCTAATAGTAACAGCTGATAATGATCAGCTGATCAGCTGTTACTCCCAACCTAATATTTATGCAGTTAAGAATGTGCGTCTGTTTTGATTTTAAATACAGTGAAATTTCAATATCTATTATTCATTTTTTTCCTGAGTAATTCACATGAATCTTTTTAGAATTAAATTTTCTACAAATTTATTTAAGAAAAAATACACCTTTATTTACCATTTATGAAAGTAATCTTACGTTAAACACAAAAATGTGTAATTTCTTTGCACCAATTCTTGTGTTTTATGTAAGATACCTCTGAAAGTATTGCATTTACAGCTCTGCAACAAATTTTATTCAATTTTTCAGATTAAAAAACATAAGAAACAATCGTATTTGTATCTTTGTAACTACCTTTAACATTTTTATACGGCCTTACTTCACCGAGGGTACAGAGTTCTAGGTGAAATTTTTCGCTAGCCGTAACTCGCTAACTAAGCGTTTTCAGGCATATGTTTATTGAACATTTTTTCTTATTTTTAGCTATAGAATGAGATCCCAAGAGATTGCTGTATAGTTTTGAATCACCCTATATAAGAATAATAAAATTAATTATATGAGTTAAATTCTTACAAACTAATTACCTATTTCTAATAACCCATTTACTTTTTTATTTCTTAAGTAAAATTTAAAAAAACTAAGTATTATAATACCAAACTAATAACACAACAACAACGCGCAGAAGTACCGGCAGATCACTTGCTCACGCTCGATAACATCGATACTGTAAAAGTCGATATATTTGATAATCTGACATTAGGACTATGATTGTACTCTATTAGATTCAAATGAACTAAATTAAGTGACAGCACAGATGGCAATCAAATACGATACAAGCTAATGGATATAAAACCAAGTGAAATAGGCGCCTGTATCATATACGGGTGCCCTCCAGCCGATCAAAATGGCGCGCCCGTATCTTATACGGGTGCCATCCTGAAAGTGTTAAAAATTTGTTTTTCTAAAATTTAATAAATCACAATACTATTACTTACTTTAGCAGTGATTTCTTCAGTGAGCTCGATTAGATTTTTTTCATAAACTTCAGAGTTTCTTTCATGGATTTTTATTTCTTCCATCGCTTCTGTTAGTAGAATCTCCTTATCCTAGACACAAAAATCAGGTGTGAGACACTCACATGACTTTCTCTTGCCAATGTAACTAATGAAAAATATAACCTATTTTAATCATGAGTGAATGATGCAAAATGAAAATCAACCTCTGTGGAACTTAAAAACACAAAAAAAATCACTAATTGATGCTAAACTAAACTCCATAGAAAAATAAGCTTCAAATAAAACTTGTAGATTTTTTTATTTCCTTTCACTTTAGTTACACAAGGGGTGTTCGAAAAGTTCCCAGAATTGTCTTTTTTTTTGTCATCAGTCTCTCGACTGGTTTGATGCAGTTCTCCAACCTGTTCTATCTTGCGCAAGTCGTTTCATATCTACATACCTGTAACACCCAACATCTTTTGTAATTTGCTTTATATATTCTAATCTTCGCCTCCCTCTACAATTTACTCCCTCAATGTTACACTCCATTATTAATAGCCCAATACCTGGATATCTTAGGGTATGCCCCACTAGCCTATCCCTCCTTTTGGTAAGCAGCTTCCATATACTTCTTTTTTCATCCACTCGCCTAAGAACCTCTAAATTGCTTATTTTGTCCACCCACCTAATCTTTAACATTTTCCTACAACACCACATTTAAAAAGCTTCTATACTCTTCTTTTCTACAGCCCCTATCACCCACGTTTCACTTCCGTATAATGCTACACTCCAAACATAATGTTTTAAGAAATTTTTCCTTATCTGTAAATCAATGTTTGTAGTCAGTAAGCTGTTTTTCATTTCAAAGGCTTTTCTAGCTTGAGCAATTCTACTCTTGATATCACTTGTGCTTCTACCATCCTTTGTTATTTTACTCCCTAGATAGCAGAATTCCCGAACTTCCTGTATGTTTTCGTTGCCTACTTTTAAATTTTCCATCTCTTCTAAACCACTCTTGCTGCTGCACAACAATTTCGTTTTGTTCTTATTAATTTTCATGAAGTAATCCTTTCTCAAGATCTCATACATTCCATTTAAGGTATCCTCTAGTTCTTTCTTTGTCTCGGCTAATACTACTATATAATCGGCGAATGTCTTACCGTAAGAATTGTCTTACCATCTCCAAACAAGCAATAAGATAGCCGAACTAGCAATATGATTGCGTGCACACTCTTGGTTGAACATGTTTGGATAGGGCATAGTGTTGTCAGTGCTCCACACAACATGGATGTGAGTGGTTGTCAATTAACACAATGTCGCAGTTCAAGCAGCGTCGCAACATCAAGTTAATGTGCAAATCGGGAAAGTCGGCTTCAGAGACGCTGTTGGCTCTGCAGCAAGTTTACAATGCACTAAAAAATAATCTACTGTTTACGATTGGCTTGCATGGTTCAACACTTTGAAGCCTGAGCTATAAGAACATGGTATGTCATGGTGTCCCGGGGGTTTTAGAGTAAACTTCAAAAAATTCTAAAAGATTTAATTTCAATCATATTTTAATGATTTTTGCATCAAATTGTTTAAAAATAAATAAGTTTATTACTATTTATTTACATTGAAATTATTATACTTACTAAATTTATGAGGGTTATCTAATTATACACAATAAAATTATCAAAAAAAATTGTTTACGTGCTACGCATTACCTAGTTTTGAGTTTTACAATCCTAAACACTACTAAAAAACAGTTTATATAAATTCTACAGAAAGGCAATGAAATAAACTACACATTAAAAATGTTTGAGTACTAAAATTTAAAATATTTTACTCATAATTAGCCTTTGTATGAAACACTCGGTAACACACTGGTAAGCACAATGCCACATTAGTCAGGGCAGTACTAGGTTGTTTCTTTCCTTCCAGCCTTTCCAGTTGCGGCTTTGCTATTTGCAGAGCAAACTTTACAGCAAAACACAGAAAACATAAAATGAAAAAGACATTATAAATATTAATGTCAAATAACCGCACAAACAAAGCAATCTGGAATACAAAACAGTACGACGTATACAACTGAACGATTTACCGAATGAAAACGATTACCGACAAAATACAAAAGGAAAACAATTATTACAAAGTAGAAATAACTATATTATTTAAAAATATCAAATACAGAATAACTTCAAACCTCATATAACTACGAAAAAATCACAACAAAGTACACATGTACATCAACAAAAATATAACCTTGAACACGGCTCAATATTTTTCTACATAATCCACAAAATATTCAGTAGATTTCGCTGCAAGCATAGAAAATTAAACTAAATAAAATATAGAATGAATCTGTGCAACCGAAGCCCGATATAACCTGCTCTGAATCTTACTACAGAATTTAATGTGGCAGCCCGAGGTATAATCGGGCTTCGGACAACCGCGATTTACGCTTACCCCGAGCTATACTCGGGCTTAGGCTTCAAAGTGTTAAGAATGTTTGGATTGTGAAAGTGATTCAGACAGTAAATTTGTATTTAGTTATTTTAGAACTAACCAATTTTAAAATGACATTGTAACTGATGAGCCTGTGCATAACCCATCTGGTGTTTATGATCTGTCAACACTAAGTCTGAAAAGTGATTATAATAAAATTTCTGACTATGTGAAAACCCGGCCTCAGGGGACACATGTAGGAAAATATACTCGGCCAGCAAAGGGTAAAAAGCCTACAAACTATAACCTGTCCCAGATCTTTGTTGAAGCAAATTTATTTTGCTCTTGTACAATCACGGTTGTCGTATGGAATTGCATGTTGGGGTAGTACATACATTACTCACATTAAATCTGTGATTAATCTACAAAAATCTTTTCTATACACTATCAATGGTTACAAAAAGTGCGATCGCATGAGCCTGTTCCAGGAATTTGGAGTCCTTCCTTTAAGGCATTTATTTGTTTTCAAGGTTCTGATAAAATTCTTTTGGGCTTGTGGTAACCGTGAAGCAATAATTGATCCCAATAAAACCAATTATGGTACTAGGAACGCTGGAAAAATTAAGACTATAAAACCAAATAGTACCTTTTTTTTAGACGTCATTTCTCTATCTTGAGAGGCGATTCGTAAACGTACTTCCACCCCATATACACAGTATTATGTCACCACATCTATTAAAACATAAACTAAAATATCATATAATATCGATCTGCGAGCAAGAACTTGAGAAACTTTTCCAGGTCTTAAAACAACTGTTTTATTAGTTTTTAATTTTCTCTTTGCGACAGTTTAACTGTCTCTTTATGCTCATTTATTGAATTAATTTCGTATAAAGTTAAAATATATTATTGTAAAGTAGTTATAGTTATAAAATAAAAATTATAATATCTCTATTATAATATAGCTACCAGTAGTAATTTAACTTGGTAATTTTATAGTAGTTTTAAGTATTTAAGTGAATTAATGTTTTTGTTCTGTATACTCCTATGCGCGGACAGAACTCTTTGTGAAGAAGAGTTTTTGCGTATAAGTATATTTAGTTTAAAATATTGTACATAGCTTAGTATAGTCATGAACTGTAATTTTAATGTAGCTATATTTTACTAAATAAAATAGGTAAATAAAAAATAATCTCCTTAGGCAACGATCCACCATAGCTAATGCGATTTCCACGCTGCAAGCAAAGGTTCCATGGAAGTCAGGTGCCGTAACCTCTTTCAGAAACTGGTTGACGAAAACATTTTTAACACTTTGAAGCCTAAGCCCGAGTATAGCTCAGGGTGAGCGTAAATCGCAGTTGTCCGAAGTGCGAGTATACCTCGGGCCGCCACATTAAATTCTATAGTAAGATTCACGTGAGGTTATATCGAGCTTCGGTTGCACAGATTCATTCTATATTTCATTAAGTTTAATTTTATAGGCTTGCAGCGAAATCTACTGAATATTTTGTGAACTATGTAGAAAAACATTGAGCCGTGTTCAAGGTTATATTTTTGTTGATGTACATGTGTACTTTGTTGTGATTTTTTCATAGTTATATGAGGTTTGAAGTTATTCTGTATTTGATATTTTTAAATAATATAGTTATTTCTACTTTTTAATAATTGTTTTTCTTTCATATTTTGTCGGTAATCGTTTTCGTTCGGTTGAATACGTCGTACTGTTTTGTATTCCAGATTGCTTTGTTTGTGCAGTTATTTGACAGTAATATTTATAACGTCTTTTTCATTTTATGTTTTCTATGAATTGCTGTAAAGTTTGCTCTGAAAAGAGCAAAGCTGCAACTGGAAACGCTGGAAGGAAAGAAACAACCTGGTACTGCCCTGACTGTAATGTTGCATTGTGCTTACCATTGTGTTTCTGAGTGTTTCATACAGAGGCTAATTATGTGTAAAATATTTTCAATTTTAGTACTCAAACATTTTCAGTGTGTAGTTTATTTCATTACCTTACTATAAATATAATAATACTATAAATAGAATTTATATAAATTGTTTTTTAGTAGTATTTAGGATTGTAAAACTCAAAAACTAGGTAGTGTGTAGCACGTAACAATTTCTTTTTTCATAATTTTATTGTGTATATTTAGATAACTCATAAATTTATTATATACAATAATTTCAATGTAAATTAATAGTAATAAATTTTCTAATTTTTTAATCATTATGCAAAAATCATTAAGATATGATAGAAATTAAATCTTTTAGAATTTTTTGAAGTTTACTCTAAAACCTCAGAATACCATGTTCTTATAGCTCAGGCTTCAAAGTGTTAAGACACAAAACAATAGACCTAAGGTGTCAGATAAATGGTTTAAAGAAGTCAGAAAGGATCTATTGAGAAAATCGGAATGAATTGAGAAATCTTATTGAAGCGAACAAAATTTAGACAACTAATTACAGACTTCAAGGGCTTCCATGAAGAGCAAAAACAAAATACCGGAAGGGCAGAAGAAAGGAGAAAAGGCTACAGTGAGCGAATACGGAGAATGGTGGCAGCAAAAAGTGCTTCCAGAAACATCAAAAGTCACGTCACATTCTAAAATTGGCCCTATACAAGGAAATGGCAATGGATTTATATTTATATATTACCTTAACACTAATGTACTTTTACTTCAACAACAAAAGAAATAAGAGCAGAGAGAAACAAACCGTTAATTTTTCTTCTATATCCGTTTTAATTTCGTCAAGCGCATCGTATTTAGTTTTCATTTCTTGAATTTCCTACAAAAATAATAAATAAAAACAATTAACACATGTTATGGAAACAACTAATGATGTATCGATACCAATATTTTTCAATTCTCGATACCAAAAAACGATAAATCGATTCTTAATTTTAACACCAAAAATCACACAATTAAAAAATCAAAAAAAATTAAATCAAGCACCAGGAATTAAAAATTCTTTCACACTTCAGAATCCATCTCTTTAATGCCATTAATAAAATAAAAGTGTACAATTTAACTTAAAATCGTAGAATATAATCAAACTAAAACTGAAAAATCTGGTGCAAAATGCTCACAAGACTTTCTCTTGCCAATGCAAATAATGACCCATATAATCTAACATTAGTTTTAAAATATTAAAACTAAACAAAAAACTAACCTCAAAAAACATAAATTCTTCTAATCATAAGTGAATGATGCAAAATGAAAACCAACCTTAAATTGGCTTAATAATACTGAAAATCATTCTTTCAAGCTAAACTAAGCTCTATAGAGAAAAATCCTTAAAATAAAAGTTGTAGATCTTTAGGTTTGTAGTTGTAAGTTCTACAAATGTCTATACGCGTGTGCTATTGTTTGTTTGAAAATGTTTTGTTTCACAACATCGGGCAGAATGCTACTGTTTTTGTTGCAAGCAGACCCTTGAGTCGTTTCGCAATGACTGTTACATACATGTGTAACGGCAATGTTGTAACACTGTCGTTCCTTATAAGATTATAAAATGAACGTGTCGCTTGAAACACGTTGCGAGACGTTGCAAACCAAAATCTTGCGTCCGGCCTTACAATTTGAATAACTGAATCACAATTTGAATAAAAAAATCTGACCAATATACCTTAGCTTTAACTTCCAACTGGTTCTTCAATTCATCACAAAGCTGTTGCTTCTCTTCTTTAAGTCCGGTAATATACGACTTCAGCTCTTCAATACTCTTTTTGTGCTTAGCAACTACGCCATTAAGATCGTCGATTTCTGTTTGCAAAATTGCGCACATCTGTAAAGAGTTAATATTTTTATCAAATTCAGAACTATAGCAATACCCTCTGCCCATAACAGATAGATGGAGAGTCAAATTTATTACTCTCAATCTGTTCGTTGCAGGGCTAAAATAAATAGTTCTGTTTCTTATCACATGGTCAGCCAATGAAATGACTGAATCATTTAAGAACAGAAGAGGTAGAGGTGTAAAAGACACTAATCAGAGTTATCTCCTCTGAAAGTAGTGAATTTCATTATACAGCCAGACCCTGTGGTGATAGAAGTGAAGGTATCATTTGCAGAGTGTAAAGTATGTGCTTTTCAGAGGGCCCGGCATGCTGATAAGCATACTTTTCCATTCAGTGAGGAAGGCAATGGTAAACCACCTCACTCCTCAATTTACTTAATAAAACCTCTACAGGTTCAAACCAGCTTTTTGGCTGATGACCTGAACAACAACAGCAAAACCCTGCTAAACCGTAACAGGTCTGTAATTTTTGAAGTGAAAACTTCTTTAGGCGCACCTTGTACTCTTTCTGAACAGTGAACGGAACTGAACTGTCACGCGTCACACACAGGAATGTAAGGTTATTTTTATTCACTCCGTAATGTGGAAACCCGAATTTCTTTATTGGTGAAAATTTTTAAAATTCTCATCATTTTCTTTTGTCCACACGTCACACCCTGATGTCAGAAACTACAAGAGGTAGCAACGAACTGTTTTTCGGATTCATAATCTATACAAAAAGTTAGTAGGCCTAAATGTGTTTTGAAGTTCCGATGATCAGAAGTCAAGAAATCAAAGTCAGAAACTACAAGAGGTAGCAACAAACTGTTTTTCGGATTCATAATCTATACAAAAAGTTAGTAGGCCTAAATGTGTTTTGAAGTTCCAGTTACCAGAAGTCAAGAAATCAAAGTCAGAAACTACAAGAGGTAGCAACAAACGGTTTCCGGATTCCTAATCTACATAAAAAGGAGTGGGTCAGGATTGGGTTTGAAGTTCCAGTTTCGAATGGAAATTGCCCAAAACCAGAGATCACGAAATCAAAGCCGGAATTTGGAAACAAAAAATAGTGTCATTTGAGGAGTAGACACAGAAATCATTGGGTTGAAGTTCCCATTTTCACTGAATTTCAAGAAATCAAATTAAGAAACTACCAGAGATAGCAACAAATGGTTTTCTGATTCATAATTACACAAAAAGTTGGTGAGCCTGGATTGAGTTTGAAGTTCCGGTTTCCACTGGAAGGACCCAAAATCCAGAATCAAAGTCAGACTTTGCTAACAAAAATCATTCGATTCCTCTTAATGAGTAGAATCAGAAATCATTAATGGTTTTCGCTATAAATCAAAGGTAGGCTTTTACACCTTTTTAATAAATCTGGTGAAAAACACTCACACGACTTTCTCTTACCAATGTGAATAATGAACAATACAACCTAACATTATTAATAAACAAAAGACTAATCTCAAAATACATAACCTTATTTTAATCATGAGTGAAAGCTGCAAAATGAAAATCGACCTCAGTTTGGCCTAAAAATAGTGAAAATCACTCTTTCACGCTAAACTAGGCTCTATAGAGAAAAATGTTCTTAATAAAAGTTGTAGATCTTTTAATTTTCTATAAATTTTATTATATATACACTTTTGTTGTAAAATGCATGCTAAGGCTGAAATCTTAAAAAAAATCGATTTTTTACTCGGTTTTGTGAGAGAAAAAACCGGAAAATCAGGAATTACTGCTAAACTAAGCGTTATAAAAAAAAAGTTTGAAATTAATGTTGTAGGATTTTAAATTCCCTACAACTTTTATTAGGTACATTTTTACGCTAAAATCTATATTAAAGCCGCAATCTTAAAAAAATAATTTTATTATGTGAAAACAGCCCCTCCTACAATTTCAGCAGACATGGCGCGAACCCTATCTTGTAGGACACGTTTTTGAGAAAATCGCAAAAAAGTGAAAAATTACTTGAATAAACTACTACTTCCGGTTGACCGATTTTGACGAAAATGTTCGTGTCGCATCCGGTAGTAGTACCTAACTTAAGTTTTAAGTTTCAAGTCCGTACGATGTTCTGTTTTTGAGATACTGTTCACACACACAAACACACAGACCAATCGGTTAAAACATGTTTTTTTGGGTTCAGAGGGCCTAAAAACATGTAGATCCAGTGAAAACTCTATTTCGAAAAATCAACATAAAAACAATACTTCCTTCTTATATATATGTTCATACAGGCAAGAGAAAGTAAAAATAATTAACACATATAATCTGGAATTGCTTAAAAACTTAGATCTTGAAAGACTTAAGAATGGCTGACCTATACGATGCTCCGCTCTGACAAAATGGATCTATTGTCGCAATTCTGTCCACGATATTATAATTAACTATGTTACCATAATTAACTTTATGTTTTTATATTCAAAATATCCGTTCTTATTATAAAAAAGCAGCTGTAATTTTTTCATAAATTTATCACTAATGAAATTAGATAAATGAATTTATTCGGGAGCGTGCTCTGATATTTGAATGTTCACAATAACGGAATGAGTAGCTCTAAAAGAAAGAAAGGATTAATTTCAATAACTGAAATCAGCTGAATATTGTAGTGGCCCACAACAAGCCTTCAGACTAAGCAATTTTTCTCAATATTCATTTTATAAAGCGAGATGCGGTCATAAGAAAAACAAAACATAACAGAAATGAAGTAATTATATAATTTTATTCACAACAATTTGGACTATATAATATTTTAGCCAAAAAAATCAATATTTGCTTAAAAAGATTTTTTGTTTTTAAAGGTGAACTTTTTTCTTGATGTGGATAACAGTTAACAGATATTCAGTAAAAAAGTTATAAAATAAAGAAAAAAACTTTAACCACAAATACATTAACACGTAAAATGAAGCAAAAACTTACATTTCCCTGATCTGATCTAGCGATCATAGATACAGAACAATCGAAAACACTTCGTTTCCGTTTCCTCTCTTCTTCTTTTCGTTGATCTTTCCAATTCCTAAGTTGTTTTATTTCTTCAGCTTGTTCTGCGATCCTTTCTCTGTTGAGTAAAAATGATAAGAATGAGTTCGGTAAAACTTTAAGTACAGTCAGTAAAGCATTTTTTACTTTCTCTTGCCTATATGAAATTATAGGAGGGAAAGTATTATTTCATGTCGATTTTTCGAAATTGAGTTTCCACCGGACCTACATGTTTTCAGATTCCCTGAAAAAACATGTTTTTAGCGATTGGTCTGTGTGTGTGTGTGTGTGTGTGAACAAAATATCTCAAGAACGGAACACCGTACGAACTTGAAACTTAAGTTAGGTGCTACTACCAGACCTGACACGAACATTTTCATCAAAATCAGTCAACCGGAAGTAGTAGTTTATTCGTGTAATTTTTCACTTTTTTGCGATTTTTTCAAAAACAAGTCCTACAATTTTTTTTTAAATCGCCTATTTACTAAAATTTTTATGCTCTACAAGATAGAGTAGACACGTCTGCTGAAATTCTTGGAAAGGCTGTTTCTCATAAAATTTTTTTTTAAATTGTGGCTTTAAAATGCATTCATTTTAAACGTAAAAATGTACAAAAATGTGGAAATTAATCCAATCACAAGGAATTTTTTTGTTTTTTTCTACGTTGTGGCTACACTGCTAACCACACACATTGCATAAGTTATCTGTGCAGTGTGAAGTTGTTGTTCTTTGTCTCTATAGCAATTTCGTGACATAAGTAGTGGTTTATACAAGTGTATTTCATTTTTTTGTGACAAATTCATTTATTGTTTTTGTATTTGTTTATGTAATATATTGTAACAATGGATGTAACTCCAAGAAAACGTTCAAAAATTGTTTCTCTCTCCGAGTATACCGGTATGACACGACAAATAGCTTCAGAGTGTGGCGTTGGACTAGGGATAGTGAATGCTATATTAAAATAATTTCGAGAAACTCGTTCCTTTCCACCTCAAAGGAAACGAAAATGTGGCCGTAAAAGAAAAACCACTGTGACTCAGGATCGGTTATTAGTGGGAACAAGTAAAGTGAATACAAAATCAAGTCCACAATTGACTGGCTTGCAGCCAGTGGAACGAATTTGCATGTGACAACTGTTAGACGCCGACTTCTTGATGCTAGACAGAAAGCTCGTCGACCGGCTAAAAAACAACTTTTGACCCAAGCAATGTGCAAAAAAACAGTTATTGTGGACCGAAGCACATGCTAAGTGGACTGTTGCAAACTGGGAAAATGTAATGTTCTCCGATGAATCCCATTTTTATGTTCAGGGGCAAAAGGTTTCTTATGTTCGGAAATCAGCAGATGAAAGAAAATCACCGGCTCATATCCAGCAATCAGTTAAACATCCCCAGAAAAAATGTTTTGGGGTTGTTTCACATTTGAAGGTCCTTGATCATTAGTCCCAGTAAATGGTATGTTAAAAAGCGATGAATATATCCAAATTCTTAAGTCAAAGGTTGTGCCACAACTGCAAACAAGATTTCCACATGGCAATGGAGTGTTTTAACACGATTTAGTGCCATGCCATACTGCCAAAAAAGTGAAAGAATTTTTCGAACAAGAAAACGTTTAAGTGTTGACATGGCCAGGTGATTCCCCAGATATAAGCCCGAATGAAAATCTTTGGGCAACAGTGAAAAAACGACTCTCAAAAATGGATTGTACTACAAAAAATAATTTCATTGCAGCAATAATATCGGTATGGTTTCGTGACAAAGAAATTAAAAAAATCTGGTGTGAAACACTCACACAACTTTCTCTTGCCAGTGCAAATAATTAACAATAAACCTAATATTAGTAATAAAACATTAGAAATAAACAAAAAACTAACCTCAAAAACATAACCTTATTTTAATCATGAGTGAAAGACGCAAAATGAAAATCAACCTCAGTTTGGCCTAAAAATACGGAAAATCAATTTTTCACGCTCAACTAGACTCTGTGGAGAAAAATGCTTTAAATAAAAGTTGTAGGTCTTTTAATTTCCTATAAATTTTATTATATACACTTTTGTCGTAAAATGCATTCTAAGGCCGAAATCTTTAAAAAATCGATTTTTCACACGTTTTCGTGAGAAAATACCTTTCCTTCCACAACACAACTAACACAACTTTTTTAACACAACTTTCCTTCCTATATATTCATATAGGCAAGAGAAAGTAAAAATGTGCAGTGTACTAATTGAATCTATGCCAAATCGCACACGTGAACTGATAAACAATAAAGGTGGCCATATTAGTTATTAAACATTAAACAAATAGAATGTACGAGGTTTGTTCAAAAAATAACGGGAATTTTCGTTTTTTGAAAAAAATATTTATTTATTCATCTACATTAATATTGTCGCCTTCAAAGTAGTCCCCTCCGCATGCAATACACTTGTGCCAACGCTTTTTCCAATCCTCGAAACACTTCTGAAACTTGATCTTTGTGATAGCTTTTAGCTCTTTCACCGATTCGCTTTTAATGTCATCTATGCTTGTAAAACGACGGCCTTTTAATGTTCTCTTTATTTTTGGAAATAGAAAAAAGTCACATGGAGCCATGTCTGGTGAATATGGAGGCTGGGGCATCGTTACAGTTTTGTTTTTGGCCAAAAATTGAAGCGTGCGGCCGAACAAAGATCTATGTTACATTTTTTTTATTCCGAGAAAACGGACTTTTAAACCACGAGTATGTTTCGCTGAGCGGTAGACTATTCTCTCGTAACATAGATCTTTGTTCCCGAAGCCACTTGTGTTATGAACTGCCAAGGTCAAGAAGCAATAAATGAGTCTTTACTTACATTGTTTTGACACTACTATTTAATAAAATTTACGAAATAATTAACAACTTTTTTATTATACAATCTAGACTTTTCAATTATATTCATAAACATCAAGAAAAAATAGTAACTGTAACGAATATTGTTTTCTAATTTGACTGCTTTTATCAATAAAATTAGTGCGTATTCATTATGTACCGTTCTATTAAAAATTTTATAAAACTGTCATTTATTTGTCAAATTAATATTACATAAAATCGGTTTTAGATCATCATAATATTACAACCTTATAAAATGTTTATTATTTTATCATCAAACACACGTTTCATATCTTCTATATTTTAATACATTATCAAAACTCCATTAAAAACTATTGAAATAAAATTGTTATCGAACAATGAATAAATATATAAGACAATACAAATATATAAATAGAAAATATTGCGCATGTAAAAGAGTAAAATTAAAAATGTTTCAAAATAATTTTCTTTACTTGGTTTTAATGTTGATATAATATTCATGATATTCGCTCTTTATATACTGCAACATGTCCAGAAGATCTTTCTTTTTTTCAGTTGTAATTGGCAGAGTGTCATCATACATGGAAAGTAAACTCGTTGGTAGAATGTTTTCGTGTAGTAGAGAACTTCTGTTTATAATTTTAACAAAATTGAAAGGATGCACAGTATTGTGTGACGTTCTAACATATACTCCAGATGGGTCATCTTTAGTAAATTTAATCCACATTACTTTTGTTATTTTTAGGTCTGGATTTTTTGTAATTGGTTTTTCAATTGGTTCAAAATTTTTAAAATCAACTGAATCCATTTCAATGATGGTGAAATTCCGCGTTACAAACGAATCTGCAATGACATACTTCCATTCCGACGGAACGTAGACTTTTGAGACTCTTTTTCTTTTTTCTATTTTAGCAAAGTCTCTGTCACAGGGTAAAAAACTGTGACCTGAACAGAGAAACTTCTGGTGCACCTCACTAAAATACCCAGAGGTTACAAAATACTTGTACAAGGCAAGGATCCGCCAGTTATTGTTTTGGCCTACGCACCGATCAGACCAGATAATTAATTTTTTGCACTCACCGTTGTTTGGCTGAAAATTTTCACATATATGTTTTAATAGGCAGGATGCAATTTCGGTTGAGCCTCTTTTCCCAGTTGTCTCACTCCATAAATAAAATGTCACTGTTCCTTTACCCATGTCATTTACGGCAAAATTGTACGAAGATAGCTGTCTTTGGTAGTACATTGAGGAATGACTGAGAGTTGGACAAAATAACACTTGCTGTAGGTCAACACAAAGCACGACATAGTTAGAATTAGTTTTTGCTGTTGCTTCGTCTTCTTTTAACGACTTGTATGCTACATCGGCTTTGAAATGATGCAGTAAACTTTCGTGTTCGATTTTCTTTCTTTCTTCGTCATTTTCGGCAGCACTAAGTCTACTAAATAATAAATCACAATGTTTACAGGTATCACTTCTAGGAACTCCAATTTTATAATTTTTTTCATAGAAAACCTTTTGATAAAATGTTTTGCTGACTTCCACGTTCGGGTATTTCTGTTTAAATAATCGATACATTTTAGCGAGGGATAAATCTGAAGATAAATATTCTCGATTTTTCGATTTGTCTCTACTGTAGTGACTTGGTTGTCGAGGAAATGAATCAATATGACCAGCAACTAAACTTTTAACGTCACTGTTTTTTGCGTGAGGTCTATTTAGATGCCTCCCACGCTGATCTTTGTGAGAAAAATTACCATCTTTTAAATTATTCTGCAGTGTCTGAATGCGTCTAGAAGAAATTTGAAAAACACTTAACAACATTTTTTTACAAATTTCCTCATTCTCTATACTATATTTAAAAGTAGCCAATTTTCTAGAAGTTGCATCTGTCTTTCCCTTCCTTCTTCGAACTGGTTCTTTTAAATTCACACATTTCGTTAAAAATAGGGATTGTTCATCATACGTTAACTTATAATACTGATTAAAATTAGACAAAATTTTTTCATAACTTAATTTCTTACAGCATAGTTGTTTGCAACCACAGTCAAAGTTAATAGGTGGAGGTATTCTTGCCTTAACAATCTTACCTCTTTTACTGATATACTCTTTGCCAGCATCTCTCAGTCGCTTTCGTTTTGGATCCTTCCATTCAGCAGGATTTGTTTTTCTTCTTTTAGTTTTATTCATACGATTTATGTCAGCTGGAGAAATCACTACTCCCTGATCGTCGAACGTAGAATCAGACAAACTTGTTGACGGCACATTCATTTCAAAAGTTAACACTGATAACACCAATGGTCAATTAACAATAAAATATATAACGAATACTGTAATACAGACCCTAAGTTCGATTGATAAAACTAGAAAGATTTACAACTAAACAACAAAGCAAGCACAGAAACGAACGAATCAACGTGTTCACGGTTACCCAATACAACACTGCACAGTACACATAGATCTTTGTTCGACCAATATTAACGGTTGCTTTTTCAAACAAAACATTTTAATCTGCTGCCATCTACCAGTTTGTAACTGAATTAACCTCGCTGACTACTAAAATGAGTATCATAGATCTATATTCCGCAGTTTACTCAACATTGACGAAAATGTAACATAGATCTTTGTTCGGCCGCACGCTTCAATTCACGAACAAGCAATGAAGTGTGAGCAGGTGCATTATCGTGGTGCAAAAGCCATGAATTGTTTTGCCACAAATCCGGGCGTTTTTTTTTCGGATTGCTTCACGCAAATGGCATTGAACTTGTAGGTAGTACTCCTTATTGATTGTTTGACCTTGTGGCAAGAATTCATGATGCACTATGGCATTAAAATCGAAGAACACAGTGAGCATAACCTTCACATTCAACCGCACTTGTCGAACCTTTTTCGGTCTTGGCGATCCAAAACGCCTCCACGGGGACGATTGAGCCTTAGTTTTGACATCGTATCCGTAAACCCATGTTTCGTCACCTGTTATAACACGTTTGAGTAGATCCGCATCGTTGTCGACTTCATTTAGTGACTCCTGAGCAACTTCCATTCGCCGCTGTTTTTGTTCGAAATTCAACAATTTTGGAACAAATTTTGCTGCCACACGTTTCATACCCAAAACATCCGAAAAAATTTCATGGCATGAGCCAATCGATATGCCAACATCATCACTGACTTCTCTGATTGTGATTCGGCGATCGTTCATAACCATTTCTTTCACTTTTTTCAAGTTTTCATCGGTTGTTGATGTGCTTGGACGTCCGGGTCGTTCGTCATCTTCAACGTTTTCGCGGCCATCTTGGAAACGCTTATACCACTCGTAAATCCTTGTTTTACTCATAGCAGACTCAACATATGCCTTTGTTAACATTTCACACACTTTATTTCATTTTTCACGCAAAATTTAATACAAATTCTTTGATCCATTTTTTTTAACAAACAAAAATAGCCGTGCTCGAAAAACACGTCTAACCTTAGCGGCTTCCACTTAAGAACTAAGCAATGAATATTGTTGAAAATTTTATCGTACGTCAGGGGCATGTGTACCAACATAATAAAAAAAACTTTTACAATCGGACTATCCAAACCCGCGAAATTTAAAAATTCCCGTTACTTTTTGAACACACCTCGTATATATATTTTTTCAAAAATAAAGTAACTTTTCATTACATAACATCTGTGTTTGGATTAATTTGCACGCTACTACTATTCATACGTGCCATTCCCTGTGAGTAATACTGCTATTTATAACACCAGAAACTATATACAGGGCGTTCTGAAAAAGGGTCCAAGAATTCAGGGTGTGATTCCCCACAACAAAAGAAGAAAAAAAGTTCAAATTAACATAGGTCTGAAAATCATTAGTTACAGAGTTATACAGGGTGAAAAGATTTCATCAGAATTTCAGTTACCTCGTTGAAACAAAGCCCTACAGATATTTGTTGGGCGTTAAATTAGGCTTAAATTTTTTCGTATCGTATGTAAAATGAACACAAAAATTAAACAAAACAGGTTTCAGACCTGTAGCTCCAGTAATTTTTAAGACATCTGATGAAATACACAAAACTTGGTCCCGAAAAACAAGTTTCTTTTAGGTTTGAAGCAGATGAACTTTGTTAAATGGATAATAAACACAAGAAATTCTTATACAAAAGTTGTAGAGAATTTAATTCTGAAGAGATGATGTAAAATAAGTCAATAATAGACAAACACAATTTTTAAATAAATTATTTTTTAATTAAATAATAAAAACGCATGAAAAATAGACAAAATCTGTTAAACTCTCTACTAACTTAATTAATGTAATACTTAAAAGAAAACACTTGTATTAAAATAAATTAATGAGTACTTACTGTTTATTTTTATCAATTAAAGATTTTTAACAACCATAAATTATCATACATCAAAAAAGTAACAGTTGCCATAAAAAATAGCCACGTCACAATAGATGTTCAAAATGTTTACCCTCGTTCAAAATACAAGCATCCAATTTTTAAAAAATTGTGTTTGTCTATTATTGACTTATTTTGCATCATTCTCTTCAGAGTTAAATTCTCTACAAGTTTTGAGTAAGAATTTCTTGTGTTTATTATCCATTTAACAAAGTTCATCTGCTTCAAACCTAAAAGAAACTTTTTTTTCGGGATCAAGTTTTGCATATTTCGTCAGATATCTTAAAAATTACTGCAGCTACAGGCCTGAAACTTGTTTTGTTTAATTATTCTGTTCATTTTACCATCGATACGAAAAAATTTATGCTAATTTAACGCCCAACAAATATTTGTAGGGCTTCGTTTCAACGGGGTAACTGAAATTCTGACAACATTTTTCATCCTGTATAACTCGGTAACTAATGATTTTCAGACCTACGTAAATTTGAACTTTTTTTCTTCTTTTGTGTGGGGAATCACGCTCTGAATTCTTGGAACCCTTTTCAGAACGCCCTGTATTTTAGAGTCATTCACAGAGGATCCTAAGAAATCTATTCATGAAGTAGCTGGTCATTTCGATCTAAATAAAATTCAGTTCATAGTGTGCCTACTTTAAACCTCTTTTAAAATGCAGATTAAATAGGAACTATCTGAGGATAATTTTGATCGGAGAATCAAATTTACTGAAATCATGATGAACAGAGCAATTTTGGATGACCAGTTTCTAAAACGCATAATATTTTCTGACAAGGCAACATATATGTTAAACTGTAAACATAAAGAAGAAGATATTGGTCGGATGAAAATCCTCATTGGATGTTTGAAGGCCATACACAACATCTAAAAACAAAGTTAATGTATGGGAATGAATAGATTCTCAGATAATTGAGACATTTTTAATAGAAGGTAATTTAACACCTGGAAAGTATCTAGAAATGCACAAAAATGAATAACAAGACATAAAAATGTTCAAAATCAGGGGTGCACCCAACTACTGAACATTTACCAAAATAAAAAGCAAATTACATACTTGAATCTGGTACTCGACTGGTTCATAAGCACCTGAAACTGTTCAACCAATTCTTTCCTTAAATTCGACTCCAGTGTCTGATTCTTTTGTTGTTCTTCTTTCAATAGTAATCTTAATCTTGTCTTTCCATGTGTAAGTTTAATAATCGTTTTATTCAGGGTCTGAAACAGATACAGGCAACCATATTATGACGCAAATTGGTGGCAATTTATAAAATTGTCATGGATCATTTTCCTATGTCCCTCCATCTGTCACAACCAGATGTCAGAAACGACATGAAGTAGCACCAAACGATTTTCGGATCAGTAATCTAAACAACTGCCCATAACAGACCGGTGGAGTGTCACATTATTCACACTTAATCTGTTCGTTGCAGGGCTAAAATAAATATTTCTGTTTCTTATCACATGGTCAGCCAATTAAATGACTGAATCATTTAAGAACAGAAGAGGTAGAGGTGTACTTTGACACTAATCAGAGTTATCTCCTCTGAGAGTAATGAATTTCATTATACAGCCAGACCCTGTGGTGAATGAAGTGAAGGTGTCATTTATAAAGTGAAAAATATGTGCTATGCAGAGGGCCCGGCAAGCTAATAAGCGTACTTTTCCACTCAGGGAGGAATGCAATTGTAAACCACCTCACTCCTCGTTTTACTTTTTAAAGCCTCTACACGTTCAAACCAGCCTTTCAGCTGATTACCTAAATGACAAATCTAAACAAAACGCTAGTGGACTAAGATTCGATTTGACATTTAGATTTCGACCGGAAGTGGCCCGAAACAAGAAGTCAAGAAATCAAACAAAGTCGGAATCTGGAAACAAAAAGTGTCATTTGGTTCCTCTTAAAGAACAGATACAGAAATCATTGGGTTTAAAGTTCCAGTATCGAACAGAAGTGGCTCAAAACCACAAGTCGTAATTTGGAAACAAAAATTGTCATTTAATTCCTCTTAAAGGGTAGATACAGAAATCACTAATCGTTTTTACCGTAAGTAAATCTTTTTAAAAATTGCCACCAGCCGCTTCATTTAATTTTTTTTTGTGAAAGGGATTTTTTTTTTTTTTTTTTACTTATAAGGCCCATTGGACCACTTTAGTCAAATAATATCAGTTCCTTGATTTCCTCCTAATCCTCTCCCAGTAGTTCTTCATTCTCTGGGATCTGGCAGCCCGTTCAGCATCTGAAAAATCTCTAGGGTTCTGTATTTTCCTAACCGTTTCTTTGAACCTGATATTTGTGTGTTTGATCGCTTTCAGGTTATCGGATTTTTTTTCAAGGTCCTCCAATGTTAGGTTCAGCTCCACTAAGTCCTTCTTCACTTCACGAATCCAAGCCAGCCTCGACTTAAGATCCCACATATATTCTATTAGTTGTCTGCGGATTCTTGTTTGTGGAATTCTTATGATGTGTCCAAGGAAAAAGATCAGTTTTTTGCGCATTGTGTCTGTAACACGTTCAACGTCTCTGTAAACTTCTCTGGTTGGTAAAACCAGCCAGATACCATTTCTGAACACTTGTTTCCCAATGCAGGTTCTTAGCATCCTTCTTTCCAGCATCTGAACTTTTCGAATCCTGTTTCTCTTAGTCAGCCCCGTCAGGGTTTCGCTGCAATAAGTGACTTCTGGTTGCACAACGGTTCTATAATGCCATATTTTAATGCCGACGGATAAAGACCTTTTGTTGTAGGTATCTCAGGTGCATTTCTGAGCTTTAAGGAACTTGTTGATACATTTCCTCCATGCAGAACTTTCGTTTTTTTTATGGTTTCTCCGAGATATGTCTGCGTCAACAGTTGACGCAGTTAAGAGGTTTTACAAACTAAAACGAGGAGTGAAGTGGTTTACAATTGCCTTCCCCACAGTTTTTCAATAACACTAATTAACTTCGGTTGTAAAACTGTTTACTATCCTAAAAAATAATTTTGATATTGCAATGGGTTAAAGAGATAGCAAATTATTTTTTTAAACGTCCACCGCCATTGGGAAACTATCAAGTTAAACGGTTTGAAATTTATCTTTATTTATTTTTATTTAATTATTTTTAATTATTATAATTATTTATTTTAATTATCTTTTTAAATTTATTTTTATTTATGATAAAGATAAAAGTCCATATTTTAACATACTGAAACCGCATGTAATAGAAAGTTTTATTACAAAAGTTACTGAATTTTATTTTTGGGTTTAACGTGGCGACTCTTCTGCAATTACTGTTAATGCAGACGGTGAAGGATGAAATTATTTTTTGTAACGTATGAAAATATGCCGTGCCTGAATGGGATTCGAATCCAAGACCGCATAATGAGAAGCGAGCACGTTACCAACTACGCCAATGTGGCCGTTACTCAGGCTGGAAAATGGATTACCCAAAAACTGTTTTGTCTGCGGTTTCTTTGTCTACATAAACATCGCATTAAGAGTAATTTAAATAACATCTCAATAGCCTAAATAAGAAGAAAACAAACTTTAATTTGATATTTGGCACAACTTTCTACGATCCCTTATTAAAACGATACTCAGGTATTTTCTTCAATTAGCCAAATCAGAGTTATCTCCTCTGAGAGTAATGAATTTCATTATACAGCCAGACCATGTGGTAAATGAACTGAAGGTGTCATTTACAGGGTGGGAAGTAGATGCTTTTCAGAGTACTGGAATGCTGATAAGCATACTTTTCCACTCAGCGAGGAAAGCACGGGTAAACCACCTCACTCCACATTTTACTTAGAACCTCTAGAGGTTTGAGCCAGCCATTCGACTGATAACCTAGAAACAACATACAAGATAGTAATGATATGTCAGTATTCTGATCTTAGTAACCCGTGTAGTTCAAGGTCACAAACACCGATAACACCGGGAAACACCGGTAACAAACGGCGTTAACAATGCAAAAAGCAAACTTACCTCAACCACTTTCGATTGTTCACTTTGATTACTGGTATCAGTAGTGTCATTGGCCATTGTCTGTAGCGTTTCACCTGGAACAAAAATCGCAGCCATCAATTGAATTACTTTATTTCTAAATGTTACCTACGAAGAAAAGTTGCAATTTTATGATAACATGTTCAAACTTAAAATAGAGAAATTTTAAAAGTGGTTTCATACGATAGAGACTGACAGTTCTCAACTTTCCTCACAATCTTTCTTGATATTTCTCTTATTAAGCAAATATTTTATGTCAAACGTACTGATACAAATATTTTTCGATTCTCGATACCAAAAATCTAGTTTGAAACACTCGCGTGACTTTATCTTGCCAATGTAAATAATGAAACATATAACCTGTGTTTGTTTAATCATTACTACATTGCCATCAGTTTTTCAGTTCTGCAAATACCAGGAGAGTAAAAATTTACAGAGGTTCCACTTTCAAACTACTAAACAATATAAAATGAAAAAACATAACCTAATTTTAATCATGAGTGAACGATGCCAAATAAAAATTAACCTTTGAAGAACTTAAAAATATGGGAAATCAGTAATTGCCTCTAAGCTATGCTCTGTAGAGAAAAATGCTGAAAATAAAAGTTATAGGTTTTTTAAATTTTCTGTAACTGTTAACTTTGTGTATGTCGGCCACATTGGCATAGTTGGTAACGTGCTATCTCTCATCATGCGATGAATCACATTCAGGCACGGCACATTTTCATACGTTACAAAAAATCATTTCATCCTTCACCATCTGCATTAGCAGTAATTGCAGAACAGTCGGACGTTAAAAAAAAACTATAATTATATAAATTTTTGTCACAAAATGCATACTAAGGCCCTAATCTTTAAAAAAAAACCAAATTTTTACCAATTTTGATGAAGAAAAAACTGCAATCACTAATTTGTTGCTAAACTAAGCATTATACAAAAAAATGTTTGAAAAAACTTGTAGATTTTTAAATGTAATAAAACTTTGATTATAAACACACTTTTGCCCTAGAATGCATATTAAATCCGCAATCTTACAAAAAAAATTTCCACAACATCACAGCCTCACCAAGAACCTTAGCCGACATGGTGCACACCATATCTTGTAGAAAAATCATAACCTATCTTGTAGTGTGTCTAAACAAATGTAGTAAATGAGGCGATTTTTTTAAAAATCATAGGAGCCGTTTTAGAGAAAATCACAGAAAAGTGACAATCACTTTAATAAACTACTACAGTTTGGCTTTTGCGGACGATATCGCTTTAATCACAGACACTCCAGAAAATGCCATCATTCAAGTCGAAAATCTTATAGTTCAATCTAGAAGAATAGGATTACAAATATCATTTCCTAAAACAGAGTTCATAACAAATGTTAAACAGTGTATGAATTACTTACCTGTACAACAAAATAAAATCAAGAAAGTAAAAGTGTTTAAATATCTAGGAGAGTGGGTTAACATCAATGGCAATGAAAGGATAAGTCTTGAGAAAAGAGCAGATAAAATGGGTAATGCCTTTAAAAATACCAGAAGAATTTACAATAAAAAAGTTTTATCATGGGATACAAAAATCAGACATTACGAAACAGTGATAAGGCCAGAAGCGTTGTATGGTGCGGAAACACGTAAAATTAAGCTAAAAGGAGGTATAAATAAAGTGATGGGCGCAGAAAGGAAAATAATGAGAAGTATATTGGGGCCTAGGAAACTAGATGCAGAGTACAATAGACCCCGAACAAATAAGGAAATATATAGCAGAGTTGAAAACATTATCCACACAATGAGGAAAAGAAGACTTATGTTTTTTGGTCATATAGCGAGAATGGACAATAATCGGCTGGCAAAACAGGTCTATGAGAGGATAATGAAACTTAAGATTAAGCCAGCATGGTTCACCGAAACGCTGTCAGATTGCTTAACGGCAGGGATTACCACAGAAGACATATGCAATAGAGAGGTTTTTAGGGGTAAAGTTGAGAGAGTGACCTTTAGGGAGGAAAGTGAGAGGAGGAGGTGTGAACCCCACAATATGGACCAACTGAGGATGGACAGATCAAGAAGGATGAAGGAGGTGTGGGTGAGGAAGAGAATGGAGCAGCATAGGACATGAAGAAACACCCCAAGTATTGATTTAGCGTGCTCTCGTTAAAGAGCTATTCGAAAAAAAAAAAACTACTACAGTAAAACCTTGACTTGCGAGGGATGCGTTCCGCAAAATCATCACGTAACGTGAAATTCGCGTAACTTGGGTTGTTCGGTTTAACCTAAAAACTTTCGCAAATTGTCCGTAGTGTTGATTCACTAAACCCAGCCATTCCTTTTATGTTCTTTGTTTATTCACCCCTTTCGTATCTTTCATCGACATCTAACTTTTCCCTTAAAATAATCAAATCCGTTTTTCTAACCTTCATTATAACTCATATTGTAAGCAAAGTAACAACAAAAACAAGAAAATTAAAGACCTACAAGTTGTAACGCGATTAAATTCACGATTAAATGTACGCAACTATATACGATCGATATTATTAACGCACTAAACAGTACTACTGTTTAGAACAAAAGCAAATCAAGATGAAATTCCAGAGTAAAAATGGGAAGGACAACTTCGATAAAGGTTTCGAGATCAATTAGCAAAACAATGGTCATTAATGTTAACATCCGTAAGATAAGAATAACTACTGTACACAATTTTTTTTTTTTTTTTTTTGCTTGTTTGACCTCAATGGATCACTCTAGTCAACCTTCTGGTTCGCTTCCCATGTACTTCATTGGCTCGCTGCTTTTGCCAATACCTCCTCATGTTTTCAGATCTTGCTTTTCGTTGTTCGTCAGTTACCTGCACAACTCTAGCCACCTTGTCCACATTAAAACATTTTGCATTTAGAAACGCCCTTATCTTTGGTTTATTTGTCGCATCTTCAATCCTCAGTCCAACTTCGTCAAGATCCTTCCTCTTTAATTGCTGAGATGTATCTTCCACCAGATTTCACACTGATTCCTCTGGTTATAAGTTGTTTTAATAACCTATTCTCTGGCATTCTTAATATGTGAAAGAAATAAGAAATTCTGCGCTTACTGTACACAATATAATATAATGTTCAACAAATTCGCGCTAACGTGAATTCGCGTTAAGTCGAAATCTCACTGTACTTCCAATTGATCAAATTTGATGAAAATGTTAGTGTCGGGTCCTCTAATGGTACCTAATTCAAGTTTCAACTTTTTTAAATATTCCATTCTTGAGATATTTTGAAAAATCATGAATATTTTGTTAAAATCATGTTATTTTGATTTAAAGGGCCTGAAGACGTGTATTTATCCGGTGAAAACTCGATTTGGTAAAAACAAAATGAAAAGAATACTTTCCTATCCTATAAATTCATAAAGGGCAAGAGAAAGCAATACTCTTTAAATCGAATATTTATTTTATCCCCTTGAAAAATCCTCCATTTAAAAAATGTTGAGAGTTACGTGGTCAAGTATATTATGTGAAAACATTTTTGAGGCATTAGAACAAGTACCAGGAACATAAGAGAAAAATCACATTCTAACCCAAGATTAACATAAAAATCATACCTTCACCTATAGTTTCCATTCTGGAATTTTGCGAAATAAAGCGGCTGAAATTCTCGGAGCGTCGAAATTTACTAATTTTCGCAATATGCTTGTCCGGCTGTCTGACAAGAGTTTTCGCAATCGCTGAAGATCTGAGGACATAATGTGTCTCTTCATACAGACTAGGATCCTGGTTGATATTAACGATCATCGTTATAGCCTGTTCACCATTCAGTGCTTGTTGGAACAGAGTCGTTAATTTTGATTCTCTAAATGGAATTAACATTTTCACAGTCCTCTGTTGGTTCTCTCTGAAACGAAATCAAAGTAACACTGATTATAAAGATGTATACCACACATTTATATCTTTCATAAAATTTTAATGCAACTGTAACAACTATTCTATTTTTCAAAGCTGATGAGCTCTGAACGTACGCATTGCCCCCTACCCACTTTATAGCTAGCCAATCACTTACCAGCAACGTTGCCAATACTTGCTCTTGTAGCTCTGTTAAATATTTTGTCAGCAATTTTTTTGGTCTTTCAATAACAATTATAACCTACAAACATACAATCAGCTGATTATATTATAAAGTATTGCATGTTAACACGCTCTATAATCGATGTGTTCAGTACGAGATGCAAGACTAGAATGAACTATTGCGGCTCTTATACGCATGCGCGGGTTATGTTTGTCAGGTACAATCTGTCACTACTGGCAAACTTTCTGATTGGTCTAAACGTGTGGAACAGCAGAGCTCATCAACCATGAAAAGCATATTATATTCTTACCCTTTGTGGATTATTGATGAATATACCAGCCAAAAAATCTTACCCACAGGTCGTTTTGCTGATACATCCTCATACGGTTTTAAATGGTTATGGTCATTTTGCAGATATCCGCACTGTTTAGTATTACAAATAAGTTTTAAATTCCGCGCTGTGTATGTTCTCGAATGTTCCAGAAAGTCTTTCCCGCGCACTTAACATTGCGTAATATTGATTCTTATTATCAATTTCCTAATTAATTGGACCTCGCGTGAGACTATCGATCATGTGTCATATCGCTCCGCCAATCACAAAATTAATAATTATTGTGTTTCTGCACTTCGCCATCATCTTCATCCTTCTTCTCGTCACCACGCTTCAGTACCACGCCGATATTCGAAACAATCAACAGCTCTGTTTATGAGCTCCGTAACGCCTCATAACGCCTAAAGTTTTCACGCCATCTGTGAAAGTCGAATAACGTCTCTTTCTTTGTCGCTGGTATTCAAGTGTATTGTCCGGCCCTGAGTGTAAATTCTGTGAATCGTATTATTGTAATTTATTGTAATAACGCTAGTTTATTATTGGTAACGCATGTTGTTCTACCTCCTTTCAACGTCCTAACCGATATTTGTTCCTTGAACTGTGCTTTAACGAACATTGCACTCCTATGATTAATAATAGTCAACGACTTCACGCATTATTAAACGTGCACTCTATAATTATCTCAATATTGTGTCTGTTTTGTGTAAGTGAACTGTTAACGTACTTGTGTGATACATTCGCCGTGCAGTGTTGTGTCTATAGCTATAGATCAAACAGTATCTGCGTCTTCATTGGATATTGTGACGAAAAAACAGTAAGTGTCAAACTTTATTTTCATAGGTTAAATGCAATTGTACCTTATGTCTACCTTTCCTTCCTATTAATTTACGTGTTTCAAACGAGCTTAGCATCGCTTAATACATGCGCCGAAACTGTATTGTGCCTTTAAGTATACTGGCCGTAATCGATCCGGCCCCTTTAATGAAACAAAGCAAAACCTCTGGGGTTATAAAACCATTTAATACCCAGAGGTTACACGCACATTTACATATTAAATCAAAAAATGAATGACTAAAATTTGTCTTGATGGTCGACAAAATTATGCCAAAACATCTAAATATTCGAGGAAATTTGCACCTGCAGAAGCTACGTTGACAGCATTGCCCGCCAGCCAGAGTTCCCTGGCTGCCATAAGGCTGGTGTTCCATATCAGTCGTCCTTCCTCTGTTCATCAATACTTAAATGGGTTACTTTAGTACGATCTAATCATAATATTTCTTTAAACAATCTTTGTACTTAACACATCTGTTTTCTCCTTTTATTCTGTAAATCAAGTACAAATATCTTTTTTAATCAGTTTTACTAACAGATATACCCGCATCCATTACTACTGAGAAAAAAATAAAGGAGGATAATACGTGACAAAATTTATATGGATTCTAAGCCTTCAAAGACAACTAACTAAAAAATGTTGTTTACCCCAAATTAAATGCGTCTGACATGAAATTACAATAGTGTCAAAAATCCATTCAGTTTTTTCCGGACCACGAGCTCTAGAGAATTTTATGTATCCAGATCTTATTTTCGTGTATGTTGTGAGATTTTTTACGTGTAGGCTACATCCAAGCTGAGAGCAACTGGTGATGACAACATGACATAAAGCTGTTCAAAAAGTTCCCTAACTTTTTTATAGTGTTCCTACAGTTAGTTTCGAAGAGATCTACCAGGGCTCATTGTGTTCATAGAAACATCACGAGTAACCTCCATTTTGTAGTTTGTTGTTATTTAGCTTAGTTGCCGAGAAACAGCTGTTTTAATGAAGGTGCGTTCTACGCATTTGTTAAAGTTAAAAATGAGTGACTTGTGGTGCTAACAGCTCTATGCTGTGAAATTTTGTAAAAAAACTCCGAAAATCTTATACAGAAACTCATGAATTGCTTGTCAAGGCTTAAGATGGTGAGCCCAATGAGCACCAGCCGATTTCGCCCTCAGGACTCGCGAGATTTTGGCCAGCAATTGGATTACCTTGCTTCCCCACCCACCCCTACTCACCTGATTTACCACCCAGTGATGTCTTCTTGTTCCTCAAACTCAGAAAACCCCCTCAAAGGAAAAAGATTTGCCACGATTCCTGAGATTCAGAAAAACGAGACAGAGCAGCTGAAGGCTATTCCAGAAGAAGTGTTCCAGGATTGCTTCAGAAACTGGAGATGGGAAGTGCATATGTTAGGGAGAAGATTACTTTGAAGGGGATCCAGACCCCTAAACTGTAAGTCAGTGTTAGTCTTTTTTTATAAAAAAAGTTCGGAAACTTTTTGAACAGACCTTGCATATGTAAGTTTCTCTGAAGATAATCTGTGCACGCTTGACAAGTTTACGGCCACAAACAAGCTGAAAGCAACTCTTGAAAGCACCACGCTATGAAATACAAAAAAATTACAATTTTTATACACAGGCCTAAAGCCGTTTGAAACCGTTGTTACATTTAATTGTTCAAACCTTTTCAGAATCAACAATGAATATTGAGATTTAGCACGACTGCCATGTCTAAATTTTTACAGTCAGCAAGGTAAACGGTTGGTTGAACCGTAACAATCTTATATAAATTTAAATGGACCTTGATCAACTTTAGTTGATGACCACTGCAATACAGAATAAGTAATTGGTGTAATACTTACCTAATTAGAGAGAAGCATCGGTTCAAGACATGAAGAGAACAATTTATATTTCTTGACTCAACTAATCGTTCACCGGCATTAAATGTATTCTTTTGCCGTTCTGAGCCGGCTAAATCACCGACTGAAAACCTTCAACAAAATAAAATAACACAAGATGATTACCACTTATATGTCTTAAAAGTCCAATTGAAAATACAGAAAATTCCCTATTATTTATCTTTTGCTAATCTATCATTTTAACCATGCCAAAATATTTTGTGAAAATGCAAACGATTACAAAAACATTTACAGAACAGAAATTTTGTTAAAATATTTTCAGTGTTAATGTACCGGGTGTTTATAACTGAATACCGGGGTTTTAACGCTCTATAATATTTAATACATTATACTTACAGTTATAAACGATACATCAAACGAAAGTGCAACTCAAGCAGTTTTGTTTGTTGGCAGCAGTGTGCAATGTTTCCACCGTCAGCCGTTAGAAAGTGCTAGTAGCAAAGATGGCGACTAAAGAACAGAAAGCGTTTTGTATTTTACTGTTCGCAAAGACGGAATCGGTAGTTACTGTGCAACGTGCATTCCGTATTAAGTTTGGTTGTGAACCTTCAGGTGATAATAACATCCGTAGATGGTATCAACAGTTTGAAGATACCGGCTGCCTATGCAAAGTGAAGAGTACGGGACGACCAAAAGTTAGTGCGGAGAGTGTTCAGTGAGTGCAAGAGTCGTTCATGTGTAGCCCACAGAAATCTGTTCGGAAGGCTAGTTCTGAATTAGCAATTCCTGTAATGACTTTGGAAAGTTTTATGGTGACGCTTACAACTATGTCCTTATTGTTTGCAGTTGGTACAGGCTCTAAATCCTGTAGACTATGGCTTATGTGCCAAATTCGCTAACAAAATGTTGTTGCATGAAGATTTTCTATATCATGTCGTCTTCAGTGATGAGTCGACCTTTCACCTTAGCGGACAAGTGAAAGACTCATAATGTGCTAATTTGGGGCACAGAAAATCCTCACACGATGGTACAAATGCAACGAGACTCTTCTAAATTGAATGTTTTTTGTGCCAAGTCCCGGCGGAAAGTTTATGGGCCTTTCTTTTTTTGTTGAAGCAACTGTAACTGGTGCTTCTTACTTTGATACAGCTACGCTCTCTTTCTAGCTAGCTCTACAGCTATGGCTCTTCTCTCAGTTGGAAGATGAAGAGCCAGACAACTTCATTTTCCAGCAAGATGGTGCGCCGCCTCACTGGCATAACGAAGTACGTGATTGGCTGAACGTCACTTTACCCAACCGCTGGATTGGCCGCATGACGGGGCTTGTTTTCCATGGCCTCCACGGTCACCCAATCTGACGCCGTGTGATTTCTATTTTTGGGGGTTCATAAAGAATCGTGTGTACATGCCTCCACTACCAGCTGACCTTCCCGAATTAAGAATCAGGATTGAAGCAGCTGATACAACAATTACTTAAGAGACACTAAACAATGTTTGGGAAGAACTCGCACCTCATCTTGGCATGTGTCGTGTGACCAATGGTGCGCACATTGAACACTTGTAGGCATCTATGTAAAACTGTTTGAGTTGCACTTTCGTTTGATGTATCATATATAACTAAGTATAATGTATTAAATATTATAAAGCATTAAAACCCCGCTATTCATTTATAAACACCCGGTATTCCAAAACTTATTTGACAATGATGTTTCTGAGTTAGTTACATTAATCTGTTGATTAATATTGCATGTTATTTGTTTATTTCTCATACGGATATGTCTATTCTTTGGTTATGATTCTCCAGTTTTTAAACAACAGAGACAATAATTCCATAACTTTTTAAGATAAAATTACTAAATATTAATACAGTTGGGTAATTTTGGCTTGGGGGAGTAAAACACAAATACATTTCCATTTGGAAAAAGTGTTAAGAGCTTATACCACCCAGGGTAATCCAAAATCCACCTACTTTGATTCGTTCATTGACTAACCGCTCACCCTATCCAGTGGGGCTATATTAACCCTTACGAAACGAACTGTTTCTCGTTAAACAGAAGAATCGCAAAACTCAAAACCCATTCTCAAAACAACTCTTTTATCTAACATCATTACTGATGAAAATTCTGAAAAAATTACAGTTGATTCATATAATACGTACGCACCTTTTGAATATAATTATAAGAAAATAGCTTCATAATTCTTTGCGTTTAGGCGAGCAAAATTTTTAACCGCAAAAATTTTTGTGTTTGTGTAGATTTTTTACTGTAACGGGCTTAAATTTCAGTTTAGGAAAAAATTTATAAAACATGCTTTGTAGACAAGAGTTGACTGAATAAATGTATATTTTTCATTTAGGTTTCCGTAAATATTTGACGAAGTTAAAAATTTTCAAAATTAGTCTAATTTTCCTATCTCATACAAACTATCGGTGAACCAAGTGATGTAAAATATTTTTTATTAATAAACTTTTACAGTTTACTTTTACGTTTTAAAAAACCGCTAACACTACAGCTTCCCGACTGGTTTTATTAAATTTCTTAGGCGATTTTCCATAAAAATCCACCAGATTTATTGCTAAAAAGAGCCCCCAAAAAAATCCAACATCATTGTATTTCACCAGGGGGACTGAAATCGGGCAAAATATTTCGCTAGCTGTAACTCACTATTGAAGCTTTTGCGAACATATGTTTTTATGAACATTTTTTCTTATTTTTAGCTCTACAAACATGTACTCATGTTGTGGACACATGTTGCTTATGGAAAATCTGGTGTGAAACACTCACACAACTTTCTCTTGCCAATGCAAATAATGAACAATACGAACATTAGAAATAAACAAGAAAACTAACCTCAATAAACATAACCTAATTTTAATCAAGACGAACGACACAAAATGAAAATCAACCTCAGTTTGGCTTAAAAATACGGAAAATCACCCTTTCACGCTCAACTAGGCTCTGTAGAGAAAAATACTCTAAATCAATAAAAGTTGTAGATTTTTTAATTTCCTATAAATTTGATTACATACATTTATGTCGTAAAATGCATGCTAAGGCTGAAATCTAAAAAAAGATTTTTTTTACATGTTTTCATGCAGAAAAAAACAGAAAATTGCAAATTACCAAAAACTAAGCATTAAAAAAATGTTTGAAATAAAAGTTGTAGGAATTTAAATTCTGTCCAACTTTTATTATATACATTTTTGCGCTAAAATGCATATGAAAGCCGCAATCTTAAAAAAACAATTTTTTTACGAGAAAACAGCCTCCACAAGAATTTCAGCCAGACATGGGACCTACCCTATCTTGTAGAGCATACAAAATGTAGTAATTGAGGCGATTTTTAAAAAAATCGTAGGAGCCGTTTTTGAGAAAATCGCAAAAAAGTGAAAAATCACACGAATAAATTACTACTTCCGGTTGAACGATTTTGATGAAAATATTCGTGTCGGGTCCAGTAGTAGTATCTAACTTAAGTTTCAAGTTCGTAAGATGTTCCGTTCTTGACATACTCTGTTCACACACACAACCAATCGCTAAAAACATGTTTTTTTTTGGGGTTCAGGGGGTCTCTGAAAAAGTGTAGATCTGGTGAAAACTCGATTTCGAAAAATTGACACGAAAACAGTACTTTCCTTCCTATAAATTCATTTAGACAAAAGAAAGTAATAAACAAAAAAAATACTACCTGCTGATCTGATAGGAATCCTCATCAATGGTTTTTATTAAGGAAATTTCAAATATTGAATGGCTACGGCTGGAAGCATTATTTAGACTGTTTGAAGCGACCTGCAGGTGTCGTTTGCCAAACAGTAAAACCTTGTATGCTTCTTCGGGTGACGCCACATTTATGTAACTCAAATCTGAAAAAAATTTATCATGATAAAACATCTAAATTTTTTGAAATTCTTTTTCAACATTTTCAACCAAATCATGTGTATATTTTAACAAAGCGTGGTCCACACGTAACATGTTAACATGTTGCCTGTTCGTTTTGTACATGTGCAAAACGCACAGAAAGCATGCGTCCACAACACTACAACTTGTAGTTGACCGTGCAGTGATGAAATAAGAGTGCTTAATTTTGTCTGTAATATCATTATATGCAGCAAAAATGAAAACTAACGCAATTACAAGTAGTAAACAGTGTTCTAGGAAATGGTTAATGAAAAAAGGGAGATTCTCTCGTGTTAAATTAATAAAAGCATTAAAATATGAACCCGAAGATTGGTGAAATTATTTAATCTATACTAATATAATAAAGAAGAAACGTCTGTTTGTTTATTTGTATGAGGTAATCTCAGAAACTACTGAACTGATTTTAGAAAATCTTTCATTGTTGCATGGCTTAGAGCTTCCTGATCAATATAGGCTATTTTGCAACTTTAAGTAACTTTAATTAAGTGAGTTAAGCAACTGAAACTGTGACAATGTCACATGTTTCAGTTTATCGGGTGCATAGCACTTTTACGTTTTCAAAGTCCTCTGGATGGTGTATTTTTTGGGCTAGAAGCACAATTCAACTTTCATATTTCATAGAAAAACGTGAAGAATAACATTTGATTCCAAAAACATAAATTCGGAAATAATCAAAAATTTTATTTTTGACTGTATTTCATAATTTGTTTTCATTCGACAGGTAGTGAATGAGTCATATATTTCCAATTACTCTGTGTGCCGCACCCAAGTATTACTGGCTCTTATCTCAACTGTCTCTTTCTTTTCCATCAGTATTCTTCTATGCATTCTATTCAATTCTGTTAAATTGCAGGGACAAACATTTAAAATGGTGGGCATCGATTTGAGACAAGAGTGCTTCTTTCACTCATGGACAACTTTATGTCAGACTTTCTAGAGCTGGAAGTGCAGAAAAACAATTTATTTTCGTGCCACAGGGCAACAAAACCACAAATATTGTATGTAGAGAGGTTTTAAAATAATTTAATGAGGCCTACATTAGCTGCTGTGAAGCGAAGTGAGCGAGGGTTGCTAGTAATAGATATGGGTACACAATACCAGTCAATGACTTTAGTAACACCAGAAATACAAAAGAAAGATATTGTAAAGAGAAAGGCAATCACACACTATGAGAGAGGCTGTGTCAAGCAAAACGGACAGGATATCTACACGTTCCTACTTGCTCACACTTGTCCTATGTTCTGCACAAACTCAAATCTCCAGCCCATCCGACTTTTTTCAGATCAAATAAAACCTACATTTTGCTGTCCACACATAATGTTTTGCCTGTCCGTTTTTTAATGTTACACAAAACAGACATGTAAAACCTGTAGGTTTAAAAACGTGTTTTATTGTTTATTTATGCCCCTAAAGCTGGGCGACAAAATGTAAGTTACGCTAGGCCTACACTATTTAATCAAAAGGGGTCTAAATTTTGGTTAAATTAATAATTAAATACAATAAGGTTATTTAAGACGCTTAATGAATTTAAAACAAACATTTTCAAAATAATATCTCAGGGTTTTGTAAATCGTTAAATTTAAATAATTGTTAATTGTATTAATAAAATAACTTATCTTAATGGTTGTCCTGAAAATACGTTTAAAAAAAACAATTGACAAGTCTAAATAAAAAAAAAAAATGAATAATAATGTTAAACTAAATTTTGAATACTGGCGTAATAAAAAGAATGCTGCGTGAGCTGTAAAATGAGCTTCCAAAGATTACTAAAATTACTACGTTACTTTTGCAGGTACGAGGGTCATTCGTAAAATAAGGTTCCCTAAGCTGCCGAGATAGAATGCGATGTGCTGGGAGAAATCTGGCAACACTGTCTTACTCATCAGCTCTCCCTCTTTTTTTCCGCTACACTCCCGCCTCGCTACGTCAATCAGTGCCGGCCTTGCAGCCTTCGAAGATGGAGTTCCCTATCGCTGTTACCGCCAGATGCCAAATTCGCGCTGTGGTACGTTTTTTAAATGCAAAATGGCCTATTGACATTCATCATAGAACAACAGTAAACTCTGACAGATATTACAACGCATTAAGAAAACTGAGACGCACGATCCAGAACCGCCAAGAAAAATAGAGATTAGAGAGGAAAATTGTCCAGTGGTGTGAGGCTTCTCCATGACAACGCTCGACCTCATGTCTCACATCAAACTCAAGAACTGCTGACAGATTTTGGCTGGACTGTTGTGCCCCATCCCCCCTACAGCCCGGACCTAGCACCAAGTGATTATCACTTATTCCCAAAATTAAAGGAACACTTAGGTGGCCTACGCTTCAGTACTTGTTAACGCCACTTCATACTGACAAAATAGATCCGTAAATCCCGCCTTGTTGATATTTCAAATTTACTTGATGCTTCCTATGACATAACCGATCACGTCATTTTCTCCCTCTACTTCCTTGCATTTCCGCCTTCCTCATTGCTCATTGTTGGTTCGGCATTCATAATGAATGGATGCGCGCTTTTCTAATGCGTGTAACGCATGGCGTTGGGACGCTACCACGCTACCGGCTTTACAATCTCGTTTCGTTCTTACATTCGTTTCGCTCGCTATGAACTCAAGTCGTTTGTTCCTGTCTAATTTGTGTGAATTATATTCAGTTGCTCATGTCAATATATTGTGAACTTTTTCGTTTGTTATTTGTGGTGTCTGTTAGTGCTATCCAGCACGCGCTGTCTACATTTGTGAATTCTCATTACTGGATTAAAGGTAAGTGCGTATTTGTTTATTATGTATTGTTGACCAATAATGTGTGTTCCCATGTATTGTCATGTCCTTTAACTCTCGTTTCCTACCTATGTTGTCAGTTTTGCTTAACCGCTTGTTTAACCATTTCGTTCAATCACTCAGTCGTTTAGTTGTGGCTGGCAACTACCAAATGCAACCAGCCTGGTCCTCCAGTTTAAATTGTTTAATCGCCTATTTATTAACGTTAGAAAATTATTCATCTCGATTATTCTTTATTGTGTTTTACAAAATCGTATCTGCTTTAACAGTACTGATGATGAAGTCAAGGAAGAGGTTACTCGACTCCTCAAAGGATTGGCGGCAGAATTCTACAACATAAGGATAGAAAAGTTGGAGCATCGTCTGCAAAAGTGTTTGGACAGAAACGGCGATTATGTAGAAAAATAGCATAAGTTTTAAGCTTTAAATTGATGTATAACACTAAGATAAAAAATATTGCTGTCTATTTTTAAAAATCATGGGAACCTTATTTTACGAATGACCCTCGTAATTATAACTTATCTTAATGGTTGTCCTGTAAATACATTTAAAAAAAAACAATTGACAAGTCTAAATAAAACAAATGAATAATAATGTTAAACTAAATTTTGAATACTGGCATAATAAAAAGAATGCTGCGTGAGTTGTAAAATGAGCTTCCAAAGATTACTAAAATTACTACGTTACTTTTGCAGGTATTATTCTTTTTCCTTGATATGTAGTTTATTTTATTTTTTATACCGTGTGCGGCATAAGTCGCTACCCGTCGCTAGAAAATTACTCGTTCACTCACTGAAGTGGTGGGGGTAACCTTGAACGCCAGTACGTTTACACATCTGCCGTTTCAGTTCTACTCATGTATTCGTGTTAGTTGCTACCCCCACATATTCATTTATAACGGTTAAAGATGTCTTTCATTATGAATAAAAAACTGTCACTTCAACAGAGAGTATTTATTTCACAGCAGTGGAGCAAATTTGATTGTAATTACGATAAAGTACGTGATCAGTTCTGCATAAAATTTCCTAATGTTTTGCCACCGTGTAGGAAAAGTATGTATAATTAAAATAAACACTTTGAAAGCACAGGTTCAGTCAATGATTTACCCAGATCTGATCGCCCTGTATCGGTTACTACTGAAGAAAATTTACACTAGGTTGCACAATCATTTGTCAATTCTCCAAATAAATCAGCAAGACGTGCTTCCACAGAGTTAGGCATTTCGGATAGAAGTGTTAGAAGAATGTTATCAACGTTAAAAATGAAACCATACAGGCCGGCCTTCATTCATTCATTCATTATATCAAGGGCGTTCGGGCTTCTCCAGCCCCTCCTCACCGCGACCTAAAAGATCTTTTGTGATTGCCCCCATTCCTAGTTTATGCAAGGCCCGCACCTTCGATAAAGCGCAGGGTCTGCCTAGGATTTAATGCACTTACCTGAGCAGGTGTTAACACATCCCCACCCAACAGTGCTATACCTTTGCAGCCACCCACAATGCAACTGCAAAAATATTAAATGTGCGACCCACTGAGGCGCCTTACAATACGCCTCTCCGCACAGACCTCAATGGCCCATATTTCATCTTGGAAGACGGTCATGTTACACCCAAGGGCCAGGGAAGTCATTCCCCCGGACCCCCAGGCCCCCAATCCCGCTCTTCCACTCATCACAGGGCCTTCAATATACCAAAAGGTAGCCCCTTCCGGCCTCACCGGCCTACCCTCCGCCCACTCCTGACGATCAAAAATTTTCATCCTCAGTGTGTCGGAGAATTTGTATGATCTGCTCATACGGTCCCAAGGACCACATACCACACCCATCCCTTCAAACCTTGAAGATCTCAGTGTGGCCCATCTCCACTGATGGGACCCCGATCCCGTCCTCCAGCCTCAAGGCAGTTCCAATCGCCTCTCCCCTCACTTGCACATGAAAAGGAGGCAAATCAACCATCGCCTCCATAGCACAGGCCGGCCTTACTGCAAGCTCTACATGAAGACGATCCTGACCAACACTTAGAATTTTGTGAGTGGTATACGATTCGTGATGAAGCGAATCCTAATTTTTTTAAGACAGTTTTGTGGTCTGATGAAGCGACTTTTAAATTAAATGGTAAGATAAACAGACATAATTGTGTGTACTGGTCCAACCAGAATCCCTTCCAAGTCATTGAAGAAGAATTAAATGTTCCAGGCATCACTGTTTGGACAGGTATTTGCAGCGTTGGTGTGACAGGTCCTTATTTCTTCGAAGGTACTGTAACATCAGAAAAGTACACAGATATGCTGAAGGAAGTTATGATTGAACTAGACAATAGTCCTATTTTTGAGGGTATTAGGCATAATCTTATCTAGCAACAAGATGGTGCAGCTCCTCATTATGGTTTAATTGTTCGAGAATTCCTGAACGAACATTTCAATGAGTGGGTAGGCAGACGCCGTACGGTTGAATGGCCGGCAAGGTCACCAGATCTTACACCGTGTGGGGTATTTTAAAAGACAAGGTTTTTGCGACTAAACCAAGATATGCAGAACATTTGAAAGACTTAATTGAGAAAGTTTCAAAATGTTTTTGGTAACAATTCACAGCTATGTGAACGAATCAGTAGCCAAACGTGCTTTAAAATGTATCGAGAATAACAGTGGACACTTTGAGCAGTTCAATTAAATCACAAACATGTAAGTTATTTTACTATCACTATTGTTATTAAAGGAAATACTAGAAGTTAATTAGTTGTGATGCTTATAACCTAACAATGCATATATAAATGTTCGGGGGTAGCGACTTATGCCGCACCTGGTATTTTAAAAAAGGAAGGAAATAAAGTTTATCAGTATCGGTACTTTTACATGATCTAAAACCACGCAAAAATGAGAACAAAGAGAAGGAACATAATTCATTGAAGACAATGCAATGGAAAATCCAAGATTTAAAAAAAAATAAAAGAAGTGCCTTACCTTTGACATAACTATTTTTGGTTTTGTCTTGGCATAATTTTAGTTGAGACCTTTTTTGAATCTTTGTATAATCTTTGAGCAAATCATACACGCCTTCGTTGTATATTTCAAAAAAACTGACCCACACAGAACAGGTTACATTACCAGGTAAAGAATAAACAGGTACAGTGTCTTTATCTAATATCTTCTCCATTTTTTTGAAAATACATTCTGCCTCTGAAAACATTTACAAATCAAAATGCAAAGCAAAATACAGTAAAATTTGTTTATAACAAAGTCTGTTGTAACAAAAATCCAGTAATAATGTATGAAAATAGAAAATTTGGTTGGTTTTATTATATTACTAGCAACCCCCGATCGCTTCGCTTCACAGCAGCTAATATAGGCCTCATTAAATTATTTTAAAACCTCTCTATATACAATATTTGTGGTTTTGTTGCCATGTGGCACGAAAATAAATTGTTTTTCTGCACTTCCAGCTCTAGGAAGTCCGACGTAAAGTTGTCCATGAGTGAAAGAAACATTCTTGTCTCACATCGATGCCCACCATTTTAAATGTTTGTCCCTGTAATTTAACAGAATTGAATAGAATGTATAAAAGAATACCGATGGAAAGAAAGAGACAGTTGATATATGGCTGAGATAAGAGACAGTAATACGTGGGTGCGGTACGCAGAGTAATTCGAAATATGACTCATTCACTACCTGTCGAATGAAAACAAATATATGACATATAGTACAATAAAAATTTTGAATATTTCGGAATTTTTAACGTTTTTGGAATCGAATGTTATTCTTCACGTTTTTCTATGAAATATAAAAGCTAAATTGTGCTTCTAGCCCAAAAAAATACACCATCCACAGGACTTAGAAAAAATAAAAGTGCTATGCACCCGATAAACTAAAACATGCGACATCATCACAGTTTAAGTTGCTTAACTCACTTAATTGAAGTTACTTAACCCTGTTCACACTGGTAATCTAATTTTAGATGATGCCGAATGGATTGTGGTTGGTGCGATAAAACGAGCTTCTGCAAGGTCAGTATAAGGCGGAAACCGGTAAATATTGTACTTTTCTAATAAGGAATTAATTCTTTAACGCATCTAATAGTGTTTACAAAAATAGAATATCATAACAGGGAAAATTTTTATTCCCTCAATAGTGTGCAGGTAGCATTGATGGTTTGGGAATTGTTTGTTTGAATGGAAATACGTGTAGCTCATGTGTAAGTCAATGTATAACCCATCAATGTTAAGTTAGCGCAGTCATCGCGCAGAGTGTGGTTAGGAAATTGCCGTAGTGGGGAGGCAGAGTGATGTTCACACATTCATATACACTCGCATTCACGTACACACACTTGCATTCACCAACACACTACGCTCGTGAACGCATCTGCTGCAACTAGTCTTGTTTCGTTTGACGGATAGTAAACAATTTGTTATTTTTTATCGTATTTTTACATTTTTTTGTATTTGCTTATTTTTTCATTTTTTATTTACCTAATAACAAAGTAAAAGTAACAAGAAAGTAGGAATATGAATTTTATGTTATAATATAATTTATAATTATATTATTATATTATATAAATAGAATTTATATTTTTTGTTTTATGTGGAAATTGTACACAATATTTCTCAACGCGCATCTTTGAAAGTTATCAATATTAACTTTCTTCTTCAATCTTTTGCGAGATTTTCCCGGTGTACTGAAATTTTCATTTTCACCCAATTTATTTGCTTCTGTTACAGTGTTTCGTACCGTATGAACGGAAATACCGCAAAGGTCAGCCACACGAGCTTGAATTTCTAACCGTAACATTTCTGGATTTTCTTCAGTAATTTTTTTGTACACATTCATTATTACACATTTAATTTTACTTTTTAAAGCCACTCCCCGTCCTAACCTCCAGTTCAATCTTGGCTGAGGCATTGCAAATAATATATAAGAAACGGCGAAGAGTACTGAAAAATACTGCTTAATAATTGGCGAAGAGTATTGAAAAATACTGTTTGAGAAACGGTAAAGAGTATTGAAAAATACTGTTTATGAAAACTGTGGAAATGTAGACCACAACACAAGTAAACAGTGTGAAGTCCACAGAGCAACTGGTATGCTAGGTGGGAGGGCGCGCGCCAGAGACCCAACATTCCCCCTCCATTATACTATAAGCTAGGACAACAACACCTAAAATGAACTACTGCTCATCACGTGATCACGCTTACTTAACTTTGATAAGTTATACATGCATGTTCTCTAGTTTGTGTTGAAGCTATGATGATTCTGTTTCGGTGTTTGCCCTTGAAAAGGAAAGACGAGTCCAATTTACTTTTCAGGAGGAGGTTTACCATCACAGAGGCAAAAAATTCGACACTTTGCCGGGTTGCAAAGGACGTGTAATGGCTTCCTTCTAATCGCACCTACAGAATTTTTCAAAACACGTGGTTATAGGGAAAAGAATTCTCTACATTGCTTTGCTTACAGCTGTAACCTAAATATAATAGTGGTTCTGTGACATCACTGTAAAGAATGTAAAAAACTATTCCTTCATCCTTCCCTCTGATGTGAAAATGGACTCATGTTGAACATTTTGTAACTTCGTCAAATATTTACAAAAATTTTAATAAAAAATGTCATTTTACAGTTGATCTGTCAGTTTACAGTGTACAGGTGTCATGACGCAAAAACCCAATCCCCTCCTTCCAACTACCACAAATTGACTAAAACTGTTAGTCAAAAATAAAAAGCTTTATTAATGGTTAGGCCTGGTGGAACACACAAGTTCAAATTTTCTCAACATTTTCGTCTGTTCAGGCAGTTGATGGACGTCCAGAATTAGGTTTGCCAGTAATCGACATGTCATGTCACCATTTATAAACCAAGAGAACCACTGGTACACTTAACTTCGTTCCATAGTATCATCTTTTTCAGCTGTTTTCAACATCAAAACCGTTTCAGTGGCGTTTTTACCGAGCAGGAAGCAAAATTTCACAGACCCACGTTGTTCACTTCACAAGTCTCCATCACAAAAAAGGAAGAGAAAAACAACAACACCAGCAAAAAAAAACATCACTACAGGCAAACACAACAAGCCAGGTTGACAACACAGGCAGCACTGAACTAGCAACAAGTTGCCCTACACACACCTAGCGAGAGATGTACTACCCAAACTCTACCCATGGCAGCGCTGTTCCAATTTCTTTTCGTATATTTAAAGACACAAATACTTAAACAGATATTGAACTAGTTCAATTACATCATTAAAGAGTTTTCATTTCATTACAAACTTACCTCTGAATGCCAGCGAAACGTATTCATCCTGAAACATAAAACAAATTATTTGTTTAAAGTATAGCTAATTTCATGAAAAGTAAAACAGTTGATGGAAGGAAGAAGAAAACTCCATCATGAAAGAATACTGAAAATGAGGGGTGCTATTTTTGGGTTCTGGGAGCCTGAAAACTGGTATTTCCAGGGAAAACTTGATTTCAAAAAATTGACATGAAAACACTACCTTTCTTCCCTACATACGAGGGGGTACCCAAAAGAAACCGGAATTATTTTTTTAACCTTTTACCCCGGGCATTTTTCTAATTTTTTAGCAGTTGAGGACGAAGGTGTTATCGGTACATTTGTAATGATTTTTATAAAAACCCATATTTCGATTACTATTCAGTATAACTGCATGATTTTTTTTTTGTTTTGTTAGGAATAAATTGTAGTTTATATTATATAAAATGAAGTAGCGAAAATTGTCCAGTTTGTGTATTTTACAATTAAATAAATTTGGAAAAAGAAAACTGAAATGACGAAAGATTAAGTTTATGGTCACAGAACGTCATTAAAAAAAATACTACTGGAATAGCCATTTATTCTACTGAAAAGAAAAATTAATTTTACAAAGAACCCCAAAATTTCAAAATAAAATGTTAAAAAATAAATTTTTTATTCAACATTTTGTAATCTCCTGCACGCCTCTACTGATTGAGTAAAAAAAAGAGTTAATTATTTACTTACTTCATTGATATGGTATCCGACTTCATGAGAGTTTTTGATGATAGTTTTGTTGATAATTGAATTTCTTTAGTCTTTTTTTTATAAACACTACCCTAACTTTCTATATACTTAAATTACACATATTCAACAAACATGTTCCGGGAAACACTGGCCATGTAGCCCTTTTTGGCATTTTGAACAAACTGTCCTGCTTCTTTTTCTCTTGCCCCATCTTCAACACTTTTCTTGCTACAAACGCAACACACCCGTTCTTTTTTCCCAGGAAGTTTTTCAAGTTTTCGAGGACCCGTATTATTCCCTTCGTCTGCCAGCTCATTTCCTCCTAGCCACTCATCTGTTATATCATTTACGATGCTAACAAGATATCGATATCTAGTGCGTGGTTTGTCAGTATTTAGTTTATATAAAATATATGAATTTAAAATCATTCGTGCAAATATATTAAAAACTACTTTTTTCCAAAACTTATTGGTGCGTCTTTCATCCAAATAAGCATACAACATCATGTCGTTTGAATCAATTCCCCCCATATATGAATTATAATTATGAATTATTTCAGGTTTGCTAACAGATGCTTGTTTTCCATGTTTATTCTGAAATTTTACTGAATTTGTCGGTCTAGAATCTGTAGAAATTAGTACAACGGGTTTGCTTTGTGTCTTTTTCTCTCTATACGCAAGTGATAACAAATTATTTTGCCGATAGTATTTTTTTTCTCCAACTGCGAATTTTCTTTGAATATCAGCTGGGAGTCCTTTTCTGGCTTTTCTTATTGTTGCTGTACAGTGTGTATTGTTGTCATACAGATAATTTAATAAAGGAATACTTGAAAAAAAGTTATCAAGAAAAACATGGAAGCCTTTATTCAAATAATTGCATGACTTCAGAAGTTTGGCAACAACCTGGTATCCCAGTCCATATTTCTTTATTTCTTCCTTGTCTTCGTCAGAATTTGCACCTCGATAAACAAAAAATGGCATGCAGTACTTGGTAACTGAATCACAGAGTACCCACAGTTTTACTCCCCAACGGTGGTGATGTTTATTGGGTAGGTACTGCATGAGTCTTGTGTGGCTTTTCAAACCAATCAAAGATTCATCGATAGAAAGCTGTTCATTAGCAGTATAGTAGAATTTGAAGAGTCTATTCGCGTGATCTAAGAGGGGCTGGAACCTGCAACATGGATCATAGTTCGGATCGGTATATTTTGGAAGATTGTTTGTATCAACTACATGAAAAAAGGATAGAATTGTTTCGAACCTGGTGCGTTTGAACATTTTACGAAACCATGGGATACAATGTGAACCTATAAGAGACCAATAAGATTTGAGGGTTGGCTTTCGATTGAGCCCCATATTTATAATAACTGAAATGAAAGCTTTGATTTCTACAGCAGTTACAGGTTTCCACTCTGAAAAGATGCTCCTAGGACTGAGATTATTTTTGTTAGAACTGATAAATTTATTTCCATAAAGGTTGGTTTTACTGGCTATGATTTCAAGAAGTGGAAGTTTGAAAAAAAGATTGAAATAATCGATGGGTTTTGAATTTCGCGGGGGGCAATGCTTTGGACCAGGTAATTCATTGTACTGAAAAGAATGATTGTTATCGTCTTCGGTTTCTTGTATTTCTACCCAAGGAACATTATCACAGCTACCTGAATTCAAGTCTTGATTGGCACTATTTTTAGGTCGACCTCTGTTTCTTTTCTGTACTGATGGTCCCAAATCAGTCACAGGCAAATCAACTGGTTGTGGCATGGCTGAAGCTGACGTCCCAAGTCACTAACAGGCAAAGGCATTGTCAACCAATCTTCATCTTCTGAAGATGATGAAGTAAGGTTTCCATTTTCCGGAAAATACTCATCGTCACTTCCCATGCCAAACAATTCATTATCTGAATTTTCTAATTCACTTAACTCACTACGTTCAAGAAGTTCAGCCAACTCCTCATCATCGTTTTCAGTAAACACAAACTTTCGTTTACTCATTTTATAGGCCTACAATAAATACACAATATAAGACAATGGAACACTACACTTAAATAAAATGATTAACAAAACTAAATTAAAATTTAAACACTCACTAAGGATCAAGAAAATATAAAAGCTAATATTCTACTGTAAACATTGCCGTACCGGTATAACCTCGCAACACTGAATACACTACGAATACAACACGGGCTATAAAGTACTAAAAACACAATTAAAATAAGAATAATATAAACACTAAATAATATAAGTACTAAAAAACACAATTAAAATAAGAATAATACAAACAAAAATAATCTACTACTAAGAAGCACGTGGCCAACAATGCCGCGCTAAACAGCTGTGCGTACACAACTTTGTGAAACAACACAGTGTAGCCAACTCAATTTAAAATGTGTTTTTATCAAACAAACGTGACAAAATTAAATGTTTGGAGTTAAAATTAATAAAATTTATATGTTTTCTGACATTTTGATATTAAAAAAAGCCATAAATAATTTAAAATAATATATTCAACACGATTTAAAAAAAATCCGACAGATCGGATCATCGTCTTATACGGCGAAAAAACAGAATACGATTTATCGGATCGTCGGGGTAAAAGGGTTAAACTATTTATTTTTAATTTTTTTACAAAAGAACCTTATCCCCTTCAAAATACTCTCCATTACAACTAATACATTTGTCCCACCGGTGCTTCCACTGTTCAAAACATTTTTTGTACTCCTCTTCAGTGATGGCTGCCAGCTCATCCGTCGTTTTTTTCTTGACATCATCAACGTTGTTAAATCGGAGACCTTTCATGCCCCTTTTCATGCGTGGGAACAAGAAAAAATCACACGGAGCCAGATCGGGTGAGTACGGTGCGTGTGGTAGCAAAACCATGCCGTTTTTCGCCAAAAACTGGGTAACCGAGATTGCCGTGTGTGCAGGCGCGTTGTCGTGGTGGAAAAACCAGTCCCCTGTCTGCCACAAATTAGGTCTTTTACGACGAATGCTGTTTCGTAGTCTTCTTAACACTTCAAGATAAAAAGCTTGATTTACCGTCTGGCCTGGTGGAACGAACTCTGAATGGACAATTCCCCTCACATCAAAAAAACAAATCAGCATTGTTTTGATGTTCGATTGACGACTTTTTTTTGGTCGGGGTGATAATGAAGTCTTCCATTGACTGGATTGTTGTTTGGTTTCTGGGTCGTACCCATAGCACCAAGACTCGTCACCCGTAATGATCTTTGACATGAAATCTGGATCAGTTTCAAGTTGTTGTTTCAAATCACTACACGTTTCAATTCGACGTTCCTTTTGAGTGTCTGTCAGAACCCGAGGCACAAACTTGGCAGCGACTCTTTTCATTGTCAAGTCTTCTGTTAAAATGCGTTGGACTGAGCTCCAAGATAACCCACTAACCTGTGATATTTGGTCAATGGCCTGTCGTCGGTCTGTTCGTACAATTTCTTTCACTTTCACAACATTTTCGTCTGTTCGGGAAGTCGACGGTCGTCCAGAACGAGGTTTGTTCTCAATCGACATGTCGCCATTTTTAAAGCGCAAAAACCACTCGTACACTTGGGTTTTTCCAATAGCGTCGTCTTTGTAAGCTGTGTTCAACATTACAACTGTTTCCGCGGCGTTTTTACCGAGCAAGAAGCAAAATTTCACAGCCGCATGTTGTTCATTAAAACTTGCCATCATGAAAAACGACACGAGCACAAAACAGCACTAGCGAGAACAATCACTGCACGAGAACAGAACAAGCTAGATCAACGAACAAAATGGCATTGAACTGGCAATGAGTAGCGCTACAAGCAGCCTAGTGGCGGGAATTTGTACTGCACAAGCTCCGCCCACAGCAGAGCTATTCCGGATACTTTTGGGTACCCCCTCGTATTCATATAGGGCAAGAAAAAGTAAAAATTACCAGCTTCATCAGTAGTTCACAACTGAGGTGCCGTGGCACCCTGGGGTGTCGCAAGCAAGAGCTATGGATGTTATGGTAGTCGCTGAATAAGTGACAATTTTGTAAAACACCTAATAAAAAAAGTCTGTAAGCAGATAAAAAATATAAGGCAACAAATTGTGTAAAAAAAATTAAGGTAAAATGATTAGATCTGAAATTCTTTTTCAGAAACCTTGAGAATAGATGATTTGGAGCTTCAGGAACAGGAAAAACTGGTTGATTTAACAAATGATTGTAAGCTTCATATCAAATTTAAAGAACTTTCACTAAACAAGTTCTGGATTTCACTTGAAAATGAGTTCCCATGGATCTCAAGAAAATCTATCTCTGTGTTCCTACAATTCTCAACTTTGTGAGCACAGATTTTCCGCACTCACCAATATCAAAACTAAAAAGAGACAGAAACTGAATTCCAATAATCTTGAAGATGACTAGCATTCGAGCCTCTCAACAATCCAACCTAGCATTTCCAAAGAACATCAAGGACAAATTTGTCCTTAAATTGCAAATAATTCTATTTGAAATACGTATAACTAAAAATTGTTTAAACATTATTAAACTCTCTTTTTAAACCTAATAGCTTAAACTAAATATTACCCTTAATAACTTAAACTAAAACCTTAAAACAATAATATTACGGGTATTAGGGTGCCATTATGCCACCTTAGTTCCATATGTAAGAGTGCTGTGAAAAAAAAGCGTTGCGCACCACTGAGCTAGATGTAAAAAAATAAACACAAATTGTTTGAAAACAATCAAAGCCCATAAGTTAAAATTGTACTTATTTTGTAACTTGTTCATTACCATAAATAAATCATTTTGCAAATTACATAAATAAAATACTAGCATCATACCCCGAAATATGTGTAATCAATGTTTTTTTTAATATCGTAACAGATATCATGTAGCCACTAGACCGGCTGTATACTCCAACATACAGACACACACAAACGCACACACTGTACAATGCTTTGATAAATTCCCCCGTACGTCTCTCACTAGTCTACCCTTTCAACTATTTATGTACTGTACTTCAACAAAAAGTACACACACAACGTTCTGATAATTTCCCTCACGTACGAAGTGCGGCTAAAAAATAACCGGACTGAATGTATTAATGGACGATCAACACGTGTGCGCACGCCAAGCGCCATATTGCTGAGTTCGTGACATCCCTCTCTCCATTCCAGCCACGTAATCATCTATCGATCACTCATTTGGGAATTGGCCGCCGGGCTTGTCTGATAATGTATTTGCCATCCGTCGGAAAAATGATGAGTATTTTGAAAGAACATTGTTAATTTAAATTTTTTGGTGAGACTTGAGAAGACCACTACAGAAGCCCATACTTTATTAAAACAAGTTTACCACAATGAATGTTTGTCACGTACTCAGGTTTTTGAGTTTTTTGAAGGGTTTAAGGAGGGGCAAGAAGAGATCAAAGATTACCCACATCCAGGACAAACTTCAATGCCGACAATGAATGAAAACATTGAAAAAATCGGCACTTTGATCAGAAAAGACAATCAATTAAGTATTTGTGCAGTTGTGGAGATTGTAGCAATCGGTTTGGTAGATTTTGCACGAGCGTCAAAAAAGTGGTCCCAAAAAATATGGTCATAACAATGCCTTGTGTCCCACACTGACTGTCAAGACGGACTGGATGTCAAGATGTATTTGGCCAAGCAAGGAATCCCTCTGTTGGAGCATCCACCCTAATCACCAGACCTTGCTCCGTGTGACATTTTTATTTCCCCAGGTGAAAACTGTACTTAACGGAACCAGTTTTGAATTGGTTAATGCAGTGAAACAGAAAGCGACAGAGACAATGAACACTTACAGAAAATGACTTTCAACACTTCGTGGTACCATTAACAGGACACAGGGAAACAGAGCTAGAACAGAGACATTATTGAAGTTCTACAAGGTAATGGCAGCCCCAGTCCTTCTTTATGGACGTGAGTCATGGGTTACCACAAAACGCCAAGAAAGTAGAATCCAAGCTGCTGAAATGAGGTTTTTAATAAGGGTGAAGGGCTGCTCGAGGCTGGATCTAATACATAACGAGGAAATTAGATCCAAGTTGGACGTATTTAGCTTGAATGAAAAAGTAAAGGAATACCGGAATCAACATTTGGAACGGATGCCAGAAGAGAGAATACCTCTAAAAGTGATGGAATATGTTCCAGTTGGAAGAAGGGAGGTGGGAAGACCTCAAAGAAGATGGCAGTAGTCGAGATGTACGGTGTTTGTGTAAACGTACAGGATGGTTTGTGAGTTCGGAACAGGCTTATGCCTAATTCTTTATAGTAAGAAGAAGACTTTCAACACTGCTTCGATCAGTAGATAATCCGTATGGAATGGTGTACGGAGGGGAGTACACTGAAGGAGATAATGTCAAAGTTGTGAAGGAATAAAATAATTTTGTAGCATTAATCTTGTTATTTTTTAGCCGAACCTCATACGTCTTTGTAATCATCACACATACCCCTTCATACTTGAACAACAATATGTACTCGCGCGCATGCACACACACATTTATGAAAATCTTCATTAGGGCGCTTAGGGTTATAATTTTTGAAAATTATTAAAAATTGTTGCTATGAATATAAGTATAAATATGGTGTCAAATTTTCATGAAAATCCGGTCAGTAGTTTTGGAAATTAGCCAGCACAAAAAATGCTTTGTTTTTATAATACAGTCACCACTTAGTGTGATCACGGGTAATGTTACCATTGGGTAGTTATTATTATCGTTTCATTTAAATACAGAAACGAATCGTATAAATACTTTGTAATTGGGCCACTTATTGTAATCATATCTTTGCTTATTGTTATCATTTGATTTGTCAAGCAAAAAAAAACTACGCATTCACTAGTAGAAAAACAAAACAAAAATGTTTACAAGTGTCGTCAATTCTGAGACATTAATTAGACGATATAGTGACGCATATCCTATTTGTACATAATTTAAATATGTCTTGTAAGTCTCAATTGATATTTGTTCACCTAGTTGTTCGTATGTCATTTGTTCACGCGACTACCGCACCGTTTATTTTTATTTTATAATTTTTACGTACGTTTATGCTTTTACGTAATTGTGCTTTTATGTATTTAATTTCGGAAAATCTTTTTTCATTTTATGTTTCGTGAAGTTTGGTGTCGCTTGACGTTTCAAAGTGTAACAGATGTTCGAATCTCAAAAGAAACGATGTGATTTAAATCTTTAAAAATAACTTGACATTTTAGATCGATACAGTAAATTACCGAAAATGAGTCAAAATAACGCTCTTTCTGCACCTCTCTTATGTAAAATTTTGAAGAACAAACACTATCTTGTCAATATCAAAGTGTAATAACAGGCCTACATATCATTCAGTAAATACTTGTGACCATAATACAGTGAGTTCAATGCGGTACTTCTGTACACCGTGATTACGTGGTCAGTTATTGTTAGCAAATCTGCTTCTGACAAATGTGATTTCAGCACATGGTGGCTTCTGTATTAGCATAGACAGCGTATAGTACATTTGTTTTTGGAAGAAGCTTGTAAGGGGAGGGCGAGTAGGTAGAGTAGGGTTAGTTTCAATGGGGCAAGTGTTGTCTCCTTCTCACTTAATGATCATTCCCTCTCTTTCTAGTTGTATACTACTGTTACAACTACGAGGTGCTTCCCCCACCACTAAACAGAACAGCTCAGCGGCACAGAGCGTTGGAGGGAAAGCTTCTAGCTAGAACAAATGACCTGTACATGTATAATGAAAGTGAACATTTACCTGATTATCATCAAATTTTAAAATATTATTTTTCTTCGCGATGCAGTTTCTTAACTGGTTGTTAGACAACGCGATAGCAGAATCCGTTTTATGCGGCATGAATAGTGGCTCATCCTCTAAGTTCGGTAGTACTAACTTGAAAACTGAACAAAGGAGTCTAGGAATCAATCCTGGCCGTTGTTGTGTACCTATGATTGAAATACAAGAAACTCTAGATCAACACATCTCTAACAGAATGAAACATGAATAACTCTAGATTAACGGAATGAATTTACCTGTTTTGATCCCAGCGATATTTCAACTATAATCCATTTATTATAACTTCTCTCACGGAATTTCCCCTTCTTTGCCAACCACTTCTGCTACGGTTAGTAAAGCGAACCCCCACCACCACTACTAACGGGTGTTTCAAAAAGGACGCACTTCAAAGTTTAAGGGTTAATATTTTCTGCACAGGGAATATTTTTTTCCCCAAATAACAGTTGGCACTACGGTACTCATTGTTGGCCCATTGAGTATTACTGACATGTACTAGTGCCATCCCGGTATTCATTTGTGTCTGTAGTGTCTGTATAAGTTCAAACATAGTTTTTTCAAAGGATGAACGTGTTTTTATTATTGAAAGTTATTGCGCATATAAATCTTACGAACGAGTGAAAGACGAGTTCCAGTTAAAAGTTCCCAATTCTGAAGTACCTAATAACACCACAATATCGTGTCTGATTAATAAATTTTGTGAGACTGGCAGTATACAGGATCGGAAAAGCACAGGTCGACCATCAGTGTTAACAGAACAAGTTTTGGACGATGTGAAACAACGTTTGACTACCTCACCCACCAAATCACTTAGAAAGTTATCTTCACAGGCTGGATTATCACTAACTTCTGCTTTAAGGGCTACAAAAAAATTAAATCTGCATCCTTACCGCATCGGTGTCGTCCATGAACTGAAAGAAGTTGACCATGGGAAACATATACAGTAGTGGCGTTGGATACGTTCTCTTGTTAATGACAACGGTGTTGAAATATTTGATCGTGTTTATTTCGGTGACGAAGCATGGTTCCACTTGGATGGTTACATCAGCAGCCAAAACTGCTGAATATGGAGCGCTCATAATCCTCACACATTTCATGAACGTCCACTACACGCACGTAAAATTGGTGTTTGGTGTGCGATCTCTCGGCGTCGTATTGTTGGGCCTTTATTTTTTGACACATCTGTAGATGGTGTGGTGTATGGCAACTTAATTGAACAATTTATAGCGTTGTTAGAATTACACAATCGAGATTGTTGGTTTCAGCAGGATAACGCCACGTGCCATACTTCTACTGAAACGCTGAATATGTTACGAGAATTTTTTGGCCATCGTGTGATATCAAAAGGATTGTGGCCACCAAGATCCCCAGATCTTAGTCCTGAGGATTTGTTTCTTTGGGGGAATTTAAAGAGTAAGGTTTTTAAAACCAATCCTCATACAATTGAAGAATTGAAGGCTAATATTGAAAGTGAGATTACAAACATTAATGAGCAAACACTACGAAAAGTGGCTGCAAATGTTATGAAACGTGTCCGAACTTGCATTACAAGTGGAGGAAGTCATTTTGAACATTTATTGTGAAGTTTTAAAGGTAATCTGAATGTTATAAAGGTAATAATTTCATACCGTGTAATTTGTATAATTTGTAATTACTTAATGTAATAAATTAGCGTTCTCAAACTTCGAAGTCCGTCCTTTTTGAAACACCCGTTATTATAAGCTTGTTAAATTATGATTGTATAGTTATATATGTTTTAAGAGAGCAGTATTGGGTTTTACCTGTTGCTCTCACAAGTAAAACGTTTTTAAATAAATAAATAATACCTTGGATAGTGAATGATTTCCCAGAACCAGTTGTTCCATAAGCAAAAATTAAACAATTATTTCCTTTAATAAAATCCTTTACAAAATCGTGAGCGCATGATACAAACACTTCGTTCTGCGTTGCGTCCGGACCAAATATGTGAGAAAATTTAAATCTTGTGTTCCATGTATCAACATCATACGCTTTCTGCTTTCGGCTTGCGGGTGGTTTGCAACTTAACGTCTGCGAATCGAGCGCCTCAAAAACTTTCTGAAACAAAAATGTAAAATACATGAATTATTGATCTCTGAAAAAACAAAATCTCTGAAAGTAAGATCTCTGAACAAAAACAACAAATTATGCTATAGGAATGCTGGAAAAATTAAGAGACAAAAACTAAATAGTAGATTTCTCGATCTCTAGGGATGGTTTGTTTATATACTTCCATCTACATACACAATAATGTTGTCTCATATCTATTGAAACATGAACTCAAAATTCATGTATCCTAACGGTCTGCAAACAAGAACTCTAAAAATGTTCCCAAGTTATAAAATAACCTTTTTCCATTTAGATTTTACTTATCATTTTTACTTTCTCTTGCCTATATAAATATATAGGGAGGAAAGCATTGTTTTCATGTCGATTTTTCGAAATCAAGTTTTCACCAGATCTACACGTTTTCAGACCCGCTGAACACAAAAAATATGTTTTAAGCGATTAGTCTGTGTGTGTGTGTGTGTGTGTGTGAACAGAATATCTCAAGAACGGAACATCGTACGGAGTTGAAACTTAAGTTAGATACTGCTACTGGACCCGACACAAACATTTTCATCAAAATCGGTCAACCAGAAGTAGTAGTTTATTCGTGTCATTTTTCACTTTTTTGCAATTTCCTCACAAACGACTCCTACAATTTTTTTTAAAATCACCTCATTTTTTATACTCAACAAGATAGGGTATAAGCGCCATGTCTGCTGAAATTCTTGGAGATGCTGTTTTCACATAAAAAAATTATTTTCTTTTAAGATTGCGGCTTTAATATGACTTTTAGCGCAAAAATATATATATATATATATAATAAAAGTTATAGAGAATTTAAAACCCTACAACTATTATTTCAAACATTTTTTCATATAACGCTTAGTTTAGCGGTAATTAGCGATTTTGTTTTTTCTCACACAACATGTGAAAAATCGATTTTTTTCAGATTTCGGCCTTACGACAAAAGTATAATATATAATCAATTTTATAAGAAATAAAAAGATCTACAACTTTTATTTAAAGCATGTTTCTCTACAGAGCCTAGTTTAGCGTAAAAGAGTGATTTTCCGTATTTTTAAGCCAAACTAGAGTTGATTTTCATTTTCTGTCTTTCACTCATGATTAAAATTAGGTTATGTTTATTGAGGTTAGTTTTTTGTTTGTTTCTAATGTGAAAGTTGTATAACATATCCAGTGGTTCGCACCCAACATTAACCCATTCCTGAGAAAACAGGTTTTATGTATTAATAAATCTGGTGTGAAACACTCACACAACTTTCCCTTGCCAATGCAAATATTAACAATATAACCTAACATTACTAATAAAACATTAGAAATAAACAAAAAACTAACCACTAAAAATATAACCTTATTTTAATCATGACTGAAAGACGCAAAATGAAAATCGAACTCGGTTCGACCTAAAAATACGGAAAATCATTCTTTCACACTAAACTAGGCTCTGTAGAGAAAAATGCTTTAAATAAAAGTTGTAGATCTTTTTATTTCCTATAAAATTAGTTATATACACTTTTGTCGTAAAATGCACACTGACGCCGAAATCTTAATAAAAATAGATTTTTCACACGTTTTCTTGAGAAAAAAACAGAAAATCGCTAATTACTGCTGAACTAAGCGTTATACAAAAAAATCTTTGAAATAAGAGTTGTAGGCTTTTAAATTCTCTACAACTTTTATTATATAAGTTTTTGCGCTAAAATTTATAATGAAGCTGTAATCTTAAAAAACTATTTCTTTACGTGAAAACAGCCTTACCGAGAATTTCAGCAAACATGATGCCTACCCTATCTTGTAGAGCATATAAAAATGAGTAAACCAGGCGATTTAAAAAAAAAATCGTAGTACCAGTTTTTGAGAAAATCGCAAAAAAGTGAAAAATTATACGAATAAACTACTACTTCCGGTTGACCGATTTTGAGAAAATGTTCGTGTCGGGTCCGGTAGTGGTATGTAACTTAAGTTTCAAGTTCGTACGATGTTCTGTTCTTGAGATATTCTGTTCATACACACAGACCAATCGCTAAAAACATGTTTTTTGGGTTCAGGGGGTTTGAAAATGTGTAGATCCGGTGAAAACTCGATTTTGAAAAATAGACATGAAAACAATACTTACCTTCCTATATATTCCTATAGGCAAGAGAAAGTAAAAAATGACTTTTCGGTAAGAGCATTTAAAATTTTATTACAAAAATAATGAACAGTAAATGTTGCTTTCAGTGATCATTACACTATAATATTTTTCAAAGTTGATGACCTCAGAACGTCCGCACTGCCCCCTACCTATTTCATAGCTAGCCAATGACTTGTTAACAACATTGCCTATACTTGCTCTCATAGCTTTGTTATATATTTCGTCAGCCATTTTAACTTTCTCTTGCCTATATGAATATATAGGAAGAAAAGTATTGTCTCCATGTAAATTTTTCAAAATCAAGTTTTCATCAGATCTACACGTTTTTAGACCCCCTAAACCCAAAAAATATATTTTTAACGATTGGTCTGTGTGTGTGTGTGTGTGTGTGTGTGAACAGAATATCCCAAGAACAAAACATCGTACGAACTTAAAACTTAAGTTACATACCACTACCGGACCCGACACGAACATTTTCATTCAAATCGGTCAACCGGAAGTAGTAGTTTATTCGTATAATTTTTCACTTTTTTGCGATTTTCTTAAAAACTGGTCCTAAGAGTTTTTTTTAAATCGCCTGGTTTACTCATTTTTTTATGCTCTACAAGATAGGGTAGGCGTTTTGTTTGCTTAAATTCTCGGTGAGGCTGTTTTCATGTAAAGAAATAGTTTTTTTACGATTACAGCTTCATTATAAATTTTAGCGCAAAAACTTATGGAATAAAAGTTGTAGAGAATTTAAAAACCTACAACTTTTATTTCAAACATTTTTTTGTATAACGCTTAGTTTAGCAGTAATTAGCGATTTTCTGTTTTTTTCTCACGAAAACGTGTGAAAAATCTGTTTTTTTAAGATTTCGGCCTTAGTGTGCATCTTACGACAAAAGTGTATGGAATTAATTTTATAGGAAATAAAAAGATCTACAACTTTTATTTAAAGCATTTTTCTCTACAGAGCGTGAAAGAATGATTTTCCGTATTTTTAGGTCGAACCGAGTTAGATTTTCATTTTGCGTCTTTCAGTCATGATTAAAATAAGGTTATATTTTTAGAGGTTAGGTTTTTGTTTATTTCTAATGTTTTATTACTATTGTTAAGTTTATTGTTAATTATTTGCATTGGCAAGAGAAAGTCGTGCGATTGTTTCACACCAGATTTTTCAAAGTTGATGACCTCAGAACGTCCGCACTGCCCCCTACCCATTTCATAGCTAGCCAATGACTTGTCAGCAACATTGCCTATACTTGCTCTCATAGTTTTGTTATATATTTCGTCAGCCATTTTTACTTTCTCTTGCCTATATGAATATATAGGAAGGAAAGTATTGTTTCCATGTAAATTTTTCAAAATCAAGTTTTCATCAGATCTACACGTTTTTAGACCCCCGAAACCAAAAAAATATATTTTTAATGATTGGTCTGTGTGTGTGTGAACAGAATATCTCAAGAACAAAACATCGTACGAACTTGAAACTTAAGTTACATACCACTACCGGACCCGACACGAACATTTTCATCAAAATCGGTCAACTGGAAGTAGTAGTTTCATTCGTGTAATTTTTCAAGTTTTTGTAATTTTCTCAAAAACTGGTCCTACGATTCTTTTTTAAATCGCCTGGTTTACAAAATTTTTTATGCTCTACAAGATAGGGTAGGTGCCATGTTTGCTGAAATTCTTGGTGAGGCTGTTTTCACGTAAAAAAATTGTTATTTTAAGATTACGGCTTTAATATGCATTATAGCGCAAAAATTTATATAATAAATTTGTAGACAATTTAAAATCCTACAACTTTTATTTCAAACATTTTTTGTATAACGCTTAGTTTAGCAGTAATTAGCAATTTTCTATTTTTTTTTCTCAAGAAAACATGTGAAAAATCAATGTTTATAAGATTTCGGCCTTAGTATGCATTTTACGACAAAAGTGTATTCAATTAAATTTATAGGAAATTAAAAGATCTACAACTTTTAATTAAAGCACTTTTCTTTACAGACCATAGTTTAGCGTGAAAGAATGATTTTCCTTATTTTAAAGCCAAACTGAGGTTTTTTGAGGTTAGTTTTTTATTTATTTCTAATGTTAGGTTATATTGATCATTATTTGCATTGACAAGAGATAGTTGCGTGAGTGTTTCACAACAGATTCTTTTGGTCTTTGAATAACAATTTTATAACCTATGAACATACAACCAGCTGATTAGATTATAAAATATTGCATGTTAAAATGCGCTCTATAATCGACGTGTTCAGTACGACTGAACTACTGTGGCTTTTATATGCATGCGCGCGTAATGTTTGTCAGGCTAATAAATTCGTACAATCTGACAACGCTGGCAAACGTTCCGATTGGTCTAAACGCATGAAACAGCAGAGCTCACCAACAGTGAAAAATCTGGTGTGAAAAACTCACACAACTTTCTCTTGCCAATGCAAATAATTAACAATATAACCTAACATTAGTAATAAAACATTAGAAATAAACAAAAAACTAACTTCTAAAAATATAACCTTATTTTAATCATGACTGAAAGACGCAAAATGAAAATCGAGCTCAGTTCGGCTTAAAAATACGAACAATCACTCTTTCACGCTAAACTGGTTCTGTAGAGAAAAATGCTTTAAATAAAAGTTGTAGATCTTTTAATTTTCTATAAATTTGATAATATATACTTTTGTCATAAAATGCATTCTAAGGCCGAAATCTTAAAAAAATCGATTTTTCACACGTTTCGTGAGAAAAAACAGAAAATTGCTAATTACTGCTAAACTAAGCGTTATAAAAAAAAATGTTTGAAATAGAAGTCATAGGATTTTAAATTCTCTACATTTTTAATATATAAATGTTTGCGCTACACTTCATATTAAAGCTGTAATCTTAAAGAAACACTTTTTTTACCTAAAAACAGCCTCACCAAGAATTTCAGCAAACATGGCGCCTAGCCTATCTTGTAGGGAATAAAAAATTGCGTAAACCAGGCGATTTTAAAAAAACCGTAGGACCAGTTTTTGAGAAAATCGCAAAAAAGTTAAAAATTACACGAATAAACTACTACTTCCGGTTGACCGACTTTGATGAAAATGTTCGTGTCGGGTCCAGTAGTGGTATGTAACTTAAGTTACAAGTTTCAAGTTTGTACGATGTTCCGTTCTTGAGATATTTGGTATACACACACACACACACACACACACACACGTGCGCGCACGCACGCACACACACACACACAGACCAATCACTAAAAACATGTTTTTTGGGTTCAGGGGGTCTGAAAACGTATAGATCCGGTGAAAACTCTATTTCAAAAAATTGACATGAAAACAATACTTTCCTTCCTATATATTCATATAGGCAAGAGAAAGTAAAAATGGCACACATATGAAAAATTACTCATCATATTTTATTAAATTATATAGTATTTTAAATTTAGTAGAATATAAATTTACACCAAAATTGGATTGAGACCGCCCCCCCCCTCCTCTTTAAATGGACCAATCAAAGAAGAAATTAAAATAGGAAAATTGCTAAGATGTCACTAACCTCAGAATTATCATTCGCCAACGGTTTTATTCTTAAGATTACATTTATTTTGTCAGAAGTAATGCTGCTGCTGCAAGTGCTATTGCTTCCCGGGAATAACTCTTTATTACACGTTTCTCCATTGGCTGATATTCCCGGAATGGATGAGACATCAATATATGAGCCTCCTTGGTAATGGGCCATTTCAAATCTGAAACAGAAAAACGTAACTGAAGATCTTATATTGACATTAAAATTTAAATTAAATATAAATGGAACTGAATTAATATTGAATAAAATGTTTCATGTGACGACGCGTCTCATGGATGCTAGCAATATTCACAAAGGCTTACCTTTGACCTACGGCAAAAACCATTAGTGATTTCTATATCTACTCTTTAAGAGGAATTGAATGACACTATTTTTGTTTCCAAATTCTGACTTTGATTTCTTGACTTCCAGTTTTGAACTACTTCTGGTCAATACCGAAACTTCAAACTAAATTTAGATCCACTAGCGTTTTGTGTAGATTATGAATCCGTAAACTCGTTTGTTGGTAATGTCACTTAAATCACGAGTTTACCCTTGTTTGCAACGAGGGGTAAAGGGGAAAAGCATCAGTGCGCATGCCTGACTGCTTTAATTTCAGTACCACAAACATAACAACTTATACTATACCCAGAGTGTATACAGTATATCGCGGAACCTTTTGTAGGTTAATTGTTTGTTACAGAAATGTCGGTTTCTCGAAATCGTGGTCGAACTATTCACAGTGTTGAACGAAATCTAATATGCAATGTAATAAAATATTATGAAGTTTAAGCTAAACAAAAATGCCTATCCATGCCTCTCAACAAAAACCATGAGTGAGCGGCTAACTACTGTGATGTTTCTCTTTCCACAATTCGAAAAATAAAGAAGGAAATTAAGGACGTGAAGAAGCTATTCTTTAACAGTTTTGTTGATACCTGGTAAAAAAACGGTTAGGTAGATACTAGAGAGACTGATAATGAAAACGCCGATAAGAGCAATAGTAAAGAAGGTGATTCATTCGTAATTACAGTAAATCAAACATTTCTAGTCATGTAATTAAGCTATAGGTAATGTTACAGGTCATATTTATTTCTTATAAGGTTTATGAATAAAACATTTTCTCGGAATAAACCACAGCTTACAAAAGGATCTAGAAACAGCATGAAATGTACGAGTAGTGTCTCACTGTTGAGGTTGGCAGCACTGCAAATATTCCACTTCCCTACCCTCACAGCCCATACATATGCAAAAGGCAATCTCGTGACTTCAGTATCTATATCTCTTGTAGTTTCTGACATCTGGGTGGGGCGGACGGAAACAGGAAAATCAGATGACAATTTATAAAATTTCCCACAATTAATTTTCAAAGAGCTGCAGTTAAACAACACTTAAAATACATTTTTTTAAAAATACTTCAATTTCAGAGCTAAAATTTTTTTAGCTTCTTTAGTGTCATCAAAGAGGAATTAGCTAATTACTGAGGATGATTTTAAGCAGTTTCAAAAACTTAATTGTTATTAATCAGCTGTTATGCCTGCCTTCCACTGCAAAAAGGTAATGAGCATGAAATAGCAGAGCGAAACGGAGTAAAATAGTTTTGTCCTTCCACTAAGAAAGATTTTTACAGAAAAGAGGTATTTGCCTTCCACCGCCAGCGGGTTCAAAAATGGGTAGCGGAGTGAGCTGGGCGAGAATTGAGATGGGTGAGGTTGATGCTTTCATTACCAGCGGACTGTGCGAGGCAGCCAGTTCATCTTTATTATCAAGCCAGCCAATCATTGGATCGAGCAAGTCGTGGTTAGTTTCTAGTGTGTTTTTCTTGACTGTTCGCGTCTAGTAATAATGTCACACGATTCAAGTGATGAAGACTACGTAAATACAGGGTGATCGTAAAGTCGCGCACCCAAAATGATAACAGTCTTAGAAAGCTGTAATGTATTTTTTATTTTTCTTTCAAAGTTTACGATACAAGTTATAATTACAACTTACTTACTTACAAGTTCACAACAAGTGCTGGAAATGTCCACCGTGGTTTGCAATGCATGCACCACACCACACCCCAATTTTTTGAGAATGTAATGGCTGTTCATGGAATTCATGTGGATTCTCTGCAGACCATACTCTACAATTTTGACTATTAACATATCCACTTAGATGAAACCAAGCTTCATCGCTGAAAAAAACTTTGTCCAGAACAGATATGTCATTTCAAATGAAATTTTTAAAGCAATGACAATACCGCAATCGCTTCTCCTTATCTGGCTCTTTGGACTGATGAGTTACGTTAATCCGGTACGGATGTAATTTTAATAACTTAGTGGCTTTATGAACACTTCCATAAGACAGTCCAGTCTGAGTAGAAAGTTCTCGAAGAGACTTTTTTGGAGAACGAATAAATGTTTCACTTATCGTCTGCAGACTGTCGTCAGATAAAACACTTGGTCCGCTGGTAAGATTACGGTCATTCACGCTACCTGTATCCCGAAAACGATGAAACAAATGAAATATGGTCGATTTGTTTGGCACTTTAGCATCTGGAAAGGCATTGGAGAAATGTTCTTGACACTTTGCGTAGGATTTTGATTCACAGTAACTCAAAACGATAGACGCGTTGTTCTTGCGTAAAAGACATTGCGACTCGAACTGAACAAACCAACTGGTTTCTGGCTAACTGTCGCCCGGTGGCGTGATCTAGCAGTGCTGCCACATACTGTACTACTAAACGAAAAATTCCCATATACTAATTATACTTTACAAATTTACCTTCAATTCCTACTTGGCTTCAAACATTTGGTTGCGCGACTTTACGATCACCCGGTAGTTTCTGACATCTGGGTGTGGCAGACGGAAACAGGAAAATTAGATGACAATTTTTAAAATTTCCCACGATTAATTTTCAAAGAGCTGCAGTTAAACAACTTGAAATAATTTTTTTAAAAATACTTCAATTTCAGAGCTAAAATTTTTTTAGTCTTTAGTGTCATCAAAGAGGAATTAGCTAATACTGTAGTTGACTCAGGATGATTTTAAGCAGTTTCAAAAACTTAATTGTTATTAATCAGCTGTTATGCTCGCCTTCCACTGCAAACAGGTAATGAGCATGAAATAGCAGAGCGAAACAAAGTAAAATAGTTTTGTCCTTCCACTGAGAAAGATTTTTACAGAAAAGAGGTATTTGCCTTCCACCGCCAGCGGGTTCAAAAATGGGTAGCGGAGTGAGCTGGGCGAGAAATGAGATGGGTGAGGTTGATGCTTTCATTACCAGCGAACTGTACGAGGCAGCCAGTTCATCTTTATTATCAAGCCAGCCAATCATTGGATCGAGCAAGTTGTGGTTAGTTTCTAGTGTGTTTTTCTTGACTGTTCGTTTCGACTAATAATGTAAGACGATCCAAGTGATGAAGACTACATAAATATAATAAGTAAATGCTTGTTACTCTATAGTTATCATTAGAAAAATAAGCTAACAAACCGAGATTTTGGATGAGCTAACACATTAGAGAGCCTATCAAACACAATTTACTACGAATATTCTACGATTTACAAGATGAATATTTCAAAAATTATTTCAGAGTCAGTAAAGAACAATTTGAAGAATTACTATCACTTGTAAAAGAAGATATAAAGACACAGGATGCGAACTTTAGAAAAGCTATATCACCAATAGAAAAACTTGCCGTCAAGTGAAAACTGATGGGAAGTGAAGCGAACTCCGTTCCAAATTAGCATTGCAGAGCATGACACAGCGGCCCCTTTTTGCTCGCTCAGTCCGCTCCACTTATTCATCTATTGGTAGAAGCACTTCTATGAGATTTGGTGTTGCGAGTCGAACGGAGTCCGTCCGAAATCCGCTCAACTCTGCGACCACTTTTGTAACTCTTCCTACTCGTTCAGTTTGCTATGTTCACTCTTTTCATAATGGAAGCACTTACATGACGTTAAAACATAATGAGTTAAACGGAGTCCGCTACGCTTGCAGTGGAAGGAAGGCTTAAAGCAGCTGACCTTCGACTATGGTACACATTTTCAGGTGTTTGTGTGTAGGATAAACCGTGTTCGTAACTTCAAAATTATTTTTTAAACAGTTACATTTTATTTTAATTAATTTATGCCATAAATACTTTTCAAAATTTATTTTAATATACGACAAAATTTTTTATTATCTTTTAATTAGTTATACTAATTAAAATCGCCTATAACAGACAGGTGGAGTGTTAAATTATTTGCTAGTTCCAGGGCTACAAAAAATAGTTCAGTTTCTTATCTCATGGTCAGCCAATTATATGACTGAACTATTTAAGAACAGAAGAGGTAGAGGTGTAAAAGAAACTAATCAGAGTTATCTCCTCTGAAAGTAATGAATTTCATTATACAGCCAGACCCTGTGGTGAATTGAAGGTGTCATTTGCGGGGTGGAAAGTACATGCTTTTCGGAGGGCCTGGCATCCTGATAAGCATAGGCTACTTTGTACTCAGTTAGGAAGGCAATGGTAAACCACCTCACTCCTCGTTTTACTAAGTAAAACCTCTAGAGGTTCAAACCAGCCTTTCAGCTGTTGACCTAAACAACACTAATTAAAGGAAAAAGAAAATTGATAGAATAGTTTGATTATTTAATGGATTTTGTCTTCCAAGTACAAGATAAGAGAACTAACTTGAACTAATAAAATTAATGTCTCCTAACCTGAAATAACATGTAATAACTACATGTTCAAACCCACCATTCCTTAAGGGGGTAGTCAACTCAAGAAGACGATTTTTTTAAATATTGACTGTTTTTTGCATTTATTTGAAGTTTAAAATTTTCTGAATCACATTTGTTTACTTTGTTTGTATGTTGACAAAAAGTTATAAAAATATCTGCTTAAAATTTACCACTAGCAAGGCGAGCGAAATTATTCCTTCAACTTTAAGTTTTCTGGAATAGTGGTTTTTGCATGATTTGGATATTTTTGTACATTCTGGGAATTAAATATTTTGGTTTGTATTGAAGGTATTTGGATGATGTTATTTTCAATTGTTCATAATTTATTGCTCTATTATCTGTAGAATGATTATTACAAAAACCTTAATAAGGATTTAGTTAAAAATAATTTGTGAATACATAAAATAAATGTTTTTGAAAAAATTGTTTTTCTTCAATAAATTTCTTGTAAGAAAAAATACATACAAGCGCACACAACGGATAATACACAGCAATTTTCTGTATTTTGTAGCATAAGAATCATGTTGATATCTTTCTTGGTTCCTGTGATATTTGATTCCCCGTAAAAGCCTGCTTTTCCTACCTCACCCTTATATTAGGGGCTGTAATTAATTTTTTGGCTTGGTTCAAATGGTAGATCATTACTAGTAAATTACTCTTTCATTTAAAATAAATAATGATAAATTATAGCCAGAAGTTTTCATTTTCATTTTCTGGTTTGACTACTCGCTTAACCCCAAGAAATAACAAAGATGTTGATTTTACTTTTTATACTTTATGAAACAAGAACTTCAAGAAAAATTACAGTTTCACTACTTTTAACAATGTAGCACAACCAATTAGCCTACATAAACACTAAGCTAATAAGCAGTGAAAACACCATTTTCAGTGAAAAAACTATTTTTCGCAAAACTAATGATAAAATAAAATTTTGCACCCCTAAAAACCATTATGAAAAGGCAAAAATGTAAAATAGTGATTTTTATGGGTGTCCGAAACCGGTGGGTTTCTAGATTGAAAAATCAGTGTGAAAAGTAATGCAGATGCTGCGTTTTAACGTAGCAAAGCAGTACATCATAAACCAAACAAAACAGGAATTTTCCAATTCCAAAAATGAAATGCAAATGAATTTCAAAGACGTTAATTTTTATAAAAATATATACCAACAACTATTATGTTATAACTTCATAATTACCACTAAATTCATTAAAGGAATTCCAAAATGAAAATTAACTATATACGTTTTAAACCTTTGTTAACAAGTTCTTCAAAACAACTCGTAGCATTCAACTAGGCCTAATTAAACGCCATTTTTCAACTTAGTACAAATTAATTATAAAAATATAAAACTAAAAGCTCAAATTAACCAATATTTGGCATACTTACTAAAAAGTACGTCACATAAATCAGAATTCGACGCCCCACACTTACAATGAAACAATTAATTGAAACAGATACTTACAATAACCGAAAACTTTTAAACCACCCAACGGATCTGATGCAGCTCGATTATTGGCTGCTCACAGTTGAAACATTCATCAGCGCTGCCAAAGTAACAGTACCAAATTATGTTTTCGAAATAATATTTTTGTTATTTAAATAGACGTTAATTACAAACTACCAATGATGTAAAATTATTTTATTTGTACATTACTATTTATTTTTTCAAATTTTCATGATAGATATTTTAGTTCTACCAATTATTATTGCTTTTATCTATTGAATATATTTTTATGTAATACTCAAAGCTTTTATCATAAGCGTATTTGTACGTATCTCACAGGTCCTTTTTTAATCAGAATAACTAAACGCATTTCAATATATTACAGATACTGAGTGCATTAATGCCTGCCGATACAGCCTTTGCTATGGCACTGATTAAAAAAGTTCTATGAGCCGTTTTTAAGAGACGATGGTATTTCAGTAACATGAATATGAATCATTCCTTAGATTACTTATATTTTTAGTACCACGATGACCTCAACCTTTCCTTCAAAAACGTTACATTTAGTCGGTATATCATATTTATAAAGCAATCTCCGCGCATAGAATATTTTACGTTTCACACTAACTAAAGATCCTGCCATTACTAGCTAGCTGTTGTCAACTGTAAAAATTGGCCGGTGACTGAATGTATTTTCATACCATTTCGTACTATACTAATGTAGTAGGAAATTTAATACACTCGAAAATCTTGCAGGATGAGCAAAATTTTTAATATATTTCTTAATGAAAGAAATTATCACGTACGGGCGACATAGAGGTTTTTTTTAAGTTTAACACTTAGCTTCCAGGTAGAGTGGGAATCGCCCGTGACCCAGCAATTTTCTTTGGTAGTTGCATTTGGACCAGATATATTTTTTAAAATTTTCTGTCTTTTGTTAATTAATGTTGAAAGGAATAAGTTTTAGAAAAAACTCCTAAGGGGCCCAAAAAATGGGTGTGCTCATATATGATTCACATGGTCCGCACAAACTGAATATTGTACTTGAGGCCAAGGAATATATGGATCATTTTGTAAGCACAGTTTACAATAGGCATAAAAACAGAAACTTAATCAGAAAACACATCTAAATAATTAAATACTAAACCTGAATTTGTCCTTATTTTGTACATTGATTATATTGTAGTGTCCAAGTCCATGAATCTTAACAAAAGAGTATTATATTTATAATAAAAATTAGTATAAAACAGAACATTATAAATAAGTATTGTCCACTGAGATAGGTTAGGATACTGGAAGGTACTTGTGTTTGTTAAACACAACATGGCATCACATTCTCTTGGTAGGAAAACTAGGGCACCTTGTAGAACACTGTTTGCTTCTCTTTAACGTAACCTCTCTTCCAAATTTGGCCGAGAAATAGTCATAACAAACGTTACAACGCTATCTCCCTGGAGTGTCAATAACTGTCACTGATGTTTTTGTTAATCTTCACAGCCGGGTTCTTCCATGTTCTGATGATTCAACAGGCCAAGAACGACATATGTTCGAAAAGCAGTTATGTTAATTTTTTATCACTTAATATATTATATTTAATTCGTTTAAATAATTTTTTCGAAGTAAAAATCAAATTTATAAACTCGGAAACGGGGTCGAAAAATCAAAAAAATCTACAAGCATAAAATTGGTTTACAGACCCGGAACAGCTGATCAAGCCATTTACCGTAATGCTATCTGTGCTAAGTAGTGACGCACACTTTTTTAAAATTAACTTTTCTGCGCTCACACATAATGCACATGGTAGCTAAAGTGTTAAAAAGTCCCATTAACAGCTTGTTCATTAGCGACTACAGTGGGTTACGGAACGTTGCGTTGTGACTTATAATTTCCAATTCCTAGTCTGTAATCGAACCCGGGACCTCCGCATGGTAATTTTTTTTTTTTTATTTAACGTCCGACTGTTCTGCAATTACTGCTAATGCAGACGGTGAATGATGAAATGATTTTTTGTAACTTATGAAAAAATGCCGTGCCTGAATGGGATTCGAACCCAAGACCGCATGATGAGAGGCGAGCACGTTACCAACTTCGCCAATGCGGCCGGCATGGTAAGGCAGCGCGCTAACACTATAGTACGGAGGCGGCAGGAGTGTTTTAATTCAAATGAAAGCCATTAGCCGTTTTATAGCGGAAGTGAACCCCTCACCTAATATTAACTTACATTATTATTTTAACATTGACTTATATTTAAGGAGCTTCAATATTGATTACAGTTCACTCTATTTTTTTTATCTTTTAATCTAGCAATTTGTTGTTATGCATATACCCCAGATGGTATTTTACTACAAACTTGATCGGTATAGAAATCCCAAGGCAAATAATCTATCTAGTAATACTCCTAGGAACTCACTATATTTACATGCTCTAGACTATTATTATGAATAAATACAACCACTTCTCTACTTTCTTTAACATTATGTTTGTTTCTGAACTGCATATATTGACACTTTTTCCCTCTGACGTAATAAGATTCAATTCAGGAACTGTACTACAGATTCTATGTTAACATGTGTATTTACTTGAAGAGCATCTACCAGTAAACTTTTATTCATTACTGAAGTATCATCAGCAAACAATAAAGCTCTGCCATTAGGTAGGACTTCTCATAACTTATTAATGTACAAAAGAAACAAAGTGGGGCCTAAAATTGACCCTTATGGAATGCCTGCTTTGACTTCAAGCTTTCCAGATTACAATTTTTGTTAGTTTACGCCTAACAACTCTAGTTAACTCCACACATAAAATTTTACCAATAAGGTAAAATTGAAACCATTTTATTTCTACACCCATAACACCTAATGACTAACTTTTTCAATAGATTTTCATGATCAACACAATCTAAAGCTTCACTCAAATCTAACAACCTACTAATGGAGGTAAAATCTCATTAATCAATTACTACAATTTTAATAAAGTTGTAATAATTGCGTCTATTTAAAAAAATGTATTTAAATTTCTTGATTCCAGTCAAAAGTTTTACAGATACAAATGCTCCATGGGATGTGACAAATGATGCATTACAAGGACTTATGTGTCAACACTGTGAAGGTAGAAATTACACAGCAAAATTTAAAACATCAAGAAAAATTAGCAGATCACCCAAATTCTATGGTGCTGATTTTTTTGGTAATAGCGAAGACGTAACACGACTAAAAAGAATAAAACTGCTTGACCTTCCGATTCAGATTTAACGACTAACCTACATTGTACATTGTAAACAATTGAAGTCAATATTAATCTCTATCTTCTTACTCCACACATTCTACTTTATTCATATTTTATCTACCTTTAATGTTTTCAAAAATTATAAATAATTTAGGTTTTCTTGTGGAAGCAATACCATTGGGTATAGTTTTTGTAATGTGAAAACTTTCATATTATTAACTTATAGTTTTGTTTTTAAACTGATAAACACAATTTTTAAAAAAATTCTTGATCAACAACGAGATATTATACAATGTACAAGAATTCATTTCTAAATAATTTTTATTTAAAGAAAACTGTGTTTTATTGGGTATAAATATTAATAAAATATACAATTTAACATTAAATAATGAAATCCTTGAAAATGGGAGTTGAGTTATACACCGGTAAACACAATACTTCACAACAATTTCAGATAACTTCCACTCTCCAAGGGCCACAAGGGCTGGGGGGGGGCATACAGTACATTTACTTTTATCTAGTTTAGACCATCACACCCTTAACAAACAATGTTTTTTACTTTCTCTTGCCTATAATGCTTTTCATGGTTGATGATCTCTGCTGTTCCACGCATTTAGACCAATCAGTACGTTTGCCAGTGTTGTCAGATTTTACAAGTGTTTAAGCCTGACAAACATTACGCATGCATGTGTATAAGAAGCACAATAATTCACTTGTTTCTTGCATCTCGTACTGAACACATCGATTAAAGAATTCGTTAACATGCAATACTTTATAATATAATCAGCTAGTTGTACGTTTATAGGTTATAATTGTTTTTGAAAACAAAAAAAATGGCTGGCTTAATAAAAGAGTACAAATTGAACTACAAGAGCAAGTATTGGCAACGTTGCTGGCAAGTCATTGGCTAGCTGTGATGTGGGTAAGAGCCAATCCGTACGTTCAAAGCTCATCAGCCCTAAAAAATAGTATGTATGAATATATAGGAAGGAAAGTATTGCTTTCATGTCAATTTTTCATTGTATACATACATTTTCAGACCCACTGAACCCAAAAAACATGTTTTTAGCGATTGGTCTGTGTGTGTAATCAAAATATCTTGATAACGGAACATTGTACAAAGTTGAAACTTAAAACTTAAGTTAGGTACTACTAGAGGACCCGATACAAACATTTTCATCAAAATCGGTCAACCAGAAATAGCAGTTTATTCGTGTAATTTTTCACTATTTTGCAATTTTCTCAAAAACGGCTCTTATAATTTTTTGAAAAATTGCTTCATTCACTATTTTTTTTGCTCTGCTAGATAGGGTAGATTCTATGTCTGTTGAAATTCTTGGGGAGGCTGTTCTCTCATAGAAAAAAATTTTTTTTTTAAGATTGCTACATTAATACTATGCAATTTGGGCCAAAAGTGTACATAAACAAAGTTGTAGAAAATTTAAAAATCTACAACTTTTATTTCTAACATTTCTTTGAATAACGCTTAATTTAGTGGTAATTAGTGATTTTCTGCTTTTTTCATGAAAATCTGTAAAAAAATGGATTTTTTAATGTTTTAGTTTTAATATGCATATAACGACAGAAGTGTACTAATAAAATTTATACGAAATTAAAAATCTACAACTTTTATTTCAAGCATTTTTCTCTACAGAGCCTAGTTTAGCATAACAAAGTGATTTTTTTTGTATTATTAAGCCAAACTAAGGTTGGTTTTCATTTTGAATTGTTCATTCATAATTAAAATAACGTTATGTTTTTTTGTTTATATCTAATATTTTACTATGTTGTATTACTAATGTTAGGTTATTTTGTTAATTATTTGCATTGGCAAGAGAACGTCATAGTCATTACTTTATCCCTCTTCCAAGTTACCTCGGGTCTGGTCCAACACAACTTCTCACCACCTCTCTATCACTAAACCTGCAGTCCACCTCAGTTCTTTTTTCAATTCATTCATAACAGAACCCATCCACTTTAAACTTGGTATACCCCTTGGTCTTTTTCCCTCCATCTTCAAATACAGCATCCTTCTCAGCAGTCTTCCCTTCTTCCTCCTACTAACATTACCAAACCATCTCAGCCTTATCACTTCAAACTTTGTTTGTAGTTGAGACAAGTACGTACAATGACCCCCTCTAGGCATCCTTTGCATAAATACAGATTCTATACATTCATTACAAAGGCATACTTGTCAGCAGTACACTTACACAGTTAGGTTAACAAAAAACACAAAATAAAACTTCAATAAAACTATTTATTATTTACATTATACAAAAATAAATGAATTACTTATTATAATAACAAAAGCTTACACATTTCTGTACCTAAGAAGCAAAAGGTGTTAACTCCATTTTTGGTGATTTTTCAGAAGAATCAAAGTACAGTTCAGCTGTTCTTACTTTGCTCCTACTGTCAACAAACAAAAGCCACCTACTACAGGGTGTACGCTAGAGTCTGCGACTTTACAGATGTTGTATTCCAATTAAGTTAACTATGTTTTAAATTATAAGTACTTAAAATATCAGTCATGATACGATGTAGGCCTAACAATTTCATTTAGAAAAAAAATTTAAAAGTATTTTGTATTTAAATACTTTTGAAAGTATTTTGTTGTTACTTTTTAATCAGCGTGTACACATTTTGATATAATGTGCATGCTCAGTGATGTCATTATTTGTTTACATTAGGAGCAAACCAAGAGAGAGACTTTAGAAATATTTTCTTTTCATTATTGTAACCATATATCATAAAGTTAGGTGTTACAAACTTGAAATTACACCAAATTCTACAGAAAATGCTTCCTAACTACAGATTTTTTTATTTCGTGTAGTCAACTTCTAAACGCCTTCCACCTAAATAGGACATAATTTAACCGCTTTCTGTATTTTATCATTTTTAACGTTCTACATTAGTGTTAACTCCAACGTAAGCCAATTTTATAAGAAAATAACTTTAGTGAACTACCTAGTGCTAACATTTTATAAACGTTTAAAAAAAATTCAAAATTTACTCACTACGTTTAAAGACAGATGAATAAAATACCAAATAAGAAAAAAAATCAAGCAAAATTAGAGGACTATCAGTAAAATACATTCAATAGTAATTTTACAAAAATTCTTATACATCAACAACAAAATTGAATTTAATACAGTTATTACAAGCTCTAAATTTGCAAGTTAAGTAGGAAGGAGTTAATATTGTACACCTTTAAGGCATTTCTTTCTGATTTTAATGGTAGTTTTAACTCAATTTCACCAAAATTGGAGTTAACACCCTTTCCCTCTATGGTACAGATTTTATTTAAACAATTCAAATATGTCACCTTTTATTCAAAATTTAAATAACTTATAGTCTCTTTTTCAACATTATCCCAACTCTTATCTAAGAACTAAAGTAAAAATCTGTTTATTATTATATGACCATAATCTCCTAGGTATAGCCTGATTTTTGTAAGGAGAGCGCTGGGCTAAACAAGCGTCTGCATCCGTATAGTCTTGTACGTACTGCAATAGTGCAGTGTATATAATCAACAATGGAACAGCATGCCTACAAAATACAATGGGTGTTGTCAATTTTCAACAACACTCTGACTGTACATCTTACAGTAGGTCGGAGGGGTATGCGGGGTCGAAGTCAAGTATAGTCACTTATGTCATGAGTTAACTCTTGATAGCAACGTGGGGTAAAGGGGAAAACATTATTGCGCATGCACGACTACTTTAATTTCAGTACGACAAACATAACAACTTATACTATACCCAGAGCATATACAGTATATCGCGGAACCTTTTGTAGGTTAACTGTACGAATATAACTGTTTGTTACCATAAACACAAATGTCGGTTTCTCGAAAACGTGGTCGAACTATTCACAGTGCTGAACGCAATGTAATAAAATGTAATGAAGTGGAAGTTAAACAAAAATGCCTATCTGTGCCTCTAACGAAAGCCGTGAGCGAGCGGCTAATGACTGTGATGTTTCTCTTTCCACATTTCGAAAAATAAAGAAGGAAATTAAGGACGTGAAGAAGCTATTCTTTAAGTTTTGTTGACACCAGGTAAAAAAAAATAAAACGGTTAGGTAGATACTAGAGAGACTGATAATTGAAACGCTGATGACAGCAAAAGTGAAGAAGGCGATTCATTTGTAATTACAGTAAATCAAACATTTCTAATCATGTAATTAAGCAATAAGCAATATTACAGGTCACATTTATTTCTTACAAGGTTTATAAAGAAAACATTTTCTCGGAATAAACCACAGCTTACAAAATGTATCTAGAAACTGCACGGTACTGAAATATAGTAGTAATGTCTCACTGTTGAGGTTGGCAGCACTGCAAATATTCCACTTCCCTTCCTCACAGCCCATACATACGCAAAAGGCAATCCCGTGACTTCAGTATCTATATGCACATACGTAGCCCAGCGCTCACCGCATTTGGTTTGGCCTTTATGAGATGTGATCAAAAAATACGGTGAATAATTTTATTATGAACAAAGTGGTACATCAAATTGAATTAATCTTTAAAGTACTCTCCTTGGTTATCAATGCAGTCATCCCAACATTGAAAGCATTTCTGGAAGCCTTCTTTCAGAAGGCCGTCATCAGCTGCTCTGATATAGCCCTCCCAATGTTGGGTATGATATCTAAGCACATTTCAGCGTGTTAATTATTTTTGGGGGACCCCCAAGTCACATGGTGCTAAATCTGGAGAGTAAGGCGAATGTAGACAGACAGGAATCTGTTTTTCGGCCAAAAACTCCTGGATCAGAAGTATGGTTGGCACGTACTAATCTGAGGACGGCGCAGGATCGGCTGAAGAAGCTACAGAGACTGGCCTGCCTGGGGATATGTGGTGCTATGGGCACCTGCCCGACGGCTGCGATGGAGGCGATGCTTGATTTGCCTCCTCTTCACATTCAAGTGAAGAAAGAGGCGATAAGAACTGCCTTGAGGCTTGAGGGCAAGATAGGGGTCCCATCAAAGGAGATGGGCCACACCAGGATCTTCAAAGTAATTGAGGGGATGGGTGTGGTGGGTGGTCCTCGGGACCGTATGAACAAAACATACGACTTCTCCGACACTCTGAAGGTGGAAATTTTCGATCGGCAGGAGTGGGCGGAGGAACAACCAGGTATACCGGAAGGAGGTACCGTTTGGTATACTGACGGCTCAGTGATGAGCGGAAGAGCGGGATTGGGGGTCTGGGGGGCTGGTGGGAAGATTTCCATGGCCCTTGGATGTACCATAACCATCTTCCAAGCAGAAATATTGGCCATTAAGGTCTGTGCGGAGAGGTGCATTGAGAAGCGCCTCAAGGGGTCGCACATTTTTATTCTTTCCGATAGTCAGGCGGCCATCAAGGCTCTGAGTTCTTGTACTTTTGAGTCGAGGTTGGCCTACGACTGTCGGGAAGTTTTGAATGCCGTGGCCAGGCGTAACGTTGTGACGCTGCGTTGGGTGCTGGGGCACCAGGGAGTGTCTGGAAATGAGAGAGCGGATGCCTTAGCTAAGAAGGGTGCAGCCTCTCACTTCATAGGCCCAGAGCCATTCTGTGGAATTGGGGAGGGCTACTATAGAAGTATAGTTAGGGCCTGGGTGGAGGAGGCTAAAACCTCCTATTGGAAGAAGGTGCCAGGCTGTGTACAGGCAAAGAAATTCATTGCCTATTCCAGCAAGAAGGCTGGAATATATAATAGACTAGGAAGGCAGGACTTGAGGAGGGTAGTGGGCCTGATGACTGGTCACTGTAATCTTGGGTATCATCTATCCAAGATAGGAATTGCTGGAGACAGCCTATGTAGATTCTGTCATGAGGCAGAAGAGAAGGCTGAGCATATTTTATGCAGCTGCGAAGTGGTTGGCTGCAAAAGAAGAGCGCTGATGGGTGAGGATGTGTTGACACCCTCCCAGGTAAGTGCACTAGATCCCAGGCAGATCCTGCGCTTTATTGAAAGTGTGGGTCTGGCCTAAATAAGGGATGGGGGCAATCACAAAAGATCTTTTAGGTCGCGGTGAGGAGAGGCTGTCTTGGCCTGAACGCCCTGATGGTAAAAAAAAAAAAAAAAAAAATGGTTGGCACGTGGCATCAAAAAAGTCTGGGAACAAATTTAATACGGACTTATTTTGAGATGTTCAGTTTTTTGTAAGCTCCCAAATATTTAATCACCAGATTGAATGAACCAGTTTTGCACATTTTCGTCTTATTTTTGAAGACAAAGGAAATCCCGACCGTTGCTCATCTTCAATCCATTTAGTTCAGTTTTTAAATCGCTTATACAATTTGTTACACTGTTAACCACAAAATTGTGAGCTTCCTAGTAAACCAAGCAGTCATGTATCTTCACCTGTCCTGCCTTACAGTGTTGCCATTCCACCCGCTCTCCCCGTGGCATTAGAATTGCTTCACTCAGTCAGTTCAATGCAACCGTGACAAACAAAACGTTTCGTAACATTTGTGGGCTGCTTTTTTAGTCATTTTCATTTAAAAAAATTTTTTATTGTATAGGCCTACCGTTTAATTGTTTAATACAGTCTTTCGTTTAAAGGTTTTAAATTTTATTTGTTTTTTTCAGTGTTTTAAATGTATTTTTAGTTGTAAAAATGAATGAATTCAGTGATTTTGACGAACAACTCAGTAAATCGACTCCAAACAGCGACCGCTGTTATGGAAAGAAACAAAGTAAAGAAATAATCAGTAATGTTTATAATTTTTTTTTCAAAACTTGGCTAACAATCCTAAAGCAAGAATAAAATTTCATTTTTATGATAACCCACCGGGTTGGTCTAGAGGTAAAGTTGTCGCCAGAATCAGCTATTTAACAGCTGATTTTCGGAGACGAAGGTTCCTGGTTCAAATCCTAATAAAGGTAGTTACTTTTATATGGATTTGAATGCTAGACAGCGGTTTCCGGTGTACTTTGATGGTTGGGGTTTAATTAACCATACTCTCTCAGGAATGGTCGGCCTGGGTCAGTACAAGACTACACCTCATTTACATGTTCAATATATCATCCTCATCTCATTGGGTCATGGGGTTGCTTATTGTTCTAAATTGAACAGATTGCAACATAAACAAATTAGGAATTAAAAAAAAAAATTTATGATAATACGATAAAAAATTTGTTTGCACTCTGCCAAATATGGCAACACTGCATTACTAACTACATCCAGGCTCACAATTTCATGGTTACTAATATAACAGAGTTATCAAATTATCCCCGGATACACTTATTTCAACATTTCATAAGCTTCTTTAGCACTTTTTTGTAACTTAAAACACGTTATTGTGTTGTTCCAATCCAAGATCCACGACCTCACGCTTCTGGCTCTGAAAGCCAACTGATAAATCAAAACTAGTTCAATTTTGATACTTACTATCTCAAAGAATCAGGCTATTGCAGATTTATTACTTTAAATTGATGTAGCGTCACATCAGAAGTTTGTTAGTAATAAAATTATTCACTGTATCTTTTTATCACACCTCGTACTTCCACAAAAGTTTATATGAAAATTTATTTCAGTATTGCTAATATTGTAATCAACAAAAATACTCTATAAATCAAAATAACAATTGTTCATTTAGTGACTAACATTGAAGTACATTTATTACATATATTATTAAAATGAATTTAATATTATCTTGTCTTAAATTAATTTTATCATACAGATAACCCATCCCCGATCTACAATCGTTTAACAGAAACCTTTTACTTTTTCTCAGTGAATCCGTGGGAAATAAATGTTGAATCCCATACAGTAAAGCATCTGTGAAAAGGTCCTCAGTACTGTATTTAATTCATGTATGATATATGACTAAAGATAGGATATTCCGCATGCATAGCTCTCTCTCGCATATGTGACAACAGCAGCTCACTTACAGCCTTGCTTTGCGTAGAGTTTTAACAATAACTGCTATTTTTTTCTTTTTATTACAAAACAATTCCTAACTTTAAGCAGATAAAATATGGTTTATATTTTATTTGTATGCCATGTACTAATAAATTGCACTGTTGATGAAATCTCACTTAAAATTTCCAGTATGCACCTAATGTTTGCAATTACGTCATAATTTTGATTGTGAGATTCGGAACCTTTCGCTTTGTACGCTAGCGTGCTAATCACTACGCCACGGAGGCGGTCTCAAAATACATTATTCCATTAATTTTTGTTTAAAACTTTTTTGGAAATGTTCCATTATCCGGAAGTTGGCAATTTATCCATAACTTATGGAAGTCCAGTAAACCGGATGTTATATTTATGTAAAATATATCAACATCCTGTTTTCCGAACGTTGGTACTGAAGGGGTTAATAATACAAAATGTATTAAATAAATAAAGTTTACAAATAATAAATTAGTTTGTATAACTGCATACACAGGGAGTCTCTACTAAAAATTCTTAGGAACCTAGGACTTCATCCCAAACTAGTCAAAATTGTAACTTTTAACATTGAAAAACACAGTGTCTAAAGTTAAATTCAGAAGCGAGATCTCGAGACCATTCGAAGTTAAAACCAGACTAAGACAGGGAGATGGATTGTCGCCTATTGTTCAATTGCGCACTAGAATACATAGTTAGAAAATGGCGGAAAATGAACCCAGAAAACGTAAAAGTTGGCAAAGAAATCAAAATAAACTGCCTGGGCTTTGCGGACGATCTAGCTTTCCTTGCAAACAACATAAAAGAAACCAGAACCCAATTAGAATCCCTCGGAACAACTTTCGGAAAGGATCGAACTAAAAAAATCCTACAAAAGACGAAAATCATGGTCAGAGATCCAGTCTGCATAAATTGCGTAAATATTAACAAAAACCAAATAGAACTAGTAGAAAAATTTAAATATCTAGGAGAAACCATAACCAACTGTCTCAACGAAAGGCCCATATGGCAAGAAAAGATTACTAAACTCAAAAAATCCCTGATCACCACTCAAAACATCTACAACAAGAAGTGTCTGTCAACAAAAACCAAACTATGACACTACCAAACAGTGGTTCTCCCTGAAATTCGCTATGCCAGCGAAACTTTATTCGGACCGTATCGCGTGGGAGACACCGACAGAATTGAGAAAATAGAAAGAAGAATATTGAGGAAGTGCATAAACAAAAAGCATATGGTGGAAGGACAGTGGCGGTTAATCCCAAACAAAGAAATCTACAAGCTAATCACCTCACTAACAAACAACTTCAGAAGGAAAAGAATATCATTCCTAGGACACCTACTCAGAACAGAAAACTCCAGACTTGTGAACCGGCTGATCAACCATTTTTGGGATAAGGTGTCGAGACCTAAGTGGCTGAAAAATGTACAGTAAGATATGGAGGAACCTAAAATCACTAAACAGGACCTACTAACTAAATAAACAGAGTATGACCAACTGGTCAAGGCTAACATGATAACATTTGCACCAAAACCCAGGAGAGTATACAACAGGGTGGTTACCGATGAAGACCGGAGCGTCTTAAGAAAGTGTGGGCTAAACGAAAGGAAGGTGGTCTCAAGAGAGCGTGCTTCTCAAAGAAACCCAACCCTGGAACAAACCTGAATTTGAACTAAAGTGATCCTATGGGGTCTCAAAAGTTAAAAAAAAAAAAATTGGTTTGTAACTAAAACTATGAGTTTAATGTTGTGATATTCACATTAGCCAACAAACGTACGCCTAATTCATAGGATAGCGAGGGTGCACATTTACAATAAGAAGCGATACAACTATACAGCTGCATTTATATCCCCACTGTCAGCAATCAATATTTATCTTGCCAGTATTCTACTTTTGTAATCTGTATTCTTAAATATTTTTGATGTAACTAAAGTCAATAATTGTCATTACTACACACTGCTCTACGCTGAATTCATTGACTATATTTAAGATAACATATATTAATAGACAACACAATCTATATACAAATAACAAACAATAAAATTTTTACATAAAAATATATCTTTTAATTTGATTTATAAAAATAATAAAATAACTTTATATAAAATATAATTATTTACAAATTCTTAAGTAATAACTAATACTTAAATTTACAAAGGTACTACCAACGGTTAACACCTATTCTACGAGTATATATATAATATATATCAATGTTTTTGAATGGTACATATTTGCACTTCTTTTCACTAAGCATCCTTCAAATTTAGATAAATTTCTCATATTTTGAGATATCACCTTTATACCTTTTCTACGAGTACATAAAATATATATCAGTGTTTTTGTATGGTACATATTTGCACTTTCTTTTCACTAAGCGTCCTTCAAATTAAGATAGATTTCTCGTATTTTGAGACATCAGCTTTATACCTTTTCTACGAGTACATAAAATATATATCAATGCTTTTGTATGGTACATATTTGCACTTCTTTTCACTAAGCATCCTTCAAATTTAGTTAAATTTCTCATATTTTGAGATATCACCTTTATACCTTTTCTACGAGTACATAAAATATATATCAATGTTTTTGTATGGTACATATTTGCACTTCTTTTCACTAAGCATCCTTCAAATTTAGATAAATTTCTCATATTTTGAGATATCACCTTTATACCTTTTCTACAAGTACATAAAATATATATCAGTGTTTTTGTATGGTACATATTTGCACTTTCTTTTCACTAAGCGTCCTTCAAATTAAGATAGATTTCTCGTATTTTGAGACATTAGCTTTATACCTTTTCTACGAGAATATATAATATATATCAATGTTTTTGTATGGTACATATTTGCACTTTCTTTTCACTACGTATCCTTCAAATTAAGATAAATTTCTCGTATTTTGAGACATAATTCTAGATGATTTTCTTTATCTTTCACCTAAAAAGAAACAGAAAAAAAAACAGAATTGTAATGATGGATATTATATAAATCATACAAATATACATAGAGTGATTTCTTATTTGAAGGGGTCGGCAGAAGAAAGTGCTAACCCCCAAAATTTCCAGCATTTTTCTAAAATATTTTGTAAAAATAAAATATACCGCACGTTTTAAACAGGAGGCAACATTTACGATCGTAAGAACATAGATTAAAAGAAAATAAATGTTTCAAAAAAATTCAAAAACATGATTTTTGTAGATTTCAATAAACTTTTAAAATGAAATTGTGTAAAATTATGTTGACGAGGGTTAGCACTGTCTTCTCCCGACCCCTTCATTTCTCTTAGTCCTATTACCCAATTGTTAATGTCTGGTAATTTTTTCTCATTAAAAGGAAATTTAGTTTTGTTTTTCCTTCTCAACCCTTATAGATACGGCAGTGTGAGTTAATTCTCCTTGAGCTGTGTAAAATTTTGTGCAGTTTCCGATCAAGTTACGAACAGAACGTCTTGCGCTCAGACAAACCAACTGAAGTTTGTATGATGTTTCGTTCTTGAGATATTTTGTATACACACACACATACAGAGACTAATCACTAAAAACATGTTTTTTGGGTTCAGGGGGTCTGAAAACGTATAGATCCGGTGAAAACTCGATTTCGAAAAATCGACATGAAAACAATACTTTCCTTCTTATATATTCATATAGGCAAGAGAAAGTAAAAAAAATAGGAGAAAACCTCACATCCAGTATGTACAAGGCAACTGCTCTCCTAGCTTCATTGTAGGGCTAATAATCCACATGAAATGAACCTTGGAACAATAAGATTTCATTCTTGAACAATATTTTGCTACGAAATCGTACGTGAGTATAAAAGAATCATTTTAAATTAAATTTGTTGTGTTCCTCCACCACAAAAAATGTCAATTTCTACGCTAACAAACAGATTTTGAGAGACAGGTAGTGTTTGCGACAGACAATGTAGTGGTCAACAAACTCACTTGACTGATGACATTTTAGAGAATGAGAAAACAAGATTGCTTAATTCTTCACAGCGCAAGTTGGTTTGTCATATTCAAATCTTCAGAAAGCTGCTAAAAACTGAAATTGTATCTGTTATCGCATACAATTAGTCAAAGAGCTTCAGCATCCAGATTTAAACAAGCGATTGTTCTAGGATAAAAAAACATTCTGTATGTAACATGACCATTTGAGGAAGTTGTACCAGAAACAGTTTTGCTATAAAAAAAAATCTGGTGTGAAACACTCACACAACTCCCTCTTGCCAGTGCAAATAATTAACAATAAACCTAACATTAGTAATAAAACATTAGAAATAAACAAAAAACTAACCTCAATAAACATAACCTAATTTCAATCGTATATGAAAGATGCAAAATGAAAATCGATCTCAGTTTGCCTTAAAAATACGGAAAATCACTCTTTCACGCTAAACTAGGCTCTGTAGAGAAAAATGCTATAAATATAAGTTTTGATTTGATTATACACTTTTGTCGTAAAATGCATCCAAAGGCCGAAATCTTTAAAAAATCGATTTTTCACACGTTTTCGTGAGAAAAAAACAGGAAATCGCTAATTACCGCTAAACTAAGCGTTATACAAAAAAATGTTTGAATTAAATGTTGTAGTATTTTAAATTCTCTACATTTTTTTATTGTATAAATTTTTGCGCTATAATACATATTTAAGCCGTAATCTTAAAAAAACAAATTTTTTACGTGAAAACAGCCTCACCAAGAATTTCAGCAAACATGGCGCCTTGTAGAGAATAAAAAATTGAGCAAACCAGGCGATTTTAAAAAAAATCGTAGGACCAGTTTTTGAGAAAATTACAAAAAGTGAAAAATTACACGAATAAACTACTACTTCCGGTTGACCGATTTTGATGAAAATGTTCGTGTTGGGTCCGGTAGTGGTATGTAACTTAAGTTTCAAGTTTGTATGATGTTTCGTTCTTGAGATATTTTGTATACACACACACATACAGAGACCAATCACTAAGAACATGTGTTTTGGGTTCAGGGGGTCTGAAAACGTATAGATCCGGTGAAAACTCGATTTCGAAAAATTGACATGAAAACAATGCTTTCCTTCTTATATATTCATATAGGCAAGAGAAAGTAAAAAAAATAGGAGAAAACCTCACATCCAGTATGTACAAGGCAACTGCTCTCCTAGCTTCATTGTAGGGCTAATAATTCACATGAAATGAAATCGTGGAAAACATTTAAAGAGCTTGTTTGACAAAAGTAGCTAGATAAAAAAGAAGCAATACATTCATTCTGAATACAATTTTTCTGTTCCTAATACAACTCTGTATGAATATTGAGAAGTACAGTACAAGCTCGCTAATCTGAACCCACCACTAATCTGAACTATCCAAAAAATCTGGTGTGAAACACTCACACAACTTTCTCTTGCCAATGCAAATAATTAACAATAAACCAATAATTAATTAACAATAATTAGTAATAAAACATTAGACATAAAAAACAACTAACCTCAAAAACATAACCTTATTTTAATCATGAGTGAGACGCAAAATGAAAATCGAACTGTTTGGCTTAAAAATACGTAAAATCACTCATTCACGCTAAACTAGGCTCTGTAGTGAAAAATGCTTTAAATAAAAGTTGTAGATCTTTTAATTTTCTATAAATTTTATTTGATACTTTTTTGTCGTAAAATGCGTACTAAAGCTGAAATCTTAAAAAAATCGATTTTTCACACGTTTTCGTGAGAAAAACTCAGAAAATTGCTAATTACTGCTTAACTAAGCGTTATACAAAAAAATGTTTGAAATAAAAGTTGTAGAATTTTAAATTCTCTACAACTTTTCTTATATAAATGTTTTCGCTAAAATGTATATTAAAGCCGTAATCTTAAAAAGACAACGTTTTTACGTGAAAACAGCCTCACCAAGAATTTCAGCAAAAATGGCGCCTACCCTATCTTGTAGAGAATAAATAATTGAATAAACCAGGCGATTTTAAAAAAAATCGTAGGACCAGTTTTTGAGAAAATCGCAAAAAAGTGAAAAAATACACGAATAAACTACTACTTCCGGTTGACCGATTTTGATGAAAATGTTCGTGTCGGGTCCGGTAGTGATATGTAACTTAAGTTTCAAGTTCGTACGATGTTCCGTTCTTGAGATATTCTGTTCACACACAGACACACACACAGGCCAATCGCTAAAAACATGTTTTTTGGGTTCAGGGGGTCTGAAAACGTATAGATCCGGTGAAAACTTGATTTCGAAAAATCGACATGAAAACAATACTTTCCTTCCTATATATTCATATAGGCAAGAGAAAGTAAAAAAAAAGGTTTTTTTTATGTAGCAATGATGATTTCCTATCATACGATTATTTTTTGGATTCTTAATGCGGTAATCAAATACCAAAATTGTAAACATGACTCTGCAGAATGATGATGATGACGAAAAACTACCGGAAAATAAAATAAACCATTCATTGGCAGCTGCAAGTTTTGTAAAGCGTAAGAGTGGGCTAACGAAACCAATAAGCCGTTTCATAAAATATTATTGCTTATACAGCTTCGAGACGAAGTATTCAAACAAAGTTTGGCTTCCAAGAAACAGAAGGAAAGAAGTGACTTTTTTTTTGAGAAAAAAATATAAGTTAGTGAAATTTCACCCAGATTTCAGTTCACCTGGTGAAATAGTGATACTGAATCTTTTTGGAGGGCTACTTATTGCACCAAAATGGTTTTTACTTTCTCTTGCCTACATGAATATATAGAAAGGAAAGTATTGTTTTCTTGTCGATTTTTCGAAATCGAGTTTTCACCGGATCTACACGTTTTCAGACCCCCTGAACCCAAAAAACATGTTTTTAGCGATTGGTCTGTGTGTGAACAGAATATCTCAAGAACGGAACATCGAACGAACTTGAAACTTAAGTTACATGCCACTACCAGACCCGACACGAACATTTTCATCAAAATCGGTCAACCGGAAGTAGTAGTTTATTCGTGTAATTTTTCACTTTTTTGCGATTTTCTCAAAAACTGGTCCTACGATTTTTTTAAAAATCGCCTGGTTCACTATATTTTTTATGCTCTACAAGATAGGGTAGGCGCCATGTTTGCTGATATTCTGGGTAAGGCTGTTTTCACGTAAAAACATTTTCTTTTTAAGATTACGGCTTTAATATGCATTTTAGCGCAAAATGTTATATAATAAAAGTTGTAGAGAATATAAAATTTTACAACTTTTATTTCAAACATTTTTTTGTTTAACGCTTAGTTTAGCGGTAATTAGCAATTTTCTGTTTTTTTCTCACGAAAACGTGTGAAAAATCTATTTTTTAAAGATTTTGGCCTTAGAATGCATTTTAAGACAAAAGCGTATATAATAAAATTTATAGGAAATTAAGAGATCTACAACTTTTATTTAGAACATTTTTCTCTACAGAGCCTAGTTTAGCGTGAATGAGCGATTTTCCGTATTTTTAAGTCAAACTGAGGTAGATTTTAATTTTGCATATTTCACTAATGTTTTTTGTTTCTTTCTAATGTTTTATTACTAATATTAGGTTTATTGATAATTATTTGCATTGGCAAGAGAAAGTTGTGGGAGTGTTTCACACCAGATTTTTTTTTTAAACATCAGACTGTTCTGCAATTACTGCTAATCCAGACGGTGAAGGGTGAAATTATTTTTTTGTTAACGTATGAAAATATGCCGTGCCTGAATGGCAACAAATATGGTGTATTTATATGGAAAATCACCTAAAAATTAAATAAAACCAGTCTGGAAGCTGTAAGATAAGCAGTTTTTAAGAAAAAAGATGAAATATGCAAAAATCTTAGTAGAAAAACATAATTTTATACGTTTGATGCCCAATAATAATTTTTTTAAATGATGAATAAACAAATTTTATTTCCTAATGAAAATTGTAGAGAATTCAATTCTGAAAGCAATTATGCAAGCAATGTAAACTAAATGTACATAAAAGTTTAATAAAATGGACTCTTATGTAGTACACTACACAGCAATATTTTACCGTTTTATGAAAAGAATGAATAACTCAAAATAAAAACAACATTTTTATATGGAAAGGTTTATTTTTATATGAAACTAGTATGTCCCGTCGCGGCTTTGCACGCGAAAAATGGTGTAATCACTTTTTTAAAAATCTGGTGTGAAACACTCAAACGACTTTTTCTTGCCAATGCAAATAATTAACAATAAACCTAACATTAGAAATAAACAAAAACCTAACCTTAATAAACATAACCTTATTTTAATCATGAATGAAAGACAAAATATGAAAATCGATCTCAGTTTGCCTTAAAAATACATAAAATCACTCATTCACGCTCAACTAGGCTCTGTAGAGAAAAATGCTCTAAATAAAATTTGTAGATCTTTTAATTGTCTATAAAATTGATTATATACACTTTTGTCATAAAATGAATACTAAGGCCGAAATCTTTAAAAAATCAATTTTTCACACGTTTCCGTGAGAAAAAAACAGAAAATCGCTAATTACCCGCTAAACTAAGCGTTATACAAAAAAAGTTTGAAATAAAAGTTGTAGAATTTTAAATTCTCTACATTTTTTATTATATAAATTTTTGCGCTATAATACATTTTAAAGCCGTAATCTTAAAAAAACACTGTTTTTACATGAAAACATCCTCACCAAGAATTTCAGCAAATATGGCGCCTACCCTATCTTGTAGAGAATAAAAAATTGAGTAAATGAGGTGATTTTTAAAAAAATCGTAGGACCAGTTTTTGAGAAAATTGCAAAAAAGTGAAAAATTATACGAATAAACTACTACTTCGGTTGACTGATTTTGATGAAAATGTTCGTGTCGGGTCCGGTAGTGGTATGTAACTTATGTTTCAAGTTCGTACGATGTTCCGTTCTTGAGATATTTTGTATACACACGTACACACGTACACACGTACACACACACACACACACACACACACACACACACACACAGACCAATCGCTAAAAACATGTTTTTTGGGTTCAGGGGGTCTGAAAACGTATAGATCCGGTGAAAACTCGATTTTGAAAAATCGACATGAAAACAATACTTTCCTTCCTATATATTCATATAGGCAAGAGAAAGTAAAACTATGTAGCATAAATTGTGTAGCTGATAGATCGACTGTATACTCCAATGTACAAAATAAAATATCAAAGCAATTATTGATCACTCATCAATTAAAACAAATTAAAGATACACGGAACTTTACTTTTATAAAATACTCGACAATACAAAATCGTATCTACATAATAAAATACTACAATAAAATTATCATGTGATGTTGTCACCAGCTGATCCTTAGCACCATGTCGCTATTTGCTAAATCATATGAATTCATTTATGACAAATCTTTATTTAAATCACATCAGCTGGTTTAAAGGCAGCCAATTATCTAACTTCATAAAAGCGTAAAGTAGGGGACATAAACATTATTTTCAACCCTTAAGGGCTAACTTTTTAAAGGGTTTCAATAGCCTAAAACCTGCACCGGCATAATAATTAAAACATAAAATAAAAACTGCATGAAAAATGGTTTAGTAACTTAAGAGATAAAGGGGAACATACATACATCGAATTTTATATACAGGATGATTCACGAAGAAATGCAGAAACTTTAGGAGCCCATTGTTCATGTAAAAATAATGAAAAAAGTTTATATAAACATGGGTCTGGAAATGCTTCGTTACCAAGTAACGGCTAGCGAAAGATTCGCCCGGATTTCAGCTCACCAGGTGAAATGAGGTCTTCCTGAAATTCTGGTAAGGTAGATTAAGGGGCGAATTTAATCGTTTCTTATGGTTTTTGAGAAAACCAGTGTCAAATGCAAAAAATGGAGTGAAAAAAACACATTTTTTCATCTTAGTTTTTCCGGTTAATTTTTTTTTTACTCATATGAATAAAAATTCATTTAATGAAACATCTACTCGCTTTCTGTGTACTTAATTTACACTGGTTTGTTCAGAATAAAATTTTCTACAAGTTTTATTCAAAAATTGTAACTGTTTCTTGGTGAAATAACAAAGTTATTCCTGCCCAAAGATGAAAAAATGTGTTTTTCACTCCATTTTTTGCATTTGACACTGGTTTTCTTAAAAACTATTCAACTTACAGTTCTGGGACCTGTTTTATTCAATTTATCAAATCAAAAACTATAAGAAAGATTGAATTCGCCCCTTAATCTACTTTACCAGAATTCCAGGAAGACCTCATTTCACCTGGTGAGCTGAAATCCGGGCGAAACTGTCGCTAGCCGTAACTCGGAAACGGAGCATTTCCGGACCCATGTTTATATAAACTTTTTTCATTATTTTTACATGTACAATGAGCTCCTAAAGTTTCTGCATATCTTCGTGAATCACCCTGTATATACATAGATAAACATATCAAAATGACATTAAAATCATACCAAAAGACTAAACATGGTTTTTCAAAATGACCTTCGTTGTTCATAAAATTTTATGGTAATTCATCTTTACAGTTGCATGTTTGAAACGCAATGTAAACTTACAGATTACTAAAGCAGAATTACACATCAGTAGTGACTTATAATAGAAAACACGCTCCATTAAAACTATGCATTAAAAGAAACTCTGGAAATGCCATATTTTAAACTTCTGTACCAAATCAGTCAAATGAATTGGAGGAAAAATTATGATATGAACAGGGGTCAAAAAGGTCAGATTGAATAGGAAGGAGTCATTTTTTACTTTCTCTTGCCTATATGGATATATAGGAAGGAATGTATTGTTTTCATGTCGATTTTTCAAAATCGAGTTTTCACCGGATCTACGAGTTTTCAGACCCCTGAACCCAAAAAAAAACATGTTTTTAGCGATTGGTCTGTGTGTGTATATAAAATATCTTAAGAACGGAACATCAAACAAACTTAAAACTTTAAACTAAAGTTACATACCACTACCGGACCCGACATGAACATTTTCATCAAATCGGTCAACCGGAAGTAATAGTTTATTCGTGTAATTTTTCACTTTTTTGCGATTTTCTCAAAAACTGGTTCTACAATTTTTTTTAAAATCGCCTCATTTACTTAATTCTTTATGCTCTACAAGATAGGGTAGGCACCATATTTGCTGAAATTCTTGGTGAGGCTGTTTTCATGTAAAAACGTAGTTTTTTTAAAATTACGGCTTTAATGCATTTAAACGCAAAAATTTATATAATAAAAAATGTAGAGAATTTAAAATTCTACAGCGTTTATTTTGAACATTTTTTTGTATAACGCTTAGTTTAGCGGTAATTAGCAATTTTCTGTTTTTTTCTCACGAAAACGTGTGAAAAATCGATTTTTTAAAGATTTCGACCTTAGTATTCATTTTATAACAAAAGTGTATATAATCGAATTTATAGAAAATTAAATGATCTACAACTTTTATTTAAAGCATTTTTCTCTACAGAGCTTAGTTTAGCGTGAATGAGTGATTTTCCGTACTTTTTAGCCAAACCGAGGGTCATTTTCATTTTGGGTCTTTCACTCATGATTAAAAAAGGTTATGTTTATTCAGGTTATTTTTTGTTTATATCTAATGTTTTATTAATAATGTTAGGTTTTATTGTTAATTATTTGCATTGGCAAGAGAAAGTTGTGGGAGTGTTTCACACCAATTTTTTCTTAATGATTGTGTCAATAGTAGACTTGATCAACCCATACGTTGAAGTCAAATCCACCTATCTCTCTCCACATTCCAATTTAGCAACAATTTCAATTTAAATCTCTATTGTCAATGGTTTCTTTTTCTTAGCTGACCCAAATATGCCTTTCGAAGACATCCTCAAAGTTAAAATTCTAAATTGTAAAGTACAGTAACAAACAAACAAACACAAAACTGATATTAAACATGAAATTTAACCCACCGGGTTGGTCTAGAGGTAAAGTCGTCGCCGTGAGTCAGCTGATTTTCGGAGACGAAGGTTCCTGGTTCAAATCCTAGTAAAGGTATTTACTTTTATAAGGCTTCGAATGCTAGATGGTGGTTACCAGTGTACTTTGATGGTTGGGGTTCAATTAGCCATACTCTCTCAGGAATGGTCGACCTGAGTCTGTACAAGACTACACCTCATTTACATGTCATACATATCATCCTCATCTCATTGGGTCATGGGGTTGCTTATTGTTCTGAATTGAACAGATTGCAACGTACACACATTAGGGATTAAAAAAAAAAAACATGAAATATAAAAAACCAGGCCTTTGAAACTCTGATGACAACATGGTTGTTCAAGGGTGTACAGCAGGATTAAAGCTGAAAGCAACACACTGCTACAAAGACGGTTGAATCTCAATTGATTTTTAAGAAAGTGTGAACCAAGTGGAATTTAAAGAGATAAGATTCAGTGCATAATGTAAGGGCAGTGATTGGATGTTAACTGATAAATCAAGCGGAGTGCTAGAGATAAAGAAGCAATTTTTGTAAAGTAGTGTACGTAGTCTTCAGTTAAATAGGCTTCACTAATAACCTATGTATGTATGTACACATATTATTAACCCTTTGGAAACGGACTGTTACTTGTTAAACAGAAGAATTGCTAAAATCAAAACACGCTCTCAAAACAACTGTTTCATCTAACATCCTTAACGAAAAATTTTGAAAAGATTACATTTGATTCATATAATACGTAAGCGCCTTTTGAATATAATTACAAGAAAATCGATTCATAATTCTTTACATCAATAAATGATACATCAAACGAAAGGGCAACACTCAAGCAGTTTTCTTTGATGGTAGCAGTGCGCAATGTTTCCATCGCCAGCCGTTACAAAGCGCTAGTAGCAAAGATGGCGACTAAAGAACAGAAAGCGTTTTGTGTTTTACAGTTCGCTAAGACGGAATCGGTAGTTACTGTGCAATGTGCGTTCTGTATTAAGTTCGGTTGTGAACCTCCAGGTGACAATAACATCCGTAGATTGTATCATCAGTTTGAAGAAACCGGATGTATAAGCAAAGGGAAGAGTACGGCATGACTAAGTGTTAGTGTGGAGAACGTTGAGCGAGTGCGAGTCGTTCACACGTAGCCCAAAGAAATCTGTTCGGAAGGCTAGTCCTGAATTAGCAATTCCTACGACTGTTTGGAAAGTTTTACCGAGACGCTTACAACTACGTCCTTATTGTTTGCAGTTGGTACAGGCCCTAAATCCTGCAGACTATGGTTTACGTCCCAACTTCGCTAACAAAATGTTGTTGCATGAAGATTTTCTACATCATGTCGTCTTCAGTGATGAGTCAACCTTTCACCTTAGTGGACAAGTGAACACTCATAATGTGCTAATCTGGAGCACAGAAAATCCTCACGCGATTGTACAATTGCAACGAGACTCTTCTAAATTGAATGTCTTTTGTGCCATGTCCCGGCGGAAAGTTTATGGGCCTTTCTTTTTTGTTGAAGCAACTGTAACTGGTGCTTCTTACCTTGATACTCTACAGCTATGGCTCTTCCCTCAGTTGGAAGAGGAAGAGGCAGAGAACTTCATTTTCCAGCAAGATGGTGCGCCACCTCACTGGCATAACGAAGTACGCGATTGGCTGAACGTCACTTTACCCGACCACTGGATTGACCGCAGGGGTGAGGTATAATGAAGCAGGGGTGCAGTATAACCACTGGCATAACGAAGTACGCGATTGGCTGAACGTCACTTTACCCGACCACTGGATTGGCCGCAGGTGTGCAATGACAGGGCTTGTTTTCCATGGCCTCCATGGTCACCCGATTTGACACTATAATTTCTATCTTTTGGGGTTCATAAAGGATCGTACGTATGTGCCTCCACTACCACCTGACCTTCCCAAATTAAAAATCAGGATTGAAGCAGCTGTTGAAACAATTACCCGAGAGACACTTAACAACGTTTGGGAAGAGCTCACACATCATCTTGACGTGTGACGAATGGTGCGCACATTGAACACTTGAAGGCATTTATGAACAACTGTTTCAGTTGCTCTTTCGTTTGATGTATCATTATAACTGTAAGTATAATGCATTAAATATTATAGAGCGTTAAAACCCCACTATTCATTTATAAACACCCGGTATAATCACCAAGTAATATTTAAACGACTAAAACTTTGGTCAGATACCCGCTGTACGAGTTAACACGAGTAAGAGAACAACCGATTCGTTTTATTACAGAGATATTTGTTACAGAGAGAGTTCAATGTACAAGTCAACTTATTATGTAAATAAAAATTAAAATAACACTTACAAAACACTCTTCACCACAATAAGGTGTGGCACGGCATCTTGAACACATAAACAAGGCTTGTTTGCTGCAAGTTTCGCAGTGAAATAGATCATTTTCATCCTGTTACAAAAATATTTTGATTCTATTAAATACGTTGTGAGTAAGATTAGTTAACTGCCAACAGATTCGTTAGAATTGTTAATTTATTTACACTGATATTAACATATTTACATCTTTTTTTTTCTACTGTTACTTTCTATGATGTTTTACAGTATTTTTATGATTCCACCTACGGTCTTTTCTATAATTGTTCAACCTATTTCTATAATAATACTGTTAAAAAAGAAAAAAACACCAAAAAACAAATACATCAATACACAAAATCACAACAGACAATACAATTTAAATACATTTACCATACAAACAACTCTTAATGTATAATTGAATTGTTAAGCTTTACTCATAGGCCAACCACTCATATGTAATATGTTTACAGTTCTGTGGAACCTACATAATCATAAACCAACCTTTACACACACATACGCGGGGGCACAGCACCCCTATACCTACCTTAGTGGTAGGTAATCTACATCTTCAGTAGTGAAGATCAGTCAGTTACTAGGCACTTGACTCCAATACTACCATTTGGGTTGTAATTATTTTCATCAAAGTTGTATAATAATTTTCAAAATTACGAATTATTCCTTGAAAAATGAGACCAAACATGGTGTCACTGTGATAATCCTAAGCATTTACGATGTCAGATTTCATTCCGACAGCCGTTGTTCAATAAATAATAATAAATTTCACAAATCTTTTTTTAAGCTGCCTTTATTCGTTATTTATCCCTTACACATGTTTCGGTAGATCCACCGTCACAGTATATTATATCATTTGAAACTAAAATTTTTACTTACAGTTTTTTTTTTACACAAGACTGAAGATGTAACATTGTTACATCTTCAGTCACGTCTCTTATGTCATATTATCAGTCAGTACATTATTGTCAGTACATCAGTCAGTATTATTATTGTTACATCTTCAGTCACGTGTAAAAAAAAAACTGTAAGTAATAAATAAAAAATAAAGGCAGCTTAAAAAAGGTTAGTGAAATTTATTATATAAAATAGAATTGATTTCAAGCTGCACAACACATTAAAAGGATTTATTTTTGAATAAATATTATTATTTTTTATACATGTAACAATTATTACATCTTATTTCGTTAATGTATAAAAACAAATATATATATAATTATTACATCTTATTTCGAAAATGCCGGCTGCATTGGCGTAGCTGGTAACGTACTCACCTCTCATCATGCGGTCTTGGGTTCAAATCCCATTCAGGCATGGCATATTTTCATACGTTACAAAAAAATAATTTCATCCTTCACCATCTGCATTAGCAGTAATTGCAGAACACCCGGACGTAAAAAAAAAAAAATTGTTAATCTTATCAAAACATATAGATTTTTTTTTTGTTCAACGTCTATTCTGCAATTACTGCTAATGCGGGCGGTGAAGGATGAAATGATTTTTGTAACGTATGAAAATATGCTGTGCCTGAATGGGATTCGAACCCAAGTTAAGACAAAAACCTTGATTACGACACCAAATATTAGACTAAATGATTAACTAATTACTTCCTCTTATACCTATATGAATATATAGGCAGGAAAATACTGTTTTCATGTCGATTTTCCGAAATCGAGTTTCCACCGGATCTACACATTTTCAGACCCCCTGAATCCAAAAAACATGGTTTTTAGCGATTGGTCTGTGTGTGTGTGTGTAAACAGAACATCTCAAGAACGGAACATCGTACGAACTTGAAACTTCAGTTAGCCACCACTACCAGACCAGACACGGGTCCAGTGGTAAACTGTTACTAAAGTAGTAGTTTATTTGTTTAATTTTTAACTTTTTTAAGATTTTCCCAAAAACTGGTCAAACAATAATATTTTATTGCAACACTGTTGTTTTAATAAAATTAAATAGCACTGCATTTATAATTTTCAGTTATTATTTTTACTATCCTTAGGATTATCAAAATTACACCGTATTTGGTCACATTTTTCAAGGAATAATAATACATAGATTTTGAAAATTATAAAAATTATTACAACCAAAATGGTAGTATTGCAGTCAAGGTCCTATCTAATAGGCGACTCATGACTGAAATATGTAGAACCCAGGTAATGCAGGCTAAGCCAGGTAAGGGGTTGCTGCACATATGTGTTTACGTTTGTAAGGAGCAGTTTATGATCTAGATTCCACGGAGCTGTGGACATATTATACGCAACAAGTCAGTACAATATGCAACAATAATTATCATATGATTTATTTTATTCATATTTGTTTGTATGATATAAACATCCACAATAAACCAGAAATATCATGCACTACATACTACATTAATAACAGACATAAAATATTTGAAGTCCCCAACAGCAAGAACAATCCGAATCAATGCAATTTCTTATTCAGGTAAAAAATACATCAATAAACTACAAGCTTTAAAAAATTGCCGTAATTTAAGTTTGTTTAAACAAAAGCTAATAATCAATGGACAAAACATTTTACAGAGTACACCAATTCCTTTGTAAATACTTCGGTTGAAAAATACATTGTAACAATATCGAAGAAGACATGGTTCGCGTAATTTCTAGAACTTCATTCACGAAAATAGTAAAGAGAGGTTAATAGAGTGAAATAGTAACAATAAGTGACAATAGGACAATAAAAGTATATCTATTCATAAAAATTATTTAATAGGACTGCGCTATTGTGTAGGATAAAAGGTGGGGTATTGTTGTACAACTGTTTGTGAAAGGGACCTGTAACAACTTTTATTCTATTTACAATAAGACCTATTGTTGACTTGTTTACAATAGATTTTACTAGCACTCATTTTTAAAGGGTTATTTTTTGTACTTTATTATTTGCATGGAGTTTCTCTGCTTTGCTAGAATTATCTTTTTGAATGAGTATATAAAGAGACCCCTGAGCGCGGTCAGAGTTAGTATTTGTTTGATCTTTGACGAGTGACGTTCGGGCGTTATTCAGGTTAACGGTTCCGAGCATTGTGTTGGTCAACGATTGTTATACTGTCTTTGTTTGTGTGTGTAGTGTGAAAAGTTATGGTGTACCTGTATTAAATCCAGTTTTTGTGTATTCAGTTTCATTTTGTATGTGTAATCTTATAAAATTGATTCTAAGTAGTGCTAAGTAAATTATTAAGTTATTTATTGTTTATTATTTATTTTAAGTAAATTATTAAGCTATTTATGGTATTACTTCAATATAATTAGTTTGTTGTTTATTTTGTAAATCTTTTAGTGTAATAAATATTTGTAATTGTAACCTTTAGTGTATTAATTATTTAATCACCTAGATCCCAAAACGGACCTTAGCGATAAGTGCCACAATATTAACTACTAAATGAAATCTTATTTCATATAAAAAATTTCACTAACCTTTTTTTAAGCTGCCTTGATTTTTTCCTATTAATTACTTTACGTATTTTAGTGGATCCACAGTCATCAGAGTATATAAAATTCTTTAGCAGATGTTACATCTTCTACAGATTTTTAAAAAAAATTTAGTTTCGAATGATATTATACACTCTAATGATGTTGGATCCACTGAAACACGTATAAGTAATAAACAGGGAAACAATCAAAGCAGCTTAACAAAAGTTAGTTAAATTTATTATATGAAATAAACTTTATTTACAGATGTTTTAAAATAGGATGAGAGTAAACTTATATAATGATTTAGCATAGGGAAATTTTTAATGTAATATTTCCCTGCAGGGAAATGTTTTCTTATTATGAAACAGCTGATCTATTTTAAACATTTACTTTTATTGTTAAACAAACCCACCTGGTTGGTCTAGCGGTAAAGTCGTCGCCAAAATCAGCTGTTTAACAGCTGATTTTCGGAGACGAAGTTTCCTGATTCAAATCCTAGTAGAGGTGGTTACTTTAATACGGATTTGAATGCTAGACAGTGGTACCGGTGTACTTTGATGGTTGGGGTTCAATTAACCATACTCTTTCAGGAATGATCGACCTGAGTCTGTACAAGACTACACCTCATTTACACGTCATATACATTATCCTCATCTCATTGGGTCATGGGGTTGCTTATTGTTCTGAATCGAACAGATTGCAACATACAAAAATTAGGGATTACAAAAAAAATTGTTAAACAGTAAGTGATATGAATGGATAACCTAAGTGAAATTTTTTTTAACATTAAACAGTGTTTTCTTTTAAAAAAATACAATATTCATACTCCAACCAAGTAAAATTGATTATTTAAATAAAATTATTTTTTCTTTTTTAAGTCAACAAATTATAATGGAAAACAAAACACAGAAATTACAAATACCTAACTTATACTTTCGTCACTATCAGAAGAATCCGAACTACTGTCATGAAAGTTAATGATACAATTTTTTACTGCTAAATCAAATAAACATTCTCTGTTGTACAAATTGTCTTCTATGTGATTTACATGATGACAATATTTTTCGCAATGCGATAAATCCATGTTTGTAAATTTTGCAACTAAACAAGATTCAATGGATTCCAGGGTATTTGTTGTATCTTACGTATCGTATCGCATAGGTGTGCACTCCGCCTAAGAGGCATTGTAACATACAACCAATATTCCGCGGCAGGATAAACACGACTGTTTGAATTATGATTACTTTACAAAATGTAGAAAAGGTAAATTTTTTATTAAAAAAGGAAATTTTAAAATTGCAACAGAAAAAAATTCCCTCATGAATTGTTTTTGCACTCTCATCCTATTTTAATCTTACTATAGTAGTTTATGTACTACAGTGTTCAAGCTGCAGGATGCACTATGAGGATTTAAGTGAGGATTAAATGTAAATAAATTTAAGTGAGGATTTAAATGAGGATTAATAATATATAATTTACGTCAGCGTTAATTTAGAAATATTACTAGATAAAAATGGTTGGATAATATGCTTATTGAAGTAAGCAAGTAAGTAGTGGTATTAAATGAATTTTAACATGTCCTATACATCCTTCTGGTATCTCCTGGATGCAATAATATAAAAATTTAAATTTTTAATGTCTGCTCATTCTGTAGAACAGGGGTTCTCAACCTGGGGGCCGCGCCCCCCCTGGGGAGGCGTAGAATATTTTCAAGGGAGGCGTCATCGTATTAGAATAGAAAAAAAGCTGTGATTAACCCAGGTTAGTTCCTGCCTTTATATTTCAAACACCATTATTTTATTGTACAACACTCAATGTTATAGTTTGAAGATTTCATAAACAATTATATTTTAAGTTTTTTGGTTCTGTGAGTTGACTGTATGTTGAAAAATGTATTGAAGGTAGTATTAAATATTTTGTAAAGAGTTGTCAAATATTTAATTGTATTACCTGCAAGTCTAACCTTTATCCCATCCCTAAACTCGGCAGAGTTGCAAATTGAAATTCTACTAAGTAGGCCTACTTGTGTTGACCATATAAGGGGGTAATAGTACAGGGGAGGTGTGAAAAATGTCAGTCTACTAAGGGAGGCACAGAGCCTGAAAGGTTGAGAACCCCTGCTGTAGATGATGACTTGTACTATGCCAGAACAGAGCAAGTTTGGTCCTACTTTGTGATAACGAGAATAATAAAAATTTCTTAAAGGTAAAACCAATAAAAATCAGACTCTTGCTAAGTAATATACATATACATATGCAAAACTTAGTCAACTTCAGTTAAAAATTTTCAAGATAATAATTCTGGGAAAAATAAATATTATAATTTAATATGGGTTAGCTCCATTTCTTGAACATTTGTTTTAAATGACTTCAACTGAACTAAGTAAATAAAACCTCATTAGTAGAGTGCATACATGTACTTTACACTAATGGCTACAAACGTCCTTACAAAGGTTTTTTATGCTTACAAATTGGTTAATTTTTGTCTTAATGGATTGCAAAATTTGAAACATTTTATAAGTATGGTAAAAAGTTCAGTGTGGAGACATAGTCCTTAAATAAGGATCATATATGAACCAACTCGAAATATATAGGGTGATTCAAAACTATACGGCAATCTCTTGGGATCTCATTCTATAGCTAAAAATAAGAAAAAAAGTTAATATAAACACATGCCTGAAAACGCTTAGTTAGCGAGTTACGGCTAGCGAAAAATTTCACCTGGAACTCTGCACCCTCGGTGAAGAAAGGCCGTATAAAAATGTTAAAGATACAAATACGATCGTTTCTTATGTTTTTTAATCTAAAAAATTGAATATAATTGGTTCCACAGCTGTAAATGGAATACTTTCAGAGTATTCTTACATAAAACACAAGAATTGGTGCAAAGAAATAACACATTTTTGTGTTTAACGTAAGATTATATAATACTACTTTATCAGCTGATTCGGTAACGGCTGTTTGTTTACTCGAGATATCTTTCTTACGATGAACTAAGTATACCGAATGCGTAGAGAAACATTTAATTTACCAGTGGAAAAAAAATTACTCCAATTTAAAAAACTAACTGACTACAAAGCATCCAACACCCAAGGAACACCATTTTAAATTATTGTAGGTAAAATATATTTTAAAATACCTACATATAGTACAAATGAATCACAATAAGTTATATACAGTGAAAAGAAACAATTGTTATACGAACTAAATTATAGCGATACTACACCTGTTCCACGAATAATATCGTAACGTCACTCAGGATTCAAAAGTAAATTTATTTACAAAGGCCAGGCTACTAAGCTTTACACCGTTGATAAACTCAGCTGTTCTAAGCGTTTAGACCAATCAGAACGTTTACCAGCATTGTCAGCTTGTACGAATATATGCCCCCGCCCTTTTATATGGTCAGTTTAGTTAACAAAAATACACTTCCATTCTTTTCAATCCAGTTCTTATTTTAGTAATGGAGGACAATCTACTTACTGCAATTGGGCTGACATTATTATTAACCCCTTAACGGTTTATGACGAGATATCTCGTGACATAAATGTTGTAGAAAAGTGCCCCTGACGAGATAACTCGCAACTGAATTTGTCTTGATTTATTCTGTTTTCTGTCGAAATATCTCACCGTAACATTAAAAGTAGTTTATCTTATATCCGTAACTTTAATATTAGCGCTAGTAAAGGTTCCTTTCTATAGGTTAGATGACTATGTTATTTGTTTACGTCGTACTCTCCAATGTTGCGTAAAAGGTTATGTTTTGGTTAGTTCGGTGTATTTCGTTGTAAAGTTATAAGTTCGGTACAAGTGTTTACGAAAAGAAATTGTAAGCTATTCGATATTGTTTATAGTTTTTTAGTAGTAGGTTTCATTTCATACATAGTATTTAGTCCGGTATTTCAATTCCGTTTTTGTAGCAGGATTGTTTATTATTTAGTTAGTATTTCAAAATTTTTGTTTTTTTTTTTTTAAAAATGATGTTTTCGTGCATGGAAATTGATCTATATGTCTTTATTTGGTCATATTATACAAAATTATGAAAAAAAAATTGAGCAGGATATGAACATTTTTGGCTAAAAAAAAGGAACCATTAAAGGGTTAACAATCAGCAAAACGATATCATCAGAGTCGAGCCTCGTTTAGGCTGATAAGCTTTAGGCTTTAGAAATGATTTAATTGTTTAATGTAGTTTATTTACCCGGTATTTTTCGTTATTTAGTATTTCTTTATGTATTGGTAATGATTTTTTTTATTTTTGTTTTTTTATGTACCTATGTTCTATATATGTTTGGTTTTTGGAACCGTTCTTTGTTTGCAAACTGAAGTTTTTATTTTGACGCTCTCTCTACCCTATTAAGTAAGGTACTTTTTTATGTTTTATGTATGTTTTTCTTTTGAAACAGTTCTTTGTTTACAAACTGACATTTTTATTTTGATGCTCTCTCTACCCAATAAGTTAGGTACTTTTATCTCTCAGTATAAGTTTATGATTAAGGTATAGTACATTAATTTATATTAGTGCAATTGCGATTTAGTTTGTAATAAGTTAACTGTTTTTTTTTTATATTTAATATTGTTTCTATCATTGGGCCACTTTGGCCTGTTGTAAAACAATCTAATGTAATTAAATAAATAAATAAATAAACAAACCATAGGAGAAAGAGATCAAATTGGAGTAAAAGACAGCTACAAAAAAGACAATTCCTGTTTCTATTTTGTTAGCGCCATTTTTTTGCAGCTGATCGATCATATTCTTTAAAACTAATTAACAACTTATTATGCGCAACGTCTCGTTTGAATGTACCATGGTAACTTAAGGTCCTTCCTATTCCAAAGACACGGAATATATGATATAATTTAATGAAATCCGTCACAAATTTGTTATTTGACATCTGTTATGGATGAGATAACGATAGTAATGAGAAATGAACAGAAGCTTCCGTACACACGGCTGTTTCAACTGAGAATTGAACTGATAACAGGAAACTAACAAGTGGCTCGATGGGAAAACCTCGAGCCAGCTTTCAGTTAAAACCTTCGGTTTCGATGTTAACAGATTAGTTTTAACTGACATTTTATCAGTAACAAAAAATATGAGCTGGCCGCATTGGCGCAGTTGGTAACGTGCTCGCCTCTCATCATGCGGTCCTGGGTTCGAATCCCACTAAGGCACGGCATATTTTCATATGTTACAAACAAAATCATTTCATCCTCATCACACACAGTTACACCCCCAACGTCGTCGCTAATGACCTTGATGTTGATGCGACGTTAAATAAATTTAAAAAATATATATATATGAAAACTGAACTGACCATGAAAGGGACAAATTAACCTGATAAACATTACGCACACGCATGCGTGTAATAATTGTTATTGTTAAGAGCCACAGTAGTTCACTCATGTCATGCATCTTGTACTGAACACGTCGATTATAGAGCGCGCTAACATGCAATACTTTATAATATAATCAGCTGGTTGTATGTTCATAGGTTATAATTGTTATTGAAAGACAAAAAAAAAATGGCTGTCAAAATAAAGGGTGATTCATTCAGAGGTTACAATTTTAAGTTGACAGCACTGTTCTCTCATGCAAGATAAACAACAGCTGTTGTTTTGTAATTAGACATTGTTGTTTAATGACATTTGTTGTTATGGAGCGTTATTCGATTGAAGAACGTGTTTTAATTGTTAAAACCTTTTTCAAAAGTGGGGAAAATTTTACTAACGCAATTCAAGCACTGCAAAATGATTTTGGTAACCATAACTGTCCATCACGTGCGATGATTAAAAAACTGACTGATAAATTTAATGTAACGGGTTCAGTGTAGATGTTTAAAGACCAGTACGCCCTCAAAGTGGTCGATCAGTGGCAAATATCGCTGCAACAAGCCTAAGTGTTTGAGAAAATCTGTCAACCTCAATTCATCGTCGTTCCTAGCAATTAGGCCTTTCCTACAGTACAATGCAGCGCATTTTGACTAAATATCTGCATTTGCATCCATACAAGATCCAATTGACTAAAAAATTAAAACTGGGAGATCATGGACAGAGACGTGAATTTGTTAATTGGGTGTTGGAGAAATATCAGAATGATAATAATTTTGTTAACAAAATCACCTTTTCTGATGAAGCTAATTTTCATCTCAATGGCTATGTTAATAAGCAAAACTGCTGCTTTTGGGGACTTGAAAATCCTTATGCTATTCACATGAAACAAATGCTTCCAAAAAAGGTAACTGTTTGGTGTGGCTTTTGGGTTGGCGGCATGATTGGCCCTTTTTTTTTGAAAATGCCCGTGGCGATGCAGTTACAGTCAATGGAAAACGTAATCGGCAGATGATTAATGATTATTTTTGGCAGCAGTTGGAAGAATTGAGTGATAATAACGATTTGAACAACATGTGGTTTCAACATGACGGGGCCACTTGTCATACAGCTCGAGAAACTGTGCAGCTGTTGCGCCCAAAGTTTCCTGGCCATTTAACTCTCGTTTCGGTAATCAACAATGGCCAGCAAGATCATGTGACTTCACACCACTTGATTATTTCCTTTGGGGTTACTTGAAGCAGAAGGTTTATGCAAACAAGCCCAACTTGATTCCAGAGCTGAAGGATGAGATTCGCAGAGTTATCCATCAAATTCCACAACAATTGAACGAGAAAGTGACGGAAAATTTCATCAAAAAGGCTGAAATCTGTACGGCTGGCATATGGCGGTCATTTGACGGATATCATTTTTCATGTTTAATGTCAATCTCTTAACAAATGTGTCTAAATAAAAATATACCAAGTAAGTAAACTACAAAGCGTATTATTTAATTTTTTAATTGTAACCTCTAACTGAATCACCCATTAAATAACAAAACTACAAGAACAAGTATTGGCAACGTTGCTGACAAGCATTGGCTAGCTAAGAATTGGTAGGGAGCAATGTGTAAAGTTCAGAGCTCATCAACACAGAAAAATAGCATAATAATTATAATAATAAGTATTAAGATTTTTGGGTTAAACATTTAAAAAACATCAAAATAAAAACAAAAATTAACATACCTCTTTTTGTTTTGAGTTGTAATAACTATCATCATCATTGTTATTATAAGCCGGTCTTTTACAATCATTATTATTGTTACTATCATTACTCCTGCTTCGTTTTTTGTTTTCATCCTCTGGTAGATTACTTTCATACGAACGTTGATTATTCGCAGATGTTCGATTCGTACTATTATCTCTTCGTAAGTTATTCACAGTAGATGAACTCCTCACGTTGTTATTGTCTTTGCCATTAATTGCAGGAGAATTTCTTGTTTGGTTAGTATCTCCTACTTCAACCGAATGTTCAACATCTGGTCGATTACTTCCGTACGAATGATGATTGATGTTAGTGTTAGAAGAAAATCTAATATTTCTATCTTCTCTAGTATTCACACCAGGTGATTGATTTATGTTATTACTTCTTAAATTATTCTCAGTAGATGAATTCCTCGTGTTGTTGTCTTTGACATTATTTACAGGTGAATTTTTTGTTCGGTTAGAATCTCTTAAATCAATAGCCGATGTATTAGGGACATGTTCACTGAATATTGTTCTTGAAGTTTTGCTATTTGTTTTCCCAACAACTGGTTGATAATTATTTAATTTTTTCGATTGTTGCTTATTAATAGTGGATACATCGAGAACTGTTACATGTTGATTGGTTAGATTGGATGGGGATGAATTTTGAGTTGTTGGCAAAATTCGAGGTCGTTCAAATGTTGAAGGTGGAACAACTGTTGGCACCCTATTTGGTAATGAATGTTGTTCACAAGCAGTAGCTGGAAAATGGTGGATAGTACTAGACGGCTGATTATTTTGTAATTCGTGTTGCATTTGTACAACTTTATTTTTGTTATTTTGAGATGAATGATTCAAATTCAAATCCGTTGGATATCTTATCGGTGTAGCACCTGGATTTTGAATGATGCTTCTTCCCGATGTATTGGTATGAAAATTCGCTGACGTATTTTGTATACTTTCAGGTTTAGATTGATTATTTTTTTGTTGTACAAGCATTGTTTGTAACGTCGATGGATTATTATCAGCAGTATTTGAAGAAACATTAACAGAGTTAGGTAGCATCTGTTGTGAAACAACTTTCTCTTTGGGTTTTTTTAAAATTGAACGATTTGGCTCTCGAAATCGATCCCCACAATCGTGATGAGGATGATGTTCAGTATCTGTTAAACTTTGTTGAGGAGATACACTAGCATTTGTAGCTCTCCTTCCATTGCTTGGAGTATCGGAAGATAGCCGTCGAGCATTTGCATTCACCGAACTTTGTTGAGGAGGTGGCATACTACGATTTGAATTTGTTATTCTTTGTTCAAAAAGCAATCTGGCAATTTGTCTTTGTCTTTCATTGGTGATAAGTTGAGTATTTGATTTGTTGTTGACTACCTTTTGCTGAGGATCAGAATAATTTGCAGGATTCAAATTACTTGCATTCAAAGCTGCTTGATGGACCGACCTTCGATTAGGTGAAACTGCTGTGGATTGACTTCCACTCAAATTATTATTTTGTATATATACAGGTTGTGTATTAACTTGATGATACAAGTTTGGATACTGCTGATGCGGTAACATAGGCAGATGAGTATTGACCGGATTCGGATGCTGTGAAGGAATTTGTTTACTTGAATCGAATGTACGATTGTAAGAAGTTCCTTTAGAACCATTTTCAATTGGTTGTCGACTTTCATTACAAATTTCCTGAGGATTACGATTCATCACACTCGCTGATCTTTGATGAGGGTCGACAACATTCTGAACCGGTAAATTCCTTGGTAGATGTATATTAGGATTGATCACTTGGTTGTGCAAGTTTGTTGAAGGCAGATGCGCATTTGGTTGGAAGTGTTGAACATGTTGAAGACTTTGATGCAACTGATTCTCAACACAGTTTTGAGCTGTTCCATTAGTGTAAACAATACCAGGATGCCTCTGTGACAAACCAACTTGGCCAGAAGTCAGAATATGACGTTGATTTAGACTGCTAAACTGTTCCTGGAAGGTCAGAGGTAAGGTTGGTGGTTGAGGAACTGGTTTTAACTGATGATAATTGTTCAGACTTGTTGGTGGGACAATCACTTGACTTGGATGAACGTCTCCAGGTCGGTGTCCTACTGGATATCCCTGTGGTGGATTATACAACTGGTTAATTTGATCATGGACCTCATGATTTGGAAGACGAGGAACATTACACGCTGGAAGAGGTGTTTCAACCGGTTGACCATAATTCACAGTTCTTTGATTAGGAACTCCAAAATTCATAACAGTATGATTTTGACATGTCTCTTGAGATGGTGTAATTCTATTTTCACTTGTTTGATGAACTATCGGAGGCTGCGGCATTATATTTACTTGTTGAACTTGATTACTATTATTTATACTTTGCTGTCCAAGTACCTCCTGACCACTGGTAAGCTGTTTCTTTAATGTGTAATTTTTAACCGAATCATTCGTTTTCAATTCATGATGATCATTTAATTTAGGTTTGACATTTACATCGCTAACTTTATCTTTTTTTGAATTTTTCGTATGTTTAGCATAACTGACCAAAGCCACTGGGTCACACGTCAAAGCTTTAATGAAATTATTTCTTCCAGTCGAATCGCAGACATCTTGCAAGATAAATCTGTAGACTTTTTCTTCAGTTACAGATTCATGTTTCTTCTTTAAAATATTACATATCGGTTGTACGACATGTTTGATCAACGATTCATAATCAACGCCTAAATTTAATACATCGGCTAATTGTTGTAGGGTTTTAATGGCCCTTTTGAACAATTTTTCACCAACTAATGGCAAACCCATTATCAAATGAATACGATCAATTTTTATATCACTATCTGGACTACTGTCCACATAATTATATGCATTTTTGATCGCAGCGACCACAACAGCACATTCATAATAGATTTCGGCAAGTTCAGCAAACAATTTACTTTCAGGATCTTCATACTCTTCCGTATCTGAATTCTTCTTATTTCTACCATCACTTCTTGGTGTAGTTGATGAACAAATGATAGCAATATCATCATCTATCACTTCCTCTACTACCTTATCGTCATCATCATAATCATCGTCCAGATTTATAATCTCACATATCTGTGACTGACTTAATTTTGTTGATTCATCATAAATCTTTTGCAAAATCTTGTAATCATTTTCATCATTCATAGAAATATCTATGATCTCAATCTCATCGATCGCATTAGTATATTTCATAACACGCCTTGCAAATTCTTCAGCATCGTACGGAATTTCTTTCTTGATATTTTTAATAGCTTCACTAGCTGATATAAATTTTTCACTTGAACTAACATCCTTGTCATTTAAATTCGATTCCTGAAGTAACTCTGATGAATCTGTTTGAATATTTTTATCATTATTCACGACTATATTACAATTTTCCGTATTATTTTCGATTTCCGCTAATAATGGCTGAACAACATTTTCATTTTTATCTTTTTGTATAGCATTATCGATTTCGTTTTCTGAACTATTCGATGAAATGATAGTTTCATTGGTTTGTTCATTAGTACTACCAATTTCTGTAACATTGGTTTGTACATTAGTACTACCAATTTCTTTAACATTGGTTTGTTCATAAGTATTACCAATTTCTTTAACATTGGTTTGTTCATTAGTACTACCAATTTCTTTAAAATTGGTTTGTTCGTTAGTACTACCAATTTCTGTAACTTGTAAATTTGACTCAACATTTTCACTAATATTCGTAACATCTTTATCATTATTTTTAGCAAGTACTTTTTCGATCGATTGACAATTTTCATCGATATTTTCCGTGTTAATACTATTATTATCATTTTCCATAATATTACCTTCAACTCTTAATGTATTTTCAGTAACTTTATTATTTTCTACGACACTACTGCTGTCGTCATTATGTAAACCAATCAAATCTTTTATTAACGAATCTGGTTCTTCATTTTTATTATAATCATTATCGTTACAATTTCTTAACGTTGTATTGTTGATATCTTTCGAAAGGATCACATGTTCGGATCGCCCCTCAAAAAACTCACTACCACCAGTCAAATCACATTTTAATTGCAGTACATCCGGATCTATACGAGATCGATCAATTTTTACGATTAATCTTAAATCTTTCATAATTTTAATGGTACAATCTTCTGATGAAATTTTAAAGTTATCTTTTATTTCATCCATCTTTCTAGGGGATTTTGGCTTCGAATCGTCATTTAGGTGTTGTTTCTTAGATGTTTTATCACTTGAATATTTTGATTTATATTTATTTGATTTTGAAGATGAATGCTTACTAGAAGATACCTTTGAAATTCCTGAATTTTTTGTATCATCTGAAATCCGTTTCAGATTTTTATTATCTGATTCATTTAGTTTACTTTTACTAGATGATTTTGTCGAATCTGAATCAATTTTAGGTTTTTTATTGCGGTGCGTGTTATCAGAATCCTCTGATCTACTACGTTTACCTAATTTAATTGAAGTATTAGTAGTACTTTTTGGAGTAACTTGAGATTCTGTTTTTGTACTGGAATTTGAATTCAAATTATTCTCATTTGATTCAGAAGATGATTTCGTTGGTTTTCTATGATCCTTTGATTTTTTATAGCGATCTGAATCCTGTGATTTTTCTGAAGTATGTTTTGAAGCACTGTCAGTTTTTTTCGAATGTGTTTTTGATTTTAAATTCATAGAATTTAAATTCTCAGATTTCTTTAAAACGTTAGATTTTTCTGATTTTGATGAGCTATTTTTAGAATTTTTTTGTTTTTCATTATTAATTTCTTTATTGTGATCCAACTCATTAGACAATTTTTCTGAAATGTCATCCTTACTTAATTTTTGTTTGGTAGTACTAACTGAATTTTCAATATCACTTTTTGTATCTGAAATAGATTTTGAGTTTCTTTTTGAATTTTTCTTCTGATTACCACTGGAATTATCAACTGATTTTTCTGACGATTCATTTAATTTTGTAAATACTCCGACAACAGATTTATCACTGTTAAGAATTACCTGGGGTTCGTTTTTAGAATGCTTAAATTTACAAATAGTTGATTTGATGATTTTGCATTTGTTATTGTCAACTGGATGAACCGCAAGATTTTCTGATTTAAGAGTAGTTTTATTTTTTTCATTAAGTTTATCCTTTTTAAAACCAGTATGTAAATCAGCATCATCAGTTTTCTCGAAGATTCGTTCAAAATTTTCATCGATGTTATAATTTTTAGCATTTCTCTTCCGTAAGTTCCTCGATTTTTCAGCTATGTCCTTGTCCATTTCTTTAGTGATACAATTCAGATGTGGATTTGTAACGTTTCTTTTCGATAGTTCCAGTATCTTGTTTTGCACACTATTTCTGTTAAAAAAAATTAAAATATAAAATAATATTTCATTGTAATTACATTAATACACATAATTACATACACACATAGCAATTAATTAATATTTTTATAGAGAACAAAATTTTTAATCAATGCAACTATAACTTGGGAGATTGAATCTTATCACTTTTGTTAATAACAAAAATCTGGTATGACACACTCATATGACTTTTTCTAGCCAAAGTATATATTCAAACATTATAGTCTATGTTAAATCAATATGCCAACCCGTTGGCGTAGTGGTTAGCGCAACTGGCTTCTACACCAGGGTCCCAGGTTCCATTCCCGGTCAGGTCTAGCATTTTTTTCACCACTCGTTTTCATATCATTCCACCATCTGCATTAGCAGAAATTGCAAAACAGTCAGACATAAAACAAAAAAAATTAATCATAAGTAAACAATGTAAAATGTATACTGGTAAACAATGTATACCGGTTGAGTAGGGTTACCTTCTTTGTGTCACAAAATAAAATTTCCCTTTTCTTAAAAAAAATTACCAGACATTAACAATTGGGTTTTTTTTTTCATCAGTCTCTCGACTGGTTTGATGCAGTTCTCCAAGCTGTTCTATCTTGCGCAATTCGTTTCATATCTACATACCTGTAACACCCTACATTTTTCGTAATTAACAATTACCCAATTAACAATTTGTTACCCAATTAACAATTGGGTAACAGGACTAAAAAATTACTCGTTACAGTACTGAATAAACAAATATTTGGGTAATCCAAACTAATCAGACTGGGATACGAATTATGTACTGTTCAAATTGCCAAAAAAAAAATTTTTTCTTGTATAGGGACAATTTTAGATCTGTGATCTAACTGTGATGGATGGTTCTGGAAGCTCTTTTTGCAACCCACATTCTCAGCATGTGCTCACTGTTGGTTTTCCTCCTTTCATCTATTCACCTGGTGTTCTGATTTTGCTCTTCAGTCCATAACTATAGTATATCCCATGAAACCGTGCAGCACATCAAAACTTTAGTGTATTTTAATTGTGATTAAACTTAGCGCAATCTATTTGAGTTACAAAAATGTTCTTTGCTTGTCAGATGAAACTTGCTATAATTAATAATTTAAACATATATTTAAATACAACACCGTACTCTGTAATGCTAAACCAAAATTACTAATACCCGTAGTAGTACCAGTAGAAAGAATTTATACTGAAGGTGCTGGTAGAATAAAACATGATTATGCATCCTTTTTACTGATTTTCACCCTTAAGGTCTTGTCAAACAGAACGCAGACTGTCCGCTCTTGTCCACGCGGACCTTGTGTTAGTCAATAGGCAGTGGACTGCCTATTGACTAGGATGATGCAACAATGTCTAACACAAGGTCCGCGTGGACAAGAGCGGACAGTCTGCGTTCTGTTTGACAAGACCTTAAGGGTTGAAAATCAGTAAAAAGGATGCATATTCATGTTTTACTCTACCAGCACCTTCAGTATAAATTCTTTCTACTGGTACTACTACGGGTATTAGTAATTTTGGTTTAGCATTACAGAGTACGGTGTTGTATTTAAATATATGTTTAAATTATTAATTATAGCAAGTTTCATCTGACAAGCAAAGAACATTTTTGTAACTCAAATAGATTGCGCTAAGTTTAATCACAATTAAAATACACTAAAGTTTTGATGTGCTGCACGGTTTCATGGGATATACTATAGTTATGGACTGAAGAGCAAAATCAGAACACCAGGTGAATAGATGAAAGGAGGAAAACCAACAGTGAGCACATGCTGAGAATGTGGGCTGCAAAAAGAGCTTCCACAACCATCTATCGTTAGATCACAGATCTAAAATTGTTCCGCCGACTGCATTGGCGAAGTTGGTAACGTGCTCGCCTCTCATCATGCGGTCTTGGGTTCGAATCCCATTCAGGCATGGCATTTTTTCATACGTTACAAAAATCATTTCATCATTCACCGTCTGCATTAGCAGTAATTGCAGAACAGTCGGACGTTTAAAAAAAAAAACCCTATACAAATTTGAACAGTACATAATTCGTATTCCGGTCTCATTAGTTCGGATTACCCAATTATTAGTTTATTCAGTACTGTAAAGAGTGATTTTGTAGTCCTGTTACCCAATTGTTAATGGCTGGTAATTTTTGTTAAGAAAAGGGAAACTTTGTTTTATGACACAAAGATGGTAACCCTACTCAACCGGTATAGATACAGCAGTGTGAGTCAATTCTCCTTAAGCTGTGTAAAATTTTGTGCAGTTTCCGTTCATGTAATGAACAGAATGTCTTTTACCCTAAAATAACGGGTTTTCATTCTTGACCAATATTTTGCTACAAAATCGTACACGAGTGTAAAAGAATCAATTTAAATTAAATTTGATGTTTCTCCACCAGAAAAAATGTCTATTTTTAGGCTAACAAACCGATTTGGAGAGACAGGTAGTATTTGCGACAGAAAACGTAGTGGTCGACCAACTCTCTTGACAGATGACGTTTTAGAGAATGTGAAAACAGCCTTACTCAACCGGTATAGATACGGCAGTGTGAGCTGATTCACCTTGGGCTAAGTAAATCTAGTAGTGTTACGAACAGAATGTCTTTTACCCAAGAACAATCGTTAGTTTAAATCCGGAGGCTGAAGAAGCTCTTTGACTAATTGCAAGCGATATGAATACAATTTAATTTAATTTTTTATCAGCTTTCTGAACATTCGAATATAAAACACCAATTTTTGAGGAAAGTTTTCGTAAACTTTTCCATGGAAAATTGAACAATCATGTTTTCACATTCTTTCAAACGTCATCTGGCAAGAGAATTGGTCAATCACTACGTTTTCTGTTGCAAACACTACCTGTCTCTCAAAATTGGTTTGTTAGCCTAGAAATTGACATTTTTTGGTGGAGAAACCCCAAAAAATTGAAATTCAAATGATTCTTCTACACTTGCATAAGATTTTGTAGCAAAATATTGTTCAAAAATGAAAACACTTTGTTTTCCAGAAACTACACAAAATTATCCACAACTCATAGAGAATCAACTAACACTGCAATATCTTTAACGTTTGAGTAGGGCTACCAACTTCATGTCACAAAAACAATTTCCCTATCTTAGAAAAAATTACCAGGCATTAACAATTGGATAACAGGACAAAAAAAACTCACTGTATAGAGAATAAACTGTACAGTAATACATGGGTGAGGAACAAAATGCAGAGTAAGTAAAAATCAATTGTGCTAGGGCCCTGAGCCAGTAGACAAGCTTTGGCTTTACATAACTGTTGTTGTTGTTTAGGTCATCAGCCAAAAGGCTGGTTTGAACCAGTAGAGGTTTTACTAAGTAAATCGAGGAGTGAGGTGGTTTACAATTGCCTTCCTCACTGAGTGGAAAAGTACACTTATCAGCATGCCAGGCCCTCTGAAAAGCACATATTTTCCACTCTGCAAATGACACTTTCACTTCATTCACCACAGGATCTGGCTGTATAATGAAATCCATTACTTTCAGACGAGATAACTCTAATTAGTGTCTTTTACACCTCTACTTATTCTGTGGTTAAATGATTCAGTCATTTAATTGGCTGACCATGTGATAAGAAACAGAACTATTTATTTAAGCCCTGCAACTAACAGATTGAGTGTAAATAATTTGACACTCCACCTGTCTGTTATGGGCAAACATAACTGTAAAGAAATAAATTAACATTTAAATTACCTTATAAATGGAGATTCTTCGGTTGATTCTGTAGACCTGTCGATGAAATTCGCAGCTGTGCAATTTAATATCGATTCAGTTAATTCCCAATTCCTTCGACGAATTTTTGCAGGCGTTACACAATGATTATAATCGATAAAAGAGGTTCTAAAAACACTAGAATGATAGTATTCGTATTGTACTGATTCTACATCAACATCAAAACAAGTGTTTAAATTGTCATCGATTTGTTTATTATTTTTATCATCAATTATATTATTATTTTTCTCAGAAATTACGTTGATATCCGAATCACTGCTGGATAAATTCCTAAAATAAGATCAACAATTACACAACACACTAAAGTAAAATCAAAAAATATATTTAAATATAATTCAACATTCCATTACTGAAAGAGGCATCGCAAAATGGTCGATTATTAGATTATTACAGATTATTTAAATTGAGCATAGGAAAAATAATTATGTCTCAAAATTACATGAGAAAAGGAGGCATATTACAGTGCCTAACACACAGTACAATACTATATTCAAAAATAAATTTTTATAATGCATCCTGCAGTTTGAAATTAATTCTATTTTATATAATAAATTTCACTAACATTTTTTTTTAACTGCGTCAACTTTTATTTTCACTTACACGTGTTTCGGTGGATCCACCATCATCAGAGTAAATAAAAAAATTGAAACTACAAAATTTTTATCTCACTTATTTAAAATTTACAGAAGATGATACATCTTCAGTCAGTTGTAAACTAAAACTGTATAAAACTGATTGTCAGTTTTATATACAAATGACTGAAGATGTATTATCTTCTGTAGATTTTTAATAAATAAAGTTTTTAGTTTCAATTACATGTTATTTTACTCTGAAGATGGTGGATCCACTGAAACACATATAAGTGAAAATAAAAGTTGACGCAGTTAAAAAAAAAAAAAGGTTAGTGAAATTTATTATATAAATTCATTATATAAAATAGTACAATACTAGTTGATTTCACGTTCAGAACGCAGTATGGGAAATCCATAACCAATGCATTTCAGATGGAAGTTTAAACGCTACTAAACTAAGTAAAAATATCGACTCCATGCCCTAACACATTCTCATTTACAAACTCCTGTTGAATAACGTAATATGAAAACATCAGTGATTTTTTTCAAACTATTTCTGTTGCCGTCAAATTACAGATGAAATTGTATATTTTATAACAAAATAAAACAACACATACATCATCTTTGAAAGAATAAAGTTATATGAAGTAAAACGCAAAAAAATGTGAAGAGATTTTAACGGCCAACTTTGTACGAGCGTATCTTATCTAAATATTAAGAGTTTAATAATAACATTTATAGCGCAATAAAGTACGAGGGCCATCCGGAAAGTAGTACCCGTTTCCGCCGCATGAGGCGCTGACGAGGCGAGCAGCCGCCGGTCAAGGTCAGATCGCTTCAGTGGCTTGTCTGCCTTCTCTGTTGTAAGTTCCGCGACGCTAGCATTGCCTGTCTTGTTTCTGTGACCGTTCATAATGTTTAAAAAAATTGAGAACGCCGCCAGTTGTGAAGTGAGGGCTGTAATAAAATTTCTCAATGCAAGAAACGTTCGACCTTGTGATATTCATCGCCAATTAAAGGAAGTGTATGGAGACGATGTGATGGATGAGTCATCTGTTCGGCGCTGGTGTCGTAATTTTAACTTGGGGAGGGGGAACACACACGACGATGAGCGTTCAGGGAGACCATCTGTCATTACAGATCAACTGCTGAGGTCAGTAGACGAATTCGTGAGGCACGATCGGCGCGTTACAATTGATGACATCTGTGAACATTTCCTAATGTTTCTCGCACAATTCTTCATGAAATTGTCAAAGACCATCTGCATTATTCAAAAATTTGCGCAAGGTGGGTCCCTCGCATGCTTACAGATGAGCACAAAACCAAGCGTATGGCTGCTGCATTAACATTTTTGGAACGTTATTCTGATGAAGCAGACGCGTTCTTGAATCGCATAGTTACTGGAGATGAAACGTGGGTTTGTTATGCTTCACCTGAGAGTAAACGACAGTCAATGGAGTGGCATCATCCTCATTCACCAAAGAAACCAAAAAAATTCAAGACTGTTCTGTCCACCAGGAAACTTATGGCAACCATTTTCTGGGATCGACGTGGTATACTGCTTATTGATTTTATGGCCCGTGGAGACACCATTAACGCTAATGCGTATTGTGAAACATTAAAGAAATTACGGCGGGCAATACAAAATCGACGGAGAGGTCTATTGTCTGATGGCGTCATTCTCCTCCATGACAATGCCAGGCCTCATGCAGCGGGGATAACACAACAACTTCTGCAGCAATTCAATTGGGAAATTTTCGACCATCCACCGTATAGCCCGGACTTGGCCCCTTCAGATTTTCATCTCTTTACAAAACTTAGAGTTTTTGGCGGGAAAAAGATTTGACAGCGATGAAGAACTTAAAGAAGGTGTGACTACGTATTTCGATCGGCTGGCGGCGGAGGAATATGATGCTGGAATACAAAAACTCGTCACACGTTATGACAAATGCTTAAATTTGCTTGGAGATTATGTGGAGAAGTAGTTTAAGGTATGCTCTATTCAATAAAAATGTTTACATTTGTTAATATTTACTTCTGTGTCTTTATTTCACAAACGGGTACTACTTTCCGGATGGCCCTCGTACAATTCATTAAAAAGTGAAAGTAATTTTTTCAGAATTTTTTGATTGAAAATTAACCCTTTAATGCATGATTTTTTTTTCAATAAAAAAATTAAATTACGTGGTAAAAAACATTAAGGTTAAAGGGTAAAATAATTTAAATTTTTTCTTTCATTGCTTTTCTGGAAAATTGAGTTTTTCTTTGTATGACCCATGAGCAAAACCATAGATAAAGGGTGTGCGTGAGTGGTAGACCTATTTTGGACAATGAATAAATAAAAGCAATGACTGATTATTGTAGTACAACTTTTATTAACTAATTGTATAAAAAATGCTTTACTCCATGATTCCCGAGGACAAAAATAAATAAAACAAGCTAAATTATAATTACTAAAAGAATATTATAGGTATTTGATTATTATTGATGATCATAACGTTATGGTAACGCTGTAGATTTTTTTCATTTAAGTAAAATGTTAATTTACAAACTGTTATCAACAGTTAAAAACTATCCAATATTCTGCGGTTCTTGTCACACCTGTTCCTAGGCAAGTCGCATTTAATAGAACAAAAAGCAAACAGAAAATAGTTAAACAGATGATTGTAGTCCTATATTCCATGATATAGCTAGTTATTAACACAGAGTACTTCAAAATAAGGTTACCAGAATGGACTAGAATCGTTAATACAGTTGATGTTGCTTCTGAGCTACACCATGCATTTAAGGGTTTTTTTTTTTTTTTTTTTTTTTTTGCGCCCTGGAGACTCCAGGAGGAGTATAGGACATGTCGTCAGATATAACACCTGAAAATACATAAAAGAAACACACTATGTATCACTACTATCAAGAAAGAAATTCTTGTACACTATAAAAAGTTTCACCGATCAAGTAATTTTTTAGATTTTTTTTAAAGGAATTCAAATCCTCACAACACTTTAAAGATTGGGGTAATTTATTTATGAATTTTCTCCCTGCATAAGTAGGTTTTTGTTCAAACAATTTTGTGGAGTGATTAGCCACATAATAATCATTCCTGTTTCTCGTGTTATGATTGTGAACATTGAAATTCTGCATAAAATTATTTTGCCTAACATACATAATCACCTCAAAAATGTAGAGACAGGGAACTGTAAGCAATTTAAGCTCCTTAAATAGTGGTGTGGATGAGGTTAGTTGGTTAGCTCCCACCATACACCTAATAGCTTTCTTTTGAACTTTAAAAACCCTATTCATATTACCCATGCTAGAATTACCCCATACTAAAATACCATAACGGATATGAGACAGAATGAGGCCATGATAAGCTGCCATTAGTAATTTTTTATCATTTAATCTGGCAATTTGTTTTAGTGCAAATACCCCAGATGATATTTTACTATAAACTTGTTAGAGCATGGTAAGCGAATTTTTGCTCATGACCTTCAGATGGCGTTGGCAGAGAAGGGTTATTTTATTGGCTGTGGCTAATGTTTTCCGTACGCCTGAGTTTTCATAAACTTTTCGTAAAGCTTGTCTACACAATGGGTTCTCATAAGAGCTGTACTGCATTGTTGTTGTTTAGGTCAACAGCTGGTTTGAACCTGTAGAGGTCAACAGCTGGTTTGAACCTGTAGAGGTTTTACTAAGTAAACGAGGAGTGAGGTGGTTTACAAAAACCTTCCTCACTGAGTGGAAAAGTATGCTTATCAGCATGCCGGGCCCTCTGAAAAGCACATATTTTTCACTCTGTAAATGACACCTTCACTTCATTCACCACAGGGTCTGGCTGTACAATGAAATTCATTACTTTTAGAGGAGATAACTCTGATTCGTGTATTTTACACCTCTACCTCTTCTGTTCTTAAATGATTCAGTCATTTAATTGGCTGACCATGTGATAAGAAACAGAACTATTTATTTTAGCCCTGCAACGAACAAATTGAGTGTAAATAATTTGACACTCATATTGTACTCATTTTGTACTGCATTCTGAACATGAAATAAGAGTAAAGAGGTCAGTTACTGGCTTGTGGCCCTTATAGAAGAGCAGCCGATATCCTCTGCTGCCCTTCCCTCACTTATTACAAACAGTCACTTTACATCTCACATCCACCCACGTTTTTTACATTTTCTCCAATCACACTCACTTCTTAACGGCGCGCACTAAAAACATTCCAATTTTTATCACTAACCATTTCTTCGCTAATCAAAATTGAAAAATTAGTTAAAAGATATGTCCAGATATGGGAGGGTCTGGATATCACAAGTCTGGAAGTGACAGGTTATACTGTCGTTACTTTTAATAAATTTTTTTTATAATATTTCACTTATTTTAAATCTATTTTAACCACCGGGTTGGTCTAGAGGTAAAGTCGTCACCAAAATCAACAGCTGATTTTTTTTAACAGCTGATTTTTGTTTAACAGCTGATTTTCAGAGACGAAGGTTCCTGGTTCAAATCCAAATAAAGGTAGTTACTTTTATACAGATTTGAATGCTAGACAGTGGTGTACTTTCATGATTGGGGTTCAATTAACCATACTCTCTCAGGAATGGTTGGTCTGAGTCTGTACAAGACTACACCTCATTTACACGTCATACATATCATCCTCATCTCATTGGGTCATGGAGTTGCTTACTGTTCTGAATTGAACAGATTGCAACATACACAAATTAGGAAAAAAAAAATTTTAAATCTGAATAGTAACTTAGGTATAAAAATTGGAGCTATTCCATTATTTCACATCACATCATCTGTAACCTTAAAGTCGTCTTGTGTAAACGCACCTTTATTTATTATTACTGATTAATCCCACTCACTAAAATTTATTTATTTAACGTCGCATCAACTACAACGGTCATTAGCGACGATGTTAGGGTGTAAATGTGTACAATGAAGGATGAAATGATTTTTTGTAACGTATGAAAATATGCCGTGCCTAAGTGGGATTCGAACCCAGGACCGCACGATGAGAGGCGAGCACGTTACCAACTGCGCCAATGCGGCTGGCAATCGTAAATATTGTTTGCATGTTTATTAATATACATTTGTTGCTTGTTTGCTTCACGCTTGTTTGTTTTTTTTACGTCTGACTGTTTTGCAATTTCTGCTAATGCAGACGGAGGAGAATGATGGTACATGAAACATGAAAATGAGCGATGAAAAAATGCCAGACCTGACCGGGAATCGAACCCGGGAACCCAACGTAGAAGCCAGTTGCGCTAAACACTACGCCAACGGGCCGGCCCGCTCTGTTTAATACATAATGCATCCTTTGGAATTGGCTCCTATTATTTCTACTAAGGAAAGAACTACACGTTTCCTTCAAGAGAAAGTAATACTACATAATCCGCGCATTTGTTTAAATGGACACAATATGGTACTGAACACCACTGGCCATTTTCATTGGGTGTGTAATAAAGCAATCTGCAGAATTAGTAAACCTTTAAGAAGCGAAAACAATTCTCGCTAATACGAAGTTAGATTATCGAACAACCATCCTCTTCACAGTTACAGTTGGTACAAAGATGTAATTTCAAATAAATCTGTTATTTTCTGTATTTTTAAATTTTAATATTTTGTAATTGTTTGATCTTAATTGTTTTGTAATTTGTAAAATAAAGCTTGTAAATAATTTGTGAAACTTGTAAAAGAATAAAGAAAAAAGTAATCTAAAATCAAATCAAAATGAATACAACCGAAAATAAAAGAAACAGGCGATTGCAGGTCGAACGGTAATGAGCACGTGCTGGCGATTGTTGGGTCGAACAGTAAAGGTGCACAATCTTTTGATGATGTGAAATAACGGAATAAACGGTCCTAAACATTACAACCTACATATTATTTAAGTATATTTTCTCGTTAATCTAGATTTTCAGTAATCTTATTGAATAATTAAATTTAAAATTACCTGGCAGGAGTATTTTCGATAGACATCCTTGTTTCTAGATGACCTGAAATAAAAGAGATAAGTTATTGATAATAATATAAATACAACAAAAAATATTCAAGAAGCAACATGTACAAAATACAGCTACCAATTGTTTATTTTAAGTTACTAAAATTATTCTAACAATACTAAGATAATTTTATTTGTATTTTCCTTAGAAAGCTTAACAAAATGCTTTTGTATAAATCAATAATTTCAGAACTATCTTTAATTACTATTTTAAAGAAATTTGTTGGTTTTTGTTTTATGTATAAAGACTTGCCAATAACAAGCAAGTGGAGTGTTATTTACACTCCATCCACAAGTAACAGGGGTACAAAAAATAGTTCTGTTTTTCATCACATAGTCAGCCAATTATAAGACTGAATTACTATAAGAACAGAAGATGCAAAAAAAATGTAAAAAAACATTTTATGTTGTTCTTTAGGTCAACAGCCGAAAGGCTGGTTTGAACCTCTAGAGGTTTTACTAAGTAAAACGAGGAGTGAGGTGGTTTACCATTTCCTTCCTCACTGAGTGGAAAAGTACGCTTATCAGCATGCCGGGCCCTCTGAAAAGCACATATTTTCCACTCTGCAAATGACACCTTCACTTTATTCACCACAGGGTCTGGCTGTACAATGAAATTCATTACTTTCAGAGGAGATAACTCTGATTTACACCTCTACCTCTTCTGTTCTTAAATGATTCAGTCATTTAATTGGCTGACCATGTGATAAGAAACAGAACTATTTATTTTAGCCCTGCAACGTACAAATTGAGTGTAAATAATTTGACACTCCACCTCTCTGTTATGGGCAAAAAAACATATATCAGAATTATCTCCTTAGAGAGTAATGAATCATAATACAACTAGACCTGTGGTGTATAAAATGAAGGTGTTATTTGCAGGGTGAAAAGAGATGCTTTTCACAATGGTGATAAGCATACTTTTCCACTTTGTCAGGAAAGCAATTGTAAACCACTTCATTACTCTTTTCACTTAGAAAAGCCTGTGGAGTTTCAATTAGCATTTCAGTTGATGGCCTTAACAACACGTTTATAGATACCCCCTTCATTAATTAATTTATTTTATTTAAATATAATATACATTTTAATTTACTATTAATATATAATTAGGCTATATACAATTCTGTACCGAAGAAATAAAGGAAGTTGTCTCCATTTTGTAATTTTTCAGAAGAAACAAAAAACAAAGTTTTTAATTTTGTAAAAAATTTCTGGTGTGAGAATTTTTTTAAAATTTGTACAAAGTAAAGTAGCTCCTGATACAGATATTTAAACAACTAAACAACTTTCCTAACTTCTACTGCCCCCGACCACCCTCAAGACTTCATTCTCTTTACGTCTGTCTGCATTTTAATTACATTAGTGTTAACCCCCAATATAAATTGAGTTAATCAAACGAATACAAAAGTCAGTCAAAACATATTGCGCTAACTCTATTCTGATAAAGAAACAGTATTTTATTCACAACAATGTTTGAAAAATTTACAGAATTCAAGCAAATTCTGAGAGGCTCATCAGTAAAACAATAAAAGCAAAATAATTAAAAATAACTTATTGTCAATAATGAATATACATTCAATTAGAGTTAAAAATAGTAGTAATTTTAAAAATCTTACGCATCATTATACAAAAGTGGAGTTAATATTTTTTTTTTTTTATTTTTTTTTTTTTGGTTTAACGTCCGACTGTTCTGCAATGACTGCTAATGCAGACGGTGAAGGATGAAATGATTTTTGTAACGTATGAAAATATGCCGTGCCTGAATGGGATTCGAACCCAAGACCGCATGATGAGAGGCGAGCACGTTACCAACTGCACCAATGCGGCCGGCGAGTTAATATGGTTAATATGGAGTTAATATGGTTAATATGAGTTAATATGGAGTTGATATGGTTACTGCAACTTTTATAGAGCATTCTTTCTGATTTTCAAACTTAATTTTGTAAAAATTGGAGTTAACACCAATACCTCTAGGGCACAGAATTTTTTTTAACTAAAGTTACTGCTTATACGCAATAACTCTTCTTCAAAAAGAGTTATGATCAAGAGTTAAAATTATACAAAAAAAACAACATTAAATATTTTATTTTTACACAAATACATTTAAGTCTTTAAAAAAGCAGTGAATATAAATGATAATTATTAAAGTCACACAAAAATATCAATTACAATAATAACTGTAATAAAAATACAAATTTAAAAAATTAAATAAAGATTATGTAAATTTGTAATACAGAGAAAAATGAATAACTTTTCTTTTATAATTAAAGCTTTACAATATTTTTAACAAATAAAATTTGGATATTTTTATTTTATTGGAATTAAATAAATGAGCATACAAACAGAAAAACTGTAGCACAATATATAAAATTAAAAAAATAACCGAACAGCAGTTATTTTAAAACTTGGAAAATTTTCTTAAGTTCCTCTGCTGGTAGATCAATAAGATAATATAATTTTTCAGTATATGTTTCACAAAAAATGTGGTGATATAATGCAGTGTATATAGGATGAAAATACAGGATGATTGTAAAGTCGCGCAACCCAAAATGATAACAGTCTTAGAAAGCTGTAATGTATTTTTTCTTTTTCTTTCAAAGTTTACGATACAAGTTATAATTACAACTTACTTACTTACAAGTTCACAACAAGTGCTGGAAATGTCCACCGTGGTTTGTAATGCATGCATCAACGCGTTTTCTTACATTGCACGCAACCTTTTTGAGTGTAGCAGTAGCAATATTTGATATACAATCTTCAATGTTTCTTCTAAGTTCATCTACTGTATGCGGGTTGTTTTTGTACACATTATCTTTCAAATAGCCCCATAAATAAAAATCAGGAGGAGTCAGATCTGGTGACCGAGGAGGCCACAAACCACGAGAAATTATTCGGTCATCAAAGAAATCGTGGAGAAATTGGATAGTACTGTTTGCCTTATGTGAAGTTGCTCCGTCTTGTTGTAGCCAGCAATAACGTTCGTCAACATGTAGCAGTGCTACGAACTGCATGATTATTTCTTGATAACGTTCTGCTGTGATTGTATCCGAAAAAAGATAGGCCCGACAATTCTCCGACGAGATACACCACACCACATCCCAATTTTTTGAGAATGTAATGGCTGTTCATGGAATTTATGTGGATTCTCTGCAGACCATACTCTACAATTTTGACTATTAACATATCCACTTAGATGAAACCAAGCTTCATCGCTGAAAAAAACTTTGTCCAGAACAGATATGTCATTTCGAATGAAATTTTTAAACCAATGACAATACCGCAATCGCTTCTCCTTATCTGACTCTTCGAGCTGATGAGTTACGTTAATCCGGTACGGATGTAATTTTAATAACTTAGTGGCTTTATGAACACTTCCATAAGACAGTCCAGTCTGAGTAGAAAGTTTTCGAAGAGACTTTTTTGGAGAACGAATAAACGTTTCACTTATCGTCTGCAGACTGTCGTCAGATAAAACACTTGGTCAGCCGGTACGATTACGGTCATTCACGCTACCTGTATCCCGAAAACGATGAAACAAACGAAATATGGTCGATTTGTTTGGCACTTTAGCATCTGGAAAGGCATTGGAGAAATGTTCTTGACACTTCGCGTAGGATTTTGATTCACAGTAACTCAAAACGATAGAGACGCGTTGTTCTTGCATACAAGACATTGCGACTCGAACTGAACAAACCAACTGGTTTCTGGCTAACTGTCGCCCGGTGGCGTGATCTAGCAGTGCTGCCACATACTGTACTATTAAACGAAAAATTCCTATATTCTAATCATACTTTACAAATTTACCTTCAATTCCTACACGGCTTCAAACATTTGGTTGCACGACTTTACGATCACCCAGTACATTAACAAACTGCACCTAAAGATAAGATACAATTACATGCATAAACAACACATGTAACACTTCTCTAAAGCATTTAATAAATCTAATTTTGTAGTTCTTTCCAAAATACTTATTCAGGAAATAACACCCACAATACCATAAAAAAATGATGTCTGAATAACAAAAAATGAAATGAACTCTGTTAACAATAATCTGTCCATTTTTATACAATTTTAAATAGGCCATACATCTATCTTATTTAATAGGCCATTTGTTATCTTCGACAAGATACCATTTCCTGTCAATATTGACAAATTTTTTTCATTATAATTATTAATACAAGTGTTTACTTTATATCCACTTATGAACAATGTTAATATTTATAATAATGTGACAAGAATAATTGTTTCCCTATATTATGTTATTCTTTAAGATTCCAAAATCTCAGTGATAGTTACTTCATACATTGTTAATTACTAGAGGAACGGGTACAAATGTTGACACTGTCCGTTATGTGGAAACGCTTTGTTTTCGGCTTGATTGATACTGAAGCGTACTGGTAAAATATGTAACTGGACCATTAAGTTTCAAAATGTGTCACAGTAATGCTCTGACCAAAATTTCCAGTCATTTTGTGAACATTGTTGTTGTTGTTAAGGTCATCAGCCGAAAGGCTGGTTTGAACTTGTAGAGGTTTTACTAAGTAAAACGAGGAGTTAGGTGGTTTACCATTGCCTTCCTCACTGAATGGAAAAGTACATTTAACAGCATGCCGGGCCCTCTGTAAAGCACACATTTTCCACTCTGCAAATGACACCTTCACTTCATTCACCACAGGGTCTGGCTGTATAATGAAATTCATTACTTTGAGAGGAGATAACTCTGATTAGTGTCTTTTACACCTCTACCTCTTCTGTTTTCAAATGGTTCAGTCATTTAATTGGCTGACCATGTGATAAGAAACAGAACTATTTATTTTAGCCCTGCAACAAATAGATTGAGTGTAAATAATTTAACCTCCACCTGTCTGTTATGGGCAATTGTGAACATTGTTGATTGTTTTTTTATTTTTCCCCATTTTGGAAACTCTGAATAGGAAGTTTTAACACATTATTTCACACATACCCACTTATTTGTTTTTCTAAAATGTACATATCTGATAAAAAAATTATTTGTAGCAACTGTTTAACCCTTTCAGTGCCGAAACAATATCGAGGGATTACTGCAAAAAGTTGGTAACTAATGTTTTTCAGTTTTGAAGATAAACGAGTTTAAAGTTTTGATAATTTTTAACAGTAAATTATGGTCCTTATTTAAAACAAATTTCCTATTTTAAAGGTTATATGGTTACTATTCTACAGATATTAAAATTAACACAAACTATCAAAATACTTAAAATATTTGATATTTAAAAAATAAGTAACTCAATTTTCAATTTGTAGTAACACACATTTGCAATAACCCCAAGATATTTAAAATTTTAATCCTAAGGTGCCATTTAATTGGTATAACAGAGTACAAAAAGTGCCAACCCTATTTCAAAAACTTGCAGGCGTAAGCTTGCCATTGCCAATAAAAATTTCAACATTACAGAAAAATAAAATTTCCTGTTAAAAATTAATTTTTATTGTGTTCATTAAAAAAACAAATCGTTCTAATACTAAAAATATTCAAAATAGATTTTTTTTTGTAGTTTATTTAAAGTCGCATTGACAGCTTTGTCATAAGTGACTACTGTGGGTTTTGATACCTTAACGGTGGTTTTAACGTGTTAAATTTCCAGACGCTAGCTGGGAATCGAACCCAGGAACTTTCGCTTTGTAGGCTAGTGTGCTAATCATTATGCCACGGAGGCGGTCTCAAAATACATTATTCCATTAATTTTTGTTTTAAAGTTTTTTTTGTAAATGTTGGATTATCCAGACATTGGCATTTTATGCATAACTTACGAACATCCAGTAACCCGAAATGTTGTCACTTCGTTAAATATATCAACGTCCTGTTTTCTGAACATTGGCACTGAAAGGGTTCAATGGTTAAAACAGTTTGAAACTTGAAAAGTGTTAGGTATGAAAAATGGTTATGTTAAACATAGCAGTGCTCAGCTAATGTGGAAACAATTACTGTTGGTAAATGTGGAAACACCTTTTTTGTGATTCCACATTACCAACCGAATAAAATGCTTCAACATCTGCCACTTCAAATTGTTTCAAATGCCTAAAATGTACATTATATATATGGAAGCCAAAGGCATTGTTTTTGGGTTTTTGTCCCATTAAAAAAGCCATTTTCAGTATTTAATAACTTTCCACATTACACTTTTTAGAAAAACTGAAAAAAGTTTTAAAACATTCTTTTTAACTTACTAAATGACCTTCAAAACTTGCAAGAATTTTATTTTATTATAAAACTAGTTTTATAATATTTGTGAGTATTTTTATTACAATGGTGGGGTGTAAGAAAACAAAATTTAAATAAAAAAACAAAAAGCTTTCCACATTTGCACCCTCACCTCTAATAATAGAAATATTTGTAATTATTCACCAGAAATTACTTAATTACCAATAAAATTAAGATACCAAGTTGAAATTCATAGTGAAAATTATTGGTACATCATCTTACATTCCAGACTTTCATTCACTTTGGTCAAAAAATTCTTTCAAAAAAACCTTTTTTTTAATCCACTAGAAATTACTTGTTGGTATAAGAAAAAGAAGAAAACTTTTAATACAATAAAAAAGTATCCGCAACAAATAATCTTGGAATAATTGTTCAGTTCACGGTAGGCCTACTAACTTACATCCTTTAAAATAGTATGTCAACAAACATCAACTTCCTTTAAAATTGGCATACATTGACAATGTCAACCTGTCAAACAAAAGAAAGTATCATCCAGATATCTTTAATGTAAGAAATATTACATGAATTTATTGTTTAAAAAACTTAATAAAATTTGCCAAAAATTTTAAATATATAAAAATAACTTTTAGGCTCCTTAAAAAGTTAACATTTATATACTCTCGTTACTTTTTAAAAAATTTCAACTTGAACTTTCATTTTTAAGTCTATAATTTCCTTATTTTGTTCATAATAGAAAATATGCTAACAAATTTCATTTCACAAAATGTAGCTGATATTTCCCAAGAAACGCCTATGAAAAATAACTTTAGTTATGAAAATATAATATTTTTAAAGTTTTACAAATTTATAAATTACTGAAAAATGGTAAAGGATTTTATTTATGATTCATAAACAATCCTACTTACACAAGTTAATTTAATTAAAGACCAATAAATTGAAGTCAGGTTATCTACAATTTCTATGAAGATAAAAATGCTAACCCACCGTTCAAATCAGCATAGACGTCTCTACGTAATAACTAGAGGTAGTATGTACACTTCTTTAGAAACTGAATATCAAGTAAATATAATTAAATAAATAAGTAGACGAGTATATATTGTCATATCTGACGACGAATCGGTAAACCACTAAATTTTCTCGCCTAAACTCTTCCAAGCCAAACGTTCGTTTATTGTTTATAACAAAAAATTTTAATGAACTGGTTAACAATAGCCGAATGTACGACAAAATAAAAAAACGAACAGCTGTTCGCGTCTAACAGTCAGTGAATACGACTACCGCGCATACGATATGCGCAGCACTACGCGACTACACCCCCTCCACCTACACAAGTCGCATCCGCCATGTTTTTTCACTACGACACTTTATTCGTTCTTAGTTTAATTCAATTCAAGTTGTTATGGAAGTATATTACACATGGAAATTTTCATACGAATTACTGAGCAAGCCCGTTTTTTGCATTCTCTTGCTAAATTAATAGTATAGGTTTTAAGTTTAGTTTTCATGGCGATTTTTCAAAATAAAGTTTTCACAGCTTACATTTTTACGACCTAACGGTTGGTCGAGGTAAAAAGTCATCGAAAAAATCTGGTGTGAAACACTCACACAACTTTCTCTTCCCAATGCAAATAATTAACGATATAATCTAACATTCTGCCCAAAACGGCCAAAACAATTATTCCTGTGGAGAGTATTTAACAAATTGATGAAATGCTCGTGCCATTTCGTGGCAGATGTAGATTTAGAGTATATATGAAGAGTAAGCCTGCGAAGTATGGCCTGAAAGTGTTTTGTTTATGTGATGCTAGAACTCACTACCTTTTTAATGCGTTTGTGTATACAGGAGAAAATTGTATAGAAAATCCAGGAAGATTGCTTGTTCCTACTGCAACTGTTTTACACCTTGTTCAGCCAGTGGTTGGTTCAAAAAGGAATGTAACAGCTGACAACTATTTTACATCAGTGGAACTTATCGACAAACTGAGTGAAAGGCAAGTGACTTATGTTGGGACTATTCGACAAAACAAAACGGATATACCTGAAGCTTTCAAACCTAACAAAATGCGCCCCGTCCAGTCTTCTACATTTGGCTTTACAAAGGACAAAACTCTCGTTTCATACGTTCCTAAAAAAAAAACAGGAGCGTCACTCTCTTGTCAACAATCCATCATGACATGAAAGTCAATGCAGAAAACGAAAACAAGCAAGAGATAATTGAGTTCTACAACTTGACAAAAGGGGGTGTAGACTCCTTGGATCAAAAATGAGCAATATACTCTGTTGGAAGAAGAAGTCGGCGCTGGCCTCAAGTGCTGTGGTTTGGGCTCTTGAATATCGCCGGGGTAAACGCACATATTATACTAAACTCAAGACACCGGGAGAGTAAACTGGAACGAAGACTTTTCCTGAAGGGCCTAGGATTCGACCTGATTCAACCACATCTGCAACGATCATCTCAGTTAAACAGTCTTCCACGAGAACTAAGGATAACTATCCAGAAATTTGCATCGAGAGGACAAAAAGCAGATGAAGCTCACCCTGCACAAGAATGTCACCAGCAAGTTATACCACTGCGTGAAGAACAACGAAGGCCTGCTGCGCAAGATCAACCACCCCCAAAAAGGCGCCGATGCATTCTTTGCTCAAGAAAAAAGGATCAGACACATTCTACTGAATGCCGAAAATGCCATCATGCTTTCTGCAAGGTCCATAACACTGTAAACATCGTGTGCGACAACTGCAAAGATAACTGAATGTGAGTAACACAAATTCTGATTTTTAAATCTTAGCTCAATTGATCCCCTGTCAGTTTTTTTTAAGTCTAAGTCAAGGATTTGTTTTTGCAGTTTTTTGGGCAGTTCAAACCTTCATCTTTGAAGACTCAACATAAAACATATTAGTTTTTAATTTTTTATCAAATTTTTGTAATTTTTAAAAAATCAGTTTTTGTCAACAAGAAAAATTATATTTTTTAGAATTTAATTTTTTTAAATATAATGTATTTTTTTCAATGTATTATATACTTGTATAAAGATCATATGTTAAGGAATCATACAATATAATAATAAATATGTTTTATTGAATTTGTCAATTTTTTATTGAATTTGAAATTTGGGGTCAACCGTGACCCCACCATACCAGGAACGTAACTTATTTTCACCATACCAGTTAAGGGTTAAGAGCTTCGAGAACTTCAAGAACTTCAAAATATGAAAAATTATGATGGCGTCCTCCTGGTAAAACATTCCGGAGATCAACTAGTCCTCCATTCGGATCTCCGGGCGAGGACTATCAGAGGGGACTTCATCAAAAAAATAAAAGTTACTGAAATTCTGCGAGTTAAAACATGGAATTTTAGGAGTTTCAAACAAACTGGTAGGTTAGAGAATTTAAAAAGGGAAATGGATAGGTTAAAGTTAAATATTGTAGGCATTGGTGAGGTACGCTGGGATAATGATCAAGACTTTTGGTCAAGGGATTATAGGGTTATTAACACTAAAGCCATCGGAGGACAGGGCGGAGTGGGCCTAGTAATGAATAAAAAAAATTGAACAAAGAGTGACTTACTATAAGCAGTGTAGTGATAGGATTATCATGGTTATAGACTAGATAAGAAACCAAAGCCCACCACTATAGTGCAGGTCTACATCCCTACGTCTTCACACAGAGAGGAAGAAAAAGAACAAGTATATGAGGAATTAGATGACATAATAAAATATGTCAAGGGTGATGAAAATTTGATGGTTATGGGAGACTGGAATGCAGTAGTTGGAGAAGGAAAAAAAGGAAAGATAGTCGGAGAATATGGTCTAGGGAAGAGAAATGACAGAGGGAGTCGGCTGGTAGATTTCTGCTCCAAATATAATTTAGTGATAGGCAATACACTATTTAAGAATCACAAAAGGAGGTTATACACGTGGATGATGTCAGGTGACAAGGGAAGATACCAAATAGATTACATAATGGTTAGACAAAGATTCAGAAACCAGATTACGAACTGTAAAGCATACCCAGGTGCAGACATAGGGAGTGATCATAACTTAGTAGTAATGGATAGCAGGCTTAAACTTAAAAAACTGAAGAAGGACAGGGAAATGCTAGGTGGGATGAAGACAAACTAAGAGAACAAGACAACCAGGTAGGTTTCCAGGAGAGTATTCAAAAAGGGATGGAAGAAAGAGGAAATGACACAAGAAGTATAGAGGAGGAGTGGATAAACTTCAAGGAGGTGGTAGTGAAAGCAGCGGAAGAATGGATAGGACATACTAAAAGAAGAGGTAGGAAACCGTGGATTACTAATGATATTATAGAACTGATGGATGAGCGAAGAAAATATAAAAACGCAAAGGACGAGAGAGGTAAAAGGCAATATTGCTACTTGAGAAATACCATAAACAAAAAGTGTAAGAAAGCGAAGGAAGAGCGGATCAGAGCGAAATGTACGGACATTGAAAGTAAAATGGCAGTTGGTAAAGTAGACGCAGCTTACAGAAAAATAAGGGAAAACTTTGGAGAACGAAAGATGAAAGCTGTTCATTTACAAAGCGCAGGTGGCAAACCATTGTTGAATGGCCAAGAGAGAGCTGAAAGATGGAAGGAATACGTAAACCAACTCTACAGGGGAAAAGAATTAGAACATGATGCGATAGAACAAGAAACTGATGTTGAAGATCAACGAGGGGATGTATACTACGAGAAGAATTCGATAGGGCACTTAAGGATATGAATATGAATAACACAGCAAGAATAGATAACATACCATCGAAATTATTATTATGATGTGGAGAAGTTGCTCAAAACAAATTGTACAAACTTGTGTGCAGACTGTATGAAAGTGAACAGGTAGCCTACCATCGGACTTTAAAAAAAATATTATGATTCCAATACCAAAAAAGTCAGGAGCGGAGAAGTGTGAACATTACAGAACCATCAGCCTAACATGCCATGCATCCAAGATACTGACAAGAATTATATACAGGAAAACAGAACACCGAGTAGAAGTATTGGACGATGACCAAATTTGGATTTAGAAGGAGAATGGGAACTCGAGATGCAATATTGGCTCTGAGACTGATTATTGAGAAAAGGATAAAGAAAAATAAAACTACTTAAATGGCATTTTGTAGATTTAGAGAAACCATTTAACAATTTGGACTGGAGTAAAATGTTTAAAACTTTGAAAGGGCTAGGAATTAAATACTAAGAAAGGAAAGTTATATACAGTCTGTATAAGAATCAAACGGCTGTTTTGAGAATCGAGGGGTACGAAAAAGAGGCTACTTGAAGAAAAGGTGTACGTCAAGGTTGTTCTTTGTTACCAATAGTTTTTAACTTGTATATAGAAGAGGCTATAAATGAAGTGAAGGAAACATTTGACGCAGGAATAAAAATTCAAGGAAAAATAATAAAAATGCTGAGATTCGCCGATGATATAATACCGTGCGTTCGGAAAGTCGCTGTGCACTGGAATTGTGACTATGGATTTATGAAAATATGTATAAAGAAATGACTAAGCATTTTGGAAAAAAATTTATTCAATACCTTAATTACATTGTTAAACCGTGATTACATTGTTTATAGAAGGTGTTCGAAATGACCTCCATTGGCATCAATACAGCATTGCACTCGTTTCATTTTGTTTGCAAACACCTTTCGCAACTGAAGAACAGTGATTCCTTGAATGTATGCCGTTATTGCGGCTTTAAGTTCGTCAATCGTGTGTGGTCTGTTCCGATACACAGTTTGTTTCGCCGCACCCCATAAAAAGAAATCGGGGGGAGTCAGATCAGGAGATCTTGCAGGCCACAAATTCTTTGAAATTATTCGTTCACCAAACACGTTGCATAACGTTTTATACAGTTGCGAAAGGTGTTTGCAAACAAAATGAAACGAGTGCAATGCTGTATTGATGCCAATGGAGGTCATTTCGAACACCTATAAACAATGTAATCACGGTTTAACAATGTAATTAAGGTATTGAATAAATTTTTTTCCAAAATGCTTAGTCATTTCTTTATACATATTTTCATAAATCCATAGTCACAATTCCAGTGCACAGCGACTTTCCGAACGCACGGTAGTATTAGCCGAGACAAAGAAAGAAATAGAGGATGCCTTAAATGGAATGGATGAGATCTTTAAAAAGGATTAATTTATGAAAATTAATAAGAACAAAACGAAAGTGTTGTGCAGCAGCAAGAGTGGTTTAGAAGAGATGGGAAATTTAAAAGTAGGCAACGAAAACATACAGGAAGTTGGGGAATTCTGCTATCTAGAGAGTAAAATAACAAAGGATGGTAGAAGCACAAGTGATATCAAGAGTAGAATTGCTCAAGCTAGAAAAGCCTTTGAAATGAAAAACAGCTTACTGACTACAAACATTGATTTACAGATTAGGAAAAATTTCTTAAAACATTATTTTTTGAGTGTAGCATTATAAGGAAGTGAAACGTGGGTGATAGGGGCTGTAGAAAAGAGGATAAAAGCTTTTGAAATGTAGTGTTATAGGAAAATGTTAAAGATTAGGTGGATGGACAAAATAAGTAATTTAGAGGTTCTTACGTGAGTGGATGAAAAAAGAAGCATATGGAAGCATCTTACCAAAAGAGGGGATAGGCTAGTGGGGCATATCTTAAGACATCCAGGTATTGGGCTATCAATAATGGAGAGTAATATTGAGGGAGTAAATTATAGAGGGAGGCAAAGATTAGAATATATAAAGCAAATTACAAAAGATGTAGGGTGTTACAGATATGTAGATATGAAACGACTTGCGCAAGATAGAAAGATTGGAGAACTACATCAAACCAGTCGAGAGACTGATGATAAAAAAAAACATAGTATAAAATCACAGACAGACCTATGAAATGAAATTGAAGTGAAAGAACATTAGTTAATTGAAATACGGCAAGACTTATATTAAATACCATTAGAACATTGAACGAAACTCTTTAAGGCGAGCGACGGACTTCGGAAACGATACGAATAGAATAAACCGGTAATTTGTTAAATAATAATTCAATAATAGCTGAGATACACTTTATAAGATATATTTAATAATAACTAAATAATATCTAAAATATTCTAAATTTCATTTTTTTTTTAAAGGCAGTCAGATTTTATAAAATTTTTATTTAAAACCGATGTTCTTTTCTTTTTATTTTGATTGTCATTTGTTTTGTGTTAAATAAGTTACAATTAAATACTAAATGTTACAATGTGAAATAACGGAATGTCCTAAAATTTGACCTGCAACATGCAGGTGGAATGTTAAATCATCGGCATTCGATCCGCTAGTTCCACGGCTACAAAAAATATTTCTTTTTTTTATATCATGGTCAGCCGATTATATGACTATTTACCCCTTTCAGTACCAACGTCCGTCGCAAATGACACTTTCACTTCATTCACCACAGGGTCTGGCTGTATAATGAAATCAATTACTTTCAGACGAGATAACTCTGATTAGTGTCTTTTACACCTCTACCTCTTCTGTTCTTAAATAATTCAGTCATTTAATTAGCTGACCATGTAATAAGAAACACAACTATTTATTTTAGCCCTGCAACTAACAGATTGAGTGTAAATAATTTGACACTCCACCTGTCTGTTATGGGCAAGACAAATATCGTCCATCCAATGGTAAACTCGCGAATGTGCAAATTCTCAGTTTTACAGGAGAGCAAAAAACAAATTCAATGCTTTCTTCTTTAACACACTTCGTGTATTTTCGTAACTTTACAAAGGCTGTATCTCTCTAACCGAACAAGATACATATTCGCAAGTTTACTACAACATGCGTTGGGTTGTATACATCAGCATCCACTAACAAACTCATATTCGCAAAATTTCGTGAGTTTACCATTGGAGGGACGATATGTATTATATAATAAAAGTTACAGGGAATTAAAAACCCTACAACTTTTATTTAAAGATTTTTTTTTCTACATAGCCTATTTTGGAGTCAATTTATAACTTACCGTATTTTTAAATCCTACAAGATCAATTTTAATTCCGTGCCATTTATTCATGATTTAAATTAGATAAAGTTTTTCATTATTTACAATGTATAAGCTTTAACGCGCAAGCGAAGGCTTAAATATGATGATAATCACTGAAAACGAAAAAAATAAAAAATTTGTAAACAATTCTTCAACAATGCTACTAATCTCAAATAGGCCGGTAGTACATTTATCAAACATTTTACAATATTAATGTTAATTAAAATAAATACAAGTACTCAAAAATAAATCTAAATTTAACTTATTAACAAAACAAACTCTAACTGATTACCTGAAATTAAAATGTGACTTTGTAACTTGATTTTACAAAAACATTAATAAACTGAGAAAACATTATTATTGTTTATTTCACACTGCTGCCAAACATTTAAAAGTTAAAATTAATTTTTTAATAGTAAAAATTAAAATAAAACTATTTTTTTTTTAAATAATTTACATCAAAAATAAAATAATTGTAATTTTAATATTTTGTCTCCGGAAATAAATAATTTACTTTGTTATAGCAATAAATTAATGAAACATTTAAATAAAAAGGGAGTTGGAATTAGAAACCAGCTTGTTTTAGGATTAAAGACTAAGAAGAAGAACTCTATAAATCTGAGAGTGGTTTTTTAAAATATATATCCCATCGGTTGTAAAATAAGAAAAAAAATCTGGTGTGAAACACTCACCCAATTTTCTCTTGCCAATGCAAATACTTATCAATAAACCTAACATTAGAAATAAATAAAAAAACTTAACTTCAATAAACATAACCTACTTTTAATCATGAGTGAAGACGCAAAATGAAAATCAACTTCAGTTTGGCTTAAAAATACGGAAAATCACTCTTTCACGCTAAACTAGGTTCTGTAGAGAAAAATGCTTTAATTAAAGTTGTAGATCTCTTAATATCCTATAAATTTGATTATATACTTTTTTGTCGTAAAATGCATACTAAGGCCGCCATCTTCAAAAAATCGATTTTTCACACATTTTCGCGAGAAAAAACAGAAAATTGCTAATTACCGCTAAACAAAGAATTATACAAAACAATATTTGAAAAAAAACTTGTAGGATTTTAAACCCTCTACAACTTTTATAATTTTTTTGCGCTAAAATGCGTATTAAAGCCGTAATCTTAAAAAAAAAATTTTTACGTGAAAACAGCCTCACCCAGAACTTCAGCAAACATTGCGCCTACCCTATCTTGTAGAGGATAACAAATTTAGTAAACCACGCGATTTTTAAAAAAAAATCGTACGACCAGTTTCTGAGAAAATCGCAAAAGAAAAGAAAAATTACACGAATAAACTACTACTTCCAGTTGACCGATTTTGATGAAAATGTTCGTGTCGGGTCCGGTAGTGGTATATAACTTAAGTTTCAAGTTCGTACGATGTTCCGTTCTTGAGATATTCTGTTCACGCGCGCGCGCGCACGTACACACGCGAGGGGGCACACAGACCAATCGCTAAAAACATGTTTTTTGGGTTCAGAGGGTCTGAAAACGTGTAGATCTAATGAAAAGTCGATTTGAAAAAATCGACATGAAAACAATACTTTTCTTCCTATGTATTCATATAGGCAAGAGAAAGTAAAAATAGTGTTCAATAATAAGATTTGATGATTGTAGGCTATCTCTAATGCGTGAAAACCTAATTTTATCATACATGACATTTTACCCTCCCGGTTAATCTAGTGGTAAAATCAACGCCTTTCGAAGACGAAAATTCTGTGGTTCAAATCCATTTTTACTTTCTCTTCCTTGTATGAATATATAGGAACGAAAGTACTGTTTTCATGTCGATTTTTCAAAATTGAATTTTTACTAGATCTACACGTTTTTAGACCCCTTGAACCCAAAACAAAACATGTTTTTAGCGATCGGTGTGTGTATGTGTGTGAACAGAATATCTCATGAATGAAACATCGTATGAGTTGAAACTTGAAACTTAAGTTAGGTACTACTACCGGACCCGATACGAACATTTTCATCAAAATCTGTCAACTGTATGTAGAAGTGTAATTTTTCACTTTTTTGCGATTTTCTCAAAAACGGTTCCTACGATTTTTTTTAAAAATCGCCTCATTTACTACACTTTTTATGCTCTACAAGATAGGGTAAGCGCCATGTCTGCTGAAATTCTTGGAGAGGCTGTGCTCTCGAAGAAAATAAGTGTTTTTTTAAGATCGCTGTCTGAATATGCATTTTAGGGCAAAAGTGTAACAGTATAATCAAATTAATAGGAAATTAATATCTACAAATTTACTTGAAGCATTTTTCTCTACAGAGCTTAGTTTAGCGTGAAAGAGTGATTTTCCGTATAATTAACCTAAACTGAGGTTGGTTTTCATTTATTTTTAAATATTTTATTACTAATGTTAGGTTATATTGTTAGGCCCCTAATTATTTGCATTGGCAAGAGAAAGTTGTGTGAGTGTTTCACCCCAGATTTTTTGTTGATACTTTATAGTGCTTTTTATTTTTCTGATGTAAATGTTGAGCCTATAAATAACTTCCTTTCTAAAATAAAACTTGTATGCCTACTCGTATAAAATTTCAAAAAATTGGGTTTTCATTAAAACAAAACAAACGAAATATAAAGAAAATCTCTGTAAAACTTTTTTCTTACTAAACATACTTCTTAATATTGCGAAATAAAATATATTCATTGCATTGAAAATAATTGAAAAATAATTTTAAAATCTGTAATTATACAAATTAATAATATTACTAAGACAAAACGGGTTTTTTGAGCAGGCTAATTTCAAAAACTACTGAACGGATTTTTATGCAATTGACAGCATATTTGCATTTATATGCACAGCAACATATTTCACTTTTAATTTTTCAAAAATATTATAAACCTAAGGGCCCTAATTAAGGATTTCATAAATGTGTGTGCGTGCGCGCGCGCATGTGAGTACGTATGCTGTTGAAGTAGTGAAGGGGTTGTTGATGGTGAGAGACGCGGGGGAAATGAATGAGCGGGCGTGTGTGAGAGGGGCTGAGGCTTAGGAAGAGGAGATGGGAGAGGGAGGAGAGATTGATATAGACAGGGTGTGGGAAAGGAGTAGGAGTAGGGAGAGTGAGAGAGAGTGAGAGAGAGAGAGATAGAGAGAGAGAGAGAGAGAGAGAGAGAGAGAGAGAGAGAGATTGTCATTAAAATGTTTGAGCCGGATTTTTCAGTAGTACCTAACTTAAGTTTCAACAAATTTGTACAATATTGTAACCTTGAGATTTTTGTTCACACAAAAACAGACAATCGCTAAAAAAAATTATTTTTATTTTGTTCAGGGGACCTTGAATATTGGATGTAAACTCGTTTTCGAAAAATTCGACGTGAAAACAATTCGTTCCTTTCTTTTTTTATATTCATATAGGGCAAGACAAAGAAAAAACTAAGTGAAATATAACATGTGTTAAAATTAGACAAAAATATGTGATCAATACTTAGATACAAACAGGAAACGAAATAAATTAATTGCATGCATGTTGCATATTGTCGAGAAGACGCCGGACGAGAGCGCCAAAGTACAAGGTTAGCTGGTATTCAAGGTCAAAAAAGTGTGTGTGTGTGCATTATAATATTACGTTAAAACATATTGACCACTTTGTACTATTCTAGACAACCTTTTATGAAAACCGCATTATATCTAATGTTTTGAACTAGTACATGAATAACTTATAAAATATTAGCATTATTAGTTACAGAAAACGTGGACCGGTCCGTCGTGTAGAGGTCATCGAAACTGGTTTATACCCTAAAAGGTTTGATTCCCGATAAGGTCTGTTCATCATTTCACAATTCATGTTTATCTACACCATTCTCATCATGTGCATTAACAGTAATTAGTATCTAATTGCAATAGTCGGACGTAAAATAAGTCGCACAAAAATTTTATAACAAGTTTTAATTCTCTGTAGTCAATTCAGTTCACAAATATCATGTTAAATATTGTTGCATTCACAAAACAAAAAATTGGTTTGAAACACTCACACGACTTTATCTTGCCAATGCAAATAATGAACAATATAACCTAACATTAGTAATAAAACATTAGAAATAAACAAAAAGACTAACCTCAAAACACTTAACCTTATTTAATCTGAGTGAAAGACGCAAAATTAAAATCAACTTCGATTTTGGCATAACAGTACAGAAAACGTTCTTCCACGCTAAACTACGCTCTGTAGAGACAAATGCTTTAAATAGAAGTTGTAGATCTTTTAATTTACTATAAATTTGGTTCTATACATTTTTATCGTAAATGCATACTAAGGCCGATATCTTAAAAAATCTATTTTTTTACAATTTTCATGAAAAACAACAGGAAATCGCTAATTACCGCTAAACTAAGCGTTGCACAAAGAAATGTCTAAAATAAATAAATAAAATAAAGTTGTAGGATTTCAAATTTTCTACAACTTTGATTATAAACACTTTTGCCCTAAGATGCATATTAAAGCCGTAATCTTAAAAAATTTAAAACAATTTTTTTACGAGAAAACAACCTCCCAAGAATTTCAGCAGACATGGCGCGTACCTATCATGTAGAGTATAACAAAATAGTAAGATTTTTAAAAAAATTTAAAAAAGTCTTTTTGAGAAAATGGCAAAAAAGTAATAAATGAAACGAATAAACTTACTACTTCCGGTTGACCGATTTTAATGAAAATGTTCGTGTCGAGTCCCTCTAGTGGTACCTAACATAAGTTTCGAGTACAATTTTCCGCTCTTGAGATATTTTGTTCGCGCGTGCGCGCACGCACACACGCAGATCAATCACTAAAAAACATGTTTTTTGGGTTCTGGAGGTCTAACGTGTATATCCAATGAAAAATCCGACATGAAAACAAAATTTTTTCTTTCCTGTATATTCGTACAGGGAAGAGAAAGTAAAAACAGTTCAAAATATGAAACTGACTAATTTATTCATGCATAGTAGATTTAATTAACAAAACATTAGGTGTTATGACTAACCATTGTTTATTGATACAGTGCAATACACTCTTTTGTTTGATGAAATTAGAGCCTACGTATAAAAAACTACCTTAAAAAAAAATCTGGTGTGAAACACTCACACGACTTTCTCTTCCTTTTATATTATACACTTTTGTCGTAAAATGCATTCTAAGGCCGATATCTAAAAAAAAAAACGATTTTTCACACGTTTTCGTGAGAAAAAATCAGAAAATCGCTAATTACTGCTAAACTAAGCGTTGCACAAAAAATGTTTGAAATAAAAGTTGTAGAATTTTTAATTCTCTACAACTTTTATTATGTAAAGTTTTGCGCTAAATTGCATATTAAAGCTGTAATCTTTAAAAACCTATGTTTTTACGGGAAAACGGCCTCACCCAGAACTTCAGCAAACATGACGCCTACCCTATCTTGTAGAGAATAAAAAATTGAGTAAACCAGGCGATTTTTAAAAAAATCGTAGGACCAGTTTTTGAGAAAATCGCAAAAAAGTGAAAAATTATACGAATAAACTACTACTTCCGGTTGACCGATTTTGATGAAAATGTTCGTGTCGGGTTCGGTAGTGGTATGCAACTTAAGTTTCAAGTTTCAAGTTCGTACGTTGTTCCGTTCTTGAGATATTCTGTTCACACGCACGCACGCGCACGCACACACTCAAACATACACACACACACACACACACACAGACCAATCGCTCAAAACATGTTTTTTTTGGGTTCAGGAGGTCTGAAAACGTATAGATCCGGTGAAAACTCGATTTCGAAAAATCGACATGAAAACAATACTTTCCTTCCTATATATTCATACTAGCGGGACCCATGCGCTTCGCTGCACGTGTTAGAAAAACATAATGAGATTATGTTAATTTATATTATGTACATTAAATATAAAAATTTGTTGGTTCTTAAATTTTTACGGGTTAGTGGAAGCATTTAATGTAAGGGCTATCTATAAACAATACTTTTAGTTTATCCTGTTGGCGCTAAAATGTATAAATTGTTTTTATCGCTAACCCTCGAACATGAAACATATAACTGCCCGTGCGAAAAGCAGGAAGTACGTAAATCAATCCCGAAAATGAACTTAGGTGAGTTCGCATTGACGATATTTTGAAAATTTGATCAGATGGGTTCATGCCCAACGCGATAGAAACTGCAAATGCAATAGAAAAAACCCCACAATCAGTTTAATTTTGCTGCTGTTGACAATCTTCATAAACAATGGAAGATTTGTAGGGAAATAAAGCGAAAAGAAAACTGAGTTGTTGGTCAGTTATTTTGAAATTTTTATTTGGGTTTAAGAGTAAAAACTCTGATATTATACTTAAATTAATATTAGTTTAGTTCTTAAAAGAACTGTTTATATTTTAAATAATACGATATGGTAACAAAAATAGCAATGCAAAACAGGTTGCCACTCATATAAAAGGTTTAGTTCTTAAAAGAACTGTTTATTTCAATGATACGCTAAGGTAGCAAACAACGAAAATGCAACTGAACAGTAAGACTGTTGTCCGAGAACTGGAACAATGCGATTGTGTAGGCCTGTTCCCGGTAACAATAGGGGGTTGTCATACATACAATAACAGGCATAACGGTACTTTCACATGTGTTATTACCCTTTACGTCGTGACATAAAAATTGAAAAATATTGTAAAATGTCTTTAAGTAATACTCTTGTTCTATAGTACTCAAGCCTATTTAAAGTCTTAAGGACTTTCTGTTTTCTGGGTCGAGAAATCGATTAAAAAAAGTCCGAGCTCGATATCTCTAGCCGTTAAGGAGTTATACAGTTTTTTAAGTTTTTTGAGCCCCAGGGTGGTCGTACCCCGGATTTTTGATTTTTCCTGGGGGTTTCAAGAGGCGAGAAACAAAAAAGATTCTCATCATTTTTTCGCTAGGAGGCCTCCTTATAGGTTAGAATTTCCGGACAAACACCGCTACACTCAGCTTTATATATATAGATAGACAAGAGAAAGCAAAAATAAAGAAAACAACTAACCTCAAAACAACATAACCTAATTTTAATCATGAGTGAAAGACGCAAAATGAAAATTAATCTCAGTTTGGCTTAAAAATACGGAAAATCACTCTCACGCTAAACTAGGCTCTGTAGAGAAAAAATGCTCTAAACAAAAGTTGTAGATCTTTTAATTTCCTATAAATATGATTATATACACTTTTGTCGTAAAATGCATACTAAGGGTGAAATCTTTAAAAAATCGCTTATTCACACGTTTTCATGACAAAAAAAAAATCACTAATTACCGCTAAACTAAGCCGTTACACAAAGAAATGTCTGAAATAAAATTTGTAGAAAATTTAAAATCCTACAACTTATATTCAAAATATTTGTTTGTAAAACGCTTAGTTGAGGGGTGATTAGTGATCTTCCGTTTTTTTATTTTCATGAAAATCTGTACCAAAAAAGTCATTTTAAGATTTCGGCCGTAGTATCGACAAATTTACGACATTTTCGACATTTTACGACAAAAATACACATAATTAAATTTATAGGAAATTAAAAGATATACAACTTTTATTCGAAGCTATTTTCTCTACAGAGCCTAGTTAAGCGTCAAAAAGTGATTTTCCGTATGAAGCCAAACAAAGGCTGATTTTCATTTTGAATTATTCACTAATGATTAAAATTCGGTTATGTCTTTAAATATTAGCTTTTATTTGTTTATTTCTAATGTTTTATTACTAATATCAGGATATATTGTTCACTATTTGCATTGGGAAGAGATAGTCGTGTTAAGCGTTTCACACCAGATTTTTTTAACTGTTTGAATATAACATTTTAGAGTAAATACTATATTTTAGACTAGTTCTTAAGAATCAAAATTTGAAAAAAAAATTAATCTTAATAAATCTGTGGTGATAGGTACAAAATTTGCATTTGCAAGAGAGAGTCGCGTTAAGTGTTTCACACCAGATTTTTACTTTTTCTTACCTATATGAATATATAGGAAGCAAAGTATTGTTTTCATGTCGATTTTTCACTGGATCTACACGTTTTCAGACCCCCGAATCTAAAAAACATGTTTTTAGCGATTGGTCTGTGTGTGTGTGTGTGTGTGTGTGTGTGTGTGTGTGTGTATACAGAATATCTCAAGAACGGAACAACGTACGAACTTCAAACTTGAAATTTAAGTTGCATACCACTACCGGACCCGACATGAACATTTTTATCAAAATCGGTCAACCAGAAGTAATAGTTTATTCGTGTAATTTTTCACTTTTTGCGATTTTCTCAAAAACTGGTCCTACGATTTTTTTAAAAATCGCCTGCTTAATATAGCGGTAATTAGCGATTTTCAGTTTTTTTCTCACGAAAAATCGATTTTTTTTTAAAGATTTCGGCCTTAGTATACATTTTACGACATAAGTCTATATAATCATATTTATAGCAAATTAAAAGCATTTAAAAAAAAAATTCAAAGCATTTTTCTCTACAGAGCCTAGTTTAGCGTGAAAGTAATTTTCTGTATTTTTAAGCCAAACTGAGGTCGATTTTCATTTTGCGTCTTTCACTAATGATAAAAATAAGGTTGTTTTTTGAGGTTAGTTTTTTGTTTATTTTTAATGTTTTGTTAGTGATGTTAGGTTATATTGGTCATTATTTGCATTGGCAAGAGAAAGTTGTGTGAGTGTTGCACACCAGATTATTTTGTTTACTTATAATGTTTTATTACTAACGGGTTGCCCAAAACGAGCAGGTGGAGTGTTATTTTAATTGCACTCTAACTATTTGGTCCAGGGCTAAAAAAATGGTTCTGTTTCTTATCACATAGTCAGCCACTTATATGACTGAACTATTTAAGAACAGAGAGGTAGAGGTGTAAAAGACACTAGTCAGAGTTATCTCCTCTGAGAGTAATGTATTTCACTATGCAGCCAGACCCTGTGGTGAATGAAGTGAAGGTGTCATTTGCAGGGTGGGAAGTGAGTGCTTTTCGGAGGGCCTGGCATGCTGATAAGCATACTCTTTCAACTCAGTGAGGAAGGCAATGGTAAACCACCTTACTCCTTGTTTTTACTTAGTAAAACCTCTAGAGGTTCAAACCAGCCTTTCGACTGTTGACCTAAACAACAACTACTAACGGTAGGTTTTATTAATCATTATTCGCATTGGCAAGAGATAATCGTGTGAGTATGTCACACCAGATTTTTATTATTATTATTATTATTATTATATTATAAAACTAAGAAAAAAATGAATAACACAACAGGTTTACAACAAATAACTAATAAATTAAATGCCAACTTACAAATATAGGCTACACTAAACTAAACAGTTCAATAAAGATTAATAAAATATTTACGAACTGAAACCCGCGCGCGCGGAAATAAATTTTTATGAAAACGTTTTACCGACTAACAATCATCGAACACGAAACCTCCTCAGTTTATACAATGAACGTAAGAACAAAGGCGCAACATACAACTAACAGTAAGAAACAATAATACACTTACAAAAAAACAATAAAATTACATATTTTCAAAACGGGTAGGGGCAGAAAAATCATCACGGAACTTATATTGTGTTATTTCATTATTATTATTATTTCTGAAATAGAAATAAAAAACATAAAAATATTTTCATTGAGATACGTTTTCCTATTGAGAATTTTCTGAATGTTATTTTAAGGTATATAATTGCATGAGGGAGAAATATACTAACTAAAAAAATATATTCAGTAGGGGAAAATAAAAATACGAAAAATTTTATTTTGTATTTGATATTGTAAGGGGATTTTGTACGTAATGATATTTGTAATTATTTTGATATTTATAAATAAGAAATGATATAAATATGTTATGCTATGCCAGAATTGAAGGACGAAAGGAAAAAATACCCTGTACGAAAGGGGGAAGTTTTTATTTCATGAGGGTATTTTAATGAGATAGATCATGTTATGGAAAACAAAGGGTAACATAGAACTTAACCAGGTACAGGAAATGGAAGCTACATAATACATAATGCTATGATGATTATTCTATTACACGCAATGCCTACGGAATAAAATTACATAAAAATAAAAACAGATTGGTAAACTGAAGAAACTTCCTCGTAACTGTTCATACAATATTATGGTATGAGTATTCAATTAATTTAAATTTCCTGCGCTCTATTTAATAAAGCGCGAGAACAACAACATTTAAAATAAATTATTTTTGATGTTGTTTAGGTAATCAGTTGAAAGACTGGTTTAAACCTGTAGAGGTTTTACAAAGTTAAACGAGGAAATAGGTGGTTTACAATTGCCTTCCTCACTGAGTAGGAAAGTACGCTTATCAGTTATTTTTGATGTTCTTTAGGTAATCAGCTGAAAGGCTGGTTTAACCTGTAGAGAGTTTACAAAGTTAAACGAGGAGTGAGGTGGTTTACAATTGCCTTCCTCACTGAGTGGAAAATTACGCTAATCAGCATGCCGAGCCATCCGAAAAGCATATACGTATTTTCCACTCTACAAATGACACCTTCACTTCATTCACCACAGAGTCTGGCTGTATAATGAAATTCAATACTTTCAGAGGAGGTAACTCTGATTAGTGTCTTTTACACCTCTACCTCTTCTGTTCTTAAATAATTAAGTCATTTAATTGGCTGACCATGTGATACGAAACAAAACTATTTATTTTAGCCCTGTAACTAACAGATTGAGTGTAAATAACTTAGACACTCCTCCTGTCTGCTATGGGCAGTTATTTTTGATAACACTAATTAAAGGAGGGGGCCTGTAACAAAAATTTTGAAAATTTGTTTTTTTAACCTAAAATACTATATAAATATACTATACTCTACGTGAAATGCTGTATTTTTTAATTTTTGTATGATTTTTCATACGTTCTCATAGATTTATACTTTCTCCTAACCTATACAAAAATAAGGGAAAGGAAATTATTGTTTCATATCGATTTTTCGAAATCGAGTTTTCACCGGATATACACGTTTCTAATGATTGGTGTGTGCGTGCGCGCGCGCGCGCGCGTTTGTGTAGAAAATATCTCAAGAACGAAAGATAGTACGATGTTGAAGCTTGAAACTTAAGTTGAGAACCATTACAAAATCCGACAAACATTTTTATCAAAATCGGTCAACAGAAGGTATTAGTTTATTCGTGTAATTTTCTCAAAAACTGCCCCTCAATTTTTTTTTTAAATCGCATTGTTTACGTAAATTTTTATGCTCTACGAGATTCGGGGTATGCGCCGTGTTCTGCTGAAATTCTTGAAGGGCCTGTGCTCCTCTCGTAGGAATAAATGGTTTTTTAAAGATCGAAGCCTTAATACGCACTCTTAGGGCAAAAGTGTGTTTATTCAAAATTGTAAAATATTTTAAAATCTACAATTTTTATTTCAAACATTTACAACGGTTAGTTTAGCCCCTATTACTGATTTTCTGTACTTTTTTCATTAAAATCGGTAAAAAAGGGATTTTTTCAGCGGCCTTAGTGTGCCATTTACGACAAATGAGTACCTGCATAATTTAAGTTACAAGGAAAATATCTACAATTTATACTTCAAAAATTTTGTTTAACAGAGCCTAGTTTTATTATTGTATGAAATTCATCATTTCTAATAGATTCTTAAGTTACGTTAAGTCTCAAAAAATTACGAAACGAAAAATTTAATTTTTACAATATGTTTTAATTTAGGTTTTTCGAAATCGAGTTTTCACTGAAAACACGTTTTTTGGGACCCTATACCCTAAAAAAATTTTCGCCGATTGTCCAGTGTACAACTTAGAAACTTGGATTTTAAGTTAGGTACCATAATGGGGTTCGACGCGAATATTTTCATAAAAATTGGTCAACAGAAAGTAGTAGTTGATTCGTGCATTTTTTCACATTTACACGTCTCCTTAAAAATTTTTATTTAACTTTTCTAGCTTATTATATTTCCTAGTCTCCTTGTGGAAACAAAAATGAACTTTTACAGTAACAGTGCTATAAATATTTGGCGTCTTTTCTGTTATCCCTCCCACGCATAATTTTTCACATTTTATGGATATTTCGTATGTAGATATTCTTACAGTATTTTAAACGGTTAACATATTTAAAAAAATCATACTCGTATATCAATATTTTCCAAGTTACGTTAAAGTTTCTTCCATTTAAAAGTTAACCTTAAACTATTTATAAGTCTATTTATAAATCAGCTGTTTAACAGCTGATTTTCGAAAACGAAGGTTCCTGGTTCAAATCCTAGTAAAGGTAGTTACTTTTAGACGGATTTAAATGCTAGACTGTTGATACCGGTGTACTTTGATGGTTGGGTTTCAATTAACCATACTCTCTCATGAATGGTCGGCCCGAGTCTGTACAAGACTACACCTCATTTACACGTCATACATATCATCCTCATCTCATTGGGTCATGGGGTTGCTTATTGTTCTGAATTAAACAGGTTGCAATGTACGCACATTAGGGATTTAAAAAAAAAAGTTTTTATCTTTAAAAATACTGTAAGGAATGCCTTCGGGCCAGCCCAGTCAGTCAGCTGGTAGAAAGTCGCTATTATTTGTTAAGTAACACCGGTTGGGCAAGCAACTTTGTATGGTGACCAGTTGACAACCATCTATGAACAAACTCTACTGGGGGTCCCTGTTCAAACTTATGTCTAATCCACGTCAAAAAAATACAGCAAAAAGCAGCGATCAAATTGGGTAGTTGTCAACAATGTAGTTCCCGATAAAAAATAAAAAGCTAAAAAAAATAAAATAAAAAAAAATACTGTAAGGTTGCATACTAAATATTCATAAAATGTGAATATTTATGCTGGGGAGGGGAATGACAGAAAAGACCCAATATTTGTTCATCCTAGCAAGCAATCAGACCCTAAAAATTTTCAACTCATATTAGCCTCATTTCTCTATTCGTTTAACACCTACTTGCTTGCTCTGGGGTAGATCTGGCAAGTGAGGATGTTAACAATTGCCTTCCTCTCTGAGTGGAAAAGTATTCTCATCAGTATGCCACGCCCTGCGAACACCATCTGCTTTCCACCCTAAAAATGACGCCTTCAATTTATTCATTACAGAGTCTTCTGGCTGTACAATGAAATTCATTACTCTCAAAGGAGATAACTCTGATAAGTGTCTTTAACACCACTACCTCTTTTATTCTTAAATGCTTTGGTCTTAATAATTGGCTGACCATGTGATAAGAACTATTCTTTGTACCCCCTGGAACTAGCAGACGTATTAAAAGCACCACACCCTTATTTTTGTTAATACAATTTTATTATTCATAATAATAATAAAAATCTGGTGTGAAACACTCACACAACTTTCTCTTGCCGATGCAAATAATTAACAATAAACCTAACATTAGTAATAAAATATTAGAAATAAACAAAACACTAACCTCAATAAACATAACCTTATTTTAATCATGAGTGAATGACGCAAAATGAAAATCGACCTCAGTTTGGCTTAAAAATACAGAAAATCACTCTTTCACGCTAAACTAGGCTCTGTAGAGGAAAATTCTCTAAATAAAGTTGTAGATCTTTTAATTTCCTATAAATTTTATTATAGACACTTTTGTCGTAAAATGCGTACTTAAGCCGAAATCTTCAAAAAATCGATTTTTCACACGTTTTCGTGAGAAAAAAACAGAAAATCGCTAATTACCGCTAAACTAAGCGTTATACAAACAAATGTTTGAAATAAATGTTGTAGAATTTTACATTCCCCTCAACTTTTATTATATAACGTTTTGCGCTAAAATACATATTAAAGCCGCAATCTTAAAAAGAAAATGTTTTTACGTGAAAACAGTCTCACCAAGAATTTCAACAAACATGGCGCCTACCCTATCTTGTAGAGAATAAAAAATTGAATAAACCAGGCGATTTTAAAGAAAATCGTAGGACCAGTTTTTGAGAAAATTGCAAAAAAGTGAAAAATTATACGAATAAACTACTACTTCCGGTTGACCGATTTTGATGAAAATGTTCATGTCGGGTCCGGTAGTGGTATGTAACTTAAGTTTTAAGTTTCAAGTTCGTACGATGTTCCGTTCTTGAGATATTTTGTATACACAGACACACACACACACACAGACCAATCGCTAAAAACATGTTTTTTGGGTTCAGGAGGTCTGAAAACGTATAGATCCGGTGAAAACTCGATTTCGAAAAATCGACATGAAAACAATACTTTCCTTCCTATATATTCATACAGGCAAGAGAAAGTAAAAACAACACGCGTATCGGAGCGTGTTCAGATAACATTGAATAAAAGTTTCCATGTACTACAATAATATTCATGGATCCAGCATCTGTTTACAATTAATCATCATTATTTTTATATACCAGACATCGCATATAAAGGATCATATTTGTAAACTTTTATTTATTTCATCTATTTATTTATTTATTATTAACATAGATAATAATTTTTAACACGTTGATTGCTCCACTAAATTTTGTGTCACTTACAGCTGGGCCATCGTACTTTTTTCCACATTTTATTCATTATTACTTTCTCTTGCCTATATGAATATATAGGAAGGAAAGTATTGTTTTCATGTCGATTTTTCGAAATTGAGTTTTCACCGGATCTACACGTTTTCAGACCCCCTGAACCCAAAAAAACATGTTTTTAGCGATTGGTCTGTGTGTGTGTGTGTGTGTGTGTGTACAAAATATCTCAAGAACGGAACATCGTACGAACTTGAAACATACCACTATCGGACCCGACATGAACATTTTCAACAAAATCGGTCAACCGGAAGTAGTAGTTTATTCGTGTAATTTTTCACTTTTTTGCGATTTTCTCAAAAACTGGTCTTACGATTTTTTTAAAAATCGCCTCATGTACTCAATTTTTTATTCTCTACAAGATAGGGTAGGCGTCATGTTCGCTGAAATTCTTGGTGAGGCTGTTTTCACGTAAAAAATAAGTTTTTTAAGATTACGGCTTTAATATGCAATTTACCGGAAAAATTTATAAAATAAAAGTTGTAGAGAATTTAAAAACCTACAACTTTTATTTCAAACATTTTTTTGAATAACGCTTAGTTTAGCAGTAATTAGCAATTTTCTGATTTTTTCTCACGAAAACGTGTGAAAAATCGATTTTTCTCAGATTTCGGCCTTAGTACGCATTTTATAATAAAAATGTATATAATCGAATTTATAGAAAATTAAAAGATCTACAACTTTTATTTAGAACATTTTTCTCTACAGAGCCTAGTTTAGCGAGAAAGAGTGATTTTCCGTATATTTAAGCCAAACTGAGTTCGATTTTCATTTTGCGTCTTTCACTAATGATTAGAATAAGGTTATGTTTATTGAGGTTAGTTTTTTGTTTATTTCTAATGTTTTATTACTAATATTAGGTTTATTGTTAATTATTTATATTGGCAAGAGAAAGTTTTGTGAGTGTTTCACACCAGATTTTTCTTCTTACTTTACTTAATTTATTTAATAACAACTATATTTTTGGTAAAATAAAGTTGCGATAAACTTTTGGGTAACATGGCCTGCTGGAATGATTCTACATTTCAGAGCCATGTGATCCCTTTTTGTGTCACAATAAAAAATGTAATAAACAACCGGGTTAAGTTACAAAGTGTTAGACTATTTTAATCAACCAAGATAAGCAAAATAAATAATAAAATCTGGTGTGAAACACTCACACAACTTTCTCTTGCCAGTGCAAATAGTTAACAATAAACCTAACATTAGTAATAAAACATTAGAAATAACCAAAGAAACTAACCTCAAAAACATAACCTTATTTTAATCATGAGTGAAAGACGCAAAATGAAAATCGTACTCAGTTTGGCTTAGAAATACGGAAAATCACTCTTTCTCTCTAAACTAGGCTCTGTAGAGAAAAATGCTTTAAATAAAAGTTGTAGATCTTTTAATTTTCTATAAATTTAATTATATACACTTTTGTCGTAAAATGCATACTAAGGCCGAAATGTTAAAAAAATCAATTTTTCTCACGTTTTCGTGAGAAAAAAACAGAAAATTGCTAATTACCGCTAAACTAAGCGTTATACAAAAAAATGTTTGAAAGTTGTAGGTTTTTAAATTTTCTACAACTTTTATTATATAACGTTTTGCGATAAAATGCATATTAAAGCCGCAATCTTAAAAAGAAAATGTTTTTACGTAAAAACAGCCTCACGCAGAATTTTAGCAAACATGGCGCCTACCCTATCTTGTAGAGAATAAAAAATTGAGTAAACCAGGCGATTTTAAAAAAAATCGTAGGACCAGTTTTTGAGAAAATCGCAAAAAAGTGAAAAATTATACGAATAAACTACTACTTCCGGTTGACCGATTTTGATGAAAATGTTCGTGTCGGGTCCGGTAGTGGTATGTAACTTAAGTTTCAAGTTTCAAGTTCGTACGATGTTCCATTCTTGAGATATTCTGTTCACACACAGACACACAGACACACACACACACACACACACACACACACACACACACACACAGACCAATCGCTAAAAACATGTTTTTTGGGTTCAGGGGGTCTGAAAACGTATAGATCCGGTGAAAACTCGATTTCGAAAAATCGACATGAAAACAATACTTTCTTTCCTATATATTCATATAGGCAAGAGAAAGTAAAAATTACAAAAATAATAGCAGCATTTTAATACAGGACAACAAGGAAAACTACCCACATACGCAATATCCTATTATTTGAAAAAGGCGAACTATTTGAAAAGTTAAGTGTACAATGTCACTCTGAAGCCGTATATTTTCAAACCACATTTCACGGCTCAAAAATAATCATGTACTGTGACTCATTGTTGATGCACGTGGCCCATTTTCAAAGACAACTGTGACACATAATTGGGCCACATAGCAGTCAACGTGTTAACTAAGATAGCAAGAACATAACTGAAAGTGCTTTCTTTATTTTCTCTATTCTGTTATTCCCCACCTGCCAACATGATTTTTCACATTTTGTGTATATTTTGTATGTATGTATTCTTACAGTAATTTTTTTTTAAATTCCTAATGTCTGTACGTTGCAATCTGTTCAATTTAAAACAATAAGCAACCCCATGACCCAATCAGATGAGGATGATATGTATAACGTGTAAATTAGGTGTAGTCTTGTACAGACTCAGGCCGACCATTCATGAGAGAGTATGGTTAATTGAAACCCAACCATTTAAGTACACTGGTAACCAGACTCAGGTCGACCATTCCTGAAAGAGTATGGTTAATTAAAACCTAACCATCAAGGTACACTGGTAACCATTGCCTAGTATTCAAATCCGTATAAAAGGAACTAACTACCTTTAATAAGATTTTTTTTTGTAATTTTTAAGTGTGTACGTTGCAATCTGTTCAATTCAGAACAATAAGCAACCCCATGACCCAATGGAGATGAGGATGATGTGTATGATGTGTAAATGAGGTGTAGTCTTGTACAGACTCATGTCGACCATACCTGAGAGGTATGATTAATTGAACCCCAACCATCAAAGTACCCCGATAACCACTGTCTAGCATTCAAATCCGTATAAAAGTAACAACCTTTGCTAGGATTTGAACCAGGAACATTCATCTCCGAAAATCAGCTGTTACACAGCTGATTTTTTTTTAAAGTCCGACTGTTCTGCAATTACTGCTAATGCAGACGGTGAAGGATGGAAATGATTTTTTTGTAACGTATGAAAATATGCCGTGCCTGAATGGTATTCGAACCCAAGACCAACCCGACCTTTACCATTCATATATATCAATATTTTTGAAGTTTAACTATTTATTTGAAAGCTATTAAATTATTTTATAATATTTAACTGAATGATGTTAATTACTTTATTTAATTATGTTAAATTAATTTATTTAATGATGCCATGTACTAAATTAGTTTATATTTACCGTAACAATATTGAGAAAAAGCAATGTGTTTACCCTACCAATATTTAACCTAAAATTGAAGAATATTGGTGTAGGCTTTTTTTTCATATTTTCCCCGTTTTATCATTAAAAATTCTATAAGATTAAGTACGAAATACCCAAAAAATGTGACAAATTTTGATTCGGTGGGAAGATAACAGAAAAGACCTAGTATTTTTATACTTTTTTTAAGTCTTTTAGTGAGAATGTATGATGGTAGTTTTCACCGAAAATTTTGATTATTTATGTTTTTCAATAGTTCCGACCTAGATCTGTCAAAAAAATTAAATTACGTCAAAAAGTTATTACGAGTATAATGAACAAATTCTTTTAATGAGGGTTACCCAGAAAAATTATCATGTCACCAAGAACGAATATTTTTCATTATTTTATACTGATCCGCTTTAGAGCAAGGGAATTTTACTTTTTTTTTAAATAGTATCTGCATTAAAAGTTTTTAATATCCTCAGCTGTTGGTTCAGGTTTCTAACCAACTGTTGATAGGAAATTTACTTGTTTGTATACGTTTTATTTTTAATTTGTACTAATTTTGTTTTTTCCCTGTTCCCGTAAATTTAAATTTTTAACAATTAGGTACGGCATATTTTTCTTGGAAACCATTAACCTGCCAGGTTGAAATGTTTACCAGTTTTTCATCTTGTACAAACACATATACCGCCATGATTATGACTTCCTAAGATGCTCCAAAAATTAATAATATGCAAAATAAATAGAAAAAAAATTAAGTTATTCGGTATTTTATTATTAATTTTATGGTCCAACAGATTAAATTGAAAAAATGTCAAAAGCTAGAGAAACTTAACAACTATAAGTCTGTAAAGTTTCATTTCTTTTCTTTAACCAATTCTATAAAAAATGTAACTAAAAAAACAAATTCAACATTAGCGCGATACGAAGTACAGTCTCCCCTTAAATAATTCTACGTATTTTTTTTACAAAACATATTTTTTCATAGTAATAAATGGTATGTATATCTGCTTATTTAAAAATTTGTTTTATTATTCGGATTTAAGCCCAGTTAGTCCGGATACACGAGGTTGTACTGTATTTTATTTACAACCGTTTACGTGCAAAATAAAAATTAAATTTTATAATCTGTATTTTATGTCCAATTGTTACGCATATTAAAGCTAATACAGACGGTGAAAGGTAAAAAATTTCAACCTTATCGGGAATCGAACGCGAGACCTGACATATAAGCAAGTTGTTACACGTACCACTATACCACCGGGCCGGCTAATAAAATTGGCATGTTATCTTCTGTAAAATATACAAAGTGGAGATAAGACTTGTAAATTTCTATCAATTTGCACTTTAGACGGAAGAAGAAATAGACGTTCATAAAAATCAATAGTGCTTATAAATAGACAGATGGAGTGTTAAATTATTTGCACTCAATCTCTTAATTCCAGGGCTAAAAGTAATAGTTATGTTTCTTATCACAGGTCAGCCAATTATAAGACAGTCCGGCCCGATGGCGTAGTGGTTAGCGCAACTGGCTTCTACGCCAGGGTCCCGGGTTCGATCCCGATCAGGTCTGGAATTTTTTCATCACTCATCTACATGTATCATCCTTCTCACAGTCTGCATTAGCAGTGATTCCAAAACAGTCAGACGTAAATCAAAGAAAATTATATAACAGAATCCTTTAAAAACAGAAGGGGTGGAGGTGTAAAAGACACAATTCAGAGTTATCTCCTCTGAAAATAATGAATTTCATTATACAACCAGACCCTGTGGTAAATAAAATGAAGGTGTCATTTTCAGGGTAGAAAGTAGATGCTTTTAAAGAGCTTGGGATGCTGATAAGCATAATTTTTAAATCTGTGAGGAAGCCTAGGTAATCACATCACTCCTTGATTTACTTAGTAAAGCCTCTAGAGGTTCACACCAGTCTTAAGGCTGATTACCTGAACTACAACACTACACTAACTGACCGCGGAATAAAATTCGCATGTATATTCTGTAAAAGACACAAAGTGAATTGAAACTTTAAAATTTCTTTCAATTTGAACTTCAGACGGAGGAAGAAATTAACGTTTATAAAAATCAATATTGCACGTAACAGACAGACAAAGAGTTAAATTATTTGCACTCAATCTGTTAATTTGAGGGCTATAAAAATAGTTCTGTTTCTTATCAAATGGTCAGCCAATTAGACGACTGAAGCATTTAAGAATAGAAGAGGTAGACGTGTACAATACATTAATCAGAGTTATCTCGGCTCTGAGAGTAATGAATTTCATAATACAGCCAGACCCTGCGGTGAATGAAGCGAAGGTATCATTTGCAAGGTGGAAAGTAGATGCTTTTTAAAGAGCTTGGGATGTTAATAAGCACACTTTTCAACTCGGTGAGGAAGGCTAATGTAAATCACCACACTTCACATTTAACTTCATAATGCATTTAGAGGTTCAAACCAGCCTCTTTCAACAACAACAACATATTACCTTGAAATTGGCATGTATCTTCCGTAAAAAGTACCAATGAAAATGACTTAACACATTTTTTATCACTTTGCACCTCGGAAAAATGAATTAACGTTCATAGAAATCAATAAACATTAAAATAATGATTATTGATTTTTTTTTGTAAATTGTTCAAAAATATACATTTTGAAAAATAGCATTATTAAAGTAATACATATAAAAATTCTGCCCATAACAGAGTGGTTGGGTGTCAAATAATTTACACTCAATCTGTTCGTTGCGGGGCTAAAATAAATAGTTCTGTTTCTTATCACATGGTCAGCCAATTAAATGACTGAATCATTTAAGAACAGAAGAGTTAGAGGTGTAAAAGACACTAATCAGAGTTATCACCTCTGAAAGTAATTAATTTCAATATACAGCCAGACCCTGTGGTGAATGAAAAGAAGGTGTCATTTGCTGAGTGGAAAATATGTGCTTTTCAGAAGGGCCCGGCATGCTGATAAGCATACTTTTCCACTCAGTGAGGAAGGCAGTAGTAAACCACCTCTTCGTTTTACCAAGTAAAACCTCTACAGGTTCAAACCAGCTTTTCGGCTGATGACCTAAACAACAACATATAAAAAGTAAATAATGGAATAAAATCGGGAGAAACAGTGAATCAGTTTATTGTTTAATGCACGCTTCTGAACTTGACAAAAACTAAATAGGATATCCCACAGAAAAACTAAACAGAACTGAGACTAAATAGTATACATCCCACAGAACCGTGCAGCAAATATTGACTACGGGTTGAAAGTCAGTAAGAAGGATGCGTAATCATGTTACACTCTACCAACGCCTTCAATCTAAACAACCGGTGACAAAACCGGATGTTTTATAATAGACCCACTGTATGAATTCTTTCTACTGGTACTGTCGTATTTTGTACTTATTATATGTTTCATTTAATATATAGCAAGTTTTATCTGATGAGCAAAGAACATTTTTAGTAATTCGAATGGATCGCGCTAATTTTAATCACAATTTTAATACATTTATGTTTTGACGTGCTGCACGGTTCCAGGGGAGTAAAGTATCGTTGTTTAGGTCATCAGCTGAGAGGCTGGTTTGAACCTCTATAGGTTTGAACCTCTATAGGTAAGTAAAACGAGAAATGAGGTGGTGTACCATTGCCTTCCTCACCGAGTGGAAAAGTATGCATATCAGTATGATAGACCCTCTAAAAAGCATCTAAAGTCCAGCCTCTCATAGTTTGCTCCTAATGTAAACAAATAATGACGTCACTAAGCATGCGCATTATAATTATCAAAATGTGTACACGCTGATTAGAAAGTATCAACAAAATACTTTCAAAAGTATTCAAATACAAAATACTTTTTAAAGTATTTTTCTAAATGAAATTGTTAGGCCTAGATCATTTAATGACTGATACTTTTAGTACTTTAAGTAATTATAATTTAAAACATAGTTAACTTAATAGGAATACGACATCCATAAAGTCGCGGACTCTAGCGTGCATCCTGTAGTAGCTGGCTTTTGTTTGTTGAGAGTAAGAGCAAACTAAGAACGGCTCAACTGTACTTTCCACTTTGCAAATGACATTTCTTTTACCATAGGGTCTGGCTGTATAATGAAATCCATTACATCAGAGAAGATAATTGTGATTCTATAGTATCTTTTACACCTCTACCTCTTCTGTTCTTAAATGCTTCAGTCATATAATTAACTGATTACGTGATAAAAAAACAGAACTATTTTTTGTAGCCCTCGTATTAGAGAACGAAATCGAGTGCAAATAATTTAGCACTCCAACTTCTGGTTATGTGCAACAATAACTAGTATGAAATAAATTCGTTACGTAAACGAACAACTATCAAAATAACAGCAAAGCATTAAATATAGTTGCTTAGATGATTAAAAGAATATTCTACACATTGACATATCATTCATTAACCTTTGATATTGCCTAAAGTTTTTTTTTAATTTAAATAAAGATTGTATTAATTGGGACCTTGAATCTGATAGCGCAGCAAAATAATGTACAAAGTTTACTTACTTTAACGATAAATCTATTTTTATAAAGTCTTTATTAGTTGCATCGCCTAATGCGCATTTACAGAATCATTACCGGATTTTTAATACAGAAAAATAAAATGTTACAGTTGCACAATAGGTCAGTTTGATCTTGAAAAGGTCGACCCATAATCATTGTTTCTCTACGTTGTAATATACAAAACAAGATATGTATGGACTAGATAGGGTTATCAAGGAACATCTAAAATATTTTTAAGATAAAATTGAACATCAAAGGTTAAAGGCAGTCCAAAATCTGCATTGATAATACAGAAAGACTAATTAGTCCTAAAATTAATGCGCATTAAGAGAAAAATGACGAAATCGATGACGTAACTTCAGATATTGAAGAAATACTTGCAGAGAGGAGAAATATGGTAAACCGGGAAGACACCGGAAATGGGGAGCGAAAACTAGACATCCTACAAATACTTTCTTGACTTCAAGGGACCACGAAACGTAAAGATCGGTTTAATTTCTTGTATGGAAAACTTTTGAAATACCTATTTGTGCAGGATTGGTTAAAATATTTTTCCCGTTTTTATCAATAAAAAAATACTGTAAGATTGCTTACGAAATATCCATAAAATGTGACAAATGATGCTGGCGGGGAAAAAACAGAAAATACCTAAACTATCTCCACCGTAATAACGACGTAAATCGTACGAAATTAAAATTCTTCATGCATTCGAATATTCCTAGATAATATCAACATGGAATTTACTCCAAAGTATACTCGTATATTTGGAGACAATATTGCCTATATTTGTCGTTTATTATTACAATTGCCGCAAGTAGAAACGCTACCTGTCTCTCTCACTCGCTCTCTGTCGCTCCACCGCGCGAGAGAGACGGACCGTGCATACAGACCGTAAATTTTACAATTTCTGGCCGGGCATATTGCCTTCATATAGAATACTCAAGAATTTATCCCTTGAAGTACAGGTTCAAACGTTCTGGGCATGTGTTAAGGAAAGAGAAAAAGTTTGATGTTTTGTTAATAGCTCATCAGCCGAAAGGCTGGTTTGAACCAAAGAGGCTATACAAAGTAAAACGAGAATTAAGGTGGTTTACTATTACCTTCCTCAATGAGTGGAAAAAGTATTCTTATACGCAACCTCGGTCCTCTGAAAAGAATCTACTTTCCACCCTGCAAATGACACCTTCACTTCATTCACCTCAGGGTCTGGCTGTATAATGAAATTCATTACTCTTAAGAGGAAATAACTGTGATTAGTTTCTTTTACACTTCTACCTCTGGCGTTCTTAAATGTTTTAGTCATATAATTGGCTAACCATGTAATAAGAAACGGGACTATTTTTTGTAACGCTGGAACTAGCAGATCAAGTGAAAATAATTTAACAAAGTTTGATTAATTAATGTAAACCATAATGATCTATCACCAAAAAACAATTGTTGAAAGAAATGCCACAGGGGGATTTACGAGTAAAACATAAAAAGAATCGGGTCTTCTGCAACAATTCTCTTTGACAAACTGTAGGACTGTTGAACTTCGATAAGCTATAACAGAACAACATAGTAAAAAAATCGCTAATGCGCATGCGCCAACTGAATACTAGAGAAAGTTATCTCTCTAACCGCGTCTTTGTAATAGATGGAGCAGCGTTAACAGTGATGAACCGCTGGATCGAAAGTAGGGGAATAGTGTAAACGCATAGCGAGTGGGAAAGGCAAAAACAGCACAAGGCACGTCTTTCAAGTTTTTTTTTTTAAATTGTCAAGTAATGATAGTGTTCGCCTTGCCAGAGTACACGTAATTCTAGAGTAATTTAGAGAAGGGAAGAGAATCCCCTCTACTGAACTGCGTCTTTGTGAAATTTGCACGTCAGCATCGATTAACCGCTGGACTAATAGTAAAGTAATAATATTAATCCACAGCAGTTGGAGAAGTATAAACGGTTGAAGCCACGTAATTCTAGAGGAAATTAGAGCGGGGGAGAACCCCCTCTACTGAACTGCATCTTGGTGAAATTAGCACGTCAGCAATGCTGGATCGATAGTAAAGGAATAGTATTAATGCACAGCAGTGGGAAAAGAAAAAATGGTTGAAGCCACGTAATTCTAAAGTAATTTAGAGAGGGGAAGAGATCCCTCTCTACTGAACTGCGTCTTTGTGAAATTTGCACGTCAGCATTGATTAACCGCTGGACCAATAGTAAAGGAATAATATTAATCACCAGCAGTCGGAGAAGCATAAACGGTTGAAGCCACGTAATTCTAGAGGAAATTAGGGGTGGGGAGAACCCCCTCTACTGAACTGCATCTTTGTGAAATTTGCACAACGTCAGCAATTATTAACCGCTGGATCGATTGTAAAGGAATAGTATTAATGCACAACAGTGGGAGAAGCTTGTAATAGTACAAGCCACGTCATCCAAGCTTTTTTGTAATTGTAAAGTAATAATAGTGTTTCGCTTTGCCTGAGGACACGTAATTCTGCCTTGGTGGATTTCTCTCTAGCTCCATGGTGAATCTATATACACAACCAAGGGACATCTGCAAAAACAATTCCTCCAAGTGTCTGAACAGCCTCAGCAATATCAACTTTCTCAGGCGACTAAACAATCCCAGGAATTCGGATGCCACAGATCACAAGCAGATTTTCCGCATTTGTACAGAGTGTAAGTTTCGTCTCAAAAATTTGTTCAGGTGGCAGTGATAAAGTTCTGTTACCTCAATGTTCCCAAAATAACTCAGGAACCTGGATCAAGAACTTCCTTTCATTTCCAAAGGTTTACTCAACGAGGATTTGACAAAACTACTGGATTTAACAATTACGCAGTTCGCCAAAATCAATACATCGGAAATTGCCCAAAAATTATTAATCAAAACAGAATTTCTAATAACTTTTTTCAACAAATTCTATTACATAACTAAACATGTTCTGATTTTTAGTTGTTAGGAATCAGGGTTCTTTTCCAATGTATTGATTTAGGTGAGGTTAATTTTTCAGTCCAGGTTCTGTCAAATCCTCGTTGAGAAAACCTTGGAAAAACCAAAAACATCTTGATTCGGGTTCTTGGGTAACCCTAGTGTATATTGGGTCTTTCATTACTGTCAACAGAATGGACCTTTGGTGATACAACTGCAATAATTCTATTCCCATCCTAGACATGGTCCAATATTTTTTGAGGCAAAATAACAACAAAAAAACCATGAAATGGGTAAGTTTTAGTCAAATCCAGCGAAATCGCTAACAAATCTTAATGTTTACACTTTTTTAAAACACAAATCTTGCGTCAAGATTTAAATATGTCAACTGATCCGAGATTCGCCATGAAAGTTCTTCTTGGACCAAAAAATTTCTTACAACCATTGACAGATTCAATCAGTTTCTGCAGTTTCTTTGCCGGTTACAATTATTTATTAACCAATATATAAAACTGAATTCATGTTTAACCAGTCAAACTAACTCTGGCAGTGCCAAGTATCCTATTTTCATGAAAACTTGTCTTATCATATTGGTATTTTTCTCAATATGCACACAAGAAGATTGAAGTTTCACCAAAATTGTGAGCAGAGTGCCGAAATGTCTGGTGTATCAGAATCAAGAAACAGTTGTCAGCTGAATTAAGAAACTCTGCCAGTTATGCGATACTGTGGTCACAAAGCCTTCAGTTCACAGAAATCCATGATCTTGAGGATAAACCCGGTTGTCGAGGATACACCCCGAATCAAAATACCTTTCTAAGTCGCGTCAACATCTTGGTTATTAGTGATTACATTGGTTTGTGAAATGGTGGCTTTGAACTTGTAATATTTTTCAGACCCCTGCCAGGAATCAAACCCGGGACTTCCGCTTTGCACCATAACATGCTACCCACTGGGCCACGGAGCTGGTCTAATTTGCAGTATGTTACCTAAAATAACTTGATTTCCATGACAGAACCGAAACATACATCCAGTCTCAGAGTCCGACGACTTAACCCAATATAGACAGCATAAACTTACGATATTTGATTTCTTACCCAGTTTACAGCAGATGGAAGGTTTGTTTTCTGTTTCTGTAAAATTCTCATATAGTTGAAAAGCAAAATTGTTGAAATGAACGTGACTTCACAAAATATTATGAATAACAGTAAATTCAATTTCTTACCACTATTGTGGACTACACCATTATCAAATCCATGACCATTCCGAAGCCTGCTTCTGAGCAAAGTGATTACAAAGCTATACCGGTAGGATGTTGAAGTCCCAGTGCGCATGCGTCAGGAAGTTGGAGTAAATCCCCACAACAAATTACTACAATGGTGAGGATAATGCTTCCCCGCCAATGTTGACGCTTGGAACGCTCGGACTGCAATTCCCTTACGGTATGCCAACAAAATGGGGATTTTATAGCACCAAGAATGAATATGAAACTTCATCAATCAAAAACCAGACATGACGCATATGCCAATCTTATTGCCAATAAATTAACAATACTATTAGCATTCTGTTCCGACCAGTCAAAAGTTACCAAAGCTTGTCATTACTATTCACCAAGTCACGAAAAAGTACACTCCGATTCAAACATGCTCCCTATTGACTACACACTTTCGAGTACTTTTCCCAACGTCAGCCTCAGTCTTTTCGTTCCCGTGTAAATTTTTTTACAACTTTAAGTAATATTGGAGGTTTTGTTTCATTCACCAAACTTGTTTTCATAATCTCTCCACTCCGTTCAAGTTACCATCACACCAAAAAGCGACTAATATTTTTAGAAAAGTAAGCAACACGGATGATAATACATGAATATACAGGATGATTCACGAAGATATGAAGAAACTTTGGGAGCCCATTGTACATGTACAAATAATGAAAAAAGTTTATAAAAACATGGGTCCGGAAATGCTTCGTTTCCGAGTTACGGCTAGCGAAAGATTTCGGCCGGATTTCAGCTCACCAGGTGAAATGGGTCTTCTTGAAATTCTGGTAAGGTAGATTAAGGGGCGAATTCACTCGTTTCTTATGGTTTTTGACCTGATAAATTGAATAAAACGGGTCACAGAACTGTAAGTTAAATAGTTTTTTCAGAAAACCTGTGTCAAATGTAAAAAATGGAGTGAAAAAACACATTTTTTCATCTTTGTTTTTCCGGTTAATTTTATCAGGTCAAAAACCATAAGAAACGATTGAATTCGCCCCTTAATCTACCTTACCAGAATTTCAAGAAGACCCATTTCACCTGGTGAGCTGAAATCAGGGCGAAATCTTTCGCTAGCCGTAACTCGGTAACGAAGCATTTCCGGACCCATGTTTATATACACTTTTTTCATTATTTTTACATGTACAATGGGCTCCTAACGTTTCTCCATATCTTCGTGAAGCACCCTGTATATCTGATATATCCACGATTACTATTCCGCGTTGGATTGACTGTCCTACCCTTTCCACCAACAAACAGAAGACAAACATGTGATTTCGTAAGGCGGGGCCAAACATCACAGCGTTCCGCACGTATTCAATAAACGTTTACCACGTTGTATATCTCTATTACAAAGCACAATACATAGACGAGAGAATTTATTACTATACATAGACGAGAGAATTTATTACTGTACAAATATCTATTATCACGAACACGTTCCCAATAACGATTCCTACGAATAATTTTAAAATCGCCTTACATTTTTACGCTTTACAAGATAGGGTAAGCGCCATGTCTGCTGAAATTCTCGGGAGGCTCCCGTGCTATTTTTTTTTTTTTAGATTATGGTCTTAATATGCATTCTAGATCAAAAAAATATCAGAAGCTGTAGATCATGCTTTTTTCTACAACGCTTAGTTAATCGTCATTGATATGCTTTATTTTTCTCATCAAAATCGGTTTTAAAGATACCGATCTTAGTATGCATTTTACGACACAAGTGTATGCAACGTTATAGAAAATAAAAAGAATCTACACTTTTCTTTAGTTTAGTTTGGCATAGATTAGCGATTTTCCATATTTTTAAGTCTAAGTTGTTTTTAATTTCTCGTTCATAACTTAATTTTAATCATGAGTTTAATCTCTGTTCGACTTAAAAATACGGGAAATTACTACTAATTATTGACGTTAAACTAAGTTCTGTAGAATAAAATGCATGATTTTTTTAGAAGTTATTTTATATTTTAACTTGTGTATTTTATATTTTCTATAACTTTAATTGCATACATTTTTGACATAAAATACACACAAAGGCTGCAATATTCAAATATTTCAGTTTTTACCGATTTTGATGAAAACATACAAAAAACTCCTAATTTTCGCTACACTAAGCATTGTAAAAAATGAAAATTAAATACAAGTTGTAGGTTTTTAATGTTCTACAAACTTTAATTTTATACTTTTTTAAACAAGAATTCCTTCCCTCTATATATTATTCATATAAGGCAAGAGAAAAAGTAAACATTATAAAATGTAAAAGCTGAAATAAATTTTCAACAGACAAAAATTAAATTATTTATTAATATTACTTCTATTTTATTAGTTTTTAAATATTCTTAATAAAAAAATTGCATAAAATTTTTTTTTCATTTATACAGGTAAAAATAATGTAAAAAAATAAATAAAACAAACCAATTTAATAAAAATATATTTTTAAAATTCTGGAAAATGTTTTTACAAATTGCTGAAATTAATTTTTTATTCAGAACATTCAGTAAAGAACAACAAAAATAATATGGATATGTTACATAACAAATAACTATTCAAGATAATAGTTGGCAGAGTTGAAGAATATATGCAGTAGTCTTGAAAATATCAATCGATTGTCATTTGTTAAGTGTAAATTTTTAAAAAAATTAATAAATGAAATTTAATTAATGGCAGGCATTATTTTTGTAAGCAAAGACAAATAAGTATTTTATAAACTTTAAAATTTTTGAATTAAGCGTCCATACGATGGATAGGTAATCATACGATCCCTCCGCGCCATTTAAATTTGGAAGGGCTATAGAATTTTTTTAAAACATTATAACAGGTACCCAAATTTACTATAAAAAGTAAAGTCGCATCAAGTGGTTGTTTATAAGCGACAACGGTGGATTAGGTGGGTGTAACTGGGGATTTGAATCGTGTAAATTTTCAAACCCTAGCCGGGAATCGAACCCGGAACCTACGCGTGATACGCTAACCACTACACTACGGAGGCGGTCAATTGTAAACTATTTTATTCGGTCAAATAATTTTATTAATTATTTTCAAAACGTAAATTATGTTTATCCAAAATAACATTTGAAAACAAATTTAATTTAAAAAATAAATTGGAATTTCCTTAAGCTATTGACATGAAACTTGCACTAAAAAATTCGTTTTGGTTTACAGTTAAATTTAATTTAATTGATTGATTAACGAATTTCAAATATTTTATATGACCGTTCAAGAAGATTGAATCCAAAAAACTTTTTGTAAAGATACGGATTTTTGTAATGAAATTCAGTTGGCTGTGCTGTGTTCTCGGCCACTATGATATATTCCGCCTTCATTTGCATTCTCTAGTTCGTTATGATATCAATAAAGTTTATTTTTTATTAAATAAAAAATAAAAAAGGTTAGTCACTCTACTCTTGGTAATTCATGCCATCATAAGATTCCTACCTGAATTGATTTATTAAAAAAATTTAATTGAAATTTTTTTTATAAAAAAATATATGTAGTTTGGTTTCAGTGTTGGTTAAGCATCATCGTCCCATAATAGCCGTTAGTTGTGATAAACAAGAAAATACTTGAAGATGAATTTTGAAGCAGGCGGCTTAGAGATCCCAACGATCGGAAACCTTTATTAAAATAAAAAAAGAACATAAATAGAAAATTATTTTTTTACATTATTATAACAATGGAAAAGTAATTTCCATTTTTTAAATTTTATTTAGAACGGTTTTCCATGAATAATAACTACAAATAATTATTATAATTATAATTATTATAATTAATTATAATAATAATTAATTATTATAATTATTATATTATTATAATTATTTTTCCTGTTAAAATAAAAGAGAACGCTTGGGAAAATAGTAACGAATATTAATTTATTTTATAATAAAATAAAAAATTCCTTTCAGATTTTAAAACTGGATTTTTAAGGTTTATAATGCTAGATTACTTTCAACTACAACGCGGAAGGTTCCAGGTTCGATTCCCAGGAAGGTATTCATCATAAACTACATAAATTTGTTTAGTGGGATTAAAATTAACAGATGAGACATGAATTAAAATTAATACGGGATAATATAGATAAACGAAAATGGCTGATACATCATATTTTAATCTATCCATTTAGATTAAAAATGCATTAAATGTAACGTAAGTAAAACAAGTGATATGAAAATAGGTGATGTAAATTAATGTAGGTGAAGAAAAACAAATGAAAAGAGTTGATAAAAATTTTTTAACAAACAAAGATTGATGAAAATTAGTGATAAAAGCATTCATTAACTTTAATACAGATGATGAATGGTAATAAATTAATAAAATTAAAATAAATTAAGAAAACCTCAAGACCTAACCGGGAATCGAAGCCCAGACCCACAACTAGTAACGTTGACCATAAGTTACTATAAGTTATAATAGCTATTAATTGATACGTCAATACGATAAAAATTAATAAAAAAAATTTATTTTGTATTACAATATAAGTTTAATTTTCTTACTATTATCCCAAGCTTTCTTTTTTTATTATTAAAATATAATCAAGAAATTTCAAAAAATTCAAAAGATATTCAGTTTTTTGTTATTTAATTTGTACAACGAAAAATTTAAATGCCATAAAAATATAATATTTTTTTATTATTGAATCATTTAAAAATATTTTATTAACTAAACGTTAAAAAAAACTTAACAGGAAAACCAGAATCAAACTCAAATCAAACTAAGTTAAAAATTATGTAGAAATATTAAAAAAACAAATTAATAAATACATTTAAAATATTTTAATATTAATAATGAGAATTAATAATCATTAAATGGAATTAGTAAAAGCGTTAATTTTTTTTTTAAATATATATTTTTAAATTAGATTTTCTAAAGTTGACAATTTAATGAAAAACCGGGAAAATACAGCATTAATTATTTAATTACCCACCACCAATAATTATGGTTAATAAAAAATAAATAAAACGCTGTATTTTAACTAATTCGAATACAAAAATAACCTTTCTGAATTTAATTTTAATTTATTAGAAAAACCGATCTAAACAAATAAATATAATAAGTAAAAAAAATTATCTAAGAATGTTTATTTGATAGTATTAAATTCAATTAATTAAAATGCATGCTTGTATTGAATAAAACCCAAAATAAATGATAAATAAACCAACCCAAAATGTTTGTTGTTCTAAACAAAAAGTTCTAAAAATAAAAGTAATATTACAAGAAATAATTTAATTTAATAAAATTAAATAACCAATTATTTACATTAAAAATAAAGCATTGATAAAATGAGTTAAAAATAATTAAATAAATAAATAAACAAGTGGTGGCATAGTGGTTTATACACTAATCTACTAAGCGGGAGGTTCCGGGTTCGATTCCAGGCATTTCATATCTGAAAATAGTCGCTACTAATAAAAATGTGTCACTAGACTAAAAAATTTTTTAATCGGCGCATTAATTTGGCAAAAAATTACCGGGTTATTATTAACTTGGTCGGATTCATAATATTTAACTTGCTAATTTATATCAAAATATGTAAATACATAAATGTAATAAGTACAAACAAATATGTTAATACGAAAAGTTTGAAAACGAATGTTTTGTATCAGAGTAATACAACAATCGTTCTCCCAGCATGCGTCACTTTTTTATTTTACCTCACCCGTACACTTCACCCTGCAACTACACGGAGCTTGGAACCGCACAATATTAGTTTACTAAGCGGAAAATTCCGGGTTCGATTCCCGTCATTACATACTACCGGGTTTTACTGTATATCCTAAAATAGTCGTTAATAACAAAACTGTGGCACAGTGGTTAGCGTGATATGCTGCAACGCGTATGTACAGTCCTGGGTTCGATTACTGGCTAGAGTTAAAAACTGAAAATCCTAAATAAATTTTTACGTATAATAAATAAATTAAGTAATCTGACTTGTCTCCAAAATCATAAAATATAATCGTTTATCAACTTTTAAGAACAATTTTGTATAACTTATCCATTTTACTTTCATTCCGACAATAATTTTAATGAATTTTGTATATTATTTTAATTACCGTTTACATCATGTAATAAAATTAACCATTAAAATATTAATAATAACAGATTTATTAATATATATTATAAAAACGGACGGGATATGAACACAGGACAATATACATTATTTAACAGTCGTAACTCTACCAATTATGATTTTAATATTTAATTAATTTTGTACATCAAAGCTTGAATTTAAAAATATATTTATTTATTAATTTTTAAAATTTCGCTATTTCTACGGGGGACTTTATTAGGAAAAAATTATAATTTTCAATAAAAACTTAATTAATTTTAAGTCACATTAATATCTTTGTTATTAGCAATTACTGTGGGTTTCATAGTTTCCAACCCGTAGCCTGGAATCGAACGTTTCGTTTTACAAGAACACTAAGCCACGGAAACTGTCAATAGTTATATAAAAATTTTAAAATATATAATATAGAAAATGAACGCGTAACTTTATGATTTTTAAGTCAAGTTTTGTCATAATTAACTTATAAATTTCAATAAAAATATTTACAGATGGATAATTAATTAATAATTTCTGTTTTATAGATAATATTATAAAATTTGTATTGACTTGTTTATTCATTTATTACGTATAAAAATAAATTTGTAAAAGACTCACCAAATGTGTCCATTTCTGGTCGATTGTAGTAATTCTAAATTACTACAAGTATAAATTAAGCGAGATGCAGTCTAACAGTGTGTTAGAAGTTTTTTATTTCGTTCGACCTACTGCCAACGTAGCGAACAGAAGTTAACTATGTAAGTTGCAAATGTTGTATGAAGCTGAAGACTCATCGTGCGAGCTAGCAGACTAGTAGAGCGAGGCGGAAGGGAGACCTTCTGTCCCATCAAATCAACCAATCACAACAAACTGTTTATCTGTCCTCCTCAGATTCCCTTCTTCATAGATGAAGATTGTTTAATATCAGTCAAGCACTACTGCCCGAATGTCGAAATTAGCGTTCACGGAGCTCTTTTTATAGCACAAAACTCCTCACAATCTCCAATTCTCCCTCCTCTAAAACCACAATATTTATTATCAACCTTTCCGTTTTCATAACATCACCATTAAATTATATAGCCTACGCCGCCATTTTGAAATTACTTTATAGTTCAAGGATTTTCTTTGTTTAAAAATACTAATTAATTTTATCTCGACGGATATTTAACCACAATCCGCTTCCTTCTAACCCGTTCCAACGTATCCCCTCCATTTTTTTTTTTTACTTTATTTCAAGACATACCAATAAAATAACGTAATAAATCAGGCTGTTTTTCTCTTGGAACTGGTTCTTACTAAGGAACATATTCTGTTCACGTTTACAAACAATGCTGATGAATATCTTTATATAAATTATAATAAAATACTTTCAAAAACATATTTATAAAACACTATTAAGAAATACAAAAGAATAAAGTAATCAATTTAAAATCACATACAATAATTATTTATAAGTTACGTAAGCTAAATCTGGTCTTGCTAAACCAAACTTAAACAACAGCATTTAAAACAAACTACGCATTAGTTATTTTATCGTAAGATTCATTTCACTAAGTTGTAATTTATAATATTTCTATAAGGTTTTTTTTTAACCCACGTCTCATAATTCTTTCATTGTAGGCTTTCTTCCTTCTGTTCATTTACGTATATATAGTACAGTAAAGCGTCAATAATCCGGATTAATTGGGACCGGACGCCATCCGGATTATCAAAACACCCGATAAAATTGCCAGTAGACGTCTTCGAAGTAAGAAAAGTACAGTAGCTAAATCGACTATATTTTACATGATTTGTTAACAGAAATGTGAAGCGGGTAGACTAAGTAACACTACGAAATATGTTGTTATGTATAAAGAACTAATTTTTATTCAACGAAATTTTTAATTGTACATATAAAAGAGTGTTACATAATAAGCTTTGGCGCCATATTGTATTCAAAGGACTCTTATTATTTTGATTTAAGATAATTAATTTAATTTGTGCAATTGTGCAAGCCGTTAAGCCATATTGGACACTTTTAACCTACGATAAATTAATTCCCATTTTTCGCCAGAATTGAATCCGGATTTTTGACGTCCGAATTATTGACGCTCTACTGTATTGAACTTCGTGGAAGCCCTTAAACTAAACAATCTTTTTGTACATAATTCTAACCAAAAGCTTGATCAATACATTGTTTCGGTTGATTTCAATTTTTTAAATCGCTCACCAAAACTATTTAGTTAAAGAAAGCCTCAAATACGTTTTATTTAAAATATAATAATTATACTAAAAAAATATTTAACCTTTTTTTATTATTAATAAGTGAACGTTTCAATCTGTTCAGTTTAAATCAATAAGCAAACCCATGACCCAATAATATGCAGGACGTATCCAGAAGGGGCACAGGGGGCATTTGACCCCCCCCCCCAAATACACTTAAGAAAGAATACAAATTCTTTGATATAATCGGAAAAATATATATTTTGTAATCGTATTTCTTAAAATTATACTTTTCACTGTAAAAAAACCTGATTTAAAACGACGAGATATACCGTATTATAAGAAACGCCGACCAACGCTTTTATGTATTTACCGATGAAAAAAATATTAATAGATCATCACACGACTTTCTCTTGTCAATGTAAACACCTAATGAACAATATAACCTACGTTTAATCTACAGTAAAGATTGTAACATAATAACAATGTAAAACATAACCTAATTTTAATCAAGAGTGAATGACGCAAAATGAAAATGTAAAACTTCAAAAATGTACGTCAAACCAAACACAATGCAAAAAAATATGCAAAACCGACCACTCTGAAAAATTTAAAAGTTACCTACTTTTTTAATATTCTCGACTGGGCTAAAAGTTGAAATTATAAATGTAAGTTAGATAACATTAGGAGACAGGACACGAACATTTTCATCAAAATTGGTCAAACGAAAGTAGTAGTTTATTCGTACGATTTTTCACTATTTTCTCAACAACGCCTCCTACGATTTTTTAAAAAAATCTCTTCATTTTACTACATTATTTATGATTTACAAGATAGAGTAAGCGCCATGTAAGCTGAAATTTTTGGGAAGGCTGTGCTCTCGGAAATTTTTTTTTTTTTCAGATTGCGGCCATATTATTGTATATAAAAAAAGGGAAAGAAGTATTGTTTTATATAGCCTTTTTAAATAATGACTTTTCACAGGAAATACACGCGTTTTCATAAAAAAAACGCTAAAACAGTATAGAGTTTAGGCATTTAACACGAAAACAATGAAACCGTCCGAATACGTAAAACATAGTTGTTGTTTAGGTCATCAGCCGAAAGGCTAGTTTGAACCTCTAGCTAAAAGCTTTACAAAGTAAACAAAGAGTAAGGTGGTTTACAAATGCCTTCTTCATTGAGTGGAAAAGTATGTTTATCAGCATCCCAGGCCCTCTGAAAAATTTATTTTCCACCTTACAATTGACAACTCCACTTTATTCACCACAGGGTCTGGCTGTATAATGGAATTCATTACTCTCAGAAGAGATAACTGTGATTACTATCGGTTTCATAATCATAGACACCCGAGTTTGAAACCTTGCATCTCCAAAACTATGATTCGGATTTCATTGTATATTTTACATAAAAAGTTAGCTCATTTTATTCTGCATTGACCTATAATAATCCTATATTTTTAGTGTAGTTTAAAAATTGTTATATCGAGGTTGGAAGACAAAAAGACCCGGTTTTTGGAACCGCAACGAATTTCATGGGTTTAGAGGCGTGTAACTCGATAATTATTTAACCGAAAAGTTTGAAATTTTAACACAACATAGACAATGATATTCTTACAGCGTGTACGAAATCTCAAATTCGTACATTATTTAAATTTTGATTTATTAACAATATTATGAACCCTTGCTATCTCTGTAACCGCTCGATCGTTCGGCACGGGCAAACTATCGTTATATTCAGCGTAAAAAATTTAGTACAAATATGCTAATAATATGAAATATTGATTGACCAATGTTGTGGTAGAATTTTTTAAATTTTGAAAAATATGCTTGGTAATGCGGGGGATTAACGCTACTATTCATGTTGCTAGTTTGTGTACGTGACTTTCTGTCGGACTGTCTACCTGAATTGACAGACTGTATTATCAATTTAGGTAGACAGTCAGATTCAGGCAATATGGATAGTAGCGCCCCCCCCCCCGCATTACACAGTCTATTTTTCAAAATTTAAAAAATTCTACCACAAGATTGGCCAATCAATATTTCATTTTTTGTTTATTTCTAATGTTTTATTACTTAGTTATATTGTTAATTATTTGCATTGCCAAGAGAAAGTCGTGTGTTTCACACCAGATTTTTACTATGTACGTCCATTTTACATTACAGATCACGAAGTTGTTTAGGTCAATAGCTGAAAGGCTGGTTTGAATCTCTAGAGATTTTACTTTTAGTAAAAACGAGGGGTGAGGTGGTTTACTATTGTCTTCCTCACTGAATTGAAAGAGTATGCTTATCAGCATGCCAGGCCCTCCGAAAAGCACCTACTTTCTACCTTGCAAATGACACTTTCACTTCATTCACCACATGGTCTGGCTGTATAGAGAAATTCATTAATCTCAAAGGGGATAACTGTGACTAGTGTATTTTACACCTCTACCTCTTCTGTTCTTAAATAGTTCAGTCATAATCGGCTGACTATATGATAAAAAACAGAACTATTTTTTTATAGCCCTGGAACCAACAGATCGAGTGCAATTAACTTAACACTCCACCTACCCGTTATGGTCAACTCTTACCCTAGAATCCTTATTACGGCCGCAATCTTAAAAAAACACTTTTTTTACGAGACTGCAGCCTCTCCAAGAATTTCAGCAGAAATTTAAAGATTAAACTCTAGACAACCCACCAACGGGAAGTTTCGTTTTCGTGTCAATTCTTCGAAATTGGCAAGAGAAATTCGGTGAGTGTTAAAGACCACGTTTTAGGAAGGAAATAATAAATACTGTGTTTTTAACATTTTAAAAATATATTTTAATATTTTGTTCATCAGAATGTTTACTATAGTCTAACTAGAGAAATTTATAATATTAAATTTAACGAGATTAGGTAAACACGTAATGCCCGAATTTACTATAACTAGAGAAAATTATAATATTAAATTTAACGAGATTAGGTAAACACGTAATGCCCGAATTTACTATAACTAGAGAAAATTATAATATTAAATTTAACGAGATTAGGTAAACACGTAATGCCCGAATTTGCAATAACTAGAGAAAATTATAATTTTAATTTAACGAGATTATGTAAACACGTAATGCCCGAACGTGCAACTAGTGATCATAAAGTACACCACGAAGATCACGAAGTAACACCTGTCATATTCTCGTCAAAACAAAATTATAAAAATAAATCTTACTTTCACATATAAAATAGTCTACAATATAAAGACAAAATACATAAGTCAGTATAACAATGGAACGAAATCAAGTTAAATTAAACGAAAGAGGAATTTTATATAAAATATGGAACTAGGTACATTGTATCAAAAAATTCTAAAAATTATTGGTAGAATTCTAAAACTTCTACCACGATATTGACCAATCGATTTTTCATATTATTAACATATCTGAACTAAGTTTTTTTACGCTGAATAAAACGATAGTTTGCCCGTGCCGAACGATCGAACGGTTACCGAGATAGCAAGGGTTCAGAATATTGTTAATAAATCAAAATTTAAATAATGTATGAATTTGAGATTTCGTACACGCTGTAATAATATAATTATCTATGTTGTGTTAAAATTTCAAACTTTTCGGTCAAATAATTATCGAGTTACACGCCTCTAAACGCATGAAATTCGTTTCGGTAGCAAAAAACCGGGTGTTTTTGTCTTCCAACCTCGATATGGCAATTTTTAAACAACATTAAAAATATAGGATTATTATGGGTCAACGCAGAATAAAATGAGCTAAATTTTTATGTAAAATATGTTGAAATCCGACTCAGTTTTGGAGATGCAAGGTTTCAAACTCGGGTGTCTATGATTATGAAACCGATAGTAGTGATCTGTTAGTTGCAGGGCTAAAATAAATAGTTCTGTTTCTTATCACATGGTCAGCCAATTAAATGACTGAATCATTTAAGAACAGAACAGGTAGAGGTGTAAAAGACACTAATCAGAGTTATCTCCTCTGAAAGTAATGAATTTCATTGTACAGCCAGACCCTGTGGTGAATGAAGTGAAGGTGTCATTTGCAGAGTGGAAAATATGTGCTTTTCAGAGGGCCCGGCATGCTGATAAGCGTACTTTTCCACTCAGTGAGCAAGGCAAAGGTAAACCACCTCACTCCTCGTTTTACTTAGTAAAACCTCTACAGGTTCAAACCAGCCTTTCGGCTGTTGACCTAAACAACAACAGTAGTGTCTTATACACCTAACTCTTTTACTCTTGAATGATATAATTGGTTGACCATGTGATAAGAAACTGAACTATTTTTTGTAGCCCTGAAACTAGCAGACCGAGTGCAAATAATTTAACACTCTTAGGGCAAATCATGACAAGTTACAAGAATTTTAAAACACTTCTGTCAGTAAATATTAAAATGAATGCGTCAGTCATGTTATCAATTAATAAAATACACAGAGTCTAATTAGTTTGTGTTCTTTTATTGGGGAGTTCCAGAAAAATAACAATATAAAAAATATTTAAAAAAATCTGGTGTGAAACACTCACACAACTTTCTCTTGCCAATGCAAATAATTAACAATAAACCTAACATCATTAATAAAACATTAGAAATAAACAAAAAAGTAACTTTAATAACATAACCTAATTTTAAACATGAGTGAAAGACGCAAAATGAAAATCGAACTCGGTTTGGCTTTAAAATACGGAAAATCACTCTTTCACGCTAAACTAGGCTCTGTAGAGAAAAATGCTTCAAATAAAAGTTGTAGATCTTTTAATTTTCTATAAATTTGATTATATACACTTTTGTCGTAAAATGCATACTAAGGCCGAAATCTTTAAAAAATCAATTTTTCACACGTTTTCGTGAGAAAAAAACAGAAAATCGCTAATTACCGCTAAACTAAGCGTTATACAAAAAATGTTTTAAGTAAAAGTTGTAGGTGTTTAAATTCTCTACAACTTTTATTATATCATTTTTTTCGCTAAATTGCATATTAAAGCTGTAATCTTAAAAAAACTTTGTTTTTACGTGAAAACGGCCTCACCCAGAATTTCAACAAACATGACGCCTACCCTATCTTGTAGAGAATAAAAAATTGAATAAACCAGGCGATTTTTAAAAAAATCGTAGGACCAGTTTTTGAGAAAATCGCAAAAAAGTGAAAAATTACACGAATAAACTACTACTTCCGGTTGACCGATTTTGATGAAAATGTTCGTGTCGGGTCCGGTAGTGGTATGTAACTTAAGTTTCAAGTTTTAAGTTCGTAGGATGTTCCGTTCTTGAGATATTTTGTATACACACACACACACACACACACACACACACACACACACACACACACACACACACACACCCACACGGACACACAGACCAATCGCTAAAAACATGTTTTTTGGGTTCAGGGGGTCTGAAAACGTATAGATCCTTTGAAAACTCGATTTCGAAAAATCGACATGAAAACAATACTTTCCTTCCTATATATTCATATAGGCAAGAGAAAGTAAAAATTTAATTAACAATTTTTCGCAATGAACGGAGATGGTACAGCAGTGCTGTCAATTTTTAGTAGGGAAAAATCGGTACGAGGGTTAGGGGTATGGAATAACAGGGCCCCCTAAAATCTATACAGGGTGTCCGAGGCCTCCGCATCTTTAAAAATCTGGTGTGAAACACTCACACAACTTTCTCTTACCAATGCAAATAATTAACAATATAACCTAACATTAGTAATAAAACATTAGAAATAAACAAAAAACTAACCTCAAAAAATATAACCTAATTTTAATCATATATGAAAGACGCAAAATGAAAATCGATCTCAGTTTGCCTTAAAAATACGGAAAATAACTCTTTCACGCTAAACTAGGCTCTGTAGAGAAAAATTCTCAAAATAAAAGTTGTAGATCTTTTAATTTCCTATAAATTTGATTATATACACTTTTGTCAGAAAATTAAAAGTCATAACTCTCACGAGGGGAACTGGAGTTAATTTTAGTACTAATCTACAGAGAACATCCAAACATTGGATCTCATTGGTACAAAAATCAAAGAAACAAAATACTGATACTTTTTATCTGCCCAGTAGTTTTATCTACCCACCAAGGGGTCATTCATGTTGTGCGAAATGTAACAAATGAATGTATCAATTTCAGCTATCAAAAATTCGGGGCAATTGACATCCCGAACAAGTAATAATGGGACGGTACTTTAAGGGGAGACTGTAGTTTGTATCCCGCCAATGTTAAATTTGCTACTTTAAGGTACATTTTTCATACGATTGATAAAAGATAGGGAAATTAAACTTTACATACTGTAGGTGTCCGGTTTCTTCTCGAGCTACGACATTTTTTCAATTTAATCTTTGGACCATACCATTTTATTGTTGTTGTTGTTTAGGTCATCAGCCGAAAGGCTGGTTTGAACCTGTAGAGGTTTTACTAAGTAAAACGAGGAGTAAGGTGATTTACAATTGCCTTCCTCACTGAGAGGAAAAGTACGCTTATCAGCATGCCGAGCTCTCTGAAAAGCACATATTTTCCACTCTGCAAATGACACCTTCACTTCATTCACCACAGGGTCTGGCTGTATAATAAAATTCATTACTTTCAGAGGAGATAACTCTGATTAGTGTCTTTTACACCTCTACCTGTTCTGTTCTTAAATGATTCAGTCATTTAATTGGCTGACCATGTGATAAGAAACAGAACTATTTATTTTAGCCCTGCAACGAACAGATTGAGTCTGATGATGACATGATGATGAACAGATTGAATCATATACCCGTATGGAATTTCAACGCCGGACACGCCAAAAATAGTGAAAAAATTCCCCGACTTAAATTTCAGCCGATAACCGAGGTGAAGCCCCGGTCGGTAACGAAATCTGTAAATGTCGGTAATGCAAGGGCGTAACTCGTAAACGAACCGTCCGAAGTGATTTCCGATGCTGCCATCGGATTCCCCGTTCGATTTCCAGTGTTTTCATGGAAAATGGTAAGTTTCCATCGGTCCGAAGTGAAGTTATGGTAGGTGAAGCTGTGTTGGTAAGTTGGTGGTGTCCAGTATGACTTGTTTCACCAAATTGAAAAAATCGATTTCTGTAAAAAAAATCGTACAGACTTGAAATTCACACACAGCACGTATCTATGTGTATAAAAAAGTGGAAAATTGGTTAGAACGGTGGAAAAAATTTTCCAGCCGACTTACGCCCCTCCAAAGAGGCGCTGACAAACAAAAGGCCATAAGTCACGAACGGTCAGAAATTTTCAATTTCTGACTCGATATTCGTGGATGGGAGCCCCAAAAGCATATAATTGGTGATTTTCACCGAAATCGATGATGCAAAAATTTCCACCAAATATTTTCACGATGCATCTCGGATTCGGATGAAAGACGGTGAACTTATGTTTTCGAGGTGTAGAAATCGATTGGCGTCGGCGGATTTTCGATTAACCGACCGGCTGAAAAGTTACGGCTTAAATTTAAGTCGATCGTTCCGCTGTAAATTTTAAAGTGGAAATTTGGCAAAACCGAGATATACATTTTGTAGATCGATCGATTATGGGGTGTTCGTATATTGTTCTCCACGCTGTACGGCGACGGAGTCAAAAGTTACGGGCTGTACAGCGAATGTTACAATATTTTAGTTTTCCGGCTGTAACTTTTGAAGGGAATTTTTTGGGTCGAACGGATACGATTTTCGTAATCTACACCTCAAAATACATGAAGTATGTGATTTTCATCGAAATTGGATATATATATTGTATATATAAGTATTTGGGGTGTAGAAAACGATTGGCCGTCTCAGATTTTTGCTAACATTCCCGTTTCTCCCGGTACCCGTAGTGAACCGGGAAAACCCGGGGCAGAAAAAAATCGGGAAAATTTTTTTCGCTGATTCCAGCATATACATTTTGTAGCCCGGTCAATTCTGGGGGGTACGTATTTTTATTTCACACTAATCGGACGACCGGTTGCAAAGTTACAACCTTCGGCACAAAGCGTTGCAAAACGTCGGGGGCCGAAAATTCAAATTCGGCATTCACCGTGTTTAAACACTATATCCTACGTAGAAAACGGTCAGGATCGCGGGAAAATTAGTGGAAAAATTCATGCACCAGCGGATATTCTTTTACAAATTTTTAAAGTTTGGCAAAAAATACACCTATTTTTATTGCACTAATTTATTCATTTTATTACTTAAATTTATTAAACTAGTTTTAATTTTATTACACGTTAAATATTTAACTAAACTTAATAAATATAAAAACGATCAATCTATCTCTACAGAAATGGTTTGCATTTTTAATTAAGTTAGCCGAAATCGTGTTGATGCATATTTAATTAAGTCACAGACATGTTTATACATGCACGGTTCAACGGCCTTGAGGATGCACAACATTGCGCAATCGTGACCTTACTCAACACAAAGTTCAATCATGTTAAATAATTTGACACTCCATTTTTTTTTTTTTAAATAACGAATAACATACAATTTTTACAAATTGATTTCAACGTTTTTTTGCGTATTACTAATTTTTGGAGCACCTGAAGAAGTCATAAAATGTCCGTATATGTGAATATACATGATAACTGGTAAAAATTTCAGCCTGGTAGGTTAATTGGTTTCTGAAAAAAAATGTACCTAGTGTTAAAAATCTAAATTTACGGGAAAACGCAAGAAACAAGAAAGCACAAATCAAAAACAAAATTTACACAATAAGTGAATTTCACATCAACATTTTTGTTTAGAACCCACCGGGTTGGTCTAGAGGTAAAGTCGTCGCCAAAATCAGTGTTTATCAGCTGATTTTCGGAGACGAAGGTTCCTGGTTCAAATCCTAGTAAAGGTAGTTACTTTTATACGGATTTGAATACTAGACAGTGGTTCCCGGTGTACTTTGATGGTTGGGGTTCAATATTAATCATACTCTCTCAGGAGTGGTCGACCTGGGTCTGTACAAGACTACACCTCATTTACACGTCATACACATCATCCTCATCTCATTGGGTCATGGGGTTGCTTATTGTTCTGAATTGAACAGATTGTAACGTACACATATTAGGAATTAAAAAAAAAACATTTGTTTAGAAAGATGAACCAACAGCTGAGAATACAAAAAAAAACAGTGATGGAGATATTTTAAAAACTGAAATTCTCTTTGCACTAAAACGAGCAGTATAAAATTGTGAAAAATACTCGTTCTTGGAAACATAATAATTTTTCTGAGTAAACATGATAAAAACTTAATTTTTTCGTAAAAAAATTATTTTTTTGACGTAATTTAATGTTTTTCTGGAAGATCTAGGCCCAGACTATTAAAAAACATAAAAAACGAAAAATCTAAATTTTGAGTTTAAACCACCGTGCCATCTCCCCTTAAAAATTGGGACTGTCCGTCCGCATCCGGTTGCCAGCGCTGTGTATACTGACAGCTCGAAAGAGTCGACAGACCGGCCAGGGCGTTGGTTCCTTTTCAATCACCAACACCGACCTAACCTCAAGCTCTTACAATTCGATTGCCAGTCAGAGCGAACCAAGGCCACGAGTTCGTCGGCCGAAAGGTCCGACAGTCTTTATTGGGCTTTGTGTAAAATTTATTATTATTGGATGGAATACCAACAATCTTAAATTTTTTTTTCTAACTTTCCCCTCAGTGGGCATTGGAATTAATAATATTTATTCGTTTGCCTGGCATAGAATTTATTGCCTCGTTCTGTAAACTCTTTTTAATGTTTTTCACTTCTCCCTTTTCACGATCACCACACCCACATTCCTTATATTATACACCGAACAATCTAACGAATCTAACGAATTTATACTAAATGAAATCTGTCAACTTTGTTAATAAGATATAATAAATTAGGCTCACATGAGGTTAGGTTTGTTATTGAGACATCTCAATATAGTATAACGGTATTTTTATAAACGCAATTTTTGTGGATTAATGGTTCAGTTTTATTTTGTGAAATGATGTCGGTCAGTGACCTCACCGAAAGAATAATGCAGGGACAAGCGCATAAGTCTCAAAAGAATCTGTTCTTATTATTACTTAGGACTTGTATTTTTAATTGTCCCCTAAGGACAAAAGAAAGGGATCCCTATTATAATACAATACAATACCAACCCTTCTAGAAAGGAAGGCATTATATTGAAGGTATTTATAACTTTTAAAACCAGTCACGTTTTATCGCTGTAAAAACAAAGTTGCTAGAAAATTTCTTCCTAAAATTGTGTTTAACCAGGCCCCGTACAAACACACAAGCAAAGAAAAATGTACATTAAAGCCGCAAAAAAAATTTTATGTGTGTTCGTGTGTGTGTGTGTGTGTGTGTGTGTGTGTGTGTGTGTGTGTGTGTGTGCGTGCGTGCGTGCGTGCGTGCGTGCGTGTGTGTGTGTGTGTGTGTGTGTGTGTGTGTGTGTGTGTGTTTATGAACACATGGAAGAAGTGAAAAAATAAGAAATAAAATTTTTTTTTTCCTTTCTCTTGCTTACATGAATTATAGGAAGAAAGTAGTCTATTGTTTCATATAGATTTTTCGAAATCGAATTTTCACCGGATCTGCACGTTTTCAGACCCCTGAATAAAAAAAACATGTTTTTAGCGATCGTTGTGTGTGTGTGTGTGTGTGTGCGCGCGCGCGTGTGTGTGTATGTGTGTATGCAGAATAGTTCAAGAACGGAACATCGTACAAACATTTTCATCAAAATCGGTCAACCGGAAGTAGTAGTTTATTCGTGTAATTTTTCACTTTTTTGCGATTTTCTCAAAACAGTTTTTACGATTTTTTTAAAAAATCGCCCCATTTACTACATTTTTTATGCTGTATAAGATAAGGTAGGCGCCATGTCCGCTGAAATTCTTGGAGAGGCTGTTTTTACGTAAAAAAATTGTTTTCCTTAAGATTGCGGCTTTAATATGCAATTTAGCGCAAAAATTTATATAAGTTGTAGAGAATTTAAAATCCTACAACTTTTGTTTCAAACATTTTTCGTGTAACGATTAGCTTAGCGATAATTAGCGATTTTCTTTTTTCTCACGAAAACGTTTTAAAATAAATCGATTTTTTTACGATTTCAGCCTTAGTATGCATTTCCCGACAAAGGTGTATATAATTAAATTGATAAGAAATTAAAAGATCTACAAATTTTATTTAGAGCATTTTTCTCTACAGAGCCTAGTTTAGTGTGAAAGAGTGATTTTCCGTATTTTTAAGTCAAACTGAGGTGGATTTTCATTTTGCGTTTTTCACTCATGATTAAAATTAGGTTATGTTTATTGAGATTAGTTTTTTGTTTATTTCTAATGTTTTATTACTAATGTTAGATTATATTGTTAATTATTTACATTGGGAAGAGAAAGTTTTGTGAGTGTTTCACACCACATTTTTATATATAAACTTATAAAATATTGTTAGATACAAAAAATCCCATAACAGATAGTGGAGTATTAAATTATTTGTACCCAATCTGTTTGTTCCAGGGTTACAAAAATTAGTTCTGTTTCTTATCACATGATTAGCTAATTAAATGACTGAATCATCTAAGAACAGGAGAGGTAGAAGCGTAAAAGACACTAGTCACAGTTATTTCCTCTGAAAGTAATGAATTTCATTATACAGACAGACCCTGTAGCGAATGAAATGAAGGGGTCATTTGCAAGGTAGAAAGTAAATACTTTTCAGAGAGACTGCCATGCTGATAAACATACGTTTTCACTCAATGAGAAAAACAATGGTAAACGACCTCACTCCGCGTTTAACTTAGTAAAACCTCTAGAGGTTTAAACCAACCTTTCGGCTGATAACCTAAACAACAGATGCAAAATATATACTAAATATATCTGTAAATTAATCAATAATTTAGCCGGCCGCATTGGCGTAGTTGGTAACGTGCTCGCCTCTCATCATGCGGTCTTGGGTTCGAATCCCATTCAGGCACGGCGTATTTTGATACGTTACAAAAATCATTTCATCCTTCACCGTCTGCATTAGCAGTAATACAGAACAGTCGAACGTTAAAAAAAAATCATTTAGCGGAATTTTACTCTGATTGGCTTCTTTTGTTCCAACTAAATTCTAAGACTGAAACAATAGGTTAATGGAAACAGAAATATGTTATAAATGCTTTATATTCGAATTTAATAAATTATCTGAAATCATCTCCGTGAAGCGTTGTTCCGTAATTAAAATATTACATTACGTACTTTAAATATTACAGTGATTAGGCCTGTAAATACAATAACACACGCGTGTTATAATAAACTAATCTAGAATAAAGTACACGCAGCACAAAATGTATACTCGTGCGCATAAAAAATTACAATCTGTAATTGAAACCAAACGAATCGATCAAAGTAAAAATTATTGCTGAACTACAGTTGCTACCGTCTTGCCTACAAATACGAGGTGTGGCTATTAAATAACGAGACTGACGTTGTAAAATATTTTATTTTTATTTTATACTACATAATCACTTATTGTCACCTTCAATATACACTCCTTCTCTATCCCTACAACGCTCCATGCGAATTTTCTATTGTTGGAAAACGTGCTGGAAGTCATCTTCTGTCAGCTCCTTCAGGACACGTGCCGCTTTCTCTTTTCAGCTTCCACAGAATCAAATCTTGTCCCTTTTAATGCAGATTTCACCTTAGGGAACAGGTATAAGTCACATGTTGCAAGATATGGTGAATAAGGTGGATGTTCTAACACTGAGATGCTGTACTTGGCTAGGAACCTCTTGACAGATAACGCGGAATGAGCTGGCGCATTGTCTTGGTGGAGAGCCCATGATATGTCCTTTCATATTTCGGGGCGTTTTTTCCTTACTCTTTGACGTAGTTTAGAAAGTACCTCAAGGTAGTAACATTGATTAATTGTTTGACCTTCAGGAACCCAGTGAAGGTACACAATTCCATGGATATCAAAAGAAAAAAATCAATAAAAATTGCTTTAAATTTTGACTTGCTCATTCGAGGTTTTTTGGCTATCGGTGAAGTTCGGCTCTTCCGAGCATGGATTGGCGCTTCGTTTCCGGATCATAAGTAAAAAACCACGTTTCATCACATTTTATTATCGTTTCCAAAAAATTTGGGTCATTTTCAATCCCGTAGAAAGTATCAGTATAAACATTTTTGAGCGGCGGATGTCCTGAAGGAGCTGACCGAAGATGACTTCCAGCACTGTTTTCAACAATGGAAAATTCGCATGGAGCGTTGTAGGGATAGAGAAGGAGAGTATATTGAAGGTGAAAATAAGTGATTATGTATACAATAAAAATAAAATTTTTTTACAACGTCAGTCTCGTTATTTAATAGCCACACCTCGTATGATGGTATCTTTGAGATAATATGTATTAATTTGAATGTCATTATGCCCTGTATAATGTTCTGAATGAATTTGTCATTAATTGAACTGCGTTTATCGAAACCAGTTAAGATTCAGAATGTCCTAGTGAAAAGAGGCTAAATTCTCTTTATTTATTGTATAAATTGCGTGTTGTGAATAAAAAGTAGTATATAGTCTACTATAAAGTACTAACTACAGTCTATCTGTAACTTGATGGCTACCGGATTAAGCCAAACTAAAGTTGGTTTACATTTTCCATCATTCACACATGATTTAAATCTTATGTTTTTTGAGGTTAGTTTTTTGTTTAATTCTTATGTTGTATTACTAATATTAGGTTATATTATTCATTATTTACATTGACAAGAGAAAGTCTTTTTGGCGTTTCACACCAAATTTTTTTTATCCTTAAAATGTGTGCACGTTGCAATCTGTTCAATTCAGAACAATAAGCAACCCCATGTCCCAATGAGATGAGGATGATGTGTATGATGTATTAATGAGGTGTAGTCTTGTACAGACCCAGGCCGATCATTCCTGAGAGAATATGGTTAATTGAACCGCAACCATCAAAGTATATCGGTAACCACTGTTTAGTATTCAAATATGTATAAAAGTACCTTTACTAGGATTTGAACCAGGAACCTTCGTCTCCGGAAAACAGCTGACTCAGGGCGACGCTTTATCTCTAGACTAACCCGGTGGGTCACACTGAATAAAACCATTTAAATAATATTTTTTGAAGATATTATAAATAAATTTATAAGAAAAATTTGTAATCATGTCACTTGATATGATTAAAGACTTAAAACTAAAGTAACTAAAAAAAAAAAAATCGCTCATTTTACAGTTCCTATATTCCAGTGGTTTGATAATTTCTAGAATTTTACTACAGTCAAACTTCTCTTAACGACCACCCCTATTCAGCGACCACCCCCTCTCCCACCGAATATTTGTGGAACCGATTTTATTGTGACATTTATCTCTAAGATTCGTTTCGGGATCTGGGTAAATTGAATAATTTTTGTTTTTGTAATCCTTAATGTGTGTACGTTGCAATCTGTTCAATTCAGAACAATAAGCAACCCCATGACCCAATTAACTGAGGATGATGTGTGAATGAGGTGTAGTCTTGTACAGACTCAGGTCGACCATTCCTGAGATAGTATGGTTAATTGAACCCCAACCATCAAAGTACACCGGTAACCACTGTCTTGCATTCAAATCCGTATAAAAGTAACTACCTTTACTAGGATTTGAACCAGGAACCTTCGTCTCCGAAAATCAGCTGTTAAACAGCTGATTTTGGCGACGACTTTACCGCTAGACCAACCCGGTGGGTTAATTAAATAATTAACACACTAAAGTTTAAAATTACAAGTATTTATTAAAACTAAGTGAAGCGACAGGACTGGATGACTGACGAAATACTCAGGCTCATGGAGGAGAGAAGGCTGATGAAGTCGAAGGATCAGAACAAGTATCGTGAGCTGAGGAGAAGAATAAGTTGGGAATGTCGTCGGGCTAGAGAAGTGTGGGTGAGAGAGAGATGTGAGGAGGTTGAGGAACTGCAGAAACGACAGGATCTGCACAATCTCCACAAGAAGATCAAGGAGTTTAACGGTACAGGAAGGCAACAGAAAGCATATATACTAACGGATAAGGATGGACACATTGTGACGGACATGGCAGATCAGTTGCGACTTTGGGAAGATTATATAAGAGTTTTGTTTGAGGACGAGAGAGAGGAAGAGGAGACTGGCCCACCAATTCTGAGAGTAGAGGTGCAGCGAGCAATTTATTCATCAAAAAATGGTAAAGCACTGGGTCCAGATCAGATTCCCGCAGATGTACTCAAGTTGATTGAGGAGGAACACCTTGACACAATCACAGCTTTGTTCAACAAAATATATTGCACGGGAATAATACCGACTGAGTGGCTCAAGTCAACCTTTGTTACTATCCCAAAAAAGCAGAATGCGAAAAAATGTGATGAGTACAGAACAATCAGCTTGATGAGTCACACACTGAAGATCTTTTTGAGAATTATACATCGAAGAACATTTTTAAAGCTGAAAGAAGATATCTCAGACACACAGTTTGGTTTCAGAAATGGATTCAGTACGCGAGATGCGCTGTTTGCTTACAATGTCCTCATGCAGCGTTGTATGGATGTTAACCAGGACATATATGCATGTTTTATTGATTATAATAAAGCATTTGATAAAGTCAGGCACAACCAACTGATAGAAGTGTTGAAACGTAAAAATATTGACTCGAGAGATATCCGAATAATTGTCAACCTGTACTTCAACCAGACAGCAACTGTTCGCGTGCAGGATGCCTTTACTAACCCAGTGGACATCAAACGGGGTGTTAGGCAGGGCTGTGTGCTCTCTCCACTTCTCTTCAACATTTATTCTGAAGAAATTTTCAGACAAGCCCTTGACACGGAGGTTGGAGGAGTTCGGGTGAATGGCATACGTCTCAACAACTTACGTTATGCAGATGATACAGTCTTGCTGGCTGAAACAATGCAGGATCTCCAGGAACTCCTGAATAAGGTTGTTGAAGCCAGCCAACATTTTGGTCTCACCCTCAACACAAGGAAGACAAAGTGCATGGCCATCACCAAGAATGTGGTCCCACATGACGAACACCAGTATGTGGAGGGAGAGCAGTTGGAAAGAGTTATGAAGTACAGCTATCTTGGTATGACGGTGAACAGTAACCTTGATTACTCTACTGAGATCAAAATTCGCATAGAGAGAGCCCGGGCCGCATTTGTGAAAATGAAGAGGATGCTGTGCAACCACAATCTGAGTCTGGACTTGAAAATTCGTGTGCTGAGGTGTTACATCTTTCCGGTGCTGTACTATGGTGCAGAGGCCTGGACTACCAATAGGCAATGTGAACGAAGACTTGAGGCCTTTGAGATGTGGGTTTACAGAAGGATGCACAAAATATCTTGGACAGAGAGAGTCACAAACATGGAAGTCCTAAGGAGGATGCAGAAGGGAATGGAAGTGATGATCGAAATCAAGAAGAGAAAGCTGGTGTACCTCGGCCATGTCTTGAGAGGTCCAAAATATGAAATCCTTCATCTTGTCATCCAGGGAAAGATTATGGGCAAACGATCGGTTGGAAGAAGAAGAACCTCCTGGCTACGGAACCTGCGAGAGTGGTTTAATTTGTCATCCATCGACCTATTTAGAGCTGCAGTTTCCAAGGTCAGGATTGCCATGATGCTAGCACACCTTCGTAATGGAGATGCTACATGAAGAAGAGAGATTAAAACTAATAAAATGACTAAAATCAACGAGTGAATTACAATTAAATTACTTTTAATTAATAACAAAAGATTGTATTAAGCCACACTGCGGTTGGTTTTCATTTTCATCATTCACTCATGATTAAAATTAGGTTATGTTTTTGAGGTTAGTTTTTTATTTACTTAAAGTCGCATCAACAGCTTAATCGTTAGCGACAATGGTGAATTAAGAAATTTTAATGATGGTTTTGGCGCGTAATAATTTAGAGGGCCTAGCCGGGAATCGAACCCGGGACCTTCGCTTAGTAGGCTAGCGCGCTATCCACTACGTCATGGAAACGGTGTGAGTGTTTCACACCAGATTTTTCATTATCATCTCAAGCGTATTCTTGGAAATATTTTATATTTACTTTTAGATATGCGGTAAAAAGCTGCATATTCAGATAAACTAGCTCTGAAATAATCAAGTCTCAACTACAAAAACATTGCAAGATTTTCACAATAATTTAAAATTTCTGAACGCTCTACACATGCAGACTTTCCAAAAAAAAAACCTCTCAAATTCCCACTCCCTTGTTACTCGATCGGTATGTACACAAAACTAGCAAAGGGAATCCATGGAACAGATAGGTTGGGATTGAATCAATTTCCTATAATTACAGTGGGTGTTTTTATGTATGTACCGATCGAGTAAAAAGAGATGGGGGAACGATAAGTATTCAATTGAATTTGAACGAATGTTAAAAAAAAATTTCAATGTTTCCGGCAGGCCTTCGATATAGGATTTCAGAGCGAGTCGCAGTTAACGATACGATACTTTATTGGATAACGATTGACATGACTCCGATGTTGAAATCGTTAAAATGAAGCAGTGACATCTATAGTAAAAAAATCCGGTGTGAAACACTCACACAACTTTCTCTTACTAATGCAAATAATTAACAATCTAACCTAACATTAGTAATAAACCACTAACTAAAAACGTGAAGATCCGGTGAAAACTCGATTTCGAAAAATCGACATAAAAACGATACATTCCTTCCTATATATTCCATACCTGCCCATAACAGACAGGTGGAGTGTCAAATTTTTTACACTCAATCTGTTCATTGCAGGGCTAAAATAAATAGTTCTTTTTCTTAACACATGGTCAGCCAATTAAATGACTGAATCATTTAAGAACAGAAGAGGTAGAGGTGTAACAGACACTAATCAGAGTTATCTCCTCTGAAAGTAATGAATTTCATTATACAGCCAGACCCCGTGGTGAATGAAGTGAAGGTGTCATTTGCAGAGTGGAAAATATGTGCTTTTCAGAAGGCCCGGCATGCTGATAAGCGTATTTTTCCACTCAGTGAGGAAGGCATTTATAAACCATCTCACTCCTCGTTTTACTTAGTAAAACCTCTACAGGTTCAAACCAGCCTTTCGGCTGATGACCTAAACAACAACATATTCAATACAGGCAAGAGAAAATAAAATATCTGGTGTGAAACACTCACACAACTTTCTCTTGCCAATACAAATGATCAACAATAATGCTTACATTAGTAATAAAACATTAGAAATAAACAAAAAACTAACCTCAATACATATAAACTAATTTTAATCATGAGTGAAAGACGCAAAATAAAAATTAACCCCAGTTTGGCTTAAAAATACGGAAAATCATTTTCACGCTAAACTAGGCTCTGTAGAGAAAAATGCTTTTAATAAAATTTTTAACTTAGTTATTTTAATTTCCTATAACATTGATTTTATACACATTCGTCGTAAAGGCCAAAATCTTTAAAAAATCGATTTTTCACACGTTTTCGTGAAAAGAAAACACAGAAAATCGCTAATTACCGCTAAACTAAGCGTTATACAAAAAAATGTTTGACATACAAGTTGTAGGATTTTAAGTTCTCTACATTTTTTATTACATAAAATTTTGCGCTAAAATGCATATTAAAGCCGTAATCTTAGAAAAACAAATTTCTTACGTTAAAACAGCCTCACCAAGAATTCCAGCAAACATGGCGCTTACCCTATCTTGTAGAACATAAAAAATTTAACAAATCAGGCGATTTTTAAAAAAAAAATAGTATGACCAGTTTTTGAGAAAATCACAAAAAAGTGAAAAATTTACTCGAATAAACTACTACTTCCGGTTGACCGATTTTGATGAAAATGTTCGTGTCGGGTCCGGTAGTGATATGTAACTAAAATTTCAAGTTTCAAGTTCGTACGATGTTCCGTTCTTGAGATATTCTGTTCACGCACACACACACAAACCAATCGCTAAAAACATGTTTTTTGGATTCAGGGGGCCTGAAAACTAGTAGATCCGGTGAAAACTCGATTTCGAAAAATCGACATAAAAACAATACTTTCCTTTCTATATATTCATACAGGCAAGAGAAAGTAAAAATTAACTAATAAAAAAAACAATTATGGCATTAACATATTATTAAATCAGCACGAAAAACTTGCGATCTTTTTTTTTCTTTTTTTTCTTTTTTAACGTCGCATCAGCTACAAAGGTCATTAGCGACGACGTTGGGGTGTAACTGTTGTACGATGGAGGATGGAATGATTTTCTGTAACGTATGAAAATATGCCATGCCTGAGTGGATTCGAAGCCAGGACCGCATGATGAGAGGCGAGCACGTTACCAACTGCGCCAATGCGGCCGGCAACAATCTTTTGTTCCTTGCAATTGGTAAATTAACTTTTTAATGTTCGTTAGAAGGAAGATTAATAAATTTTTACAACAAACAGAAACCATACAAAGTTTTATAAATAGAACGAAATGAAGAAACAAAAGAAACCGGGAAAGAGAATTAATTACAGGGAGGAATTCAACACGGCTAATATAATAATTCAAGGAAAACCGGTTTGAACCAGTACTGTTCTTGAAAAAGCTTGCAGTTATCTTCCGTACACAAATAACATTATTAGATCTTTATTTTGAATGTATGATAAATACGAGGGTAGGCTGATAAGTAATGCACACATGCTTGTAGAAGACGAACAAAAAGAAATAGCAAGATGGGGTAAATAACAAATTAAAGTACAAATCTTAACCTACCAAATTATCTATTTATTTTTCAATATAGTCACCGTTAAGCATTACACATTTCTCCCAACGTTTAACAAGTTTTTTCATTCCGTCCCTGAAAAATTCTTCCGACTTTCCTCGAACCCAGGACGCAATAGCTGCCTTCACCTCATTGTCCGAGCTGTAATGATTACCCTTAAGGTCTCTCTTCAGTAGAGGAAAAAAATAAAAATCGCAAGGCGCAAGGTCGGGAGAATACGGAGGGTGTAAAATTGGTTGAAACTTCAGGTTTCTCAGAGCCTCTCCAGTTGCACGCGAAGTGTGTGGACGAGCATTGTCGTGTTGCAAAATTATTGGCGCCAGGTTGCCTCTAACACGACAAACTCGACGTCGGAGGTGTTTCAGAGTCTGTATATACTGAGCAGAATTTACCGTTGCCCCTCGTTCCAGATAATCAGTCACATAAACTCGGCGAGCATCCCAAAACACAGTCAAAAGAATTTTTTTTGCGGACGGTTGTGTTTTGAACTTTTTCACAACAGGAGAATGTGGATGACGATATTCAGCGCTCTGCCTTTTTTCTTCGGGATCGTAATGATGAACCCATGACTCGTCCCCCGTCACAATATTCAAAAGAAAGTCGTCTCCTTCGTCACGGTAGCGCTTCAAAAGTTGTTCACAGCATTCCAATCGACGCTGTTTATTCTCGTCTGTCAGACGGCGTGGTACCCATCGTGCACAGATTTTACGGTATCCCAATTGTTCAATAATGAAGCCAACACGTTCCTTAGATATTCCAATTTGGTTTGCGATACGCTGTTGAGTGATTCGCCGGTCATTTTGAATCAAATCATCGATGAGTTTGCGACGATTATCGTCTGAGGCAGTGATTGGTCGTCCACTGCGTGTTTTGTCAACAATTAAGGCTTTTCCAGGTTGGCAATCACGAAATTTTATTACCCAACGATTCACAGTAGACCTATCAACAGTATCGTCACAATAAACAGCCTTTAAACGACGATAAATCTCACTAGGATTCACTTTCTCAGCAGTTAAAAATTCGATAACAGCGCGTTGTTTAATTCTCGTTGACATAGCACCAAAACACGACGCCATACTTCCACTACTCAAAACAAACTGAATGAAAGCAACGCCTTCAAACTGCGCAGGCTTGTAGAGGAGAAATAGTACTTCCACATGCCACCAGGCGCGCTACTGAAGTTTATTTAGTTGTCTTCTACAAGCATGTGTGCATTACTTATCAGCCTACCCTCGTATAATAAAAACTTAACTAAACTAAATAAAAACTTAAATAAATTATTAAAAGGAAATCTTATCTTCTATCAGTAATGTATACTTCAAATTATAATAATAATAATAATAATAATGTAATTTTTACTTTCTCTTGCCTATATGAATATATAGGAAGAAAAGTATTGTTTTCATGTCGACTTTTCGAAATCGAGTTTTCACCAGATCTATACGTTTTCAGACCCCCTGAACCCAAAAAACATGTTTTTAGCATTGGTCTGTGTGTGTGTGTGTGTGTGTGTGTGTGTGTGTGTGTGTGTGTGTGTGTGCGTGAAAAGGATATCTCAAGAACGGAACATCGTACGAACTTGAAACTTGAAACTTAAGTTACATACCACTACCGGGACCCAACACGAACATTTTCATCAAATTCGGTCAACCGGAAGTAGTAGTTTATTCGTACAATTTTTCACTTTTTTGCGATTTTCTCAAAAACTGGTCCTACGATTTTTTTTAAAATCGCCTGGATTACTCAATTTTTTATTCTCTACAAGATAGGGTAGGCGTCATGTTTACTGAAATTCTGGGTGAGGCTGTTTTCACGTAAAAACATTTTCTTTTTAAGATTGCGGCTTAAGTATGCATTTTAGCGCAAAACGTTATACATTAAAAGTTGTAAAGAATGTAAAATTCTACAACTTTTACTTCAAACATTTTTTTGTATAACGCTTAGTTTAGCGGTAATTAGCGATTTTCTGTTTTTTCTCACGAAAACGTGTGAAAAATCGATTTTTTAAGATTTCGGTCTTAGAATGCATTTTACGACAAAAGTGTGTATAATAAAATTTGTAGAAAATTAAAAGATCTACAACTTTTATTTAAAGCTTTTTTTTGTACAGTACTAGTTTAGCGTGAAGGACCGATTTTCCGTATTTTTAAGCCAAACTGAGGTCGACTTTAATTTTGCGTATTTCACTAATGTTTTTTGAGGTTAGTTTTTTGTTTATTTCTAATATTTTATTACTAATGTTAGGTTTATTGTCAATTATTTGCATTGGCAAGAGAAAGTTGTGTGAGTGTTTCACATCATATTTTTATATAATACACTAGCAATGGGTCCCGCTGTCTTATTGCTAACCTCGAAAGTGTTACGTTAAAATTGGGTTCATAAAAATTATTAAATATTTCTATACTAATATTATTTGCCCATAAAAAGCAGGTGGAGTGTTAAATTATTTGGACTCGATCTGCTAGTTTCAGAAATACAAAAAATCTGGTGTGAAACACTCACACAACTTTATCTTGCCAATGCAAATAATTAACAATAAACCTAACATTAGTAATAAAACATTACAAATAAAGAAAAAACTAACCTCAATAAACATAATCTAATTTTAATCATGAGTGAAAGACGCAAAATGAAAATCAACCTCAGTTTGGCTTAAAAATACGGAAAATCACTCTTTCACGAAAGATTAGGCTCTGTAGAGAAAAATGTTTACAATAAAAGTTGTAGATCTTTCAATTTCCTATAAATTTGACTACATACACTTTTGTTGTTAAATGCATACTAAGCCCGAAATCATAAAAAAATCAATTTTTTACACGTTTTCGTGAGAAAAAACATGAAATCGGTAATTACCGCTAAACTAAGCGTTATACAAAAAAATGTTTGAAATAAAAGTTGTAGGACTTTAAATTCTCTACAACTTTTATTATGTAAATTTTTGCCCTAAATTACGTATTAAAGCCGTAATCTTAAAAAAACTACTTCTTTACGTGAAAACAGCATCACTAAGAATATCAGCAAACATGGCGCCTACCCTATATTATAGAGCATAAAAAAATTAATAAATTAGGCGATTTAAAAAAAATCGTAGGACCAGTTTTTGAGAAAATCGCAAAAAAGTGAAAAATGAAACGAAAAAATACTACTTCCGGTTGATGAATCCGATTTTGATGAAAATGTTCATGTCGGGTCCGGTAGTGGTATGTAACTTAAGTTTCAAGTTTGAAGTTCGTACGATGTTCCGTTCTTGAGATATTCTGTTTACACGCGCGCGCGCACGCACACGCACACACACACACCAATCGCTAAAAACATGTTTTTTTGGTTCAGGGGGTCTGAAAACGTGTAGATCCGGTGAAAACTCAATTTCGAAAAATCGACACGAAAACAATACTTTCCTTGCTATATATTTATATAGGCAAGAGAAAATAAAAATAGTTCTGTTCCTTATTACATGGTCAGCCAATTATAATACTGAAGGATTTAAGAACAGAAAAGGTAAAGGTGTAATAGACTTTAGTCAAAATTATCTCCTCCAGAGTAATGAATTTCACCCTCTGGTGAATGATGTGAAGGTGTCATTTGCAGGGTGGAAAATAGATGCTCTTCAGAGGGCCTGGTATGCTGATAAGTACACTTATCCACTTAGTGAGGAAGGCATGCTATCATCAGATCCTTCCTTCCTTACAGTGCACCAGTTTGGTGACCCGTCCTCTCCTCCGCAGGGGCCCAAGTGGTTTTTGAGAGCTAAAAAGTAAGAAAAGTAGGATTTTCTTTAAAAAATAGGACTTTTTTATGAAAAGTAGGACATTTTTTGCTGAAAATTAGTAAGTTCGACAATAAAAGTGCCACCATGTAAATTATTGCAGACATTTTCCATTTTTTAACAAGCTTATCCATTATTAGATTAATTATTTTCTAAAACTGGAATACGTCCGCCATAATTTTTTAAACAACACAAACAATAAAGAAACATAAACATCAGTTGTTCGTTGCAGGGCTAAAATAAATAGTTCTGTTTCTTGTCACATGGTCAGCCAATTAAATGACTGAATCATTTAAGAACAGAAGAGGTAGAGGTGTAAAAGACACTAATCAGAGTATCTCCTCTGAAGAAAGCAATGAATTTCATTGTACAGCCAGACCCAGTGGTGAATGAAGTGAAGGTGTCGTTTACAGAGTGGAAAATATGTGCTTTTCAGAGGGCCCGGCATGCTGATAAGCGTACTTTCCCACTCAGTGAGGAAGGCAATTGTAAACCACCTCACTCCTCGTTTTACTTAGTAAAACCTCTAGAGGTTCAAACCAGCCTTTCGGCTGTTGACCTAAACAACAAACATCAGAAAATATATTTCAAGTCCTACTGAACTTATAAAAATATTTTCCAGACCTAAAAAAAAATGCTTCTACATCGTGGGTTACAGCAGGAAGGAGCATGAATGTCCTACTTCAGTTTTCTTCATTGGGGAAAAGTAATAGGCTTCACAAAAAAATATAAAATGAAACAAATTGAGTCCATTTAAAATTAGTATACAGCTATTATTTATAATTTATAACTTGTTTAATTATGAGCTATTACACAAATTGGCCTAAATCTACAATCAGGTAATTTTAATAAACTGGCTTGTAAGATTGAACCTAGTCTCAATTCGTAAAGAAATGACTTAAAACAGTATAATTTTATTGCTGTAAGTCATACCCTTAAAAAGTGAACGTCCACACATTTTCAAAATATGTTATAGTTAGTTTCACTCCAATGACTTAATAAAACAGTTTTAAAGGAGATAAGACATAGTACTTATGTACACTTCGGAAGCTAACTGTAACAAAGCGAAAATCGTAGGACCAGTTTTTGAGAAAATCGCAAAAAAGTGAAAAATGACACGAAAAAATACTACTTCCGGTTGACCGATTTTGTTGAAAATGTTCATGTCGGGTCCGGTAGTGGTATGTAACATAAGTTTCAAGTTTGAAGTTCGCACGATGTTCCGTTCTTGAGATATTCTGTTTCCACACGCACGCGCGCACGCACACACACACACAGACCAATCGTTAAAAATATGTTTTTTTGGGTTCAGGGGGTCTGAAAACTTGTAGATTTGATGGAAACTCGATTTCGAAAATCGACATGAAAACAATAATTTCCTTGCTATATATTCATATAGGCAAGAGAAAGTAAAAATAGTTCTGTTTCTTATTACATGGTCAGCCAATTATAATACTGAAGGATTTAAGAACAGAAAAGGTAAAGGTGTAATAGACTTTAGTCAAAATTATCTCCTCCAGAGTCTAATAAATTATAAAATATGTTCTGTGTGAAAAATGTTATTATATATTTTTTAACAAGATTTCTCCATTTTGCTGCGACCGGACATGATGTAGGCTTTAGCAAGGTGTTGTTGTCAATGTTGACCGTTTCTTGTAAATCATCTACGTAAATACTCCAGTTTAAGTCGTTTTAATGATAAATAAGTTTTAAAGAATAGTGAATTAATTTATTCGTTAAAGTGAAGGGTTACTTGTTTTTGTACCGGATCGAAATGTAATGTCTCACACTGAAAAGTAATTTACGCTTTAAAAACGGTGGCAAATACAAGACGTGCTGGTATGTATATAAGTAGTTCTGGCATGAGTTCTCGTTGTAAACAAGGAAATACTATTTGGCTGCAGGGTAGAAAAATACAACGGGTTAGGCTGCGCGCTAAATGTCGCTCAAATACAGAACAATCCACTATCCGACATGATTTTTTATTGACACAATAAAAACTGTCCATAACAGACTGCAATTACAATTCTGCCCATAACAGACAGGTGGAGTGTCAAATTATTTACACTCAATCTGTTCGTTGCAGGGCTAAAATAAATAGTTCTGTTTCTTATCACATGGTCAGTCAATTAAATGACTGCATCATTTAAGAACAGAAGAGGTAGAGGTGTAAAAGACACTAATCAGAGTTATCTTCTCTGAAAGTAATGAATTTCATTGTACAGCCAGACCCTGTGGTGAATGAAGTGAAGATGTCATTTACAGAGTGGAAAATATGTGCTTTTCAGAGGGCCCGGCATGCTGATAAGCGTACTTTTCCACTCAGTGAGGAAGGCAATCGTAAACCACCTCACTCCTCGTTTTACTTAGTAAAACCTCTAGAGGTTCAAACCAGCCTTTCGGCTGTTGACCTAAACAACAACAATAAAAACTGTAGAAAATTTTATTCTGAACAAACCGGTGTAAATTAAGTACACAGAAAACGAATGTTTTTTTTTTTAGTTTAACGTCCGACTGTTCTGCAATTACGCTAATGCAGACGGTGAAGGATGAAATGATTTTTTGTAACGTATGAAAATATGCCGTGCCTGAATGGGATTCGAACCCAAGACCGCATGATGAGAGGCGAGCACGTTACCAACTGCGCCAATGCGCAATGATTAAATGTTTGATTAAATAAATTTTTATTCATAAGAGTACAAAGTAAAATTAACTGGAAAAACTAAGATGGAAAAAATGTGTTTTTTTTCACTCCATTTTTTGCATTTGACACTGGTTTTCTCAAAAAATATTTAACTTACAGTTGTGGGAACTGTTTTATTCAATTTATCAGATCAAAAACCATAAGAAATGATTGAATTTGCCCCTTAATCTACCTTACCAGAATTTCAGGAAGACCTAATTTCACCTGGTGAGCTGAAATCCGGGCGAAATTTTTCGCTAGCCGTAACTCGGTAACGAAGCATTTCCGTACCCATGTTTATATAAACTTTTTTCATTATTTTTACATGTACAATGGGCTCCCAAAGTTTCTGCATATCTTCGTGCATCACCCAGTATTGTAAAAGTGAGCCTGACGTATCCGGTGTAATTTAAGCTAATAAATATCTACATTATCGCGAAAAGCATGTACAAAGTTAAAAGATTAAATTACAGACAGTCTGTGAGATAATTGTAAAAAACTTATTTTTATACCTCGTTTATTTTCCCACGCTGCCTTTGTCTTACACGCTTATTTTTTCTTAAAATAAATTAAGTCGTAATTAGATTTCAGACTTGTAAATACTCCATCCTTGATTCTGTTTTTTTACATCCAACTGTTTTGCAATTAATGCTAAAGCAAGATGTAGGCCAATTTTTGCGTAGTATATTAAAGCCTATCCATAACAAGCTAGTGGAATATTAAATTATTGGCACTCGATCTGGTAGTTCCAAGGCTACAAAAATAGTTATGTTTCTTATCACATGGTCAGTCAATTATATGACTGAAACATTTAACCCTTTCTAACCCAGTGTGACGAAAACGTCACACTGGAGTGAAATAAAAGATATCAAAATTTCAGTTATTAGCGACTACTTTGGATTAGGAACGCTGGGTAAGAAGTGTAATAATTTTCTGTACCCAAGCCAGAAATCGAACTTGAGACTTCCGCATTGCAATGTACCATGCTGATCATTGCGCTACGGAGGCGACCATTAATTAGTTTCTTTTAAAAATTAATTTTAGTTTTAAATATTCATGTTCATTTACTAAAATAAAGTAGCATTTCTTCAAATGTCGTACGTAAGTACAAGTAGAGCCTATATTTTTTAGACTGTTTGTAAAAAGTGATTTTATCCATTTTATCAATATTTTTAATTGTAAAATATTTTGTCATAAATGATTGATTTAAAATTAAAATCATATTTAGTTTTTTTGATATAAATCTAAGTAAGATAATATATTTTGTTTAGGAAGCCTGAACATAATTTTACATATTCATATTGGTGTATGAAACAATGAACAAATTTTTTTGTGTATAGTTAAAAAAATTGGGATTGAAAGGGTTGAAACAAAAGAGGTATAAGTGCCAATAAATTCTGAATTCACTGTAACACAAAATTTTTTTATTCATTAAATTTAAGTAAAATGTTATTTTCTTCAAGAAAACATCAAACAAAATAAAAAAGGAAAACATTTTTTTACATCTTGTCATAAACTTGATTATAACATACATAAAACGCTAGCATGCCCCGCGCGGCTTCGCACGCGAAACAGATGTAAAGCCTTATCGATTTTTACTTTCTCTTGCCTATATGAATATATAGGAAAGGTAAGTAGCCTATTGTTTTCATGTCGATTTTTTGAAATCGAGTTTTCACCGGATCTACACGTTTTCAGACCTCCTGAACCCAAAAAAACATGTTTTTAGCGATTGGTCTGTGTGTGTGTGTGTGTGTGTGCGCGCGCGCGCGTGAGTGTGTGTGTGTGCGTGCGTGCGTGTGTATGTGTGAACAGAATATCTCAAGAACGGAACATCGTCCGAACCTAAAATTTAAAACTTAAGTTTAATATTACAACCGGACCCGGCACAAACATTTTCATCAAAATCGGTCAACCGGAAGCAGTAGTTTATTCGTGTAATTTTTCACTTTTTTGCGATTTTCTCAAAAACTGGTCCTACGATTATTTTTAAAATCGCCTTATTTACTTAATGTTTTATGCTCTAAAAGATAGGGTAGGCGCCATGTTTGCTGAAATTTTTGGTGAGGCTGTTTTCACGTAAAAAAAATGTTTTTTTAAGATTCCGGCTTTATTAGGCATTTTACCGCAAAAATGTATGTAATAAAAGGTGTAGAGAATTTAAAACCTACAACTTTTATTTCAAACATTGTTTTGTATAATGCTTAGTTTAGCGGTAATTAGCAATTTTCTGTTTTTTTTTCACGAAAACGTGTGAAAAATTTATTTGTTCAAGATTTCGGCCTTACTATGCATTTTACGACAAAAGTGTATAATCAAATTAATAGGAAATTAAAAGATCTACAACTTTTATTTAGAGCATTTTTTGTACAGTGTTTAGTTAAGCGTGATAATTAAGAGTTAAGAGCGATTTTTCGTATTTTTAAGCCAAATTGAGGTTGATTTTCATTTTGCGTCATATAATATGATTAAAATTAGGTTATGTTTATTGAGGTTAGTTTTTTGTTTATTTCTAATGTTTTATGACTAATGTTAGGTTTATTGTTAATTATTTGCATTGGCAAGAGAAAGTTGTGTGAGTGTCTCACACCAGATTTTTAAAAAAAATATGTAACAGAAATTGTGTAGCTGCTAGGTCACTGTATACTCCAACGTACGCGCGCGCGCCCGCGCGCGCGCACACACACACACACACACACACGCACACACAAAACGACGTTGTGATAATTTCCTCCGCATACTTCTCTCGCCCTGATCAAACCCCTTCATCTACTTCAACAGCAATACAAACGTACTCGCACGAGCAAATTAAATAAACTGGTATAAGGTATAAATAAACTGGTTTAACTGTACGTCAAGTACGTTTAAAAAAACAATAATTTATTTTACAACTTACAAACTTCTTATAACAAGGTATTGATTACTACAATACTAGATTAAGATTAACTCAAGACTGGATCGAGACTTAAGACTAAATTAATTATTGACCTCTCGTTATTTATATGTAAACAAATTGTTGTGTATTAGAAATTAATTATCTATTTCAGAAGGGGTTCATAAGTAATTATTGTTTTAATAAGAAGACAAAGAGACTTTCACACTTTCACTTGTTATCGAAATGTACAAATACATTTTTATTTACAAATAAATAAACTGTTTACGGAAAAAGTTAGTGAAATAAAAATTGTACTCTTACGTACTGTCTGTCTACGACTTGATGGCCCCTCGCAGAGGGGAGCAATATGCGGATTGTAAAACCATTTCAGAAAACATATCTAATTTTATTTTAGGTCACTGAAAATTTTCGGAAATGACGTATTTTTATAAAACAAAGTATTTCGCATGTTTTTTTACTTTCTCTTGCCTATATGAATATATAGGAAGGAAAGTATTGTTTTCATGTCGATTTTTCGAAATCGAGTTTTCACCGGATCTATACGTTTTCAGACCCCCTGAACCCAAAAAACATGTTTTTAGCGATTGGTCTGTGTGTGTGTCTGTGTGTGAACAGAATATCTCAAGAACGGAACATCGTACGAACTTGAAACTTAAGTTACATACCACTACCGGACCCGACACGAACATTTTCATCAAAATCGGTCAACCGGAAGTAGTAGTTTATTCGTATAATTTTTCACTTTTTTGCGATTTTCTCAAAAACTGGTCCTACGATTTTTTTTAAAATCGCCTGGTTTACTACATTTTTTATGCTCTACAAGATAGGGTAGGCGCAATGTTTGCTGAAATTCTGCGTGAGGCTGTTTTTACGTAAAAACATTTTCTTTTTAAGATTGCGGCTTTAATATGCATTTTAGCGCAAAACGTTATATAACAAAAGTTGTAGAGAATTTAAAATTCTACAACTTTTATTTCAAACATTTTTTTGTATAACGCTTAGTTTAGCGGTAATTTGCAATTTTCTGTTTTTTTCTCACGAAAACGTGAGAAAAATTGATTTTTTAAACATTTCGGCCTTAGTATGCATTTTACGACAAAAGTGTATATAATTAAATTTATAGAAAATTAAAAGATCTACAACTTTTATTTAGAGCATTTTTCTCTACAGAGCCTAGTTTAGAGAGAAGGAGTGATTTTCCGTATTTCTAAGCCAAAATGAGGTTGATTTTCATTTTGCGTCTTTCACTCATGATTAAAATAAGGTTATGTTTATTGAGGTTAGTTTTTGTTTATTTCTAATATTTTATTAATAATGTTAGGTTTATTATTAATTATTTGCATTGGCAAGAGAAAGTTGTGTGAGTGTTTCACACCAGATTTTTTCAAATACATCGTCATTGTTCAACAACTATTCCACGGATTAACGTAAAATTTGGCAGGCTTGTTCTGTTTATTTTAATTTTTGTATAACGCTTCGTTTAGCGGTAATTAGCGATTTTCTGTTTCTTCTCACAAAAAACGTGTGAAAAATCGATTTTTTTAACATTTCGGCCTTAGTACTCATTTTACGACAAACGTGTATAAAACCAAATTAATAGAAAATTAAAAGATCTACAACTTTTATTTAAAGCATTTTTCTCTACAGAGCCTAGTTTAGCGTGAAAGAGTGATTTTCCGTATTTCTAAGCCAAACTGAGGTCGATTTTCATTTTGCGTCTTTCACTCATGATTAAAATAAGGTGATGTTTTTTGAGGTTAGTCTTTTGTTTATTTGTAATGTTTTATTACTAATTAAAAAATAAATGTCTGTAATGTTTTATTGTTCATAATTTGCATTGGCAAGAGAAAGTCGTGTGAGTGTTTCACACCAGATTTTTACATATTACGGATATTTCGTATGTAATCTTATTGTATTTTTAACGATAAAAACGGAAAAAATTAAAAAAAAATCATTAATTAATTTTTTACAAATTAATTATGTAATTAAATCGCCAATTTGGATGGGGTTTCGTAGAATAGAATTTGCGCACACCTCGCGCATGTATTTTTCCAGTCTGTAAGAGTGTTAGCCGACAACCCTAACCCATCTGCGCAGAATTTCGTTGTGATAGCCAATATTCTTTATGTTGTTTAGAACGGAACATCGTACGAACTTGAAACTTAAGTTAGATATCACTAGAGGACCCGACACGAACAATTTATCAAAATCGGTCAACCAGAAGTAGTAGTTTGTCATTTTTCACTTTTTTGAGATTTACTCAAAAACAGCACCTCAGATTTTTTTTTAAAATCGCTTCATTTACTACATTTTTATGCTCTACATGATAGGGTAGGCACCATGTCTGCTGAAATTCTTGGGGAGGTTGTTTTTAAGATTGCAGCTTTAATATGTATTTTCGCGAAAAAATATATGTATATTAAAAGTTGTTGAAAATTTAAAATCCTACCGACTTTTATTATTTCAAACATTTTTTTGTGTATAACGCTTAGTTTAGCGGTAATAATTGATTTTCTGAATTTTTTATGAAAATCTGTAAAAAAACGTCGATTTTTAAGATTTCAGCCTTAATATGTATGTTACGACAAAAGTGTATACGATCAAATTTATAGGAAATTCAAAGATTACACCTTTTATTTCGAGAATTTATCACTACAGAGGTTTACGGTGAAATTGATTTTCCGTATTTTTAAGCCAAACTGAGGTTGGTTTTTTATTTTGCATCATTCACTCATGATTAAAATATAGATGTTTTTTTTGTTTATTTCAAATATTTTATTTATTTAATATAGGTTATATTATTAATTATTTGCATTGGCAAGAAAAAGTTATGCGAGTATTTCACACCAATTTTTTACAGTTTATATTGTTTTCATAATATTTTCAAATTAATAGAAAAGTTTACATATTTTTTTCCTTCTTTACAAGGAAAAATTGTATTTCGGTTTTGTGTACAGTAAGTTAAAAACTAAATTATAAATACAATTTTTAATGAATCCATGCGTGCAAAGTGTTTTATATTTCGAATCCTGGTGATGTATTAATACAGGCTTCAAGAATCAATATTGCAACAGCATAACAATGGAAGAATGTTGACCTCTTGATAACGTTGGTACAGTTTTGTACGCTATAGCCTATAAAGTTGCAGTACAAATTATATAGTTTTGTTGTTAAGCGTATCATAAAATAGTTAGATTTTAAAATGTAATACCACTAGTAAATATAAAGACGCATATTATGCAAATGATAATACGCATTTTTTTGTCATCAGTCTCTCGACTGGTTTGATGCAGTTTTCTAAGCTGTTCTATCTTGCCAAGTTGTTTCATATGTACATAACTGTAACACCCTACATCATTTTACTTTCTCTTGCCTATGTGAATATATAGGAAGGAAAGTATTGTTTTCATGTCGATTTTTCGAAATGAGTTTTCACCGGATCTACAAGTTTTCAGACCCCCTGAACCCAAAAAACATGTTTTTAGCGATTGGTCTGTGTGTGTGTGTGTGTGTGTGTGTGTGTGTGTGTGTGTGTGTGTGTGTGTGTGTGTGTGTGCGCGCGCGCGTGTGCGTGCATGTGTCTGTGTGTGAACAGAATATCTTAAGAACGGAACATCGTACGAACTTGAAACTTGAGTTACATACCACTACCGGACCCGACACGAACATTTTCATCAAAATCGGTCAACCGAAAGTAGTAGTTTATTCGTGTTTTTTCACTTTTTTGCGATTTTCTCAATAACTGGTCCTACGATTTTTATAAAAATCGCCTGGTTTACTAACTTTTTTATTCTCTACATGATAGGGTAGGCGTCATGTTTACTGAAATTCTTGGTGAGGCTGTTTTCACGTAAATACGTTGTTTTTTTTAAGATTACGACTTTAATATGCATTTCAGCGCAAAAATTTATGTAACAAAAGTTGTAGAGAATTTAAATTTCTACAACTTTTATTTCAAACATTTTTTTGTATAACGCTTAGTTTAGCGGTAATTAGCGATTTTTTGGTTTTTCTCACGAAAACGTGTGAAAAATCGATTTTTTAAAGATTTCGGCCTTAGAATGCATTTTACGACAAAAGTATATACAATCAAATTTATAGGAAATTAAAAGATCTACAACTTTTATTTATAGCATTTTTCTCTAGAGAGCCTAGTTTAGCGTGAAGGAAGGAATTTTCCGTATTTCAAAGCTAAACTGAGGTTGATTTTCATTTTGCGTCTTTTACTCATAATTAAAATTAGGTTATGTTATTAAAGTTAGTTTTTTGTTTATTTCTAATGATTTATTAATAATGTTAGGTTTATTGTTAATTATTTGCATTGGCAAGAGAAAGTTGTGTGAGTGTTTCACACCAGATTTTTTAATATGCTTCACAAATTCTAACCTTTGCCTCTTACAATTCACTCCCTCAATATTACTCTCCATTATTGATAGACCAATACCTGGATGTCTTAAGATATGCCCCACTAGCCTATCCCTTCTTCTGGTAAGATGCTTCCATATACTTCTGGTTTCATCCAGTCGCCTAAGAACCTCTAAATTAATTATCTTGTCCCCCCACCTACCTAATCGTCAACATTTTCCTATAACACCCACATTTCAAAAGCTTCTAGAGGATATCTAGAAGCTTCCTAGCTTCCATATCTAGAGAAGATAGCTTCCAGAGGAATGGATGAGATCATGAGAAAGGATTACTTCATGAAAATTAATAAGAACAAAACGAAAGAGTTGTGCAGCAGCAAGAGTATTTTAGAAGAGATGGGAAATTTAAAAGTAGGTAACGAAAACATACAGAAAGTTGGGGAATTCTGCTATCTAGGGAGTAAAATAACAAAGGATGGTAGAAGCACAAGTAATATTAAAAGTAGAATTGCTCAAGCTAGAAAAGGATTTGAAATGAAAACAGCTTCCGACTACAAACATTGATTTACACATAGAGAAAAAATTCTTAAAACACTATGTTTGAAGTGTAGCATTATACGGGAGTGAAACGTGGGTGATATGAAACTTATTAAAATACAGGGATTTTTTGGTTAGGGAATTAATTGGTAGGGGTTTTTAAAAGAATGCGTGCATGATTAAAAGCGCGGAGGTACCTCTGTGTGTGTGTGTGTGTGTGTGTGTGTGCGCGTGTGTGTGTGTGTGTGTGCGCGCGCCTGCGTTTTTATGCTGAATTGATAATAGTTGGTGAAGATTGAAAATGATATGGATACACATATCAGAGTGCGTAATACGATGTATAAAGAATTTAGTTAGATTATATGGGTGTGTGTGCGCGCGCGCAAAGATGTTTGCAAGAGTAATAGGCGTATACAGTGGTTTCAAATTATGCAGATAGTAACTTTTTCCCTGAGGAATATTCTAGATTTATTTATAAAAAAATTTCCCTGTTTGAAATTAAAAATTTCCCTCTACAATTTTTTTCATTGATGTTGTTATAACAAGTTTAAATTGTGTATTATTTAATATTTAAGTTGTTTTGATAATTTGTTGGTGATTGTAAAGTATATTAATTAATATCTATTCAATAGTAAAGTTTTCAGAACGATTTAAACCATATTTTATAATGTTAACTACAAATTCTTGTAATACGCCTTATAAATAAATCAATTTATTTCGTTATCAATTTAAAACCATATGAATAACATAATGATATAACAACTGATAGGGTAATTAAAAAAATTATGAAAAATTGCCTCAAGCGGGTAACGAATAGGGTACAATTAAAAACAAAAAATCTGGTGTGAAACACTCACACAACTTTCTCTTGCCAATGCAAATAATTTACAATATAATTTAACATTAGTAATAAAATATTAGAAATAAACAAAAAACTAACCTCAATAAACATAACCTTATTTTAATCATGAGTGAAACACTCAAAATGAAAATCAACCTCAGTCTGGCTTAAAAATACGGGAAAATCACTATTTCACGCTAAACTAGGCTCTGTAGAGAAAAATACGTTAAATAAAAGTTGTAGATCTTTAAATTTCCTATAAATTTGGTTATATACACTTTTGTCGTAAAACGCATACTAAGGCCAAAATCTTAAAAAAATCGATTTTTCACACGTTTTCGTGAGAAAAAATCAGAAAATCGCTAATTACTGCTAAACTAAGCGTCATACAAAAAAATGTTTGAAACAGAAGTTGTAGGTTTTTAAATTCTCTACAACTTTTATTATATAAAATTTTGCGCTAAAATTTATATTAAAGCCGTAATCTTAATAAAACAACGTTTTTACGTGAAAACAGGCCTCACCGAGAATTTCAGCAAACATGGCGCCTACCCTATCTTGTAGAGAATAGAAAATTGAGTAAAATAGGCGATTTTAAAAAAAATCGTAGGACCAGTTTTTGAGAAAATCGCAAAAAAGTGAAAAATTATACGAATAAACTACTACTTCCGGTTGACCGATTTTGATGAAAATGTTCGTGTCGGCGTTCGGTAGTGGTATGTAACTTAAGTTTCAAGTTCGTACGATGTTCCGTTCTTGAGATATTCTGTTTACACACACACACACACGTACACACACTCACGCACGCACGCGCGCGCGCGCGCACACACACACACACAGGCCAATCGCTAAAAAACATGTTTTTTGGGTTCAGGGGGTCTGAAAACGTATAGATCCGGTGAAAACTCGATTTCGAAAAATCGACATGAAAACAATACTTTCCTTCCTATATATTCATATAGGCAAGAGAAAGTAAAAATTTCCTTTTTTAACCACTTCATACGTTCACTATTTAAACAATGTGTTTAGGGTCATCAGCCAAAAGGCTGGTTTGAACCTGCAGAGATTTTACTAAGTAAAACGAGGAGTGAGGTGGTTTACAAATGCCTTCCACACGAGTGGAAAAGTACGCTTATCAGCATACCAGGCCCTGCACAAAGCACATATTTTCCATTCTGCAAATGATAACTTTACTTCATTCACCACAGGGTCTGGCTGTATGATGAAATTCATTACTTTCAGACGAAATAACTCTTGATTAGTGTCTTTTACACCTCTACCTCTTCTGTTCTTAAATGATTCAGTCATTTAATTGGCTGACCATTTGATAAGAAATAGAACTATTTATTTTAGCCCTGGAACAAAAAGATTGAGTGTAAATAATTTGACACTTCACCTGTCTCTTATGGGCAATTTAAAAGATACTGTTTCATTAAATTGAACCTACTGTAGCAAATTCGAAAGGCGTATATTTATGGAGTGAAAATATCATTTGTACTATAAAGTAATTTTGGTTTTTTTTTATTGGCAGCCACATTGTACCTATATTTTAAAGTAATTTTTTTATAAAAAAGAGGATTTTTAGTTTCTCTTGCCTATATGAATATACTCGTATATGAAGGAAAGTATTGTTTTTACGTCGATTTTTCGAAATCGAGTTTTACTGGCTCTACACGTTTCAGACCCCCCCCTAAACCCCCCCCCCAAAACATGTTTTTACCGATTGGTGTGTGTGAACAGAGTATCTCATGAACGGAACATCGTACGAACTTGAAACCTGAGTTAGATACTATTATCGGACCCGACACGAACATTTTCATCAAAATCGGTCAACCGGAGTTAGTAATTTATTCGTGTCATTTTTTCACTTTTTGCGATTTTCTCAAAAACGGCTCCTATGACTTTTTTAAAAATCGCCTCATTTACTAAATTTTTTATAGGCCCCATGTCTGCAGAAATTCTTGGAAAGGTTGTCTCTCGTAAAAAAATTTTTTTTTTAAGATTGCGGCTTTTCATATGCATTTTAGCGAAAAAATATATATTAAATTAAAAGTTGTACTAGTGAATTTAAAATCCTACAACTTTTATTTCAATTTTTTTTGTATAACGCTTAGTTTAGCGGTAAGTGATTTTCTGGTTTTTTCATGAAAATCTGTAAAAAAATTGATTTTTTTAAGATTTCGGCCTTAGTATCCATTTACGACAAAAATTCATATAATCAACTTAATAGGAAATTAAAAGATCTACAAATTTTATTTGAAGCATTTTTCTCTACAGAACCTAGTTTAGCGAGAAAGAGTGATTTTCTGTATTTTTAAACCAAACTACGGTTGATTTTCATTTTGCATCATTTACTCATGGTTAATACGAGTATAAGGTTATGTTTTTTGAGGTTAGTTTTTTTTGTTTATTTCTATTGTTTTATTATTAATGTTAGGTTATATTGTTAATTATTTACATTGGCAAGAGAAAGTTGTGTGAGTGTTTTCAACACCAGATTTGTAAACTATTTGTTACAGCGGATATAGTTATGTTTTAATTCACGAAACATATATTTTAATTTTAGTTTTATTTTGTAATTGGAGAATGCGTTTATGTAAAATGTTATCAAATAATCGATTTATAATAATATTACAGAGCAGTGTTTTAATAATGAAATTATTCATTTAATGATCACGTTTATGAACTTGTAGTGCATTTTAATAAAATATAATTAGACTTTCAACTCAGATTACGGCCTCTGCCAAGCTTAATGCATTAGAAGAAATGATAACTGGGACAGTATTAATTCTTTGAAAATATTGTTTCAATTTGATATTTATTGACTTACTGTCTTGGTTAGGTATTATTGTCAAATTCAAACTATTTTTCTTTTGTAAATAAAGTTTATAATAATTATTATTATATCAGAATAATATATTAATCAGTAAAATAGAAAGAATCCTTCTTAGAACCCGCATAAACAAAAAACATAGTTGACAACCAGTACAGACTTTTACCAAGAGAAACAATTTATAAAGAAATAGAACCAAACATTGATGCAATGCGCAAAAAGAGAATTTCTTTCTTTGCACATATCCTAAGAACTCCAGAAAACCGATTATTAAGAAAAATTGTAGAAAAATTCATGTGTGCAAAAACAGGAGCCACAATTCCTTGGCTTGAAGAAATAAAATAAGACGGAACAGAACTAAATCTAACAATTGCTGACGTCAAAGATCGCACATCGGTTTACAACGAAACAATTAAAGACAAAAACAAAATTTTATCAGTAAGAACAATTAAACGAAAAGAACAGGTTTGTTCAGACGAATTGAGAAAAGCAAGATCCGACAGAATGAAAAAGTATTGGAAAGAAAGAAATGAAAAGGAAATAAACTGTCAAAGAAAAATAAGTAACCGAAGAGACTAAAGTGATCCTTTGTGGTCATAAAATAATAAATAAAAAAATTATTATACCACTAGTAAATAACGCCGGCCGCATTGTCGTAGTTGGTAACGTGCTCGCATCTCATCATGCGGTCGTGGGTTCGAATCCCACTCAGGCACGGCATCTATATACATAAAATTCGATGTATGTGTGTGTGTGTGTGTGTGTGTGTGTATGTGCCCCTTTAACTCCTAAATTACTGAACTAATTTTCACGCAGTTTTATTTATGTTGTAACTATGATGCCGGTGCAGGTTTTAGGCTATGAGACCCTTTAAAAAGTTAGCCCTTAAGGGTTGAAAATAATGTTTATGTCCTACATTAAGGCTTTTATAAGGTTAGATAATCTGCTGCTTTTAAACCACCTGATGTGATTCAAAAATAAAGATTTGTCATAAATAAAGTCATATGATTTAGCAAATAGCGACGTTGTGCTAAGGATCAGCTGGTGACAACATCACATGATAATTTTATTGTAGTATTTTATTATGTAGATACGATTTTGTATTGTTAAGTATTTTAAAAACCCACCGGGTTGGTCTAGAGGTAAAGTCGTCGCCAAAATCAGCTGTTAAACAGCTGATTTTCGGAGACGAAGGTTTCTGGTTCAAATCCAAGTAAAGGTAGTTACTTTTATACGGATTTGAATGCTAGACAATGGTTACCGGTGTACTTTGATGGTTGGGGTTCAATTAACCATACTCTCTCAGGAATGGTCGCCCTGAGTCTGTACAAGACTACACCTCATTTACACGTCATACATATCACCCTCATCTCATTGGGTCATGGGGTTGCTTATTGTTCAGAATTGAACAGATTGCAACGTACACATATTAGGAATAAAAGAAAAACAAAAAAAAGTATTTAAAAAAAATTAAAGTTCCGTGTTTCTTTAATTTGTTTTAATTTTCTTTGTTGAAATGTTAATTGGTGAGTGATCAATTGCTTTGATATTTTATTTTTTTGAACGTAGATTTAAGTTTTTGGTTTTGACAATTATGAAGGGGTTTGAATTATGTTGAGAGACGTACCCGAGGTAAATGATAAAAACGTCGTGTGTGTGTGTGTGTGTGTGTGTGTGTGTGTGTGCGTACATTGGAGATTACAGTCAATCTAGAGGCTACACAATTTTTGCTACATATTTAAAAAAAAAGTGATTACACCATTTTTCGCGTGCAAAGCCGCGACGGGGGATGCTAATACTGTATTTTCATACGTTACAAAAAAATCTGGTGTGAAACACTCACTTTCTCTTGCCAATGCAAATAATTAAAAATAAACCTAACATTATTAATAAAACATTAGAAATAAACAAAAAAACTAACTTTAATAACATAACCTAATTTTAATCATGAGTGGAAGAGGCAAAATGAAAATCAACCTCAGTTTAGCTTTAAAATACGGAAAATCACTCTTTCACGCTAAACTAGGCTCTTAGAGAAAAATGCTTTCTATAAAAGTTGTAGATCTTTTAATTTCCTATAAATTTGATTAAATACACTTTTGTCGTAAAATGCATACTAAGGTTGAAATCTTAAAAAAATCGATTTTCACACGTTTTCGTGAGAAAAAAACAGAAAATTGCTAATTACTGCTAAACTAAGCGTTATACAAAAATATGTTTGAAATAAAAGTTGTAGAATTTTAAATTCTCTACAACTTTTGTTACATAAATTTTTGCGCTAAAATGCATATTGAAGCCGTAATCTTTAAAAAGTATTTTTTAACGCGAAAACAGCCTCACCAAGAATTTCAGCAAACATGACGCCTACCCTACTTTGTAGAGAATAAAAAATTGATTAAACCAGGCGATTTGACAAAAAATCGTAGGACCAGTTTTTGACAAAATCGCATAAAAGTGAAAAATTACACGAATAAACTACTACTTCCGGTTGACCCATTTTGATGAAAATGTTCGTGTCGTGTCCGGTAGTGGTATGTAACTTAAGTTTCAAGTTTCAAGTTCTTACGATGTTCCGTTCTTGAGATATTCTGTTCACACACACACTCACAGACCAATCGCTAAAAACATGTTTTTTGGGTTCAGGGGGTCTGAAAACGTGTATATCTGGTGAAGAGTGGATTTGTTAAAATCGACATGAAAACAATACTTTCCTTCCTATATATTCATATAGGCAAAAGAAAGTAAAATAAGACGTATGCCAATTGTTAAACTCAAGAAAGTTTATTCCTCCGAACCGATACGACAAATTATGTATTTATTGGCCCACTATTACAATAAGATGCCCATAACAGACAGGTGGAGTGTCAATTTATTTACACTCAATCTGTCCGTTGCAGGGCTAAAATAAATAGTTCTGTTTCTTATCACATGGTCAGTCGATTAAATGACTGAATCATTTAAGAACAGAAGAGGTAGAGGTGCAAAAGACACTAATCAGAGTTATCTCCTCTGAAAGTAATGAATTTCATTATACAGCCAGACCCTGTGGTGAATGAAGTGAAGGTGTCATTTGCAGAGTGGAAAATATGTGCTTTTCAGAGGGCCCGGCATGCTGATAAGTGTACTTTTCCACTCAGTGAGGAAGGCAATGGTAAACCACCTCACTCCTCGTTTTACTTAGTAAAACCTCTAGAGGTTCAAACCAGCCTTTCGGCTGATGACCTAAACAACATTACAATAAGGTTGTTTACACTTGGGTGTATACGTTATGTAACTTTTACTTTCTCTTGCCTATATGAATATATTAGTTCTGAAAGTAATGAATTTCATCATAATACAAGACCCTGTGGTGAATGAAGTGAAGGTGTCATTTAAAGGTAGTGTTGGGGTAATCGATTAGTAAACTAGTCGTTTATTCGAATAGTGCCCTGAATAGTCGACTATTATTGAATCGACTACTTAACAGCGCGTAGATTTTAATACTATGAACCACTGAGCTAGAAATATAACTACTGTAGTTGTATAAACTAGTACTACTACTTAAATCCTACTACTTAAATATAACTAGTTATATTATTTTATTAAACACTATTTTCCTTTGTTTGTACCACTACATATATGATAATGAACAGCCAAAACAAAACAAATTAAATATAAAACTCACCTTAGAGTGTTATAATATACATTCAAGATCTTTCGTCTCCCTCGGAGACATCATCAGGAATTAAAAAACACACTAATCACACAAAACATAAAAAATTAAAACAATTATGGTCGCAGACCACGTCAATTGTTCAAAAAATAGATATCTTACCGCGCGCGGAATGGTTATTGATGTAGGATATCTATTTTTTGAACAATTGACGTGGTCTGCGACCATAATTGTTTTAATGTTTTATGTTTTGTGTGTTTCTGAATTCCTGATGATATCTCCGAGGGAGACGAAAGATCTTGAATGAATATAATACTCTTAAGGTGAGTTTTATATTTAATTTGTTTTGTTTTGGCTGTTCATTATCATCTATGTATGAACTAGTTATATATCTTGCTCAGTGCTATCAACCACAGATTACGTATATAACCGACTGCTTTAGTCGAATCGTGCTGCCTTACATATAACTGACTACTTTAGTCGAATCGTGCTGCCTTACATATAACCGACTGCTTTAGTCGAATCGTGCTGCCTTACATATAACTGACTGCTTTAGTCGAATCGTGCTGCCTTACATATAACCGACTGCTTTAGTCGAATCGTGCTGCCTTACATATAACCGACTACTTTAGTCGAATCGTGCTGCCTTACATATAACCGACTGCTTTAGTCGAATCGTGCTGCCTTACATATAACCGACTACTTTAGTCGAATCGTGCTGCCTTACATTTAACCGACTGCTTTAGTCGAATCGTGCTGCCTTACATATAACCGACTGCTTTAGTCGAATCGTGCTGCCTTACATATAACTGACTACTTTAGTCGAATCGTGCTGCCTTACATATAACTGACTACTTTAGTCGATCGTGCTGCCGTACAATACAAAAACACTTCGAATAAAATATTGACTAGTCTAGTCGACTACACTAGTTGACCACCCCTTCACAAACCGACTACTTTGAACCGGCTCACGTATCAATTATAGATTATTAGATTAAATTTAAGTGAGAGATTTCAAATGTGTTATTAATTTTATTATTAATTCCAATTTATATCAGCCTGTATAAGGTATTCACCATGTTTAACTAGGTTATCTAAATTATTATTTTGTGATTGAGTAAGGATGTGTGTGTGTGTGTGTTTTGCGCGTGCGTGTGTGAATGTGTTGTTCGTTATTTGTTAGCATTTAAGTTGCTAATCAGTGGGTTAGTAACTTATCCACTGATAAATTTTCAATATTTAGCTGTATTACTTATTGTTCATACATAAACAAATTTTTCATTTATGTTCAAATAAAAAAAATAAAAAAAAACTTTCAGCCGACTACTTTTGTAAACGACTACAAAGTCTAGTCGAACTGATGCTGCCATACTATATTCTTTATTTCAACAACTCGAGTAAACGACTAGTCAGTCTACAAGTCGAGTCGACTACCCACCCCATCACTACGGCGTGCCTTCTTTGTTTACAAACAACAATAAAAAAAAATTAAGATAGTTTATCATCAAAATAATTACTTCATGACCTTTATATAAATAATTTGAACAGGTTGTTTTTTTTTATTGAAAGTTTTCTTCTGGAAATTTTCTGTTTATAACCGACTTAAAAATGGGAGGTGTTCTGTTTTCCCGTGTGTTCACGATTGTATTTTAAATGTTAGGTGTAAATAAAGGCACACTTCCATGTCACATTTTTCCGTTTAATTGCGGGGTTATTTACGCAGAAGTGATTGGAATATGGTTGTCTATTATTTATCAAACCCCTTCATCTTCTTTAACTGTACTCAAATGTAACCCCTACACACACACACACAAATTTTTTAAAACCGTCATTAGGGCCCTAAGGCCCAATTCACACGATAGGGAACTGCCAACATTAAGGAAAATATTACGAATTGTAAAGGAAAGGGATATTTTTTCTGGTGGAAAGACATCATTGTGGATGATTATTCGTTCGTTAGGATTCAGATGGAGAAAAATTAATAATCGGAAGTTTTTAATGGAACGATCTGATATTATAAACTTGCGATGGACTTTTCTAAATGACATTCGTAAGCATAGTATTGACAAAGTCGTCTTCTTAGATGAAACGTGGGTTAACGCGGGTCATGTTAGCCGAAAATCATGGACTGATGATACAACACGGAGTTGCCGAAAAGAACCTACGGGAAAAGGTGGCCGTTTAATTGTGATTCACGCTGGTACCAGCGCAGGGTTTGTACCGAACGCATTCATGATATTCCGTTCCAAAAAAGATGGAGATTACCATCGGGAAATGAATGCGGATATTTTCACGGAATGGTTTGATAAATTGTTGGAAAACATACCAACGAAATCAGTGATCGTCATGGACAATGCGCCGTATCATTCGGTACAAACCAATAAACCGCCAAACCAAGCGTCGTTGAAAAGAGAGGTAGCAGAATGGCTCCAAAAGAATAATATTCCGTTTGATGAAAATTCCCGGAAATGCCAGCTTCTCGAAATAGTCAAATCCAGAAGTATAGTGAAACGCTTCAAAATAGATGAACGTGCTAGAGAAAATGGACACACTGTTATTCGATTGCCACCTTATCACTGTCAGTTTAACCCAATAGAACTGATTTGGGCCCAGATTAAGGGTAAAGTGGCGGATCGAAACAAACTGTTTACAGTAAATGAAGTTGAGCGGCTATTTCGTGAAGCTGTCAATGAGGTAACACCTGATGACTGGAGAAAAGCTGTGGCTCACGCTGAGAAAGAAATTAAAGAAGCGCAAGAAAAGGATGGTGTTATCGAAGCAGCTGTTGATGACTTAATAATAAATTTACGCAACGGCTCTTCAACTTCCGATAGTGAATTAGAAAGTGTGACTTCTGGTTCGGTTATTGACACTTCAGAAGACGAGGAAGAACCACAACCTGGGACAAGCGGAGTCGAAGGCGTGTACCCGTTATCGGAAAATTCCGAATAAATTACTATAATTTTTCTTTATATTCTAATTTTTTTTTTCTATTAGTACATTTTAAAATTAGATTATAGTTGCTTCCGATTTATTAATAGCTTTACGTTTAGTACCGTACATATTGCATTCCATGTAAATAATACAGTTATTTTAATAGTTTAGTAGTAGTAGTTTTTTAGTAGTTTTAGCGTAGTAGTTTTAATAGTTTTGTAGTTATTTTTTAATAGTAGGTGTAAATAGGTTCCCTTCGTAAATAGGTTATAGGCTACATACTTTAAATAAATAAATATAGACAAGCAAGGCAGATGTTGACAAAGAATGTTTGTGACCGGCCTCGAGGAGTTTTCTTGTGTCGAGCAGGTAAAACTAAAAATCTCGAGTAATGCCGATTGGAAGTAGGCGAGTCTCTGGCGCCTTAAAACCGGGGTCTCTCGACTGAGGTATGGCAACCCTGACAACAGAGTCCACTATCTTATTATAGAAAGGTTTTATTACTTTAAGAAAAATTGAATAAATGTTTGCGCGTGCGAAAGCCTGTACACGTGCACACAACAGGACGAGATGTGCGACACTGGTGAACTGAGAAATAGTTGCGCATGCACGCACAGCTCCATGTGTTGGAGTTGTGTTCAGCTCGCCCCGCCTTCGTACGGTGGTGGGAGGCGACTGCCTCGAGATTCCGTGTCAAAAGTTTCCCTAAACAGAGTATAGCAAGATTCCTGCGTAATGTCAACTCCACTCCCATTTCACAGATTACTGCAAAGTCTGCATAGTCAGTTTACTATGAACTTCGTAGTTACTTATAATAATATTATCTATATATATAAAGCTGAGTGTAGCGGTGTTTGTCCGGAAGTTCTAACCTATAAGGAGGCCTCCTAGCGAAAATATGATACGAATCTTTTTTGTTCCTCGCCTCCCAGGAAAAACCCCCAGAAAAAATCAAAGATCTGAGGTACGACCACCCTGGGGCTCAAAAAATTTAAAAAACTGTATAACTCCTTAACGGCTAGATATCGAGCTCGGATTTTTTTTAATCGATTTCTCGACCCAGAAAACGTAAAGTCCTTAAGACTTTAATTAGCTTGAGTACTATAGCACAAGAGTATTACTTAAAGACATTTTACAATATTTTTAAATTTTGATGTCACTACGTAAAGGGTAATAAAAACATCATGTGAAAGTACCGTTATGCCTGTTATTATTATATGTATGACAACCCCCTATTGTTACCGGGAACAGGCCTACACAATCGCATTGTTCCACTCAGTCTTCGGACAACAGTCTTACGGTGCAGTTGTATTTTCGTTGTTTGCTACTGCTATATTTGTTATTGTAGCGTATCATTGAAATAAACAGTTCTTTTAAGAACTAAACCTTTTCTATAAGTGGCAACCTGTTTTGCATTCTATTTTTGTTACCATACCGTACTATTCAAAATATAAACAGTTCTTTTAAGAACTAAACTAATATTAATTTAAGTATAATATCAGAGTGTTTTCTGATATTGTAGGGACCATTTTGTTTTGCAATACAAAGTGGATCTCGAGGTCCTGACTCGATAAACCAGGTCATTTACCATTAGTTTAAACAGTCATCATCATAATATTATATTATCCGTATTTTTAAAACTTTATTATATATATTTTTTAGAACTGTCATTTACCGTTAGATTACAAGTGGCTGCTCATATATTACCTTTATCCGAATCTGCTGTTGACGAGCTGATGAATAACGATTTAATTATCTACAGACCACGTAAGCAAATTTAATGAAATTTTGTCAGCACACACGGAGTTCCAACTGCAAGAAGCTCTGTTAATGTGGAATCTCATCGAGGATATTATAATTCCCATTCCCAGAAATTACAAACATATCCAGCTACTACCCTCAAAAGCCACAGAACATATTACGCACTGGATCTGTACCTATTACGACGGAAATATTATTCATGTATATGACAGCTTAAACCCAAATAAAAATTTCAAAATAACTGACCAACAACTCAGTTTTCTTTTCGCTTTATTTCCCCACAAACCTTCCATTTATTATGAAGATTGTCAACAGCAGCAAAATTGGACTGATTGTGGGGTTTTTTCTATTGCATTTGCAGTTTCTATCGCGTTGGGCATGAACCCATCTGATCAAATTTTCAAAATATCGTCAATGCGAACTCAGCTAAAGTTCATTTTTGGGATTGATTTACGTACTTCCTGCTTTTCGCACGGACAGTTATATGTTTCATGTTCGAGGGTTAGCGATAAAAACAATTTATACATTTTAGCGCCAACAGGACAAACTAAAAATATTGTTTATAGATAGCCCTTACATTAAATGCTTCCACTAACCCTTGAAAATTTAAGAACCAACAAATTTTTATATTTAATAGTCATATACATTAACATAATCTCATTACGTTTTTCCAACACGTGCAGCGAAGCGCATGGGTCCCGCTAGTATAGTTATCTTATACTAGCAACCCCCACTCGCTTCGCTTCACAGCAGCTAATGTAGGCCTCATTAAATTATTTTAAAACATCTATATAATACAATATTTGTGGTTTTGTTGCCCTGTGGCAGCAAAATAAATTGTTTTTCTGCATTTCCAGCTCTAAAAAATCCGACATAATAGTCGTCCATGAGTGAAGGAAGCACTCGTCTCAAATCGATGCCCACCGTTTTAAATGTTTTGTTTGTCCCTGCAATTTAACAGAATTGAATAAAATGCATAGAAGAATACCGATGGAAAAGAAAGAGACAGTTCATTTATGGCTGAGATAAGAGACAGTAAGTAACACGTGGGTGCAGTACGCAGAGTAACTGGAAATATGACTCATTCACTTCCGGTCGAATGAAAACAAATAATGTTATACAGTACAAAATTAAAAATTTTGAATGTTTCCGAATTTTTAATGTTTTTAGAATCGAATGTTATTCTTCACGTTTTTCTATGAAATATACAAGTTTAATCGTGTTTCTAGCCCAAAAAATACACCACCTAAAGGACTTAGAAAAAATAAATGTCTATGCACCCGATGGACTAAAATATGCGACATCGTCACAGTTTAAATTGCTTAACTCACTTAATTAAAGTAACTTAAAGTTGCGAAATAGCCTATATTGATCAGGAAGCTCTAAGCTATGCCACAATGAAAGGTTTTTTAAAATCAGTTCAGTAGTTTCTGAGATTACTTCATACAAACAAACAAACAGACGTTTCTTCTTTATTATATTAGTATAGATATAATATAATAATAGTTACTTAAGATAATATATAATATTGTAATAATATTCAGACGGAGGATGATACAGCAGATTTCCTTTAGGAAAGGGAGTTATTATTGCATAATCCCAGAAGATGTGACAACTAAATAAGTCTGTGTGAAACACTCACTGTCTCACTGACTTACTTTCTCTTCCCAATGTAACAAATTTAACGTAATAAGAATGTAATAATAATTTAATGTAATATAAGTACATAATGTAAATGATTAAAATGAGTTAAAGTAACCTGTAAATAAAAAATATATAAAATAATAAAAAACTTAAAATAAAACAATCTTGATAAAAAATAAAACAACAGAACGTGTAACATAGTATTTTTACTTTCTCTTGCCTATATGAATATATAGGAAGGAAAGTATTGTTTTCATGTCGTTTTTCGAAATCGGGTGATCACCGGATCTACATCTTTTCAGACCCCCTGAACCCAAAAAAATATAGTTTTAGAGATTGGTCTGTGTGTGTGTGTGTGTGTGAACAGAATATCTCAAGAACGGAACATCGTACGAACTTGAAACTTAAGTTAGATACCACTACCACAGACCCGACACGAACATTTTCATCAAAATCGGTCAACCGGAAGTAGTAGTTTATTCGTGTCATTTTTCACTTTTTGCAATTTTCTCAAAAACGGCTCCTGCAATTTTCTTTAAAATCCCTTCATTTACTAAATTTTTAATGCCCTACAAGATAGGGTAGGCGCTATGTCTGCTGAAATTCTTGGGAAGGTTGTTTTCTCGTAAAAATGTTGTTTTTTTAAGATTGCGATGTAGAACTATTCTGTCGAGCTTTAAATAAATTTACTAAAAGATATGTTTTTTGTGTAGGTTCGTGACCACGACTATTTTCGTTGTATAGAAAAAATTGAATAATTAAAACAAGACACATTTATACATAAAACAAATATAATTTAATGATATTACGAAATATTTATATTTTACACACAGGATCTACAATAATAATAATTTTAAAATAATGTTTCGTTACAAAATAAAATAAAATGAAATAAAATAGCGCTTTTAGTTTTAGTTATTACTGTTTTTGTTTTAAAATATTCCTGTACAGAATATTAATTATTTTAGAAATACCTGCCATGGGCTTTTCGAAGTTCCGTGGTTGTCCAGTGAAGTTCATACGATGTAATTAAAATCATTCGCTTTGGTTGTCAAGTTTACATTATTTGTTGAGCATTATATTTTATTTTAAATAACAAGATGTTCTGATTTCAAACTAATTATTTAACTTGTAGATATTATAATACTGTAGCCTACTATTGAAGCACATTGTTACATTTACGCGTATGGAGCACACATCCTCTCCGTAGGACTGCCAAAAAGTTGAACTCTCTTTCCGTTTATAATTCGTCATTTTTAGCGTAATTTGAAGGGTCGTTTTTAATTTCACCTTGAAACTATTTATAAAATTTATAATATCCAATCACATCTCAGGATTCAAAATTTTCAACCAATCACATTCAACTACATCTTAACCGTCTTCATCGGTCCAAGTACTTTGATAAAGTCACTAACCTCGCACGTGTTTCAATTATTGTAAAAGTTTATTTTCAATAATCCATAAATTTACTTTAAAGTTTATTGTTACGATGTCGGTCTTTTCCCGACAAACGCTTGACTTGACAACTACTAATTACACCCATTAATTTAACAATTTAACCGTCACATTATTTTTTTATTTCTTGACACGTTGTATTAATTTATTACTTTAAAAAAAACAATATTTTTTATGTCGCTACAGCGACTTTAATATACATTTTTAGCGCAAACGTGTATACCAAAGTGTAGAGGATTTAACATTTTACAACTTTTCTTTCAAACATTGTTTTGTATAACGCTTATTTGCGGTAATTAGCGATTTTCTGTTTATTTTTCACGAAAACGTGTAAAAAATCGATTTTCTTAAGAAAAAAATGTTTTAGAATGTATTTGACGACAAAAGTGTATATAATAAACTTATAGGAAATTAAAAGATCTACAACTTTTATTAAAAGCATTTTTCTCTACAGAACCTAGTTAAGCGTTAAAGAGTGATTTTCTGTATTTTTAATCCTAACTGAAATTGATTTTCATTTTGCGTCTTTCACTCATGATTAAAATTAGGTTATGTTTATTGAGGATAGTTTTTTTTTGTTTATTTCTAATGTTAGATTATATTGTTAATTATTTGCATTGGCAAGAGAAAGTTGTGTGTGTTTCACACTCCAGAATTTTTACTATATACTAGGACTGATAAGGACGTATGTCTGTCTCGGTAAGAGTATTCTGTAAGGCAGTGAGTGGGAGAAATGAACACTTTTGCAACCCTTCAGGGAATTCGGATTTGATAGTAGCATACACAAAACGGAAAAGACCCCAATATATATCCTTTTCGTAGGGCCCGGCATGGTGATAAGCATACTTTTCCACTCGGTGAAGAAGGCACTTGTAAACCACCTCACTTTTCGTTTTACTAAGTAAATCCTCTAGAGGTTCAAACCAGACTTTCAGCTGATGACGTAACTAACAACAAATTGACGGCATACAATTTGTGGTTACTAGGTGGCAACTTCAAAATACCGAGTACTCGGCTGTAAAATGAGCATACATACTTGAATGGCCACTTGAATCTCGTTATAACCTATTTATAGTTCTGTTCTATTGTACGATAAAGTTTTGTCGTATAATGCATACTAAGGCCGAAATATTAAAATACCTCATATTTTTACCAAATAAATGTGAGCAAATTACAGAGATTCACTAATGGACACTAATTTATAAGCGTTGTTCAAAAACCGTTTAAATTAAAAGTTGTAGTTTTTTAGTGCTTTATTATTACTTTCATTTTATTTACTTTGCCCTTGAATGCATATAAACACGTTCCGTGCCAAGGAGGTAATAATTTACCTTATCTAAGCGAATAAAAGGGAATAATATTATTACCTCATGCATTCTCTTCGATAGCTTGCTGTTCAACCAGTCCTTTTATATTGTAAAACGTAATCATATCATATCATTCGTACATTTCTTATGACACAAAAAAAGTTCGAAATGTTTAAGGTGAGACTGTATGATGGTTTTCACTAAAAAAACAATTTTCGGTTTTTTATATTTTTCAATAGTTCAGACTTATATCTACAAGAAAAATATTAAATTACTTCAAAAAATTATTTTAATGATTAAATTAAGTTTTTAGCAGGCATATCCAGGAAAATGATCATTTCATCACGAACCAATATTTTTCGTAATTTTTTAAATTTTTTTTATTTATTTATTTAACGTCACATCAACTGCAACGGTCATTAGCGACGACGGTGGGGTGACCCTTTATGCAATGTAGGATGAAATCATTTTTGTAACGTATGAAAATATACCGTGCCTGAGTGGGATTCGAACCCAGGACCGCATGATTAGAGGCGAGCACGTCACCAACTATGCCAATGCGGCCGGTTTTTCGTAATTTTACACCAATCGTTTTTGAGCAAATGGAATTTTTTATTTTTATTTTCTCTTGCCTATATTTTTTAAGAAATCACTTTAAGAAATCGAGTTTTCACCGGATCTACACGTTTTCAGACTCCGTGAACCCATAAAACATGTTTTAAGCGATTGGTCTGTGTGTGTGTGTGTGTGCGCGCGCGCGCGTGTGTGTGTGTGCGCGCGCGCGTGTGTGTGTGTGTGTGTGTACAAAATATCTCATCGTACAAACTTGAAACTTAAGTTACATACCTTTAACCGGACCCGACACGAACATTTTCATCAAAAACGGTCAACCGAAAGTAGTAGTTTATTCGTGTAATTTTTCACTTTTTTGCGATTTTCTCAAAAACTGGTCCCACGATTTTTTTAAAAATCACCTTATTTACTTAATTTTTTTATGCTCTACAAGATAGGGTAGGCGCCATATTTGGTAAAATTCTTGGTGAGGCTATTTTCACGTAAAAAAATTGTTTTTTTAAGATTGCGGCTTTATTATGCATTTTACCGCAAAAATGTATAAAATTAAAGTAGTACAGAATTTTAAAACACTTTTTGTATAACGCTTAGTTTAGCGGTAATTAGCGATTTTGTTTTTTTTCTCACGAAAACGTGTGAAAATCGATTTTTTAAAGATTTCGGCCTTAGTATGCATTTTACGACAAAATTATATATTATCAAATTTATAGGAAATTACAAGATCTACAAATTTTATTTAGAACATTTTTCTCTCTAGAGCCTAGTTTAGCGTGAAAAGAGTGATTTTCCGTATTTTAAAGCCTAACTGAGGTCGATTTTCATTTTGCGTCTTTCACTCATGATTAAAATAAGGTTATGTTTTTTGAGGTTAGTTTTTTTTTTGTTTATTTCTAATGTTTTATTACTAATGTTAGGTTATATTGTTTAAATTATTTGCAGTGGCAAGAGAAAGTTGTGTGTGTTTCACACCAGATTTTTTTAAATATGTGCGTTACTGTTTTTTGATATTCTCAGCTGTTGGCACAGCTTTCTAACCAACTGTTGATGAGAAATTTGCTTGTTTGTTTACATTTTCTTTTTGATTTGTTCCTTTTTGTTTTTTGGTTGTTCCCGTAAATTTAGATTTAAAAATTTAGGTACATTTTTTCGGAACCATTAAACCTAGCTGGCTGTTTTTTACCAGTTATTCATCTTGTACATGCAGAAATACCGATATTTTAATGACATCCTCAGATGCTCCAACAATATTACTAATATCCAAAAAACATGTAAAGATATTTGTAAATTTTTTAAGTTATTCGTTTATTTGTTTTCAATTTTATGGGCTCACAGAATAAAATGAAAAACTGCGAGTAGCTAGAGAAACCCGAAAACTAAAAATGTGTAAAGTTTCATTTACCTATCTTTCACCAATCCCATGAAAAATGTACCTAAAAATACCAAATTTAATATTGACGTGATACAAAGTACAGTCTCCCCTTAATATAACTTATTATTTCTTTTGTAAATGCGGGTTACCGAAAGTCAACCCAAAAGGTCTAAAGTTTGCCTCATATGTACTTCGAAGTCTACCATCCCTCTTTTTGTAAAACCCAAAGTAATAATTCGTTTAGATGGCTGCCTACAAGGCGTGATTGCTACTGAATTTTGCTCCCTCGGTTATTCTTATCATCAGTTTCTCCAGCCAACACCTCGATTGTTGTGCTGTTCTGTGTTCTTAATTCAGTAAATTTACGTAAATTACAAATTTTAATTTTGTACAGTAGACATTTCTTTTGCCCATAACAGACAGGTGGAGTGTCAAATTATTTACACTCAATCTGTTAGTTGCAGGGCTAAAATAAATAGTTCTGTTTCTTATCACATGGTCAGCCAAATAAATGACTGAATCATTTAAGAACAGAAGAGGTAGAGGTGTAAAAGACACTAATCAGAGTTATCTCGTCTGAAAGTAATGGATTTCATTACTCAGCCAGACCCTGTGGTAAATGAAGTGAAAGTGTCATTTGTAGAGTGGAAAATATATGCTTTTCAGAGGGCCTGGCATGCTGATAAGTGTACTTTTCCTCTCAGTGAGGAAGGCAATGGTAAACCACCTCACTCCTCGATTTACTTAGTAGAACCTCTACAGGTTCAAACCAGCCTTTTGGCTGATGACCTAAACAACAACATACATTTCTTATGCAACTTTATAAAATATTGTTGTTTAGGTCAACAGCCGACCCTGAACGGCCTGGTTTGAACCTCTAGAGGTTTCACTAAGTAAAAACGTGGAGTGAGATGGTTTACTATTGTCTTCCGCACTGAGTTGAAAAAGTATGCTTATCAGCATGCCAGACCCTCCGAAAAGCATCTACTTTCCACCCTGCAAATGACACCACTTCAATCACCACAGGGTCTAGCTGTATAATGAAATTCATTACTTTCAGAGGAGATAACTCTTGACTAGTGTCTCTTACATCTCTACCTCTACTGTTGTTTAATAGTTGACCACGTGATAAGAAACAACTATTTTTTGTAGCCCTGGAACTAGCAGATCAAGTGCAAATAATTTAACACTCCACCTGCCTGTTATGGGCATTATAAAATATAAGTTATAAAAAATTGTATTCAGTTATTCCTAAATTCGAATTTTTGTTCTACGGCTCCTGTTCTGATTTTTTTCTCTAATTTTTTTCTTTTCTTTTTCATTCTATCTTTAATTTTTTTTCTTTTCTTTCTAAAATATACTGTAGTTTATTTTTAAGTATACAGTAAATGCTTCGTTTTAATGTTTATGTTTGTTTGTGTGTATTATATTCAATTTTATACCATTCTCGTATTTTGCCCATAACAGACAGGTGGAGTGTCAAATTATTTACACTCGATTTGTTCGTTGCAGGGCTAAAATAAATAGTTCTGTTTCTTATCACATGGTCAGCCAATTGAATGACTGAATCATTTAAGAACACAAAAGGTAGAGGTGTAAAAGACACTAATCAGAGTTATCTCCTCTGAAAGTAATGAATTTCATTGTGCAGCCAGACCCTGTGGTGAATGAAGTGAAGGTGTCATTTACAGAGTGGAAAATATGTGCTTTTCAGAGGGCCTGGCATGCTGATAAGCGTACTTTTCCACTCAGTGAGGAAGGCAAATGTAAACCACCTCACTCCTCGTTTTACTTAGTAAAACCTCTAGAGGTTCAAACCAGCCTTTCGGCTGTTGACCTAAACAACAACAACAACAACCTTTAATTTATTACATGATTACTATACTATCATATTAAAATATTACATTCATCATATTCATATGTTATACTCCATCACATTCATGTATTATATTGTAGGTTATGAAGTTGAAGCATCATTATTGTATATATCAAAAGATTGTTAATTATGATTGTATGTTTTATACTGTATGTTTTAAGAGAACAGTATTGGGTTTTACCTGTTGCTCTCATATGTAATATTTTCTTAAATAAATAAATATCTTCAAAAAAAAACCTGGATGTTTCTCCTGGCGTACTGATGCACATGAAGATTCCTGGCTGGGAAACTTAGGTTTAATTTATAATAGAAATCGTTAGCGAGCTCATTTTTCTTGTTCCACCGATAAAGTGGACAATTGAGCGTTAATTATTATAATTAACATTTGACAATTTATTGATAGCCTGCGGTTTAGAAATATCAATTCTCAGAATTCCAATGTCCGAAGTTACCATTATAAACTCCCTTCCTTCTATCCCCTTGGTTATGGTGAAGAAAAATAGCAGAAGCGTTGCAGGAATTATTTCCAGGAAACCAAACGCTACGTTAGTTCGTATTGTCCAGCGTGTAAAGAAAATAACCGAATTGAAAATTGTTTTAGTATTATCTGGGACACAAATAACGGATTCAAAATTATGTAAAATTGATCTGTGTATGTTGTTGTTGTTTAGGTCATCAGCCAAAAGGTTGGTTTGAACCTCTAGAGGTTTTACTAAGTAAAACGAGAAGTGAGGTGGTTTACCATTGCCTTCCTCACTGAATGGAAAAGTACGCTTATCAGCATGCCGAGCTCCCTGAAAAGCACATATTTTCCACTCTGCAAATGACACCTTCACTTCATTCACCACAGGGTCTGGCTGTATAATGAAATTCATTACTTTCAGAGGAGATAACTCTGATTAGTGTCTTTTACACCTCTACCTCTTCTGTTCTTAAATGATTCAGTCATTTAATTGGCTGAACATGTGACAAGAAACAGAACTATTTATTTTAGCCCTGCAACTAACAGATTGAGTGTAAATATTTTGACACTCCACCTGTCTGTTATGGGCAGGATCTGTGTATATATTTTATTTATATTACTTTTGTGCATTACCGATAGGGTTGTTTGCTCACCCGCGTTTGCGCGCCTGAGACAGAAGAATTTTTTGCAAGGCCGGTCGACGACATAGCTTTTTGACTATGATAGTCAGTTTTATTGTTGTATATTTTTTAAAAGTGTACCTTGATTGTATTTTGTGTTATTAATAAATGTACATTTTAATCCAAATGGTATTGACGCATTCTATTCTGCGTAAAACAGTCATTGAATAGCGTTAGTATTATTATTATTATTACCAATCTCCAAAATTGCTTTTTTGGGAATTCAGAGGGGCTGAAAACGTGTATTTCCAGTGAAAACTTGATTTCGAAAAATCGATATGAAAATAATACTTTCCTTCCCAACATAAAGGAAGAGAAAGTACAAAAAATTCATTGTATTTATAATCGCTAATTATTTGCGAGAAAAGATATTATTTACTCTTTTAAAAATATAAATTATTTTACTACATGAGCATAAAAAATTATAACACACGGAAAGCAGATACCTTGCTGTAACATAAAGCCTCAAAAAACTTTATGCTACTTAGCGCCCAATCTCCTCAATCTGCCACCTACTACCAATTAAAATGTATCTGACATCATAAACTATATATATAAACAGTAACCATGTGGGTAATGGAAACTGGGACAGAAGCTGAAGAACTATGGTTACACCATTGAGCTAATAATTGTGTGAGCTCGTCTACCGGTCCGAGGATTTATTTTTTTAGTTTCATTTTCCCACAACAGCCAGGTGGAGTGTTAAAGCATAATACACTCGATCAGCTAGTTCTAGGGCTACAAAAATTAATTCTGTTTTTATCATATGACCAGTTAATTATATGTCTGAAGTATTTAAGAACAGAAGAGGTAAATGAGTAAATGACACTAGTCACAATTATCTCCTCTGAAAGTAATGAATTTCATTGTACAGCAAGACCCTATGGTGAATGAAATGAAGGTGTCATTTTCAGGGTGGAAAGTAGATGGTTTTCAGAAGGCCTGGCAAGCTGATAAACGTACTTTCCACTCAATGAGGAAGGAAAGGGTAAACCACCTCACTCCTCATGTTACTTAGTAAAGCCTCTAGAGATTCAAACCAGCTTTTCGACTGATGACCTAAATAACAACTTTTTCATATTTTCTTCCTTTTTTGTTTTTTCGTTTGTACATATAACTGTAAGACACTATTTGGGTCTTTTCCGTTTTCTGTATGCCACTATCAAAACCGAATTCCTTGAAGGGTTACACAATTTTCCCACTCCTGAGTCCAGTACGCCAATCTGGGTTATTGCATAATCCCAGATGTTGTTTAGGTCAACAGCCGAAAAGCTGGTTTGAACCTCCAGAGGTTTTACTAAGTAAAACGAGGAGTGAGGTGGTTTACCATTGCCTTCCTCACTGAGTGGAAAAGTACACTTATCAGCATGCCGGGCCCTCTGAAAAGCACATATTTTCCACTCTGTAAAATTGAAACCTTCACTTCATTCACCACAGGGTCTGGCTGTACAATGAAATTCATTACTTTCAGAGGAGATAACTCTGATTAGCGTCTTTTACACCTCTACCTCTTCTGTTCTTAAACGATTCAGTCATTTAATTGGCTGACCATGTGATAAGAAACAGAACTATTTATTTTAGCCCTGCAACGAACAGATTGAGTGTAAATAATTTGACACTCCACCTGTCTGTTATGGGCAAAATCCCAGATATGACAACTAAAAAAAAAGTCTGTGTGAAACAATCACACGACTTTCTTTTCCCAATGTAAATAATTCGTAATAGTATGCCTAACGTAGTAACAGCAAAAAATTAAATTAAAAAATATAACGTAACAGCAATGTAGCAATAGCAAAATAAAACAATCAAAATAAGAAATGAAACAACAGAACGTGTAACATAGTACCATATATATACTGGGACTGAAAAGGACGTGCCTATCTCAGTATGAGTATTCAGTAAGGCAGGGACTGGGAAAAATGTACACGTGTGTAACCCTTCAGGGAATTCGAATTTCATACCATATAGAAAACGGAAAAGACCCCACTATTTTAATAACATTCTTAGTAGTTTAATTAGTATTTAAGTAACTAACTAAATAGTTTATAATTACTAACACACTTATACATTACCGTAGTAGTGGAAATAAACACAGAATCACTTAAATTGTTCTACCCTTGAACATGGGAAACTACAGTTGGGTAGATTCATTTTACCAACTCGACCTGATATAGACTTTTAAACTTTTAAACTTTCAAACTATAGACTTTTAAAGTTAGGAAATTAACATTCTATTTTAATAATTTTTGTAACGTAATAGGAAAAAATAAAAACTTATTTTACGAAATATAATTCACCGGAAAACAGAACATTGTCCGAGGAAGAAAAAAAAACACTAATCTACTTACAAGAAGGTTGGAAGTATTATTTAATTAGAAATAAACATAAAAAGACGCAGTAATCAACATAAATATGACTCCCAACAGATTCATCAGATTTTTGCAACTGTCTATAGAGTCATATGATCTGTGATGCTTGATTATTCTTTTATAAAACACTATTGTTTCAACAAAAACCTACATACGCAGGGAGAAAAATTTATAAATAAACTACTTACTACCACAATTTTTAAATAGTTGTACGATTTACATTTATTAAAAACAATCTGGTGTGAAACACTCACACAACTTTCTCTTGCCAATGCAAATAATTAACAATAACCTAACATTAGAAATAAACAAAAAACTAACCTCAATAAACATAACCTAATTTTAATCATATATGAAAGACGCAAAATGAAAATCGATCTCAGTTTGCCTTAAAAATACGGAAAATCACTCTTTCACACTAAACTAGGCTCTGTAGTGAAAAATGTTAATAAATAAAAGTTGTAGATCTTTTAATTTTCTATAAATTCGATTATATACACTTTTGTCATACAATGCATACTAAGGCCGAAATCTTAAAAAAATCGATTTTTCACACGTTTTCGTGAGAAAAAAACAGAAAGTCGCTAATTACCGCTAAACTAAGCGTTATACAAAAACATGTTTGAAATAAAAGTTGTAGGTTTTTAAATTCTCTACAACTTTCATTATATACATTTTTGCGTTAAAATATATATTGAAGTCGCAATCTTAAAGAAACTATATTTTTACTAGAAAACAGCCTTCCTTAGAATTTCAGAAAAAATGGCGCCTACCCTATCTTATAGAACATAAAAAATTTAGTAAATGAGGCGATTTTTAAAAAAAATCGTAGAACCTGTTTTTGAGAAAATCGCAAAAAAGTGAAAAATTACACGAATAAACTACTACTTCCGGTTGACCGATTTTGATGAAAATGTTCGTGTCGGGTCCGGTAGTGGTATGTAACTTAAGTTTTAAGTTTCAAGTTCGTACGACGTTCCGTTCTTGAGATATTCTGTTCACACACACGCACGCACGCACGCACACACACACCAATCGCTAAAAACATGTTTTTCGGGTTCAGGGGGTCTGAAAACGAATAGATCCGGTGAAAACTCGATTTCGAAAAATTGACATGAAAACAATACTTTCCTTCCTATATATTCATATAGGCAAGAGAGTGTAAAAAAATACCTGAAAATTTATTTGATGGATTAGACATTTTAGTGTAAATTAATTTCTTTTTAAATATTTTTTAATTAAAAAATCTGGTGTGAAACACTCACACAAATTTCTCTTGCCAATGCAAATAATTAACAATAAACCTAACATTAGTAATAAAACATTAGAAATAAATAAAAAACCAACCTCAATAAAAATATAACCTTATTTTAATCATAAGTGAACGACGCAAAATGAAAATCAACCTCAGTTTGGTTTAAAAATACGGAAAATCGCTCTTTCACGCTAAACTAGGCTCTGTACAAAAACATTCTTTAAATAAAAATTGTAGATCTCTTAATTTCCTTTAAATTTTATTACATACACTTTTGTCGTAAAATGCATACTAAGGCCGAAATTTAAAACATAGATTTTTTACTCGTTTTCGTGAGAAAAAAACAGGAAATTGCTAATTACCTCTAAACTAATAATAATAATAATAATAATAGTGAATTTTATTATCCTCTCAATATTACAAACATTTACCTTATAAAATACACTTAATACTAAACTTAACTACAAAGAAAAAATAAGAAAAATAAAATAAATCAATTTACTATTATTATTATTACTTTTTCATTAGTGAAGGTGTAATTTGCAGAGTGGAAAATATGTGTTTTTCAGAGGGCCCGGTATGCTGATAAGCGAACTTTTCCACTCAGTGAGGAAGGCAATTGTAAACCACCTCACTCCTTGTTTAACTTAGTAAAACCTCTACAGGTTCATACCAGCCTTTCGGCTGATGACCTAAACAACAAACAATCAAAATTCAATTATCAATAGTAAGGCTTACCCTGCCCAGAGCAGACAGGTGGAGTGTCAAATTATTTACACCCAACCTGTTCGTTGCAGGGCTAAAATAAATAGTTCTGTTTCTTATCACATGGTCAGCCAATTAAATGACTGAATCATTTAAGGACAGAAGAGGTAGAGGTGTAAAAGACACTAATCAGAGTTATCTTCTCTGAAAGTAATGAATTTCATTATACAGCCAGACCCTGTGGTGAATGAAGTGAAGGTGTCATTTGCAGAGTGGAAAATAAGTGCTTTTCAGAGGGTTCGGCATGCTGATAAGCGTACTTTTCCACTCAGTGAGGAAGGCAATGGTAAACCACCTCAATTCTCGTTTTACTTAGTAAAACCTCTAGAGGTTCAAACCAGCCTTTCGGCTGTTGACCTAAACAACAACAAGGCTTACTATCATGAGGGGGTCGCGAAATATTAATTTTATTTATTTATACTATTTGGGGGTAGCGGAGCAAAAATGGTTGAAAATCACTGCTCTAGGGGCTTTACTAAGTAAAACGAGGGTTGTGGTGGTTTACATATGCTTTCTTCACCGAGTTGAAAAGTATCAGCACGCCAAGCTCTCCGAAAAGTATCTACTTTCTACCTTGCAAATGACATTTTCACTTCATTCACCAAAGGGTCTGGCTGTATAATGAAATTCATTACTCTCAGAGGAGATATCTCTGACTGGTGTCATTTAACACATTTAAGTGCTACGGAATCGCCTAGCGGGTTCTATTTTGTTAACATTATAAGAAATTTTGGAGTGAAACTTAATTTTTACTTTCTCTTGCCTATATGAATATATAGGAAGGAAAGTATTGTTTTCATGTCGATTTTTCAAAATCGAGTTTTCACCGGATCTATACGTTTTCAGACCCCCTGAACCAAAAAAACATGTTTTTAGCGATTTGTCAGTGTGTGTGTGTGTGTGTGTGTGTGTGTGTGTGTCTGTCGTGTGTGTGTGTGTCTGTCGTGTGTGTGTGTGTTTGTGTGTGAACAGAATATCTCAAGAACGGAACATCGTACGATCTTGAAACTTGAAATTTAAGTTACATACCACTACCGGACCCGACACGAACATTTTCATAAAAATCGGTCAACCGGAAGTAGTAGTTTATTCGTATAATTTTTCACTTTTTTGCGATTTTCTCAAAAACTGGTCCTACGATTTTTTTTAAAAATCGCCTGGTTTACTACATTTTTTATGCTCTACAAGATAGGGTAGGCGCCATGTTTGCTGAAATTCTGCGTGAGGCTGTTTTTACGTAAAAACATTTTCTTTTTAAGATTGCGGCTTTAATATGCATTTTAGCGCAAAACGTTATATAATAAAAGTTGTAGAGAATTTAAAGTCTTACAACTTTTATTTCAAACATTTTTTTATGTAACGCTTAGTTTAGCGGTAATTAGCAATTTTCTGTTTTTTTCTCACGAAAACGTGTGAAAATTCTATTTTTTTAAGATTTCGGCCTTAGAATGCATTTTACGACAGAAGTGTCTATAATAAAATTTATAGGAAATTAAGAGATCTACAAATTTTATTTTAAGCATTTTTTTGTACAGTGCCTAGTTTAGCGTGAATGAGCGATTTTCCGTATTTTTATGCCAAACTGAGGTCGATTTTAATTTTGCGTATTTCACTAATGTTTTTTGAGGTTAGTTTTTTGTTCATTTCTAATGTTGTATTACTAATGTTAGGTTTATTGTTAATTATTTGCATTGCTAAGAGAAAGTTGTGCGAGTGTTTCACACCAGATTTTTTACTTTCTCTTGCCTATATGAATATATAGGAAGGAAAGTATTGTTTTCATGTCGATTTTTAGAAATCGAGTTTTCACCGGATCTACACGTTTTCAGACCCCCTGAACCCAAAAAACATGTTTTTAGCGATTGGTCTGTGTGTGTGTGTGTGTGTGTGTGTGTGTGTGTGTGTGCGTGCGCAAAATATCTCAAGAACGGAACGCACGAACTTGAAACTTAAGTTACATACCCTTACCGGACCCGACACGAACATTTTCATCAAAATCGGTCAACCGGAAGTAGTAGTTTATTCGTGTAATTTTTCACTTTTTTGTGATTTTCTCAAAAACTGGTCCTACGATTTTTTTTTAAAATCGCCTGGTTTACTAAATTTTTTATTCTCTACAAGATAGGGTAGGCGTCATGTGTGCTGAAATTCTTGGTGAGGGTGTTTTCTCGTAAAAACGTTGTCTTTTTTAAGATGACGGCTTTAATATGCATTTGAGCGCAAAACTTTATATAATAAAAATTGTAGAGAATTTAAAATCCTACAACTTTTATTTCTAACAATTTTTTGTATAACGCTTAGTTTAGCGGTAATTTGCGATTTTCTGTTTTTTTCTCACGAAAATGTGTGAAAAATTGATTTTTTAAAGATTTCGGCCTTAGTATGCATTTTACGACAAAAGTGTCTATAATTACATTTATGGAAAATTAAAAGATCTACAACTTTTATTGAGAGCATTTTTCTCTACAGAGCCTAGTTTAGAGATAAAGAGTGATTTTCCGTATTTCTAAGCCAAACTGAGGTTGATTTTCATTTTGCGTCTTTCACTCATGATTAAAATTAGGTTATGTTTATTGAGGTTAGCTTTTTGTTTATTTCTAATATTTCATTAATAATGTTAGGTTTTTTGTTAATTATTTGCATTGACAAGAGAAAGTTGTGTGAGTGTTTCACACCAGATTTTTTGGACTTCGATTGTTTTTGCTAAAACATCTTCATTATTTCCGATAAATGGGCAGCGTACCGGAAATTTGGTAATTTAACTGGTTATGAAAATTTAACCGTAAATCACACGACTTAGTAGATCGACTTACGAATTTAGGAAATAGTGCGTGGCGTTCTTTAAAATACAGAAACAAAGTTGAAAGAGGACAAGTAGAAATTTAACAAATCCTACTTGGGCGAATTTATGTTGAGGAATCTGTTACTTTTTGTTTTTGGTTTTACGTCTAATTGTTTTGCAATTGCTGCTAATGCAGACTGTGAGAAGGATGATACATGAAGCTCAGTGATGAAAAAATGACAGATCTGACCGGGAATCGAACCCGGTACTCCGGCGTAGAAGCCAGTTGCGCTAACAACTAAGCCAACGAGCCGGTCAAGTGGAGGAATATCGCCATGGAGACGAAAAGTGATAAATTAACTTACCACTAAATTATAATTCGGGTGAGCACAAATCTCTTATAAGCGTTACATTTTTTTCAAATATATTTTCGTCAGGAGGAATTGCTATGCAGACGAAAATATATTTGAAAAAAATTTAACGCTTATAACAGATTTTTGCACACCCAGATTGTAATTTACTGGTAAGTTAATTTATCAAATATTACAGCGGCATATAAGGACAATTTTGGGGGGGGGGCAAGATCAATCTTATGTTAGGTAATTTCGGTAATAATGTAGTTACCATCAAAGTTTTACATTAGTTTTTATGGCCAAATTGAGAGAGTAAATTACATCTCGATTCTTTGAATATTGTTTTAAAAAGGGTGTAAACAAAACAAAATGAATGTTTAACAACGGAAAAATATGGTAATTTATAAATTATAAAATTAACAATACAGTGAATTGATAAATAAACCTGAGCTTGACTTGCTACATCGACTACAACGAGGTTAACACAAGGTATTCAAAATAACACGAGGTTAACACAAGGACATTATAACGAGGTTAACAAGGTTTGCAAAACAACCAAAGTCCAGGTTTTAGTTTATCAGCGCATGCGCAGATCGTGTCTGTCAACCTCTTGTCGCGGACAGAGGCCCGAGACGACTATGTACCAACCTAACCGCTCACCTCTCCTCTCATTATTGACCGAACCTCTATTAGTTCTGGCAAATTATGCATTACAATAATTCACATTGGCCGCCCCCGTAGCGTAGTTGTAGGGCGCGGGCCTACCACGCGGAGGTCCAGGGTTTCGATTCCCGGCTAGGGTCTGGAAATTATAACAAATCACAACTCAACGTTCCATAACCCACTGTAGTCGCTAATGACCAAGGTGTTGATGCGACTTAAAAAATAAATAAAATAAAAAAATAATTCAAATTAGTTAATTTTTACTTTCTCTTGCCTATATGAACATGTAGGGAGGAAAGTATTGTTTTCGTCGATTTTTCAAAAATGAGTTTTCACCGGACATACACTTTTTCAGACCTCCTGAACCCAAAAAATCTTAGCGATTAGTCTGTGTGAACAAAATTCTTCAAGAACGGAACATCGTACGAAATTGAAACTTGAAACATAAATTGAGGACCCGACACGAACATTTTCATCAAAATCGGTCAACCGGAATTACTAGTAGTTTATTCGTGTAATTTTTCACTGTTTTGTGATTTTCTCAAAAACGGCTCCTATAATTTTTTTTAAATTACCTCATTTACTACATTTTTTATGCTCTACAAGATAGGGTTAGTGCCATGTCTGCTGAAATTCTTGGGGGGGGGGGCTGTGCTCTCGTAGAAAAAAAGGGTTTTTAAAGATTGCGGCCTTAAAATGCATTTCAGCAAAAAATTGTACGTAATCAATGTTGTAGAAAAGTTATAAACCTACAATTTCAAACATTTCTTTAAACAACGCATAGTTTAGAGGTAATTAGTGTTTTCTGTTTTTGTTTCATGAAAATCTGTAAAAATAATGTTTTTTTTAAAGATTTCGGCCTTAGTATAATTTTAACAAGTGTATAAAATCAAATTTATAGGAAATTGAAAGATCTACAACTTTTATTTTAAGCTTTTTTCACTGCAGAGCCTAATTTAGCGTTTAAGGAGTGACAGCGTATTATTAAGCCAAATAAGGTTGGTTTTCATTTTGTATCATTCATTCATGATTAAAATTAGGTTATGTTTTTTGAGGTTAGTTTTTTTGTTTATTTCTAATGTTAGGTTATATTGTTCATTATATTTGCATTGGCAAGAGAAAGTTGTGTGTGTTTCACATCTGCTATTTCTTACATTTTTTTAATACGGAAGGGAACCGGGCCACCTTATAATTATTGTAATATAGGAAGTATTTATGTAAATATAAACTTTACCTATATAAATAAATTGTAATTTGTAAATAAACAAGTAAATAAAACAACTAATAAATTTAAAACGAATGTTCAGAGGTGGGGAGTCGAATGTTTTAGTTGTATTTGTGTGTGTAAACAGTACATCCATGGTTATAGAATAGGCCTCGCTATATCTTAGCATAGCACACACATCACATAGCATAGAATCTGTAGTCCAATTTCTGAATGAATTAATGTTAACAGTTAATGGGGAAAAGTGTCAGTTCTTACAGTTCAAAAACAAACACAATGTAAGGGAAAACAGAGAAGTGGATGTCTTGATACAAAATAATATCCTAGATCATATGAAAACAGTGAAGTTTCTAATAGTGTCACTAGATAGGACCCTATCGTGGGATTAATACACCAATCAAATTTGTAGTAAAATATCATCTGGGGTATTTACATTAAAACAAATTGCCAGATTAAATGATAAACAATTGCTTATAGCAGCTTATCATGGTTTAATTTTATCTCATATCAGGTATGCTATATTAGTATGGGGTAATTCATCACAGGGTAACATGGAAAAAGTTTTTAAAATACAGAAAAAAGCTATTAGGTGTATGATGGGAGTCAACCACCTTACTTCATGCAGATCACTATTTAAAGAGCTGCAATTGCTCACGGTTCCTTCTTTGTACATTTTTGAAGTGATAATGTACGTAAAGAAAAATACCTTTTTACAGAATTTAGATGTTCACAACCACTACACAGGAAACAGAATCGATTATTATGTTGCTAATAACAACACTAAATTGTTTGAACAAAAACCAACTTATGCAGGTAGAAAATACGAGTACATCAATAAATTGCCTCAAGGTTTAAAAAGTTGTGACAATTTAAGTCATTTAAAAAAAAGCTAAAACAATATTTGATTGATGAAACATTTTACAGTGTGCACGAATTCCTTTCTAAATAGTTTTGGTTTTTAACTTTAATTAAACAAATATTGTGTACAATTTGATACAAAGGGGTTCATGACAAGCCTGCTGAGTTGAGCAGTGGCAGGAGGAAATTATTGGTAAATGATGAATTTATCATTGTGTTTGATTTTTTTATTATTTATTGTGTGTGATATTTAATTCAATAGGGTTCATGACAAGCCTACTGAAGTAAGCAGTAGCAAAAACAATTTTTGGTGGTAAGTGATAAATTTATCATTGGTGATAAACTTTCAGTTTATCCGTTTTATCTTGACATGTCTTATACTCCCTCTGGAGTCTCCAGGATGTAAAAAAAAAAATCTTGTGAAGCCATTACAGAAAATATACCTTAAATCTTTTAGCCATATGATAAGAAACAGAAATATTTTTGTAGCCCTGGAACAAACAGACTGAGTACAAAAAAAATTAACACTCCATTTCTTTGTCAAGGTCATGAGAAATAATAATATAATGTGTTTATCAATCAAATAATTGTCCCTCATAATTTAAATAATTAATGTTCAGCATATTATTTCAATTTTATCTTATACTAGCAACCCCCGCTCGCTTCGCTTCATAGCAGCTAATGTAGGTCTTATTAAATTATTTTAAAACCTCTCTATGTACAATATTTGTGGTTTTGTTGCCCTGTGGCAGCAAAATTAATTGTTTTTCTGCACTTCCAGCGTTAGAAAGTCCGACATAAAGTTATCCATGAGTGAAGCACTCTTTCTCAAATCTGTGCCCACCGTTTAAATGTTTGTCCCTGCGATTTAACAGAATTGAATAATATACCGATGGAAAAGAGACAGTTGACGGGTGGCTGAGAATCGAATCATTAAGGAATGGGTTGGGAAACCCATAATGGGCGATGTCGTGAAAGGATCACCTGATCGCTCGGGGAACAAGATTACAGAATTTGGGGTCTCTTTATTAATTTGAAGGAAGGAGTAGCTGAGGTTAATAATATGATTCGAATTCGGGATTTTTTTTTGGGGTGTTAAAATTAGTAGAAATTTGTGGGATTGGTGGGAAGAGTGGGTGAACGGCTCTTTTCTTTGTTTAATCTTTTAAAATAATGTGGCTGAGATAAGAGACAGTACGTCGGTACAGTACGCGGAGTAACTGAAAATATATGACTCATTCTTTTACTGTCGAATGAAAACAAAATTAAATACAGTACAAAAATACAAATTTTGAATATTTCCGAATTTTTAATGTTTTTGGAATCGAATGTTATTCTTCACGTTTATCTATGAAATATAAAAGTTGAATCGTGACTCTAGGCCAAAAACTACACCATCCAGAGGACTTGAGAAAAAATAAAAGTGCTATGCACCCGATGGACTAAAACATGTGATATCGTAACAGTTTAAGTTGCTTAACTCACTTAATTAAAGTTACTTGAAGTTGCGACATAGCCTATATTGATCAGGAAGCTCTAAGCTTACCAGCAATGAAAGATTTTTTAAAATCAGTTCAGTGGTTTCTGAGATTACCTCGTACAAACGAACGAACAAACAAACAGACGTTTCTTCTTTATTATATTAAGTATAGAAGTATAGATTATATTAATAAAATAAATTTAAATACATAAATTTTGTTTCTTTTCCGTCTTCTGTATGCCAATATCAAATCCGAATTCCCTGAAGGTTGCACACTTGTTTATTTCTCCCACTCCCTGCCTTACAGAATATTTTCTGACACACACGCGCGCGCGTGAAAACACGATTTCGAAAAATCGACATGAAAACAATACTTTCCTTCCTATATATTCATATAGGCAAGTGAAAGTAAAAATATATAATCGAGGTCGTATCTTTTCAAACACTTTTGTATTTCTAATCGGTAAAACAAAAACATATAATCAAACTGCACGAGATCACAAAACGAGATCTGCAAAATAGTTTTTAGTTTACCGAAAATTTCAAAAAAGTCACTCTAGTTTTTGCAATCATCGATTCAAATATAAATTTAAAAATTAAAAAAAAATACAATGAAAAAGTGAACTTACTGGACCACAAAGAACGCCTTTACAAGAAAGCAAGCCAACATAATCTTCTCCTTTGAATAGATAGTCTACAAGTGTTATTCATGAAAGGAAATAATACAAAATGACCTGTAAGGTCTAACGCTTGCCCAACACGTGAGCTGAAAGGTCCAGAAACCTACCATAAAATAGTTTTGTGAAATGTAATAATGAAAAAAAAAAAATGGGAAGGTCATTCGGTCTAAATGGTTATAAAATAGAATACGTCAACAATTCAAAAACAGTGGGGTTTAGGGTAGTTTCATATGACTTCTTCATTGCAGACAATTGATAAAAAAAATAGGGTTGTTTTCCAGATTTTACCAGTTACTTCTGACTTCTGTTCAATTGTTCAGTTATTGGTTTTTACTTTCTCTTGCTTATAAGAATATATAGGAAGGAAAGTATTGTTTTCATGTCGATTTTTCGAAATCGAGTTTTCACCGGATCTATACGTTTTCAGACCCCCTGAACCCAAAAACATGTTTTAAGCGATTGGTCTGTTGTGTGTGTGTGTGTGTGTGTGTGTGTGTGTGTGTGTGTGTGTGTGTGTGTGTGTGTGTGTGTGTGTGTGTGTGTGTGTGTGTGTGTGTGTGTGTGTGTGTGTGTGTGTGGGTGTGTGTGTGTGTGTGTGTGTGTGTGTGTGTGTGTGTGTGTGTGTGTGTGAGAGTGTGTGTGTGTGTGTGCGTGTGTACAAAATATCTCAAGAACGGAACATCGTACGAACTTGAAACTTAAAACTTAAAGTTGCATACCACTACCGGACCCGGCACGAACATTTTCATCAAAATCGGTCAACCGGAAGTAGTAGTTTATTCGTGTAATTTTTCACTTTTTTGTGATTTTCTCAAATACTGGTCCTACGATTTTTTTTAAAAATCGCCTGGTTTATTCATTTTTTTATTCTCTACAAGATAGGGTAGGCGCCGTGTTTGCTGAAATTCTGCGTGAGGCTGTTTTTACGTTAAAACATTTTATTTTTAAGATTACGGCTTTAATATGCATTTTAGCGCAAAAATTTATATAACAAAAGTTGTAGAGAATTAAAAATTCTACAACTTTTATTTCAAACAATTTTTTGTATAACGCTTAGTTTAGCAGTAATTAGCGATTTTCTGATTTGTTCTCACGAAAGTGTGAAAAATTGATTTTTTTAAGATTTCGGCTTTAGTACGCATTTTACGACAAAATTGTATATAATAAAATTTATAGAAAATTAAAAGATCTACAACTTTTACTTATAACATTTTTCTCTACAGAGCGTAGTTTAGCGTGAAAGAGTGATTTTCCGTATTTTTAAGCCAAACTGAGTTAGATTTTCATTTTGCGTGTTTCACTCATGATTAAAATAAGGTTATGTTTTTGAGGTTAGTTTTTTTTTATTTCTAATGTTTTATTACTAATGTTAGGTTTATTGTTAATTATTTGCATTGGCAAGAGAAAGTTGTGTGAGTGTTTCACACCAGATTTTTATTTTTTGTTTTATCAACCCTAATGTGTGAACGTTTCAATCTGTGCAGTTTAAGAACAACCATAGTCAGAGTGTGATACTATTTTTATACTTTTTTTTTATTTATTTATTTAACGTCGCATCAACTGCAACGGTCATTAGCGACGACGTTTGGGTGTAACTGTTTACAATAGAGGATGAAATGATTTTTTGTAACGTATGAGAATATGCCGTGCCTGAGTGGGATTCGATCCCAGGATCGCATGATGAGAGGCGAGCACGTTACCAACTACGCCAATGCGGCCGGCGTCAGATTGTTTATTTCGTATCATTAATGGCTGTGACTAGTTTAATACAACTGTTTGCACTTGCCCGTTTTTAACTCATTTTTAGTTTCATCAGTTATCTTTTAGTATTGTATCGGTTCATTTCAATTTTTTACGTAGACTGAAGTTGAAAAGTTTTGTAAGCTGTGTTTTGTTAACATGCGTGATAGTGAATGTGTTGAGTTTTTGAAACATAAAAGCGGTAAACATTAAAAAGTAGACAAAAATTGTTTTGTTAAAAGTAATGGTTAAAATAATTAATTACGAAGTCTTAATGATACTACAATAATTAAAAGTAATCTGAACAGTATAGCTAATTGAAAACGCTTACAGGGGGTAATGTACTACAGTCGGACCTCTATTTATCGAACTTCTATATATCGAAATTCTCTATATATCGAAGTATTTCCTGTGTCCCGTGAAATTTTAAATGAAAAATGCTTCTGTATACCGAAAACAAATTCTATACATCGAATTTAATTTCAGTGAAAATATAAATAGAACTCCATATAGCCCTCCCATGACACACTAGTCAATCCGAAACATAGAGAGAGAGAGAGAGAGAAAGAGATTTTTTTTTTGGTTTAACGTCCGACTGTTTTGCAAATTGCTGCTAATGCAGACGGTGAAGGATGAAATGATTTTTTAGTAACGTATGAAAAAATGCCATGCCCGAGTGGGATTCGAACCCAAGACCGCGTGATGAGAGGCGAGCACGTTAACAATATCGCCAACGCGGCCGGCGTTGGAGAAAGAGAGAGAGAGAGAGAGAGAGAGAGAGAGAGAGAGAGAGAGAGAGAGAGAGAGAGAGAGAGGGAGGGAGAGAGAGAGAGAGAGAGAGAGAGATGGGGGAGAGGGTTATGGAGAGAGAGAGGGAGAGGGAGGGAGAGAGGGGGAGGTATGGAGGGATTGGGAGGGAGATATGGAGGGAGAGAGGGGAGAGAGGGAGAGAGAGCAACGTGGCAGTACTATAATACGTCAGTACATTGACCGCTGTGGTCCACGTACAAGGGTGGTGTGATACGTTTATACTATGTACGATCAAAAATATGTAAATACGACGAAGAAGTTTTTAAATGGGTACCTAAAACTGTTACGAGATAAAAACATGCCTAAGCGAAAGAGAAAAGTTTTTCTTTCTGTGGAGAATTGCCCTTCACACCCGTGTTCACAATAAAACAAACTTTATTGTAAACAAATACTGTTTTAAGGTAATATGGTTACGGTCGATTAATCTCACTTAATATGAGTAGCAGTCATAATGAAAAAAAACAGCGTTTCTCTTTATCGAAGTTTCTATACTGTATATCGAATTTTTTATGAGGAACGTACAATTTCGATATATGGAGGTCCGACTGTATTTTAATGATGGAACTTAGTGCAAGATAATTGTCAGGCGGAGAGGTAGATACGCGCTAACTAGTGTAAAACTTTCGTTTACAAACTATAGGCGCTTGCCTCGCGCGTTGTACTCTTACAGTAGAAAAACTGTTGTTGTTGTTTAGGTCAACAGCCGAAGGGCTGGTTTGAACCTCTAGAGGTTTTACTGAGTAAAAACGAGGAGTAAGGTGGTTTACAAATTGCCTTCCTCACTGAGTTGAAAGAGTATGCTTATCAGCATGCCAGGCCCTCCGAAAAGCACTCACTTTCCACCCTGCAAATGACACCTTCACTTCATTCACCACAGGGTCTGGCTGCATAGTGAAATTCATTACTCTCAGAGTAGATAACTCTGATTAGTGTCACAGTACACCTCTACCTCTTCTGTTCTTAAATAGTTCAGCCATATAAGTGGCTGACTATGTGATAAGAAACAGAACTATTTTTTTTTAGCCCTGGACCAAACAGATAGAGTGCAATTAAAATAACACTCCATCTGCCCGTTTTGGGCAGTGTAGAAAACTATAAGGTTATATTGTTCATTATATGCACTGACAAGAGCTAGTCGTCTGTGTGTTTCACACCTGATGTTTTTGTATTAGTTAATAATATTCAGGTTTGTATTCAGCAGTCAATTTGTAAATATATTTTTCATTACTACGCGTTTCTTCGGTGTGTTGATGACCTGTTGTCTCGCTACTCTGCAATAACTTCAAGAAGGTAATAATCGGTCTTCAAAGATTTTACGAGTTAACGAATCATGGTAGAAAGTTATTAGTTTTGTACGTGGTTTAATGCAGTGAACTGCATCCACTGCTGAATACCAGTAAAACAGAAAATATGTAGGTATTAAAAGTCACGTTTTATTACAAAAATATATTGAACATTGTCTGCATGTGTTCGAGTGAATGAACTTTCAATCTTTTTTTCTGGAACTTCTTTTTTACTTTCTCTTGCCTATATGATTATAAAGTAAGGAAAGTATTGTTTTCATGTCGATTTTTCGAAATCGAGTTTTTACCGGATCTACACGTTTTCAGATCCCCTGAACCCCCAAAAACATGATTTAGCGATTGGTGTGTGTGTGTGTGTGTGTGTGAACACAATATCTCAAGAACGGAACATCGTACGAACTTGAAACTTACGTTACATACCACTACCGGACCCGACACGAACATTTTCATCAAAATCGGTCAACCGGAAGTAGTAGTTTGTTCGTGTAATTTTTCACTTTTTTGCGATTTTCTCAAAAACTGGTCCTACGATGTTTTTTAAAAATCGCCGGGTTTACTAAATTTTTGATGCTCTACAAGATATGGTAGGCGCCATGTATGCTGAAATTCTTGGTGAGGCTGTTTTCACGTAAAAAAAATATTTTTTAAGATTGTGACTTAAAAATTTTTAAGATAGTAGCGCAAAAATTAATATAACAAATGTTGTAGAAAATTTAAAATCCTACAACTTTTATTTTAAACATTTTTTTTTGTATAACGCTTAGTGTAGCGGTAATTTCTGTAATTCTGTTTAACGGTAATTCTGTTTTTTCTCACGAAAACGTGTGAAAAATCGGTTTTTTTTAAATTTCGGCCTTAGTATTTATTTTACGACAAAAGTGTATAATCAAATTTATAGGAAATTAAAACATCTACAACTTTTAATTAAAGCATTTTTCTCTACAGAGCCTAGTTTAGCGTGAAAGTTTGATTTTACGTATTCTTAAGCCAAACTGAGGTCGATTTTCATTTTGCGTCTTTTACTCAAGATTAAAATATGGTTATGTTTTTTTGAGGTTAGTTTTTTGTTTATTACTAATGTTAGGTTATATTGGTCATTATTAGCATTGGTAAGAGAAAGTTGTGTGAGTGTTTCACACCAGATTTTCTTTCTCTTGATTTATATGGATATGTTGTATATGTCTTAAATCGAAAGGCTGGTTTGAACGTCTTGAGCAAAGGTTCGCAAAGTGGGGCGCCTCCCCCCCCCCCCAAGGGAGTCGTGAAGAAAAGTCAAGGGGGCGCAGGACCTCGAGATAGCTTTGCCGTCCGAACGTCCAGAGCTATTACGATACACGAGTCGAGTTTAAGAATCTATTACAAAATGTACCCCAGTATATCACAGCATGCGCTGCGATTGTATTTTTACTTTCTCTTGCCTATATGAATATATAGGAAGGAAAGTATTGTTTTCATGTCGATTTTAAGAAATCGAGTTTTCACCGGATCTATACGTTTTCAGACCCCCTGAACCAAAAAAACATGTTTTTAGCGATTGGTCCGTGTGTGTGTGTGTGCGCGCGCGCGTGCGCATGCGTGCGTGCTCGATTCCCGGTCAGGTCTGGCATTTTTTCATCACTCATCTTCATGTATCATCCTTCTCACCGTCTGCATTAGCAGCATTACAAAACAGTCAGACGTAATAAAAACTGCTCTAGAGGCTTTATAAAGTAACTCGAGGAGTAAGGTGGTTTACCATGCCTTCATCACTGATGTAAAAGTATGCTTATCAGCATGCCAGGCTCTCTGTAAAGCATCTACTTTCCACCCTTAATTTAACACTCTCACATAATTCACCGCCGGGTCTGGCTGTATAATGAAATTCATTACTTCTAAGGGGGATAACTTCTCGAACTAGTGTGTTTTACACCTCTACCCCTTCTGTTCTTAAATGCTTCAGTCATATTATTGACTGACAATGTGATAAGAAACAGAACTACTTTTTGTAGCCATGGAACTTAACAGATCTAGTGCAAATAATTTAACGCTCCACCCGCCTGTTATGGGCAAGTATATAAATATATAGGGAGAAGTACAATGTCGATTTTTCTAAATTGAGTTTTCACCGGATGTACACTGTCGATTTTTCTAAATCGAGTATTCACCGGATGTACACGTTTTCAGGCTTCATGACCCTAAAAAATCTGATTTAAAACACTCACCTGACTTTCTCTTGCCAATGTAGATAATGTACAATGTAACCTATGTTTAATAATGAGTTAACAAAGTAAAATGAAAAACATAACATAATTTTAATCATGAGTGAATGACGCAAAATAAAAATCGATCTTTGTGGAACTTAAAAATGCGGAAAATTAATTAGTTGGCCTACTATTACCTCTAAACTAGGCTTTGTAGAGAAAAATTCTTAAAATAAAAATAAGAAGTAAGAAGTTTCAGTTACTTGGGATGCCACATTTCATTTGATGTAAATGATGATGTTGGTGAAAAAATAGCGAGATTCAGTTCTGTTTGTGGTAGTATAAGGAGAGCCTTGGGTAGGAGAACAAGACATGATACCCAACTGAAATTTTATAGAGCAATGGCAGTACCGCTAATAGCATACGGTAGCGAGACATGGGTATCTATGAAGAGAACTGAGTCTCGGATACGAGCTGCTGAAATGAGGTTTTTACGAGCGGTTAAAGGTTGCACTCGAGTAGACAAGATAAGGAATGAAGACATAAGAGCTGAATTACAAGTGGAACCTCTACTGAGTATTTTGAAAAAAAGTCGTGGTAACTGGTCTTGTCATCTACTCCGAATGTCACCCAATAGACTTCCATTGCAGGCATGGGAGTACAAACCTATAGGAAAACGAGATGTGGGAAGGCCGAGGAAAAAATGGATGCCGGAACAGGCCAATAGAGCCTAATCCTTGTAAGATGATGATGATGATGATGTTTTTCTTATAACTTTAATTATTTTATTTACAGTTCATATATTTTTTTAAAATGAATACTTAGAGCGCTATCTTAAGAAATCCCTTTTTTACAGATTTTGATGAAAATAAAATATGGAAACTCTATAATTGGGCTAAACTAAACATTGGACAAAACAATATTTACAATAAAAGCTTTAGGTTTTTAAGATTTCTACAACTTTAATTGTATTATACACCTTTGAGATCTTTTCTGTTATCCACCCCCCAGCATAATTTTTCACATTTTGTGGATACTTCGTATGTAGGTATTATTACAGTATTTTTAACAATAAAAACTGTAAAAATATTTAAAAGAATCATATATCAATATTTTTCAAGTTAACCTTAACTATTTATTGTAAAGGTCATCAGCCAAAAGGCTGGTTTGAACCTGTAGAGATTTTACTAAGTAAAACGAGGAGTGAGGTGGTTTACCATCGCCTTCCTCACTGAGTGAAAAAGTGCACTATCAGCATGCCAGGCCCTCTGAAACGCACATATTTTCCACTCTGGAAATGACACCTTCACTTCATTCACCACAGGGACTGGCTGTATAATGAAATTCATTACTTTCAAATGAGATAACTCTGATAGTGTCTTTTACACCTATACCTCTTCTGTTCTGAAATGATTCAGTCATTTAATTGGCTGACCATGTAATAAGAAACAGAACTATTTATTTTAGCCCTGCTACGAACAGATTGAGTGTAAATAATTTGATACTCCACCTGTCTATTATGGGCAAGAAAACTATTTATTAAAATTTGTTAAATTATAAAATAATATTTAATTTAATTTAATGATAATTTATTTACTTATTTCATGAGTTTATATTTTATTATTACATACAGTAACAATATTGAGAAAACGCAATGTGTTTACCTTACCTATATTTAACCTTAGTTGAAGAATATTTTATTTATTTATTTTTTTTAACCTAATGTGTGTGCATTGCAATCTGTTCAATTCAGAACAATAAGCAACCCCATGACCCAATTAGATGAGGATGATATGTATAACGTGTAAATGAGGTGTAGTTTTGTACAGACCCAGGCCAACCATTCCTGAGAAAGTATGGTTTATTGAACCCCAACCATCAATGTACACCGGTAACCACTGTCTAATATCCAAATCCGTATTAAAGTAACTAGCTTTACTAGGAATTGAACCAGGAACCATAGTCTCCGAAAATCAGCTCTTAAACAGCTGACTCGCGGCGACGACTTTACCTCTAGACCAACCCGGTGGGTGGAAGAATATTGGTGTAGGATTTTTAAAAATATTTTTCCCGTTTTAATCGTTAAAAATACTGTACGAAATATTCATAAAATGTAAAGAATTATGCTGGGGGGGGGGGATAACAGAAAAGACCCAAAAAAGTAGGCCATCTTACAGATTGTTGTTGTTGAGGTCATCAGCCGAAAGGCTGGTTTGAATCTATAGAGGTTTTACTAAGTAAAACGAGGAGTGAGGTGCTTTACTTTGCCTCCTCATTGATTAGAAAACTACGCTTATCAGTATGCCGGGCCCTCTAAAAAGCACATATTTTCCACTCTGCAAATGACACTTTCACTTCATTCACCACAGGGTCTGGCTGTATAATGAAATTCATTACTTTTAGAGGAGGTAACTCTGATTAGTGTCTTTTACACCTCTACCTCTTCTGTTCTTAAAAAATGATTCAGATATTTAATTGACTGACCATGAGATAAGAAACAGAACTATTTATTTTAGCCCTGCAACGAACAGATAGAGTGTACATAATTTGACACTCCACCTGTCTGTTTTGGGCAGATTCTGTTCTTACAGATTAAAGAACAGATTGTAATTCGTCATCATAATGAAAAAAATGATTTAAAATTCATTGACTAATGAAAATCAATAGGCCTACATATATGAATAAAACGTTTCAATGAACTATAAAAAAAAAATCATATTTCCAGTTCCTGTCACGGGGCGATGAATAAACTGACGAATGTATACATTTCTTCTCTTTCTAAAATTACAAATAATCAAACGAAAACTACACCAAAATTTAGTAGAAATTTAAAAAATTACTTACAGATTAAAAAACAGATTGTAATATGCCATCATAATGAAAAAAAACTGTTAATTAAAATTTGTTGACTGATAAAAATCAATATATAAATAAAACTTTTCAACAAACTGTAAAAAAATTGCATTTTCCCGTTTATTTCCTGTAACGGGACGATGAATCCGAATGTATATCTCTCTTTAATGCCAACGAAACGACTGGTTGTATTGTTTTTACCCTTTACGCTCCATAAAAAAGAAACAAAAAAGTAGAGGGGTTTCTAATAATATTAAATCATTTTATAATAAACTGTAGACTACTAAAATAATTCTTAACATGAAAATAATAAATAGAATTTTAAATTATAGATACAGTACATGCACAAATATAAATATCAAAAAAGAGCAAAAATAGAATTTAAGGGTTGATTCACTGATCAAATGTTACTGAACATAAAAATAACATTAATAAGTGCGGGTTTCGTAATATAGATTATTATTTTTAGCAGTACAGTAAGGTTAATATAAAAGTTTTAGGATATTTTTATGCATAAGCATACATAACCTTAAAATATGTGAAAATCTATTTCCGGTACTATCTTCATAAAAAATTCATATGCTCAATGTGGATCTATCATGCAATCGTGGATTAGGGTTTACTTGCATGTACAAAGTAATTAGGATAATCTAAGAATTACTTTTCCGTTTTCTATATATAGCACGAATCGTGACACAATTGGGATGATACTAAATTTTCGATTTTGTACAACCCTGCTGATTCGGACCCTGCTTAACCAGAAACCAGTTTTCATTGTCTTATCACAGTGATAGGCAAACGTTGTTGGCGAAGGGCTTGAAGAAAAAACGATCCAGATAGAACTTTTTTTTTGTCATCAGTCTCTCGACTGGTTTGCTGCAGTTCTCCAAGCTGTTCTATCTTGCGTAAGTCCGTTGCCTTTTAAATAGCATGTGCAAACGTTAATATAGAAAATATAGTTTAGAGTGGTTCACGCTAAATTAAATTTTCTACAGCTTTGATTACATACATTTTTGCACTATAACGCTTATTAAAATCGAAATCTTACAAAAACAATTTTTTGTACAAGAAAACAACCACTCCAAGAATTTCAGCAGACATGGCGCCTACCATATCTTGTAGAGCATTAAACATGTATTAAATAAGACGATTTTTAAAAAAAATCGTAGGAGCCGTTTTTGAGAAAATCGCAAAAAAGTGAAAAATGACACGAATAAACTACTATTTCCGGTTGAACGATTTTGATGAAAATGTTCGTGTCGGGTCCATTAAAGATATCTAACTTAAGTTTCAAGTTTCAACTTTGTATGATGTTTCGTTCTTTAGATATTCTGTTCACTCACACAAGCGCGCGCACTCACACAGAGACCAATAGCTAAAAACATGTTTTTTTTTTGTTCAGGGGGTCTGAAAACGTGTAGATCCGGTGTAAACTCGATTTCGAAAAATCAACATGACAATTCTTTACTTCCTATATATTCATATAGGCAACAGAAAGTAACATCGTACCTTCATTACATCATTCCAGTTAATCACCCCTCGCTTATTGTTTCACTTTAATTCAGTTTGAGCTGATCAGTAATTCCCCCCTTAAACTAGGTTCTGTAGAGAAAAATGCTTATAATAAAAGTTGCGTGTGTTTTTAATTTCCAATAACTTAGTTTATACTCTTTAATCGTAAAATGTATGTACTAAGGTCACTATCTTAAAAAATCCCATTTTTTACAGATTTTGATGAAAAAGAAACAGAAAATCACTAATTGCTGCGAAACTAAGCTTTGTTAAAAAAAAAATGTTTGAAATAAAAGTGGTAGGATTTTAAATATTCTACAAATGTATTTAGGAACGTTTGCCCTAGAATGTTTATTAAGGCCGCATTATTTTAAAAAACAATTTTTTTCTACGAGACCACAGCCTCTCCAAGAATTTCAGCAAACCTGGGGCTTTAACTCTAGACCAATCCACCAACGGGACATTTTGTTTTCGAGTCAATTATTTGAAATTGGCAAGAGAAAGTCGGTAAGTGTTAACAGGTTGACTGCCACACTAAAATATTAGTACTATCCAAGACCGCTATGCCTAAATAATGAAAAACTTCCACCAGCACTGAAAAGATTTTTCCATAAAAAGGGAAAGTTTTCAACCCTAAATACATATTTATTGTGTTTTAATTAATTTCCATTCAGTTTTCATTAAAAAATACACATAAGTAGCGGAGACACAAAATTATGTCTCGTATCAACCAAAGATGATGAGACATGATTTCATGTCTCAAAAAGAATTACAAATTGAAACAAAAGAGTAAAACCACACAAAGTTATTTATTACTCTAGTAATAGTAAGAAAACAAAGCAGTATTTTGTAACTTAACATAATTACAGGTCAAAAGATATTAATTAGTAATGTTATATTCTTGATTAAAATGAAATAAAATGTTTTATAGTTCCACAAAATAAATCACAAAAACTATATACACCTTATGGTTCTTTTCAAAAATTTAAGTCCTAATCACAATTTACTGTACACAATTTAAAAAATGAATTGAATTAGGCCAAGCACACATTTTTAAAATTTTGAAACATGGTTTTTGAAACAAATTTTGAAACAAAGAAACGAGACAAATTCATGTCTCGCAGCAGCCGTGGCAAAGTTATGTGAGACACAGATTGATGTCTCATAGCAGTGATAGATTTCATACTGAGATATATTTTTATATGTCTCATAGCAGTCAACCTGTTAAACACCACTTCTTAGGAGGGAAATAATAAATAATGTGTTTTTAACATTTAAAAAATGTATTTTAATATTTTGTTCATCAGAATATTCACTATAGCTAGAGAAATTTTAAATATTAAATTTAAGGAGATTATCGAAACATACGTAATGCCCGAACGTGCACTAATTTTTGTTTTGTTCTATTCCTAATTTGTGTACGTTGCAATCTGTTCAATTCAGAACAATAAGCAACCCCATGACCCAATGAGATGAGGATGATGTGTATGACTTGTAAATGAGGTGTAGTCTTGTACAGACCCAGGCCGACCAATCCTGAGAGAGTATGGTTAATTAAACCCCAACCATCAAATTACACCGGTAACCACTGTCTAGTATTCAAATCCGTATAGCCGGCCGCATTGGCGCAGTTGGTAACGAGCTCGCTTCTCATCATGCGGTCTTGGGTTCGAATCCCATTCAGGCACGGCATATTTTCATACGTTACAAAATCATTTCATCCTTTACCATCTACATTAGCAGTAATTGCAGAACAGTCGGACGTTAAACCAAAAAAAAAAAAAAAAAAAAAAAAAAATCAAATATGCATAAAAGAACTACCTTTACTAGAATTTGAACCAGGAACCTTCGTCTCCGAAAATCAGCTGTTAAACAGCTGATTTTGGCGACGACTTTACCTCCAGGTCTAGACCAACCCAAATTTGACATCAATTTTATATAAGTTGGCCCAAGTATATCCTTACTGAACGTACTGGTTGCTTTTTAAACCCTACCAAAATATTACGGGATGGGGTAAAATGTTGAAATAATTTTTATTTTAAATTTTTTGTTTAGGACATCAGCCGAAAAGCTGGTTTGAACCTCTAAATGGTTTACTTTGAAGTAAAATAAAGAGTGAAGTGGTTTACAAGTACCTTCCTCATCGAGTGGGAATGTGTGCTTATCAGCATTCCAGGCCCTCTGAAAAGCATCTACTTTCCACCCTGCAAATGACAACTTCAGTTCATTCACCACAGGGTCTGGCTGTTTAATGAAATTCATTACTCTTACAGGAGATAACTGTAACTAGTGTCTTTTACACCTCTACATCGTTGTTCTTAAATACTTCGGTAATATAATTGGGTGACCATGTGATAAAAAATAGAATTATTTTTTGTAGTCCTGAAACTAACTGATCGAGTCCAAATAATTTAATACTCACCTGCCTGTTACGGACAATTCTAAATTCAATAAAATGAAAAGCTGAATTTCAGTTTCAAAATTGTTTTTCATTAGTTTAAGTTTTTGAAGGTAAACTCCTTCCCTTGAATTATGAACGACCAAAAGCATCTTTTAACCCTTTTCCGTGAGCGACACAATTTAGGTTTTAAAAATTATGGCAATAAGTAAGAACATGAAAAACTCATCACCATAAGGCAACCAATAATATATTTAAAACATTTTACTACCCAAAATAAAATTTCTAAAGCCACCCTTGGTGTCTCGCTGTAGCCCCTCATAAATTTGGCCAGATTAAGTACGAAGGTCAGCTGAAATTAAAATATATTTAATATTTAGCCCCAGCACTGTTTTTAAATGTTTCACTATAAATTGAGTACCTAAATGAAACTGTTTAAATTTAAAATTGACCTCAGAAACTCCTGAAGAGAACATTTCAATGAAATATTTAATAGAATAACACAATTTTTTTTTGAAATTGTATAATGTACTGTTACAGAAAGAGTAAAGAAAATGTAGTATAGTTCGGAAAGAAAAACTTGAAATGGAGAATGTCGGATAAGATGTAAGAAAGACATGTATGTAACAGAATAATAGTAAATAGTGAATTATGGGAAAAGAAAAAAAATCAGTTTTTTGGAAATGTCTATAGAATTAACTAGAAATTTTATAGATAATTCCAAAACAGAATAAATTTTCATAGAAATTTTAAAATACACAGAGATGAAATTTTTAGATAAAAGAATTTTATTTAAAATTAAGAGTCAATTTAGAAAAATATTGTTAAGAATTTAGAAAGAGAAGGCAGCAAATATCAAGAAATATTCAGAAGATAGAAAACGTTTATTAAAAACATAAAAAATGCTTAGAAACATGAAAAATACAAATAAAAATAGAAACATCATGTGCGAGTAAAAATCATACAATAACAAAACGGACTTACCATGAAGGTTCAACGACACGATGAAGATCCCAGACCGCCATTGTTGACAAGTTTATTCACACGTAACCGAAGTAAATGTATAGGTTATTAACCGAAAACTTGAAAACGTCACCTGAAAATCAAATTCAAAAATTATAAATAAATTTAAGACGTGAACCTTACAATTTCTAAAATTTATTATCAAATGATGAAACACATCAAGTTAAAAACGAAGTTTTGAAATAAACTCGAAGATTCCTGAGCACAGTTTGATCAGAAAAACCCCAAATTGGATAAATAAATTACAAAAATTTTAATTTAAAGTTAATATAAATGAAATTTAAAATTAGTACAAATTGAAAATACGGTTGTTTAAATAAATTTATCGTCAATGAAAAATATCGGGTAAAAAATGAGTACTTGAAGGAATTTGAAAATTACGAAAAATAAAAAATTTTAATTCTTAAAAAAAGGTTAAATTTATTAATTAAAGAATTTAAAAGTTAATATGTAAAGAATATTTTTTAATGAAAAGTATAGGACACAATATTATTTACATACTTGGGGGAGTATGAAGACGGAAATAGAACAGATCTTTACTACTCGGAAGTTTGCACTGAAATGAAAATTTTCCATCAGATACGCTACTTTTATCACCTATATTTAGTTATACGCATGTACAATATAGTACCAATGAGTCACATCCGAAAGAATTAATCTTGAACGCCATAACGGACTTGTATTTTTATGTTCGAATGTTGATAAAACTGACGCCAAAAGGCAGTAGTAATTAACTTTGTAGTCTAAACAATAATATTGTGAACAGTAATACAAAACAGTGTAATTTAATTATTTTTGTTCCCCGGATATAAGTAATTGGACAAAAATTTAAACTATTGATAAAATTATAATTGATTTTATTTCTATATAAATAAATATTGATTTTATCTGTAATCAAGTTTCAAAATACAGTACATCAATTAACGCGTACATATTAACTGTCAAAATAATACATGAAGGGATAGAATTACTTCTAATTAGGCTTGTAATTTTATATTTACGAACCGGAATCCTTATTGTTAAGAATTTTAGAGAGAGGCTGAAGTTTAGATAAACCAAGTTTTTTGTCGTTCATTGTTTTTTAAGTTGAATAAGTTTAAATACTTTGGAAGTTGTTTCGCAGGTTATATCCCAGAATTACTTTTTTTATTGTAAATATTCTTTCTCCCGTCTATCCTCCATTTGGTTTCTAATTTCATGGAAGCCCTTAAAACTGTATTTGGTTCGATCCAATATGTTTTATCAGTAAATTCATATTTTCCAAGATCAGTTCTAACTTGTAACAGAATACTGATTAAACGAACATGAAACTGTGCCAACTAGCGCAGTCGCAATCTGCTGTACAACAGGTATTACAGTGCATGCGTAAAATCTTAACCTATACCTTAACGAACTAGAGACTACAGATGAAGGCGGAGCATAGTGATCTAGATCACAGCACAGAGCCAATTGACTTTCGTTAATCGTATCCTGCGTTGTCACGTTGTGGCCCCGCTGTGAATGACAGCCTAACAAAAAGTCAGCTGGAGTTCGGTGGGACAGAGTGTGACTTAGCGAAGGGGCAACCTCACTCTTACCTTGGCTGCTATTATTGGCTAGATCTCATCTCCAGTCTTTAGTTCGGTGGGGTTTAGAGATTTTTTAAGACGATAAACCGAAGAGGTTGCCAACTAACGCAGTCGTAATCCTCTGTACAACAGGTACTACAGCGCATGCGTAAAATCGTAACCTAGGGATTATTTAAGGCGATAAACCGAACAGGTTATCATGACCCAAAACTAGAGATGGTTTGCTAAATTCATTTTCAATTATAAAATATTCACTTCATGGATTAAGTAACTCGATCTGTTCCAGAAACCATCTCCTTCTCGGACGTCCAATACTCTTCGTACCCGTGGGTTTGTATTCTGGGGCTAAATGAGGCAACGGTACTCCCTCATCCGTTCCAAACGGCTTCACCAGTTCTTCTTATGAATTTCCATTTTCTCATCTCCTATATTTTAATATAAATATATACAAATAATTTATATATGTACGTATATATACCTAATATGATAACAATCTGCAAGTTCCAGGGCTACAAAAAATAATTCTGTTTCTTATCACATGGTCAGCCAGTTATGTGACTGACACATTTAAAAACAGAAGAAGTAGAGGTGTAAAAAACACTAGTCACATTATCTCTTTTCTTAGAGTAATGAATTTCACATGCAGCCAGACCCTGTGGTATCTAAAGCGAAGGTGTCATTTGCAAGATGGAAAGTAAATACTTTTAAGAGGGCCTAGCATGCTGATAAACGAACGTTATAACTCAATGAAGAAGACAATGGTAAACCACCTCACTCTTCGTTTTACTTAGTAAAGCTCGAAAGTTTCCAACCAGCCTTTCGGCTCATGACAAACAGTACCTAATATGAATTTTGTTTTGTTTCACGTCTGATTATTTTGCAATTTCTGCAAATGCAGACGGTAGAGAATGATGATACATGAAAATGAGTGATGAAAAAAAATGCCAGACCCGACCGGGAATCGAACCCGGGGCCCCGGCGTAGAAGCCGTTGCGCTAACCACTACGCCAATAATATTTAATTATTTAATTTAAATTTTATAAATTTACAATTTATCAGTTATTGAATTTAGTTCATTATATTGTTTCTTTTAAGTTTTCCTTAAAAAAAATCTAATATTCACTTATAACAACTGATCCTCTGGCTTGAATTTTCACGAAGTAGGTATTCTACAATTTGGAATTTTCATTAATTCGGACTAAGTCTTCCGTGCCATATAGTCTGATTTAGAGGAGTCTTACTGTAGTTTAACCCTCAAATGCATGATTTTTTGTTTTTCAAAAAATTTAAAAAAATTAAATTACGTGGTAAAAAACATTTTAGTTTAAAGGGAAAAAAGTTAAAATTTTTCTTTTATTGTTTTTCTGGAAAACTGAGTTTTCCTTTGTGTGACCCGTGAGCAACACCATAGATAAAGGGTGCGCGTGAGTGGTAGCATATTTTGGACAATGAATAAATAAAAACAATGATTGATTATTGTAGTACAACTTCATTAACGAATTGTATAAAAAATGTTTTACTCCACGATTCCTGAGGAACAACATGAATAAAATTAGCTATATTATAATTACTAAAAGAAGATTATAGTTATCTGATTATTGATGAACATAACGTTATTATAACGCTGTAGATTTTTTTATTTAAGTAAAATGTTAATTTACAAACTGTTATCAGCAGTTAAAAACTATTCAATATTCTGTGCAACCCACCGGGTTGGTCTAGAGGTAAAGTCATCGCCAAAATCAGCTGTTTAAACAGCTGATTTTCGGAGACAAAGGTTCCTGGTTCGAATCCTAGTAAAGGTCGTTACTTTTATACGGATTTGAATACTAGACAGTGGTTACCGGTGTACTTTGATGGTTGGGTTTCAATTAACCATACTCTCAGGAATGGTCGGCCTGGGTCTGTACAAGACTACACAGTCTCATTTACACGTCATACACATCATCCTCATCTCATTGGGTGATGGGGTTGCTTATTGTTCTGAATTGAACAGATGGCAATGTACACAAATTAGGGATATATATAAAAAAATATATATTCTGTGGTTCGCGTCGCACCCGTTCGTAAGCAAGTCGCATGTAATAGAACAAAGAGTAAACAGAAAATAGTTAAACAGATGAGTGTAGTCCCATATTCCATGACATAGCTATTAACACAAAGAACTTCAAAATAAGGTTATCAGAATGGACTAGAACCTTTAATACAGTTGATGTTCCTCTGAGCTACACCATCCATTAAAGGGTTAAGTAGTATGTAAGTTTCAACTAATTGTTTCAATTACTAACACACTAATACATTGCTGTAGTAGTAGAAAAAAAACAAATAAGACTTAATTGTTCTACCCTTGAACATGGGAAACCATAGTTGAATAGAATAATTTTTCCACCACAAGTTAACACAAATAGTTTTAGATTTTTAAAGTTGTACCTAATAAAGATGCCCAAAACAGGCAGGTGGAGTGTTATTTTAATTGCACTCTATCTGTTTGGTCCAGGGCTAAAAAAAATAGTTCTGTTTCTTATCACATAGTCAGCCACTTATATGACTGAACTATTTAAGAACAGAAGAGGTAGAGGTGTAAAAGACACTAATCAGAGTTATCTCCTCTGAGAGTAATGAATTTCACTATGCAGCCAGACCCTGTGGTGAATGAAGTGAAGGTGTCATTTGCAGGGTGGAAAGTGAGTGCTTTTCGGAGGGCCTGGCATGCTGATAAGCATACTCTTTCAACTCAGTGAGGAAGGCAATGGTAAACCACCTTACTCCTCGTTTTTACTTAGTAAAACCTCTAGAGGTTCAAACCAGCCTTTCGGCTGTTGACCTAAACAACAACAACAACCTAATAAAGGAATTACCCTTAACAGGCAGGTGGAGTGTTAAATTATTTGCACTCAATCTGCTAGTTCCAGGGGTACAATAATAGTTCTGTTTCTTATCACATGGTAAACCGATTATATGACTGAAGCTTTTAACAACAAAAGAGGTATAGGTATAAAAGACATTTAGTCAGAATTATTTCTTCTGAGAGTAATGAATTTTAGTATACGACTGTTCCGTACTACATCCGTTTAAATTTGTATTTTGCGCTTTCTGCTAGCGCGCCATTTCCCAAACTCTTTGCAACCGATTCCTACGTCACTAATCCTGTTTCCGCCTTCTTCATTACCACTTGTTGTTTTGCTATCATCATGGCCACTGGGCCGTAACCGACGCTGTTGTTTCATCCGATCTAATCCTTGCCGTTTACCTCAAAATGACTGATAAACTTTGTGTATATCATTGTTTGTGAAATAAGCCGTTCTACGCATGGGCGGGATCTGGGGGTGGCTAGGGGGGGCACTTGCCCCCCCAATATTCTACTGGTATACATTTTTAACCAAGTTAGTGTATCGAAAAAATAATTTTAGTCTAGCTATCATGGAAAATATTTTGAAGTTGACATTTTGGCGTCTTAAAGAATATTTCACAATCAATTTGTATGTGCAATAAAAAAAAAAGGTCCAATAAAAATGTGTTAATGGTTAAATAAGTTAATACTATTTTTTAACATTTAAAAACATTGTTATTAGACCATTTTAGATCAATTTTAGGTTTACATCAATTGGGAGTTAAAATGACGTTTTAACGTTAAAATCCCAACAAAATTTACTTTTTAATTTAGCCTAAAAACAGCCCTAAAATTGAGTTGAAGGCAATAAAAATCTCAAAATTTTCCGGGGGAGGTCCCCCTGACCCCCCCTTGTGCTGGGGGGTATTCCATACCCCCAGACCCCCCGGTATTTGCCCCCCCAATGACTCCCGCCAAATCCCGCCAATGGTTCTACGCCAAGCCTATGTCACCACGCTGCGAATGCTACTTTCTACAAGTGTAATGTACAATTATTGCTGTTGTGAACTGTTATCAAATAAAGTAAGTACTTTACCATGTTATATACTTGTTAGTTATGTCATTTAATCTGTTGTTTCCTGCTTTAACCCTTTATAGGTCTTTGGTAAGTATATTCAGCACTGGCAATAAGGTCGATTTTTTTAAAGAATAAGCTATGCAGTTGAACCCTATTGGCATTTTATGGTTTTATAGATGTTCTCTGGTAAGTAGGCTATCCACATTTTGAAATTAGTGCGCAGCGACCATTCGCTTCGTGAGTTGCACAAATGTGGTAAGGATTCATAGCAGTGACTGTACAAAAGTAACAAGAAAACAATGTTTTCTTGTAAGCATTCTTGTGGTAAGAATGCTTATTAAAGCAATGCGTAGTCCTGTATAACAAAAAATGTGTAGAAAGCTTATCTCAGCTTTATATTAGCAAAAATGCTTGCTTTCCCGTAAAAAAACTCGAATTTTCTAAGCACTGTACAAAAGTAACAAGAAAACAATGTTTTCTTGTTACAATGTTACAAGAAAACAATGTTTTCTTGTTACTTTTGTACAGTGCTTAGAAAATTCGAGTTTTTTTATGGGAAAGCAAGCATTTTTGCTAATATAAAGCTGAGATAAGCTATTCTACACATTTTTTGTTATACAGGACTACGCATTGCTTTAATAAGCATTCTTACCATTATGTAATTCCCATTTCAATAAAGGTTTCTTGGTAAGTATACTTACCAGGGCTTAAAATAACAAAAAAAAATATCTTACTGTTCTGGCTCTAGAAAAACATTATTCAAATCCCATAAAACAAAATTAACATTTTACAACATGTATATTTTTTCCCGTAGTACTGCCCTGTTGTTGTTTAGGTCAACAGCCGAAAGGCTGGTTTGAACCTCTAGAGGTTTTACTAAGTAAAACGAGGAGTGAGGTGGTTTACCATTGCCTTCCTCACTGAGTGGAAAAGTACGGTTATCAGCATGCCGGGCCCTCTGAAAAGCACATATTTTCCACTCTGTAAATGACACCTTCACTTCATTCACCACTGGGTCTGGCTGTACAATGAAATTCATTACTTTCAGAGAAGATAACTCTGATTAGTGTCTTTTACACCTCTACCTCTTCTGTTCTTAAATGATTCAGTCATTTAATTGACTGACCATGTGATAAGAAACAGAACTATTTATTTTAGCCCTGCAACGAACAGATTGAGTGTAAATAATTTGACACTCCACCTGTCTGTCATGGGCAGTGTACTGCCCTATAAAGGGTTAAATGTGTTCCTTTCAATTCCACCGTTACACGTTTTAGTTACTACGTCGAAAATAACTACGGGCTTAAGTGTCCACAAGTAATTAATGAAAGTACTGAAATTCTTAGTTACAATCCGTTTGCCCAAAACAGACAGGTGGAGTGTCAATTTACTTACACTCAATCTATCCGTTGCAGGGCTAAAATAAATAGTTCTGTTTCTTATCACATGGTCAGCCAATTAAATGACTGAATCATTTAAGAACAGAAGAGGTAGAGGTGCAAAAGACACTAATCAGAGTTATCTCCTCTGAAAGTAATGAATTTCATTATACAGCCAGACCCTGTGGTGAATGAAGTGAAGGTGTCATTTGCAGAGTGGAAAATCTGTGCTTTTCAGAGGGCCTGGCATGCTGATAAGCGTAATTTTTCACTCAGTGAGGAAGGCAATGGTAAACCACCTCACTCCTTGTTTTACTTAGTAAAACCACGAGAGGTTCAAACCAGCCTTTCGGCTGATGACCTAAACAACAACAACATACTTGTTAGTTATGTCATTTAATCTGTTGTTTCCCGCCTCAAATGTTCCTTTCAATTCCACCGTTACACGTTTTAGTTACTACGTCGAAAATAACTACGGGCTTAAGTGTCCACAAGTAATTAATGAAAGTACTGAAATTCTTAGTTACAATCCGTTTACCGCTTAACAACAACTGTGGTGAATGAAGTGAAGGTGTCATTTGCAGGGTGGAAAGTAGATGATTTTCACAGGGGCTAGCATGCTGATAAGCATGTTTTCTCATTCAGTAAGGAAGCCAATGGTAAACCACTCACTCCTCGTTTTACTTAGTAAAGCCTCTAGAGATTCACACCAGCCTTTTGGATGATGACGTAAACAACAATTAAGCAAAGTAGCGTTGTATTGCAATGATTTTTTTGTAACGTGGTAGGTAATGGGAAAATAAATAAATATATCACTATAGGTATCCCCATCTATATAATATAAAAGTCGATGTGTGTGTGTGTGTGTGCGCGCGCGCGTGTGTGTGTGTTCCCCTTTATCTTCTAAATTACAGAACCAATTTTCATGCAGTTTTTTTAAGTTGTAACTATGATGCCGGTGCAAGTTTTAGGCTATTGAAACCCTTAAGAAATAGCCCTAAAGGGTTGAAAATAATGTTATGTCCTACATTAAGGCTTTTATGAGGTTAGATAATCTGCTGCTTTTAAACCAGCTGATGTGATTTAAATAAAGATTTGTCATAAATAAAGTCATATGATTTAGCAAATAGCGACGTGTTGCTAAGGATCAGCTGGTGACAATATCACGTAATTTTATTGTATGTTATTATCTAGATACAGTTTTGTATTGTTGAGTATTTTATAAAAGTAAAGTTCCGTGTTTCTTTAATTTGTTTCAATTTTCTTTTAATTGGTGAGTGATCAATTTGCTTTGATATTTTATTTTGACTTTTATTTTATTCAACGTAGATTTAAGTTTTTGGTTTTGACAATTTTTTTTGTGGTTGTTTTTTCTGTTTTTTGTTTTTTCCCATTTTTAATAATGCCATCAAAAAAAACCATCACTTGGAAGAAAATCTTCAAAAGCAAAAAAACTTCAAAAAGCAAGAACTGCTGAAATTTTAAACTGCTACATATTTAAAAAAAAGGTGATAACACCATTTTCGTGTGCAAAGCCGCGACGGGGCATGCGTAGTAGTCGTATAAAACTTTGAACTTGTGTCTTTCCTATTATTTCTAATAGTCTTCTGCATCAACAGTAACTTATAAAACAATGTTTTTTATTTTGAGTGTTGATGTCTCCATATGTCTTGGCATGTGGGTAGGTATAATATGAGGTGATACATAGATGACAAAATGCCAGACCTGACCGGGAATCGAACCTGAGACCTCGGCATAGAAGCTAATTGCGCTGACCACTACACCAACAGTTGGGTATTAAATATTAAACAAATAAAGTTTTCTCCTCATTAAATTTGCCGTATTGTATTCCCCAGAACGGAATTCAAGACAAACTGCTTTTAACATTTTAAAACTAACAGATGCAGACAATACAGCAGTAATACAATTGCACACATTGTATTCGGAGTTCTTGTATTACGGGTTGTCTAATCTAAGCGCCTGTTGAAGATTCACGTTTTGACAGTACTGTTGTTTAAGGTTGTTCTGTCAAAAAATAGATTTCTGTTTTTTTGATCTTAACGTCTTTATTAAGTTCATATAAGACCATTCAGATTATTTTATTTTATTTTTTTGTCAATTTGTCGGCTAGAGGGGCGTTTATAAGGGCATTTTTTGCTAAAATTGGTACACACGTCTTTTAAGAACGACTTTAATTACAACAATGAGATTTTGAATGAGAGTTTAAAAGCAGTAGGGGATAATTAAATGCTATTTTTTAAAATGTATTTTTTTAATTGAAGCATAGCACAAATTTTTAGGGCCCCAAAAAACATGGTATTAGATATTTTTACAAAAATTAAAATGCCTTATGTTCAAGTTCAAAATGAGTACTTAATAATACGTATAGCGCAATACTTCCTATGATAACAGCAACGCAGAAATCTGTGTACCAATTTTTTGGACTTTTTTAGGGCCTGTTACTCCTTGCAGTTAGACAAACCCGCAATACTAGTAGACGTACACACACACATGTAACTCTACAGTAAAAATGGTTTATGTAGTGGTATTTTCGTACCTCTAGCCCCAAACCATCCCCACCACCAAACTGCTACTACAGTTACCGATGTCCACTGTGTGGGGTGTGTTGGCTATTTAGTTCCATGCTATTATGAAAAGTACACTTATGTTATTGTTACTATCCCTGTATACGCTATAGAATACCAGACAACACTCGCCGTGTTCAGAGGAATATAAAAATAACAGCTGTGTTTATTTGTTGTTATTATTGTACGTATTTAAAGCGGAGATAAAATATCCTGATGTGGGACTAATGACTGATATTAGTCGATTATTAAAACTATCGAATCATTCGAATGAATTTAAAAATTAGTTGAATAGCCTTCTACCTCAATTTGCGCGCAAGTTTCAGTATTTCAATGCTAATCTTTAGTCGAGTCGGCAATCGAATATTTCTGTCATCCGCTTGATTAATTCTGCAATGTATCCTAAAGAATACCATTTAAAAAAATAGCCTACGTGAATTTTTAATATAATTATAATATTTTAACGAAATAACATTAAGTGGGTAGTCAACCCAGAAAATGAAAATGAAAACTTCTGGCTATAATTTATCATTATTTATTTTAAATGAAAGAGTAATTTACTAGTAATGATCTACCATTTGAACCAAGCCAAAAAATTAATTACAGCCCCTAATATAAGGGTGAGGTTGGAAAAGCGGGCTTTTACGGGGAATCAAATATCTCAGGAACCAAGAAAGATATCAACATGATTCTTATGCTACAAAATACGGAAAATTGCTGTCTATTATCTGTTGTATGCGCTTGTATGTATATTTTCTTACAAGAAATTTATTGAAGAAAAACCATATTTTCAAAAACATTTATTTTATGTATTCAATTATTTTTTAACTAAATCCCTATTAAGGTTTTTGTAATAATCATTCCACAGATAATAGAGCAAGAAATTATTAACATTTGAAAAAATCATCATCCAAATATCTCCAATATAAACCAAAATATTTAATTCCCATGAATGTACAATCATGCAAAAACTTACATTTCCAGAAAACTTAAAGCTGTTGAAGGAATAATATCATTCGCCTAGTGAGCTTTATTTTAAACAGATGTTTTTACAACTTTTTGTCAACGTACAAACAAAGTAAACAAATGTTGTGCTTCAGAAAATTTTAAACTTCAAATAAATGCAAAAAAAAAATCAAAATTAAAAAAAAATCATCTTCTTGAGTTGACTACCCCCTTAAAAGCAATAATTTTATAATTATTATATTTAGTATTTTAAGGGTTTAATCGTAAAAAATAATATTGTTTCTTAAAATTTCTAAAGCCAATATTCTAAAGCAAAAATTACAAGAGTATAACGAAACTTAGTCCCAATTTAAAAAATCTGATGTGAAACACACACGACTTTCTCTGGCCAATGTAAGTAATGAACAATAATACCATGTTTAAACATTAGTAAACAACGTAAAATGAACAATAGTCATCTCCGTGGCCTAGTGGATAGCGCGCTAGCCTACTAAGCGGCTAGGGTCTGGAAATTATAACGTACCAAAACCCATCGTTAAATTTTCTTAATCCACCTTAGTCGCTAATAACCAAGTTGTTGATGCGACTTTAAAGAAACAAAAAAATTAAGATCAACCTAAATGTTCGATTTAAAAATACGAAAAATCACTCTTTGACGCTAAACTAAGCTCTGTAAAGAAATACGATTTGAATAAAAGTCGTAGGTATTTTAATTTTCTGTAATTTTTATTATATACAGTTTTGTCGTAAAATGCATACTAACGCCATAACCTTTAAAAAAATCCCATTTTTACAGATTTTTCACGAAAAATAACCAGAAAATCACTAATTCCCACTAAACTAAGCGTTGTACAAACAAATGTTAGGAATAAACGTTGTAGGTTTTAAAATGTTTTACAACTTCAATTATACATGTCTGCTCTAAAATGCATATTAGGGCCGCAATTAATAAAAACAAACATTTTTCTATTTTTTTCTTCGAGAAGACACACTTTCCTAGAATTTCAACAGAAATTCTTTAGACATATCGCTTACCCTATCTTGTAGAGCACAGAAAATGTAGTAGTAAATAGGCGATTTTAAAAAAATTCTTTAGAGCCGTTTTTGAGAAATAGCAATAGTAAAAAATTGCACGAACAAACTGCTACTTCTGGTTGACCATTTTAATTAAAATGTTCGTATCGAGTCCTCTAGTGATACCTAACTTAAGTTTCAAGTTTTAACTTCTTAAGTTATTCCTTTCTTGAGATATTTTGTTCACACACAACAATCGCTGAATACATGTTTTTTCTGTTCAGGGGGTCTGAAAACGTGTTTATATCTAGTGAAAATCGATTTCGAAAAATGGACATGAAAACTCGATCAATCACAAAAATAACACACAGTAACCTGTACATTTTCCTGTTCGATAGAACTGACAGACTGATACAAGATTTAAATCACTCTATACTTTTCATGATAAATTAAAATCTGATGTTTGTTTGAGCAGTGCAGGCGTCGACAGGTTGTTACATGCTTGCCTTTATCTCTACTACACCGACTAATCATAGTCGGTCATCCGTGTTACTCGCTCTTGACTAGTAGCCGATTACTTCTAGGTCTGCCAAACTCGGTCCGACCGTCCGACTAATACAATACATATCAGTCGAATTAGTCGATTATTGAAATTAGTCATAGTTATTAGTTGATAATAGGAATTAATAACAATTAGTCTTTATTCAATGACTGTTAAATATCACAGAATAGATTACGTCAATACAATACCATATATTTTACAAAATTAAAGCTAAAATACTGTATACATAGTGCAACAAACACAAAACTTAATCAAGAAAAAATATACCAACAAAACGTTTTGCAATAATAACGTTGTTTTTTCAATAATAAAAATGAATCATTTAAAAGTCATCTAACTTTTAATTAAATTACTAAATGATTATTTGAGCCTTCCCATAGTGAAAAAGTTGTGTCGACCGACCTGCCAAAAAATTCTTCCGTCTTATAAAACAAGTTCTTTATCAACCAAGAGCGGATTTTTGTCCTGAATTTTTTTATTGGCACCGCCCTAACTGCTAAAGGCAATTTGTTAAATATTTTTACTCAATGGGTAAAAATATTAGGACTTGTATCCCTCAAACAAGTACGCGGAACATCCAGATCTGTCCTAAATCTTGTTTAATACCCGTGGACATCAACCCTTAGCTTATGCGTATTCAAGTTTTTGTTACGTGTATCAGCGAATAGAAGATGTATAAATTATTTTTATACTGGAATGATTTTCAATTCCTTGATAAGGGTTTTGGAATGCTGACGCAAAGGTTTGTTAAGTTTTATTCTCATTGCCTTTTTTGAGGCAACAAATTTTTGTAACCTTAAGAGGTATGACCCCATAAATGAATGCCATAGGTAAGCTGGCTCTGGTAAGAAAAAAATAAATCGACTAGAATGTATTTAGTGGGAGCAAAGGCTGAGTTTACGGAGGATGAGAAGCACCCTTGATAACTTCCCGCAAACATTCTGCACATGCCACTTCCAGCTCAAGTCAGAATCTAACTAGTAACCTATTTTACCACTGTATTACGGCTGGCTATATCCTTGAAACGTGGAAAGACAAAATTCTGTTCTACGTACATTTATACGTACATGGGCCTATTTAACACAAACGAATGTGGTGTTAATTCTTCCAAATCCTCTACGTGCTTACAACAGTTAATTAAATTAACATAATCCGCGTACAAAACGTCATGTGACGTTTGATTTTCTCTCCAAGGTACATGTGACTTAAAAATGTTTGTCGTAAAATGTATACTAAGACCGCAATCTTAAAAAATTCCCATTGTTTTACAGATTTTCATGAAGAAAAATAAACAGAAAATCACTAAACCGTTGTACTAAACAATGTTACAAATAAAAGTTGTAAATGTTTTTTAATTTTCTATAAGTTCAATAATACATTTTTGTCACACAATACGTACTAAGACCGCAATCTTAAAAAAATCCAATGTTTTAAAGATTCTCAAGAAAGAAACCGAAAATCAATAATTGACGCTAACATAATTATTAAGCGTTGTACAAAAACATGTTTGAAAAAAAAGTTGTAGGTTTTTAAATTTTCTCCATCACAGTAAAACTATCTATATTTTCCTATTAACTATCTATATTTTTGTCACAAAATTTAAAAAATGAATCAGTTTGTGTACATAACCGGTTTTTTACTTATAATTTATTTTGAAACCAGTATTTCAAATGTTTTGATAAAATCTAGGAATTCTGAGAAAGCATAATACCAATTTTTTTAAGTCACATAGACAGCTTGGTCATTAGCGACTACTGTGGGTTTTGGAAAGAGGCAATAAAATCATGTAACGGTGGATTTTATCGTGTTAAAATTTCCAAACCCTAGCTGGGAATCGAACCCGGACCTTCCCCTTTGTAAACTAGCGCGTTAGTCACTATGCGACGGAGATGGTCACAACTATCTATTTATTGTAAACATTTTATCAAATGTTAATAATTTTAACATGTTTAGTAACATCTACTTTATAAAAGATTGAACAGATCTGTATATTGTAATAAGTATAAAACTCGTAATATTGTTACATTTGAATAACTTCCGACAGTGAAGAAATACGTGACCGTAAATATAAACATTACACTATTACGGCCAGAATCTCATAGATATAGACACTACAGAAATGTGAATAAAAGGCCTCGTTAAAAATTACGGTTGTGTGATGGTCAAAAATGGTACCACCTAAGCAGTTTAGTAAGGGTTGATAGATTTAAAGTAGTGGGGGAATAATAACTGGTTTTTTTCCAAAAATGAGAACTACATATATGTAGTTCTCATTTTCTTCACAACGAGAGCCACTGTACTGCTGATATTCGTATCACTCCGTTCTACGCTTGAACTCATACGGTGACAGAACAACCTTAACAGTTCCAACGGTTCGTTTCACAGCTAGGGGTGGTAATAATTATGATGAAAATTTAAAATCCACCAATTAATATTTACCGTAACTTAGTCCTTAAGCAAAACAGTTGATAAGACTATAAATTAAAAAAAAACAATATGGTGTGAAACACTCTCATAACTTTCTCTTGCCAACATAAATAATTTAAAATATAACCTATATTTAATCATAAGTAAATAATGTAAAATGAAACCATACAAATCATAACCAAATTTTAATCATAAGTTGATGCTAAACTCTGTAGAAAAAATTTTCTGAAATAAAAGTTGTCCTGGGTTCGAATCTCACTCAGGCACGGCATATTTTCATAAGTTACAAAAAATAATTTCATCCTCCATTGTACTAAAGTTACACCTCAACGTCGTCGCTAATGACCGTTGTAGTTGATGCGACGTTAAATAAATAAATTTTAAAAAAAATTGATTTTTAATTTTCTATAACTTTGATTATACATTTTTGTCCTGAAATGCATACTAAGGGCGTAATCTTAAGAAAAACTCATTTTTTACCGATTTTGATGAGTAAAATGAAGAAAAAACTAATCGACGCTAAACTAAGCGTTGTAGAAAAAATTGCTTAACATAAAAGTTGTAGATTTTTTAATTTCCTACAACTTAATTTTCTACGTTTTTCTCCTAAAATTAAAATTAAAGCCACAGTCTAAAAAACGACATTTTTTCCATGAGCCACACCCCTCTCAAGCGTTTCAACAGATAGAGCGCTTACCGTATCTTGTAGTGCATAAAAATTTAGTTAATGAATCGATTTAAAAAAAAAAATCGTAGGAACCATTTTTGAGAAAATCGCATAAAAAGGGAAAAATCGCACGAGTAAACTATTACTACTTCCGGTTGACCGATTTTGATATAAATGTTTGTGTCGAGTTTCTTTCAGTACAGTACGTATATATCTAATTTAAGTTTCAATTTCGTACAATATTCCGTTCTTGGTATATTTTGTTTAAAACACAGACCAATCGCTAAAAACATTTTTTTTTTTTTGGTGCAAGGGGTCTGAAAACGTGTATTTCCGGTGATAACTCGATAACCAAAAATCTACATAAAAACAATATTTCCTTTTCCTGTACATTCATCTATAGAAAGAGAAAGCTATAAAATAAAATTTTAACATACTGAATTACCAGCGAATGTTTTTCCCAGGGGAACCTTAACGCTCAGAAATCCTATCGGTAGTAGACCTATAATAGAAATTTAATTTTATCACATATTCAAACAACGTTGAATACTTGATGTAAAATGTAATTTTTTTTTGTTGTAAGAATGTCGTTTATTAGACGTAGTATTCAGTAATCCGTGACAAACTCGATTACAAGGTTACAACCGTAAACTTGCATATTATCCGTTAAAGTTTCAGCAATTCTTTTACTTTATGAATAAACTACACTTTACTATCTGCCCATTACAGACAGGTGGAGTGTCAAATTATTTACACCCAATCTGTTAGTTGCAGGGCTAAAATAAATATTTCTGTTTCTTATCGCATGGTCAGCCAATTAAATGACTGAATCATTTAAGAACAGAAGAGGTAGAGGTGTAAAAGACACTAATCAGAGTTATCTCCTCTGAAAGTAATGAATTTCATTATACAGCCAGACCCTGTGATGAATGAAGTGAAAGTGTCATTTGCAGAGTGGAAAATTTGTGCTTTTCAGAGGGCCCGGCATGCTGATAAGCGTACTTTTCCACTCAGTGAGGAAGGCAAAGGTAAACCACCTCACTCCTCGTTTTACTTAGTAAAGCCTCTAGAGGTTCAAACCAGCTTTTCGGCTGATGACCTAAACAACAACAACATACTTTACTATATGAATAAATAGGAAGGAAACTATTGTTAGCATGTAAAATTTCGAAATCGAGTTTTCACCGGATATACACGTTTTCAGGCCCCTTAAACCCTAAAAACATGTTTTTAGCGATTGGTCTGTGTGTGTGTGTGTGTGTGCGCGCGCGCGCGCACACACACACACAGAATATCTCAAGAACGGAACATCGTACGAACTTGAAACTTAAGTTAGATACTACTACCGGACCCGACACGAACATTTTCATCAAAATCGGTCAACCGGAAGTAGTAGTTTATTTGTGTAATTTTTCACTTTTTGTGATTTTCTCAAAAACGGCTTCTAAGATTTTTTTTAAAAATCACCTTATTTACTAAATTTTTTATGCTCTACAAGAAAGGGTGCAATGTCTGCTGAAATTCTTGGAGAGGTTATTTCTCGTAAAAAAGTTTTTTTTTAAATTGCAGCTTTTAATACGCATTTTAGCGACAAAATATATATATAATAAAAGTTGTAGAGAATTTAAAATCCTACAACTTTTATTTCAAACATTTTTTTCAATAACGCTTAGTTTAGCGGTAGTTATTTCTGTTTCTTTTCATGAAAATTTAAAAAAAATGGTTTTTTTTAAGATTTCGGCCTTAGTATGCAATTAACGACAAAAGTGTACTTAATCAAATTTATAAGAAAATTAAAAGATCTACATTTTTTATTTTAAGCATTTTTCTCTACAGAGCTTTGTTCCATTTTGTTGCGTCAAAGATTAATTTTCAGTATTATAAAGCCAAACTAAGGTTGGTTTTCATTTTGCATTTTTCACTCATGATTAAAATTAGTTAATGTTTATTGAGGTTAGTTTTTTGTTAATTTCGAATGTTTTACTACTAAAATGTTAGGTTATATTGTTCATTATTTGCATTGGCAAGAGAAAGCTATTTGAGTCTTTCACACCAGATTTTTTTCTACAGCAATGGCCTAATCACATGTGTAGCTAACAAAAAAGAAATAAAATAGAACTAATAATAATAAATCATAACCAACTGTAATAAAACTTTTTATAACTTCTTTGCTACCATGAAGTGGCATTTAGTTTTGTGTTCAACCCACAATTTGACCGCTTATATATTATTTGGTCACGAATGTGAAACCATTAAACATGGAAATGGCCAATTTTATTGAGATTTTTAAAAGAACATAAAAATTTCGTTAAACTAAGCGTTGGACATTAAAATCAAAAACAAATGTTTTACGAGAGTTAAAAAGTACATGAAAAAGTAAATAAACCAAATGTTAAAATAGTAATTTTTTATATTTCCACAGTTCCGTGGAACCTACATTACAAACCGAGCCTTACAACACGCGCGCGCGCAGCATCCCTATACCTGCCTTAGCGGTGTTCTGCAGCCTCAGTAGTGAGTCACCTCACCTACTGGGCACTTGACTGCAATACTACCATTTTAGTTGTAATTATCTTTTATCAAAATTGTATAATAATTTAAAAAATCTGGTGTGAAACACTCACACACCTTTCTCTTGCCAATGGAAATAATTAACAATATAATCTAACATGAATATATGTAATAATAGAAATATGTAATAAAACAAAAAACTAACCTCAATAAACATAAACTAATTTAGATCATGACTAAAACACGCAAAATGAAAATCTACCTCGGTTTGGCTTAAAAATAAGGAAAATCACTCGTTCACGCCAAACTAGGCTCTGTAAAGAAAAATGCTTTAAATAAAAGTTGTAGATCTTTTAATTTACTATGAATTTGATTATATACACTTATGTAGTAAAATGCATACTAAGGCCAAAATCTTAAAAACAAAATCGATTTTTCGCACAGTTTTCGTGAGAAAAAAAAATAGAAAATCGCTAATTACCGCTAAACTAAGCGTTACAAAAAAATGTTTGAAATAAAAGTTGTGGAATTTTTAATTCTCCAAATATTTTACTATATAAATTTTTGCGCTAAAATGCATATTAAAGCCGCAATTTAGAAAAAAACAATTTTTTTACAGCCTGACCAAGAATTTCAGCAAACATGGCGCCTACCCTATCTTGTAGAGCATAAAAAATTTAGTAAACCAGGCGATTTTTAAAAAATCGTAGGACCAGTTCTTGAGAAAATCGCAAAAAGTGAAAAATTACACGAATAAACTACTACTTCCGGTTGACCGATTTTAATGAAAATGTTCGTGTCGGGTCCGGTAGCGGTATGTAACCTAAGTTTCAAGTTTGTACGATGTTCCGTTCTAGAGATATTCTGTTCACACTCACACATACAGACAAAACGACACGAACATTTTCATCAAAATCGGTCAACCGGAAGTAGTAGTTTAATCGTGTAATTTTCACTTTTTTGCGATTTTCTCAAAAACGACACCTACCTTTTTTTAAAAAATCGCCTCGTTTACTACATTTTTTATGCTCTACAAGATAGGATAGGCAGGCGCCTTGTCTGCTGAAATTCTTGGTGAGGCTGTTTTCTCGTTAAAAAATTGTATTTTTACGATTGCGACTTAAATATGGATTTTAGCGCAAAAATGTATAATGTAAATGTTGTAGAGAATTTAAAATCCTACAACTTTTATTTCCAACATTTTTTTGTATAACGCTTAGTTCAGCGGTAATTAGCGATTTTCTGTCTTTTTCTCAAGAAAACGTGTAAAAAATTTATTTTTTAAAGATTTCAGCCTTATTATGCATTTTACGACAAAAGTGTATACAATCAAATTTATGGAAACTAAAAGATCTACCACTTTTATTTAGAGCATTTTTCTCTACAGAGCCTAGTTTAGCGGGAAAGTGTGATGTTCCGTATTTTTAAGCCAAACTGAGGTTGATTTTCATTTTGCGTCTTTTACAAATGATTAAAATTTGGTTATGTTTATTGAGGTTATATTTTATTTATTTCTAATATTTTATTACTAATGTTAGTTAATATAGTTTATTATTTACATTGGCAAGGGAAAGTTGCCGTTTTAACATGATGTATTTATCAGATTTGTAGGTAGCGTAGAAATGTTTTTATGATTTATTTTGCTATCGTATGTTTGGTTTTATTATCGTATGTTTGTTTAGTAAAGAAGTTAATTTTATTGGACGACTTTAAATGCGTTTATCTCAAAACTTTATTTTTTCATATTCAAGTACACGTTTCTCAGCTTCCATAAAAGATACAACAATGAAATTTTTTGGGGTTGTAGAGGTTGTTATGTTCTTTCAACTTATCAGTTTTTTTTTTGGTTTAACGTCCGACTGTTCTGCAATTACTGCTAATGCAGACGGTGAAGGATGAAATGATTTTTTTGTAACGTATGAAAATATGCCGTGCCTGAGTGGGATTCGAACCCAGGACCGCATGATGAGAGGCGAGCACGTGACCAACTGCGCCAATGCGGCCGGCAACTTATCAGTTGTATAGTATTCAGTTGATATAGTATATAGTATATCAGTTGATAGTATAGTTTTCAAAAATATTTAATAGTTTTGGAGAAAACATTTTTTTTTGAAAAATGTTTACCTCAAAAATAATTTTTGTTTTGAAAAGTTGCCAAAACTATATTTTCTAACAGAACAAACTTATACACTTAAATTGTGTAAAAGGAACTGATCTTTAATATAAAAAAAAATAGGATTCTATCACAATTAATTGGTTTCTGAGAAACATGAACCTTCGTTAATATTGATTAAGATAGGGATCCACTGTCTCCTTAAGACGTGGAATGGGGTACCATTTTGCCGGCCGCATTGGCGCAGTTGGTAACGTGCTCGCCTCTCATCATGCGGTTCTTGGGTTCGAATCCCACTCAGGCATGGCATATTTTCATACGTTACAAAAAATCATTTCATCCTACATCGCATAAAGTTCCACCCCAACGTCGTCGCTAATGACCATTGCAGTTGATGCGACGTTAAAAAAAAAAAAAAACAAAAAAAACGGAAGTGTAACAAAGCTAGGGATTTTACCGAACACTTAGTCCTATTTCTTAATAAATAAAAACACAGTTACGGAAAACTGGAATCAAAAACAAAAAGAAAAAGTCGAAGCGGTTAAGAACGGCAGAATATTCTGAAGTGGATGATTATGTATTGAAGTTTTGTTTAATAGATTAAATAACTTGCAGTACTGTATTTCAGTAATACATACTGGACACTGTATGCCTAAAAGCTTGCTGCACACGATAAATTTTAAATGCGCATTTGTAATGAGTGACGTCAGTCATGAAGAGAAAAATGAAGGAATTCATATCACATGTGCATTTTACTCAAGCATATAATTATTATTGTCATGTTTTGACATGAACAAAGTTACGCATTTCATTCATTTTTCTATTCATGTAAATGCATATTTATTATCAAATTTTAAATATTTTTTAAGTAATATTAAATATAGTATATTGAATGAAGCATTAAGTTGATAAATTACTTAATAATATTTTAAATAAAACTATTAACCAATTTGGGCGGCCCGTGGTGTAGTGGTCAGCGCAACTAGCTACTATGCCGGAGTCCCGGGTTCGATTCCCGGTCAGGTCTGGTATTTTTTTCATCTGTAAATCACCGCATATCATTACCTACGCACAAGCTCAAGGCTTATTTAGGCATCATCACTCAATAAAAAAAAAATTTGATAGATTTTTCAATCGAATAATTTTTATTTTGTTCATATGTTGGTAAACCTGATGATTGTTGGTTGTTTTTTTAGTGCAATTACAAATTTGTTGCATTTGTTTATGTTTTAAACTTGGATAGTTTGTACGTAATGAGCGAAATGTACATTTATTAACATGAGAAAAACAATGCACATTTTTTTTGTTATCCTTAATATGTGTACGTTGCAATCTGTTCAATTCAGAACAATAAGAAACTCCGTGACCTGATGAGATGAAGATAATATGTATGACGTGTGAATGAGGTGTAGTCTTGTACAAACTCAGGCCGACCATTCCTGAGAGAGTATGGTTAATTGAACCCCAAACATCAAAGTACACCGGTAACCACTGTCTAGTATCCAAATCCGTACAAAAGTAACTAACTTTACTAGGATTTGAACCAGGAACCTTTGTCTCCAAAAATCAACTGTTAAACAGCTGACTTGTGGTGACGACTTTACCTCTAGACCAACCCGATGGGTCAATGCCCATTTTAAATGTGCATTTTGCTCATTCAAAATGAGCATTCTTTTTCTCATATAAATGTACATCATTTATTTTGCAGTATCAATACGCATTTAAATGAACATGTGTAGGCGGCTTAATACTATAATTTGTACATAAATGTATGCCCTACATGAGCACACACGGAATTTGAACTATAGGGAAATAGCATTTTAATTAAGTTAGTTTGTCAATGTTATCTTCCCACGAATAAATGAAGACTTCTTATAATCAGGAATCATATAAAAATGTTAAGAACTTTTAACAAATTTTAATTTTGATGAATTTTAAGCTCTATATTAGCTTAATTAGCTAGTTTATTAATGAAATGTAAAGGTAGTTACTTTTATACGGATTTGAATACTAGACAGTAGTTACCGGTGTACTTTAATGGTTGGGTTTCAATTAACCATACTATCTCAGGAACGGTCGACCTGAGTCTGTACAATACTACACCTCATTTACGCATCATACATATCATCCTCATCTCATTTGGTCATGGGGTTGCTTATTGTTCTAAATTGAACAGATTGCAACGTACACAAATTAGGAATAAAAAAAAATTAATGAAATATATCGTATTTGTTTTGTGAAATTGACGTTCTACTTTATTTCTGTTACTAAAAGTCAACATAGTACTTATAACAAAAGTCGAATTCCGTAATTTTTTAACTTTACAATACCGTTTCGTATGATGTTGATTAATTTAAATTTTGGATAATTCGAACTTTATCCATTCCCCTTCAAGTTCGAATTAACCAAGTTGTACTGTATAATTTCATGAACCCACAGGCAGTCATTGAAAGCATTTAAGACCAGCAAAACATCGGAATAAGGTAGAATGTGGAACTAATATAGCACTTATGAACAGTTATTTGACAGAGTTAATATGGCGGCAGCACAATAAACGGCATGGATCTTTTCGAACAATTTATATTACATATAACTGCTTATTGGCCTCCATTATAAACGTAAGCGTAATTATTTTGTTTATTACAATATTATAGTAAATCCGTGCCCATAACAGACAGGTGGAGTGTCAAATTATTTACACTCAATCTGTTCGTTACAGGGTTAAAATAAATAGTTCTGTTTCTTATCACATGGTCAGCCAATTAAATGACTGAATCATTTAAGAACAGAAGAGGTAGAGGTGTAAAAGACACTAATCAGAGTTATCTCCCCTGAAAGTAATGAATTTCATTATAAAGCCAGACTCTGTGGTGAATAAAGTGAAATTGTCATTTACAGAGTGGAAAATATGTGCTTTTCAGAGGGCCCGGCATGCTGATAAGCATACTTTTCCACTCAGTGAGGAAGGCATGGTAAACCACCTCACTCCTGGATTTACTTAGAAAAACCTCTACAGGTTCAAACCAGCTTTCGGCTGATCACCTAAACAACACATTGTATATCCCACAAAACCGTGTAGCAGGTATAAACAAACTACGGGTTGAAAGTCAGTAAAAAGGATGTGTAATAATGTTTCACTCTACCAACACCTTCAGTCAAAGCATGCGGCGAAAGACCGGATGTTTTATAATACGCATACTCTATGAATTTTTTCAACTGGTACTGTCATATTTTGTATTTAGTACATAAATGTCAATTAGTATATAACAAGTGTTCATCTGATAAGCAAAGAACATTTTTTGTACTCGAATGGATCACGCTAAGTTCAATCACAATTTTAATACATTTATATTTTGGCGTGCTGCACGGTTCCATGGGATGTGTAGTATACAGAGTGATTTACTAAGATATGAAGAAACTTTGGGAGCTCATTGTACATGTAAAAATAATGAAAAAAGTTTATATAAACATGGGTCCGGAAATGCTTCGTTTCTGAGTTACGGCTAGCGAAAGATTTCGCCCGGATTTTAGCTCACCAGGTGAAATGAGGTCTTTATGAAATTCTGGTAAGGTAGATTAAGGGGCGAATTCAATCGTTTCTTATGGTTTTTAACCTGATAAATTGAATAAAACAGGTCCCAGAACTGTAAGTTAAATAGTTTTTGAGAAAACCAGTGTCAAATGCAAAATATAGAGTGAAAAAAACACATTTTTTCATCTTAGTTTTCCCGGTTAATTTTACTTTGTACTCTTATGAATAAAAATTCATTTAATCAAACATCTATTCGCTTTCTGTGTACTTTATTTACGCCGGTTTGTTCAGAATAAAATTTTCTACATGTTTTATTCAAAAAGTTTTACTGTTTCTGGGTGAAATAACAAAGTTATTCTTGCCCAAAGATGAAAAATGTGTTTTTCACTCCATTTTTTGCATTTGACACTGGTTTTCTTAAAAACTATTTAACTTACAGTTCTGGGACCTGTTTTATTCAATTTATCAGATCAAAAACCATAAGAAATGATTGAATTCGCCCCTTAATCTACCTTACCTTAGCTTAATTTACCTTACTTAAGCTTTAGGAGCTGAAATCCGGGCGAAATCTTTCGCTAGCCGTAACTCAGAAACGAAGCATTTCCGGACCCATGTTTATATAAACTTTTTTCATAATTTTTACATGTACAATGAGCTCCTAAAGTTTCTGCATATCTTCGTGAATCACTGTACATGTTAGAATTAATATATAATAGTATTAAACATTTGTAAACGAACCGCAAACGCAAAGTTGACAGAAAACGGAGAAGATCCGAAGATTTTTTTTAGAAACTTAAAATATAAATCTTATTAGGGTACCTTTATAATAACATGAGAACAATCTTCAACTAGAAAACGTTGAACAAACACTGGAACTTGAATAAAGAAAATTTATTTTAGTCTATGTTCAATCGAGTTAGGAGGAGTACATGCGCGTTACTGGTTGTTAAATGGAAGTCGCAGGGGCGTGGTCAACGAATAAAGGCGGAGCAAACCAATGGAAGCTGAAAGAAAGGGTTTAAAATGACCTTGAAATCTTAGTATATAAAATACTAGACGACAATGTATAAACCAGTAAAAAGTTTACATAGAATTAATACGCATGCGTTGTGTAAAACCCAGACAGGATCACCTCAACGTTGCCATTTTTACCGTTGAGATTCAATTTTATCTACTCTCTCACTTTAATAATATGTACAGACCATTCTCGGAATACATAAAAAAAGAAAAATCTTGGGAGCAACAGCTTGTTACTGCAGTAAAGAGACGAGAAATAATAACCTTCTGTGGAGGAAACGTCTACACTGTACTCTATCGTATGGAAACGTGCAACAAGTCAAAACATAAATGTATTAAAATTATGATTGAACTTAGCGCGATCCATTCGAGTTACAAAAAATGTTCTTTGCTTATCAGATGCAACTTGTGCTATATTCTAATTGAAACATATACTGAATACAAAATACGACAGTACCAGTTGAAAAAATGGGTCTTTTCTGTTTTCTGTATGCCACTATCAAATCCGAATTCCCTGAAGGGTTACTGAAGGGTTCCCACTCCTGCGTCTAGTGCGCCAATCTGGCTAGCAATATTCCTGGTTAAGGGGGTAGTCAACTCCAAGAAGATGATTTGTTAAAATTTTGATTCTTTTTTGCATTTATTTGAAGTTTAAAATTTTCTGAATCACAGCATGTGTTTACTTTGTTGGTACGTTGATAAAAAGTTGTTGTTGTTTAGGTCATCAGCCGAAAGGCTGGTTTGAACCTGTAGAGGTTTTACTAAGTAAAACGAGGAGTGAGTTGGTTTACCATGGCCTTCCTCACTGAATGGAAAAGTACACTTATCAGCATGCCGGGCCCTCTGAAAAGCACATATTTTCCACTCTGCAAATGACACCTTCACTTCATTCACCACAGGGTCTGGCTGTATAATTAAATTCATTACTTTCAGAGGAGATAACTCTGGTTAGTGTCTTTTACACCTCTACCTCTTCTGTTCTTAAATGATTCAGTCATTTAATTGGCTGATCATGTGACAAGAAACAGAACTATTTATTTTAGCCCTGCAACTAACAGATTGAGTGTAAATAATTTGACACTCCTCCTGTCTGTTATGGGTAGGATAAAAAGATATAAAAACATTTGTTTAAAATAAAGCTCGCTAGCAATGCGAGTGAAATTATTCCTTAAACTTTAAATTAAGTTTTCCGGAAATGTATTTTTGCATGATTTTACATATTTGGGAATTAAATATTCTGGTTTGTATCGGAGGTATTTGGATAATTTGTTTTCAAATGTTCATAATTTCTTGCTCTATTACTTGACGAATGATTATTACAAAAAAACTAGTAGGGATTTAGTTAAAAAATATTTGTGAATTCATAAAATAAATGTTTTTAAAAATATGGTTTTTCTTCAATTAATTTCCTGTAAGAAAAAATATATACAATAGCATACAACAGATAATAAACAGTAATTTTATGCATTTTTTAGCACAAGAATCATGTTGATATCTTTCTTGGTTCCTCAGATATTTGATTCCCCGTAAAAGCCCGCTTTTCCACCCCCACTCTTATATTAGAAGCTGTAATTATTTTTTTGGCCTGGTTCAAGTGGTAGATCATAACTAGTAAAATACTCTTTCATTTAAAATATATAATGATACATTATAGCTTGTAGTTTTCATTTTCATTTTCTGGGTTGACTACCCCCTTAATGTCAACTCCACTCCGATTACACAGTTAGTTACTACAGAGTTAATAATATTCGGACGGAAAAAGATGCTGCAGAGTTCCTTCAGGAAAAGGGGTTATTACATAATCCCAGAAGATGTGACAACTAAAAACGTATGTGTGAAACACTGGCACGGCTTTCTCTTCCCAATGTAAATAATTAAAAAATATAACGTAATACGTAGTGTAATGTAGCCTAGTAATAGCAAAAAATTCAGTTAAAAATATAACTGAATTAGTAATGTAGTAATAGCAAAATAAAACAATCAAAATATGAAAAACAACTGAACGTGTAACATAGTATTATATACTGGGACTGGGAAGGACGTGTGTACGCATGCGTGGTGTGTCTGTCTCTGTAAGAATATTCAGTAAGGCAGGGAGTGGGAGAAATAAACTAATGTGCAACCCTTCAGAGAATTCGGATTTGATAGTGGCATACAAAAAACGGAAAAGACCCGAAAGAATTTATAGAGTATAAAACATCCAGTCTTTCGCCGGTTGTTTTGACTAAAGGCGTCTGTAGAGTGAAACATGATTACGCATCCTATTTACTGACTTTCAACCCGTAGTCTGTTTATATCTGCTCCACAGTTTTGTGGGATGTACTATAACAACTCATAAAATTTATCCACCAATATTTAATATTCCACTCTTTATTTATACCGATAAGGATGAACTAAAGTTTTTAATAACCAAATTTCAATTGATTTTAACGTTAAATTACCCCCTTAAGCCAAAAAAGGTTTTAAATTATATCCTTATGTGTCCATAACAGCAGGTGGAGTGTTAAATTATTTGATCGATCAACGATTATTGATCGATGAACTCGATTTGCTAGTTCCAGGGCTACAAAAAATATTTCGGTTTTTTATCACATGGTCAGCCAATTTTATGACGGAAGTATTTAAGAACAGAAGAGGTAGAAGTGTAAAAGACACTAGTCAGAGTTATCTCCTTTGAGAGTAATAAATTTCATTATACAGCCTGTGGTGAATTAAGTAAGGTGTCATTTGTATGGTGGAAAACAGATGTTTTTCAGAGATCCTGGGATGTTGATAAGCATTCTTTTCCACTGAGTGAGAAAGGCGTTGGCAAACCACCTAATTCCTCGGTTTACTTAGTAAAGATTCTAGAGGTTCAAACCAGCTTTTCGGCTGATGACCTAAATAACATGGTCCTGTAATTCTATCTGGAGCAAAAACTTGTGGATCCATTCGGTTGAAATTTTAAGTTTTTTATTGGGCCGAAACTTAAGTTTTTTTAACCAACCTCAGAGGGGTGTTAGAATCAGCCATATGTAGCCCCATAATTAGAAATACTTAGATGTAAACATTAAAAAAAAAATAGTTAAACTTCTTTCAATAGCCAGTTTCAGGATTATTATTTTGTTAATATGCATTATAAATACAATATTGAGGAACGTTTGACTCGTAAAAAGAAACGGACCGATGCAAATTAATTTACCGGTTTTTGAAAAAATTAAGGAAGCTTCGAAGCGAAAAAATAAATAGAAGCATTTTTGTCGACGATCGGTCGTAACATTATACTCTGTTAATATTTCCCCATCCAAGACCGGGAATAAAGAGAAAAATTTATTTTCTTTCATTTAAAGAAATGTAAACTGAAAAAGACAGAGCCCATTCGAAAAACAACAGATCAATTTTTTCGGTAGAGTACTTGACTCGAAATTTTGGAAAAATTAAGGAAGTTCCAAAGCGAAAAACTAAGTAGAAGCTTTTTAATCGATGAACGCCCATAAAATAAAACAATTTTAATATTTTTTCCCCATCCACGACTTGGAAACCGGGGAAAAAGTGAAAAATCTATTTTTTTCCGTAAATAGACGAGTGTAACCAGAGAAATGAAAAAGTGAAGGGAAGCTTTATATAAACAATCGGCAATAACTTAAGCCCTGTTTTTTTTTCATCTAACCTTATCCAATCCGGTATGGAGAGAGTATCTCACTTTCATTATTTAGGGTGTGGGATTTGGATATAGAGCAGAAATTTAGCCAATTCCAGAGGATATTGCGGGACTATAAGCAGAACTTTGGGTAACAGAGCGAGAAAGGTCACAAAACGTAAGGTCTGTAAAGTTATACAGCTCCAGTTATTCTGTACGGGAGTGAGGCATGGACAACAAAAACCCAAGAACGGAGAATCCAGTCAGCAGAGATGAGATTTCTGCGAAGGACAAATTAACGAAAAGATAAAGAATTATCGTCGAAGTTGGAGGCAGCATGTGGAAAGGATGTTATATATCACAGGATACCTCAGCAGGCGCACTGGTATGCTCCAGAAAGGGAAAAGGGATGTCGGTAGACCTAGAAAAAGATGGAGAGTTCGGAACAGGCTGCGGCCCAATTCTTGGTTGTAAGAAGAAGAAGATGAAGAAGAAGAAGAAGAGCTCATCCAAGATGCTACACAACCCACCTTGAAGACTTGTTTTGATCCACTTAATTCCTTTGGCGTGCCGAACTTCACCATATGGCAAAGTACGTACACTTAGCGCACGCGGTTCTGTGATTCTGATCGACTTATGAATTTTGATCCACCTCATCCCCTGATGGACTTAAACATTCTTATCCACCAATCCCCATTGAGGGAGACACGAAAGCGGCCATGCGGCGCTGTCGTGGCGAGTTAAATTTATAGCTTTGTGTAGTCGCGTAGTGGTTTGAAGATGTTTATGCAATGGAAACAGCATGTGGTATTCACAGGGACGTTTAAATAAACTATAAACACTTGTTTAAGTTTTACAAGATACCTATTGCTGTCAATAATATTAATTACCCCTCATTTCAAACTGTCACCATCTATATCTACCCAATATCCACTTAAGAACTAGACTAAACTATTTATGAAATACGATACCATGTAGAACTAATTTAGGACTAAATAAACAATAAACAATTTTCCTGTACTCATTTATGGTCATGACGGATGGATATTGACTAAGTCCTTGGAAAGGAAATTGGTGGCGTTTGAGATGTGGACTTACCGGCGGATGCTCCGCATCTCATGGAAGGATAAAATTAAAAATGGGGAAGTTCTAAGCCGTTTGAACAAAAATACAGAACTTCTTTTCAATATCAAAAGATGGAAACTCCAATATTTTGGCCATATAGTACGGAATAAAAAATACCACCTACTACAGTGCATCATGGAAGGCAAAATTGAAGGTAAACGAAGTCCGGGGAGAAGGAGAATTTCTTGGATGGGGAACCTGCGGGAGTGGTTCGGGACCACCTCAGTTCAACTCTTCAGAGCGGCTGGTTCCAAGGTTAGAATCATCATGATGATCGCCAATTTACGACGCGGAGCAGGCATATAGAAGAAGAAGAAGAAGAAGAAGAAACAATTTTACTTTTTCTTGATATATAAATATGCAGGAAGGAAAGTACTGTTTTCATGTCGATTTTTTTTTAAATCGAGTTTTTACCGGAAATACACCTGACACGTTTTCAGACCCCCTAAACCCAAAAAATATGTTTTTTGGGATTGGTCTGTATGTGTAACAAGTAAGTATGTGAACAAAATAAATCAAGAACGGAACATCGTACGAAGTTAAAATTTGAAACAACTAAACGGAAGTAATAGTTTATTCGAGTAATTTTTCACTTTGTTGCGATTTTCTTAAAAATCGCCTAATTTACTACATGTTTTATGCTCTACAAGATAGGGTAGGCGGAATGTCTGCTGAAATTCTTGGGGGAAGCTGTTCTCTCGTAGAAAAAAAGTGTTCTTTTTTTCTTAAGATTGCGTCCTTAAAATGGATTTTAGGGTAATAGGGTATAAAAAGGGTCGTACAACCAAAGATAACATATTAGTGCAGAACTCTGTTCAAATTAAACCAGGAAAACAGAATAGATAAAATCCAAAAACTTGAAAGGAGGATCCTTAGAACCTGCATCGGAAAGAGACACAAAGTAGATGGAGAATGGAGATTACTACCAAATGAACAGCAGACAAAATCGGTAATAGAAACGATGAGGAAAAAGAGAATATCCTCCTTTGGACAAATAATCAGAACACCCAAAGATAGAATCACAAACCAAATAGTCAGAAAACACTACCAGAAAAAGATAGAAGAAATATGGTTAAGAGAAATCAAGAAAGATATGGAAGAATTAATTAGGCGTCACCTTCGAAGATCTAAAAAAATAAAACCGAACAGCTGAAACTATTAAAAGATAAAAATATAAGATTCCAAGGAAAAGTAGATAAAAGAAGAAGCAGGAAAGTGATCTTTTCAGAAGCAGAAAGGCAAAGAAGATCGGCCAGAATGAAAGAATACTGGAGGAAAATCAAAGAAAAGAACCAGAAGAGAGTGCCCAGAAATTGACTCAAGTGACCTACTGCGGCTCAAAAAAAAAAAAAAATAGAATAAATTTAGTAATAAGTTATGAATAACCTGTAAATAAAAAAATGCCAATAAAACAGTCAAAATAAGAAATAAAACAACAGAACCTGTAACATCGTACAGTAGAGCATCAGTTATCCGAACTAATTGGGACCAGGGCGGTTCTGATAATCGAATAGTTCGGATAATCAAACATGCTAAATTCTGTAATTTGATACACTCAACACTGTGCCATAATAATGTAATAAATAATCTAAACGGTAGCAATAATAAAAGTAAATGTTTAAAAGGTTAATAGGGGTTTAACATAAATATAATTTTTAGTGATAAAACACTTATTTATTGCATTTATTGGAAATATAGAGTAGCTACTAAAGTTATAAAAACAAACGGATAAATACAGAATTTCAAAACTGTATAAATTAATAAAATAAACTACGGTAAAATTCTTTATGAAATATTTTTAACGCACTTATACAACTATACTCTGCTTATACAACTATACTCTGCCCATAACAGACAGGTAGAGTGTCAAATTATTTACACTCAATCTGTTCGTTGCAGGGCTAAAATAAATAGTTCTGTTTCTTATCACATGGTCAGCCAATTAAATGACTGAATCATTTAAGAACAGAAGAGGTAGAGGTGTAAAAGACACTAATCAGAGTTATCTTCTCTGAAAGTAATGAATTTCATTGTACAGCCAGACCCTGTGGTGAATGAAGTGAAGTTGTCATTTACAGAGTGGAAAATATGTGCTTTTCAGAGGGCCCGGCATGCTGATAAGCGTACTTTTCCATTCAGTGAGGAAGGCAATGGTAAACCACCTCACTCCTCGTTTTACTTAGTAAAACCTCTAGAGGTTCAAACCAGCCTTTCGGCTGTTTACCTAAACAACAACATACAACTATACAGCAATTTTTAAAAACATCTTGAATTTTCTTTTGAACTAAGACTAAACTTTTTGTGGCAGCAAAATATCTCATTATTTTTACTAACAATGCTTCAGCAGCACTAAATTAAGGCATATGTTCACACCCTGGCATTACAGTTTCTGGCGCAAAAAAGGCCGATAATTTCAAACCAGTATGAGTAAATATGTATTTTTTTTCCATTGATGGTGGTTCGGATAATTGACGATTCGGATGATTGGCGTTCGGATAATCGACGGCCCTATGTACTATGGTACTGGGACTGGGAAGGCCGTGTGTACGCGTTCGTGAATGTGTCTGTCTCAGTAGAGTATTCAGTAAGGCAGGGGAGTGTGAGAAATGAACACATGTGCAACGTTCAGGGAATACGGATTTGACAGTGGCGTACAGAAAACAGAAAATACCCAATAACCTACAGTGCGTGTGTCTAATGAATCAACACATAAATGGGCCGTAACAAATTATGCCTAATAGGCTTTAAAAAAATTATACCAAAATTATAGGCCTAATAATAAATCATTAGTTTCAATATCATTGGTTAACGAAAATTTGCGCAGTTGGTAACGTGCTCGCCTCTCATCATGTGGTCCTGGGTTCGAATCCCACTCAGGCACGGCATATTTTCATACGTTACAAAAAATCATTTCATCCTCCATTGTACAATAGTTACACCCCAACTTCGTCGCTAATGACCGTTGTAGTTGATACGACGTTAAATAAATTTAAAAAAAAACTCTGGTGTGAAACACACACAACTTTCTCTTTCCAATGTAAATAATTAACAATAAACCTAACATTAGTAATAAAACATTAGAAATAAACAAAAAACTAACCTCAATAAACATAACCTAATTTTAATCATGAGTGAAAGACACAGAATGAAAATCAACCTCAGTTTGGCTAAGAAATACGGAAAATCACTCTTTCACGCTAAACTAGGCTCTATAGAAAAACATGCTCTAAATGAAAGTTGTAGATCTTTTAATTTCCTATAAATTTTATTATATACACTTTTGTCGTAAAATTCGTACTAAGGCCGAAATATTTAAAAAAATCCATTTTTCACACGTTTTCGTGAGAAAAATAAACAAAATCGCTAATTACCGCTAAACTAAGCGTTATACAAAAAAAAATTTGAAATAAAAGTTGTAAAACTTTAAATTCTCTATAACTTTTATTATATACATTTTTGAGCTGAAATGCATATTAAAGCCGCAATCTTAAAAAAAAACATTTTTTTTCGCGGAAACAGTCTCACCAAGAATTTCAGCACAAATGGCGTATATCCTATCTTGTAGAACATAAAAAATTTAGTAAACCAGGCGATTTTTAAAAAAATCGTAGGACCAGTTTTCGAGAAAATCGCAAAATCGGTTGACCGATTTTGATGAAAATGTTCGTGTCGGGTCCGGTAGAAGTAACTTAAAGAGTCGAGTCCGTTCGATGTTCCGTTCTTGAGATATTCTGTGCGTGCACACACACACACACACACATACAGACCAATCGCTAAAAACATGTTTTTTTGGGGTTCAGGGGGTCTGAAAACGTGTAGATCCGGTGAAAACTCGATTTCTTAAAATCGACATGAAAACAATACTTTCCTTCCTATATACTCATATAAGCAAGAGAAAGTAAAAAAGAGTAAAGTAATAATATTACAAACGATGTACGGGACTATGTAAATACTGAAAGACTTATACACAAACATACTTTAAAATATATAAACTAAGAAGATATATAACTTTAATATATATATATATATATATATATATAACTAAGAAGATTCACCTGCTTTCCGTATTTTTGAATACAAACATCTACATAACTTACGCCCAAAAGTTAATTTGTTTGATAACATACTTAAATTTACCTTCTTTAGCTTCATCACTTCTTTAGCTTCATTGTGAACTGCCTGCCCCTTCTTTCGCTTTCGCACTGGTTCCATGGTTAATCAAAAAATAATTAGATACTTTTTTAGAAACTAAAAGATAAGTGTTTAAAGTGCAAATACTAATAAGCAATGACACTCTAGAGTCTAGAGTGACGTGTAGAGTCTAGACGGACTGAAACTGAATATTGTGTCAATGAAAAGCAATAATACAGTGGCAGGTTGATGTTCAAAAAGGACTGGAATTGAATGTTACGGGTTGAATAAAATAGTACAGCGGTGGGTTGTCAAAACAACAATGACGTAGGCTAGTGGGCGACGCTAGCTTCCCCGAACCCACTTCGTCGAATACTAGCATTCAAGTCATCTCTACTAAATATAGAACATGCCGGTGCACTAGGCTGGTCGATTCACCGCAGTCTCTTCACTATTCGAGGACGGGTGGGGAGTGTATAAGCGTGTATATTTGCCGCTACTCCGTTGTCATGGCAACCCGCTTGCTTAGAAAGAAAACCGGCAGTCACATTCTTCCACTTGGGTAATTACAAACGCTGGGTCTTTCTGTTTTATGTATGCCACTATCAAATCCGAATTCCCTGAAGGGTTACACACTTGTTCATTTCTCACATTCCCTGCCTTACTGAAACTCGTACTGACAGACACTCACGCACGCGTACACACGTCCTTTCCAGTCCCAGTATATAATACTATGTTACACGTTTTTTTGTTTTATTTCTTATTTTGATTGTTTTATTTTACTATTACTATAGTCCAGCCTCTCTTAGTTTGCTCCTAATGTAAACAAATAATGACGTCACTGAGCATGCGCATTATATCAGTATGTGTACACGCTGTTTAAACAGTAACAACAAAATACTTTCAAAAGTATTTAAATACATAATACTTTTAAAAGTATTTTTCTAAATGAAATTGTTAGGCCTACATCATATCATGACTGATGTTTTAAGTACTTTAAGTACTTATAAATTAAAACATAGTTAACTTAATAGGAATACAACATCCGTAAAGTCGCAGACTCTAGCGTGCACCCTGTAGTAGGTGGCTTTTGTTTGTTGACAGTAGGAGCAAACTAAGAACGGCTTAACTGTACATTACTAACTAGTAACATCGTTAACTAAAAAACATCGTTATTTTTAATTATTTACATTGGGAAGAGAAAGTCGTGTGAGTATTTCACACATGCCTACTTTTTTAGTAGTCACAGCTTTTGAGATTATGCAAAAACCCCCTTTCCTGAAGGAACTCTGCAGCATCTTCCTCCGTCCGAATATTATTTAGTAACTCAACAAAATCCATAGCAGACTGTGTAGTAACTAACTGTGAAATCGGAGTGGAGTTGACACTACGCAGGAATATTGCTTGTCAGATTTGCGCGCTAGACTCAGGAGTGGGAGAATTGTGTAACCCTACAGCAGGGGTTCCCAAACTTTTTTGTACCATGCCCCCTTTTGTTGAAATGAAAGCTTCTCGCGACCCCCTTAACAATAAATTGCATGGGCCTAGGAACAAAATAAAAACAAATAAGTATTACATTGAAAACAAAACATTTATTTTTGGGAGGGAAGGGGGAGGCAGTGCTTGGAAACGCTCGGTTGCCAAATGCGCACTGTTGCCACGTTGAACGGCTCACATTCGATTCTTTCAAGCCTTCGATTTCAAGTTTATATAGTAAAGTCAGATGTTACAGTGGTTTGTTTCAATTTTCTAAACATCATGGTTAATTTAGAATTTTACAAGGACTACCTAAATTTAATTTAATATTCAACTTGTCTCGCGCCCCCCGCCTGACATGTCCTCACGTCCCCCAGTTTGGGAACTAAAGCCCTACAGGGAATACAGATTTGATAGTGGCATACGAACATAACATCAACATTTGATAATGGCATTTAAGAACAGAAGAGGTAGAGGTGTAAAAGATACTAATCAGAGATATCTCCTCTGAGAGTAATGAATTTCATTATACAGCCAGACCCTGTGGTGAATGAAGTGAAGGTGTCATTTGCAGAGTGGAAAACATGTGCTTTTCAGAGGGCCCGGCATACTGACAAGCATACTTTTCCACTCAGTGAGGAAGGCAATGGTAAGCCACCTCACTCCTCGTTTTACTTAGTAAAACCTCTAGAGGTTCAAACCAGCCTTTCTGCTGATGACCTAAACAACAACAACAACAACAACAGTGGCATACGGAAAAGGGAAAAGAGGTATTTAAAACATTGGAAGCGCTCTAAACAATTTAATATTATATACCGGTATGTTTTTGGAACGTCTCTGTTACATGCCTACCATTACTAACTCCAGTTCCCCTTGTTCTCCTTGATAGTTCTCCCACTACTGAATAAAGTTTTACACTACACACCACGTCTCTCCTAAAAAGGCAAAAAGGTGTACACCCCAAAAACACAATTATTCAGAAATTGCAATAAAATTGTGGCCGTTTTGTTGTAAATGACTCTCTAATTAAGTTCTTTATCTATTGTTATAGTTTCTAATGTTCTATTTATGACTGTGTAGTCAAAAAATGTTTTTACCCATAACGGGCAGGTGGAGTGTTAAATTAATTGCACTCGATCTGTTAGTTCCAGGGCTACAAAAAATAGTTCTGTTTCTCATCACATAGTCAACCAATTAAATGACTGAACTATTTAAGAACAGAAGAGGTAGAAGTATAAAAGACACTAGTCAGAGTTATCTCCTCAGAGTAATGAATTTCACTATAGAGCCAGACACTGTTGTGAAAGAAGTGAAGGTGTCATTTGCAGGATGGAAAGTGGGTGATTTTTGGAGGGCCTGGCATGCTGATAAGCATACTCTTTTAACTCAGTGAGGAAGTCAGCAGTAAACTACTCACTCCTCGTTTTTACTTAGTGAAACCTGTTAGAGGTTGAAACCAACCTTTCGGCTAATGACCGAAACAACACACAGTCAAAAATTTGTAAAAAACTTGTCAAAACCTTAAAAACCAATTATACAGTATGCAGTTGTTGTTTAGGTCAACAGTTTAAAGGCTGGTTTGAACCTCTAGAGGTTTTACTAAGTAAAAACGAGTAGTGGGATGGTTTACTATTGCCTTCCTCACTGAATTGAAAGAGTACGCTTATCAGCATGCTTGTTTTATTGTATATAAATAGATTACCAGAAATCTTGCCCAACAGTAGAGCTTTATTGTTTGCTGATGATACTTCAATCATAAACAAAAGTTTACTGGTAGATAGTCTCGAAGTGAATACACATATTAGCATAGAATCTGTAGTCCAATTTCTGAATGAATTAATGTTAACAGTTAATGGGAAAAAGTATCAGTTCTTACAGTTCAAAAACAAACACAATGTAAAGGAAAACAGAGAAGTGGATGTCTTGATACAAAATAATATCCTAGACCATGTGCAAACAGTGAAGTTTCTAGGAGTGTCACTAGATAGGACCCTATCATGGGATTATTACACCGATCAAATTTGTAGTAAAATATCATCTGAGGTATTTGCACTAAAACAAATTGCCAGATTAAATGATAAAAAATTGTTTATAGCAGCTTATCATGGTTTAATTTTATCTCATATCAGGTATGCCATATTAGTATGGGGGTAATTCATCACTGTGTAACATGGAAAGAGTTTTTAAATTACAGAAAAAAGCTATTAGGTGTATGATGGGAGTCAACCACCTTACCTCATGCAGATCACTATTTAAAGAGCTGCAATTGCTCACAGTTCCTTCTTTGTACATTTTTGAAGTGATAATGTACGTAAAGAAAAATACCTTTTTACAGAATTTAGATGTTCACAACCACTACACAAGAAACATAATCGATTATTATGTTGCTAATCACAACACTTAATTGTTTGAACAAAAACCAACTTATGCAGGTAGAAAATACATCAATAAATTGCTTCAAGGATTAAAAAATTGTGACAATTTAAGTCATTTTAAAAAAAAGCTAAAACAATATTTGATTGATGAAACATTTTATAGTGTGCATGAATTCCTTTCTAAATAGTTTTGGTATTTAACTTTAATGAAACAAATATTGTGTACAATTTGATACAAAGGGGTTCATGACAAGCCTGCTGAGTTAGCAGTGGGAGGAGGAAATTATTGGTAAGTGATGAATTTATCATTGTGTTTGATTTTTTTATTTTTCATTGTGTGTGATATTTGATTCAATAGGGTTCATGACAAGCCTACTGAAGTATGCAGTAGCAAAAACAATTTTTGGTGGTACGTGATGAATTTATCATTGGTGATAAACTTTCAGTTTATCAGTTTTATCTTGACATGTCCTATATCAGTTTTATCTTGACATGTCCTATACTCCCTTTGGAGTCTCCAGGATGAAAAAAAAATGCTGGGTCTTCAAAAAGCACCCACTCTCCCCCCTGCAAATGACACCTTCACTTCATTCACCACAGAGTTTGGCTGTATAGTGAAATTCATTACTCTCAGAGGAGAACACAGTGACTAGTGTTTTTTACACCTCTACCTTCTATGTTCTTAAATACAGTAGTTTAGTCGGGTAAAGTAAACTGGACGAGGCCATCTACCTGAGAGACCGGAGGTTTAAGGAAATCGGTGTTTTTACTTTCTCGAAATCGAGATTTTTCGAAATCGAGTTTTCACCGGATCTATACGTTTTCAGACCCCCTGAACCCAAAAAACATGTTTTTAGCGATTGGTCTGTGTGTGTGTGTGTGTGTGTGCGTGTGTGTGTGTGTGTGTGTGTGTGCGTGCGTGTGTGCGTGCGTGTGTGTGTGTGTATGCGTGTGTGTGTATGCGTGTGTGTGTGTGTGTGTGTGTGTGTGTGTGTGTGTGTGTGTGTGTGTGTGTGTGCGTATGTGTGTAAGTGTGTGTGTGTGTGTGTGCGTGCGTGTGTGTGTGTGTGTGTGTGCGTGCGCGCGTGCGTGTGTATGTGTGTGTGTGTGTGTGCGTGTGTGTGTGTGTGTCTGTCTGTGTGTGTGTGTGTGTGTGTGTGTGTGTGTGTGTGTGTGTGTGTGTGTGTGTGTGTGTGTGTGTGTGTGTGTGTGTGTGTGTGTGTGTGTGTGTGTGTGTGTGTGTGCGTGTGTGTGTGTGTGTATGTGTGTGTGTGTGTGTGTGTGTGTGTGTGTGTGTGACCAACAGAATATCTCAAAATCGTACGAACTTCAAACCTGAAACTTAAGTTACATACCACTACCGGACCCGACACGAACATTTTCATCAAAATCGGTCAACCGGAAGTGGTAGTTTATTCGTGTAATTTTTCACTTTTTTGCGATTTTCTCAAAAACTGGTCCTACGATTTTTTTAAAAATCCCCTGGTTTACTCATTTTTTTGTGCTCTACAAGATAGGGTAGGCGCCATGTTTGCTGAAATTCTCGGTGAGGCTGTTTTCACGAAAAGAAATAGTTTTTTTAAGATTACGGCTTTAATATAAATTTTAGCGCAAAAACTTATATAATGAAAGTTGTAGAGAATTTAAAAACATGCAACCTTTGTTTTAAACATTTTTTTGTACAACGCTTAGTTTAGCAGCAATTTGCAATTTTCTGTTTTTTTCTCACGAAAACGTGTGAAAAATCGATTTTTTTAAGATTTCGGCCTTAATATGCATTTTACGACAAAAGTGTATATAATTAATTTTATAGGAAATAAAATGATCTACAACTTTTATATAGATAATGTTTCTCTACAGAGCCTAGTTTAGTGTGAAAGAGTGATATTCCGTATTTTTAACCCAAACTGAGGTTGATTTTCATTCTGCGTCTTTCACTCATGATTAAAATTAGGTTATGTTTATTGAGGTTAGTTTTTGTTTATTTTTAATGTTACATTATATTGTTAATTATTTGCATTGGCAAGAGAAAGTTGTGTGAGTGTTTCACACCAGATTTTATTAGTGTAGAAAGCGCCGTTTGCGTGCGTGGTGCGGTGCGTTTGTCCCCGAGCGGAGACAAAAACGAAATCAAACGAAGGATCCCGCGGGACCCTCCTCCAGAGCAGTGGACTGTATGCGAAGCGGGCGTGATCTTAAAGCGTGGCGGCGCACTACCATAAAAGCTGCGGAACGACCGTTCCCGGCGCGTACTGGCGAGCGAGTCCTGGTCAGCTGTTACGACACAGCCGACAGCGGCGCCCTCAACCCTACAACTATAAATTCAAATTATGGCGTAACCAGGGTCGCTTGTTGTTATGATGCGATGGACTCTTCTAGTTGCTTAAAGGCACTTTTACAGTTAACCTATTTTAAACCTATGCCATGCAAAGATAATGTACTTTAATGTGCATAAATATTATATAACATAATTATAATGTATTTTAAATAAAACTTAAAAAGTACTGCACTATTTATATTTTTCTAACTTTTTAAGTTTTATTTGTTAATTTAAAATACATTATAATTGAAGGGGTTGGGAGAAGACAGTGCTAACCCACATCAACATAATTTTATGCAATGTCATTTTAAAAGTTTACTGAAATCTACAAATCATATTTTGGAAGTTTTGTTAAACATTTGTTATTTTCTATAATACAGTAGACTCTCAAAAATCCGGATCGCGCTAGTCCGGACTCCGTTAGTCCGGACGATGATTTTTTTCACTTTATTTTCTGAAAATTTACAACTTATAAATTAACAACCAGTAAAAAGTTTTCATGGGATTGGCCCGATGAACGATCATGCGATTAGCACTATAATTTGTGTGTATGTACTTTTTAATAATATAATTGCGTATATAAAATGTATGTAAATGACATTTTTTGTCATTTAGGGCCCACAGTAGTTAGCGTCGTCGGGAGCTCTGTGTTTCAGTAAAATCTATGTGTATGATTTTACGAGGCATTTTATTTAATCCCAGAACCGTACTTTACTAAGCACAGTACCGTATTACAGTACATTTAGATTTTATTTAGTGATCGTGTAATTACTCTATAATTGAGACATATATTATGACGTTCATTGTTAAATGTTTGAAATCCGTAACTTGCAAATCTTACAAAGAGTGCAATCGAATCTTATTACGGTACAGTAGCGTTAAGTTTAGTCAATGTTTGTGCTTCGTATATTGAATAATTACAGTACCAGTAGCCTACTGTAATTTATTAGGCCTACAGTGTTTTAAAGTTTTTTTCAGAAGCTCACTCTTATATTAGCAGATAAACGTTAATGCTTATTGTCATAATTATTCGCCATAAAGACGAAATTGCCAACCTCCGGGAAATCCGGACCGGCCGTCCGCCACATTAGTCCGGATTTCTGAGAGTCTACTGTACTAGGTTCTTAAGATAGTAAATATAGCACCCTGTTTAAAACATGTTGAACATTTTATTGTTACAGAATATTTAAGAAACATCATGCTGGAAATTTTGTGGGTTAGCACTTTCATCCGCCGACCCCTTCAATTACGTTATACT